>OZ007588.1:278710956-280210504 GCA_963931845.1 Maratus michaelseni | reverse complement strand
TCTAAATGTTTGTTTTTAAAAACAATATCTTAAACTAAAACAATGTGAGGGAGATTTTCCGTATTTCGAATTGTAAGCAAACCCGAAAAATATATCACAATTTGCTCAAGATATCTTTTCCGACTTGCGATTCCCGAAACTGCCACCGCGCGCTTTTTTGAGAAAAACAATGTCTTTATGATCAATTTTCATTGCGGATTAATATATTGGCTAATTATCAAAACGTAAAAAACTTCAGCCACGCATCACTTCGGACCAGCCTTGGACTATCCTCATCAAAATTTTCATATCTTTATTTGCGATAGATGTTCCCTGTCATCGCGGAAACAATAATACACAAAACTGCCATTCTTATGATTTTAGAGATAAATGGATTGAGTGTAAAGTGGTGGGAATGCTTGATTTTGTTAACTGAATGTCAAAAAGAAAAAATACTGTAATGTTAATTACCAAAGTCCCTTCTTTCACGAATAATAATATATTTACTAAAATAAAACTCGGACAAAATTTAATTTTTTGTTATATAATTTTTCCAATTTTTTGAAAACTGACGAGACATGGCAAAAGAATCTAGAATGTGTGGGTTGCAGAACTGGCTTTCAGGAAGCCTTCGGGCTATTGTAGTTTTAGGACTGCAAGGGCGTCAGCCGAGAGTTATAGATCTCCTCACACATTTAACGTTTCTTATTGCTCCCTCTTCGGTTTTCTAAAAAGAAATTAAATCTTTAAAAAGATCTAAACGTTTGTTTTTAAAAACAATATCTTAATCTAAAACAATTGTGAGGGAGATTTTCCGTATTTCGAATTGTAAGCAAACGCTGGTGTCTAGAAACGCGAAAAATATATCACAATTTGCTCAAGATATCTTTTCCGACTTGCGATTTCCGAAACTGCCACCGCGCGCCATTTTGAGAAAAACGATGTCTTTATGATGAATTTTCATTGCGGATTAATATATTGGCTAATTATCAAAAGGTAAAAAACTTTAGCCACACATCACTTCGGACCAGCCTTGGACTATCCTCATCAAAATTTTCATATCTTTATGTGCGATAGATGTTCCCTGTCATCGCGGAAACACTAATACACAAAACTGCCCTTCTTATGATTTTAGAGATAAATGGATTGAGTGTGAGGTGGTGGGAATGCTTGATTTTGTGAACTGAAGGTCAAAAAGAAAAAATACTGTAATGTTAATTACCAAATTTTATCTTTCACGAATAATAATATATTTACTAAAATAAAACTCGGACAAAATTTAATTTTTTGTTGTATAATTATTCCAATTTTTTGAAAACTGACGAGACATGGCAAAAGAATCTAGAATGTGTGGGTTGCAGAACTGGCTTTCAGGAAGCCTTCGGGCTATTGTAGTTTTAGGACTGCAAGGGCGTCAGCCGAGAGTTATAGATCTCCTCCCACATTTAACGTTTCTTATTGCTCTCTCTTCGGTATTCAAAAAACAAATTAAATCTTTAAAAAGATCTAAATGTTTGATTTAAAAACAATATCTTAAACTAAATCAATTGTGAGGGACATTTTCCGTATTTCGAATTGTAAGAAAACACGGGTGTTTAGAAACGCGAGAAATATATCACAATTTGGGCAACCTATCTTTTCCGACTTGCGATTCCCGAAACTGCCACAGCGCGCTATTTTGAGAAAAACGATGTCTTTATCATCAATTTTCATTGCGGATTAATATATTGGCGGATTATCAAAACGTTAAAAACTTCAGACACACATGACTTCGGACCAGCCTTGGACTATCATCAAAATTTTCATATCTTTACGTGCGATAGATGTTCCCTGTCATTGCGGAAACACTAATACAAAAAACTGCCATTCTTATGATTTTAGAGATAAATGGATTGAGTGTGAGGTGGTGGGAATGCTTGATTTTGTTAATTAAATACCAAAAGAAAAAATACTGTTATGTTAATTACCAAAGTCCCTTCTTTCACGAATAATAATATATTTACTAAAATAAAACTTACACAAAATTTAATTTTTTGTTATATAATTTTTCCAATTTTTTGAAAACTGACGAGACATGGCAAAAGAATCTAGAATGTGTGGGTTGCAGAACTGGCTTTCAGGAAGCCTTCGGGCTATTGTATTTTTAGGACTGCAAGGGCGTCAGCCGAGAGTTATAGATCTCCTCCCACATTTAACGTTCCTTATTGCTCTCTCTTCGGTTTTCAAAAAAGAAATTAAATCATTAAAAAGATCTAAACGTTTGTTTTTAAAAACAATATCTTAAACTAAAACAATTGTGAGGGAGATTTTCCGTATTTCGAATTGTAAGCAAACGCTGGTGTCTAGAAACGCGAAAAATATATCACAATTTGCTCAAGATATCTTTTCCGACTTGCGATTCCCGAAACTGCCACCGCGCGCCATTTTGAGAAAAACGATGTATTTATGATGAATTTTCATTGCGGATTAATATATTGGCTAATTATCAAAACGTAAAAAATTTCAGCCACACATCACTTCGGACCAGCCTTGGACTATCCTCATCAAAATTTTCATATCTTTATGTGCGATAGATGTTCCCTGTCATCGCGGAAACAATAATACACAAAACTGCTATTCTTATGATTTTAGAGATAAATGGATTGAGTGTAAAGTGGTGGGAATGCTTGATTTTGTTAACTGAATGTCAAAAAGAAAAAATACTGTAATGTTAATTACCAAAGTCCCTTCTTTCACGAATAATAATATATTTACTAAAATAAAACTCGGACAAAATTTAATTTTTTGTTATATAATTTTTTCAATTTTTTAAAAACTGACGAGACATGGCAAAAGAATCTAGAATGTGTGGGTTGCAGAACTGGCTTTCAGGAAGCCTTCGGGCTATTGTAGTTTTAGGACTGCAAGGGCGTCAGCCGAGAGTTATAGATCTCCTCCAACTTTTAACGTTCCTTATTGCTCTCTCTTCGGTTTTCAAAAAAAAAAAAAAATCATTAAAAAGATCTAAACGTTTGTTTTTAAAAACAATATCTTAAACTAAAACAATTGTGAGGGAGATTTTCCGTATTTCGAATTGTAAGCAAACGCTGGTGTCTAGAAACGCGAAAAATATATCACAATTTGCTCAAGATATCTTTTCCGACTTGCGATTCCCGAAACTGCCACCGCGCGCCATTTTGAGAAAAACGATGTCTTTATGATGAATTTTCATTGCGGATTAATATATTGGCTAATTATCAAAACATAAAAAACTTCAGCCACACATCACTTCGGACCAGCCTTGGACTATCCTCATCAAAATTTTCATATCTTTATGTGCGATAGATGTTCCCTGTCATCGCGGAAACACTAATACACAAAACTGCCCTTCTTATGATTTTAGAGATAAATGGATTGAGAGTGAGGTGGTGGGAATGCTTGATTTTGTGAACTGAAGGTCAAAAAGAAAAAATACTGTAATGTTAATTACCAAATTTTATCTTTCACGAATAATAATATATTTACTAAAATAAAACTCGGACAAAATTTAATTTTTTGTTGTATAATTATTCCAATTTTTTGAAAACTGACGAGACATGGCAAAAGAATCTAGAATGTGTGGGTTGCAGAACTGGCTTTCAGGAAGCCTTCGGGCTATTGTAGTTTTAGGACTGCAAGGGCGTCAGCCGAGAGTTATAGATCTCCTCCCACATTTAACGTTTCTTATTGCTCTCTCTTCGGTTTTCAAAAAAGAAATTAAATCATTAAAAAGATCTAAACGTTTGTTTTTAAAAACAATATCTTAAACTAAAACAATTGTGAGGGACATTTTCCGTATTTCGAATTGTAAGCAAAAGCTGGTGTCTAGAAACGCGAAAAATATATCACAATTTGCTCAAGATATCTTTTCCGACTTGCGATTCCCGAAACTGCCACCGCGCGCCATTTTGAGAAAAACGATGTCTTTATGATGAAGTTTCATTGCGGATTAATATATTGGCTAATTATCAAAACGTAAAAAACTTCAGCCACACATCACTTCAGACCAGCCTTGGACTATCCTCATCAAAATTTTCATATCTTTATGTGCGATAGATGTTCCCTGTCATCGCGGAAACAATAATACACAAAACTGCCATTCTTATGATTTTAGAGATAAATGGATTGAGTGTAAAGTGGTGGGAATGCTTGATTTTGTTAACTGAATGTCAAAAAGAAAAAATACTGTAATGTTAATTACCAAAGTCCCTTCTTTCACGAATAATAATATATTTACTAAAATAAAACTCGGACAAAATTTAATTTTTTGTTATATAATTTTTCCAATTTTTTGAAAACTGACGAGACATGGCAAAAGAATCTAGAATGTGTGGGTTGCAGAACTGGCTTTCAGGAAGCCTTCGGGCTATTGTAGTTTTAGGACTGCAAGGGCGTCAGCCGAGAGTTATAGATCTCCTCACACATTTAACGTTTCTTATTGCTCCCTCTTCGGTTTTCTAAAAAGAAATTAAATCTTTAAAAAGATCTAAACGTTTGTTTTTAAAAACAATATCTTAATCTAAAACAATTGTGAGGGAGATTTTCCGTATTTCGAATTGTAAGCAAACGCTGGTGTCTAGAAACGCGAAAAATATATCACAATTTGCTCAAGATATCTTTTCCGACTTGCGATTCCCGAAACTGCCACCGCGCGCCATTTTGAGAAAAACGATGTCTTTATGATGAATTTTCATTGCGGGTTAATATATTGGCTAATTATCAAAAGGTAAAAAACTTTAGCCACACATCACTTCGGACCAGCCTTGGACTATCCTCATCAAAATTTTCATATCTTTATGTGCGATCGATGTTCCCTGTCATCGCGGAAACAATAATACACAAAACTGCCATTCTTATGATTTTAGAGATAAATGGATTGAGTGTGAGGTGGTGTGAATGCTTGATTTTGTTAACTGAATGTCAAAAAGAAAAAATACTGTAATGTTAATTACCAAAGTCCCTTCTTTCACGAATAATAATATATTTACTAAAATAAAACTCGGACAAAATTTAATTTTTTGTTATATAAATTTTCCAATTTTTTGAAAACTGACGAGACATGGCAAAAGAATCTAGAATGTGTGGGTTGCAGAACTGGCTTTCAGGAAGCCTTCGGGCTATTGTAGTTTTAGGACTGCAAGGGCGTCAGCCGAGAGTTATAGATCTCCTCCCACATTTAACGTTTCTTATTGCTCTCTCTTCGGTATTCAAAAAACAAATTAAATCTTTAAAAAGATCTAAATGTTTGATTTAAAAACAATATCTTAAACTAAATCAATTGTGAGGGAGATTTTCCGTATTTCGAATTGTAAGAAAACACGGGTGTTTAGAAACGCGAGGAGTATATCACAATTTGGGCAACCTATCTTTTCAGACTTGCGATTCCCGAAACTGCCACCGCGCGCTATTTTGAGAAAAACGATGTCTTTATGATGAATTTTCATTGCGGATTAATATATTGGCTAATTATCAAAACATAAAAAACTTCAGCCACACATCACTTCGGTCCAGCCTTGGACTATCCTCATCAAAATTTTCATATCTTTATGTGCGATAGATGTTCCCTGTCATCGCGGAAACACTAATACACAAAACTGCCCTTCTTATGATTTTAGAGATAAATGGATTGAGTGTGAGGTGGTGGGAATGCTTGATTTTGTGAACTGAAGGTCAAAAAGAAAAAATACTGTAATGTTAATTACCAAATTTTATCTTTCACGAATAATAATATATTTACTAAAATAAAACTCGGACAAAATTTAATTTTTTGTTGTACAATTATTCCAATTTTTTGAAAACTGACGAGACATGGCAAAAGAATCTAGAATGTGTGGGTTGCAGAACTGGCTTTCAGGAAGCCTTCGGGCTATTGTAGTTTTAGGACTGCAAGGGCGTCAGCCGAGAGTTATAGATCTCCTCCCACATTTAACGTTTCTTATTGCTCTCTCTTCGGTTTTCAAAAAAGAAATTAAATCATTAAAAAGATCTAAACGTTTGTTTTTAAAAACAATATCTTAAACTAAAACAATTGTGAGGGACATTTTCCGTATTTCGAATTGTAAGCAAAAGCTGGTGTCTAGAAACGCGAAAAATATATCACAATTTGCTCAAGATATCTTTTCCGACTTGCGATTCCCGAAACTGCCACCGCGCGCCATTTTGAGAAAAACGATGTCTTTATGATGAAGTTTCATTGCGGATTAATATATTGGCTAATTATCAAAACGTAAAAAACTTCAGCCACACATCACTTCAGACCAGCCTTGGACTATCCTCATCAAAATTTTCATATCTTTATGTGCGATAGATGTTCCCTGTCATCGCGGAAACAATAATACACAAAACTGCCATTCTTATGATTTTAGAGATAAATGGATTGAGTGTGAGGTGGTGTGAATGCTTGATTTTGTTAACTGAATGTCAAAAAGAAAAAATACTGTAATGTTAATTACCAAAGTCCCTTCTTTCACGAACAATAATATATTTACTAAAATAAAACTCGGACAAAATTTAATTTTTTGTTATATAAATTTTCCAATTTTTTGAAAACTGACGAGACATGGCAAAAGAATCTAGAATGTGTGGGTTGCAGAACTGGCTTTCAGGAAGCCTTCGGGCTATTGTAATTTTAGGACTGCAAGGGCGTCAGCCGAGAGTTATAGATCTCCTCCAACATTTAACGTTTCTTATTGCTCTCTCTTCGGTATTCAAAAAACAAATTAAATCTTTAAAAAGATCTAAATGTTTGATTTAAAAACAATATCTTAAACTAAATCAATTGTGAGGGAGATTTTCCGTATTTCGAATTGTAAGAAAACACGGGTGTTTAGAAACGCGAGAAATATATCACAATTTGGGCAACCTATCTTTTCCGACTTGCGATTCCCGAAACTGCCACAGCGCGCTATTTTGAGAAAAACGATGTCTTTATGATCAATTTTCATTGCGGATTAATATATTGGCGGATTATCAAAACGTTAAAAACTTCAGACACACATGACTTCGGACCAGCCTTGGACTATCATCAAAATTTTCATATCTTTACGTGCGATAGATGTTCCCTGTCATTGCGGAAACACTAATACAAAAAACTGCCATTCTTATGATTTTAGAGATAAATGGATTGAGTGTGAGGTGGTGGGAATGCTTGATTTTGTTAATTGAATACCAAAAGAAAAAATACTGTAATGTTAATTACCAAAGTCCCTTCTTTCACGAATAATAATATATTTACTAAAATAAAACTTGGACAAAATTTAATTTTTTGTTATATAATTTTTCCAATTTTTTGAAAACTGACGAGACATGGCAAAAGAATCTAGAATGTGTGGGTTGCAGAACTGGCTTTCAGGAAGACTTCGGGCTATTGTAGTTTTAGGACTGCAAGGGCGACAGCCGAGAGTAATAGATCTCCTCCCACATTTAACGTTTCTTATTGCTCTCTCTTCGGTTTTTAAAAAACAAATTAAATCTTTAAAAAGATCTAAATGTTTGATTTAAAAACAATATCTTAAACTAAATCAATTGTGAGGGAGATTTTCCGTATTTTGAATTGTAATAAAACGCGGGTGTTTAGAAACGCGAGAAATACATCACAATTTGGGCAACCTATCTTTTCCGACTTGCGATTCCCGAAACTGCCACCGCGCGCTATTTTGAGAAAAACGATGTCTTTATGATCAATTTTCATTGCGGATTAATATATTGGCTATTTATCAAAACGTAAAAAACTTCAGCCACACATCACTTCGGACCAGCCTTGGACTATCCTCATCAAAATTTTCATATCTTTATGTGCGATAGATGTTCCCTGTCATCGCGGAAACAATAATACACAAAACTGCTATTCTTATGATTTTAGAGATAAATGGATTGAGTGTAAAGTGGTGGGAATGCTTGATTTTGTTAACTGAATGTCAAAAAGAAAAAATACTGTAATGTTAATTACCAAAGTCCCTTCTTTCACGAATAATAATATATTTACTAAAATAAAACTCGGACAAAATTTAATTTTTTGTTATATAATTTTTCCAATTTTTTGAAAACTGGCGAGACATGGCAAAAGAATCTAGAATGTGTGGGTTGCAGAACTGGCTTTCAGGAAGCCTTCGGGCTATTGTAGTTTTAGGACTGCAAGGGCGTCAGCCGAGAGTTATAGATCTCCTCCCACATTTAACGTTTCTTATTGCTCTCTCTTCGGTTTTCAAAAAAGAAATTAAATCTTTAAAAAGATCTAAATGTTTGTTTTTAAAAACAATATCTTAAACTAAAACAATGTGAGGGAGATTTTCCGTATTTCGAATTGTAAGCAAACCCGAAAAATATATCACAATTTGCTCAAGATATCTTTTCCGACTTGCGATTCCCGAAACTGCCACCGCGCGCTTTTTTGAGAAAAACAATGTCTTTATGATCAATTTTCATTGCGGATTAATATATTGGCTAATTATCAAAACGTAAAAAACTTCAGCCACGCATCACTTCGGACCAGCCTTGGACTATCCTCATCAAAATTTTCATATCTTTATTTGCGATAGATGTTCCCTGTCATCGCGGAAACAATAATACACAAAACTGCCATTCTTATGATTTTAGAGATAAATGGATTGAGTGTAAAGTGGTGGGAATGCTTGATTTTGTTAACTGAATGTCAAAAAGAAAAAATACTGTAATGTTAATTACCAAAGTCCCTTCTTTCACGAATAATAATATATTTACTAAAATAAAACTCGGACAAAATTTAATTTTTTGTTATATAATTTTTCCAATTTTTTGAAAACTGACGAGACATGGCAAAAGAATCTAGAATGTGTGGGTTGCAGAACTGGCTTTCAGGAAGCCTTCGGGCTATTGTAGTTTTAGGACTGCAAGGGCGTCAGCCGAGAGTTATAGATCTCCTCACACATTTAACGTTTCTTATTGCTCCCTCTTCGGTTTTCTAAAAAGAAATTAAATCTTTAAAAAGATCTAAACGTTTGTTTTTAAAAACAATATCTTAAACTAAAACAATTGTGAGGGAGATTTTCCGTATTTCGAATTGTAAGAAAACACGGGTGTTTAGAAACGCGAGGAGTATATCACAATTTGGGCAACCTATCTTTTCCGACTTGCGATTCCCGAAACTGCCACCGCGCGCTATTTTGAGAAAAACGATGTCTTTATGATGAATTTTCATTGCGGATTAATATATTGGCTAATTATCAAAACATAAAAAACTTCAGCCACACATCACTTCGGTCCAGCCTTGGACTATCCTCATCAAAATTTTCATATCTTTATGTGCGATAGATGTTCCCTGTCATCGCGGAAACACTAATACACAAAACTGCCATTCTTATGATTTTAGAGATAAATGGATTGAGGGTGAGGTGGTGGGAATGCTTGATTTTGTTAATTGAATATCAAAAAGAAAAAATACTGTAATGTTAATTACCAAAGTCCCTTCTTTCACGAATAATAATATATTTACTAAAATAAAACTCGGACAAAATTTAATTTTTTGTTATATAAATTTTCCAATTTTTTGAAAACTGACGAGACATGGCAAAAGAATCTAGAATGTGTGGGTTGCAGAACTGGCTTTCAGGAAGCCTTCGGGCTATTGTAGTTTTAGGACTGCAAGGGCGTCAGCCGAGAGTTATAGATCTCCTCCCACATTTAACGTTTCTTATTGCTCTCTCTTCGGTTTTCAAAAAAGAAATTAAATCATTAAAAAGATCTAAACGTTTGTTTTTAAAAACAATATCTTAAACTAAAACAATTGTGAGGGAGATTTTCCGTATTTCGAATTGTAAGCAAACGCTGGTGTCTAGAAACGCGAAAAATATATCACAATTTGCTCAAGATATCTTTTCCGACTTGCGATTCCCGAAACTGCCACCGCGCGCCATTTTGAGAAAAACGATGTCTTTATGATGAATTTTCATTGCGGATTATCAAAACGTAAAAAACATCAGCCACACATCACTTCAGACCAGCCTTGGACTATCCTCATCAAAATTTTCATATCTTTATGTGCGATAGATGTTCCCTGTCATCGCGGAAACAATAATACACAAAACTGCATTCTTATGATTTTAGAGATAAATGGATTGAGTGTGAGGTGGTGTGAATGCTTGATTTTGTTAACTGAATGTCAAAAAGAAAAAATACTGTAATGTTAATTACCAAAGTCCCTTCTTTCACGAATAATAATATATTTACTAAAATAAAACTCGGACAAAATTTAATTTTTTGTTATATAAATTTTCCAATTTTTTGAAAACTGACGAGACATGGCAAAAGAATCTAGAATGTGTGGGTTGCAGAACTGGCTTTCAGGAAGCCTTCGGGCTATTGTAGTTTTAGGACTGCAAGGGCGACAGCCGAGAGTAATAGATCTCCTCCCACATTTAACGTTTCTTATTGCTCTCTCTTCGGTTTTTAAAAAACAAATTAAATCTTTAAAAAGATCTAAATGTTTGATTTAAAAACAATATCTTAAACTAAATCAATTGTGAGGGAGATTTTCCGTATTTTGAATTGTAAGAAAACGCGGGTGTTTAGAAACGCGAGAAATACATCACAATTTGGGCAACCTATCTTTTCCGACTTGCGATTCCCGAAACTGCCACCGCGCGCCATTTTGAGAAAAACGATGTCTTTATGATGAATTTTCATTGCGGATTAATATATTGGCTAATTATCAAAAGGTAAAAAACTTCAGCCACGCATCACTTCGGACCAGCCTTGGACTATCCTCATCAAAATTTTCATATCTTTATTTGCGATAGATGTTCCCTGTCATCGCGGAAACAATAATACACAAAACTGCCATTCTTATGATTTTAGAGATAAATGGATTGAGTGTAAAGTGGTGGGAATGCTTGATTTTGTTAACTGAATGTCAAAAAGAAAAAATACTGTAATGTTAATTACCAAAGTCCCTTCTTTCACGAATAATAATATATTTACTAAAATAAAACTCGGACAAAATTTAATTTTTTGTTATATAATTTTTCCAATTTTTTGAAAACTGACGAGACATGGCAAAAGAATCTAGAATGTGTGGGTTGCAGAACTGGCTTTCAGGAAGCCTTCGGGCTATTGTAGTTTTAGGACTGCAAGGGCGTCAGCCGAGAGTTATAGATCTCCTCACACATTTAACGTTTCTTATTGCTCCCTCTTCGGTTTTCTAAAAAGAAATTAAATCTTTAAAAAGATCTAAACGTTTGTTTTTGAAAACAATATCTTAAACTAAAACAATTGTGAGGGAGATTTTCCGTATTTCGAATTGTAAGCAAACGCTGGTGTCTAGAAACGCGAAAAATATATCACAATTTGCTCAAGATATCTTTTCCGACTTGCGATTCCCGAAACTGCCACCGCGCGCCATTTTGAGAAAAACGATGTCTTTATGATGAATTTTCATTGCGGATTAATATATTGGCTAATTATCAAAAGGTAAAAAACTTCAGCCACACATCACTTCGGACCAGCCTTGGACTATCCTCATCAAAATTTTCATATCTTTATGTGCGATAGATGTTCCCTGTCATCGCGGAAACAATAATACACAAAACTGCCATTCTTATGATTTTAGAGATAAATGGATTGAGTGTGAGGTGGTGTGAATGCTTGATTTTGTTAACTGAATGTCAAAAAGAAAAAATACTGTAATGTTAATTACCAAAGTCCCTTCCTTCACGAATAATAATATATTTACTAAAATAAAACTCGGACAAAATTTAATTTTTTGTTATATAAATTTTCCAATTTTTTGAAAACTGACGAGACATGGCAAAAGAATCTAGAATGTGTGGGTTGCAGAACTGGCTTTCAGGAAGCCTTCGGGCTATTGTAGTTTTAGGACTGCAAGGGCGTCAGCCGAGAGTTATAGATCTCCTCCCACATTTAACGTTTCTTATTGCTCTCTCTTCGGTATTCAAAAAACAAATTAAATCTTTAAAAAGATCTAAATGTTTGATTTAAAAACAATATCTTAAACTAAATCAATTGTGAGGGAGATTTTCCGTATTTCGAATTGTAAGAAAACACGGGTGTTTAGAAACGCGAAAAATACATCACAATTTGGGCAACCTATCTTTTCCGACTTGCGATTCCCGAAACTGCCACCGCGCGCTATTTTGAGAAAAACGATGTCTTTATGATCAATTTTCATTGCGGATTAATATATTGGCTGATTATCAAAACGTTAAAAACTTCAGCCACACATCACTTCGGACCAGCCTTGACTATCCTCATCAAAATTTTCATATCTTTATGTGCGATAGATGTTCCCTGTCATCGCGGAAACACTAATACACAAAACTGCCCTTCTTATGATTTTAGAGATAAATGGATTGAGTGTGAGGTGGTGGGAATGCTTGATTTTGTGAACTGAATGTCAAAAAGAAAAAAATACTGTAATGTTAATTACCAAATTTTATCTTTCACGAATAATAATATATTTACTAAAATAAAACTAGGACAAAATTTATTTTTTTGTTGTATAATTATTCCAATTTTTTGAAAACTGACGAGACATGGCAAAAGAATCTAGAATGTGTGGGTTGCAGAACTGGCTTTCAGGAAGCCTTCGGGCTATTGTAGTTTTAGGACTGCAAGGGCGTCAGCCGAGAGTTATAGATCTCCTCCCACATTTAACGTTTCTTATTGCTCTCTCTTCGGTTTTCAAAAAAGAAATTAAATCATTAAAAAGATCTAAACGTTTGTTTTTAAAAACAATATCTTAAACTAAAACAATTGTGAGGGAGATTTTCCGTATTTCGAATTGTAAGCAAACGCTGGTGTCTAGAACCGCGAAAAATATATCACAATTTGCTCAAGATATCTTTTCCGACTTGCGATTCCCGAAACTGCCACCGCGCGCCATTTTGAGAAAAACGATGTATTTATGATGAATTTTCATTGCGGATTAATATATTGGCTAATTATCAAAACGTAAAAAATTTCAGACACACATCACTTCGGACCAGCCTTGGACTATCCTCATCAAAATTTTCATATCTTTATGTGCGATAGATGTTACCTGTCATCGCGGAAACAATAATACACAAAACTGCCATTCTTATGATTTTAGAGATAAATGGATTGAGTGTGAGGTGGTGGGAATGCTTGATTTTGTTAACTGAATGTCAAAAAGAAAAAATACTGTAATGTTAATTACCAAAGTCCCTTCTTTCACGAATAATAATATATTTACTAAAATAAAACTCGGACAAAATTTAATTTTTTGTTATATAAATTTTCCAATTTTTTGAAAACTGACGAGACATGGCAAAAGAATCTAGAATGTGTGGGTTGCAGAACTGGCTTTCAGGAAGCCTTCGGGCTATTGTAGTTTTAGGACTGCAAGGGCGTCAGCCGAGAGTTATAGATCTCCTCCCACATTTAACGTTTCTTATTGCTCTTTCTTCGGTATTCAAAAAACAAATTAAATCTTTAAAAAGATCTAACTGTTTGATTTAAAAACAATATCTTAAACTAAATCAATTGTGAGGGAGATTTTCCGTATTTCGAATTGCAAGAAAACACGGGTGTTTAGAAACGCGAGAAATATATCACAATTTGGGCAACCTATCTTTTCCGACTTACGATTCCCGAAACTGCCACCGCGCGCTATTTTGAGAAAAACGATGTCTTTATGATCAATTTTCATTGCGGATTAATATATTGGCTGATTATCAAAACGTTAAAAACTTCAGCCACACATCACTTCGGTCCAGCCTTGGACTATCCTCATCAAAATTTTCATATCTTTATGTGCGATAGATGTTCCCTGTCATCGCGGAAACACTAATACACAAAACTGCCCTTCTTATGATTTTAGAGATAAATGGATTGAGTGTGAGGTGGTGGGAATGCTTGATTTTGTGAACTGAATGTCAAAAAGAAAAAATACTGTAATGTTAATTACCAAATTTTATCTTTCACGAATAATAATATATTTACTAAAATAAAACTCGGACAAAATTTAATTGTTTGTTGTATAATTATTCTAATTTTTTGAAAACTGACGAGACATGGCAAAAGAATCTAGAATGTGTGGGTTGCAGAACTGGCTTTCAGGAAGCCTTCGGGCTATTGTAGTTTTAGGACTGCAAGGGCGTCAGCCGAGAGTTATAGATCTCCTCCCACATTTAACGTTTCTTATTGCTCTCTCTTCGGTTTTCAAAAAAGAAATTAAATCTTTAAAAAGATCTAACTGTTTGATTTAAAAACAATATCTTAAACTAAATCAATTGTGAGGGAGATTTTCCGTATTTCGAATTGCAAGAAAACACGGGTGTTTAGAAACGCGAGAAATATATCACAATTTGGGCAACCTATCTTTTCCGACTTACGATTCCCGAAACTGCCACCGCGCGCTATTTTGAGAAAAACGATGTCTTTATGATCAATTTTCATTGCGGATTAATATATTGGCTGATTATCAAAACGTTAAAAACTTCAGACACACATCACTTCGGACCAGCCTTGGACTATCCTCATCAAAATTTTCATATCTTTACGTGCGATAGATGTTCCCTGTCCTTGCGGAAACACTAATACAAAAAACTGCAATTCTTATGATTTTAGAGATAAATGGATTGAGTGTGAGGTGGTGGGAATGCTTGATTTTGTTAATTGAATATCAAAAAGAAAAAATACTGTAATGTTAATTACCAAAGTCCCTTCTTTCACGAATAATAATATATTTACTAAAATAAAACTCGGAAAAAATTTAATTTTTATTTATATAATTTTTCCAATTTTTTGAAAACTGACGAGACAGGGCAAAAGAATCTAGAATGTGTGGGTTGCAGAACTGGCTTTCAGGAAGCCTTCGGGCTATTGTAGTTTTAGGACTGCAAGGGCGACAGCCGAGACTAATAGATCTCCTCCCACATTTAACGTTTCTTATTGCTCTCTCTTCGGTTTTTAGAAAACAAATTAAATCTTTAAAAATATCTAAATGTTTGATTTAAAAACAATATCTTAAACTAAATCAATTGTGAGGGAGATTTTCCGTATTTCGAATTGTAAGAAAACACGGGTGTTTAGAAACGCGAAAAATACATCACAATTTGGGCAACCTATCTTTTCCGACTTGCGATTCCCGAAACTGCCACCGCGCGCTATTTTGAGAAAAACGATGTCTTTATGATCAATTTTCATTGCGGATTAATATATTGGCTGATTATCAAAACGTTAAAAACTTCAGCCACACATCACTTCGGACCAGCCTTGGACTATCCTCATCAAAATTTTCATATCTTTATGTGCGATAGATGTTCCCTGTCATCGCGGAAACACTAATACACAAAACTGCCCTTCTTATGATTTTAGAGATAAATGGATTGAGTGTGAGGTGGTGGGAATGCTTGATTTTGTGAACTGAATGTCAAAAAGAAAAAATACTGTAATGTTAATTACCAAATTTTATCTTTCACGAATAATAATATATTTACTAAAATAAAACTCGGACAAAATTTAATTTTTTGTTGTATAATTATTCCAATTTTTTGAAAACTGACGAGACATGGCAAAAGAATCTAGAATGTGTGGGTTGCAGAACTGGCTTTCAGGAAGCCTTCGGGCTATTGTAGTTTTAGGACTGCAAGGGCGTCAGCCGAGAGTTATAGATCTCCTCCCACATTTAACGTTTCTTATTGCTCTCTCTTCGGTTTTCAAAAAAGAAATTAAATCATTAAAAAGATCTAAACGTTTGTTTTTAAAAACAATATCTTAAACTAAAACAATTGTGAGGGAGATTTTCCGTATTTCGAATTGTAAGCAAACGCTGGTGTCTAGAACCGCGAAAAATATATCACAATTTGCTCAAGATATCTTTTCCGACTTGCGATTCCCGAAACTGCCACCGCGCGCCATTTTGAGAAAAACGATGTATTTATGATGAATTTTCATTGCGGATTAATATATTGGCTAATTATCAAAACGTAAAAAATTTCAGACACACATCACTTCGGACCAGCCTTGGACTATCCTCATCAAAATTTTCATATCTTTATGTGCGATAGATGTTACCTGTCATCGCGGAAACAATAATACACAAAACTGCCATTCTTATGATTTTAGAGATAAATGGATTGAGTGTGAGGTGGTGGGAATGCTTGATTTTGTTAACTGAATGTCAAAAAGAAAAAATACTGTAATGTTAATTACCAAAGTCCCTTCTTTCACGAATAATAATATATTTACTAAAATAAAACTCGGACAAAATTTAATTTTTTGTTATATAAATTTTCCAATTTTTTGAAAACTGACGAGACATGGCAAAAGAATCTAGAATGTGTGGGTTGCAGAACTGGCTTTCAGGAAGCCTTCGGGCTATTGTAGTTTTAGGACTGCAAGGGCGTCAGCCGAGAGTTATAGATCTCCTCCCACATTTAACGTTTCTTATTGCTCTTTCTTCGGTATTCAAAAAACAAATTAAATCTTTAAAAAGATCTAACTGTTTGATTTAAAAACAATATCTTAAACTAAATCAATTGTGAGGGAGATTTTCCGTATTTCGAATTGCAAGAAAACACGGGTGTTTAGAAACGCGAGAAATATATCACAATTTGGGCAACCTATCTTTTCCGACTTACGATTCCCGAAACTGCCACCGCGCGCTATTTTGAGAAAAACGATGTCTTTATGATCAATTTTCATTGCGGATTAATATATTGGCGGATTATCAAAACGTTAAAAACTTCAGACACACATGACTTCGGACCAGCCTTGGACTATCATCAAAATTTTCATATCTTTACGTGCGATAGATGTTCCCTGTCATTGCGGAAACACTAATACAAAAAACTGCAATTCTTATGATTTTAGAGATAAATGGATTGAGTGTGAGGTGGTGGGAATGCTTGATTTTGTTAATTGAATATCAAAAAGAAAAAATACTGTAATGTTAATTACCAAAGTCCCTTCTTTCACGAATAATAATATATTTACTAAAATAAAACTCGGAAAAAATTTAATTTTTATTTATATAATTTTTCCAATTTTTTGAAAACTGACGAGACAGGGCAAAAGAATCTAGAATGTGTGGGTTGCAGAACTGGCTTTCAAGAAGCCTTCGGGCTATTGTAGTTTTAGGACTGCAAGGGCGACAGCCGAGACTAATAGATCTCCTCCCACATTTAACGTTTCTTATTGCTCTCTCTTCGGTTTTTAGAAAACAAATTAAATCTTTAAAAATATCTAAATGTTTGATTTAAAAACAATATCTTAGACTAAATCAATTGTGAGGGAGATTTTCCGTATTTCGAATTGTAAGAAAACACGGGTGTTTAGAAACGCGAAAAATACATCACAATTTGGGCAACCTATCTTTTCCGACTTGCGATTCCCGAAACTGCCACCGCGCGCTATTTTGAGAAAAACGATGTCTTTATGATCAATTTTCATTGCGGATTAATATATTGGCTGATTATCAAAACGTTAAAAACTTCAGCCACACATCACTTCGGACCAGCCTTGGACTATCCTCATCAAAATTTTCATATCTTTATGTGCGATAGATGTTCCCTGTCATCGCGGAAACACTAATACACAAAACTGCCCTTCTTATGATTTTAGAGATAAATGGATTGAGTGTGAGGTGGTGGGAATGCTTGATTTTGTGAACTGAATGTCAAAAAGAAAAAATACTGTAATGTTAATTACCAAATTTTATCTTTCACGAATAATAATATATTTACTAAAATAAAACTCGGACAAAATTTAATTTTTTGTTGTATAATTATTCCAATTTTTTGAAAACTGACGAGACATGGCAAAAGAATCTAGAATGTGTGGGTTGCAGAACTGGCTTTCAGGAAGCCTTCGGGCTATTGTAGTTTTAGGACTGCAAGGGCGTCAGCCGAGAGTTATAGATCTCCTCCCACATTTAACGTTTCTTATTGCTCTCTCTTCGGTTTTCAAAAAAGAAATTAAATCATTAAAAAGATCTAAACGTTTGTTTTTAAAAACAATATCTTAAACTAAAACAATTGTGAGGGAGATTTTCCGTATTTCGAATTGTAAGCAAACGCTGGTGTCTAGAACCGCGAAAAATATATCACAATTTGCTCAAGATATCTTTTCCGACTTGCGATTCCCGAAACTGCCACCGCGCGCCATTTTGAGAAAAACGATGTATTTATGATGAATTTTCATTGCGGATTAATATATTGGCTAATTATCAAAACGTAAAAAATTTCAGACACACATCACTTCGGACCAGCCTTGGACTATCCTCATCAAAATTTTCATATCTTTATGTGCGATAGATGTTACCTGTCATCGCGGAAACAATAATACACAAAACTGCCATTCTTATGATTTTAGAGATAAATGGATTGAGTGTGAGGTGGTGGGAATGCTTGATTTTGTTAACTGAATGTCAAAAAGAAAAAATACTGTAATGTTAATTACCAAAGTCCCTTCTTTCACGAATAATAATATATTTACTAAAATAAAACTCGGACAAAATTTAATTTTTTGTTATATAAATTTTCCAATTTTTTGAAAACTGACGAGACATGGCAAAAGAATCTAGAATGTGTGGGTTGCAGAACTGGCTTTCAGGAAGCCTTCGGGCTATTGTAGTTTTAGGACTGCAAGGGCGTCAGCCGAGAGTTATAGATCTCCTCCCACATTTAACGTTTCTTATTGCTCTTTCTTCGGTATTCAAAAAACAAATTAAATCTTTAAAAAGATCTAACTGTTTGATTTAAAAACAATATCTTAAACTAAATCAATTGTGAGGGAGATTTTCCGTATTTCGAATTGCAAGAAAACACGGGTGTTTAGAAACGCGAGAAATATATCACAATTTGGGCAACCTATCTTTTCCGACTTACGATTCCCGAAACTGCCACCGCGCGCTATTTTGAGAAAAACGATGTCTTTATGATCAATTTTCATTGCGGATTAATATATTGGCGGATTATCAAAACGTTAAAAACTTCAGACACACATGACTTCGGACCAGCCTTGGACTATCATCAAAATTTTCATATCTTTACGTGCGATAGATGTTCCCTGTCATTGCGGAAACACTAATACAAAAAACTGCAATTCTTATGATTTTAAAGATAAATGGATTGAGTGTGAGGTGGTGGGAATGCTTGATTTTGTGAACTGAATGTCAAAAAGAAAAAATACTGTAATGTTAATTACCAAATTTTATCTTTCACGAATAATAATATATTTACTAAAATAAAACTCGGACAAAATTTAATTTTTTGTTGTATAATTATTCCAATTTTTTGAAAACTGACGAGACATGGCAAAAGAATCTAGAATGTGTGGGTTGCAGAACTGGCTTTCAGGAAGCCTTCGGGCTATTGTAGTTTTAGGACTGCAAGGGCGTCAGCCGAGAGTTATAGATCTCCTCCCACATTTAACGTTTCTTATTGCTCTCTCTTCGGTTTTCAAAAAAGAAATTAAATCATTAAAAAGATCTAAACGTTTGTTTTTAAAAACAATATCTTAAACTAAAACAATTGTGAGGGAGATTTTCCGTATTTCGAATTGTAAGCAAACGCTGGTGTCTAGAACCGCGAAAAATATATCACAATTTGCTCAAGATATCTTTTCCGACTTGCGATTCCCGAAACTGCCACCGCGCGCCATTTTGAGAAAAACGATGTATTTATGATGAATTTTCATTGCGGATTAATATATTGGCTAATTATCAAAACGTAAAAAATTTCAGACACACATCACTTCGGACCAGCCTTGGACTATCCTCATCAAAATTTTCATATCTTTATGTGCGATAGATGTTACCTGTCATCGCGGAAACAATAATACACAAAACTGCCATTCTTATGATTTTAGAGATAAATGGATTGAGTGTGAGGTGGTGGGAATGCTTGATTTTGTTAACTGAATGTCAAAAAGAAAAAATACTGTAATGTTAATTACCAAAGTCCCTTCTTTCACGAATAATAATATATTTACTAAAATAAAACTCGGACAAAATTTAATTTTTTGTTATATAAATTTTCCAATTTTTTGAAAACTGACGAGACATGGCAAAAGAATCTAGAATGTGTGGGTTGCAGAACTGGCTTTCAGGAAGCCTTCGGGCTATTGTAGTTTTAGGACTGCAAGGGCGTCAGCCGAGAGTTATAGATCTCCTCCCACATTTAACGTTTCTTATTGCTCTTTCTTCGGTATTCAAAAAACAAATTAAATCTTTAAAAAGATCTAACTGTTTGATTTAAAAACAATATCTTAAACTAAATCAATTGTGAGGGAGATTTTCCGTATTTCGAATTGCAAGAAAACACGGGTGTTTAGAAACGCGAGAAATATATCACAATTTGGGCAACCTATCTTTTCCGACTTACGATTCCCGAAACTGCCACCGCGCGCTATTTTGAGAAAAACGATGTCTTTATGATCAATTTTCATTGCGGATTAATATATTGGCTGATTATCAAAACGTTAAAAACTTCAGCCACACATCACTTCGGTCCAGCCTTGGACTATCCTCATCAAAATTTTCATATCTTTATGTGCGATAGATGTTCCCTGTCATCGCGGAAACACTAATACACAAAACTGCCCTTCTTATGATTTTAGAGATAAATGGATTGAGTGTGAGGTGGTGGGAATGCTTGATTTTGTGAACTGAATGTCAAAAAGAAAAAATACTGTAATGTTAATTACCAAATTTTATCTTTCACGAATAATAATATATTTACTAAAATAAAACTCGGACAAAATTTAATTTTTTGTTGTATAATTATTCCAATTTTTTGAAAACTGACGAGACATGGCAAAAGAATCTAGAATGTGTGGGTTGCAGAACTGGCTTTCAGGAAGCCTTCGGGCTATTGTAGTTTTAGGACTGCAAGGGCGTCAGCCGAGAGTTATAGATCTCCTCCCACATTTAACGTTTCTTATTGCTCTCTCTTCGGTTTTCAAAAAAGAAATTAAATCTTTAAAAAGATCTAACTGTTTGATTTAAAAACAATATCTTAAACTAAATCAATTGTGAGGGAGATTTTCCGTATTTCGAATTGCAAGAAAACACGGGTGTTTAGAAACGCGAGAAATATATCACAATTTGGGCAACCTATCTTTTCCGACTTACGATTCCCGAAACTGCCACCGCGCGCTATTTTGAGAAAAACGATGTCTTTATGATCAATTTTCATTGCGGATTAATATATTGGCTGATTATCAAAACGTTAAAAACTTCAGACACACATCACTTCGGACCAGCCTTGGACTATCCTCATCAAAATTTTCATATCTTTACGTGCGATAGATGTTCCCTGTCCTTGCGGAAACACTAATACAAAAAACTGCAATTCTTATGATTTTAGAGATAAATGGATTGAGTGTGAGGTGGTGGGAATGCTTGATTTTGTTAATTGAATATCAAAAAGAAAAAATACTGTAATGTTAATTACCAAAGTCCCTTCTTTCACGAATAATAATATATTTACTAAAATAAAACTCGGAAAAAATTTAATTTTTATTTATATAATTTTTCCAATTTTTTGAAAACTGACGAGACAGGGCAAAAGAATCTAGAATGTGTGGGTTGCAGAACTGGCTTTCAGGAAGCCTTCGGGCTATTGTAGTTTTAGGACTGCAAGGGCGACAGCCGAGACTAATAGATCTCCTCCCACATTTAACGTTTCTTATTGCTCTCTCTTCGGTTTTTAGAAAACAAATTAAATCTTTAAAAATATCTAAATGTTTGATTTAAAAACAATATCTTAAACTAAATCAATTGTGAGGGAGATTTTCCGTATTTCGAATTGTAAGAAAACACGGGTGTTTAGAAACGCGAAAAATACATCACAATTTGGGCAACCTATCTTTTCCGACTTGCGATTCCCGAAACTGCCACCGCGCGCTATTTTGAGAAAAACGATGTCTTTATGATCAATTTTCATTGCGGATTAATATATTGGCTGATTATCAAAACGTTAAAAACTTCAGCCACACATCACTTCGGACCAGCCTTGGACTATCCTCATCAAAATTTTCATATCTTTATGTGCGATAGATGTTCCCTGTCATCGCGGAAACACTAATACACAAAACTGCCCTTCTTATGATTTTAGAGATAAATGGATTGAGTGTGAGGTGGTGGGAATGCTTGATTTTGTGAACTGAATGTCAAAAAGAAAAAATACTGTAATGTTAATTACCAAATTTTATCTTTCACGAATAATAATATATTTACTAAAATAAAACTCGGACAAAATTTAATTTTTTGTTGTATAATTATTCCAATTTTTTGAAAACTGACGAGACATGGCAAAAGAATCTAGAATGTGTGGGTTGCAGAACTGGCTTTCAGGAAGCCTTCGGGCTATTGTAGTTTTAGGACTGCAAGGGCGTCAGCCGAGAGTTATAGATCTCCTCCCACATTTAACGTTTCTTATTGCTCTCTCTTCGGTTTTCAAAAAAGAAATTAAATCATTAAAAAGATCTAAACGTTTGTTTTTAAAAACAATATCTTAAACTAAAACAATTGTGAGGGAGATTTTCCGTATTTCGAATTGTAAGCAAACGCTGGTGTCTAGAACCGCGAAAAATATATCACAATTTGCTCAAGATATCTTTTCCGACTTGCGATTCCCGAAACTGCCACCGCGCGCCATTTTGAGAAAAACGATGTATTTATGATGAATTTTCATTGCGGATTAATATATTGGCTAATTATCAAAACGTAAAAAATTTCAGACACACATCACTTCGGACCAGCCTTGGACTATCCTCATCAAAATTTTCATATCTTTATGTGCGATAGATGTTACCTGTCATCGCGGAAACAATAATACACAAAACTGCCATTCTTATGATTTTAGAGATAAATGGATTGAGTGTGAGGTGGTGGGAATGCTTGATTTTGTTAACTGAATGTCAAAAAGAAAAAATACTGTAATGTTAATTACCAAAGTCCCTTCTTTCACGAATAATAATATATTTACTAAAATAAAACTCGGACAAAATTTAATTTTTTGTTATATAAATTTTCCAATTTTTTGAAAACTGACGAGACATGGCAAAAGAATCTAGAATGTGTGGGTTGCAGAACTGGCTTTCAGGAAGCCTTCGGGCTATTGTAGTTTTAGGACTGCAAGGGCGTCAGCCGAGAGTTATAGATCTCCTCCCACATTTAACGTTTCTTATTGCTCTTTCTTCGGTATTCAAAAAACAAATTAAATCTTTAAAAAGATCTAACTGTTTGATTTAAAAACAATATCTTAAACTAAATCAATTGTGAGGGAGATTTTCCGTATTTCGAATTGCAAGAAAACACGGGTGTTTAGAAACGCGAGAAATATATCACAATTTGGGCAACCTATCTTTTCCGACTTACGATTCCCGAAACTGCCACCGCGCGCTATTTTGAGAAAAACGATGTCTTTATGATCAATTTTCATTGCGGATTAATATATTGGCGGATTATCAAAACGTTAAAAACTTCAGACACACATGACTTCGGACCAGCCTTGGACTATCATCAAAATTTTCATATCTTTACGTGCGATAGATGTTCCCTGTCATTGCGGAAACACTAATACAAAAAACTGCAATTCTTATGATTTTAGAGATAAATGGATTGAGTGTGAGGTGGTGGGAATGCTTGATTTTGTTAATTGAATATCAAAAAGAAAAAATACTGTAATGTTAATTACCAAAGTCCCTTCTTTCACGAATAATAATATATTTACTAAAATAAAACTCGGAAAAAATTTAATTTTTATTTATATAATTTTTCCAATTTTTTGAAAACTGACGAGACAGGGCAAAAGAATCTAGAATGTGTGGGTTGCAGAACTGGCTTTCAGGAAGCCTTCGGGCTATTGTAGTTTTAGGACTGCAAGGGCGACAGCCGAGACTAATAGATCTCCTCCCACATTTAACGTTTCTTATTGCTCTCTCTTCGGTTTTTAGAAAACAAATTAAATCTTTAAAAATATCTAAATGTTTGATTTAAAAACAATATCTTAGACTAAATCAATTGTGAGGGAGATTTTCCGTATTTCGAATTGTAAGAAAACACGGGTGTTTAGAAACGCGAAAAATACATCACAATTTGGGCAACCTATCTTTTCCGACTTGCGATTCCCGAAACTGCCACCGCGCGCTATTTTGAGAAAAACGATGTCTTTATGATCAATTTTCATTGCGGATTAATATATTGGCTGATTATCAAAACGTTAAAAACTTCAGCCACACATCACTTCGGACCAGCCTTGGACTATCCTCATCAAAATTTTCATATCTTTATGTGCGATAGATGTTCCCTGTCATCGCGGAAACACTAATACACAAAACTGCCCTTCTTATGATTTTAGAGATAAATGGATTGAGTGTGAGGTGGTGGGAATGCTTGATTTTGTGAACTGAATGTCAAAAAGAAAAAATACTGTAATGTTAATTACCAAATTTTATCTTTCACGAATAATAATATATTTACTAAAATAAAACTCGGACAAAATTTAATTTTTTGTTGTATAATTATTCCAATTTTTTGAAAACTGACGAGACATGGCAAAAGAATCTAGAATGTGTGGGTTGCAGAACTGGCTTTCAGGAAGCCTTCGGGCTATTGTAGTTTTAGGACTGCAAGGGCGTCAGCCGAGAGTTATAGATCTCCTCCCACATTTAACGTTTCTTATTGCTCTCTCTTCGGTTTTCAAAAAAGAAATTAAATCATTAAAAAGATCTAAACGTTTGTTTTTAAAAACAATATCTTAAACTAAAACAATTGTGAGGGAGATTTTCCGTATTTCGAATTGTAAGCAAACGCTGGTGTCTAGAACCGCGAAAAATATATCACAATTTGCTCAAGATATCTTTTCCGACTTGCGATTCCCGAAACTGCCACCGCGCGCCATTTTGAGAAAAACGATGTATTTATGATGAATTTTCATTGCGGATTAATATATTGGCTAATTATCAAAACGTAAAAAATTTCAGACACACATCACTTCGGACCAGCCTTGGACTATCCTCATCAAAATTTTCATATCTTTATGTGCGATAGATGTTACCTGTCATCGCGGAAACAATAATACACAAAACTGCCATTCTTATGATTTTAGAGATAAATGGATTGAGTGTGAGGTGGTGGGAATGCTTGATTTTGTTAACTGAATGTCAAAAAGAAAAAATACTGTAATGTTAATTACCAAAGTCCCTTCTTTCACGAATAATAATATATTTACTAAAATAAAACTCGGACAAAATTTAATTTTTTGTTATATAAATTTTCCAATTTTTTGAAAACTGACGAGACATGGCAAAAGAATCTAGAATGTGTGGGTTGCAGAACTGGCTTTCAGGAAGCCTTCGGGCTATTGTAGTTTTAGGACTGCAAGGGCGTCAGCCGAGAGTTATAGATCTCCTCCCACATTTAACGTTTCTTATTGCTCTTTCTTCGGTATTCAAAAAACAAATTAAATCTTTAAAAAGATCTAACTGTTTGATTTAAAAACAATATCTTAAACTAAATCAATTGTGAGGGAGATTTTCCGTATTTCGAATTGCAAGAAAACACGGGTGTTTAGAAACGCGAGAAATATATCACAATTTGGGCAACCTATCTTTTCCGACTTACGATTCCCGAAACTGCCACCGCGCGCTATTTTGAGAAAAACGATGTCTTTATGATCAATTTTCATTGCGGATTAATATATTGGCGGATTATCAAAACGTTAAAAACTTCAGACACACATGACTTCGGACCAGCCTTGGACTATCATCAAAATTTTCATATCTTTACGTGCGATAGATGTTCCCTGTCATTGCGGAAACACTAATACAAAAAACTGCAATTCTTATGATTTTAGAGATAAATGGATTGAGTGTGAGGTGGTGGGAATGCTTGATTTTGTTAATTGAATATCAAAAAGAAAAAATACTGTAATGTTAATTACCAAAGTCCCTTCTTTCACGAATAATAATATATTTACTAAAATAAAACTCGGAAAAAATTTAATTTTTATTTATATAATTTTTCCAATTTTTTGAAAACTGACGAGACAGGGCAAAAGAATCTAGAATGTGTGGGTTGCAGAACTGGCTTTCAGGAAGCCTTCGGGCTATTGTAGTTTTAGGACTGCAAGGGCGACAGCCGAGACTAATAGATCTCCTCCCACATTTAACGTTTCTTATTGCTCTCTCTTCGGTTTTTAGAAAACAAATTAAATCTTTAAAAATATCTAAATGTTTGATTTAAAAACAATATCTTAAACTAAATCAATTGTGAGGGAGATTTTCCGTATTTCGAATTGTAAGAAAACACGGGTGTTTAGAAACGCGAAAAATACATCACAATTTGGGCAACCTATCTTTTCCGACTTGCGATTCCCGAAACTGCCACCGCGCGCTATTTTGAGAAAAACGATGTCTTTATGATCAATTTTCATTGCGGATTAATATATTGGCTGATTATCAAAACGTTAAAAACTTCAGCCACACATCACTTCGGACCAGCCTTGGACTATCCTCATCAAAATTTTCATATCTTTATGTGCGATAGATGTTCCCTGTCATCGCGGAAACACTAATACACAAAACTGCCCTTCTTATGATTTTAGAGATAAATGGATTGAGTGTGAGGTGGTGGGAATGCTTGATTTTGTGAACTGAATGTCAAAAAGAAAAAATACTGTAATGTTAATTACCAAATTTTATCTTTCACGAATAATAATATATTTACTAAAATAAAACTCGGACAAAATTTAATTTTTTGTTGTATAATTATTCCAATTTTTTGAAAACTGACGAGACATGGCAAAAGAATCTAGAATGTGTGGGTTGCAGAACTGGCTTTCAGGAAGCCTTCGGGCTATTGTAGTTTTAGGACTGCAAGGGCGTCAGCCGAGAGTTATAGATCTCCTCCCACATTTAACGTTTCTTATTGCTCTCTCTTCGGTTTTCAAAAAAGAAATTAAATCATTAAAAAGATCTAAACGTTTGTTTTTAAAAACAATATCTTAAACTAAAACAATTGTGAGGGAGATTTTCCGTATTTCGAATTGTAAGCAAACGCTGGTGTCTAGAAACGCGAAAAATATATCACAATTTGCTCAAGATATCTTTTCCGACTTGCGATTCCCGAAACTGCCACCGCGCGCCATTTTGAGAAAAACGATGTATTTTTGATGAATTTTCATTGCGGATTAATATATTGGCTAATTATCAAAACGTAAAAAACTTCAGCCACACATCACTTCAGACCAGCCTTGGACTATCCTCATCAAAATTTTCATATCTTTATGTGCGATAGATGTTCCCTGTCGTCGCGGAAACACTAATACACAAAACTGCCCTTCTTATGATTTTAGAGATAAATGGATTGAGTGTGAGGTGGTGGGAATGCTTGATTTTGTTAACTGAATGTCAAAAAGAAAAAATACTGTAATGTTAATTACCAAAGTCCCTTCTTTCACGAATAATAATATATTTACTAAAATAAAACTCGGACAAAATTTAATTTTTTGTTATATAAATTTTCCAATTTTTTGAAAACTGACGAGACATGGCAAAAGAATCTAGAATGTGTGGGTTGCAGAACTGGCTTTCAGGAAGCCTTCGGGCTATTGTAGTTTTAGGACTGCAAGGGCGTCAGCCGAGAGTTATAGATCTCCTCCCACATTTAACGTTTCTTATTGCTCTTTCTTCGGTATTCAAAAAACAAATTAAATCTTTAAAAAGATCTAACTGTTTGATTTAAAAACAATATCTTAAACTAAATCAATTGTGAGGGAGATTTTCCGTATTTCGAATTGCAAGAAAACACGGGTGTTTAGAAACGCGAGAAATATATCACAATTTGGGCAACCTATCTTTTCCGACTTACGATTCCCGAAACTGCCACCGCGCGCTATTTTGAGAAAAACGATGTCTTTATGATCAATTTTCATTGCGGATTAATATATTGGCGGATTATCAAAACGTTAAAAACTTCAGACACACATGACTTCGGACCAGCCTTGGACTATCATCAAAATTTTCATATCTTTACGTGCGATAGATGTTCCCTGTCATTGCGGAAACACTAATACAAAAAACTGCAATTCTTATGATTTTAGAGATAAATGGATTGAGTGTGAGGTGGTGGGAATGCTTGATTTTGTTAATTGAATATCAAAAAGAAAAAATACTGTAATGTTAATTACCAAAGTCCCTTCTTTCACGAATAATAATATATTTACTAAAATAAAACTCGGAAAAAATTTAATTTTTATTTATATAATTTTTCCAATTTTTTGAAAACTGACGAGACAGGGCAAAAGAATCTAGAATGTGTAGGTTGCAGAACTGGCTTTCAGGAAGCCTTCGGGCTATTGTAGTTTGAGGACTGCAAGGGCGACAGCCGAGACTAATAGATCTCCTCCCACATTTAACGTTTCTTATTGCTCTCTCTTCGGTTTTTAAAAAACAAATTAAATCTTTAAAAATATCTAAATGTTTGATTTAAAAACAATATCTTAAACTAAATCAATTGTGAGGGAGATTTTCCGTATTTCGAATTGTAAGAAAACGCGGGTGTTTAGAAACGCGAAAAATACATCACAATTTGGGCAACCTAACTTTTCCGACTTGCGATTCCCGAAACTGCCACCGCGCGCTATTTTGAGAAAAACGATGTCTTTATGATGAATTTTCATTGCGGATTAATATATTGGCTAATTATCAAAACGTAAAAAACTTCAGCCACACATCACTTCAGACCAGCCTTGGACTATCCTCATCAAAATTTTCATATCTTTATGTGCGATAGATGTTCCCTGTCGTCGCGGAAACACTAATACACAAAACTGCCCTTCTTATGATTTTAGAGATAAACGGATTGAGTGTGAGGTGGTGGGAATGCTTGATTTTGTGAACTGAAGGTCAAAAAAAAAATACTGTAATGTTAATTACCAAATTTTATCTTTCACGAATAATAATATATTTACTAAAATAAAACTCGGACAAAATTTAATTTTTTGTTGAATAATTTTTCCAATTTTTGGAAAACTGACGAGACATGGCAAAAGAATCTAGAATGTGTGGGTTGCAGAACTGGCTTTCAGGAAGCCTTCGGGCTATTGTAGTTTTTGGACTGCAAGGGCGTCAGCCGAGAGTTATAGACCTCCTCACACATTTAACGTTTCTTATTGCTCTCTCTTCGGTTTTCAAAAAAGAAATTAAATCTTTAAAAAGATCTAAATGTTTGTTTTTAAAAAAATATCTTAAACTAAATCAATTGTGAGGGAGATTTTCCGTATTTCGAATTGTAAGCAAACGCGGGTGTCTAGAAACGCGAAAAATATATCACAATTTGCTCAAGATATCTTTTCCGACTTGCGATTGCCGAAATTGCCACCGCACGCCATTTTGAGAAAAACGATATCTTTACGATGAATTTTCATTTCGGATTAATATATTGGCTAATTATCAAAACGTAAAAAACTTCAGCCACACATGACTTCGGACCAGCCTTGGACTATCCTCATCAAAATTTTCATATCTTTATGTGCGATAGAAGTTCCCTGTCATCGCGGAAACACTAACACACAAAACTGCCATTCTTATGATTTTAGAGATAAATGGATTGAGTGTGAGGTTGTGGGAATGCTTGATTTTTTTAATTGAATATCAAAAAGAAAAAATACTGTAATGTTAATTACCAAAGTCCCTTCTTTCACGAATAATAATATATTTACTAAAATAAAACTCGGACAAAATTTAATTTTTTGTTATATAATTTTTCCAATTTTTTGAAAACTGACGAGACATGGCAAAAGAATCTAGAATGTGTGGGTTGCAGAACTGGCTTTCAGGAAGCCTTCGGGCTATTGTAGTTTTAGGACTGCAAGGGCGTCAGCCGAGAGTTATAGATCTCCTCCCACATTTAACGTTTCTTATTGCTCTCTCTTCGGTTTTCGAAAAAGAAATTAAATCTTTAAAAAGATCTAAATGTTTGTTTTTAAAAACAATATCTTAAACTAAAACAATTGTGAGGGAGATTTTCCGTATTTCGAATTGCAAGAAAACACGGGTGTTTAGAAACGCGAGAAATATATCACAATTTGGGCAACCTACCTTTTCCGACTTGCGATTCCCGAAACTGCCACCGCGCGCTATTTTGAGAAAAACGATGTCTTTATGATCAATTTTCATTGCGGATTAATATATTGGCGGATTATCAAAACGTTAAAAATTTCAGACACACATGACTTCGGACCAGCCTTGGACTATCATCAAAATTTTCATATCTTTACGTGCGATAGATGTTCCCTGTCATTGCGGAAACTCTAATACAAAAAACTGCAATTCTTATGATTTTAGAGATAAATGGATTGAGTGTGAGGTGGTGGGAATGCTTGATTTTGTTAATTGAATATCAAAAAGAAAAAATACTGTAATGTTAATTACCAAAGTCCCTTCTTTCACGAATAATAATATATTTACTAAACTAAAACTTGGACAAAATTTAATTTTTTGTTATATAATTTTTCCAATTTTTTGAAAACTGACGAGACATGGCAAAAGAATCTAGAATGTGTGGGTTGCAGAACTGGCTTTCAGGAAGCCTTCGGGCTATTGTAGTTTTAGGACTGCAAGGGCGTAAGCCGAGAGTTATAGATCTCCTCCCACATTTAACGTTTCTTATTGCTCTCTCTTCGGTTTTCAAAAAAGAAATTAAATCATTAAAAAGATCTAAATGTTTGTTTTTAAAAACAATATCTAAACTAAAACAATTGTGAGGGAGATTTTCCGTATTTCGAATTGTAAACAAACGCGGGTGTCTAGAAACGCGAAAAATATATCACAATTTGCTCAAGATATCTTTTCCGACTTGCGATTCCCGAAACTGCCACCGCGCGCCATTTTGAGAAAAACGATGTATTTATGATGAATTTTCATTGCGGATTAATATATTGGCTAATTATCAAAACGTAAAAAATTTCAGACACACATCACTTCGGACCAGCCTTGGACTATCCTCATCAAAATTTTCATATCTTTATGTGCGATAGATGTTACCTGTCATCGCGGAAACAATAATACACAAAACTGCGATTCTTATGATTTTAGAGATAAATGGATTGAGTGTGAGGTGGTGGGAATGCTTGATTTTGTTAACTGAATGTCAAAAAGGAAAAATACTGTAATGTTAATTACCAAAGTCCCTTCTTTCACGAATAATAATATATTTACTAAAATAAAACTCGGACAAAATTTAATTTTTTGTTATATAAATTTTCCAATTTTTTGAAAACTGACGAGACATGGCAAAAGAATCTAGAATGTGTGGGTTGCAGAACTGGCTTTCAGGAAGCCTTCGGGCTATTGTAGTTTTAGGACTGCAAGGGCGTCAGCCGAGAGTTATAGATCTCCTCCCACATTTAACGTTTCTTATTGCTCTTTCTTCGGTATTCAAAAAACAAATTAAATCTTTAAAAAGATCTAACTGTTTGATTTAAAAACAATATCTTAAACTAAATCAATTGTGAGGGAGATTTTCCGTATTTCGAATTGCAAGAAAACACGGGTGTTTAGAAACGCTAGAAATATATCACAATTTGGGCAACCTATCTTTTCCGACTTACGATTCCCGAAACTGCCACCGCGCGCTATTTTGAGAAAAACGATGTCTTTATGATCAAATTTCATTGCGGATTAATATATTGGCGGATTATCAAAACGTTAAAAACTTCAGACACACATGACTTCGGACCAGCCTTGGACTATCATCAAAATTTTCATATCTTTACGTGCGATAGATGTTCCCTGTCATTGCGGAAACACTAATACAAAAAACTGCAATTCTTATGATTTTAGAGATAAATGGATTGAGTGTGAGGTGGTGGGAATGCTTGATTTTGTTAATTGAATATCAAAAAGAAAAAATACTGTAATGTTAATTACCAAAGTCCCTTCTTTCACGAATAATAATATATTTACTAAAATAAAACTCGGAAAAAATTTAATTTTTATTTATATAATTTTTCCAATTTTTTGAAAACTGACGAGACAGGGCAAAAGAATCTAGAATGTGTAGGTTGCAGAACTGGCTTTCAGGAAGCCTTCGGGCTATTGTAGTTTGAGGACTGCAAGGGCGACAGCCGAGACTAATAGATCTCCTCCCACATTTAACGTTTCTTATTGCTCTCTCTTCGGTTTTTAAAAAACAAATTAATTCTTTAAAAATATCTAAATGTTTGATTTAAAAACAATATCTTAAACTAAATCAATTGTGAGGGAGATTTTCCGTATTTCGAATTGTAAGAAAACGCGGGTGTTTAGAAACGCGAAAAATACATCACAATTTGGGCAACCTAACTTTTCCGACTTGCGATTCCCGAAACTGCCACCGCGCGCCATTTTGAGAAAAACGATTTCTTTATGATGAATTTTCATTGCGGATTAATATATTGGCTAATTATCAAAACGTAAAAAACTTCAGCCACACATCACTTCGGACCAGCCTTGGACTATCCTCATCAAAATTTTCATATCTTTATGTGCGATAGATGTTCCCTGTCGTCGCGGAAACACTAATACACAAAACTGCCCTTCTTATGATTTTAGAGATAAATGGATTGAGTGTGAGGTGGTGGGAATGCTTGATTTTGTGAACTGAAGGTCAAAAAGAAAAAATACTGTAATGTTAATTACCAAATTTTATCTTTCACGAATAATAATATATTTACTAAAATAAAACTCGGACAAAATTTAATTTTTTGTTGAATAATTTTTCCAATTTTTGGAAAACTGACGAGACATGGCAAAAGAATCTAGAATGTGTGGGTTGCAGAACTGGCTTTCAGGAAGCCTTCGGGCTATTGTAGTTTTAGGACTGCAAGGGCGTCAGCCGAGAGTTATAGACCTCCTCACACATTTAACGTTTCTTATTGCTCTCTCTTCGGTTTTCAAAAAAGAAATTAAATCTTTAAAAAGATCTAAATGTTTGTTTTAAAAAAAATATCTTAAACTAAATCAATTGTGAGGGAGATTTTCCGTATTTCGAATTGTAAGCAAACGCGGGTGTCTAGAAACGCGAAAAATATATCACAATTTGCTCAAGATATCTTTTCCGACTTGCGATTGCCGAAATTGCCACCGCACGCCATTTTGAGAAAAACGATATCTTTACGATGAATTTTCATTTCGGATTAATATATTGGCTAATTATCAAAACGTAAAAAACTTCAGCCACACATGACTTCGGACCAGCCTTGGACTATCCTCATCAAAATTTTCATATCTTTATGTGCGATAGAAGTTCCCTGTCATCGCGGAAACACTAACACACAAAACTGCCATTCTTATGATTTTAGAGATAAATGGATTGAGTGTGAGGTTGTGGGAATGCTTGATTTTTTTAATTGAATATCAAAAAGAAAAAATACTGTAATGTTAATTACCAAAGTCCCTTCTTTCACGAATAATAATATATTTACTAAAATAAAACTCGGACAAAATTTAATTTTTTGTTATATAATTTTTCCAATTTTTTGAAAACTGACGAGACATGGCAAAAGAATCTAGAATGTGTGGGTTGCAGAACTGGCTTTCAGGAAGCCTTCGGGCTATTGTAGTTTTAGGACTGCAAGGGCGTCAGCCGAGAGTTATAGATCTCCTCCCACATTTAACGTTTCTTATTGCTCTCTCTTCGGTTTTCGAAAAAGAAATTAAATCTTTAAAAAGATCTAAATGTTTGTTTTTAAAAACAATATCTTAAACTAAAACAATTGTGAGGGAGATTTTCCGTATTTCGAATTGCAAGAAAACACGGGTGTTTAGAAACGCGAGAAATATATCACAATTTGGGCAACCTACCTTTTCCGACTTGCGATTCCCGAAACTGCCACCGCGCGCTATTTTGAGAAAAACGATGTCTTTATGATCAATTTTCATTGCGGATTAATATATTGGCGGATTATCAAAACGTTAAAAACTTCAGACACACATGACTTCGGACCAGCCTTGGACTATCATCAAAATTTTCATATCTTTACGTGCGATAGATGTTCCCTGTCATTGCGGAAACTCTAATACAAAAAACTGCAATTCTTATGATTTTAGAGATAAATGGATTGAGTGTGAGGTGGTGGGAATGCTTGATTTTGTTAATTGAATATCAAAAAGAAAAAATACTGTAATGTTAATTACCAAAGTCCCTTCTTTCACGAATAATAATATATTTACTAAACTAAAACTTGGACAAAATTTAATTTTTTGTTATATAATTTTTCCAATTTTTTGAAAACTGACGAGACATGGCAAAAGAATCTAGAATGTGTGGGTTGCAGAACTGGCTTTCAGGAAGCCTTCGGGCTATTGTAGTTTTAGGACTGCAAGGGCGTCAGCCGAGAGTTATAGATCTCCTCCCACATTTAACGTTTCTTATTGCTCTTTCTTCGGTATTCAAAAAACAAATTAAATCTTTAAAAAGATCTAACTGTTTGATTTAAAAACAATATCTTAAACTAAATCAATTGTGAGGGAGATTTTCCGTATTTCGAATTGCAAGAAAACACGGGTGTTTAGAAACGCTAGAAATATATCACAATTTGGGCAACCTATCTTTTCCGACTTACGATTCCCGAAACTGCCACCGCGCGCTATTTTGAGAAAAACGATGTCTTTATGATCAAATTTCATTGCGGATTAATATATTGGCGGATTATCAAAACGTTAAAAACTTCAGACACACATGACTTCGGACCAGCCTTGGACTATCATCAAAATTTTCATATCTTTACGTGCGATAGATGTTCCCTGTCATTGCGGAAACACTAATACAAAAAACTGCAATTCTTATGATTTTAGAGATAAATGGATTGAGTGTGAGTTGGTGGGAATGCTTGATTTTGTTAATTGAATATCAAAAAGAAAAAATACTGTAATGTTAATTACCAAAGTCCCTTCTTTCACGAATAATAATATATTTACTAAAATAAAACTCGGAAAAAATTTAATTTTTATTTATATAATTTTTCCAATTTTTTGAAAACTGACGAGACAGGGCAAAAGAATCTAGAATGTGTAGGTTGCAGAACTGGCTTTCAGGAAGCCTTCGGGCTATTGTAGTTTGAGGACTGCAAGGGCGACAGCCGAGACTAATAGATCTCCTCCCACATTTAACGTTTCTTATTGCTCTCTCTTCGGTTTTTAAAAAACAAATTAATTCTTTAAAAATATCTAAATGTTTGATTTAAAAACAATATCTTAAACTAAATCAATTGTGAGGGAGATTTTCCGTATTTCGAATTGTAAGAAAACGCGGGTGTTTAGAAACGCGAAAAATACATCACAATTTGGGCAACCTAACTTTTCCGACTTGCGATTCCCGAAACTGCCACCGCGCGCCATTTTGAGAAAAACGATTTCTTTATGATGAATTTTCATTGCGGATTAATATATTGGCTAATTATCAAAACGTAAAAAACTTCAGCCACACATCACTTCGGACCAGCCTTGGACTATCCTCATCAAAATTTTCATATCTTTATGTGCGATAGATGTTCCCTGTCGTCGCGGAAACACTAATACACAAAACTGCCCTTCTTATGATTTTAGAGATAAATGGATTGAGTGTGAGGTGGTGGGAATGCTTGATTTTGTGAACTGAAGGTCAAAAAGAAAAAATACTGTAATGTTAATTACCAAATTTTATCTTTCACGAATAATAATATATTTACTAAAATAAAACTCGGACAAAATTTAATTTTTTGTTGAATAATTTTTCCAATTTTTGGAAAACTGACGAGACATGGCAAAAGAATCTAGAATGTGTGGGTTGCAGAACTGGCTTTCAGGAAGCCTTCCGGCTATTGTAGTTTTAGGACTGCAAGGGCGTCAGCCGAGAGTTATAGACCTCCTCACACATTTAACGTTTCTTATTGCTCTCTCTTCGGTTTTCAAAAAAGAAATTAAATCTTTAAAAAGATCTAAATGTTTGTTTTAAAAAAAATATCTTAAACTAAATCAATTGTGAGGGAGATTTTCCGTATTTCGAATTGTAAGCAAACGCGGGTGTCTAGAAACGCGAAAAATATATCACAATTTGCTCAAGATATCTTTTCCGACTTGCGATTGCCGAAATTGCCACCGCACGCCATTTTGAGAAAAACGATATCTTTACGATGAATTTTCATTTCGGATTAATATATTGGCTAATTATCAAAACGTAAAAAACTTCAGCCACACATGACTTCGGACCAGCCTTGGACTATCCTCAACAAAATTTTCATATCTTTATGTGCGATAGAAGTTCCCTGTCATCGCGGAAACACTAACACACAAAACTGCCATTCTTATGATTTTAGAGATAAATGGATTGAGTGTGAGGTTGTGGGAATGCTTGATTTTTTTAATTGAATATCAAAAAGAAAAAATACTGTAATGTTAATTACCAAAGTCCCTTCTTTCACGAATAATAATATATTTACTAAAATAAAACTCGGACAAAATTTAATTTTTTGTTATATAATTTTTCCAATTTTTTGAAAACTGACGAGACATGGCAAAAGAATCTAGAATGTGTGGGTTGCAGAACTGGCTTTCAGGAAGCCTTCGGGCTATTGTAGTTTTAGGACTGCAAGGGCGGCAGCCGAGAGTTATAGATCTCCTCCCACATTTAACGTTTCTTATTGCTCTCTCTTCGGTTTTCGAAAAAGAAATTAAATCTTTAAAAAGATCTAAATGTTTGTTTTAAAAAAAATATCTTAAACTAAATCAATTGTGAGGGAGATTTTCCGTATTTCGAATTGTAAGCAAACGCGGGTGTCTAGAAACGCGAAAAATATATCACAATTTGCTCAAGATATCTTTTCCGACTTGCGATTGCCGAAATTGCCACCGCACGCCATTTTGAGAAAAACGATATCTTTACGATGAATTTTCATTTCGGATTAATATATTGGCTAATTATCAAAACGTAAAAAACTTCAGCCACACATGACTTCGGACCAGCCTTGGACTATCCTCAACAAAATTTTCATATCTTTATGTGCGATAGAAGTTCCCTGTCATCGCGGAAACACTAACACACAAAACTGCCATTCTTATGATTTTAGAGATAAATGGATTGAGTGTGAGGTGGTGGGAATGCTTGATTTTGTTAATTGAATATCAAAAAGAAAAAATACTGTAATGTTAATTACCAAAGTCCCTTCTTTCACGAATAATAATATATTTACTAAAATAAAACTCGGAAAAAATTTAATTTTTATTTATATAATTTTTCCAATTTTTTGAAAACTGACGAGACAGGGCAAAAGAATCTAGAATGTGTAGGTTGCAGAACTGGCTTTCAGGAAGCCTTCGGGCTATTGTAGTTTGAGGACTGCAAGGGCGACAGCCGAGACTAATAGATCTCCTCCCACATTTAACGTTTCTTATTGCTCTCTCTTCGGTTTTTAAAAAACAAATTAAATCTTTAAAAATATCTAAATGTTTGATTTAAAAACAATATCTTAAACTAAATAAATTGTGAGGGAGATTTTCCGTATTTCGAATTGTAAGAAAACGCGGGTGTTTAGAAACGCGAAAAATACATCACAATTTGGGCAACCTAACTTTTCCGACTTGCGATTCCCGAAACTGCCACCGCGCGCTATTTTGAGAAAAACGATGTCTTTATGATGAATTTTCATTGCGGATTAATATATTGGCTAATTATCAAAACGTAAAAAACTTCAGCCACACATCACTTCGGACCAGCCTTGGACTATCCTCATCAAAATTTTCATATCTTTATGTGCGATAGATGTTCCCTGTCGTCGCGGAAACACTAATACACAAAACTGCCCTTCTTATGATTTTAGAGATAAATGGATTGAGTGTGAGGTGGTGGGAATGCTTGATTTTGTGAACTGAAGGTCAAAAAGAAAAAATACTGTAATGTTAATTACCAAATTTTATCTTTCACGAATAATAATATATTTACTAAAATAAAACTCGGACAAAATTTAATTTTTTGTTGAATAATTTTTCCAATTTTTGGAAAACTGACGAGACATGGCAAAAGAATCTAGAATGTGTGGGTTGCAGAACTGGCTTTCAGGAAGCCTTCGGGCTATTGTAGTTTTAGGACTGCAAGGGCGTCAGCCGAGAGTTATAGACCTCCTCACACATTTAACGTTTCTTATTGCTCTCTCTTCGGTTTTCAAAAAAGAAATTAAATCTTTAAAAAGATCTAAATGTTTGTTTTAAAAAAAAATATCTTAAACTAAATCAATTGTGAGGGAGATTTTCCGTATTTCGAATTGTAAGCAAACGCGGGTGTCTAGAAACGCGAAAAATATATCACAATTTGCTCAAGATATCTTTTCCGACTTGCGATTGCCGAAATTGCCACCGCACGCCATTTTGAGAAAAACGATATCTTTACGATGAATTTTCATTTCGGATTAATATATTGGCTAATTATCAAAACGTAAAAAACTTCAGCCACACATGACTTCGGACCAGCCTTGGACTATCCTCAACAAAATTTTCATATCTTTATGTGCGATAGAAGTTCCCTGTCATCGCGGAAACACTAACACACAAAACTGCCATTCTTATGATTTTAGAGATAAATGGATTGAGTGTGAGGTTGTGGGAATGCTTGATTTTTTTAATTGAATATCAAAAAGAAAAAATACTGTAATGTTAATTACCAAAGTCCCTTCTTTCACGAATAATAATATATTTACTAAAATAAAACTCGGACAAAATTTAATTTTTTGTTATATAATTTTTCCAATTTTTTGAAAACTGACGAGACATGGCAAAAGAATCTAGAATGTGTGGGTTGCAGAACTGGCTTTCAGGAAGCCTTCGGGCTATTGTAGTTTTAGGACTGCAAGGGCGTCAGCCGAGAGTTATAGATCTCCTCCCACATTTAACGTTTCTTATTGCTCTCTCTTCGGTTTTCGAAAAAGAAATTAAATCTTTAAAAAGATCTAAATGTTTGTTTTTAAAAACAATATCTTAAACTAAAACAATTGTGAGGGAGATTTTCCGTATTTCGAATTGCAAGAAAACACGGGTGTTTAGAAACGCGAGAAATATATCACAATTTGGGCAACCTACCTTTTCCGACTTGCGATTCCCGAAACTGCCACCGCGCGCTATTTTGAGAAAAACGATGTCTTTATGATCAATTTTCATTGCGGATTAATATATTGGCGGATTATCAAAACGTTAAAAACTTCAGACACACATGACTTCGGACCAGCCTTGGACTATCATCAAAATTTTCATATCTTTACGTGCGATAGATGTTCCCTGTCATTGCGGAAACACTAATACAAAAAACTGCAATTCTTATGATTTTAGAGATAAATGGATTGAGTGTGAGGTGGTGGGAATGCTTGATTTTGTTAATTGAATATCAAAAAGAAAAAATACTGTAATGTTAATTACCAAAGTCCCTTCTTTCACGAATAATAATATATTTACTAAAATAAAACTTGGACAAAATTTAATTTTTTGTTATATAATTTTTCCAATTTTTTGAAAACTGACGAGACATGGCAAAAGAATCTAGAATGTGTGGGTTGCAGAACTGGCTTTCAGGAAGCCTTCGGGCTATTGTAGTTTTAGGACTGCAAGGGCGTAAGCCGAGAGTTATAGATCTCCTCCCACATTTAACGTTTCTTATTGCTCTCTCTTCGGTTTTCAAAAAAGAAATTAAATCATTAAAAAGATCTAAATGTTTGTTTTTAAAAACAATATCTAAACTAAAACAATTGTGAGGGAGATTTTCCGTATTTCGAATTGTAAACAAACGCGGGTGTCTAGAAACGCGAAAAATATATCACAACTTGCTCAAGATATCTTTTCCGACTTGCGATTCCCGAAACTGCCACCGCGCGCCATTTTGAGAAAAACGATGTATTTATGATGAATTTTCATTGCGGATTAATATATTGGCTAATTATCAAAACGTAAAAAATTTCAGCCACACATCACTTCGGACCAGCCTTGGACTATCCTCATCAAAATTTTCATATCTTTATGTGCGATAGATGTTCCCTGTCATCGCGGAAACAATAATACACAAAACTGCCATTCTTATGATTTTAGAGATAAATGGATTGAGTGTGAGGTGGTGGGGATGCTTGATTTTGTGAACTGAATATCAAAAAGAAAAAATACTGTAATGTTAATTACCAAAGTGCCTTCTTTCACGAATAATAATATATTTACTAAAATAAAACTCGGACAAAATTTAATTTTTTGTTATATAAATTTTCCAATTTTTTGAAAACTGACGAGACATGGCAAAAGAATCTAGAATGTGTGGGTTGCAGAACTGGCTTTCAGGAAGCCTTCGGGCTATTGTAGTTTTAGGACTGCAAGGGCGTCAGCCGAGAGTTATAGATCTCCTCCCACATTTAACGTTTCTTATTGCTCTTTCTTCGGTATTCAAAAAACAAATTAAATCTTTAAAAAGATCTAACTGTTTGATTTAAAAACAATATCTTAAACTAAATCAATTGTGAGGGAGATTTTCCGTATTTCGAATTGCAAGAAAACACGGGTGTTTAGAAACGCGAGAAATATATCACAATTTGGGCAACCTATCTTTTCCGACTTACGATTCCCGAAACTGCCACCGCGCGCTATTTTGAGAAAAACGATGTCTTTATGATCAATTTTCATTGCGGATTAATATATTGGAGGATTATCAAAACGTTAAAAACTTCAGACACACATGACTTCGGACCAGCCTTGGACTATCATCAAAATTTTCATATCTTTACGTGCGATAGATGTTCCCTGTCATTGCGGAAACACTAATACAAAAAACTGCAATTCTTATGATTTTAGAGATAAATGGATTGAGTGTGAGGTGGTGGGAATGCTTGATTTTGTTAATTGAATATCAAAAAGAAAAAATACTGTAATGTTAATTACCAAAGTCCCTTCTTTCACGAATAATAATATATTTACTAAAATAAAACTCGGAAAAAATTTAATTTTTATTTATATAATTTTTCCAATTTTTTGAAAACTGACGAGACAGGGCAAAAGAATCTAGAATGTGTAGGTTGCAGAACTGGCTTTCAGGAAGCCTTCGGGCTATTGTAGTTTGAGGACTGCAAGGGCGACAGCCGAGACTAATAGATCTCCTCCCACATTTAACGTTTCTTATTGCTCTCTCTTCGGTTTTTAAAAAACAAATTAAATCTTTAAAAATATCTAAATGTTTGATTTAAAAACAATATCTTAAACTAAATCAATTGTGAGGGAGATTTTCCGTATTTCGAATTGTAAGAAAACGCGGGTGTTTAGAAACGCGAAAAATACATCACAATTTGGGCAACCTAACTTTTCCGACTTGCGATTCCCGAAAATGCCACCGCGCGCTATTTTGAGAAAAACGATGTCTTTATGATGAATTTTCATTGCGGATTAATATATTGGCTAATTATCAAAACGTAAAAAACTTCAGCCACACATCACTTCGGACCAGCCTTGGACTATCCTCATCAAAATTTTCATATCTTTATGTGCGATAGATGTTCCCTGTCGTCGCGGAAACACTAATACACAAAACTGCCCTTCTTATGATTTTAGAGATAAATGGATTGAGTGTGAGGTGGTGGGAATGCTTGATTTTGTGAACTGAAGGTCAAAAAGAAAAAATACTGTAATGTTATTTACCAAATTTTATCTTTCACGAATAATAATATATTTACTAAAATAAAACTCGGACAAAATTTAATTTTTTGTTGAATAATTTTTCCAATTTTTGGAAAACTGACGAGACATGGCAAAAGAATCTAGAATGTGTGGGTTGCAGAACTGGCTTTCAGGAAGCCTTCGGGCTATTGTAGTTTTAGGACTGCAAGGGCGTCAGCCGAGAGTTATAGACCTCCTCACACATTTAACGTTTCTTATTGCTCTCTCTTCGGTTTTCGAAAAAGAAATTAAATCTTTAAAAAGATCTAAATGTTTGTTTTTAAAAACAATATCTTAAACTAAAACAATTGTGAGGGAGATTTTCCGTATTTCGAATTGCAAGAAAACACGGGTGTTTAGAAACGCGAGAAATATATCACAATTTGGGCAACCTACCTTTTCCGACTTGCGATTCCCGAAACTGCCACCGCGCGCTATTTTGAGAAAAACGATGTCTTTATGATCAATTTTCATTGCGGATTAATATATTGGCGGATTATCAAAACGTTAAAAACTTCAGACACACATGACTTCGGACCAGCCTTGGACTATCATCAAAATTTTCATATCTTTACGTGCGATAGATGTTCCCTGTCATTGCGGAAACACTAATACAAAAAACTGCAATTCTTATGATTTTAGAGATAAATGGATTGAGTGTGAGGTGGTGGGAATGCTTGATTTTGTTAATTGAATATCAAAAAGAAAAAATACTGTAATGTTAATTACCAAAGTCCCTTCTTTCACGAATAATAATATATTTACTAAAATAAAACTTGGACAAAATTTAATTTTTTGTTATATAATTTTTCCAATTTTTTGAAAACTGACGAGACATGGCAAAAGAATCTAGAATGTGTGGGTTGCAGAACTGGCTTTCAGGAAGCCTTCGGGCTATTGTAGTTTTAGGACTGCAAGGGCGTAAGCCGAGAGTTATAGATCTCCTCCCACATTTAACGTTTCTTATTGCTCTCTCTTCGGTTTTCAAAAGAGAAATTAAATCATTAAAAAGATCTAAATGTTTGTTTTTAAAAACAATATCTAAACTAAAACAATTGTGAGGGAGATTTTCCGTATTTCGAATTGTAAACAAACGCGGGTGTCTAGAAACGCGAAAAATATATCACAACTTGCTCAAGATATCTTTTCCGACTTGCGATTCCCGAAACTGCCACCGCGCGCCATTTTGAGAAAAACGATGTATTTATGATGAATTTTCATTGCGGATTAATATATTGGCTAATTATCAAAACGTAAAAAATTTCAGCCACACATCACTTCGGACCAGCCTTGGACTATCCTCATCAAAATTTTCATATCTTTATGTGCGATAGATGTTCCCTGTCATCGCGGAAACAATAATACACAAAACTGCCATTCTTATGATTTTAGAGATAAATGGATTGAGTGTGAGGTGGTGGGGATGCTTGATTTTGTGAACTGAATATCAAAAAGAAAAAATACTGTAATGTTAATTACCAAAGTCCCTTCTTTCACGAATAATAATATATTTACTAAAATAAAACTCGGACAAAATTTAATTTTTTGTTATATAAATTTTCCAATTTTTTGAAAACTGACGAGACATGGCAAAAGAATCTAGAATGTGTGGGTTGCAGAACTGGCTTTCAGGAAGCCTTCGGGCTATTGTAGTTTTAGGACTGCAAGGGCGTCAGCCGAGAGTTATAGATCTCCTCCCACATTTAACGTTTCTTATTGCTCTTTCTTCGGTATTCAAAAAACAAATTAAATCTTTAAAAAGATCTAACTGTTTGATTTAAAAACAATATCTTAAACTAAATCAATTGTGAGGGAGATTTTCCGTATTTCGAATTGCAAGAAAACACGGGTGTTTAGAAACGCGAGAAATATATCACAATTTGGGCAACCTATCTTTTCCGACTTACGATTCCCGAAACTGCCACCACGCGCTATTTTGAGAAAAACGATGTCTTTATGATCAATTTTCATTGCGGATTAATATATTGGCGGATTATCAAAACGTTAAAAACTTCAGACACACATAACTTCGGACCAGCCTTGGACTATCATCAAAATTTTCATATCTTTACGTGCGATAGATGTTCCCTGTCATTGCGGAAACACTAATACAAAAAACTGCAATTCTTATGATTTTAGAGATAAATGGATTGAGTGTGAGGTGGTGGGAATGCTTGATTTTGTTAATTGAATATCAAAAAGAAAAAATACTGTAATGTTAATTACCAAAGTCCCTTCTTTCACGAATAATAATATATTTACTAAAATAAAACTCGGAAAAAATTTAATTTTTATTTATATAATTTTTCCAATTTTTTGAAAACTGACGAGACAGGGCAAAAGAATCTAGAATGTGTAGGTTGCAGAACTGGCTTTCAGGAAGCCTTCGGGCTATTGTAGTTTGAGGACTGCAAGGGCGACAGCCGAGACTAATAGATCTCCTCCCACATTTAACGTTTCTTATTGCTCTCTCTTCGGTTTTTAAAAAACAAATTAAATCTTTAAAAATATCTAAATGTTTGATTTAAAAACAATATCTTAAACTAAATCAATTGTGAGGGAGATTTTCCGTATTTCGAATTGTAAGAAAACGTGGGTGTTTAGAAACGCGAAAAATACATCACAATTTGGGCAACCTAACTTTTCCGACTTGCGATTCCCGAAACTGCCACCGCGCGCTATTTTGAGAAAAACGATGTCTTTATGATGAATTTTCATTGCGGATTAATATATTGGCTAATTATCAAAACGTAAAAAACTTCAGCCACACATCACTTCGGACCAGCCTTGGACTATCCTCATCAAAATTTTCATATCTTTATGTGCGATAGATGTTCCCTGTCGTCGCGGAAACACTAATACACAAAACTGCCCTTCTTATGATTTTAGAGATAAATGGATTGAGTGTGAGGTGGTGGGAATGCTTGATTTTGTGAACTGAAGGTCAAAAAGAAAAAATACTGTAATGTTAATTACCAAATTTTATCTTTCACGAATAATAATATATTTACTAAAATAAAACTCGGACAAAATTTAATTTTTTGTTGAATAATTTTTCCAATTTTTGGAAAACTGACGAGACATGGCAAAAGAATCTAGAATGTGTGAGTTGCAGAACTGGCTTTCAGGAAGCCTTCGGGCTATTGTAGTTTTAGGACTGCAAGGGCGTCAGCCGAGAGTTATAGACCTCCTCACACATTTAACGTTTCTTATTGCTCTCTCTTCGGTTTTCAAAAAAGAAATTAAATCTTTAAAAAGATCTAAATGTTTGTTTTAAAAAAAATATCTTAAACTAAATCAATTGTGAGGGAGATTTTCCGTATTTCGAATTGTAAGCAAACGCGGGTGTCTAGAAACGCGAAAAATATATCACAATTTGCTCAAGATATCTTTTCCGACTTGCGATTGCCGAAATTGCCACCGCACGCCATTTTGAGAAAAACGATATCTTTACGATGAATTTTCATTTCGGATTAATATATTGGCTAATTATCAAAACGTTAAAAACTTCAGACACACATGACTTCGGACCAGCCTTGGACTATCATCAAAATTTTCATATCTTTACGTGCGATAGATGTTCCCTGTCATTGCGGAAACACTAATACAAAAAACTGCAATTCTTATGATTTTAGAGATAAATGGATTGAGTGTGAGGTGGTGGGAATGCTTGATTTTGTTAATTGAATATCAAAAAGAAAAAATACTGTAATGTTAATTACCAAAGTCCCTTCTTTCACGAATAATAATATATTTACTAAAATAAAACTCGGAAAAAATTTAATTTTTATTTATATAATTTTTCCAATTTTTTGAAAACTGACGAGACAGGGCAAAAGAATCTAGAATGTGTAGGTTGCAGAACTGGCTTTCAGGAAGCCTTCGGGCTATTGTAGTTTGAGGACTGCAAGGGCGACAGCCGAGACTAATAGATCTCCTCCCACATTTAACGTTTCTTATTGCTCTCTCTTCGGTTTTTAAAAAACAAATTAAATCTTTAAAAATATCTAAATGTTTGATTTAAAAACAATATCTTAAACTAAATCAATTGTGAGGGAGATTTTCCGTATTTCGAATTGTAAGAAAACGCGGGTGTTTAGAAACGCGAAAAATACATCACAATTTGGGCAACCTAACTTTTCCGACTTGCGATTCCCGAAACTGCCACCGCGCGCTATTTTGAGAACAACGATGTCTTTATGATGAATTTTCATTGCGGATTAATATATTGGCTAATTATCAAAACGTAAAAAACTTCAGCCACACATCACTTCGGACCAGCCTTGGACTATCCTCATCAAAATTTTCATATCTTTATGTGCGATAGATGTTCCCTGTCGTCGCGGAAACACTAATACACAAAACTGCCCTTCTTATGATTTTAGAGATAAATGGATTGAGTGTGAGGTGGTGGGAATGCTTGATTTTGTGAACTGAAGGTCAAAAAGAAAAAATACTGTAATGTTAATTACCAAATTTTATCTTTCACGAATAATAATATATTTACTAAAATAAAACTCGGACAAAATTTAATTTTTTGTTGAATAATTTTTCCAATTTTTGGAAAACTGACGAGACATGGCAAAAGAATCTAGAATGTGTGGGTTGCAGAACTGGCTTTCAGGAAGCCTTCGGGCTATTGTAGTTTTAGGACTGCAAGGGCGTCAGCCGAGAGTTATAGACCTCCTCACACATTTAACGTTTCTTATTGCTCTCTCTTCGGTTTTCAAAAAAGAAATTAAATCTTTAAAAAGATCTAAATGTTTGTTTTAAAAAAAATATCTTAAACTAAATCAATTGTGAGGGAGATTTTCCGTATTTCGAATTGTAAGCAAACGCGGGTGTCTAGAAACGCGAAAAATATATCACAATTTGCTCAAGATATCTTTTCCGACTTGCGATTGCCGAAATTGCCACCGCACGCCATTTTGAGAAAAACGATATCTTTACGATGAATTTTCATTTCGGATTAATATATTGGCTAATTATCAAAACGTAAAAAACTTCAGCCACACATGACTTCGGACCAGCCTTGGACTATCCTCATCAAAATTTTCATATCTTTATGTGCGATAGAAGTTCCCTGTCATCGCGGAAACACTAACACACAAAACTGCCATTCTTATGATTTTAGAGATAAATGGATTGAGTGTGAGGTTGTGGGAATGCTTGATTTTTTTAATTGAATATCAAAAAGAAAAAATACTGTAATGTTAATTATCAAAGTCCCTTCTTTCACGAATAATAATATATTTACTAAAATAAAACTCGGACAAAATTTAATTTTTTGTTATATAATTTTTCCAATTTTTTGAAAACTGACGAGACATGGCAAAAGAATCTAGAATGTGTGGGTTGCAGAACTGGCTTTCAGGAAGCCTTCGGGCTATTGTAGTTTTAGGACTGCAAGGGCGTCAGCCGAGAGTTATAGATCTCCTCCCACATTTAACGTTTCTTATTGCTCTCTCTTCGGTTTTCGAAAAAGAAATTAAATCTTTAAAAAGATCTAAATGTTTGTTTTTAAAAACAATATCTTAAACTAAAACAATTGTGAGGGAGATTTTCCGTATTTCGAATTGCAAGAAAACACGGGTGTTTAGAAACGCGAGAAATATATCACAATTTGGGCAACCTACCTTTTCCGACTTGCGATTCCCGAAACTGCCACCGCGCGCTATTTTGAGAAAAACGATGTCTTTATGATCAATTTTCATTGCGGATTAATATATTGGCGGATTATCAAAACGTAAAAAACTTCAGACACACATGACTTCGGACCAGCCTTGGACTATCATCAAAATTTTCATATCTTTACGTGCGATAGATGTTCCCTGTCATTGCGGAAACACTAATACAAAAAACTGCAATTCTTATGATTTTAGAGATAAATGGATTGAGTGTGAGGTGGTGGGAATGCTTGATTTTGTTAATTGAATATCAAAAAGAAAAAATACTGTAATGTTAATTACCAAAGTCCCTTCTTTCACGAATAATAATATATTTACTAAAATAAAACTTGGACAAAATTTAATTTTTTGTTATATAATTTTTCCAATTTTTTGAAAACTGACGAGACATGGCAAAAGAATCTAGAATGTGTGGGTTGCAGAACTGGCTTTCAGGAAGCCTTCGGGCTATTGTAGTTTTAGGACTGCAAGGGCGTAAGCCGAGAGTTATAGATCTCCTCCCACATTTAACGTTTCTTATTGCTCTCTCTTCGGTTTTCAAAAAAGAAATTAAATCATTAAAAAGATCTAAATGTTTGTTTTTAAAAACAATATCTAAACTAAAACAATTGTGAGGGCGATTTTCCGTATTTCGAATTGTAAACAAACGCGGGTGTCTAGAAACGCGAAAAATATATCACAACTTGCTCAAGATATCTTTTCCGACTTGCGATTCCCGAAACTGCCACCGCGCGCCATTTTGAGAAAAACGATGTATTTATGATGAATTTTCATTGCGGATTAATATATTGGCTAATTATCAAAACGTAAAAAATTTCAGCCACACATCACTTCGGACCAGCCTTGGACTATCCTCATCAAAATTTTCATATCTTTATGTGCGATAGATGTTCCCTGTCATCGCGGAAACAATAATACACAAAACTGCCATTCTTATGATTTTAGAGATAAATGGATTGAGTGTGAGGTGGTGGGGATGCTTGATTTTGTGAACTGAATATCAAAAAGAAAAAATACTGTAATGTTAATTACCAAAGTCCCTTCTTTCACGAATAATAATATATTTACTAAAATAAAACTCGGACAAATTTTAATTTTTTGTTATATAATTTTTCCAATTTTTTGAAAACTGACGAGACATGGCAAAAGAATCTAGAAAGTGTGGGTTGCAGAACTGGCTTTCAGGAAGCCTTCGGGCTATTGTAGTTTTAGGACTGCAAGGGCGTCAGCCGAGAGTTATAGATCTCCTCCCACATTTAACGTTTCTTATTGCTCTCTCTTCGGTTTTCGAAAAAGAAATTAAATCTTTAAAAAGATCTAAATGTTTGTTTTTAAAAACAATATCTTAAACTAAAACAATTGTGAGGGAGATTTTCCGTATTTCGAATTGCAAGAAAACACGGGTGTTTAGAAACGCGAGAAATATATCACAATTTGGGCAACCTATCTTTTCCGACTTGCGATTCCCGAAACTGCCACCGCGCGCTATTTTGAGAAAAACGATGTCTTTATGATGAATTTTCATTTCGGATTAATATATTGGCTAATTATCAAAACGTAAAAAACTTCAGCCACACATGACTTCGGACCAGCCTTGGACTATCCTCATCAAAATTTTCATATCTTTATGTGCGATAGAAGTTCCCTGTCATCGCGGAAACACTAACACACAAAACTGCCATTCTTATGATTTTAGAGATAAATGGATTGAGTGTGAGGTTGTGGGAATGCTTGATTTTTTTAATTGAATATCAAAAAGAAAAAATACTGTAATGTTAATTACCAAAGTCCCTTCTTTCACGAATAATAATATATTTACTAAAATAAAACTCGGACAAAATTTAATTTTTTGTTATATAATTTTTCCAATTTTTTGAAAACTGACGAGACATGGCAAAAGAATCTAGAATGTGTGGGTTGCAGAACTGGCTTTCAGGAAGCCTTCGGGCTATTGTAGTTTTAGGACTGCAAGGGCGTCAGCCGAGAGTTATAGATCTCCTCCCACATTTAACGTTTCTTATTGCTCTCTCTTCGGTTTTCGAAAAAGAAATTAAATCTTTAAAAAGATCTAAATGTTTGTTTTTAAAAACAATATCTTAAACTAAAACAATTGTGAGGGAGATTTTCCGTATTTCGAATTGCAAGAAAACACGGGTGTTTAGAAACGCGAGAAATATATCACAATTTGGGCAACCTACCTTTTCCGACTTGCGATTCCCGAAACTGCCACCGCGCGCTATTTTGAGAAAAACGATGTCTTTATGATCAATTTTCATTGCGGATTAATATATTGGCGGATTATCAAAACGTTAAAAACTTCAGACACACATGACTTCGGACCAGCCTTGGACTATCATCAAAATTTTCATATCTTTACGTGCGATAGATGTTCCCTGTCATTGCGGAAACACTAATACAAAAAACTGCAATTCTTATGATTTTAGAGATAAATGGATTGAGTGTGAGGTGGTGGGAATGCTTGATTTTGTTAATTGAATATCAAAAAGAAAAAATACTGTAATGTTAATTACCAAAGTCCCTTCTTTCACGAATAATAATATATTTACTAAAATAAAACTTGGACAAAATTTAATTTTTTGTTATATAATTTTTCCAATTTTTTGAAAACTGACGAGACATGGCAAAAGAATCTAGAATGTGTGGGTTGCAGAACTGGCTTTCAGGAAGCCTTCGGGCTATTGTAGTTTTAGGACTGCAAGGGCGTAAGCCGAGAGTTATAGATCTCCTCCCACATTTAACGTTTCTTATTGCTCTCTCTTCGGTTTTCAAAAAAGAAATTAAATCATTAAAAAGATCTAAATGTTTGTTTTTAAAAACAATATCTAAACTAAAACAATTGTGAGGGAGATTTTCCGTATTTCGAATTGTAAACAAACGCGGGTGTCTAGAAACGCGAAAAATATATCACAACTTGCTCAAGATATCTTTTCCGACTTGCGATTCCCGAAACTGCCACCGCGCGCCATTTTGAGAAAAACGATGTATTTATGACGAATTTTCATTGCGGATTAATATATTGGCTAATTATCAACACGTAAAAAACTTCAGCCACACATGACTTCGGACCAGCCTTGGACTATCCTCATCAAAATTTTCATATCTTTATGTGCGATAGATGTTCCCTGTCATCGCGGAAACACTACTACACAAAACGGCCATTCGTATGATTTTAGAGATAAATGGATTGAGTGTGAGGTGGTGGGAATGCTTGATTTTGTTAATTGAATATAAAAAAAAAAAATACTGTAATGTTAATTACCAAAGTCCCTTCTTTCACGAACAATAATATATTTACGAAAATAAAACTCGGACAAAATTTAATTTTTTATTATATAATTTTTCCAATTTTTTGAAAACTGACGAGACATGGCAAAAGAATCTAGAATGTGTTGGTTGCAGAACTGGCTTTCAGGAAGCCTTCGGGCTATTGTAGTTTTAGGACTGCAAGGGCGACAGCCCAGAGTAATAGATCTCCTCCCACATTTAACGTTTCTTATTGCTCTCTCTTCGGTTTTTAAAAAACAAATTAAATCTTTAAAAAGATCTAAATGTTTGATTTAAAAACAATATCTTAAACTAAATCAATTGTGAGGGAGATTTTCCGAATTTCGAATTGTAAGAAAACGCGGGTGTTTAGAAACGCGAGAAATACATCACAATTTGGGCAACCTATCTTTTCCGACTTGCGATTCCCGAAACTGCCACAGCGCGCTATTTTGAGAAAAACGATGTCTTTATGATCAATTTTCATTGCGGATTAATATATTGGCTAATTATCAAAACGTAAAAAACTTCAGCCACACATCACTTCGGACCAGCCTTGGATTATCCTCATCAAAATTTTCATATCTTTATGTGCGATAGATGTTCCCTGTCATCGCGGAAACAATAATACACAAAACTGCCATTCTTATGATTTTAGAGATAAATGGATTGAGTGTAAAGTGGTGGGAATGCTAGATTTTGTTAACAGAATGTCAAAAAGAAAAAATACTGTAATGTTAATTACCAAAGTCCCTTCTTTCACGAAAAATAATATATTTACTAAAATAAAACTCGGACAAAATTTAATTTTTTGTTATATAATTTTTCCAATTTTTTGAAAACTGACGAGACATGGCAAAAGAATCTAGAATGTGTGGGTTGCAGAACTGGCTTTCAGGAAGCCTTCGAGCTATTGTAGTTTTAGGACTGCAAGGGCGTCAGCCGAGAGTTATAGATCTCCTCCCACATTTAACGTTTCTTATTGCTCTCTCTTCGGTTTTCAAAAAAGAAATTAAATCATTAAAAAGATCTAAACGTTTGTTTTTAAAAACAATATCTTAAACTAAAACAATTGTGAGGGAGATTTTCCGTATTTCGAATTGTAAGCAAACGCTGGTGTCTAGAAACGCGAAAAATATATCACAATTTGCTCAAGATATCTTTTCCTACTTGCGATTCCCGAAACTGCCACCGCGCGTCATTTTGAGAAAAACGATGTCTTTATGATGAATTTTCATTGCGGATTAACATATTGGCTAATTATCAAAAGGTAAAAAACTTCAGCCACACATCACTTCGGACCAGCCTTGGACTATCCTCATCAAAATTTTCATATCTTTATGTGCGATAGATGTTCCCTGTCATCGCGGAAACAATAATACACAAAACTGCCATTCTTATGATTTTAGAGATAAATGGATTGAGTGTGAGGTGGTGTGAATGCTTGATTTTGTTAGCTGAATGTCAAAAAGAAAAAATACTGTAATGTTAATTACCAAAGTCCCTTCTTTCACGAATAATAATATATTTACTAAAATAAAACTCGGACAAAATTTAATTTTTTGTTATATAAATTTTCCAATTTTTTTAAAACTGACGAGACATGGCAAAAGAATCTAGAATGTGTGGGTTGCAGAACTGGCTTTCAGGAAGCCTTCGGGCTATTGTAGTTTTAGGACTGCAAGGGCGCCAGCCGAGAGTTATAGATCTCCTCCCACATTTAACGTTTCTTATTGCTCCCTCTTCGGTTTTCAAAAAAGAAATTAAATCTTTAAAAAGATCTAAATGTCTGTTTTTAAAAAAAATATCTTAAACTAAATCAATTGTGAGGGAGATTTTCCGTATTTCGAATTGTAAGCAAACGCGGGTGTCTAGAAACACGAAAAATATATCACAATTTGCTCAAGATATCTTTTCCGACTTGCGATTCCCGAAATTGCCACCGCGCGCCATTTTGAGAAAAACGATATATTTACGATGAATTTTCATTGCGGATTAATATATTGGCTAATTATCAAAAGGTAAAAAACTTCAGCCACACATCACTTCGGACCAGCCTTGGACTATCCTCATCAAAATTTTCATATCTTTATGTGCGATAGATGTTCCCTGTCATCGCGGAAACAATAATACACAAAACTGCCATTCTTATGATTTTAGAGATAAATGGATTGAGTGTGAGGTGGTGTGAATGCTTGATTTTGTTAACTGAATGTCAAAAAGAAAAAATACTGTAATGTTAATTACCAAAGTCCCTTCTTTCACGAATAATAATATATTTAATAAAATAAAACTCGGACAAAATTTAATTTTTTGTTATATAAATTTTCCAATTTTTTGAAAACTGACGAGACATGGCAAAAGAATCTAGAATGTGTGGGTTGCAGAACTGGCTTTCAGGAAGCCTTCGGGCTATTGTAGTTTTAGGACTGCAAGGGCGTCAGCCGAGAGTTATAGATCTCCTCACACATTTAACGTTTCTTATTGCTCTCTCTTCGGTATTCAAAAAACAAATTAAATCTTTAAAAAGATCTAAATGTTTGATTTAAAAACAATATCTTAAAATAAATCAATTGTGAGGGAGATTTTCCGTATTTCGAATTGTAAGAAAACGCGGGTGTTTAGAAACGCGAGAAATACATCACAATTTGGGCAACCTATCTTTTCCGACTTGCGATTCCCGAAACTGCCACCGCGCGCTATTTTGAGAAAAACGATGTCTTTATGATCAATTTTCACTGCGGATTCATATATTGGCTAATTATCAAAACGTAAAAAACTTCAGCCACACATCACTTCGGAGCAGCCTTGGACTATCCTCATCAAAATTTTCATATCTTTATGTGCGATAGATGTTCCCTGTCATCGCGGAAACAATAATACACAAAACTGCCATTCTTATGATTTTCGAGATAAATGGATTGAGTGTAAAGTGGTGGGAATGCTAGATTTTGTTAACAGAATGTCAAAAAGAAAAAATACTGTAATGTTAATTACCAAAGTCCCTTCTTTCACGAAAAATAATATATTTACTAAAATAAAACTCGGACAAAATTTAATTTTTTGTTATATAACTTTCCAATTTTTTGAAAACTGACGAGACATGGCAAAAGAATCTAGAATGTGTGGGTTGCAGAACTGGCTTTCAGGAAGCTTTCGGGCTATTGTAGTTTTAGGACTGCAAGGGCGTCAGAAGAGAGTTATAGATCTCCTCACACATTTAACGTTTCTTATTGCTCCCTCTTCGGTTTTCTAAAAAGAAATTAAATCTTTTAAAAGATCTAAATGTTTGTTTTAAAAAAAATATCTTAAACTAAATCAATTGTGAGGGAGATTTTCCGTATTTCGAATTGTAAGCAAACGCAGGTGTCTAGAAACGCGAAAAATATATCACAATTTGGGCAAGCTATCTTTTCCGACTTGCGATTCCCGAAACTGCCCGTGGCGCCATCTTGAGAAAAACGATGTCTTTATGACGAATTTTCATTGCGGATTAATATATTGGCTAATTATCAACACGTAAAAAACTTCAGCCACACATCACTTCGGACCAGCCTTGGACTATCCTCATCAAAATTTTCATATCTTTATGTTAGATAGATGTTCCCTGTCATCGCGGAAACACTAATACACAAAACTGCCCTTCTTATGATTTTAGAGATAAATGGATTGAGTGTGAGGTGGTGGGAATGCTTGATTTTGTGAACTGAAGGTCAAAAAGAAAAAATACTGTAATGTTAATTACCAAATTTTATCTTTCACGAATAATAATATATTTACTAAAATAAAACTCGGACAAAATTTAATTTTTTGTTGTATAATTATTCCAATTTTTTGAAAACTGACGAGACATGGCAAAAGAATCTAGAATGTGTGGGTTGCAGAACTGGCTTTCAGGAAGCCTTCGGGCTATTGTAGTTTTAGGACTGCAAGGGCGTCAGCCGAGAGTTATAGATCTCCTCCCACATTTAACGTTTCTTATTGCTCCCTCTTCGGTTTTCAAAAAAGAAATTAAATCTTTAAAAAGATCTAAATGTTTGTTTTTTAAAAAAATATCTTAAACTAAATCAATTGTGAGGGAGATTTTCCGTATTTCGAATTGTAAGCAAACGCGGGTGTCTAGAAACACGAAAAATATATCACAATTTGCTCAAGATATCTTTTCCGACTTGTGATTCCCGAAATTGCCACCGCGCGCCATTTTGAGAAAAACGATATATTTACGATGAATTTTCATTGCGGATTAATATATTGGCTAATTATCAAAACGTAAAAAACTTCAGCCACACATCACTTCGGACCAGCCTTGGACTATCCTCATCAAAATTTTCATATCTTTATGTGCGATAGATGTTCCCTGTCATCGCAGAAACAATAATACACAAAACTGCCATTCTTATGATTTTAGAGATAAATGGATTGAGTGTGAGGTTGTGGGAATGCTTGATTTTGTTTATTGAATAGCAAAAAGAAAAAATACTGTAATGTTAATTACCAAAGTCCCTTCTTTCACGAATAATAATATATTTACTAAAATAAAACTCGGACAAAATTTAATTTTTTGTTATATAATATTTCCAATTTTTTGAAAACTGACGAGACATGGCAAAAGAATCTAGAATGTGTGGGTTGCAGAACTGGCTTTCAGGAAGCCTTCGGGCTATTGTAGTTTTAGGACTGCAAGGGCGTCAGCCGAGAGTTATAGATCTCCTCCCACATTTAACGTTTCTTATTGCTCTCTCTTCGGTTTTCAAAAAAGAAATTAAATCATTAAAAAGATCTAAACGTTTGTTTTTAAAAACAATATCTTAAACTAAAACAATTGTGAGGGAGATTTTCCGTATTTCGAATTGTAAGCAAACGATGGTGTCTAGAAACGCGAAAAATATATCACAATTTGCTCAAGATATCTTTTCCGACTTGCGATTCCCGAAACTGCCAACGCGCGCCATTTTGAGAAAAACGATGTCTTTATGATGAATTTTCATTGCGGATTAATATATTGGCTAATTATCAAAAGGTAAAAAACTTCAGCCACACATCACTTCGGACCAGCCTTGGACTATCCTCATCAAAATTTTCATATCTTTATGTGCGATAGATGTTCCCTGTCATCGCGGAAACAATAATACACAAAACTGCCATTCTTATGATTTTAGAGATAAATGGATTGAGTGTGAGGTGGTGTGAATGCTTGATTTTGTTAACTGAATGTCAAAAAGAAAAAATACTGTAATGTTAATTACCAAAGTCCCTTCTTTCACGAATAATAATATATTTACTAAAATAAAACTCGGACAAAATTTAATTTTTTGTTATATAAATTTTCCAATTTTTTGAAAACTGACGAGACATGGCAAAAGAATCTAGAATGTGTGGGTTGCAGAACTGGCTTTCAGGAAGCCTTCGGGCTATTGTAGTTTTAGGACTGCAAGGGCGTCAGCCGAGAGTTATAGATCTCCTCCCACATTTAACGTTTCTTATTGCTCTCTCTTCGGTATTCAAAAAACAAATTAAATCTTTAAAAAGATCTAAATGTTTGATTTAAAAACAATATCTTAAACTAAATCAATTGTGAGGGAGATTTTCCGTATTTCGAATTGTAAGAAAACGCGGGTGTTTAGAAACGCGAGAAATACATCACAATTTGGGCAACCTTTCTTTTCCGACTTGCGATTCCCGAAACTGCCACCGCGCGCTATTTTGAGAAAAACGATGTCTTTATGATCAATTTTCATTGCGGATTAATATATTGGCTAATTATCAAAAGGTAAAAAATTTCAGCCACACATCACTTCGGACCAGCCTTGGACTATCCTCATCAAAATTTTCATATCTTTATGTGCGATAGATGTTCCCTGTCATCGCGGAAACAATAATACACAAAACTGCCATTCTTATGATTTTAGAGATAAATGGATTGAGTGTAAAGTGGTGGGAATGCTAGATTTTGTGAACTGAAGGTCAAAAAGAAAAAATACTGTAATGTTAATTACCAAATTTTATCTTTCACGAATAATAATATATTTACTAAAATAAAACTCGGACAAAATTTAATTTTTTGTTGTATAATTATTCCAATTTTTTGAAAACTGACGAGACATGGCAAAAGAATCTAGAATGTGTGGGTTGCAGAACTGGCTTTCAGGAAGCCTTCGGGCTATTGTAGTTTTAGGACTGCAAGGGCGTCAGCCGAGAGTTATAGATCTCCTCCCACATTTAACGTTTCTTATTGCTCCCTCTTTGGTTTTCAAAAAAGAAATTACATCTTTAAAAAGATCTAAATGTTTGTTTTTAAAAAAAATATCTTAAACTAAATCAATTGTGAGGGAGATTTTCCGTATTTCGAATTGTAAGCAAACGCGGGTGTCTAGAAACACGAAAAATATATCACAATTTGCTCAAGATATCTTTTCCGACTTGTGATTCCCGAAATTGCCACCGCGCGCCATTTTGAGAAAAACGATATATTTACAATGAATTTTCATTGCGGATTAATATATTGGCTAATTATCAAAACGTAAAAAACTTCAGCCACACATCACTTCGGACCAGCCTTGGACTATCCTCATCAAAATTTTCATATCTTTATGTGCGATAGATGTTCCCTGTCATCGCAGAAACAATAATACACAAAACTGCCATTCTTATGATTTTAGAGATAAATGGATTGAGTGTGAGGTTGTGGGAATGCTTGATTTTGTTTATTGAATAGCAAAAAGAAAAAATACTGTAATGTTAATTACCAAAGTCCCTTCTTTCACGAATAATAATATATTTACTAAAATAAAACTCGGACAAAATTTAATTTTTTGTTATATAATTTTTCCAATTTTTTGAAAACTGACGAGACATGGCAAAAGAATCTAGAATGTGTGGGTTGCAGAACTGGCTTTCAGGAAGCCTTCGGGCTATTGTAGTTTTAGGACTGCAAGGGCGTCAGCCGAGAGTTATAGATCTCCTCCCACATTTAACGTTTCTTATTGCTCTCTCTTCGGTTTTCAAAAAAGAAATTAAATCATTAAAAAGATCTAAACGTTTGTTTTTAAAAACAATATCTTAAACTAAAACAATTGTGAGGGAGATTTTCCGTATTTCGAATTGTAAGCAAACGCTGGTGTCTAGAAACGCGAAAAATATATCACAATTTGCTCAAGATATCTTTTCCTACTTGCGATTTCCGAAACTGCCACCGCGCGTCATTTTGAGAAAAACGATGTCTTTATGATGAATTTTCATTGCGGATTAATATATTGGCTAATTATCAAAAGGTAAAAAACTTCAGCCACACATCACTTCGGACCAGCCTTGGACTATCCTCATCAAAATTTTCATATCTTTATGTGCGATAGATGTTCCCTGTCATCGCGGAAACAATAATACACAAAACTGCCATTCTTATGATTTTAGAGATAAATGGATTGAGTGTGAGGTGGTGTGAATGCTTGATTTTGTTAACTGAATGTCAAAAAGAAAAAATACTGTAATGTTAATTACCAAAGTCCCTTCTTTCACGAATAATAATATATTTACTAAAATAAAACTCGGACAAAATTTAATTTTTTGTTATATAAATTTTCCAATTTTTTGAAAACTGACGAGACATGGCAAAAGAATCTAGAATGTGTGGATTGCAGAACTGGCTTTCAGGAAGCCTTCGGGCTATTGTAGTTTTAGGACTGCAAGGGCGTCAGCCGAGAGTTATAGATCTCCTCACACATTTAACGTTTCTTATTGCTCCCTCTTCGGTTTTCTAAAAAGAAATTAAATCTTTAAAAAGATCTAAATGTTTGTTTTAAAAAAAATATCTTAAACTAAATCAATTGTGAGGGAGATTTTCCGTATTTCGAATTGTAAGCAAACGCAGGTGTCTAGAAACGCGAAAAATATATCACAATTTGGGCAAGCTATCTTTTCCGACTTGCGATTCCCGAAACTGCCCCCGGGCGCCATCTTGAGAAAAACGATGTCTTTATGACGAATTTTCATTGCGGATTAATATATTGGCTAATTATCAACGCGTAAAAAACTTCAGCCACACATGACTTCGGACCAGCCTTGGACTATCCTCATCAAAATTTTCATATCTTTATGTGCGATAGATGTTCCCTGTCATCGCGGAAACACTACTACACAAAACGGCCATTCGTATGATTTTAGAGATAAATGGATTGAGTGTGAGGTGGTGGGAATGCTTGATTTTGTTAATTGAATATAAAAAAGAAAAATTACTGTAATGTTAATTACCAAAGTCCTTTCTTTCACGAACAATAATATATTTACTAAAATAAAACTCGGACAAAATTTAATTTTTTATTATATAATTTTTCCAATTTTTTGAAAACTGACGAGACATGGCAAAAGAATCTAGAATGTGTGGGTTGCAGAACTGGCTTTCAGGAAGCCTTCGGGCTATTGTAGTTTTAGGACTGCAAGGGCGACAGCCGAGAGTAATAGATCTCCTCCCACATTTAACGGTTCTTATTGCTCTCTCTTCGGTTTTTAAAAAACAAATTAAATCTTTAAAAAGATCTAAATGTTTGATTTAAAAACAATATCTTAAACTAAATCAATTGTGAGGGAGATTTTCCGTATTTCGAATTGTAAGAAAACGCGGGTGTTTAGAAACGCGAGAAATACATCACAATTTGGGCGACCTATCTTTTCCGACTTGCGATTCCCGAAACTGCCACCGCGCGCTATTTTGAGAAAAACGATGTCTTTATGATCAATTTTCATTGCGGATTAATATATTGGCTAATTATCAAAACGTAAAAAACTTCAGCCACACATCACTTCGGACCAGCCTTGGACTATCCTCATCAAAATTTTCATATCTTTATGTGCGATAGATGTTCCCTGTCATCGCGGAAACAATAATACACAAAACTGCCATTCTTATGATTTTAGAGATAAATGGATTGAGTGTAAAGTGGTGGGAATGCTAGATTTTGTTAACAGAATGTCAAAAAGAAAAAATACTGTAATGTTAATTACCAAAGTCCCTTCTTTCACGAAAAATAATATATTTACTAAAATAAAACTCGGACAAAATTTAATTTTTTTTATATAATTTTTCCAATTTTTTGAAAACTGACGAGACATGGCAAAAGAATCTAGAATGTGTGGGTTGCAGAACTGGCTTTCAGGAAGCCTTCGGGCTATTGTAGTTTTAGGACTGCAAGGGCGTCAGCCGAGAGTTATAGATCTCCTCACACATTTAACGTTTCTTATTGCTCCCTCTTCGGTTTTCTAAAAATAAATTAAATCTTTAAAAAGATCTAAATGTTTGATTTAAAAACAATATCTTAAACTAAATCAATTGTGAGGGAGATTTTCCGTATTTCGAATTGTAAGAAAACGCGGGTGTTTAGAAACGCGAGAAATACATCACAATTTGGGCAACCTATCTTTTCCGACTTGCGATTCCCGAAACTGCCCCCGGGCGCCATCTTGAGAAAAACGATGTCTTTATGACGAATTTTCATTGCGGATTAATATATTGGCTAATTATCAAAACGTAAAAAACTTCAGCCACACATCACTTCGGACCAGCCTTGGACTATCCTCATCAAAATTTTCATATCTTTATGTGTGATAGATGTTCCCTGTCATCGCGGAAACAATAATACACAAAACTGCCATTCTTATGATTTTAGAGATAAATGGATTGAGTGTGAGGTTGTGGGAATGCTTGATTTTGTTTATTGAATAGCAAAAAGAAAAAATACTGTAATGTTAATTACCAAAGTCCCTTCTTTCACGAATAATAATATATTTACTAAAATAAAACTCGGACAAAATTTAATTTTTTGTTATATAATTTTTCCAATTTTTTGAAAACTGACGAGACATGGCAAAAGAATCTAGAATGTGTGGGTTGCAGAACTGGCTTTCAGGAATCCTTCGGGCTATTGTAGTTTTAGGACTGCAAGGGCGTCAGCCGAGAGTTATAGATCTCCTCCCACATTTAACGTTTCTTATTGCTCTCTCTTCGGTTTTCAAAAAAGAAATTAAATCATTAAAAAGATCTAAACGTTTGTTTTTAAAAACAATATCTTAAACTAAAACAATTGTGAGGGAGATTTTCCGTATTTCGAAATGTAAGCAAACGCTGGTGTCTAGAAACGCGAAAAATATATCACAATTTGCTCAAGATATCTTTTCCTACTTGCGATTCCCGAAACTGCCACCGCGCGTCATTTTGAGAAAAACGATGTCTTTATGATGAATTTTCATTGCGGATTAATATATTGGCTAATTATCAAAAGGTAAAAAACTTCAGCCACACATCACTTCGGACCAGCCTTGGACTATCCTCATCAAAATTTTCATATCTTTATGTGCGATAGATGTTCCCTGTCATCGCGGAAACAATAATACACAAAACTGCCCTTCTTATGATTTTAGAGATAAATGGATTGAGTGTGAGGTGGTGGGAATGCTTGATTTTGTGAACTGAAGGTCAAAAAGAAAAAATACTGTAATGTTAATTACCAAATTTTATCTTTCACGAATAATAATATATTTACTAAAATAAAACTCGGACAAAATTTAATTTTTTGTTGTATAATTATTCCAATTTTTTGAAAACTGACGAGACATGGCAAAAGAATCTAGAATGTGTGGGTTGCAGAACTGGCTTTCAGGAAGCCTTCGGGCTATTGTAGTTTTAGGACTGCAAGGGCGTCAGCCGAGAGTTATAGATCTCCTCCCACATTTAACGTTTCTTATTGCTCCCTCTTCGGTTTTCAAAAAAGAAATTAAATCTTTAAAAAGATCTAAATGTTTGTTTTTTAAAAAAATATCTTAAACTAAATCAATTGTGAGGGAGATTTTCCGTATTTCGAATTGTAAGCAAACGCGGGTGTCTAGAAACACGAAAAATATATCACAATTTGCTCAAGATATCTTTTCCGACTTGTGATTCCCGAAATTGCCACCGCGCGCCATTTTGAGAAAAACGATATATTTACGATGAATTTTCATTGCGGATTAATATATTGGCTAATTATCAAAACGTAAAAAACTTCAGCCACACATCACTTCGGACCAGCCTTGGACTATCCTCATCAAAATTTTCATATCTTTATGTGCGATAGATGTTCCCTGTCATCGCAGAAACAATAATACACAAAACTGCCATTCTTATGATTTTAGAGATAAATGGATTGAGTGTGAGGTTGTGGGAATGCTTGATTTTGTTTATTGAATAGCAAAAAGAAAAAATACTGTAATGTTAATTACCAAAGTCCCTTCTTTCACGAATAATAATATATTTACTAAAATAAAACTCGGACAAAATTTAATTTTTTGTTATATAATATTTCCAATTTTTTGAAAACTGACGAGACATGGCAAAAGAATCTAGAATGTGTGGGTTGCAGAACTGGCTTTCAGGAAGCCTTCGGGCTATTGTAGTTTTAGGACTGCAAGGGCGTCAGCCGAGAGTTATAGATCTCCTCCCACATTTAACGTTTCTTATTGCTCTCTCTTCGGTTTTCAAAAAAGAAATTAAATCATTAAAAAGATCTAAACGTTTGTTTTTAAAAACAATATCTTAAACTAAAACAATTGTGAGGGAGATTTTCCGTATTTCGAATTGTAAGCAAACGATGGTGTCTAGAAACGCGAAAAATATATCACAATTTGCTCAAGATATCTTTTCCGACTTGCGATTCCCGAAACTGCCAACGCGCGCCATTTTGAGAAAAACGATGTCTTTATGATGAATTTTCATTGCGGATTAATATATTGGCTAATTATCAAAAGGTAAAAAACTTCAGCCACACATCACTTCGGACCAGCCTTGGACTATCCTCATCAAAATTTTCATATCTTTATGTGCGATAGATGTTCCCTGTCATCGCGGAAACAATAATACACAAAACTGCCATTCTTATGATTTTAGAGATAAATGGATTGAGTGTGAGGTGGTGTGAATGCTTGATTTTGTTAACTGAATGTCAAAAAGAAAAAATACTGTAATGTTAATTACCAAAGTCCCTTCTTTCACGAATAATAATATATTTACTAAAATAAAACTCGGACAAAATTTAATTTTTTGTTATATAAATTTTCCAATTTTTTGAAAACTGACGAGACATGGCAAAAGAATCTAGAATGTGTGGGTTGCAGAACTGGCTTTCAGGAAGCCTTCGGGCTATTGTAGTTTTAGGACTGCAAGGGCGTCAGCCGAGAGTTATAGATCTCCTCCCACATTTAACGTTTCTTATTGCTCTCTCTTCGGTATTCAAAAAACAAATTAAATCTTTAAAAAGATCTAAATGTTTGATTTAAAAACAATATCTTAAACTAAATCAATTGTGAGGGAGATTTTCCGTATTTCGAATTGTAAGAAAACGCGGGTGTTTAGAAACGCGAGAAATACATCACAATTTGGGCAACCTTTCTTTTCCGACTTGCGATTCCCGAAACTGCCACCGCGCGCTATTTTGAGAAAAACGATGTCTTTATGATCAATTTTCATTGCGGATTAATATATTGGCTAATTATCAAAAGGTAAAAAATTTCAGCCACACATCACTTCGGACCAGCCTTGGACTATCCTCATCAAAATTTTCATATCTTTATGTGCGATAGATGTTCCCTGTCATCGCGGAAACAATAATACACAAAACTGCCATTCTTATGATTTTAGAGATAAATGGATTGAGTGTAAAGTGGTGGGAATGCTAGATTTTGTGAACTGAAGGTCAAAAAGAAAAAATACTGTAATGTTAATTACCAAATTTTATCTTTCACGAATAATAATATATTTACTAAAATAAAACTCGGACAAAATTTAATTTTTTGTTGTATAATTATTCCAATTTTTTGAAAACTGACGAGACATGGCAAAAGAATCTAGAATGTGTGGGTTGCAGAACTGGCTTTCAGGAAGCCTTCGGGCTATTGTAGTTTTAGGACTGCAAGGGCGTCAGCCGAGAGTTATAGATCTCCTCCCACATTTAACGTTTCTTATTGCTCCCTCTTTGGTTTTCAAAAAAGAAATTACATCTTTAAAAAGATCTAAATGTTTGTTTTTAAAAAAAATATCTTAAACTAAATCAATTGTGAGGGAGATTTTCCGTATTTCGAATTGTAAGCAAACGCGGGTGTCTAGAAACACGAAAAATATATCACAATTTGCTCAAGATATCTTTTCCGACTTGTGATTCCCGAAATTGCCACCGCGCGCCATTTTGAGAAAAACGATATATTTACAATGAATTTTCATTGCGGATTAATATATTGGCTAATTATCAAAACGTAAAAAACTTCAGCCACACATCACTTCGGACCAGCCTTGGACTATCCTCATCAAAATTTTCATATCTTTATGTGCGATAGATGTTCCCTGTCATCGCAGAAACAATAATACACAAAACTGCCATTCTTATGATTTTAGAGATAAATGGATTGAGTGTGAGGTTGTGGGAATGCTTGATTTTGTTTATTGAATAGCAAAAAGAAAAAATACTGTAATGTTAATTACCAAAGTCCCTTCTTTCACGAATAATAATATATTTACTAAAATAAAACTCGGACAAAATTTAATTTTTTGTTATATAATTTTTCCAATTTTTTGAAAACTGACGAGACATGGCAAAAGAATCTAGAATGTGTGGGTTGCAGAACTGGCTTTCAGGAAGCCTTCGGGCTATTGTAGTTTTAGGACTGCAAGGGCGTCAGCCGAGAGTTATAGATCTCCTCCCACATTTAACGTTTCTTATTGCTCTCTCTTCGGTTTTCAAAAAAGAAATTAAATCATTAAAAAGATCTAAACGTTTGTTTTTAAAAACAATATCTTAAACTAAAACAATTGTGAGGGAGATTTTCCGTATTTCGAATTGTAAGCAAACGCTGGTGTCTAGAAACGCGAAAAATATATCACAATTTGCTCAAGATATCTTTTCCTACTTGCGATTCCCGAAACTGCCACCGCGCGTCATTTTGAGAAAAACGATGTCTTTATGATGAATTTTCATTGCGGATTAATATATTGGCTAATTATCAAAAGGTAAAAAACTTCAGCCACACATCACTTCGGACCAGCCTTGGACTATCCTCATCAAAATTTTCATATCTTTATGTGCGATAGATGTTCCCTGTCATCGCGGAAACAATAATACACAAAACTGCCATTCTTATGATTTTAGAGATAAATGGATTGAGTGTAAAGTGGTGGGAATGCTAGATTTTGTGAACTGAAGGTCAAAAAGAAAAAATACTGTAATGTTAATTACCAAATTTTATCTTTCACGAATAATAATATATTTACTAAAATAAAACTCGGACAAAATTTAATTTTTTGTTGTATAATTATTCCAATTTTTTGAAAACTGACGAGACATGGCAAAAGAATCTAGAATGTGTGGGTTGCAGAACTGGCTTTCAGGAAGCCTTCGGGCTATTGTAGTTTTAGGACTGCAAGGGCGTCAGCCGAGAGTTATAGATCTCCTCCCACATTTAACGTTTCTTATTGCTCTCTCTTCGGTTTTCAAAAAAGAAATTAAATCATTAAAAAGATCTAAACGTTTGTTTTTAAAAACAATATCTTAAACTAAAACAATTGTGAGGGAGATTTTCCGTATTTCGAATTGTAAGCAAACGCTGGTGTCTAGAAACGCGAAAAATATATCACAATTTGCTCAAGATATCTTTTCCTACTTGCGATTCCCGAAACTGCCACCGCGCGTCATTTTGAGAAAAACGATGTCTTTATGATGAATTTTCATTGCGGATTAATATATTGGCTAATTATCAAAAGGTAAAAAACTTCAGCCACACATCACTTCGGACCAGCCTTGGACTATCCTCATCAAAATTTTCATATCTTTATGTGCGATAGATGTTCCCTGTCATCGCAGAAACAATAATACACAAAACTGCCATTCTTATGATTTTAGAGATAAATGGATTGAGTGTGAGGTTGTGGGAATGCTTGATTTTGTTTATTGAATAGCAAAAAGAAAAAATACTGTAATGTTAATTACCAAAGTCCCTTCTTTCACGAATAATAATATATTTACTAAAATAAAACTCGGACAAAATTTAATTTTTTGTTATATAATTTTTCCAATTTTTTGAAAACTGACGAGACATGGCAAAAGAATCTAGAATGTGTGGGTTGCAGAACTGGCTTTCAGGAAGCCTTCGGGCTATTGTAGTTTTAGGACTGCAAGGGCGTCAGCCGAGAGTTATAGATCTCCTCCCACATTTAACGTTTCTTATTGCTCTCTCTTCGGTTTTCAAAAAAGAAATTAAATCATTAAAAAGATCTAAACGTTTGTTTTTAAAAACAATATCTTAAACTAAAACAATTGTGAGGGAGATTTTCCGTATTTCGAATTGTAAGCAAACGCTGGTGTCTAGAAACGCGAAAAATATATCACAATTTGCTCAAGATATCTTTTCCTACTTGCGATTCCCGAAACTGCCACCGCGCGTCATTTTGAGAAAAACGATGTCTTTATGATGAATTTTCATTGCGGATTAATATATTGGCTAATTATCAAAAGGTAAAAAACTTCAGCCACACATCACTTCGGACCAGCCTTGGACTATCCTCATCAAAATTTTCATATCTTTATGTGCGATAGATGTTCCCTGTCATCGCGGAAACAATAATACACAAAACTGCCATTCTTATGATTTTAGAGATAAATGGATTGAGTGTGAGGTGGTGTGAATGCTTGATTTTGTTAACTGAATGTCAAAAAGAAAAAATACTGTAATGTTAATTACCAAAGTCCCTTCTTTCACGAATAATAATATATTTACTAAAATAAAACTCGGACAAAATTTAATTTTTTGTTATATAAATTTTCCAATTTTTTGAAAACTGACGAGACATGGCAAAAGAATCTAGAATGTGTGGATTGCAGAACTGGCTTTCAGGAAGCCTTCGGGCTATTGTAGTTTTAGGACTGCAAGGGCGTCAGCCGAGAGTTATAGATCTCCTCACACATTTAACGTTTCTTATTGCTCCCTCTTCGGTTTTCTAAAAAGAAATTAAATCTTTAAAAAGATCTAAATGTTTGTTTTAAAAAAAATATCTTAAACTAAATCAATTGTGAGGGAGATTTTCCGTATTTCGAATTGTAAGCAAACGCAGGTGTCTAGAAACGCGAAAAATATATCACAATTTGGGCAAGCTATCTTTTCCGACTTGCGATTCCCGAAACTGCCCCCGGGCGCCATCTTGAGAAAAACGATGTCTTTATGACGAATTTTCATTGCGGATTAATATATTGGCTAATTATCAACACGTAAAAAACTTCAGCCACACATGACTTCGGACCAGCCTTGGACTATCCTCATCAAAATTTTCATATCTTTATGTGCGATAGATGTTCCCTGTCATCGCGGAAACACTACTACACAAAACGGCCATTCGTATGATTTTAGAGATAAATGGATTGAGTGTGAGGTGGTGGGAATGCTTGATTTTGTTAATTGAATATAAAAAAGAAAAATTACTGTAATGTTAATTACCAAAGTCCTTTCTTTCACGAACAATAATATATTTACTAAAATAAAACTCGGACAAAATTTAATTTTTTATTATATAATTTTTCCAATTTTTTGAAAACTGACGAGACATGGCAAAAGAATCTAGAATGTGTGGGTTGCAGAACTGGCTTTCAGGAAGCCTTCGGGCTATTGTAGTTTTAGGACTGCAAGGGCGACAGCCGAGAGTAATAGATCTCCTCCCACATTTAACGGTTCTTATTGCTCTCTCTTCGGTTTTTAAAAAACAAATTAAATCTTTAAAAAGATCTAAATGTTTGATTTAAAAACAATATCTTAAACTAAATCAATTGTGAGGGAGATTTTCCGTATTTCGAATTGTAAGAAAACGCGGGTGTTTAGAAACGCGAGAAATACATCACAATTTGGGCGACCTATCTTTTCCGACTTGCGATTCCCGAAACTGCCACCGCGCGCTATTTTGAGAAAAACGATGTCTTTATGATCAATTTTCATTGCGGATTAATATATTGGCTAATTATCAAAACGTAAAAAACTTCAGCCACACATCACTTCGGACCAGCCTTGGACTATCCTCATCAAAATTTTCATATCTTTATGTGCGATAGATGTTCCCTGTCATCGCGGAAACAATAATACACAAAACTGCCATTCTTATGATTTTAGAGATAAATGGATTGAGTGTAAAGTGGTGGGAATGCTAGATTTTGTTAACAGAATGTCAAAAAGAAAAAATACTGTAATGTTAATTACCAAAGTCCCTTCTTTCACGAAAAATAATATATTTACTAAAATAAAACTCGGACAAAATTTAATTTTTTTTATATAATTTTTCCAATTTTTTGAAAACTGACGAGACATGGCAAAAGAATCTAGAATGTGTGGGTTGCAGAACTGGCTTTCAGGAAGCCTTCGGGCTATTGTAGTTTTAGGACTGCAAGGGCGTCAGCCGAGAGTTATAGATCTCCTCACACATTTAACGTTTCTTATTGCTCCCTCTTCGGTTTTCTAAAAATAAATTAAATCTTTAAAAAGATCTAAATGTTTGATTTAAAAACAATATCTTAAACTAAATCAATTGTGAGGGAGATTTTCCGTATTTCGAATTGTAAGAAAACGCGGGTGTTTAGAAACGCGAGAAATACATCACAATTTGGGCAACCTATCTTTTCCGACTTGCGATTCCCGAAACTGCCCCCGGGCGCCATCTTGAGAAAAACGATGTCTTTATGACGAATTTTCATTGCGGATTAATATATTGGCTAATTATCAAAACGTAAAAAACTTCAGCCACACATCACTTCGGACCAGCCTTGGACTATCCTCATCAAAATTTTCATATCTTTATGTGTGATAGATGTTCCCTGTCATCGCGGAAACAATAATACACAAAACTGCCATTCTTATGATTTTAGAGATAAATGGATTGAGTGTGAGGTTGTGGGAATGCTTGATTTTGTTTATTGAATAGCAAAAAGAAAAAATACTGTAATGTTAATTACCAAAGTCCCTTCTTTCACGAATAATAATATATTTACTAAAATAAAACTCGGACAAAATTTAATTTTTCGTTATATAATTTTTCCAATTTTTTGAAAACTGACGAGACATGGCAAAAGAATCTAGAATGTGTGGGTTGCAGAACTGGCTTTCAGGAATCCTTCGGGCTATTGTAGTTTTAGGACTGCAAGGGCGTCAGCCGAGAGTTATAGATCTCCTCCCACATTTAACGTTTCTTATTGCTCTCTCTTCGGTTTTCAAAAAAGAAATTAAATCATTAAAAAGATCTAAACGTTTGTTTTTAAAAACAATAAAACTAAAACAATTGTGAGGGAGATTTTCCGTATTTCGAATTGTAAGCAAACGCTGGTGTCTAGAAACGCGAAAAATATATCACAATTTGCTCAAGATATCTTTTCCTACTTGCGATTCCCGAAACTGCCACCGCGCGTCATTTTGAGAAAAACGATGTCTTTATGATGAATTTTCATTGCGGATTAATATATTGGCTAATTATCAAAAGGTAAAAAACTTCAGCCACACATCACTTCGGACCAGCCTTGGACTATCCTCATCAAAATTTTCATATCTTTATGTGCGATAGATGTTCCCTGTCATCGCGGAAACAATAATACACAAAACTGCCATTCTTATGATTTTAGAGATAAATGGATTGAGGGTGAGGTGGTGGGAATGCTTGATTTTGTTAATTGAATATCAAAAAGAAAAAATAATGTAATGTTAATTACCAAAGTCCCTTCTTTCACGAATAATAATATATTTACTAAAATAAAACTCGGAAAAAATTTAATTTTTTGTTATATAATTTTTCCAATTTTTTGAAAACTCACGAGACATGGCAAAAGAATCTAGAATGTGTGGGTTGCAGAACTGGTTTTCAGGAAGCCTTCGGGCTATTGTAGTTTTAGGACTGCAAGGGCGTCAGCCGAGAGTTATAGATCTCCTCACACATTTAACGTTTCTTATTGCTCCCTCTTCGGTTTTCTAAAAAGAAATTAAATCTTTAAAAAGATCTAAATGTTTGTTTTAAAAAAAATATCTTAAACTAAATCAATTGTGAGGGATATTTTCCGTATTTCGAATTGTAAGCAAACGCAGGTGTCTAGAAACGCGAAAAATATATCACAATTTGGGCAAGCTATCTTTTCCGACTTGCGATTCCCGAAACTGCCCCCGGGCGCCATCTTGAGAAAAACGATGTCTTTATGACGAATTTTCATTGCGGATTAATATATTGGCTAATTATCAACACGTAAAAAACTTCAGCCACACATGACTTCGGACCAGCCTTGGACTATCCTCATCAAAATTTTCATATCTTTATGTGCGATAGATGTTCCCTGTCATCGCGGAAACACTACTACACAAAACGGCCATTCGTATGATTTTAGAGATAAATGGATTGAGTGTGAGGTGGTGGGAATGCTTGATTTTGTTAATTGAATATAAAAAAGAAAAATTACTGTAATGTTAATTACCAAAGTCCTTTCTTTCACGAACAATAATATATTTACTAAAATAAAACTCGGACAAAATTTAATTTTTTATTATATAATTTTTCCAATTTTTTGAAAACTGACGAGACATGGCAAAAGAATCTAGAATGTGTGGGTTGCAGAACTGGCTTTCAGGAAGCCTTCGGGCTATTGTAGTTTTAGGACTGCAAGGGCGACAGCCGAGAGTAATAGATCTCCTCCCACATTTAACGGTTCTTATTGCTCTCTCTTCGGTTTTTAAAAAACAAATTAAATCTTTAAAAAGATCTAAATGTTTGATTTAAAAACAATATCTTAAACTAAATCAATTGTGAGGGAGATTTTCCGTATTTCGAATTGTAAGAAAACGCGGGTGTTTAGAAACGCGAGAAATACATCACAATTTGGGCGACCTATCTTTTCCGACTTGCGATTCCCGAAACTGCCACCGCGCGCTATTTTGAGAAAAACGATGTCTTTATGATCAATTTTCATTGCGGATTAATATATTGGCTAATTATCAAAACGTAAAAAACTTCAGCCACACATCACTTCGGACCAGCCTTGGACTATCCTCATCAAAATTTTCATATCTTTATGTGCGATAGATGTTCCCTGTCATCGCGGAAACAATAATACACAAAACTGCCATTCTTATGATTTTAGAGATAAATGGATTGAGTGTAAAGTGGTGGGAATGCTAGATTTTGTTAACAGAATGTCAAAAAGAAAAAATACTGTAATGTTAATTACCAAAGTCCCTTCTTTCACGAAAAATAATATATTTACTAAAATAAAACTCGGACAAAATTTAATTTTTTTTATATAATTTTTCCAATTTTTTGAAAACTGACGAGACATGGCAAAAGAATCTAGAATGTGTGGGTTGCAGAACTGGCTTTCAGGAAGCCTTCGGGCTATTGTAGTTTTAGGACTGCAAGGGCGTCAGCCGAGAGTTATAGATCTCCTCACACATTTAACGTTTCTTATTGCTCCCTCTTCGGTTTTCTAAAAATAAATTAAATCTTTAAAAAGATCTAAATGTTTGATTTAAAAACAATATCTTAAACTAAATCAATTGTGAGGGAGATTTTCCGTATTTCGAATTGTAAGAAAACGCGGGTGTTTAGAAACGCGAGAAATACATCACAATTTGGGCAACCTATCTTTTCCGACTTGCGATTCCCGAAACTGCCCCCGGGCGCCATCTTGAGAAAAACGATGTCTTTATGACGAATTTTCATTGCGGATTAATATATTGGCTAATTATCAAAACGTAAAAAACTTCAGCCACACATCACTTCGGACCAGCCTTGGACTATCCTCATCAAAATTTTCATATCTTTATGTGTGATAGATGTTCCCTGTCATCGCGGAAACAATAATACACAAAACTGCCATTCTTATGATTTTAGAGATAAATGGATTGAGTGTGAGGTTGTGGGAATGCTTGATTTTGTTTATTGAATAGCAAAAAGAAAAAATACTGTAATGTTAATTACCAAAGTCCCTTCTTTCACGAATAATAATATATTTACTAAAATAAAACTCGGACAAAATTTAATTTTTTGTTATATAATTTTTCCAATTTTTTGAAAACTGACGAGACATGGCAAAAGAATCTAGAATGTGTGGGTTGCAGAACTGGCTTTCAGGAATCCTTCGGGCTATTGTAGTTTTAGGACTGCAAGGGCGTCAGCCGAGAGTTATAGATCTCCTCACACATTTAACGTTTCTTATTGCTCTCTCTTCGGTATTCAAAAAACAAATTAAATCTTTAAAAAGATCTAAATGTTTGATTTAAAAACAATATCTTAAACTAAATCAATTGTGAGGGAGATTTTCCGTATTTCGAATTGTAAGAAAACGCGGGTGTTTAGAAACGCGAGAAATACATCACAATTTGGGCAACCTATCTTTTCCGACTTGCGATTCCCGAAACTGCCACCGCGCGCTATTTTGAGAAAAACGATGTCTTTATGATCAATTTTCATTGCGGATTAATATATTGGCTAATTATCAAAACGTAAAAAACTTCAGCCACACATCACTTCGGACCAGCCTTGGACTATCCTCATCAAAATTTTCATATCTTTATGTGCGATAGATGTTCCCTGTCATCGCGGAAACAATAATACACAAAACTGCCATTCTTATGATTTTAGAGATAAATGGATTGAGTGTAAAGTGGTGGGAATGCTAGATTTTGTTAACAGAATGTCAAAAAGAAAAAGTACTGTAATGTTAATTACCAAAGTCCCTTCTTTCACGAAAAATAATATATTTACTAAAATAAAACTCGGACAAAATTTAATTTTTTGTTATATAATTTTTCCAATTTTTTGAAAACTGACGAGACATGGCAAGAGAATCTAGAATGTGTGGGTTGCAGAACTGGCTTTCAGGAAGCCTTCGGGCTATTGTAGTTTTAGGACTGCAAGGGCGTCAGCCGAGAGTTATAGATCTCCTCCCACATTTAACGTTTCTTATTGCTCCCTCTTCGGTTTTCAAAAAAGAAATTAAATCTTTAAAAAGATCTAAATGTTTGTTTTTAAAAAAAATATCTTAAACTAAATCAATTGTGAGGGAGATTTTCCGTATTTCGAATTGTAAGCAAACGCGGGTGTCTAGAAACACGAAAAATATATCACAATTTGCTCAAGATATCTTTTCCGACTTGCGATTCCCGAAATTGCCACCGCGCGCCATTTTGAGAAAAACGATATATTTACGATGAATTTTCATTGCGGATTAATATATTGGCTAATTATCAAAACGTAAAAAACTTCAGCCACACATCACTTCGGACCAGCCTTGGACTATCCTCATCAAAATTTTCATATCTTTATGTGCGATAGATGTTCCCTGTCATCGCGGAAACAATAATACACAAAACTGCCATTCTTATGATTTTAGAGATAAATGGATTGAGGGTGAGGTGGTGGGAATGCTTGATTTTGTTAATTGAATATCAAAAAGAAAAAATAATGTAATGTTAATTACCAAAGTCCCTTCTTTCACGAATAATAATATATTTACTAAAATAAAACTCGGAAAAAATTTAATTTTTTGTTATATAATTTTTCCAATTTTTTGAAAACTCACGAGACATGGCAAAAGAATCTAGAATGTGTGGGTTGCAGAACTGGCTTTCAGGAAGCCTTCGGGCTATTGTAGTTTTAGGACTGCAAGGGCGTCAGCCGAGAGTTATAGATCTCCTCCCACATTTAACGTTTCTTATTGCTCCCTCTTGGGTTTTCAAAAAAGAAATTAAATCTTTAAAAAGATCTAAATGTTTGTTTTTAAAAAAAAAATATCTTAAACTAAATCAATTGTGAGGGAGATTTTCCGTATTTCGAATTGTAAGCAAACGCGGGTGTCTAGAAACACGAAAAATATATCACAATTTGCTCAAGATATCTTTTCCGACTTGCGATTCCCGAAACTGCCACCGCGCGCCATTTTGAGAAAAACGATGTCTTTATGATGAATTTTCATTGCGGATTTATATATTGGCTAATTATCAAAAGGTAAAAAATTTCAGCCACACATCACTTCGGACCAGCCTTGGACTATCCTCATCAAAATTTTCATATCTTTATGTGCGATAGATGTTCCCTGTCATCGCGGAAACAATAATACACAAAACTGCCATTCTTATGATTTTAGAGATAAATGGATTGAGTGTGAGGTGGTGTGAATGCTTGATTTTGTTAACTGAATGTCAAAAAGAAAAAATACTGTAATGTTAATTACCAAAGTCCCTTCTTTCACGAATAATAATATATTTACTAAAATAAAACTCGGACAAAATTTAATTTTTTGTTATATAAATTTTCCAATTTTTTGAAAACTGACGAGACATGGCAAAAGAATCTAGAATGTGTGGGTTGCAGAACTGGCTTTCAGGAAGCCTTCGGGCTATTGTAGTTTTAGGACTGCAAGGGCGTCAGCCGAGAGTTATAGATCTCCTCCCACATTTAACGTTTCTTATTGCTCCCTCTTCGGTTTTCAAAAAAGAAATTAAATCTTTAAAAAGATCTAAATGTTTGTTTTTAAAAAAAAATATCTTAAACTAAATCAATTGTGAGGGAGATTTTCCGTATTTCGAATTGTAAGCAAACGCGGGTGTCTAGAAACACGAAAAATATATCACAATTTGCTCAAGATATCTTTTCCGACTTGCGATTCCCGAAATTGCCACCGCGCGCCATTTTGAGAAAAACGATATATTTACGATGAATTTTCATTGCGGATTAATATATTGGCTAATTATCAAAACGTAAAAAACTTCAGCCACACATCACTTCGGACCAGCCTTGGACTATCCTCAAAAAAATTTTCATATCTTTATGTGCGATAGATGTTCCCTGTCATCGCGGAAACAATAATACACAAAACTGCCATTCTTATGATTTTAGAGATAAATGGATTGAGTGTGAGGTTGTGGGAATGCTTGATTTTGTTTATTGAATAGCAAAAAGAAAAAAAACTGTAATGTTAATTACCAAAGTCCCTTCTTTCACGAATAATAATATATTTACTAAAATAAAACTCGGACAAAATTTAATTTTTTGTTATATAAATTTTCCAATTTTTTGAAAACTGACGAGACATGGTAAAAGAATCTAGAATGTGTGGGTTGCAGAACTGGCTTTCAGGAAGCCTTCGGGCTATTGTAGTTTTAGGACTGCAAGGGCGTCAGCCGAGAGTTATAGATCTCCTCCCACATTTAACGTTTCTTATTGCTCCCTCTTCGGTTTTCAAAAAAGAAATTAAATCTTTAAAAAGATCTAAATGTTTGTTTTAAAAAAAAAATATCTTAAACTAAATCAATTGTGAGGGAGATTTTCCGTATTTCGAATTGTAAGCAAACGCGGGTGTCTAGAAACACGAAAAATATATCACAATTTGCTCAAGATATCTTTTCCGACTTGCGATTCCCGAAATTGCCACCGCGCGCCATTTTGAGAAATCGATATATTTACGATGAATTTTCATTGCGGATTAATATATTGGCTAATTATCAAAACGTAAAAAACTTCAGCCACACATCACTTCGGACCAGCCTTGGACTATCCTCAAAAAAAATTTCATATCTTTATGTGCGATAGATGTTCCCTGTCATCGCGGAAACAATAATACACAAAACTGCCATTCTTATGATTTTAGAGATAAATGGATTGAGTGTGAGGTTGTGGGAATGCTTGATTTTGTTTATTGAATAGCAAAAAGAAAAAATACTGTAATGTTAATTACCAAAGTCCCTTCTTTCACGAATAATAATATATTTACTAAAATAAAACTTGGACAAAATTTAATTTTTTGTTATATAATTTTTCCAATTTTTTGAAAACTGACGAGACATGGCAAAAGAATCTAGAATGTGTGGGTTGCAGAACTGGCTTTCAGGAAGCCTTCAGGCTATTGTAGTTTTAGGACTGCAAGGGCGTCAGCCGAGAGTTATAGATCTCCTCCCACATTTAACGTTTCTTATTGCTCTCTCTTCGGTTTTCAAAAAAGAAATTAAATCATTAAAAAGATCTAAATGTTTGTTTTTAAAAACAATATCTAAACTAAAACAATTGTGAGGGAGATTTTCCGTATTTCGAATTGTAAACAAACGCGGCTGTCTAGAAACTCGAAAAATATATCACAATTTGCTCAAGATATCTTTTCCGACTTGCGATTCCCGAAACTGCCACCGCGCGCCATTTTGAGAAAAACGATGTCTTTATGATGAATTTTCATTACGGATTAATATATTGGCTAATTATCAAAACATAAAAAACTTCAGCCACACATCACTTCGGACCAGCCTTGGACTATCCTCATCAAAATTTTCATATCTTTATGTGCGATAGATGTTCCCTGTCATCGCGGAAACACTAATACACAAAACTGCCATTCTTATGATTTTAGAGATAAATGGATTGAGGGTGAGGTGGTGGGAATGCTTGATTTTGTTAATTGAATATCAAAAAGAAAAAATACTGTAATGTTAATTACCAAAGTCACTTCTTTCACGAATAATAATATATTTACTAAAATAAAACTGGGACAAAATTTAATTTTTTGTTATATAATTTTTTCAATTTTTTAAAAACTGACGAGACATGGCAAAAGAATCTAGAATGTGTGGGTTGCAGAACTGGCTTTCAGGAAGCCTTCGGGCTATTGTAGTTTTAGGACTGCAAGGGCGTCAGCCGAGAGTTATAGATCTCCTCCCACATTTAACGTTCCTTATTGCTCTCTCTTCGGTTTTCAAAAAAGAAATTAAATCATTAAAAATATCTAAACGTTTGTTTTTAAAAACAATATCTTAAACTAAAACAATTGTGAGGGAGATTTTCCGTATTTCGAATTGTAAGCAAACGATAGTGTCTAGAAACGCGAAAAATATATCACAATTTGCTCAAGATATCTTTTCGGACTTGCGACTCCCGAAACTGCCACCGCGCGCCATTTTGAGAAAAACGATGTCTTTATGATGAATTTTCATTGCGGATTAATATATTGGCTAATTATCAAAACATAAAAAACTTCAGCCACACATCACTTCGGACCAGCCTTGGACTATCCTCATCAAAATTTTCATATCTTTATGTGCGATAGATGTTCCCTGTCATCGCGGAAACGTTAATACACAAAACTGCCATTCTTATGATTTTAGAGATAAATGGATTGAGTGTGAGGTGGTGGGAATGCTTGATTTTGTGAACTGAATGTCAAAAAGAAAAAATACTGTAATGTTAATTACCAAAGTCCCTTCTTTCACGAATAATAATATATTTACTAAAATAAAACTCGGAAAAAATTTAATTTTTTGTTATATAATTTTTCCAATTTTTTGAAAACTGACGAGACATGGCAAAAGAATCTAGAATGTGTGGGTTGCAGAACTGGCTTTCAGGAAGCCTTCGGGCTATTGTAGTTTTAGGACTGCAAGGGCGTCAGCCGAGAGATATAGATCTCCTCCCACATTTAACGTTTCTTATTGCTCTCTCTTCGGTTTTCAAAAAAGAAATTAAATCATTAAAAAGATCTAAATGTTTGTTTTTAAAAACAATATCTAAACTAAAACAATTGTGAGGGAGATTTTCCGTATTTCGAATTGTAAACAAACGCGGGTGTCTAGAAACTCGAAAAATATATCACAATTTGCTCAAGATATCTTTTCCGACTTGCGATTCCCGAAACTGCCACCGCGCGCCATTTTGAGAAAAACGATGTCTTTATGATGAATTTTCATTGCGGATTAATATATTGGCTAATTATCAAAACATAAAAAACTTCAGCCACACATCACTTCGGACCAGCCTTGGACTATCCTCATCAAAATTTTCATATCTTTATGTGCGATAGATGTTCCCTGTCATCGCGGAAACACTAATACACAAAACTGCCATTCTTATGATTTTAGAGATAAATGGATTGAGGGTGAGGTGGTGGGAATGCTTGATTTTGTTAATTGAATATCAAAAAGAAAAAATACTGTAATGTTAATTACCAAAGTCACTTCTTTCACGAATAATAATATATTTACTAAAATAAAACTGGGACAAAATTTAATTTTTTGTTATATATTTTTTTCAATTTTTTAAAAACTGACGAGACATGGCAAAAGAATCTAGAATGTGTGGGTTGCAGAACTGGCTTTCAGGAAGCCTTCGGGCTATTGTAGTTTTAGGACTGCAAGGGCGTCAGCCGAGAGTTATAGATCTCCTCCCACATTTAACGTTCCTTATTGCTCTCTCTTCGGTTTTAAAAAAGAAATTAAATCATTAAAAATATCTAAACGTTTGTTTTTAAAAACAATATCTTAAACTAAAACAATTGTGAGGGAGATTTTCCGTATTTCGAATTGTAAGCAAACGATGGTGTCTAGAAACGCGAAAAATATATCACAATTTGCTCAAGATATCTTTTCGGACTTGCGACTCCCGAAACTGCCACCGCGCGCCATTTTGAGAAAAACGATGTCTTTATGATGAATTTTCATTGCGGATTAATATATTGGCTAATTATCAAAACATAAAAAACTTCAGCCACACATCACTTCGGACCAGCCTTGGACTATCCTCATCAAAATTTTCATATCTTTATGTGCGATAGATGTTCCCTGTCATCGCGGAAACAATAATACACAAAACTGCCATTCTTATGATTTTAGAGATAAATGGATTGAGTGTGAGGTGGTGGGAATGCTTGATTTTGTGAACTGAATGTCAAAAAGAAAAAATACTGTAATGTTAATTACCAAAGTCCCTTCTTTCACGAATAATAATATATTTACTAAAATAAAACTCGGAAAAAATTTAATTTTTTGTTATATAATTTTTCCAATTTTTTGAAAACTGACGAGACATGGCAAAAGAATCTAGAATGTGTGGGTTGCAGAACTGGCTTTCAGGAAGCCTTCGGGCTATTGTAGTTTTAGGACTGCAAGGGCGTCAGCCGAGAGTTATAGATCTCCTCCCACATTTAACGTTTCTTATTGCTCCCTCTTGGGTTTTCAAAAAAGAAATTAAATCTTTAAAAAGATCTAAATGTTTGTTTTTTAAAAAAAAATATCTTAAACTAAATCAATTGTGAGGGAGATTTTCCGTATTTCGAATTGTAAGCAAACGCGGGTGTCTAGAAACACGAAAAATATATCACAATTTGCTCAAGATATCTTTTCCGACTTGCGATTCCCGAAATTGCCACCGCGCGCCATTTTGAGAAAAACGATATATTTACGATGAATTTTCATTGCGGATTAATATATTGGCTAATTATCAAAACGTAAAAAACTTCAGCCACACATCACTTCGGACCAGCCTTGGACTATCCTCAAAAAAATTTTCATATCTTTATGTGCGATAGATGTTCCCTGTCATCGCGGAAACAATAATACACAAAACTGCCATTCTTATGATTTTAGAGATAAATGGATTGAGTGTGAGGTTGTGGGAATGCTTGATTTTGTTTATTGAATAGCAAAAAGAAAAAATACTGTAATGTTAATTACCAAAGTCCCTTCTTTCACGAATAATAATATATTTACTAAAATAAAACTTGGACAAAATTTAATTATTTGTTATAAAATTTTTCCAATTTTTTGAAAACTGACGAGACATGGCAAAAGAATCTAGAATGTGTGGGTTGCAGAACTGGCTTTCAGGAAGCCTTCGGGCTATTGTAGTTTTAGGACTGCAAGGGCGTCAGCCGAGAGTTATAGATCTCCTCCCACATTTAACGTTTCTTATTGCTCTCTCTTCGGTTTTCAAAAAAGAAATTAAATCATTAAAAAGATCTAAATGTTTGTTTTTAAAAACAATATCTAAACTAAAACAATTGTGAGGGAGATTTTCCGTATTTCGAATTGTAAACAAACGCGGGTGTCTAGAAACTCGAAAAATATATCACAATTTGCTCAAGATATCTTTTCCGACTTGCGATTCCCGAAACTGCCACCGCGCGCCATTTTGAGAAAAACGATGTCTTTATGATGAATTTTCATTGCGGATTAATATATTGGCTAATCATCAAAACATAAAAAACTTCAGCCACACATCACTTCGGACCAGCCTTGGACTATCCTCATCAAAATTTTCATATCTTTATGTGCGATAGATGTTCCCTGTCATCGCGGAAACACTAATACACAAAACTGCCATTCTTATGATTTTAGAGATAAATGGATTGAGGGTGAGGTGGTGGGAATGCTTGATTTTGTTAATTGAATATCAAAAAGAAAAAATACTGTAATGTTAATTACCAAAGTCACTTCTTTCACGAATAATAATATATTTACTAAAATAAAACTGGGACAAAATTTAATTTTTTGTTATATAATTTTTTCAATTTTTAAAAACTGACGAGACATGGCAAAAGAATCTAGAATGTGTGGGTTGCAGAACTGGCTTTCAGGAAGCCTTCGGGCTATTGTAGTTTTAGGACTGCAAGGGCGTCAGCCGAGAGTTATAGATCTCCTCCCATATTTAACGTTCCTTATTGCTCTCTCTTCGGTTTTCAAAAAAGAAATGAAATCATTAAAAATATCTAAACGTTTGTTTTTAAAAACAATATCTTAAACTAAAACAATTGTGAGGGAGATTTTCCGTATTTCGAATTGTAAGCAAACGATGGTGTCTAGAAACGCGAAAAATATATCACAATTTGCTCAAGATATCTTTTCGGACTTGCGACTCCCGAAACTGCCACCGCGCGCCATTTTGAGAAAAACGATGTCTTTATGATGAATTTTCATTGCGGATTAATATATTGGCTAATTATCAAAACATAAAAAACTTCAGCCACACATCACTTCGGACCAGCCTTGGACTATCCTCATCAAAATTTTCATATCTTTATGTGCGATAGATGTTCCCTGTCATCGCGGAAACAATAATACACAAAACTGCCATTCTTATGATTTTAGAGATAAATGGATTGAGTGTGAGGTGGTGGGAATGCTTGATTTTGTGAACTGAATGTCAAAAAGAAAAAATACTGTAATGTTAATTACCAAAGTCCCTTCTTTCACGAATAATAATATATTTACTAAAATAAAACTCGGAAAAAATTTAATTTTTTGTTATATAATTTTTCCAATTTTTTGAAAACTGACGAGACATGGCAAAAGAATCTAGAATGTGTGGGTTGCAGAACTGGCTTTCAGGAAGCCTTCGGGCTATTGTAGTTTTAGGACTGCAAGGGCGTCAGCCGAGAGTTATAGATCTCCTCACACATTTAACGTTTCTTATTGCTACCTCTTCGGTTTTCAAAAAAGAAATTAAATCTTTAAAAAGATCTACATATTTGTTTAAAAAAAAAATATCTTAAACTAAATCAATTGTGAGGGAGATTTTCCGTATTTCGAATTGTAAACAAACGCGGGTGTCTAGAAACTCGAAAAATATATCACAATTTGCTCAAGATATCTTTTCCGACTTGCGATTCCCGAAATTGCCACCGCGCGCCATTTTGAGAAAAACGATATCTTTACGATGAATTTTCATTACGGATTAATATATTGGCTAATTATCAAAACGTAAAAAACTTCAGCCACACATGACTTCGGACCAGCCTTGGACTATCCTCATCAAAATTTTCATATCTTTATGTGCGATAGATGTTCCCTGTCATCGCGGAAACGTTAATACACAAAACTGCCATTCTTATGATTTTAGAGATAAATGGATTGAGGGTGAGGTGGTGGGAATGCTTGATTTTGTTAATTGAATATCAAAAAGAAAAAATACTGTAATGTTAATTACCAAAGTCACTTCTTTCACGAATAATAATATATTTACTAAAATAAAACTGGGACAAAATTTAATTTTTTGTTATATAATTTTTTCAATTTTTTAAAAACTGACGAGACATGGCAAAAGAATCTAGAATGTGTGGGTTGCAGAACTGGCTTTCAGGAAGCCTTCGCGCTATTGTAGTTTTAGGACTGCAAGGGCGTCAGCCGAGAGTTATAGATCTCCTCCCACATTTAACGTTTCTTATTGCTCTCTCTTCGGTTTTCAAAAAAGAAATTAAATCATTAAAAAGATCTAAACGTTTGTTTTTAAAAACAATATCTTAAACTAAAACAATTGTGAGGGAGATTTTCCGTATTTCGAATTGTAAGCAAACGCTGGTGTCTAGAAACGCGAAAAATATATCACAATTTGCTCAAGATATCTTTTCCGACTTGCGATTCCCGAAACTGCCACCGCGCACCATTTTGAGAAAAACGATGTCTTTATGATGAATTTTCATTGCGGATTAATATATTGGCTAATTATCAAAACATAAAAAACTTCAGCCACACATCACTTCGTACCAGCCTTGGACTATCCTCATCAAAATTTTCATATCTTTATGTGCGATAGATGTTCCCTGTCATCGCGGAAACAATAATACACAAAACTGCCATTCTTATGATTTTAGAGATAAATGGATTGAGTGTGAGGTGGTGGGAATGCTTGATTTTGTGAACTGAATGTCAAAAAGAAAAAATACTGTAATGTTAATTACCAAAGTCCCTTCTTTCACGAATAATAATATATTTACTAAAATAAAACTCGGAAAAAATTTAATTTTTTGTTATATAATTTTTCCAATTTTTTGAAAACTGACGAGACATGGCAAAAGAATCTAGAATGTGTGGGTGTCAGAACTGGCTTTCAGGAAGCCTTCGGGCTATTGTAGTTTTAGGACTGCAAGGGCGTCAGCCGAGAGTTATAGATCTCCTCCCACATTTAACGTTTCTTATTGCTCTCTCTTCGGTTTTCAAAAAAGAAATTAAATCATTAAAAAGATCTAAATGTTTGTTTTTAAAAACAATATCTAAACTAAAACAATTGTGAGGGAGATTTTCCGTATTTCGAATTGTAAACAAACGCGGGTGTCTAGAAACTCGAAAAATATATCACAATTTGCTCAAGATATCTTTTCCGACTTGCGATTCCCGAAACTGCCACCGCGCGCCATTTTGAGAAAAACGATGTCTTTATGATGAATTTTCATTGCGGATTAATATATTGGCTAATTATCAAAACATAAAAAACTTCAGCCACACATCACTTCGGACCAGCCTTGGACTATCCTCATCAAAATTTTCATATCTTTATGTGCGATAGATGTTCCCTGTCATCGCGGAAACGTTAATACACAAAACTGCCATTCTTATGATTTTAGAGATAAATGGATTGAGTGTGAGGTGGTGGGAATGCTTGATTTTGTGAACTGAATGTCAAAAAGAAAAAATACTGTAATGTTAATTACCAAAGTCCCTTCTTTCACGAATAATAATATATTTACTAAAATAAAACTCGGAAAAAATTTAATTTTTTGTTATATAATTTTTCCAATTTTTTGAAAACTGACGAGACATGGCAAAAGAATCTAGAATGTGTGGGTTGCAGAACTGGCTTTCTGGAAGCCTTCGGGCTATTATAGTTTTAGGACTGCAAGGGCGTCAGCCGAGAGTTATAGATCTCCTCCCACATTTAACGTTTCTTATTGCTCCCTCTTGGGTTTTCAAAAAAGAAATTAAATCTTTAAAAAGATCTAAATGTTTGTTTTTTAAAAAAAAATATCTTAAACTAAATCAATTGTGAGGGAGATTTTCCGTATTTCGAATTGTAAGCAAACGCGGGTGTCTAGAAACACGAAAAATATATCACAATTTGCTCAAGATATCTTTTCCGACTTGCGATTCCCGAAATTGCCACCGCGCGCCATTTTGAGAAAAACGATATATTTACGATGAATTTTCATTGCGGATTAATATATTGGCTAATTATCAAAACGTAAAAAACTTCAGCCACACATCACTTCGGACCAGCCTTGGACTATCCTCAAAAAAATTTTCATATCTTTATGTGCGATAGATGTTCCCTGTCATCGCGGAAACAATAATACACAAAACTGCCATTCTTATGATTTTAGAGATAAATGGATTGAGTGTGAGGTTGTGGGAATGCTTGATTTTGTTTATTGAATAGCAAAAAGAAAAAATACTGTAATGTTAATTACCAAAGTCCCTTCTTTCACGAATAATAATATATTTACTAAAATAAAACTTGGACAAAATTTAATTATTTGTTATATAATTTTTCCAATTTTTTGAAAACTGACGAGACATGGCAAAAGAATCTAGAATGTGTGGGTTGCAGAACTGGCTTTCAGGAAGCCTTCGGGCTATTGTAGTTTTAGGACTGCAAGGGCGTCAGCCGAGAGTTATAGATCTCCTCCCACATTTAACGTTTCTTATTGCTCTCTCTTCGGTTTTCAAAAAAGAAATTAAATCATTAAAAAGATCTAAATGTTTGTTTTTAAAAACAATATCTAAACTAAAACAATTGTGAGGGAGATTTTCCGTATTTCGAATTGTAAACAAACGCGGGTGTCTAGAAACTCGAAAAATATATCACAATTTGCTCAAGATATCTTTTCCGACTTGCGATTCCCGAAACTGCCACCGCGCGCCATTTTGAGAAAAACGATGTCTTTATGATGAATTTTCATTGCGGATTAATATATTGGCTAATTATCAAAACATAAAAAACTTCAGCCACACATCACTTCGGACCAGCCTTGGACTATCCTCATCAAAATTTTCATATCTTTATGTGCGATAGATGTTCCCTGTCATCGCGGAAACACTAATACACAAAACTGCCATTCTTATGATTTTAGAGATAAATGGATTGAGGGTGAGGTGGTGGGAATGCTTGATTTTGTTAATTGAATATCAAAAAGAAAAAATACTGTAATGGTAATTACCAAAGTCACTTCTTTCACGAATAATAATATATTTACTAAAATAAAACTGGGACAAAATTTAATTTTTTGTTATATAATTTTTTCAATTTTTAAAAACTGACGAGACATGGCAAAAGAATCTAGAATGTGTGGGTTGCAGAACTGGCTTTCAGGAAGCCTTCGGGCTATTGTAGTTTTAGGACTGCAAGGGCGTCAGCCGAGAGTTATAGATCTCCTCCCATATTTAACGTTCCTTATTGCTCTCTCTTCGGTTTTCAAAAAAGAAATTAAATCATTAAAAATATCTAAACGTTTGTTTTTAAAAACAATATCTTAAACTAAAACAATTGTGAGGGAGATTTTCCGTATTTCGAATTGTAAGCAAACGATGGTGTCTAGAAACGCGAAAAATATATCACAATTTGCTCAAGATATCTTTTCGGACTTGCGACTCCCGAAACTGCCACCGCGCGCCATTTTGAGAAAAACGATGTCTTTATGATGAATTTTCATTGCGGATTAATATATTGGCTAATTATCAAAACATAAAAAACTTCAGCCACACATCACTTCGGACCAGCCTTGGACTATCCTCATCAAAATTTTCATATCTTTATGTGCGATAGATGTTCCCTGTCATCGCGGAAACAATAATACACAAAACTGCCATTCTTATGATTTTAGAGATAAATGGATTGAGTGTGAGGTGGTGGGAATGCTTGATTTTGTGAACTGAATGTCAAAAAGAAAAAATACTGTAATGTTAATTACCAAAGTCCCTTCTTTCACGAATAATAATATATTTACTAAAATAAAACTCGGAAAAAATTTAATTTTTTGTTATATAATTTTTCCAATTTTTTGAAAACTGACGAGACATGGCAAAAGAATCTAGAATGTGTGGGTTGCAGAACTGGCTTTCAGGAAGCCTTCGGGCTATTGTAGTTTTAGGACTGCAAGGGCGTCAGCCGAGAGTTATAGATCTCCTCACACATTTAACGTTTCTTATTGCTACCTCTTCGGTTTTCAAAAAAGAAATTAAATCTTTAAAAATGATCTACATATTTGTTTAAAAAAAAAATATCTTAAACTAAATCAATTGTGAGGGAGATTTTCCGTATTTCGAATTGTAAACAAACGCGGGTGTCTAGAAACTCGAAAAATATATCACAATTTGCTCAAGATATCTTTTCCGACTTGCGATTCCCGAAATTGCCACCGCGCGCCATTTTGAGAAAAACGATATCTTTACGATGAATTTTCATTACGGATTAATATATTGGCTAATTATCAAAACGTAAAAAACTTCAGCCACACATGACTTCGGACCAGCCTTGGACTATCCTCATCAAAATTTTCATATCTTTATGTGCGATAGATGTTCCCTGTCATCGCGGAAACGTTAATACACAAAACTGCCATTCTTATGATTTTAGAGATAAATGGATTGAGGGTGAGGTGGTGGGAATGCTTGATTTTGTTAATTGAATATCAAAAAGAAAAAATACTGTAATGTTAATTACCAAAGTCACTTCTTTCACGAATAATAATATATTTACTAAAATAAAACTGGGACAAAATTTAATTTTTTGTTATATAATTTTTTCAATTTTTTAAAAACTGACGAGACATGGCAAAAGAATCTAGAATGTGTGGGTTGCAGAACTGGCTTTCAGGAAGCCTTCGCGCTATTGTAGTTTTAGGACTGCAAGGGCGTCAGCCGAGAGTTATAGATCTCCTCCCACATTTAACGTTTCTTATTGCTCTCTCTTCGGTTTTCAAAAAAGAAATTAAATCATTAAAAAGATCTAAACGTTTGTTTTTAAAAACAATATCTTAAACTAAAACAATTGTGAGGGAGATTTTCCGTATTTCGAATTGTAAGCAAACGCTGGTGTCTAGAAACGCGAAAAATATATCACAATTTGCTCAAGATATCTTTTCCGACTTGCGATTCCCGAAACTGCCACCGCGCACCATTTTGAGAAAAACGATGTCTTTATGATGAATTTTCATTGCGGATTAATATATTGGCTAATTATCAAAACATAAAAAACTTCAGCCACACATCACTTCGTACCAGCCTTGGACTATCCTCATCAAAATTTTCATATCTTTATGTGCGATAGATGTTCCCTGTCATCGCGGAAACAATAATACACAAAACTGCCATTCTTATGATTTTAGAGATAAATGGATTGAGTGTGAGGTGGTGGGAATGCTTGATTTTGTGAACTGAATGTCAAAAAGAAAAAATACTGTAATGTTAATTACCAAAGTCCCTTCTTTCACGAATAATAATATATTTACTAAAATAAAACTCGGAAAAAATTTAATTTTTTGTTATATAATTTTTCCAATTTTTTGAAAACTGACGAGACATGGCAAAAGAATCTAGAATGTGTGGGTGTCAGAACTGGCTTTCAGGAAGCCTTCGGGCTATTGTAGTTTTAGGACTGCAAGGGCGTCAGCCGAGAGTTATAGATCTCCTCCCACATTTAACGTTTCTTATTGCTCTCTCTTCGGTTTTCAAAAAAGAAATTAAATCATTAAAAAGATCTAAATGTTTGTTTTTAAAAACAATATCTAAACTAAAACAATTGTGAGGGAGATTTTCCGTATTTCGAATTGTAAACAAACGCGGGTGTCTAGAAACTCGAAAAATATATCACAATTTGCTCAAGATATCTTTTCCGACTTGCGATTCCCGAAACTGCCACCGCGCGCCATTTTGAGAAAAACGATGTCTTTATGATGAATTTTCATTGCGGATTAATATATTGGCTAATTATCAAAACATAAAAAACTTCAGCCACACATCACTTCGGACCAGCCTTGGACTATCCTCATCAAAATTTTCATATCTTTATGTGCGATAGATGTTCCCTGTCATCGCGGAAACACTAATACACAAAACTGCCATTCTTATGATTTTAGAGATAAATGGATTGTGGGTGAGGTGGTGGGAATGCTTGATTTTGTTAATTGAATATCAAAAAGAAAAAATACTGTAATGTTAATTACCAAAGTCACTTCTTTCACGAATAATAATATATTTACTAAAATAAAACTGGGACAAAATTTAATTTTTTGTTATATAATTTTTTCAATTTTTTAAAAACTGACGAGACATGGCAAAAGAATCTAGAATGTGTGGGTTGCAGAACTGGCTTTCAGGAAGCCTTCGGGCTATTGTAGTTTTAGGACTGCAAGGGCGTCAGCCGAGAGTTATAGATCTCCTCCCACATTTAACGTTCCTTATTGCTCTCTCTTCGGTTTTCAAAAAAGAAATTATATCATTAAAAATATCTAAACGTTTGTTTTTAAAAACAATATCTTAAACTAAAACAATTGTGAGGGAGATTTTCCGTATTTCGAATTGTAAGCAAACGATGGTGTCTAGAAACGCGAAAAATATATCACAATTTGCTCAAGATATCTTTTCGGACTTGCGACTCCCGAAACTGCCACCGCGCGCCATTTTGAGAAAAACGATGTCTTTATGATGAATTTTCATTGCGGATTAATATATTGGCTAATTATCAAAACATAAAAAACTTCAGCCACACATCACTTCGGACCAGCCTTGGACTATCCTCATCAAAATTTTCATATCTTTATGTGCGATAGATGTTCCCTGTCATCGCGGAAACAATAATACACAAAACTGCCATTCATATGATTTTAGAGATAAATGGATTGAGTGTGAGGTGGTGGGAATGCTTGATTTTGTGAACTGAATGTCAAAAAGAAAAAATACTGTAATGTTAATTACCAAAGTCCCTTCTTTCACGAATAATAATATATTTACTAAAATAAAACTCGGAAAAAATTTAATTTTTTGTTATATAATTTTTCCAATTTTTTGAAAACTGACGAGACATGGCAAAAGAATCTAGAATGTGTGGGTTGCAGAACTGGCTTTCAGGAAGCCTTCGGGCTATTGTAGTTTTAGGACTGCAAGGGCGTCAGCCGAGAGTTATAGATCTCCTCACACATTTAACGTTTCTTATTGCTACCTCTTCGGTTTTCAAAAAAGAAATTAAATCTTTAAAAAGATCTACATGTTTGTTTAAAAAAAAAATATCTTAAACTAAATCAATTGTGAGGGAGATTTTCCGTATTTCGAATTGTAAGCAAACGCTGGTGTCTAGAAACGCGAAAAATATATCACAATTTGCTCAAGATATCTTTTCCGACTTGCGATTCCCGAAACTGCCACCGCGCGCCATTTTGAGAAAAACGATGTCTTTATGATGAATTTTCATTGCGGATTAATATATTGGCTAATTATCAAAACATAAAAAACTTCAGCCACACATCACTTCGGACCAGCCTTGGACTATCCTCATCAAAATTTTCATATCTTTATGTGCGATAGATGTTCCCTGTCATCGCGGAAACACTAATACACAAAACTGCCATTCTTATGATTTTAGAGATAAATGGATTGAGGGTGAGGTGGTGGGAATGCTTGATTTTGTTAATTGAATATCAAAAAGAAAAAATACTGTAATGTTAATTACCAAAGTCACTTCTTTCACGAATAATAATATATTTACTAAAATAAAACTGGGACAAAATTTAATTTTTTGTTATATATTTTTTTCAATTTTTTAAAAACTGACGAGACATGGCAAAAGAATCTAGAATGTGTGGGTTGCAGAACTGGCTTTCAGGAAGCCTTCGGGCTATTGTAGTTTTAGGACTGCAAGGGCGTCAGCCGAGAGTTATAGATCTCCTCCCACATTTAACGTTCCTTATTGCTCTCTCTTCGGTTTTCAAAAAAGAAATTAAATCATTAAAAAGATCTAAACGTTTGTTTTTAAAAACAATATCTTAAACTAAAACAATTGTGAGGGAGATTTTCCGTATTTCGAATTGTAAGCAAACGCTGGTGTCTAGAAACGCGAAAAATATATCACAATTTGCTCAAGATATCTTTTCCGACTTGCGATTCCCGAAACTGCCACCGCGCACCATTTTGAGAAAAACGATGTCTTTATGATGAATTTTCATTGCGGATTAATATATTGGCTAATTATCAAAACATAAAAAACTTCAGCCACACATCACTTCGTACCAGCCTTGGACTATCCTCATCAAAATTTTCATATCTTTATGTGCGATAGATGTTCCCTGTCATCGCGGAAACAATAATACACAAAACTGCCATTCTTATGATTTTAGAGATAAATGGATTGAGTGTGAGGTGGTGGGAATGCTTGATTTTGTGAACTGAATGTCAAAAAGAAAAAATACTGTAATGTTAATTACCAAAGTCCCTTCTTTCACGAATAATAATATATTTACTAAAATAAAACTCGGAAAAAATTTAATTTTTTGTTATATAATTTTTCCAATTTTTTGAAAACTGACGAGACATGGCAAAAGAATCTAGAATGTGTGGGTGTCAGAACTGGCTTTCAGGAAGCCTTCGGGCTATTGTAGTTTTAGGACTGCAAGGGCGTCAGCCGAGAGTTATAGATCTCCTCCCACATTTAACGTTTCTTATTGCTCTCTCTTCGGTTTTCAAAAAAGAAATTAAATCATTAAAAAGATCTAAATGTTTGTTTTTAAAAACAATATCTAAACTAAAACAATTGTGAGGGAGATTTTCCGTATTTCGAATTGTAAACAAACGCGGGTGTCTAGAAACTCGAAAAATATATCACAATTTGCTCAAGATATCTTTTCCGACTTGCGATTCCCGAAACTGCCACCGCGCGCCATTTTGAGAAAAACGATGTCTTTATGATGAATTTTCATTGCGGATTAATATATTGGCTAATTATCAAAACATAAAAAACTTCAGCCACACATCACTTCGGACCAGCCTTGGACTATCCTCATCAAAATTTTCATATCTTTATGTGCGATAGATGTTCCCTGTCATCGCGGAAACACTAATACACAAAACTGCCATTCTTATGATTTTAGAGATAAATGGATTGAGGGTGAGGTGGTGGGAATGCTTGATTTTGTTAATTGAATATCAAAAAGAAAAAATACTGTAATGTTAATTACCAAAGTCACTTCTTTCACGAATAATAATATATTTACTAAAATAAAACTGGGACAAAATTTAATTTTTTGTTATATAATTTTTTCAATTTTTTAAAAACTGACGAGACATGGCAAAAGAATCTAGAATGTGTGGGTTGCAGAACTGGCTTTCAGGAAGCCTTCGGGCTATTGTAGTTTTAGGACTGCAAGGGCGTCAGCCGAGAGTTATAGATCTCCTCCCACATTTAACGTTCCTTATTGCTCTCTCTTCGGTTTTCAAAAAAGAAATTAAATCATTAAAAATATCTAAACGTTTGTTTTTAAAAACAATATCTTAAACTAAAACAATTGTGAGGGAGATTTTCCGTATTTCGAATTGTAAGCAAACGATGGTGTCTAGAAACGCGAAAAATATATCACAATTTGCTCAAGATATCTTTTCGGACTTGCGACTCCCGAAACTGCCACCGCGCGCCATTTTGAGAAAAACGATGTCTTTATGATGAATTTTCATTGCGGATTAATATATTGGCTAATTATCAAAACATAAAAAACTTCAGCCACACATCACTTCGGACCAGCCTTGGACTATCCTCATCAAAATTTTCATATCTTTATGTGCGATAGATGTTCCCTGTCATCGCGGAAACAATAATACACAAAACTGCCATTCATATGATTTTAGAGATAAATGGATTGAGTGTGAGGTGGTGGGAATGCTTGATTTTGTGAACTGAATGTCAAAAAGAAAAAATACTGTAATGTTAATTACCAAAGTCCCTTCTTTCACGAATAATAATATATTTACTAAAATAAAACTCGGAAAAAATTTAATTTTTTGTTATATAATTTTTCCAATTTTTTGAAAACTGACGAGACATGGCAAAAGAATCTAGAATGTGTGGGTTGCAGAACTGGCTTTCAGGAAGCCTTCGGGCTATTGTAGTTTTAGGACTGCAAGGGCGTCAGCCGAGAGTTATAGATCTCCTCACACATTTAACGTTTCTTATTGCTACCTCTTCGGTTTTCAAAAAAGAAATTAAATCTTTAAAAAGATCTACATGTTTGTTTAAAAAAAAAATATCTTAAACTAAATCAATTGTGAGGGAGATTTTCCGTATTTCGAATTGTAAGCAAACGCTGGTGTCTAGAAACGCGAAAAATATATCACAATTTGCTCAAGATATCTTTTCCGACTTGCGATTCCCGAAACTGCCACCGCGCGCCATTTTGAGAAAAACGATGTCTTTATGATGAATTTTCATTGCGGATTAATATATTGGCTAATTATCAAAACATAAAAAACTTCAGCCACACATCACTTCGGACCAGCCTTGGACTATCCTCATCAAAATTTCCATATCTTTATGTGCGATAGATGTTCCCTGTCATCGCGGAAACACTAATACACAAAACTGCCATTCTTATGATTTTAGAGATAAATGGATTGAGGGTGAGGTGGTGGGAATGCTTGATTTTGTTAATTGAATATCAAAAAGAAAAAATACTGTAATGTTAATTACCAAAGTCACTTCTTTCACGAATAATAATATATTTACTAAAATAAAACTGGGACAAAATTTAATTTTTTGTTATATATTTTTTTCAATTTTTTAAAAACTGACGAGACATGGCAAAAGAATCTAGAATGTGTGGGTTGCAGAACTGGCTTTCAGGAAGCCTTCGGGCTATTGTAGTTTTAGGACTGCAAGGGCGTCAGCCGAGAGTTATAGATCTCCTCCCACATTTAACGTTCCTTATTGCTCTCTCTTCGGTTTTCAAAAAAGAAATTAAATCATTAAAAATATCTAAACGTTTGTTTTTAAAAACAATATCTTAAACTAAAACAATTGTGAGGGAGATTTTCCGTATTTCGAATTGTAAGCAAACGATGGTGTCTAGAAACGCGAAAAATATATCACAATATGCTCAAGATATCTTTTCGGACTTGCGACTCCCGAAACTGCCACCGCGCGCCATTTTGAGAAAAACGATGTCTTTATGATGAATTTTCATTGCGGATTAATATATTGGCTAATTATCAAAACATAAAAAACTTCAGCCACACATCACTTCGGACCAGCCTTGGACTATCCTCATCAAAATTTTCATATCTTTATGTGCGATAGATGTTCCCTGTCATCGCGGAAACAATAATACACAAAACTGCCATTCTTATGATTTTAGAGATAAATGGATTGAGTGTGAGGTGGTGGGAATGCTTGATTTTGTGAACTGAATGTCAAAAAGAAAAAATACTGTAATGTTAATTACCAAAGTCCCTTCTTTCACGAATAATAATATATTTACTAAAATAAAACTCGGAAAAAATTTAATTTTTTGTTATATAATTTTTCCAATTTTTTGAAAACTGACGAGACATGGCAAAAGAATCTAGAATGTGTGGGTTGCAGAACTGGCTTTCAGGAAGCCTTCGGGCTATTGTAGTTTTAGGACTGCAAGGGCGTCAGCCGAGAGTTATAGATCTCCTCACACATTTAACGTTTCTTATTGCTACCTCTTCGGTTTTCAAAAAAGAAATTAAATCTTTAAAAAGATCTACATGTTTGTTTAAAAAAAATATCTTAAACTAAATCAATTGTGAGGGAGATTTTCCGTATTTCGAATTGTAAGCAAACGCGGGTGTCTAGAAACTCGAAAAATATATCACAATTTGCTCAAGATATCTTTTCCGACTTGCGATTCCCGAAATTGCCACCGCGCGCCATTTTGAGAAAAACGATATCTTTACGATGAATTTTCATTGCGGATTAATATATTGGCTAATTATCAAAACGTAAAAAACTTCAGCCACACATGACTTCGGACCAGCCTTGGACTATCCTCATCAAAATTTTCATATCTTTATGTGCGATAGATGTTCCCTGTCATCGCGGAAACGTTAATACACAAAACTGCCATTCTTATGATTTTAGAGATAAATGGATTGAGGGTGAGGTGGTGGGAATGCTTGATTTTGTTAATTGAATATCAAAAAGAAAAAATACTGTAATGTTAATTACCAAAGTCACTTCTTTCACGAATAATAATATATTTACTAAAATAAAACTGGGACAAAATTTAATTTTTTGTTATATAATTTTTTCAATTTTTTAAAAACTGACGAGACATGGCAAAAGAATCTAGAATGTGTGGGTTGCAGAACTGGCTTTCAGGAAGCCTTCGGGCTATTGTAGTTTTAGGACTGCAAGGGCGTCAGCCGAGAGTTATAGATCTCCTCCCACATTTAACGTTTCTTATTGCTCTCTCTTCGGTTTTCAAAAAAGAAATTAAATCATTAAAAAGATCTAAACGTTTGTTTTTAAAAACAATATCTTAAACTAAAACAATTGTGAGGGAGATTTTCCGTATTTCGAATTGTAAGCAAACGCTGGTGTCTAGAAACGCGAAAAATATATCACAATTTGCTCAAGATATCTTTTCCGACTTGCGATTCCCGAAACTGCCACCGCGCGCCATTTTGAGAAAAACGATGTCTTTATGATGAATTTTCATTGCGGATTAATATATTGGCTAATTATCAAAACATAAAAAACTTCAGCCACACATCACTTCGTACCAGCCTTGGACTATCCTCATCAAAATTTTCATATCTTTATGTGCGATAGATGTTCCCTGTCATCGCGGAAACAATAATACACAAAACTGCCATTCTTATGATTTTAGAGATAAATGGATTGAGTGTGAGGTGGTGGGAATGCTTGATTTTGTGAACTGAATGTCAAAAAGAAAAAATACTGTAATGTTAATTACCAAAGTACCTTCTTTCACGAATAATAATATATTTACTAAAATAAAACTTGGACAAAATTTAATTTTTTGTTATATAATTTTTCCAATTTTTTGAAAACTGACGAGACATGGCAAAAGAATCTAGAATGTGTGGGTCTCAGAACTGGCTTTCAGGAAGCCTTCGGGCTATTGTAGTTTTAGGACTGCAAGGGCGTCAGCCGAGAGTTATAGATCTCCTCCCACATTTAACGTTTCTTATTTCTCTCTCTTCGGTATTCAAAAAACAAATTAAATCCTTAAAAAGATCTAACTGTTTGATTTAAAAACAATATCTTAAACTAAATCAATTGTGAGGGAGATTTTCTGTATTTCGAATTGCAAGAAAACACGGGTGTTTAGAAACGCGAGAAATATATCACAATTTGGGCAACCTATCTTTTCCGACTTGCGATTCCCGAAACTGCCACCGCGCGCTATTTTGAGAAAAACGATGTCTTTATGATCAATTTTCATTGCGGATTAATATATTGGCGGATTATCAAAACGTTAAAAACTTCAGACACACATGACTTCGGACCAGCCTTGGACTATCATCAAAATTTTCATATCTTTACGTGCGATAGATGTTCCCTGTCATTGCGGAAACACTAATACAAAAAACTGCCATTCTTATGATTTTAGAGATAAATGGAATGAGTGTGAGGTGGTGGGAATGCTTGATTTTGTTAATTGAATATCAAAAAGAAAAAATACTGTAATGTTAATTACCAAAGTCCCTTCTTTCACGAATAATAATATATTTACTAAAATAAAACTCGGAAAAAATTTAATTTTTTGTTATATAATTTTTCCAATTTTTTGAAAACTGACGAGACATGGCAAAAGAATCTAGAATGTGTGGGTTGCAGAACTGGCTTTCAGGAAGCCTTCGGGCTATTGTAGTTTTAGGACTGCAAGGGCGTCAGCCGAGAGTTATAGATCTCCTCACACATTTAACGTTTCTTATTGCTCCCTCTTCGGTTTTCAAAAAAGAAATTAAATCTTTAAAAAGATCTAAATGTTTGTTTTAAAAAAAATATCTTAAACTAAATCAATTGTGAGGGAGATTTCCCGTATTTCGAATTGTAAGCAAACGCTGGTGTCTAGAAACGCGAAAAATATATCACAATTTGCTCAAGATATCTTTTCCGACTTGCGATTCCCGAAACTGCCACCGCGCGCCATTTTGAGAAAAACGATGTATTTATGATGAATTTTCATTGCGGATTAATATATTGGCTAATTATCAAAACGTAAAAAACTTCAGCCACGCATCACTTCGAGACCAGCCTTGGACTATCCTCATCAAAATTTTCATATCTTTATGTGCGATAGATGTTCCCTGTCATCGCGGAAACAATAATACACAAAACTGCCATTCTTATGATTTTAGAGATAAATGGATTGAGTGTGAGGTGGTGGGAATGCTTGATTTTGTGAACTGAATGTCAAAAAGAAAAAATACTGTAATGTTAATTACCAAAGTCCCTTCTTTCACGAATAATAATATATTTACTAAAATAAAACTCGAAAAAAATTTAATTTTTTTTATATAATTTTTCCAATTTTTTGAAAACTGACGAGACATGGCAAAAGAATCTAGAATGTGTGGGTTGCAGAACTGGCTTTCAGGAAGCCTTCGGGCTATTGTAGTTTTAGGACTGCAAGGGCGTCAGCCGAGAGTTATAGATCTCCTCCCACATTTAACGTTTCTTATTGCTCTCTCTTCGGTATTCAAAAAACAAATTAAATCCTTAAAAAGATCTAACTGTTTGATTTAAAAACAATGTCTTAAACTAAATCAATTGTGAGGGAGATTTTCCATATTTCGAATTGCAAGAAAACACGGGTGTTTAGAAACGCGAGAAATATATCACAATTTGGGCAACCTATCTTTTCCTACTTGCGATTCCCGAAACTGCCACCGCGTTCTATTTTGAGAAAAACGATGTCTTTATGATCAATTTTCATTGCGGATTAATATATTGGCGGATTATCAAAACGTTAAAAACTTCAGACACACATCACTTCGTACCAGCCTTGGACTATCATCAAAATTTTCATATCTTTACGTGCGATAGATGTTCCCTGTCATTGCGGAAACACTAATACAAAAAACTGTCATTCTTATGATTTTAGAGATAAATGGATTGAGTGTGATGTGGTGGGAATGCTTGATTTTGTTAATTGAATATCAAAAAGAAAAAATACTGTAATGTTAATTACCAAAGTACCTTCTTTCACGAATAATAATATATTTACTAAAATAAAACTTGGACAAAATTTAATTTTTTGTTATATAATTTTTCCAATTTTTTGAAAACTGACGAGACATGGCAAAAGAATCTAGAATGTGTGGGTTGCAGAACTGGCTTTCAGGAAGCCTTCGGGCTATTGTAGTTTTAGGACTGCAAGGGCGTCAGCCGAGAGTTATAGATCTCCTCCCACATTTAACGTTTCTTATTGCTCTCTCTTCGGTTTTCAAAAAAGAAATTAAATCATTAAAAAGATCTAAATGTTTGTTTTTAAAAACAATATCTAAACTAAAACAATTGTGAGGGAGATTTTCCGTATTTCGAATTGTAAACAAACGCGGGTGTCTAGAAACTCGAAAAATATATCACAATTTGGGCAACCTATCTTTTCCGACTTGCGATTCCCGAAACTGCCACCGCCCGCTATTTTGAGAAAAACGATGTCTTTATGATCAATTTTCATTGCGGATTAATATATTGGCGGATTATCAAAACGTTAAAAACTTCAGACACACATGACTTCGGACCAGCCTTGGACTATCATCAAAATTTTCATATCTTTACGTGCGATAGATGTTCCCTGTCATTGCGGAAACACTAATACAAAAAACTGCCATTCTTATGATTTTAGAGATAAATGGAATGAGTGTGAGGTGGTGGGAATGCTTGATTTTGTTAATTGAATATCAAAAAGAAAAAATACTGTAATGTTAATTACCAAAGTCCCTTCTTTCACGAATAATAATATATTTACTAAAATAAAACTCGGAAAAAATTTAATTTTTTGTTATATAATTTTTCCAATTTTTTGAAAACTGACGAGACATGGCAAAAGAATCTAGAATGTGTGGGTTGCAGAACTGGCTTTCAGGAAGCCTTCGGGCTATTGTAGTTTTAGGACTGCAAGGGCGTCAGCCGAGAGTTATAGATCTCCTCACACATTTAACGTTTCTTATTGCTCCCTCTTCGGTTTTCAAAAAAGAAATTAAATCTTTAAAAAGATCTAAATGTTTGTTTTAAAAAAAATATCTTAAACTAAATCAATTGTGAGGGAGATTTCCCGTATTTCGAATTGTAACCAAACGCTGGTGTCTAGAAACGCGAAAAATATATCACAATTTGCTCAAGATATCTTTTCCGACTTGCGATTCCCGAAACTGCCACCGCGCGCCATTTTGAGAAAAACGATGTATTTATGATGAATTTTCATTGCGGATTAATATATTGGCTAATTATCAAAACGTAAAAAACTTCAGCCACGCATCACTTCGAGACCAGCCTTGGACTATCCTCATCAAAATTTTCATATCTTTATGTGCGATAGATGTTCCCTGTCATCGCGGAAACAATAATACACAAAACTGCCATTCTTATGATTTTAGAGATAAATGGATTGAGTGTGAGGTGGTGGGAATGCTTGATTTTGTGAACTGAATGTCAAAAAGAAAAAATACTGTAATGTTAATTACCAAAGTCCCTTCTTTCACGAATAATAATATATTTACTAAAATAAAACTCGAAAAAAATTTAATTTTTTTTATATAATTTTTCCAATTTTTTGAAAACTGACGAGACATGGCAAAAGAATCTAGAATGTGTGGGTTGCAGAACTGGCTTTCAGGAAGCCTTCGGGCTATTGTAGTTTTAGGACTGCAAGGGCGTCAGCCGAGAGTTATAGATCTCCTCCCACATTTAACGTTTCTTATTGCTCTCTCTTCGGTATTCAAAAAACAAATTAAATCCTTAAAAAGATCTAACTGTTTGATTTAAAAACAATGTCTTAAACTAAATCAATTGTGAGGGAGATTTTCCATATTTCGAATTGCAAGAAAACACGGGTGTTTAGAAACGCGAGAAATATATCACAATTTGGGCAACCTATCTTTTCCTACTTGCGATTCCCGAAACTGCCACCGCGTGCTATTTTGAGAAAAACGATGTCTTTATGATCAATTTTCATTGCGGATTAATATATTGGCGGATTATCAAAACGTTAAAAACTTCAGACACACATGACTTCGGACCAGCCTTGGACTATCATCAAAATTTTCATATCTTTACGTGCGATAGATGTTCCCTGTCATTGCGGAAACACTAATACAAAAAACTGCCATTCTTATGATTTTAGAGATAAATGGATTGAGTGTGATGTGGTGGGAATGCTTGATTTTGTTAATTGAATATCAAAAAGAAAAAATACTGTAATGTTAATTACCAAAGTACCTTCTTTCACGAATAATAATATATTTACTAAAATAAAACTTGGACAAAATTTAATTTTTTGTTATATAATTTTTCCAATTTTTTGAAAACTGACGAGACATGGCAAAAGAATCTAGAATGTGTGGGTTGCAGAACTGGCTTTCAGGAAGCCTTCGGGCTATTGTAGTTTTAGGACTGCAAGGGCGTCAGCCGAGAGTTATAGATCTCCTCCCACATTTAACGTTTCTTATTGCTCTCTCTTCGGTTTTCAAAAAAGAAATTAAATCATTAAAAAGATCTAAATGTTTGTTTAAAAAAAAATATCTAAACTAAAACAATTGTGAGGGAGATTTTCCGTATTTCGAATTGTAAACAAACGCGGGTGTCTAGAAACTCGAAAAATATATCACAATTTGCTCAAGATATCTTTTCCGACTTGCGATTCCCGAAACTGCCACCGCGCGCCATTTTGAGAAAAACGATGTCTTTATGATGAATTTTCATTGCGGATTAATATATTGGCTAATTATCAAAACATAAAAAACTTCAGCCACACATCACTTCGAGACCAGCCTTGGACTATCCTCATCAAAATTTTCATATCTTTATGTGCGATAGATGTTCCCTGTCATCGCGGAAACAATAATACACAAAACTGCCATTCTTATGATTTTAGAGATAAATGGATTGAGTGTGAGGTGGTGGGAATGCTTGATTTTGTGAACTGAATGTCAAAAAGAAAAAATACTGTAATGTTAATTACCAAAGTCCCTTCTTTCACGAATAATAATATATTTACTAAAATAAAACTCGAAAAAAATTTAATTTTTTTTATATAATTTTTCCAATTTTTTGAAAACTGACGAGACATGGCAAAAGAATCTAGAATGTGTGGGTTGCAGAACTGGCTTTCAGGAAGCCTTCGGGCTATTGTAGTTTTAGGACTGCAAGGGCGTCAGCCGAGAGTTATAGATCTCCTCCCACATTTAACGTTTCTTATTGCTCTCTCTTCGGTATTCAAAAAACAAATTAAATCCTTAAAAAGATCTAACTGTTTGATTTAAAAACAATGTCTTAAACTAAATCAATTGTGAGGGAGATTTTCCATATTTCGAATTGCAAGAAAACACGGGTGTTTAGAAACGCGAGAAATATATCACAATTTGGGCGACCTATCTTTTCCTACTTGCGATTCCCGAAACTGCCACCGCGTGCTATTTTGAGAAAAACGATGTCTTTATGATCAATTTTCATTGCGGATTAATATATTGGCGGATTATCAAAACGTTAAAAACTTCAGACACACATGACTTCGGACCAGCCTTGGACTATCATCAAAATTTTCATATCTTTACGTGCGATAGATGTCCCCTGTCATTGCGGAAACACTAATACAAAAAACTGCCATTCTTATGATTTTAGAGATAAATGGATTGAGTGTGATGTGGTGGGAATGCTTGATTTTGTTAATTGAATATCAAAAAGAAAAAATACTGTAATGTTAATTACCAAAGTACCTTCTTTCACGAATAATAATATATTTACTAAAATAAAACTTGGACAAAATTTAATTTTTTGTTATATAATTTTTCCAATTTTTTGAAAACTGACGAGACATGGCAAAAGAATCTAGAATGTGTGGGTTGCAGAACTGGCTTTCAGGAAGCCTTCGGGCTATTGTAGTTTTAGGACTGCAAGGGCGTCAGCCGAGAGTTATAGATCTCCTCCCACATTTAATGTTTCTTATTGCTCTCTCTTCGGTTTTCAAAAAAGAAATTAAATCATTAAAAAGATCTAAATGTTTGTTTTTAAAAACAATATCTAAACTAAAACAATTGTGAGGGAGATTTTCCGTATTTCGAATTGTAAACAAACGCGGGTGTCTAGAAACTCGAAAAATATATCACAATTTGCTCAAGATATCTTTTCCGACTTGCGATTCCCGAAACTGCCACCGCGCGCCATTTTGAGAAAAACGATGTCTTTATGATGAATTTTCATTGCGGATTAATATATTGGCTAATTATCAAAACATAAAAAACTTCAGCCACACATCACTTCGGACCAGCCTTGGACTATCCTCATCAAAATTTTCATATCTTTATGTGCGATAGATGTTCCCTGTCATCGCGGAAACACTAATACACAAAACTGCCATTCTTATGATTTTAGAGATAAATGGATTGAGGGTGAGGTGGTGGGAATGCTTGATTTTGTTAATTGAATATCAAAAAGAAAAAATACTGTAATGTTAATTACCAAAGTCACTTCTTTCACGAATAATAAAATATTTACTAAAATAAAACTGGGACAAAATTTAATTTTTTGCTATATAATTTTTTCAATTTTTTAAAAACTGACGAGACATGGCAAAAGAATCTAGAATGTGTGGGTTGCAGAACTGGCTTTCAGGAAGCCTTCGGGCTATTGTAGTTTTAGGACTGCAAGGGCGTCAGCCGAGAGTTATAGATCTCCTCCCACATTTAACGTTCCTTATTGCTCTCTCTTCGGTTTTCAAAAAAGAAATTAAATCATTAAAAAGATCTAAACGTTTGTTTTAAAAACAATATCTTAAACTAAAACAATTGTGAGGGAGATTTTCCGTATTTCGAATTGTAAGCAAACGCTGGTGTCTAGAAACGCGAAAAATATATCACAATTTGCTCAAGATATCTTTTCCGACTTGCGATTCCCGAAATTGCCACCGCGCGCCATTTTGAGAAAAACGATATCTTTACGATGAATTTTCATTGCGGATTAATATATTGGCTAATTATCAAAACGTAAAAAACTTCAGCCACACATGACTTCGGACCAGACTTGGACTATCTTCATCAAAATTTTCATATCTTTATGTGCGATAGATGTTCCCTGTCATCGCGGAAACGTTAATACACAAAACTGCCATTCTTATGATTTTAGAGATAAATGGATTGAGGGTGAGGTGGTGGGAATGCTTGATTTTGTTAATTGAATATAAAAAAGAAAAAATACTGTAATGTTAATTACCAAAGTCACTTCTTTCACGAATAATAATATATTTACTAAAATAAAACTGGGACAAAATTTAATTTTTTGTAATATAATTTTTTCAATTTTTTAAAAACTGACGAGACATGGCAAAAGAATCTAGAATGTGTGGGTTGCAGAACTGGCTTTCAGGAAGCCTTCGGGCTATTGTAGTTTTAGGACTGCAAGGGCGTCAGCCGAGAGTTATAGATCTCCTTCCACATTTAACGTTTCTTATTGCTCTCTCTTCGGTTTTCAAAAAAGAAATTAAATCATTAAAAAGATCTAAATGTTTGTTTTTAAAAACAATATCTAAACTAAAACAATTGTGAGGGAGATTTTCCGTATTTCGAATTGTAAACAAACACGGGTGTTTAGAAACGCGAAAAATACATCACAATTTGGGCAACCTATCTTTTCCGACTTGCGATTCCGGAAACTGCCACCGCGCGCCATTTTGAGAAAAACGATGTCTTTATGATGAATTTTCATTGCGGATTAATATATTGGCTAATTATCAAAACATAAAAAACTTCAGCCACACATCACTTCGGACCAGCCTTGGACTATCCTCATCAAAATTTTCATATCTTTATGTGCGATAGATGTTCCCTGTCATCGCGGAAACAATAATACACAAAACTGCCATTCTTATGATTTTAGAGATAAATGGATTGAGTGTGAGGTGGTGGGAATGCTTGATTTTGTGAACTGAATGTCAAAAAGAAAAAATACTGTAATGTTAATTACCAAAGTCCCTTCTTTCACGAATAATAATATATTTACTAAAATAAAACTCGAAAAAAATTTAATTTTTTTTATATAATTTTTCCAATTTTTTGAAAACTGACGAGACATGGCAAAAGAATCTAGAATGTGTGGGTTGCAGAACTGGCTTTCAGGAAGCCTTCGGGCTATTGTAGTTTTAGGACTGCAAGGGCGTCAGCCGAGAGTTATAGATCTCCTCCCACATTTAACGTTTCTTATTGCTCTCTCTTCGGTATTCAAAAAACAAATTAAATCCTTAAAAAGATCTAACTGTTTGATTTAAAAACAATGTCTTAAACTAAATCAATTGTGAGGGAGATTTTCCATATTTCGAATTGCAAGAAAACACGGGTGTTTAGAAACGCGAGAAATATATCACAATTTGGGCAACCTATCTTTTCCTACTTGCGATTCCCGAAACTGCCACCGCGTGCTATTTTGAGAAAAACGATGTCTTTATGATCAATTTTCATTGCGGATTAATATATTGGCGGATTATCAAAACGTTAAAAACTTCAGACACACATGACTTCGGACCAGCCTTGGACTATCATCAAAATTTTCATATCTTTACGTGCGATAGATGTTCCCTGTCATTGCGGAAACACTAATACAAAAAACTGCCATTCTTATGATTTTAGAGATAAATGGATTGAGTGTGATGTGGTGGGAATGCTTGATTTTGTTAATTGAATATCAAAAAGAAAAAATACTGTAATGTTAATTACCAAAGTACCTTCTTTCACGAATAATAATATATTTACTAAAATAAAACTTGGACAAAATTTAATTTTTTGTTATATAATTTTTCCAATTTTTTGAAAACTGACGAGACATGGCAAAAGAATCTAGAATGTGTGGGTTGCAGAACTGGCTTTCAGGAAGCCTTCGGGCTATTGTAGTTTTAGGACTGCAAGGGCGTCAGCCGAGAGTTATAGATCTCCTCCCACATTTAACGTTTCTTATTGCTCTCTCTTCGGTTTTCAAAAAAGAAATTAAATCATTAAAAAGATCTAAATGTTTGTTTAAAAAAAAATATCTAAACTAAAACAATTGTGAGGGAGATTTTCCGTATTTCGAATTGTAAACAAACGCGGGTGTCTAGAAACTCGAAAAATATATCACAATTTGCTCAAGATATCTTTTCCGACTTGCGATTCCCGAAACTGCCACCGCGCGCCATTTTGAGAAAAACGATGTCTTTATGATGAATTTTCATTGCGGATTAATATATTGGCTAATTATCAAAACATAAAAAACTTCAGCCACACATCACTTCGAGACCAGCCTTGGACTATCCTCATCAAAATTTTCATATCTTTATGTGCGATAGATGTTCCCTGTCATCGCGGAAACAATAATACACAAAACTGCCATTCTTATGATTTTAGAGATAAATGGATTGAGTGTGAGGTGGTGGGAATGCTTGATTTTGTGAACTGAATGTCAAAAAGAAAAAATACTGTAATGTTAATTACCAAAGTCCCTTCTTTCACGAATAATAATATATTTACTAAAATAAAACTCGAAAAAAATTTAATTTTTTTTATATAATTTTTCCAATTTTTTGAAAACTGACGAGACATGGCAAAAGAATCTAGAATGTGTGGGTTGCAGAACTGGCTTTCAGGAAGCCTTCGGGCTATTGTAGTTTTAGGACTGCAAGGGCGTCAGCCGAGAGTTATAGATCTCCTCCCACATTTAACGTTTCTTATTGCTCTCTCTTCGGTATTCAAAAAACAAATTAAATCCTTAAAAAGATCTAACTGTTTGATTTAAAAACAATGTCTTAAACTAAATCAATTGTGAGGGAGATTTTCCATATTTCGAATTGCAAGAAAACACGGGTGTTTAGAAACGCGAGAAATATATCACAATTTGGGCAACCTATCTTTTCCTACTTGCGATTCCCGAAACTGCCACCGCGTGCTATTTTGAGAAAAACGATGTCTTTATGATCAATTTTCATTGCGGATTAATATATTGGCGGATTATCAAAACGTTAAAAACTTCAGACACACATGACTTCGGACCAGCCTTGGACTATCATCAAAATTTTCATATCTTTACGTGCGATAGATGTCCCCTGTCATTGCGGAAACACTAATACAAAAAACTGCCATTCTTATGATTTTAGAGATAAATGGATTGAGTGTGATGTGGTGGGAATGCTTGATTTTGTTAATTGAATATCAAAAAGAAAAAATACTGTAATGTTAATTACCAAAGTACCTTCTTTCACGAATAATAATATATTTACTAAAATAAAACTTGGACAAAATTTAATTTTTTGTTATATAATTTTTCCAATTTTTTGAAAACTGACGAGACATGGCAAAAGAATCTAGAATGTGTGGGTTGCAGAACTGGCTTTCAGGAAGCCTTCGGGCTATTGTAGTTTTAGGACTGCAAGGGCGTCAGCCGAGAGTTATAGATCTCCTCCCACATTTAATGTTTCTTATTGCTCTCTCTTCGGTTTTCAAAAAAGAAATTAAATCATTAAAAAGATCTAAATGTTTGTTTTTAAAAACAATATCTAAACTAAAACAATTGTGAGGGAGATTTTCCGTATTTCGAATTGTAAACAAACGCGGGTGTCTAGAAACTCGAAAAATATATCACAATTTGCTCAAGATATCTTTTCCGACTTGCGATTCCCGAAACTGCCACCGCGCGCCATTTTGAGAAAAACGATGTCTTTATGATGAATTTTCATTGCGGATTAATATATTGGCTAATTATCAAAACATAAAAAACTTCAGCCACACATCACTTCGGACCAGCCTTGGACTATCCTCATCAAAATTTTCATATCTTTATGTGCGATAGATGTTCCCTGTCATCGCGGAAACACTAATACACAAAACTGCCATTCTTATGATTTTAGAGATAAATGGATTGAGGGTGAGGTGGTGGGAATGCTTGATTTTGTTAATTGAATATCAAAAAGAAAAAATACTGTAATGTTAATTACCAAAGTCACTTCTTTCACGAATAATAAAATATTTACTAAAATAAAACTGGGACAAAATTTAATTTTTTGCTATATAATTTTTTCAATTTTTTAAAAACTGACGAGACATGGCAAAAGAATCTAGAATGTGTGGGTTGCAGAACTGGCTTTCAGGAAGCCTTCGGGCTATTGTAGTTTTAGGACTGCAAGGGCGTCAGCCGAGAGTTATAGATCTCCTCCCACATTTAACGTTCCTTATTGCTCTCTCTTCGGTTTTCAAAAAAGAAATTAAATCATTAAAAAGATCTAAACGTTTGTTTTAAAAACAATATCTTAAACTAAAACAATTGTGAGGGAGATTTTCCGTATTTCGAATTGTAAGCAAACGCTGGTGTCTAGAAACGCGAAAAATATATCACAATTTGCTCAAGATATCTTTTCCGACTTGCGATTCCCGAAATTGCCACCGCGCGCCATTTTGAGAAAAACGATATCTTTACGATGAATTTTCATTGCGGATTAATATATTGGCTAATTATCAAAACGTAAAAAACTTCAGCCACACATGACTTCGGACCAGACTTGGACTATCTTCATCAAAATTTTCATATCTTTATGTGCGATAGATGTTCCCTGTCATCGCGGAAACGTTAATACACAAAACTGCCATTCTTATGATTTTAGAGATAAATGGATTGAGGGTGAGGTGGTGGGAATGCTTGATTTTGTTAATTGAATATAAAAAAGAAAAAATACTGTAATGTTAATTACCAAAGTCACTTCTTTCACGAATAATAATATATTTACTAAAATAAAACTGGGACAAAATTTAATTTTTTGTAATATAATTTTTTCAATTTTTTAAAAACTGACGAGACATGGCAAAAGAATCTAGAATGTGTGGGTTGCAGAACTGGCTTTCAGGAAGCCTTCGGGCTATTGTAGTTTTAGGACTGCAAGGGCGTCAGCCGAGAGTTATAGATCTCCTTCCACATTTAACGTTTCTTATTGCTCTCTCTTCGGTTTTCAAAAAAGAAATTAAATCATTAAAAAGATCTAAATGTTTGTTTTTAAAAACAATATCTAAACTAAAACAATTGTGAGGGAGATTTTCCGTATTTCGAATTGTAAACAAACACGGGTGTTTAGAAACGCGAAAAATACATCACAATTTGGGCAACCTATCTTTTCCGACTTGCGATTCCGGAAACTGCCACCGCGCGCCATTTTGAGAAAAACGATGTCTTTATGATGAATTTTCATTGCGGATTAATATATTGGCTAATTATCAAAACATAAAAAACTTCAGCCACACATCACTTCGGACCAGCCTTGGACTATCCTCATCAAAATTTTCATATCTTTATGTGCGATAGATGTTCCCTGTCATCGCGGAAACAATAATACACAAAACTGCCATTCTTATGATTTTAGAGATAAATGGATTGAGTGTGAGGTGGTGGGAATGCTTGATTTTGTTAATTGAATATCAAAAAGAAAAAATACTGTAATGTTAATTACCAAAGTCCCTTCTTTCACGAATAATAATATATTTACTAAAATAAAACTTGGACAAAATTTAATTTTTTGTTATATAATTTTTCCAATTTTTTGAAAACTGACGAGATATGGCAAAAGAATCTAGAATGTGTGGGTTGCAGAACTGGCTTTCAGGAAGCCTTCGGGCTATTGTAGTTTTAGGACTGCAAGGGCGTCAGCCGAGAGTTATAGATCTCCTCCCACATTTAACGTTTCTTATTGCTCTCTCTTCGGTTTTCAAAAAAGAAATTAAATCATTAAAAAGATCTAAATGTTTGTTTTTAAAAACAATATCTAAACTAAAACAATTGTGAGGGAGATTTTCCGTATTTCGAATTGTAAACAAACGCGGGTGTCTAGAAACTCGAAAAATAAATCACAATTTGCTCAAGATATCTTTTCCGACTTGCGATTCCCGAAACTGCCACCGCGCGCCATTATGAGAAAAACGATGTCTTTATGATGAATTTTCATTGCGGATTAATATATTGGCTAATTATCAAAACATAAAAAACTTCAGTCACACATCACTTCGGACCAGCCTTGGACTATCCTCATCAAAATTTTCATATCTTTATGTGCGATAGATGTTCCCTGTCATCGCGGAAACACTAATACACAAAACTGCCCTTCTTATGATTTTAGAGATAAATGGATTGAGTGTGAGGTGGTGGGAATGCTTGATTTTGTGAACTGAATGTCAAAAAGAAAAAATACTGTAATGTTAATTACCAAAGTCCCTTCTTTCACGAATAATAATATATTTACTAAAATAAAACTGGGACAAAATTTAATTTTTTGTTATATAATTTTTCCAATTTTTTGAAAACTGACGAGACATGGCAAAAGAATCTAGAATGTGTGGGTTGCAGAACTGGCTTTCAGGAAGCCTTCGGGCTATTGTAGTTTTAGGACTGCAAGGGCGTCAGCCGAGAGTTATAGATCTCCTTCCACATTTAACGTTTCTTATTGCTCTCTCTTCGGTTTTCAAAAAAGAAATTAAATCATTAAAAAGATCTAAATGTTTGTTTTTAAAAACAATATCTAAACTAAAACAATTGTGAGGGAGATTTTCCGTATTTCGAATTGTAAACAAACACGGGTGTTTAGAAACGCGAAAAATACATCACAATTTGGGCAACCTATCTTTTCCGACTTGCGATTCCGGAAACTGCCACCGCGCGCCATTTTGAGAAAAACGATGTCTTTATGATGAATTTTCATTGCGGATTAATATATTGGCTAATTATCAAAACATAAAAAACTTCAGCCACACATCACTTCGGACCAGCCTTGGACTATCCTCATCAAAATTTTCATATCTTTATGTGCGATAGATGTTCCCTGTCATCGCGGAAACAATAATACACAAAACTGCCATTCTTATGATTTTAGAGATAAATGGATTGAGTGTGAGGTGGTGGGAATGCTTGATTTTGTTAATTGAATATCAAAAAGAAAAAATACTGTAATGTTAATTACCAAAGTCCCTTCTTTCACGAATAATAATATATTTACTAAAATAAAACTTGGACAAAATTTAATTTTTTGTTATATAATTTTTCCAATTTTTTGAAAACTGACGAGATATGGCAAAAGAATCTAGAATGTGTGGGTTGCAGAACTGGCTTTCAGGAAGCCTTCGGGCTATTGTAGTTTTAGGACTGCAAGGGCGTCAGCCGAGAGTTATAGATCTCCTCCCACATTTAACGTTTCTTATTGCTCTCTCTTCGGTTTTCAAAAAAGAAATTAAATCATTAAAAAGATCTAAATGTTTGTTTTTAAAAACAATATCTAAACTAAAACAATTGTGAGGGAGATTTTCCGTATTTCGAATTGTAAACAAACGCGGGTGTCTAGAAACTCGAAAAATAAATCACAATTTGCTCAAGATATCTTTTCCGACTTGCGATTCCCGAAACTGCCACCGCGCGCCATTATGAGAAAAACGATGTCTTTATGATGAATTTTCATTGCGGATTAATATATTGGCTAATTATCAAAACATAAAAAACTTCAGTCACACATCACTTCGGACCAGCCTTGGACTATCCTCATCAAAATTTTCATATCTTTATGTGCGATAGATGTTCCCTGTCATCGCGGAAACAATAATACACAAAACTGCCATTCTTATGATTTTAGAGATAAATGGATTGAGTGTGAGGTGGTGGGAATGCTTGATTTTGTGAACTGAATGTCAAAAAGAAAAAATACTGTAATGTTAATTACCAAAGTCCCTTCTTTCACGAATAATAATATATTTACTAAAATAAAACTCGGAAAAAATTTAATTTTTTGTTATATAATTTTTCCAATTTTTTGAAAACTGACGAGACATGGCAAAAGAATCTAGAATGTGTGGGTTGCAGAACTGGCTTTCAGGAAGCCTTCGGGCTATTGTAGTTTTAGGACTGCAAGGGCGTCAGCCGAGAGTTATAGATCTCCTCCCACATTTAACGTTTCTTATTGCTCTCTCTTCGGTTTTCAAAAAAGAAATTAAATCATTAAAAATATCTAAACGTTTGTTTTTAAAAACAATATCTTAAACTAAAACAATTGTGAGGGAGATTTTCCGTATTTCGAATTGTAAGCAAACGCTGGTGTCTAGAAACGCGAAAAATATATCACAATTTGCTCAAGATATCTTTTCCGGCTTGCGATTCCCGAAACTGCCACCGCGCGCCATTTTGAGAAAAACGATGTCTTTATGATGAATTTTCATTGCGGATTAATATATTGGCTAATTATCAAAACATAAAAAACTTCAGCCACACATCACTTCGGACCAGCCTTGGACTATCCTCATCAAAACTTTCATATCTTTATGTGCGATAGATGTTCCCTGTCATCGCGGAAACAATAATACACAAAACTGCCATTCTTATGATTTTAGAGATAAATGGATTGAGTGTGAGGTGGTGGGAATGCTTGATTTTGTGAACTGAATGTCAAAAAGAAAAAATACTGTAATGTTAATTACCAAAGTCCCTTCTTTCACGAATAATAATATATTTACTAAAATAAAACTCGGAAAAAATTTAATTTTTTGTTATATAATTTTTCCAATTTTTTGAAAACTGACGAGACATGGCAAAAGAATCTAGAATGTGTGGGTGTCAGAACTGGCTTTCAGGAAGCCTTCGGGCTATTGTAGTTTTAGGACTGCAAGGGCGTCAGCCGAGAGTTATAGATCTCCTCCCACATTTAACGTTTCTTATTTCTCTCTCTTCGGTATTCAAAAAACAAATTAAATCCTTAAAAAGATCTAACTGTTTGATTTAAAAACAATATCTTAAACTAAATCAATTGTGAGGGAGATTTTCTGTATTTCGAATTGCAAGAAAACACGGGTGTTTAGAAACGCGAGAAATATATCACAATTTGGGCAACCTATCTTTTCCGACTTGCGATTCCCGAAACTGCCACAGCGCGCTATTTTGAGAAAAACGATGTCTTTATGATGAATTTTCATTGCGGATTAATATATTGGCTAATTATCAAAACATAAAAAACTTCAGTCACACATCACTTCGGACCAGCCTTGGACTATCCTCATCAAAATTTTCATATCTTTATGTGCGATAGATGTTCCCTGTCATCGCGGAAACACTAATACACAAAACTGCCCTTCTTATGATTTTAGAGATAAATGGATTGAGTGTGAGGTGGTGGGAATGCTTGATTTTGTGAACTGAATGTCAAAAAGAAAAAATACTGTAATGTTAATTACCAAAGTCCCTTCTTTCACGAATAATAATATATTTACTAAAATAAAACTCGGAAAAAATTTAATTTTTTGTTATATAATTTTTCCAATTTTTTGAAAACTGACGAGACATGGCAAAAGAATCTAGAATGTGTGGGTTGCAGAACTGGCTTTCAGGAAGCCTTCGGGCTATTGTAGTTTTAGGACTGCAAGGGTGTCAGCCGAGAGTTATAGATCTCCTCACACATTTAACGTTTCTTATTGCTCCCTCTTCGGTTTTCAAAAAAGAAATTAAATCTTTAAAAAGATCTAAATGTTTGTTTAAAAAAAAATATCTTAAACTAAATCAATTGTGAGGGAGATTTTCCGTATTTCGAATTGTAAGAAAACGCGGGTGTCTAGAAACGCGAAAAATATATCACAATTTGCTCAAGATATCTTTCCCGACTTGCGATTCCCGAAATTGCCACCGCGCGCCATTTTGAGAAAAACGATATCTTTACGATGAATTTTCATTGCGGATTAATATATTGGCTAATTATCAAAACGTAAAAAACTTCAGCCACACTGACTTCGGACCAGCCTTGGACTATCCTCATCAAAATTTTCATATCTTTATGTGCGATAGATTTTCCCTGTCATCGCGGAAACACTAATACACAAAACTGCCATTCTTATGATTTTAGAGATAAATGGATTGAGGGTGAGGTGGTGGGAATGCTTGATTTTGTTAATTGAATATCAAAAAGAAAAAATACTGTAATGTTAATTACCAAAGTCCCTTCTTTCACGAATAATAATATATTTACTAAAATAAAACTGGGACAAAATTTAATTTTTTGTTATATAATTTTTTCAATTTTTTGAAAACTGACGAGACATGGCAAAAGAATCTAGAATGTGTGGGTTGCAGAACTGGCTTTCAGGAAGCCTTCGGGCTATTGTAGTTTTAGGACTGCAAGGGCGTCAGCCGAGAGTTATAGATCTCCTCCCACATTTAACGTTTCTTATTGCTCTCTCTTCGGTTCTCAAAAAAGAAATTAAATCATTAAAAAGATCTAAACGTTTGTTTTTAAAAACAATATCTTAAACTAAAACAATTGTGAGGGAGATTTTCCGTATTTCGAATTGTAAGCAAACGCTGGTGTCTAGAAACGCGAAAAATATATCACAATTTGCTCAAGATATCTTTTCCGACTTGCGATTCCCGAAACTGCCACCGCGCGCCATTTTGTGAAAAACGATGTATTTATGATGAATTTTCATTGCGGATTAATATATTGGCTAATTATCAAAACGTAAAAAACTTCAGCCACGCATCACTTCGGACCAGCCTTGGACTATCCTCATCAAAATTTTCATATCTTTATGTGCGATAGATGTTCCCTGTCATCGCGGAAACAATAATACACAAAACTGCCATTCTTATGATTTTAGAGATAAATGGATTGAGTGTGAGGTGGTGGAAATGCTTGATTTTGTGAACTGAATGTCAAAAAGAAAAAATACTGTAATGTTAATTACCAAAGTCCCTTCTTTCACGAATAATAATTTATTTAATAAAATAAAACTCGGAAAAAATTTAATTTTTTGTTATATAATTTTTCCAATTTTTTGAAAACTGACGAGACATGGCAAAAGAATCTAGAATGTGTGGGTGTCAGAACTGGCTTTCAGGAAGCCTTCGGGCTATTGTAGTTTTAGGACTGCAAGGGCGTCAGCCGAGAGTTATAGATCTCCTCCCACATTTAACGTTTCTTATTTCTCTCTCTTCGGTATTCAAAAAACAAATTAAATCCTTAAAAAGATCTAACTGTTTGATTTAAAAACAATATCTTAAACTAAATCAATTGTGAGGGAGATTTTCTGTATTTCGAATTGCAAGAAAACACGGGTGTTTAGAAACGCGAGAAATATATCACAATTTGGGCAACCTATCTTTTCCGACTTGCGATTCCCGAAACTGCCACCGCGCGCTATTTTGAGAAAAACGATGTCTTTATGATCAATTTTCATTGCGGATTATCAAAACGTTAAAAACTTCAGACACACATGACTTCGGACCAGCCTTGGACTATCATCAAAATTTTCATATCTTTACGTGCGATAGATGTTCCCTGTCATTGCGGAAACACTAATACAAAAAACTACCATTCTTATGATTTTAGAGATAAATGGATTGAGTTTGACGTGGTGGGAATGCTTGATTTTGTTAATTGAATATCAAAAAGAAAAAATACTGTAATGTTAATTACCAAAGTCCCTTCTTTCACGAATAATAATATATTTACTAAAATAAAACTTGGACAAAATTTAATTTTTTGTTATATAATTTTTCCAATTTTTTGAAAACTGACGAGACATGGCAAAAGAATCTAGAATGTGTGGGTTGCAGAACTGGCTTTCAGGAAGCCTTCGGGCTATTGTAGTTTTAGGACTGCAAGGGCGTCAGCCGAGAGTTATAGATCTCCTCCCACATTTAACGTTTCTTATTGCTCTCTCTTCGGTTTTCAAAAAAGAAATTAAATCATTAAAAAGATCTAAATGTTTGTTTTTAAAAACAATATCTAAACTAAAACAATTGTGAGGGAGATTTTCCGTATTTCGAATTGTAAACAAACGCGGGTGTCTAGAAACTCGAAAAATAAATCACAATTTGCTCAAGATATCTTTTCCGACTTGCGATTCCCGAAACTGCCACCGCGCGCCATTATGAGAAAAACGATGTCTTTATGATGAATTTTCATTGCGGATTAATATATTGGCTAATTATCAAAACATAAAAAACTTCAGTCACACATCACTTCGGACCAGCCTTGGACTATCCTCATCAAAATTTTCATATCTTTATGTGCGATAGATGTTCCCTGTCATCGCGGAAACACTAATACACAAAACTGCCATTCTTATGATTTTAGAGATAAATGGATTGAGGGTGAGGTGGTGGGAAAGCTTGATTTTGTTAATTGAATATCAAAAAGAAAAAATACTGTAATGTTAATTACCAAAGTCCCTTCTTTCACGAGTAATAATATATTTACTAAAATAAAACTCGGAAAAAATTTAATTTTTTGTTATATAATTTTTCCAATTTTTTGAAAACTGACGAGACATGGCAAAATAATCTAGAATGTGTGGGTTGCAGAACTGGCTTTCAGGAAGCCTTCGGGCTATTGTAGTTTTAGGACTGCAAGGGCGTCAGCCGAGAGTTATAGATCTCCTCCCACATTTAACTTTTCTTATTGCTCTCTCTTCGGTATTCAAAAAACAAATTAAATCCTTAAAAAGATCTAACTGTTTGATTTAAAAACAATATCTTAAACTAAATCAATTGTGAGGGAGATTTTCCGTATTTCGAATTGCAAGAAAACACGGGTGTTTAGAAACGCGAGAAATATATCACAATTTGGGCAACCTATCTTTTCCGACTTGCGATTCCCGAAACTGCCACCGCGCGCTATTTTGAGAAAAACGATGTCTTTATGATCAATTTTCATTGCGGATTAATATATTGGCGGATTATCAAAACGTTAAAAACTTCAGACACACATGACTTCGGACCAGCCTTGGACTATCATCAAAATTTTCATATCTTTACGTGCGATAGATGTTTCCTGTCATTGCGGAAACACTAATACAAAAAACTGCCATTCTTATGATTTTAGAGATAAATGGATTGAGGGTGAGGTGGTGGGAATGCTTGATTTTGTTAATTGAATATCAAAAAGAAAAAATACTGTAATGTTAATTACTAAAGTCACTTCTTTCACGAATAATAATATATTTACTAAAATAAAACTTGGACAAAATTTAATTTTTTGTTATATAATTTTTCCAATTTTTTGAAAACTGACGAGATATGGCAAAAGAATCTAGAATGTGTGGGTTGCAGAACTGGCTTTCAGGAAGCCTTCGGGCTATTGTAGTTTTAGGACTGCAAGGGCGTCAGCCGAGAGTTATAGATCTCCTCCCACATTTAACGTTTCTTATTGCTCTCTCTTCGGTTTTCAAAAAAGAAATTAAATCATTAAAAAGATCTAAACGTTTGTTTTTAAAAACAATATCTTAATCTAAAACAATTGTGAGGGAGATTTTCCGTATTTCGAATTGTAAGCAAACGCTGGTGTCTAGAAACGCGAAAAATACATCACAATTTGCTCACGATATCTTTTCCGACTTGCGATTCCCGAAACTGCCACCGCGCGCCATTTTGAGAAAAACGATGTCTTTATGATGAATTTTCATTGCGGATTAATATATTGGCTAATTATCAAAACATAAAAAACTTCAGCCACACATCACTTCGGACCAGCCTTGGACTATCCTCATCAAAATTTTCATATCTTTATGTGCGATAGATGTTCCCTGTCATCGCGGAAACAATAATACACAAAACTGCCATTCTTATGATTTTAGAGATAAATGGATTGAGTGTGAGGTGGTGGGAATGCTTGATTTTGTGAACTGAATGTCAAAAAGAAAAAATACTGTAATGTTAATTACCAAAGTCCCTTCTTTCACGAATAATAATATATTTACTAAAATAAAACTCGGAAAAAATTTAATTTTTTGTTATATAATTTTTCCAATTTTTTGAAAACTGACGAGACATGGCAAAAGAATCTAGAATGTGTGGGTGTCAGAACTGGCTTTCAGGAAGCCTTCGGGCTATTGTAGTTTTAGGACTGCAAGGGCGTCAGCCGAGAGTTATAGATCTCCTCCCACATTTAACGTTTCTTATTTCTCTCTCTTCGGTATTCAAAAAACAAATTAAATCCTTAAAAAGATCTAACTGTTTGATTTAAAAACAATATCTTAAACTAAATCAATTGTGAGGGAGATTTTCTGTATTTCGAATTGCAAGAAAACACGGGTGTTTAGAAACGCGAGAAATATATCACAATTTGGGCAAACTATCTTTTCCGACTTGCGATTCCCGAAACTGCCACCGCGCGCTATTTTGAGAAAAACGATGTCTTTATGATCAATTTTCATTGCGGATTAATATATTGGCGGATTATCAAAACGTTAAAAACTTCAGACACACATGACTTCGGACCAGCCTTGGACTAGCATCAAAATTTTCATATCGTTACGTGCGATAGATGTTCCCGGTCATTGCGGAAACACTAATACAAAAAACTACCATTCTTATGATTTTAGAGATAAATGGATTGAGTTTGAGGTGGTGGGAATGCTTGATTTTGTTAATTGAATATCAAAAAGAAAAAATACTGTAATGTTAATTACCAAAGTCCCTTCTTTCACGAATAATAATATATTTACTAAAATAAAACTTGGACAAAATTTAATTTTTTGTTATATAATTTTTCCAATTTTTTGAAAACTGACGAGACATGGCAAAAGAATCTAGAATGTGTGGGTTGCAGAACTGGCTTTCAGGAAGCCTTCGGGCTATTGTAGTTTTAGGACTGGAAGGGCGTCAGCCGAGAGTTATAGATCTCCTCCCACATTTAACGTTTCTTATTGCTCTCTCTTCGGTTTTCAAAAAAGAAATTAAATCATTAAAAAGATCTAAATGTTTGTTTTTAAAAACAATATCTAAACTAAAACAATTGTGAGGGAGATTTTCCGTATTTCGAATTGTAAACAAACGCGAGTGTCTAGAAACTCGAAAAATAAATCACAATTTGCTCAAGATATCTTTTCCGACTTGCGATTCCCGAAACTGCCACCGCGCGCCATTATGAGAAAAACGATGTCTTTATGATGAATTTTCATTGCGGATTAATATATTGGCTAATTATCAAAACATAAAAAACTTCAGTCACACATCACTTCGGACCAGCCTTGGACTATCCTCATCAAAATTTTCATATCTTTATGTGCGATAGATGTTCCCTGTCATCGCGGAAACACTAATACACAAAACTGCCCTTCTTATGATTTTAGAGATAAATGGATTGAGTGTGAGGTGGTGGGAATGCTTGATTTTGTGAACTGAATGTCAAAAAGAAAAAATACTCTAATGTTAATTACCAAAGTCCCTTCTTTCACGAATAATAACATATTTACTAAAATAAAACTCGGAAAAAATTTAATTTTTTGTTATATAATTTTTCCAATTTTTTGAAAACTGACGAGACATGGCAAAAGAATCTAGAATGTGTGGGTTGCAGAACTGGCTTTCAGGAAGCCTTCGGGCTATTGTAGTTTTAGGACTGCAAGGGCGTCAGCCGAGAGTTATAGATCTCCTCACACACTTAACGTTTCTTATTGCTCCCTCTTCGGTTTTCAAAAAAGAAATTAAATCTTTAAAAAGATCTAAATGTTTGTTTAAAAAAAAAATATCTTAAACTAAATCAATTGTGAGGGAGATTTTCCGTATTTCGAATTGTAAGAAAACGCGGGTGTCTAGAAACTCGAAAAATAAATCACAATTTGCTCAAGATATCTTTTCCGACTTGCGATTCCCGAAACTGCCACCGCGCGCCATTATGAGAAAAACGATGTCTTTATGATGAATTTTCATTGCGGATTAATATATTGGCTAATTATCAAAACATAAAAAACTTCAGTCACACATCACTTCGGACCAGCCTTGGACTATCCTCATCAAAATTTTCATATCTTTATGTGCGATAGATGTTCCCTGTCATCGCGGAAACACTAATACACAAAACTGCCCTTCTTATGATTTTAGAGATAAATGGATTGAGTGTGAGGTGGTGGGAATGCTTGATTTTGTGAACTGAATGTCAAAAAGAAAAAATACTCTAATGTTAATTACCAAAGTCCCTTCTTTCACGAATAATAATATATTTACTAAAATAAAACTCGGAAAAAATTTAATTTTTTGTTATATAATTTTTCCAATTTTTTGAAAACTGACGAGACATGGCAAAAGAATCTAGAATGTGTGGGTTGCAGAACTGGCTTTCAGGAAGCCTTCGGGCTATTGTAGTTTTAGGACTGCAAGGGCGTCACCGAGAGTTATAGATCTCCTCACACATTTAACGTTTCTTATTGCTCCCTCTTCGGTTTTCAAAAAAGAAATTAAATCTTTAAAAAGATCTAAATGTTTGTTTAAAAAAAAATATCTTAAACTAAATCAATTGTGAGGGAGATTTTCCGTATTTCGAATTGTAAGAAAACGCGGGTGTCTAGAAACGCGAAAAATATATCACAATTTGCTCAAGATATCTTTTCCGACTTGCGATTCCCGAAATTGCCACCGCGCGCCATTTTGAGAAAAACGATATCTTTACGATGAATTTTCATTGCGGATTAATATATTGGCTAATTATCAAAACGTAAAAAACTTCAGCCACACATGACTTCGGACCAGCCTTGGACTATCCTCATCAAAATTTTCATATCTTTATGTGCGATAGATTTTCCCTGTCATCGCGGAAACACTAATACACAAAACTGCCATTCTTATGATTTTAGAGATAAATGGATTGAGGGTGAGGTGGTGGGAATGCTTGATTTTGTTAATTGAATATCAAAAAGAAAAAATACTGTAATGTTAATTACCAAAGTCCCTTCTTTCACGAATAATAATATATTTACTAAAATAAAACTCGGAAAAAATTTAATTTTTTGTTATATAATTTTTCCAATTTTTTGAAAACTGACGAGACATGGCAAAATAATCTAGAATGTGTGGGTTGCAGAACTGGCTTTCAGGAAGCCTTCGGGCTATTGTAGTTTTAGGACTGCAAGGGCGTCAGCCGAGAGTTATAGATCTCCTCCCACATTTAACTTTTCTTATTGCTCTCTCTTCGGTATTCAAAAAACAAATTAAATCCTTAAAAAGATCTAACTGTTTGATTTAAAAACAATATCTTAAACTAAATCAATTGTGAGGGAGATTTTCCGTATTTCGAATTGCAAGAAAACACGGGTGTTTAGAAACGCGAGAAATATATCACAATTTGGGCAACCTATCTTTTCCGACTTGCGATTCCCGAAACTGCCACCGCGCGCTATTTTGAGAAAAACGATGTCTTTATGATGAATTTTCATTGCGGATTAATATATTGGCGGATTATCAAAACGTAAAAAACTTCAGCCACACATGACTTCGGACCAGCCTTGGACTATCCTCATCAAAATTTTCATATCTTTATGTGCGATAGATGTTCCCTGTCATCGCGGAAACGTTAATACACAAAACTGCCATTCTTATGATTTTAGAGATAAATGGATTGAGGGTGAGGTGGTGGGAATGCTTGATTTTGTTAATTGAATATCAAAAAGAAAAAATACTGTAATGTTAATTACTAAAGTCACTTCTTTCACGAATAATAATATATTTACTAAAATAAAACTGGGACAAAATTTAATTTTTTGTTATATAATTTTTTCAATTTTTTAAAAACTGACGAGACATGGCAAAAGAATCTAGAATGTGTGGGTTGCAGAACTGGCTTTCAGGAAGCCTTCGGGCTATTGTAGTTTTAGGACTGCAAGGGCGTCAGCCGAGAGTTATAGATCTCCTCCCACATTTAACGTTTCTTATTGCTCTCTCTTCGGTTTTCAAAAAAGAAATTAAATCATTAAAAAGATCTAAACGTTTGTTTTTAAAAACAATATCTTAAACTAAAACAATTGTGAGGGAGATTTTCCGTATTTCGAATTGTAAGCAAACGCTGGTGTCTAGAAACGCGAAAAATACATCACAATTTGCTCAAGATATCTTTTCCGACTTGCGATTCCCGAAACTGCCACCGCGCGCCATTTTGAGAAAAACGATGTCTTTATGATGAATTTTCATTGCGGATTAATATATTGGCTAATTATCAAAACATAAAAAACTTCAGCCACACATCACTTCGGACCAGCCTTGGACTATCCTCATCAAAATTTTCATATCTTTATGTGCGATAGATGTTCCCTGTCATCGCGGAAACACTAATACACAAAACTGCCCTTCTTATGATTTTAGAGATAAATGGATTGAGTGTGAGGTGGTGGGAATGCTTGATTTTGTGAACTGAATGTCAAAAAGAAAAAATACTCTAATGTTAATTACCAAAGTCCCTTCTTTCACGAATAATAATATATTTACTAAAATAAAACTCGGAAAAAATTTAATTTTTTGTTATATAATTTTTCCAATTTTTTGAAAACTGACGAGACATGGCAAAAGAATCTAGAATGTGTGGGTTGCAGAACTGGCTTTCAGGAAGCCTTCGGGCTATTGTAGTTTTAGGACTGCAAGGGCGTCAGCCGAGAGTTATAGATCTCCTCACACATTTAACGTTTCTTATTGCTCTCTCTTCGGTTTTCAAAAAAGAAATTAAATCTTTAAAAAGATCTAAATGTTTGTTTAAAAAAAAATATCTTAAACTAAATCAATTGTGAGGGAGATTTTCCGTATTTCGAATTGTAAGAAAACGCGGGTGTCTAGAAACGCGAAAAATATATCACAATTTGCTCAAGATATCTTTTCCGACTTGCGATTCCCGAAATTGCCACCGCGCGCCATTTTGAGAAAAACGATATCTTTACGATGAATTTTCATTGCGGATTAATATATTGGCTAATTATCAAAACGTAAAAAACTTCAGCCACACATGACTTCGGACCAGCCTTGGACTATCCTCATCAAAATTTTCATATCTTTATGTGCGATAGATTTTCCCTGTCATCGCGGAAACACTAATACACAAAACTGCCATTCTTATGATTTTAGAGATAAATGGATTGAGGGTGAGTTGGTGGGAATGCTTGATTTTGTTAATTGAATATCAAAAAGAAAAAATACTGTAATGTTAATTACCAAAATCACTTCTTTCACGAATAATAATATATTTACTAAAATAAAACTGGGACAAAATTTAATTTTTTGTTATATAATTTTTCCAATTTTTTGAAAACTGACGAGACATGGCAAAAGAATCTAGAATGTGTGGATTGCAGAACTGGCTTTCAGGAAGCCTTCGGGATATTGTAGTTTTAGGACTGCAAGGGCGTCAGCCGAGAGTTATAGATCTCCTCCCACATTTAACGTTTCTTATTGCTCTCTCTTCGGTTTTCAAAAAAGAAATTAAATCATTAAAAAGATCTAAACGTTTGTTTTTAAAAACAATATCTTAAACTAAAACAATTGTGAGGGAGATTTTCCGTATTTCGAATTGTAAGCAAACGCTGGTGTCTAGAAACGCGAAAAATATATCACAATTTGCTCAAGATATCTTTTCCGACTTGCGATTCCCGAAACTGCCACCGCGCGCCATTTTGAGAAAAACGATGTATTTATGATGAATTTTCATTGCGGATTAATATATTGGCTAATTAACAAAACGTAAAAAACTTCAGCCACGCATCACTTCGGACCAGCCTTGGACTATCCTCCTTTATGTGCGATAGATGTTCCCTGTCATCGCGGAAACAATAATACACAAAACTGCCATTCTTATGATTTTAGAGATAAATGGATTGAGTGTGAGGTGGTGGGAATGCTTGATTTTGTGAACTGAATGTCAAAAAGAAAAAATACTGTAATGTTAATTACCAAAGTCCCTTCTTTCACGAATAATAATATATTTACTAAAATAAAACTCGGAAAAAATTTAATTTTTTGTTATATAATTTTTCCAATTTTTTGAAAACTGACGAGACATGGCAAAAGAATCTAGAATGTGTGGGTTGCAGAACTGGCTTTCAGGAAGCCTTCGGGCTATTGTAGTTTTAGGACTGCAAGGGCGTCAGCCGAGAGTTATAGATCTCCTCCCACATTTAACGTTTCTTATTGCTCTCTCTTCGGTATTCAAAAAACAAATTAAATCCTTAAAAAGATCTAACTGTTTGATTTAAAAACAATATCTTAAACTAAATCAATTGTGAGGGAGATTTTCCGTATTTCGAATTGCAAGAAAACACGGGTGTTTAGAAACGCGAGAAATATATCACAATTTGGGCAACCTATCTTTTCCGACTTGCGATTCCCGAAACTGCCACCGCGCGCTATTTTGAGAAAAACGATGTCTTTATGATCAATTTTCATTGCGGATTAATATATTGGAGGATTATAAAAACGTTAAAAACTTCAGACACACATGACTTCGGACCAGCCTTGGACTATCATCAAAATTTTCATATCTTTACGTGCGATAGATGTTCCCTGTCATTGCGGAAACACTAATACAAAAAACTGCCATTCTTATGATTTTAGAGATAAATGGATTGAGTGTGAGGTGGTGGGAATGCTTGATTTTGTTAATTGAATATCAAAAAGAAAAAATACTGTAATGTTAATTACCAAAGTCCCTTCTTTCACGAATAATAATATATTTACTAAAATAAAACTTGGACAAAATTTAATTTTTTGTTATATAATTTTTCCAATTTTTTGAAAACTGACGAGACATGGCAAAAGAATCTAGAATGTGTGGGTTGCAGAACTGGCTTTCAGGAAGCCTTCGGGCTATTGTAGTTTTAGGACTGCAAGGGCGTCAGCCGAGAGTTATAGATCTCCTCACACATTTAACGTTTCTTATTGCTCCCTCTTCGGTTTTCAAAAAAGAAATTAAATCTTTAAAAAGATCTAAATGTTTGTTTTAAAAAAATATCTTAAACTAAATCAATTGTGAGGGAGATTTTGAGTATTTCGAATTGTAAGCAAACGCTTGTGTCTAGAAACGCGAAAAATATATCACAATTTGCTCAAGATATCTTTTCCGACTTGCGATTCCCGAAACTGCCACCGCGCGCTATTTTGAGAAAAACGATGTATTTATGATGAATTTTCATTGCGGATTAATATATTGGCTAATTATCAAAACGTAAAAAACTTCAGCCACGCATCACTTCGGACCAGCCTTGGACTATCCTCATCAAAATTTTCATATCTTTATGTGCGATAGATGTTCCCTGTCATCGCGGAAACAATAATACACAAAACTGCCCTTCTTATGATTTTAGAGATAAATGGATTGAGTGTGAGGTGGTGGGAATGCTTGATTTTGTGAACTGAATGTCAAAAAGAAAAAATACTCTAATGTTAATTACCAAAGTCCCTTCTTTCACGAATAATAATATATTTACTAAAATAAAACTCGGAAAAAATTTAATTTTTTGTTATATAATTTTTCAAATTTTTTCAAAACTGACGAGACATGGCAAAAGAATCTAGAATGTGTGGGTTGCAGAACTGGCTTTCAGGAAGCCTTCGGGCTATTGTAGTTTTAGGACTGCAAGGGCGTCAGCCGAGAGTTATAGATCTCCTCACACATTTAACGTTTCTTATTGCTCCCTCTTCGGTTTTCAAAAAAGAAATTAAATCTTTAAAAAGATCTAAATGTTTGTTTTAAAAAAATATCTTAAACTAAATCAATTGTGAGGGAGATTTTCAGTATTTCGAATTGTAAGCAAACGCTGGTGTCTAGAAACGCGAAAAATATATCACAATTTGCTCAAGATATCTTTTCCGACTTGCGATTCCCGAAACTGCCACCGCGCGCTATTTTGAGAAAAACGATGTATTTATGATGAATTTTCATTGCGGATTAATATATTGGCTAATTATCAAAACGTAAAAAACTTCAGCCACGCATCACTTCGGACCAGCCTTGGACTATCCTCATCAAAATTTTCATATCTTTATGTGCGATAGATGTTCCCTGTCATCGCGGAAACAATAATACACAAAACTGCCCTTTTTATGATTTTAGAGATAAATGGATTGAGTGTGAGGTGGTGGGAATGCTTGATTTTGTGAACTGAATGTCAAAAAGAAAAAATACTCTAATGTTAATTACCAAAGTCCCTTCTTTCACGAATAATAATATATTTACTAAAATAAAACTCGGAAAAAATTTAATTTTTTGTTATATAATTTTTCAAATTTTTTGAAAACTGACGAGACATGGCAAAAGAATCTAGAATGTGTGGGTTGCAGAACTGGCTTTCAGGAAGCCTTCGGGCTATTGTAGTTTTAGGACTGCAAGGGCGTCAGCCGAGAGTTATAGATCTCCTCACACATTTAACGTTTCTTATTGCTCCCTCTTCGGTTTTCAAAAAAGAAATTAAATCTTTAAAAAGATCTAAATGTTTGTTTAAAAAAAAATATCTTAAACTAAATCAATTGTGAGGGAGATTTTCCGTATTTCGAATTGTAAGAAAACGCGGGTGTCTAGAAACTCGAAAAATAAATCACAATTTGCTCAAGATATCTTTTCCGACTTGCGATTCCCGAAACTGCCACCGCGCGCCATTATGAGAAAAACGATGTCTTTATGATGAATTTTCATTGCGGATTAATATATTGGCTAATTATCAAAACATAAAAAACTTCAGTCACACATCACTTCGGACCAGCCTTGGACTATCCTCATCAAAATTTTCATATCTTTATGTGCGATAGATGTTCCCTGTCATCGCGGAAACACTAATACACAAAACTGCCCTTCTTATGATTTTAGAGATAAATGGATTGAGTGTGAGGTGGTGGGAATGCTTGATTTTGTGAACTGAATGTCAAAAAGAAAAAAATACTCTAATGTTAATTACCAAAGTCCCTTCTTTCACGAATAATAATATATTTACTAAAATAAAACTCGGAAAAAATTTAATTTTTTGTTATATAATTTTTCCAATTTTTTGAAAACTGACGAGACATGGCAAAAGAATCTAGAATGTGTGGGTTGCAGAACTGGCTTTCAGGAAGCCTTCGGGCTATTGTAGTTTTAGGACTGCAAGGGCGTCAGCCGAGAGTTATAGATCTCCTCACACATTTAACGTTTCTTATTGCTCCCTCTTCGGTTTTCAAAAAAGAAATTAAATCTTTAAAAAGATCTAAATGTTTGTTTAAAAAAAAATATCTTAAACTAAATCAATTGTGAGGGAGATTTTCCGTATTTCGAATTGTAAGAAAACGCGAGTGTCTAGAAACGCGAAAAATATATCACAATTTGCTCAAGATATCTTTTTCGACTTGCGATTCCCGAAATTGCCACCGCGCGCCATTTTGAGAAAAACGATATCTTTACGATGAATTTTCATTGCGGATTAATATATTGGCTAATTATCAAAACGTAAAAAACTTCAGCCACACATGACTTCGGACCAGCCTTGGACTATCCTCCTTTATGAGCAATAGATGTTCCCTGTCATCGCGGAAACAATAATACACAAAACTGCCATTCTTATGATTTTAGAGATAAATGGATTGAGTGTGAGGTGGTGGGAATGCTTGATTTTGTGAACTGAATGTCAAAAAGAAAAAATACTGTAATGTTAATTACCAAAGTCCCTTCTTTCACGAATAATAATATATTTACTAAAATAAAACTCGGAAAAAATTTAATTTTTTTTTATATAATTTTTCCAATTTTTTGAAAACTGACGAGACATGGCAAAAGAATCTAGAATGTGTGAGTTGCAGAACTGGCTTTCAGGAAGCCTTCGGGCTATTGTAGTTTTAGGACTGCAAGGGCGTCAGCCGAGAGTTATAGATCTCCTCCCACATTTAACGTTTCTTATTGCTCTCTCTTCGGTATTCAAAAAACAAATTAAATCCTTAAAAAGATCTAACTGTTTGATTTAAAAACAATATCTTAAACTAAATCAATTGTGAGGGAGATTTTCCGTATTTCGAATTGCAAGAAAACACGGGTGTTTAGAAACGCGGGAAATATATCACAATTTGGGCAACCTATCTTTTCCGACTTGCGATTCCCGAAACTGCCACCGCGCGCTATTTTGAGAAAAACGATGTCTTTATGATAAATTTTCATTGCGGATTAATATATTGGCGGATTATCAAAACGTTAAAAACTTCAGACACACATGACTTCGGACCAGCCTTGCACTATCATCAAAATTTTCATATCTTTACGTGCGATAGATGTTCCCTGTCATTGCGGAAACAATAATACACAAAACTGCCATTCTTATGATTTTAGAGATAAATGGATTGAGTGTGAGGTGGTGGGAATGCTTGATTTTGTGAACTGAATGTCAAAAAGAAAAAATACTGTAATGTTAATTACCAAAGTCCCTTCTTTCACGAATAATAATATATTTACTAAAATAAAACTCGGAAAAAATTTAATTTTTTGTTATATAATTTTTCCAATTTTTTGAAAACTGACGAGACATGGCAAAAGAATCTAGAATGTGTGGGTTGCAGAACTGGCTTTCAGGAAGCCTTCGGGCTATTGTAGTTTTAGGACTGCAAGGGCGTCAGCCGAGAGTTATAGATCTCCTCACACATTTAACGTTTCTTATTGCTCCCTCTTCGGTTTTCAAAAAAGAAATTAAATCTTTAAAAAGATCTAAATGTTTGTTTTAAAAAAATATCTTAAACTAAATCAATTGTGAGGGAGATTTTCAGTATTTCGAATTGTAAGCAAACGCTGGTGTCTAGAAACGCGAAAAATATATCACAATTTGCTCAAGATATCTTTTCCGACTTGCGATTCCCGAAACTGCCACCGCGCGCTATTTTGAGAAAAACGATGTATTTATGATGAATTTTCATTGCGGATTAATATATTGGCTAATTATCAAAACGTAAAAAACTTCAGCCACGCATCACTTCGGACCAGCCTTGGACTATCCTCATCAAAATTTTCATATCTTTATGTGCGATAGATGTTCCCTGTCATCGCGGAAACAATAATACACAAAACTGCCATTCTCATGATTTTAGAGATAAATGGATTGAGTGTGAGGTGGTGGGAATGCTTGATGTTGTGAACTGAATGTCAAAAAGAAAAAATACTGTAATGTTAATTACCAAAGTCCCTTCTTTCACGAATAATAATATATTTACTAAAATAAAACTCGGAAAAAATTTAATTTTTTTTATATAATTTTTCCAATTTTTTGAAAACTGACGAGACATGGCAAAAGAATCTAGAATGTGTGAGTTGCAGAACTGGCTTTCAGGAAGCCTTCGGGCTATTGTAGTTTTAGGACTGCAAGGGCGTCAGCCGAGAGTTATAGATCTCCTCCCACATTTAACGTTTCTTATTGCTCTCTCTTCGGTATTCAAAAAACAAATTAAATCCTTAAAAAGATCTAACTGTTTGATTTAAAAACAATATCTTAAACTAAATCAATTGTGAGGGAGATTTTCCGTATTTCGAATTGCAAGAAAACACGGGTGTTTAGAAACGCGGGAAATATATCACAATTTGGGCAACCTATCTTTTCCGACTTGCGATTCCCGAAACTGCCACCGCGCGCTATTTTGAGAAAAACGATGTCTTTATGATAAATTTTCATTGCGGATTAATATATTGGCGGATTATCAAAACGTTAAAAACTTCAGACACACATGACTTCGGACCAGCCTTGGACTATCATCAAAATTTTCATATCTTTACGTGCGATAGATGTTCCCTGTCATTGCGGAAACACTAATACAAAAAACTGCCATTCTTATGATTTTAGAGATAAATGGAATGAGTGTGAAGTGGTGGGAATGCTTGATTTTGTTAATTGAATATCAAAAAGAAAAAATACTGTAATGTTAATTACCAAAGTCCCATCTTTCACGAATAATAATATATTTACTAAAATAAAACTTGGACAAAATTTAATTTTTTGTTATATAATTTTTCCAATTTTTTGAAAACTGACGAGACATGGCAAAAGAATCTAGAATGTGTGGGTTGCAGAACTGGCTTTCAGGAAGCCTTCGGGCTATTGTAGTTTTAGGACTGCAAGGGCGTCAGCCGAGAGTTATAGATCTCCTCCCACATTTAACGTTTCTTATTGCTCTCTCTTCGGTTTTCAAAAAAGAAATTAAATCATTAAAAAGATCTAAATGTTTGTTTTTAAAAACAATATCTAAACTAAAACAATTGTGAGGGAGATTTTCCGTATTTCGAATTGTAAACAAACGCGGGTGTCTAGAAACTCGAAAAATAAATCACAATTTGCTCAAGATATCTTTTCCGACTTGCGATTCCCGAAACTGCCACCGCGCGCCATTATGAGAAAAACGATGTCTTTATGATGAATTTTCATTGCGGATTAATATATTGGCTAATTATCAAAACATAAAAAACTTCAGCCACACATCACTTCGGACCAGCCTTGGAATATCCTCATCAAAATTTTCATATCTTTATGTGCGATAGATGTTCCCTGTCATCGCGGAAACACTAATACACAAAACTGCCCTTCTTATGATTTTAGAGATAAATGTATTGAGTACGAGGTGGTGGGAATGCTTGATTTTGTGAACTGAATGTCAAAAAGAAAAAATACTGTAATGTTAATTACCAAAGTCCCTTCTTTCACGAATAATAATATATTTACTAAAATAAAACTCGGAAAAAATTTAATTTTTTGTTATATAATTTTTCCAATTTTTTGAAAACTGACGAGACATGGCAAAAGAATCTAGAATGTGTGGGTTGCAGAACTGGCTTTCAGGAAGCCTTCGGGCTATTGTAGTTTTAGGACTGCAAGGGCGTCAGCCGAGAGTTATAGATCTCCTCACACATTTAACGTTTCTTATTGCTCCCTCTTCGGTTTTCAAAAAAGAAATTAAATCTTTAAAAAGATCTAAATGTTTGTTTTAAAAAAATATCTTAAACTAAATCAATTGTGAGGGAGATTTTCAGTATTTCGAATTGTAAGCAAACGCTGGTGTCTAGAAACGCGAAAAATATATCACAATTTGCTCAAGATATCTTTTCCGACTTGCGATTCCCGAAACTGCCACCGCGCGCTATTTTGAGAAAAACGATGTATTTATGATGAATTTTCATTGCGGATTAATATATTGGCTAATTATCAAAACGTAAAAAACTTCAGCCACGCATCACTTCGGACCAGCCTTGGACTATCCTCATCAAAATTTTCATATCTTTATGTGCGATAGATGTTCCCTGTCATCGCGGAAACAATAATACACAAATCTGCCATTCTCATGATTTTAGAGATAAATGGATTGAGTGTGAGGTGGTGGGAATGCTTGATTTTGTGAACTGAATGTCAAAAAGAAAAAATACTCTAATGTTAATTACCAAAGTCCCTTCTTTCACGAATAATAATATATTTACTAAAATAAAACTCGGAAAAAATTTAATTTTTTGTTATATAATTTTTCCAATTTTTTTAAAACTGACGAGACATGGCAAAAGAATCTAGAATGTGTGGGTTGCAGAACTGGCTTTCAGGAAGCCTTCGGGCTATTGTAGTTTTAGGACTGCAAGGGCGTCAGCCGAGAGTTATAGATCTCCTCCCACATTTAACGTTTCTTATTGCTCTCTCTTCGGTATTCAAAAAACAAATTAAATCCTTAAAAAGATCTAACTGTTTGATTTAAAAACAATATCTTAAACTAAATCAATTGTGAGGGAGATTTTCCGTATTTCGAATTGCAAGAAAACACGGGTGTTTAGAAACGCGAGAAATATATGACAATTTGGGCAACCTATCTTTTCCGACTTGCGATTCCCGAAACTGCCACCGCGCGCTATTTTGAGAAAAACGATGTCTTTATGATCAATTTTCATTGCGGATTAATATATTGGAGGATTATAAAAACGTTAAAAACTTCAGACACACATGACTTCGGACCAGCCTTGGACTATCATCAAAATTTTCATATCTTTACGTGCGATAGATGTTCCCTGTCATTGCGGAAACACTAATACAAAAAACTGCCATTCTTATGATTTTAGAGATAAATGGATTGAGTGTGAGGTGGTGGGAATGCTTGATTTTGTTAATTGAATATCAAAAAGAAAAAATACTGTAATGTTAATTACCAAAGTCCCTTCTTTCACGAATAATAATATATTTACTAAAATAAAACTTGGACAAAATTTAATTTTTTGTTATATAATTTTTCCAATTTTTTGAAAACTGACGAGACATGGCAAAAGAATCTAGAATGTGTGGGTTGCAGAACTGGCTTTCAGGAAGCCTTCGGGCTATTGTAGTTTTAGGACTGCAAGGGCGTCAGCCGAGAGTTATAGATCTCCTCACACATTTAACGTTTCTTATTGCTCCCTCTTCGGTTTTCAAAAAAGAAATTAAATCTTTAAAAAGATCTAAATGTTTGTTTTAAAAAAATATCTTAAACTAAATCAATTGTGAGGGAGATTTTCAGTATTTCGAATTGTAAGCAAACGCTGGTGTCTAGAAACGCGAAAAATATATCACAATTTGCTCAAGATATCTTTTCCGACTTGCGATTCCCGAAACTGCCACCGCGCGCTATTTTGAGAAAAACGATGTATTTATGATGAATTTTCATTGCGGATTAATATATTGGCTAATTATCAAAACGTAAAAAACTTCAGCCACGCATCACTTCGGACCAGCCTTGGACTATCCTCATCAAAATTTTCATATCTTTATGTGCGATAGATGGTCCCTGTCATCGCGGAAACAATAATACACAAAACTGCCATTCTCATGATTTTAGAGATAAATGGATTGAGTGTGAGGTGGTGGGAATGCTTGATTTTGTGAACTGAATGTCAAAAAGAAAAAATACTCTAATGTTAATTACCAAAGTCCCTTCTTTCACGAATAATAATATATTTACTAAAATAAAACTCGGAAAAAATTTAATTTTTTGTTATATAATTTTTCCAATTTTTTGAAAACTGACGAGACATGGCAAAAGAATCTAGAATGTGTGGGTTGCAGAACTGGCTTTCAGGAAGCCTTCGGGCTATTGTAGTTTTAGGACTGCAAGGGCGTCAGCCGAGAGTTATAGATCTCCTCCCACATTTAACGTTTCTTATTGCTCTCTCTTCGGTTTTCAAAAAAGAAATTAAATCATTAAAAAATTCTAAATGTTTGTTTTTAAAAACAATATCTAAACTAAAACAATTGTGAGGGAGATTTTCCGTATTTCGAATTGTAAACAAACGCGGGTGTCTAGAAACTCGAAAAATAAATCACAATTTGCTCAAGATATCTTTTCCGACTTGCGATTCCCGAAACTGCCACCGCGCGCCATTATGAGAAAAACGATGTCTTTATGATGAATTTTCATTGCGGATTAATATATTGGCTAATTATCAAAACATAAAAAACTTCAGCCACACATCACTTCGGACCAGCCTTGGACTATACTCATCAAAATTTTCATATCTTTATGTGCGATAGATGTTCCCTGTCATCGCGGAAACACTAATACACAAAACTGCCCTTCTTATGATTTTAGAGATAAATGTATTGAGTGTGAGGTGGTGGGAATGCTTGATTTTGTGAACTGAATGTCAAAAAGAAAAAATACTCTAATGTTAATTACCAAAGTCCCTTCTTTCACGAATAATAATATATTTATTAAAATAAAACTCGGAAAAAATTTAATTTTTTGTTATATAATTTTTCCAATTTTTTGAAAACTGACGAGACATGGCAAAAGAATCTAGAATGTGTGGGTTGCAGAACTGGCTTTCAGGAAGCCTTCGGGCTATTGTAGTTTTAGGACTGCAAGGGCGTCAGCCGAGAGTTATAGATCTCCTCACACATTTAACGTTTCTTATTGCTCCCTCTTCGGTTTTCAAAAAAGAAATTAAATCTTTAAAAAGATCTAAATGTTTGTTTAAAAAAAAATATCTTAAACTAAATCAATTGTGAAGGAGATTTTCCGTATTTCGAATTGTAAGAAAACGCGGGTGTCTAGAAACGCGAAAAATATATCACAATTTGCTCAAGATATCTTTTCCGACTTGCAATTCCCGAAATTGCCACCGCGCGCCATTTTGAGAAAAACGATATCTTTACGATGAATTTTCATTGCGGATTAATATATTGGCTAATTATCAAAACGTAAAAAACTTCAGCCACACATGACTTCGGACAAGCCTTGGACTATCCTCATCAAAATTTTCATATCTTTATGTGCGATAGATTTTCCCTGTCATCGCGGAAACACTAATACACAAAACTGCCATTCTTATGATTTTAGAGATAAATGGATTGAGGGTGAGGTGGTGGGAATGCTTGATTTTGTTAATTGAATATCAAAAAGAAAAAATACTGTAATGTTAATTACCAAAGTCCGTTCTTTCACGAATAATAATATATTTACTAAAATAAAACTCGGACAAAATTTAATTTTTTGTTATATAATTTTTCCAATTTTTTGAAAACTGACGACACATGGCAAAAGAATCTAGAATGTGTGGATTGCAGAACTGGCTTTCAGGAAGCCTTCGGGCTATTGTAGTTTTAGGACTGCAAGGGCGTCAGCCGAGAGTTATAGATCTCCTCCCACATTTAACGTTTCTTATTGCTCTCTCTTCGGTTTTCAAAAAAGAAATTAAATCATTAAAAAGATCTAAATGTTTGTTTTTAAAAACAATATCTAAACTAAAACAATTGTGAGGGAGATTTTCCGTATTTCGAATTGTATACAAACGCGGGTGTCTAGAAACTCGAAAAATAAATCACAATTTGCTCAAGATATCTTTTCCGACTTGCGATTCCCGAAACTGCCACCGCGCGCCATTATGAGAAAAACGATGTCTTTATGATGAATTTTCATTGCGGATTAATATATTGGCTAATTATCAAAACATAAAAAACTTCAGCCACACATCACTTCGGACCAGCCTTGGACTATCCTCATCAAAATTTTCATATCTTTATGTGCGATAGATGTTCCCTGTCATCGCGGAAACACTAATACACAAAACTGCCCTTCTTATGATTTTAGAGATAAATGTATTGAGTGTGAGGTGGTGGGAATGCTCTATTTTGTGAACTGAATGTCAAAAAGAAAAAATACTGTAATGTTAATTACCAAAGTCCCTTCTTTCACGAATAATAATATATTTACTAAAATAAAACTCGGAAAAAATTTAATTTTTTGTTATATAATTTTTCCAATTTTTTGAAAACTGACGAGACATGGCAAAAGAATCTAGAATGTGTGGGTTGCAGAACTGGCTTTCAGGAAGCCTTCGGGCTATTGCAGTTTTAGGACTGCAAGGGCGTCAGCCGAGAGTTATAGATCTCCTCCCACATTTAACGTTTCTTATTGCTCTCTCTTCGGTATTCAAAAAACAAATTAAATCCTTAAAAAGATCTAACTGTTTGATTTAAAAACAATATCTTAAACTAAATCAATTGTGAGGGAGATTTTCCGTATTTCGAATTGCAAGAAAACACGGGTGTTTAGAAACGAGGGAAATATATCACAATTTGGGCAACCTATCTTTTCCGACTTGCGATTCCCGAAACTGCCACCGCGCGCTATTTTGAGAAAAACGATGTCTTTATGATAAATTTTCATTGCGGATTAATATATTGGCGGATTATCAAAACGTTAAAAACTTCAGACACACATGACTTCGGACCAGCCTTGGACTATCATCAAAATTTTCATATCTTTACGTGCGATAGATGTTCCCTGTCATTGCGGAAACACTAATACAAAAAACTGCCATTCTTATGATTTTAGAGATAAATGGAATGAGTGTGAGGTGGTGGGAATGCTTGATTTTGTTAATTGAATATCAAAAAGAAAAAATACTGTAATGTTAATTACCAAAGTCCCATCTTTCACGAATAATAATATATTTACTAAAATAAAACTTGGACAAAATTTAATTTTTTGTTATATAATTTTTCCAATTTTTTGAAAACTGACGAGACATGGCAAAAGAATCTAGAATGTGTGGATTGCAGAACTGGCTTTCAGGAAGCCTTCGGGCTATTGTAGTTTTAGGACTGCAAGGGCGTCAGCCGAGAGTTATAGATCTCCTCCCACATTTAACGTTTCTTATTGCTCTCTCTTCGGTTTTCAAAAAAGAAATTAAATCATTAAAAAGATCTAAATGTTTGTTTTTAAAAACAATATCTAAACTAAAACAATTGTGAGGGAGATTTTCCGTATTTCGAATTGTAAACAAACGCGGGTGTCTAGAAACTCGAAAAATAAATCACAATTTGCTCAATATATCTTTTCCGACTTGCGATTCCCGAAACTGCCACCGCGCGCCATTATGAGAAAAACGATGTCTTTATGATGAATTTTCATTGCGGATTAATATATTGGCTAATTATCAAAACATAAAAAACTTCAGCCACACATCACTTCGGACCAGCCTTGGACTATCCTCATCAAAATTTTCATATCTTTATGTGCGATAGATGTTCCCTGTCATCGCGGAAACACTAATACACAAAACTGCCCTTCTTATGATTTTAGAGATAAATGTATTGAGTGTGAGGTGGTGGGAATGCTCTATTTTGTGAACTGAATGTCAAAAAGAAAAAATACTGTAATGTTAATTACCAAAGTCCCTTCTTTCACGAATAATAATATATTTACTAAAATAAAACTCGGAAAAAATTTAATTTTTTGTTATATAATTTTTCCAATTTTTTGAAAACTGACGAGACATGGCAAAAGAATCTAGAATGTGTGGGTTGCAGAACTGGCTTTCAGGAAGCCTTCGGGCTATTGCAGTTTTAGGACTGCAAGGGCGTCAGCCGAGAGTTATAGATCTCCTACCACATTTAACGTTTCTTATTGCTCTCTCTTCGGTATTCAAAAAACAAATTAAATCCTTAAAAAGATCTAACTGTTTGATTTAAAAACAATATCTTAAACTAAATCAATTGTGAGGGAGATTTTCCGTATTTCGAATTGCAAGAAAACACGGGTGTTTAGAAACGCGAGAAATATATCACAATTTGGGCAACCTATCTTTTCCAACTTGCGATTCCCGAAACTGCCACCGCGCGCTATTTTGAGAAAAACGATGTCTTTATGATCAATTTTCACTGCGGATTAATATATTGGAGGATTATAAAAACGTTAAAAACTTCAGACACACATGACTTCGGACCAGCCTTGGACTATCATCAAAATTTTCATATCTTTTCGTGCGATAGATGTTCCCTGTCATTGCGGAAACACTAATACAAAAAACTGCCATTCTTATGATTTTAGAGATAAATGGATTGAGTGTGAGGTGGTGGGAATGCTTGATTTTGTTAATTGAATATCAAAAAGAAAAAATACTGTAATGTTAATTACCAAAGTCCCTTCTTTCACGAATAATAATATATTTACTAAAATAAAACTTGGACAAAATTTAATTTTTTGTTATATAATTTTTCCAATTTTTTGAAAACTGACGAGACATGGCAAAAGAATCTAGAATGTGTGGGTTGCAGAACTGGCTTTCAGGAAGCCTTCGGGCTATTGTAGTTTTAGGACTGCAAGGGCGTCAGTCGAGAGTTATAGATCTCCTCCCACATTTAACGTTTCTTATTGCTCTCTCTTCGGTTTTCAAAAAAGAAATTAAATCATTAAAAAGATCTAAATGTTTGTTTTTAAAAACAATATCTAAACTAAAACAATTGTGAGGGAGATTTTCCGTATTTCGAATTGTAAACAAACGCGGGTGTCTAGAAACTCGAAAAATAAATCACAATTTGCTCAAGATATCTTTTCCGACTTGCGATTCCCGAAACTGCCACCGCGCGCCATTATGAGAAAAACGATGTCTTTATGATGAATTTTCATTGCGGATTAATATATTGGCTAATTATCAAAACATAAAAAACTTCAGCCACACATCACTTCGGACCAGCCTTGGACTATACTCATCAAAATTTTCATATCTTTATGTGCGATAGATGTTCCCTGTCATCGCGGAAACACTAATACACAAAACTGCCCTTCTTATGATTTTAGAGATAAATGTATTGAGTGTGAGGTGGTGGGAATGCTTGATTTTGTGAACTGAATGTCAAAAAGAAAAAATACTGTAATGTTAATTACCAAAGTCCCTTCTTTCACGAATAATAATATATTTACTAAAATAAAACTCGGAAAAAATTTAATTGTTTGTTATATAATATTTCCAATTTTTTGAAAACTGACGAGACATGGCAAAAGAATCTAGAATGTGTGGGTTGCAGAACTGGCTTTCAGGAAGCCTTCGTTCTATTGTAGTTTTAGGACTGCAAGGGCGTCAGCCGAGAGTTATAGATCTCCTCACACATTTAACGTTTCTTATTGCTCCCTCTTCGGTTTTCAAAAAAGAAATTAAATCTTTAAAAAGATCTAAATGTTTGTTTAAAAAAAAATATCTTAAACTAAATCAATTGTGAGGGAGATTTTCCGTATTTCGAATTGTAAGAAAACGCGGGTGTCTAGAAACGCGAAAAATATATCACAATTTGCTCAAGATATCTTTTCCGACTTGCAATTCCCGAAATTGCCACCGCGCGCCATTTTGAGAAAAACGATATCTTTACGATGAATTTTCATTGCGGATTAATATATTGGCTAATTATAAAAAGGTAAAAAACTTCAGCCACACATGACTTCGGACAAGCCTTGGACTATCCTCATCAAAATTTTCATATCTTTATGTGCGATAGATTTTCCCTGTCATCGCGGAAACACTAATACACAAAACTGCCATTCTTATGATTTTAGAGATAAATGGATTGAGGGTGAGGTGGTGGGAATGCTTGATTTTGTTAATTGAATATCAAAAAGAAAAAATACTGTAATGTTAATTACCAAAGTCCGTTCTTTCACGAATAATAATATATTTACTAAAATAAAACTCGGACAAAATTTAATTTTTTTTTATATAATTTTTCCAATTTTTTGAAAACTGACGACACATGACAAAAGAATCTAGAATGTGTGGATTGCAGAACTGGCTTTCAGGAAGCATTCGGGCTATTGTAGTTTTAGGACTGCAAGGGCGTCAGCCGAGAGTTATAGATCTCCTCCCACATTTAACGTTTCTTATTGCTCTCTCTTCGGTTTTCAAAAAAGAAATTAAATCATTAAAAAGATCTAAATGTTTGTTTTTAAAAACAATATCTAAACTAAAACAATTGTGAGGGAGATTTTCCGTATTTCGAATTGTAAACAAACGCGGGTGTCTAGAAACTCGAAAAATAAATCACAATTTGCTCAAGATATCTTTTCCGACTTGCGATTCCCGAAACTGCCACCGCGCGCCATTATGAGAAAAACGATGTCTTTATGATGAATTTTCATTGCGGATTAATATATTGGCTAATTATCAAAACATAAAAACTTCAGCCACACATCACTTCGGACCAGCCTTGGACTATCCTCATCAAAATTTTCATATCTTTATGTGCGATAGATGTTCCCTGTCATCGCGGAAACGCTAATACACAAAACTGCCCTTCTTATGATTTTAGAGATAAATGTATTGAGTGTGAGGTGGTGGGAATGCTTGATTTTGTGAACTGAATGTCAAAAAGAAAAAATACTGTAATGTTAATTACCAAAGTCCCTTCTTTCACGAATAATAATATATTTACTAAAATAAAACTCGGAAAAAATTTAATTTTTTGTTATATAATTTTTCCAATTTTTTGAAAACTGACGAGACATGGCAAAAGAATCTAGAATGTGTGGGTTGCAGAACTGGCTTTCAGGAAGCCTTCGGGCTATTGTAGTTTTAGGACTGCAAGGGCGTCAGCCGAGAGTTATAGATCTCCTCCCACATTTAACGTTTCTTATTGCTCTCCCTTCGGTATTCAAAAAACAAATTAAATCTTTAAAAAGATCTAAATGTTTGATTTAAAAACAATATCTTAAACTAAATCAATTGTGAGGGAGATTTTCCGTATTTCGAATTGTAAGAAAACACGGGTGTTTAGAAACGCGAGAAATATATCACAATTTGGGCAACCTATCTTTTCCGACTTGCGATTCCCGAAACTGCCACCGCGCGCCATTTTGAGAAAAACGATATCTTTACGATGAATTTTCATTGCGGATTAATATATTGGCTAATTATAAAAAGGTAAAAAACTTCAGCCACACATGACTTCGGACAAGCCTTGGACTATCCTCATCAAAATTTTCATATCTTTATGTGCGATAGATTTTCCCTGTCATCGCGGAAACACTAATACACAAAACTGCCATTCTTATGATTTTAGAGATAAATGGATTGAGGGTGAGGTGGTGGGAATGCTTGATTTTGTTAATTGAATATCAAAAAGAAAAAATACTGTAATGTTAATTACCAAAGTCCGTTCTTTCACGAATAATAATATATTTACTAAAATAAAACTCGGACAAAATTTAATTTTTTTTTATATAATTTTTCCAATTTTTTAAAAACCGACGAGACATGGCAAAAGAATCTAGAATGTGTGGGTTGCAGAACTGGCTTTCAGGAAGCCTTCGGGCTATTGTAGTTTTAGGACTGCAAGGGCGTCAGCCGAGAGTTATAGATCTCCTCCCACATTTAACGTTCCTTATTGCTCTCTCTTCGGTTTTCAAAAAAGAAATTAAATCATTAAAAAGATCTAAACGTTTGTTTTTAAAAACAATATCTTAAACTAAAACAATTGTGAGGGAGATTTTCCGTATTTGAAATTGTAAGCAAACGCTGGTGTCTAGAAACGCGAAAAATATATCACAATTTGCTCAAGATATCTTTTCCGACTTGCGATTCCCGAAACTGCCACCGCGCGCCATTTTGAGAAAAATGATGTATTTATGATGAATTTTCATTGCGGATTAATATATTGGCTAATTATCAAAACGTAAAAAACTTCAGCCACACATCACTTCGGACCAGCCTTGGACTATCCTCATCAAAATTTTCATATATTTATGTGCGATAGATGTTCCCTGTCATCGCGGAAACAATAATACACAAAACTGCCCTTCTTATGATTTTAGAGATAAATGGATTGAGTGTGAGGTGGTGGGAATGCTTGATTTTGTGAACTGAATGTCAAAAAGAAAAAATACTCTAATGTTAATTACCAAAGTCCCTTCTTTCACGAATAATAATATATTTACTAAAATAAAACTGGGACAAAATTTAATTTTTTGTTATATAATTTTTCCAATTTTTTGAAAACTGACGAGACATGGCAAAAGAATCTAGAATGTGTGGGTTGCAGAACTGGCTTTCAGGAAGCCTTCGGGTTATTGTAGTTTTAGGACTGCAAGGGCGTCAGCCGAGAGTTATAGATCTCCTCCCACATTTAACGTTTCTTATTGCCCTCTCTTCGGTTTTCAAAAAAAAAATTAAATCATTAAAAAGATCTAAATGTTTGTTTTTAAAAACAATATCTAAACTAAAACAATTGTGAGGGAGATTTTCCGTATTTCGAATTGTAAACAAACGCGGGTGTTTAGAAACGCGAGAAATATATCACAATTTGGGCAACCTATCTTTTCCGACTTGCGATTCCCGAAACTGCCACCGCGCGCTATTTTGAGAAAAACGATGTCTTTATGATCAATTTTCATTGCGGATTAATATATTGGCGGATTATCAAAACGTTAAAAACTTCAGACACACATAACTTCGGACCAGCCTTGGACTATCATCAAAATTTTCATATCTTTACGTGCGATAGATGTTCCCTGTCATTGCGGAAACACTAATAGAAAAAACTGCCATTCTTATGATTTTAGAGATAAATGGATTGAGTGTGAGGTGGTGGGAATGCTTGATTTTGTGAACTGAATGTCAAAAAGAAAAAATACTGTAATGTTAATTACCAAAGTCCCTTCTTTCAAGAATAATAATATATTTACTAAAATAAAACTCGGACAAAATTTAATTTTTTGTTATATAATTTTCCAATTTTTTGAAAACTGACGAGACATGGCAAAAGAATCTAGAATGTGTGGGTTGCAGAACTGGCTTTCAGGAAGCCTTCGGGCTATTGTAGTTTTAGGACTGCAAGGGCGTCAGCCGAGAGTTATAGATCTCCTCCCACATTTAACGTTCCTTATTGCTCTCTCTTCGGTTTTCAAAAAAGAAATTAAATCATTAAAAAGATCTAAATGTTTGTTTTTAAAAACAATATCTAAACTAAAACAATTGTGAGGGAGATTTTCCGTATTTCGAATTGTATACAAACGCGGGTGTCTAGAAACTCGAAAAATAAATCACAATTTGCTCAAGATATCTTTTCCGACTTGCGATTCCCGAAACTGCCACCGCGCGCCATTATGAGAAAAACGATGTCTTTATGATGAATTTTCATTGCGGATTAATATATTGGCTAATTATCAAAACATAAAAAACTTCAGCCACACATCACTTCGGACCAGCCTTGGACTATCCTCATCAAAATTTTCATATCTTTATGTGCGATAGATGTTCCCTGTCATCGCGGAAACACTAATACACAAAACTGCCCTTCTTATGATTTTAGAGATAAATGTATTGAGTGTGAGGTGGTGGGAATGCTCTATTTTGTGAACTGAATGTCAAAAAGAAAAAATACTCTAATGTTAATTACCAAAGTCCCTTCTTTCACGAATAATAATATATTTACTAAAATAAAACTCGGAAAAAATTTAATTTTTTGTTATATAATTTTTCCAATTTTTTGAAAACTGACGAGACATGGCAAAAGAATCTAGAATGTGTGGGTTGCAGAACTGGCTTTCAGGAAGCCTTCGGGCTATTGTAGTTTTAGGACTGCAAGGGCGTCAGCCGAGAGTTATAGATCTCCTCCCACATTTAACGTTTCTTATTGCTCTCTCTTCGGTATTCAAAAAACAAATTAAATCCTTAAAAAGATCTAACTGTTTGATTTAAAAACAATATCTTAAACTAAATCAATTGTGAGGGAGATTTTCCGTATTTCGAATTGCAAGAAAACTCGGGTGTTTAGAAACGCGAGAAATATATCACAATTTGGGCAACCTATCTTTTCCGACTTGCGATTCCCGAAACTGCCACCGCGCGCTATTTTGAGAAAAACGATGTCTTTATGATCAATTTTCATTGCGGATTAATATATTGGAGGATTATAAAAATGTTAAAAACTTCAGACACACATGACTTCGGACCAGCCTTGGACTATCATCAAAATTTTCATATCTTTACGTGCGATAGATGTTCCCTGTCATTGCGGAAACACTAATACAAAAAACTGCCATTCTTATGATTTTAGAGATAAATGGATTGAGTGTGAGGTGGTGGGAATGCTTGATTTTGTTAATTGAATATCAAAAAGAAAAAAATACTGTAATGTTAATTACCAAAGTCCCTTCTTTCACGAATAATAATATATTTACTAAAATAAAACTTGGACAAAATTTAATTTTTTGTTATATAATTTTTCCAATTTTTTGAAAACTGACGAGACATGGCAAAAGAATCTAGAATGTGTGGGTTGCAGAACTGGCTTTCAGGAAGCCTTCGGGCTATTGTAGTTTTAGGACTGCAAGGGCGTCAGCCGAGAGTTATAGATCTCCTCCCACATTTAACGTTTCTTATTGCTCTCTCTTCGGTTTTCAAAAAAGAAATTAAATCATTAAAAAATTCTAAATGTTTGTTTTTAAAAACAATATCTAAACTAAAACAATTGTGAGGGAGATTTTCCGTATTTCGAATTGTAAACAAACGCGGGTGTCTAGAAACTCGAAAAATAAATCACAATTTGCTCAAGATATCTTTTCCGACTTGCGATTCCCGAAACTGCCACCGCGCGCCATTATGAGAAAAACGATGTCTTTATGATGAATTTTCATTGCGGATTAATATATTGGCTAATTATCAAAACATAAAAAACTTCAGCCACACATCACTTCGGACCAGCCTTGGACTATACTCATCAAAATTTTCATATCTTTATGTGCGATAGATGTTCCCTGTCATCGCGGAAACACTAATACACAAAACTGCCCTTCTTATGATTTTAGAGATAAATGTATTGAGTGTGAGGTGGTGGGAATGCTTGATTTTGTGAACTGAATGTCAAAAAGAAAAAATACTCTAATGTTAATTACCAAAGTCCCTTCTTTCACGAATAATAATATATTTACTAAAATAAAACTCGGAAAAAATTTAATTTTTTGTTATATAATTTTTCCAATTTTTTGAAAACTGACGAGACATGGCAAAAGAATCTAGAATGTGTGGGTTGCAGAACTGGCTTTCAGGAAGCCTTCGGGCTATTGTAGTTTTAGGACTGCAAGGGCGTCAGCCGAGAGTTATAGATCTCCTCACACATTTAACGTTTCTTATTGCTCCCTCTTCGGTTTTCAAAAAAGAAATTAAATCTTTAAAAAGATCTAAATGTTTGTTTAAAAAAAAATATCTTAAACTAAATCAATTGTGAAGGAGATTTTCCGTATTTCGAATTGTAAGAAAACGCGGGTGTCTAGAAACGCGAAAAATATATCACAATTTGCTCAAGATATCTTTTCCGACTTGCAATTCCCGAAATTGCCACCGCGCGCCATTTTGAGAAAAACGATATCTTTACGATGAATTTTCATTGCGGATTAATATATTGGCTAATTATCAAAACGTAAAAAACTTCAGCCACACATGACTTCGGACAAGCCTTGGACTATCCTCATCAAAATTTTCATATCTTTATGTGCGATAGATTTTCCCTGTCATCGCGGAAACACTAATACACAAAACTGCCATTCTTATGATTTTAGAGATAAATGGATTGAGGGTGAGGTGGTGGGAATGCTTGATTTTGTTAATTGAATATCAAAAAGAAAAAATACTGTAATGTTAATTACCAAAGTCCGTTCTTTCACGAATAATAATATATTTACTAAAATAAAACTCGGACAAAATTTAATTTTTTGTTATATAATTTTTCCAATTTTTTGAAAACTGACGACACATGGCAAAAGAATCTAGAATGTGTGGATTGCAGAACTGGCTTTCAGGAAGCCTTCGGGCTATTGTAGTTTTAGGACTGCAAGGGCGTCAGCCGAGAGTTATAGATCTCCTCCCACATTTAACGTTTCTTATTGCTCTCTCTTCGGTTTTCAAAAAAGAAATTAAATCATTAAAAAGATCTAAATGTTTGTTTTTAAAAACAATATCTAAACTAAAACAATTGTGAGGGAGATTTTCCGTATTTCGAATTGTATACAAACGCGGGTGTCTAGAAACTCGAAAAATAAATCACAATTTGCTCAAGATATCTTTTCCGACTTGCGATTCCCGAAACTGCCACCGCGCGCCATTATGAGAAAAACGATGTCTTTATGATGAATTTTCATTGCGGATTAATATATTGGCTAATTATCAAAACATAAAAAACTTCAGCCACACATCACTTCGGACCAGCCTTGGACTATCCTCATCAAAATTTTCATATCTTTATGTGCGATAGATGTTCCCTGTCATCGCGGAAACACTAATACACAAAACTGCCCTTCTTATGATTTTAGAGATAAATGTATTGAGTGTGAGGTGGTGGGAATGCTCTATTTTGTGAACTGAATGTCAAAAAGAAAAAATACTCTAATGTTAATTACCAAAGTCCCTTCTTTCACGAATAATAATATATTTACTAAAATAAAACTCGGAAAAAATTTAATTTTTTGTTATATAATTTTTCCAATTTTTTGAAAACTGACGAGACATGGCAAAAGAATCTAGAATGTGTGGGTTGCAGAACTGGATTTCAGGAAGCCTTCGGGCTATTGTAGTTTTAGGACTGCAAGGGCGTCAGCCGAGAGTTATAGATCTCCTCCCACATTTAACGTTTCTTATTGCTCTCTCTTCGGTATTCAAAAAACAAATTAAATCCTTAAAAAGATCTAACTGTTTGATTTAAAAACAATATCTTAAACTAAATCAATTGTGAGGGAGATTTTCCGTATTTCGAATTGCAAGAAAACACGGGTGTTTAGAAACGCGAGAAATATATCACAATTTGGGCAACCTATCTTTTCCGACTTGCGATTCCCGAAACTGCCACCGCGCGCTATTTTGAGAAAAACGATGTCTTTATGATCAATTTTCATTGCGGATTAATATATTGGAGGATTATAAAAACGTTAAAAACTTCAGACACACATGACTTCGGACCAGCCTTGGACTATCATCAAAATTTTCATATCTTTACGTGCGATAGATGTTCCCTGTCATTGCGGAAACACTAATACAAAAAACTGCCATTCTTATGATTTTAGAGATAAATGGATTGAGTGTGAGGTGGTGGGAATGCTTGATTTTGTTAATTGAATATCAAAAAGAAAAAAATACTGTAATGTTAATTACCAAAGTCCCTTCTTTCACGAATAATAATATATTTACTAAAATAAAACTTGGACAAAATTTAATTTTTTGTTATATAATTTTTCCAATTTTTTGAAAACTGACGAGACATGGCAAAAGAATCTAGAATGTGTGGGTTGCAGAACTGGCTTTCAGGAAGCCTTCGGGCTATTGTAGTTTTAGGACTGCAAGGGCGTCAGCCGAGAGTTATAGATCTCCTCCCACATTTAACGTTTCTTATTGCTCTCTCTTCGGTTTTCAAAAAAGAAATTAAATCATTAAAAAATTCTAAATGTTTGTTTTTAAAAACAATATCTAAACTAAAACAATTGTGAGGGAGATTTTCCGTATTTCGAATTGTAAACAAACGCGGGTGTCTAGAAACTCGAAAAATAAATCACAATTTGCTCAAGATATCTTTTCCGACTTGCGATTCCCGAAACTGCCACCGCGCGCCATTATGAGAAAAACGATGTCTTTATGATGAATTTTCATTGCGGATTAATATATTGGCTAATTATCAAAACATAAAAAACTTCAGCCACACATCACTTCGGACCAGCCTTGGACTATACTCATCAAAATTTTCATATCTTTATGTGCGATAGATGTTCCCTGTCATCGCGGAAACACTAATACACAAAACTGCCCTTCTTATGATTTTAGAGATAAATGTATTGAGTGTGAGGTGGTGGGAATGCTTGATTTTGTGAACTGAATGTCAAAAAGAAAAAATACTCTAATGTTAATTACCAAAGTCCCTTCTTTCACGAATAATAATATATTTACTAAAATAAAACTCGGAAAAAATTTAATTTTTTGTTATATAATTTTTCCAATTTTTTGAAAACTGACGAGACATGGCAAAAGAATCTAGAATGTGTGGGTTGCAGAACTGGCTTTCAGGAAGCCTTCGGGCTATTGTAGTTTTAGGACTGCAAGGGCGTCAGCCGAGAGTTATAGATCTCCTCACACATTTAACGTTTCTTATTGCTCCCTCTTCGGTTTTCAAAAAAGAAATTAAATCTTTAAAAAGATCTAAATGTTTGTTTAAAAAAAAATATCTTAAACTAAATCAATTGTGAAGGAGATTTTCCGTATTTCGAATTGTAAGAAAACGCGGGTGTCTAGAAACGCGAAAAATATATCACAATTTGCTCAAGATATCTTTTCCGACTTGCAATTCCCGAAATTGCCACCGCGCGCCATTTTGAGAAAAACGATATCTTTACGATGAATTTTCATTGCGGATTAATATATTGGCTAATTATCAAAACGTAAAAAACTTCAGCCACACATGACTTCGGACAAGCCTTGGACTATCCTCATCAAAATTTTCATATCTTTATGTGCGATAGATTTTCCCTGTCATCGCGGAAACACTAATACACAAAACTGCCATTCTTATGATTTTAGAGATAAATGGATTGAGGGTGAGGTGGTGGGAATGCTTGATTTTGTTAATTGAATATCAAAAAGAAAAAATACTGTAATGTTAATTACCAAAGTCCGTTCTTTCACGAATAATAATATATTTACTAAAATAAAACTCGGACAAAATTTAATTTTTTGTTATATAATTTTTCCAATTTTTTGAAAACTGACGACACATGGCAAAAGAATCTAGAATGTGTGGATTGCAGAACTGGCTTTCAGGAAGCCTTCGGGCTATTGTAGTTTTAGGACTGCAAGGGCGTCAGCCGAGAGTTATAGATCTCCTCCCACATTTAACGTTTCTTATTGCTCTCTCTTCGGTTTTCAAAAAAGAAATTAAATCATTAAAAAGATCTAAATGTTTGTTTTTAAAAACAATATCTAAACTAAAACAATTGTGAGGGAGATTTTCCGTATTTCGAATTGTATACAAACGCGGGTGTCTAGAAACTCGAAAAATAAATCACAATTTGCTCAAGATATCTTTTCCGACTTGCGATTCCCGAAACTGCCACCGCGCGCCATTATGAGAAAAACGATGTCTTTATGATGAATTTTCATTGCGGATTAATATATTGGCTAATTATCAAAACATAAAAAACTTCAGCCACACATCACTTCGGACCAGCCTTGGACTATCCTCATCAAAATTTTCATATCTTTATGTGCGATAGATGTTCCCTGTCATCGCGGAAACACTAATACACAAAACTGCCCTTCTTATGATTTTAGAGATAAATGTATTGAGTGTGAGGTGGTGGGAATGCTCTATTTTGTGAACTGAATGTCAAAAAGAAAAAATACTGTAATGTTAATTACCAAAGTCCCTTCTTTCACGAATAATAATATATTTACTAAAATAAAACTCGGAAAAAATTTAATTTTTTGTTATATAATTTTTCCAATTTTTTGAAAACTGACGAGACATGGCAAAAGAATCTAGAATGTGTGGGTTGCAGAACTGGCTTTCAGGAAGCCTTCGGGCTATTGCAGTTTTAGGACTGCAAGGGCGTCAGCCGAGAGTTATAGATCTCCTCCCACATTTAACGTTTCTTATTGCTCTCTCTTCGGTATTCAAAAAACAAATTAAATCCTTAAAAAGATCTAACTGTTTGATTTAAAAACAATATCTTAAACTAAATCAATTGTGAGGGAGATTTTCCGTATTTCGAATTGCAAGAAAACACGGGTGTTTAGAAACGAGGGAAATATATCACAATTTGGGCAACCTATCTTTTCCGACTTGCGATTCCCGAAACTGCCACCGCGCGCTATTTTGAGAAAAACGATGTCTTTATGATAAATTTTCATTGCGGATTAATATATTGGCGGATTATCAAAACGTTAAAAACTTCAGACACACATGACTTCGGACCAGCCTTGGACTATCATCAAAATTTTCATATCTTTACGTGCGATAGATGTTCCCTGTCATTGCGGAAACACTAATACAAAAAACTGCCATTCTTATGATTTTAGAGATAAATGGAATGAGTGTGAGGTGGTGGGAATGCTTGATTTTGTTAATTGAATATCAAAAAGAAAAAATACTGTAATGTTAATTACCAAAGTCCCATCTTTCACGAATAATAATATATTTACTAAAATAAAACTTGGACAAAATTTAATTTTTTGTTATATAATTTTTCCAATTTTTTGAAAACTGACGAGACATGGCAAAAGAATCTAGAATGTGTGGATTGCAGAACTGGCTTTCAGGAAGCCTTCGGGCTATTGTAGTTTTAGGACTGCAAGGGCGTCAGCCGAGAGTTATAGATCTCCTCCCACATTTAACGTTTCTTATTGCTCTCTCTTCGGTTTTCAAAAAAGAAATTAAATCATTAAAAAGATCTAAATGTTTGTTTTTAAAAACAATATCTAAACTAAAACAATTGTGAGGGAGATTTTCCGTATTTCGAATTGTAAACAAACGCGGGTGTCTAGAAACTCGAAAAATAAATCACAATTTGCTCAATATATCTTTTCCGACTTGCGATTCCCGAAACTGCCACCGCGCGCCATTATGAGAAAAACGATGTCTTTATGATGAATTTTCATTGCGGATTAATATATTGGCTAATTATCAAAACATAAAAAACTTCAGCCACACATCACTTCGGACCAGCCTTGGACTATCCTCATCAAAATTTTCATATCTTTATGTGCGATAGATGTTCCCTGTCATCGCGGAAACACTAATACACAAAACTGCCCTTCTTATGATTTTAGAGATAAATGTATTGAGTGTGAGGTGGTGGGAATGCTTGATTTTGTGAACTGAATGTCAAAAAGAAAAAATACTCTAATGTTAATTACCAAAGTCCCTTCTTTCACGAATAATAATATATTTACTAAAATAAAACTCGGAAAAAATTTAATTTTTTGTTATATAATTTTTCCAATTTTTTGAAAACTGACGAGACATGGCAAAAGAATCTAGAATGTGTGGGTTGCAGAACTGGCTTTCAGGAAGCCTTCGGGCTATTGTAGTTTTAGGACTGCAAGGGCGTCAGCCGAGAGTTATAGATCTCCTCCCACATTTAACGTTTCTTATTGCTCTCTCTTCGGTTTTCAAAAAAGAAATTAAATCATTAAAAAGATCTAAATGTTTGTTTTTAAAAACAATATCTAAACTAAAACAATTGTGAGGGAGATTTTCCGTATTTCGAATTGTATACAAACGCGGGTGTCTAGAAACTCGAAAAATAAATCACAATTTGCTCAAGATATCTTTTCCGACTTGCGATTCCCGAAACTGCCACCGCGCGCCATTATGAGAAAAACGATGTCTTTATGATGAATTTTCATTGCGGATTAATATATTGGCTAATTATCAAAACATAAAAAACTTCAGCCACACATCACTTCGGACCAGCCTTGGACTATCCTCATCAAAATTTTCATATCTTTATGTGCGATAGATGTTCCCTGTCATCGCGGAAACACTAATACACAAAACTGCCCTTCTTATGATTTTAGAGATAAATGTATTGAGTGTGAGGTGGTGGGAATGCTCTATTTTGTGAACTGAATGTCAAAAAGAAAAAATACTGTAATGTTAATTACCAAAGTCCCTTCTTTCACGAATAATAATATATTTACTAAAATAAAACTCGGAAAAAATTTAATTTTTTGTTATATAATTTTTCCAATTTTTTGAAAACTGACGAGACATGGCAAAAGAATCTAGAATGTGTGGGTTGCAGAACTGGCTTTCAGGAAGCCTTCGGGCTATTGCAGTTTTAGGACTGCAAGGGCGTCAGCCGAGAGTTATAGATCTCCTCCCACATTTAACGTTTCTTATTGCTCTCTCTTCGGTATTCAAAAAACAAATTAAATCCTTAAAAAGATCTAACTGTTTGATTTAAAAACAATATCTTAAACTAAATCAATTGTGAGGGAGATTTTCCGTATTTCGAATTGCAAGAAAACACGGGTGTTTAGAAACGAGGGAAATATATCACAATTTGGGCAACCTATCTTTTCCGACTTGCGATTCCCGAAACTGCCACCGCGCGCTATTTTGAGAAAAACGATGTCTTTATGATAAATTTTCATTGCGGATTAATATATTGGCGGATTATCAAAACGTTAAAAACTTCAGACACACATGACTTCGGACCAGCCTTGGACTATCATCAAAATTTTCATATCTTTACGTGCGATAGATGTTCCCTGTCATTGCGGAAACACTAATACAAAAAACTGCCATTCTTATGATTTTAGAGATAAATGGAATGAGTGTGAGGTGGTGGGAATGCTTGATTTTGTTAATTGAATATCAAAAAGAAAAAATACTGTAATGTTAATTACCAAAGTCCCATCTTTCACGAATAATAATATATTTACTAAAATAAAACTTGGACAAAATTTAATTTTTTGTTATATAATTTTTCCAATTTTTTGAAAACTGACGAGACATGGCAAAAGAATCTAGAATGTGTGGATTGCAGAACTGGCTTTCAGGAAGCCTTCGGGCTATTGTAGTTTTAGGACTGCAAGGGCGTCAGCCGAGAGTTATAGATCTCCTCCCACATTTAACGTTTCTTATTGCTCTCTCTTCGGTTTTCAAAAAAGAAATTAAATCATTAAAAAGATCTAAATGTTTGTTTTTAAAAACAATATCTAAACTAAAACAATTGTGAGGGAGATTTTCCGTATTTCGAATTGTAAACAAACGCGGGTGTCTAGAAACTCGAAAAATAAATCACAATTTGCTCAATATATCTTTTCCGACTTGCGATTCCCGAAACTGCCACCGCGCGCCATTATGAGAAAAACGATGTCTTTATGATGAATTTTCATTGCGGATTAATATATTGGCTAATTATCAAAACATAAAAAACTTCAGCCACACATCACTTCGGACCAGCCTTGGACTATCCTCATCAAAATTTTCATATCTTTATGTGCGATAGATGTTCCCTGTCATCGCGGAAACACTAATACACAAAACTGCCCTTCTTATGATTTTAGAGATAAATGTATTGAGTGTGAGGTGGTGGGAATGCTTGATTTTGTGAACTGAATGTCAAAAAGAAAAAATACTCTAATGTTAATTACCAAAGTCCCTTCTTTCACGAATAATAATATATTTACTAAAATAAAACTCGGAAAAAATTTAATTTTTTGTTATATAATTTTTCCAATTTTTTGAAAACTGACGAGACATGGCAAAAGAATCTAGAATGTGTGGGTTGCAGAACTGGCTTTCAGGAAGCCTTCGGGCTATTGTAGTTTTAGGACTGCAAGGGCGTCAGCCGAGAGTTATAGATCTCCTCCCACATTTAACGTTTCTTATTGCTCTCTCTTCGGTATTCAAAAAACAAATTAAATCCTTAAAAAGATCTAACTGTTTGATTTAAAAACAATATCTTAAACTAAATCAATTGTGAGGGAGATTTTCCGTATTTCGAATTGCAAGAAAACACGGGTGTTTAGAAACGCGAGAAATATATCACAATTTGGGCAACCTATCTTTTCCGACTTGCGATTCCCGAAACTGCCACCGCGCGCTATTTTGAGAAAAACGATGTCTTTATGATCAATTTTCATTGCGGATTAATATATTGGAGGATTATAAAAACGTTAAAAACTTCAGACACACATGACTTCGGACCAGCCTTGGACTATCATCAAAATTTTCATATCTTTACGTGCGATAGATGTTCCCTGTCATTGCGGAAACACTAATACAAAAAACTGCCATTCTTATGATTTTAGAGATAAATGGATTGAGTGTGAGGTGGTGGGAATGCTTGATTTTGTGAACTGAATGTCAAAAAGAAAAAATACTCTAATGTTAATTACCAAAGTCCCTTCTTTCACGAATAATAATATATTTACTAAAATAAAACTCGGAAAAAATTTAATTTTTTGTTATATAATTTTTCCAATTTTTTGAAAACTGACGAGACATGGCAAAAGAATCTAGAATGTGTGGGTTGCAGAACTGGCTTTCAGGAAGCCTTCGGGCTATTGTAGTTTTAGGACTGCAAGGGCGTCAGCCGAGAGTTATAGATCTCCTCACACATTTAACGTTTCTTATTGCTCCCTCTTCGGTTTTCAAAAAAGAAATTAAATCTTTAAAAAGATCTAAATGTTTGTTTAAAAAAAAATATCTTAAACTAAATCAATTGTGAAGGAGATTTTCCGTATTTCGAATTGTAAGAAAACGCGGGTGTCTAGAAACGCGAAAAATATATCACAATTTGCTCAAGATATCTTTTCCGACTTGCAATTCCCGAAATTGCCACCGCGCGCCATTTTGAGAAAAACGATATCTTTACGATGAATTTTCATTGCGGATTAATATATTGGCTAATTATCAAAACGTAAAAAACTTCAGCCACACATGACTTCGGACAAGCCTTGGACTATCCTCATCAAAATTTTCATATCTTTATGTGCGATAGATTTTCCCTGTCATCGCGGAAACACTAATACACAAAACTGCCATTCTTATGATTTTAGAGATAAATGGATTGAGGGTGAGGTGGTGGGAATGGTTGATTTTGTTAATTGAATATCAAAAAGAAAAAATACTGTAATGTTAATTACCAAAGTCCGTTCTTTCACGAATAATAATATATTTACTAAAATAAAACTCGGACAAAATTTAATTTTTTGTTATATAATTTTTCCAATTTTTTGAAAACTGACGAGACATGGCAAAAGAATCTAGAATGTGTGGGTTGCAGAACTGGCTTTCAGGAAGCCTTCGGGCTATTGCAGTTTTAGGACTGCAAGGGCGTCAGCCGAGAGTTATAGATCTCCTACCACATTTAACGTTTCTTATTGCTCTCTCTTCGGTATTCAAAAAACAAATTAAATCCTTAAAAAGATCTAACTGTTTGATTTAAAAACAATATCTTAAACTAAATCAATTGTGAGGGAGATTTTCCGTATTTCGAATTGCAAGAAAACACGGGTGTTTAGAAACGCGAGAAATATATCACAATTTGGGCAACCTATCTTTTCCAACTTGCGATTCCCGAAACTGCCACCGCGCGCTATTTTGAGAAAAACGATGTCTTTATGATCAATTTTCACTGCGGATTAATATATTGGAGGATTATAAAAACGTTAAAAACTTCAGACACACATGACTTCGGACCAGCCTTGGACTATCATCAAAATTTTCATATCTTTTCGTGCGATAGATGTTCCCTGTCATTGCGGAAACACTAATACAAAAAACTGCCATTCTTATGATTTTAGAGATAAATGGATTGAGTGTGAGGTGGTGGGAATGCTTGATTTTGTTAATTGAATATCAAAAAGAAAAAATACTGTAATGTTAATTACCAAAGTCCCTTCTTTCACGAATAATAATATATTTACTAAAATAAAACTTGGACAAAATTTAATTTTTTGTTATATAATTTTTCCAATTTTTTGAAAACTGACGAGACATGGCAAAAGAATCTAGAATGTGTGGGTTGCAGAACTGGCTTTCAGGAAGCCTTCGGGCTATTGTAGTTTTAGGACTGCAAGGGCGTCAGTCGAGAGTTATAGATCTCCTCCCACATTTAACGTTTCTTATTGCTCTCTCTTCGGTTTTCAAAAAAGAAATTAAATCATTAAAAAGATCTAAATGTTTGTTTTTAAAAACAATATCTAAACTAAAACAATTGTGAGGGAGATTTTCCGTATTTCGAATTGTAAACAAACGCGGGTGTCTAGAAACTCGAAAAATAAATCACAATTTGCTCAAGATATCTTTTCCGACTTGCGATTCCCGAAACTGCCACCGCGCGCCATTATGAGAAAAACGATGTCTTTATGATGAATTTTCATTGCGGATTAATATATTGGCTAATTATCAAAACATAAAAAACTTCAGCCACACATCACTTCGGACCAGCCTTGGACTATACTCATCAAAATTTTCATATCTTTATGTGCGATAGATGTTCCCTGTCATCGCGGAAACACTAATACACAAAACTGCCCTTCTTATGATTTTAGAGATAAATGTATTGAGTGTGAGGTGGTGGGAATGCTTGATTTTGTGAACTGAATGTCAAAAAGAAAAAATACTGTAATGTTAATTACCAAAGTCCCTTCTTTCACGAATAATAATATATTTACTAAAATAAAACTCGGAAAAAATTTAATTGTTTGTTATATAATATTTCCAATTTTTTGAAAACTGACGAGACATGGCAAAAGAATCTAGAATGTGTGGGTTGCAGAACTGGCTTTCAGGAAGCCTTCGTTCTATTGTAGTTTTAGGACTGCAAGGGCGTCAGCCGAGAGTTATAGATCTCCTCACACATTTAACGTTTCTTATTGCTCCCTCTTCGGTTTTCAAAAAAGAAATTAAATCTTTAAAAAGATCTAAATGTTTGTTTAAAAAAAAATATCTTAAACTAAATCAATTGTGAGGGAGATTTTCCGTATTTCGAATTGTAAGAAAACGCGGGTGTCTAGAAACGCGAAAAATATATCACAATTTGCTCAAGATATCTTTTCCGACTTGCAATTCCCGAAATTGCCACCGCGCGCCATTTTGAGAAAAACGATATCTTTACGATGAATTTTCATTGCGGATTAATATATTGGCTAATTATAAAAAGGTAAAAAACTTCAGCCACACATGACTTCGGACAAGCCTTGGACTATCCTCATCAAAATTTTCATATCTTTATGTGCGATAGATTTTCCCTGTCATCGCGGAAACACTAATACACAAAACTGCCATTCTTATGATTTTAGAGATAAATGGATTGAGGGTGAGGTGGTGGGAATGCTTGATTTTGTTAATTGAATATCAAAAAGAAAAAATACTGTAATGTTAATTACCAAAGTCCGTTCTTTCACGAATAATAATATATTTACTAAAATAAAACTCGGACAAAATTTAATTTTTTTTTATATAATTTTTCCAATTTTTTGAAAACTGACGACACATGACAAAAGAATCTAGAATGTGTGGATTGCAGAACTGGCTTTCAGGAAGCATTCGGGCTATTGTAGTTTTAGGACTGCAAGGGCGTCAGCCGAGAGTTATAGATCTCCTCCCACATTTAACGTTTCTTATTGCTCTCTCTTCGGTTTTCAAAAAAGAAATTAAATCATTAAAAAGATCTAAATGTTTGTTTTTAAAAACAATATCTAAACTAAAACAATTGTGAGGGAGATTTTCCGTATTTCGAATTGTAAACAAACGCGGGTGTCTAGAAACTCGAAAAATAAATCACAATTTGCTCAAGATATCTTTTCCGACTTGCGATTCCCGAAACTGCCACCGCGCGCCATTATGAGAAAAACGATGTCTTTATGATGAATTTTCATTGCGGATTAATATATTGGCTAATTATCAAAACATAAAAACTTCAGCCACACATCACTTCGGACCAGCCTTGGACTATCCTCATCAAAATTTTCATATCTTTATGTGCGATAGATGTTCCCTGTCATCGCGGAAACGCTAATACACAAAACTGCCCTTCTTATGATTTTAGAGATAAATGTATTGAGTGTGAGGTAGTGGGAATGCTTGATTTTGTGAACTGAATGTCAAAAAGAAAAAATACTGTAATGTTAATTACCAAAGTCCCTTCTTTCACGAATAATAATATATTTACTAAAATAAAACTCGGAAAAAATTTAATTTTTTGTTATATAATTTTTCCAATTTTTTGAAAACTGACGAGACATGGCAAAAGAATCTAGAATGTGTGGGTTGCAGAACTGGCTTTCAGGAAGCCTTCGGGCTATTGTAGTTTTAGGACTGCAAGGGCGTCAGCCGAGAGTTATAGATCTCCTCCCACATTTAACGTTTCTTATTGCTCTCCCTTCGGTATTCAAAAAACAAATTAAATCTTTAAAAAGATCTAAATGTTTGATTTAAAAACAATATCTTAAACTAAATCAATTGTGAGGGAGATTTTCCGTATTTCGAATTGTAAGAAAACACGGGTGTTTAGAAACGCGAGAAATATATCACAATTTGGGCAACCTATCTTTTCCGACTTGCGATTCCCGAAACTGCCACCGCGCGCCATTTTGAGAAAAACGATATCTTTACGATGAATTTTCATTGCGGATTAATATATTGGCTAATTATAAAAAGGTAAAAAACTTCAGCCACACATGACTTCGGACAAGCCTTGGACTATCCTCATCAAAATTTTCATATCTTTATGTGCGATAGATTTTCCCTGTCATCGCGGAAACACTAATACACAAAACTGCCATTCTTATGATTTTAGAGATAAATGGATTGAGGGTGAGGTGGTGGGAATGCTTGATTTTGTTAATTGAATATCAAAAAGAAAAAATACTGTAATGTTAATTACCAAAGTCCGTTCTTTCACGAATAATAATATATTTACTAAAATAAAACTCGGACAAAATTTAATTTTTTTTTATATAATTTTTCCAATTTTTTAAAAACCGACGAGACATGGCAAAAGAATCTAGAATGTGTGGGTTGCAGAACTGGCTTTCAGGAAGCCTTCGGGCTATTGTAGTTTTAGGACTGCAAGGGCGTCAGCCGAGAGTTATAGATCTCCTCCCACATTTAACGTTCCTTATTGCTCTCTCTTCGGTTTTCAAAAAAGAAATTAAATCATTAAAAAGATCTAAACGTTTGTTTTTAAAAACAATATCTTAAACTAAAACAATTGTGAGGGAGATTTTCCGTATTTGAAATTGTAAGCAAACGCTGGTGTCTAGAAACGCGAAAAATATATCACAATTTGCTCAAGATATCTTTTCCGACTTGCGATTCCCGAAACTGCCACCGCGCGCCATTTTGAGAAAAATGATGTATTTATGATGAATTTTCATTGCGGATTAATATATTGGCTAATTATCAAAACGTAAAAAACTTCAGCCACACATCACTTCGGACCAGCCTTGGACTATCCTCATCAAAATTTTCATATATTTATGTGCGATAGATGTTCCCTGTCATCGCGGAAACAATAATACACAAAACTGCCCTTCTTATGATTTTAGAGATAAATGGATTGAGTGTGAGGTGGTGGGAATGCTTGATTTTGTGAACTGAATGTCAAAAAGAAAAAATACTCTAATGTTAATTACCAAAGTCCCTTCTTTCACGAATAATAATATATTTACTAAAATAAAACTGGGACAAAATTTAATTTTTTGTTATATAATTTTTCCAATTTTTTGAAAACTGACGAGACATGGCAAAAGAATCTAGAATGTGTGGGTTGCAGAACTGGCTTTCAGGAAGCCTTCGGGTTATTGTAGTTTTAGGACTGCAAGGGCGTCAGCCGAGAGTTATAGATCTCCTCCCACATTTAACGTTTCTTATTGCCCTCTCTTCGGTTTTCAAAAAAAAAATTAAATCATTAAAAAGATCTAAATGTTTGTTTTTAAAAACAATATCTAAACTAAAACAATTGTGAGGGAGATTTTCCGTATTTCGAATTGTAAACAAACGCGGGTGTTTAGAAACGCGAGAAATATATCACAATTTGGGCAACCTATCTTTTCCGACTTGCGATTCCCGAAACTGCCACCGCGCGCTATTTTGAGAAAAACGATGTCTTTATGATCAATTTTCATTGCGGATTAATATATTGGCGGATTATCAAAACGTTAAAAACTTCAGACACACATAACTTCGGACCAGCCTTGGACTATCATCAAAATTTTCATATCTTTACGTGCGATAGATGTTCCCTGTCATTGCGGAAACACTAATAGAAAAAACTGCCATTCTTATGATTTTAGAGATAAATGGATTGAGTGTGAGGTGGTGGGAATGCTTGATTTTGTGAACTGAATGTCAAAAAGAAAAAATACTGTAATGTTAATTACCAAAGTCCCTTCTTTCAAGAATAATAATATATTTACTAAAATAAAACTCGGACAAAATTTAATTTTTTGTTATATAATTTTCCAATTTTTTGAAAACTGACGAGACATGGCAAAAGAATCTAGAATGTGTGGGTTGCAGAACTGGCTTTCAGGAAGCCTTCGGGCTATTGTAGTTTTAGGACTGCAAGGGCGTCAGCCGAGAGTTATAGATCTCCTCCCACATTTAACGTTCCTTATTGCTCTCTCTTCGGTTTTCAAAAAAGAAATTAAATCATTAAAAAGATCTAAACGTTTGTTTTTAAAAACAATATCTTAAACTAAAACAATTGTGAGGGAGATTTTCCGTATTTCGAATTGTAAGCAAACGCTGGTGTCTAGAAACGCGAAAAATATATCACAATTTGCTCAAGATATCTTTTCCGACTTGCGATTCCCGAAACTGCCACCGCGCGCCATTTTGAGAAAAATGATGTATTTATGATGAATTTTCATTGCGGATTAATATATTGGCTAATTATCAAAACGTAAAAAACTTCAGCCACACATCACTTCGGACCAGCCTTGGACTATCCTCATCAAAATTTTCATATATTTATGTGCGATAGATGTTCCCTGTCATCGCGGAAACAATAATACACAAAACTGCCATTCTTATGATTTTAGAGATAAATGGATTGAGTGTGAGGTGGTGGGAATGCTTGATTTTGTGAACTGAATGTCAAAAAGAAAAAATACTCTAATGTTAATTACCAAAGTCCCTTCTTTCACGAATAATAATATATTTACTAAAATAAAACTGGGACAAAATTTAATTTTTTGTTATATAATTTTTCCAATTTTTTGAAAACTGACGAGACATGGCAAAAGAATCTAGAATGTGTGGGTTGCAGAACTGGCTTTCAGGAAGCCTTCGGGTTATTGTAGTTTTAGGACTGCAAGGGCGTCAGCCGAGAGTTATAGATCTCCTCCCACATTTAACGTTTCTTATTGCCCTCTCTTCGGTTTTCAAAAAAAAAATTAAATCATTAAAAAGATCTAAATGTTTGTTTTTAAAAACAATATCTAAACTAAAACAATTGTGAGGGAGATTTTCCGTATTTCGAATTGTAAACAAACGCGGGTGTCTAGAATCTCGAAAAATATATCACAATTTGCTCAAGATATCTTTTCCGACTTGCGATTCCCGAAACTGCCACCGCGCGCCATTTTGAGAAAAACGATGTCTTTATGATGAATTTTCATTGCAGATTAATATATTGGCTAATTATCAAAACATAAAAAACTTCAGCCACACATCACTTCGGACCAGCCTTGGACTATCCTCCTCAAAATTTTCATATCTTTATGTGCGATAGATGTTCCCTGTCATCGCGGAAACACTAATACACAAAACTGCCATTCTTATGATTTTAGAGATAAATGGATTGAGGGTGAGGTGGTGGGAATGCTTGATTTTGTTAATTGAATATCAAAAAGAAAAAATACTGTAATGTTAATTACCAAAGTCACTTCTTTCACGAATAATAATATATTTACTAAAATAAAACTGGGACAAAATTTAATTTTTTGTTATATAATTTTTTCAATTTTTTAAAAACTGACGAGACATGGCAAAAGAATCTTGAATGTGTGGGTTGCAGAACTGGCTTTCAGGAAGCCTTCGGGCTATTGTAGTTTTAGGACTGCAAGGGCGTCAGCCGAGAGTTATAGATCTCCTCCCACATTTAACGTTCCTTATTGCTCTCTCTTCGGTTTTCAAAAAAGAAATTAAATCATTAAAAAGATCTAAACGTTTGTTTTTAAAAACAATATCTTAAACTAAAACAATTGTGAGGGAGATTTTCCGTATTTCGAATTGTAAGCAAACGCTGGTGTCTAGAAACGCGAAAAATATATCACAATTTGCTCAAGATATCTTTTCCGACTTGCGATTCCCGAAACTGCCACCGCGCGCCATTTTGAGAAAAACGATGTATTTATGATGAATTTTCATTGCGGATTAATATATTGGCTAATTATCAAAACGTAAAAAACTTCAGCCACACATCACTTCGGACCAGCCTTGGACTATCCTCATCAAAATTTTCATATCTTTATGTGCGATAGATGTTCCCTGTCATCGCGGAAACACTACTACACAAAACGGCCATTCTTATGATTTTAGAGATAAATGGATTGAGTGTGAGGTGGTGGGAATGCTTGATTTTGTTAATTCAATATAAAAAAGCAAAAATAGTGTAATGTTAATTACCAAAGTCCCTTCTTTCACGAATAATAATATTGTTATGAATTTTGTATATATCTGTAAATATTCCATTTGTTTAAATTTATTTTATTTTATTATTGTGAAAATTGCAGTATTATTAATGTATTTCCTATTGAGCATCATGTAACTCAATGCTAAAGGCCTCAGGTGCTTTGCAAGAAAAACAACCTTACAGCATTGGTTTTATAATGGAAGTCTATGGTAAAATCGCCAAGGAATGGGTTTATCGCCAAGTTGGCGATGGTTTTGGCGACTTATTTTTGTCGCCAAATAATAATATATTTGGCGATATATCGCCAAATGTCGCCAAGTTGGCGACGGATTTGGTGACTTTTTGTGCAACCACACCCCCCTTATACCTATACATTGGGATCCTTTCTTGCTTGGGTTCTCTATCGAAAGTTAAAGCACTTTCTGGTAATTTCTAGCATCTGAAGGCTCTGGAATAATCTAGAAAGATCTCTGAAACCTATATAAGGACCTCCATCAGTTCAGTTAGTTAGTTGTCTGTCAACTGCGATTGAATTCATACGAGAGGTTTTGCATTGAGAACTGTGTTACTCGGATCGATTTTGTCGTTGATACGTCGTATTGAACGCATTGTTTCTGTGAGAAATTTTGCTGCGCTTTTATTGGATTTGAAGATTACTGAATATCTTGTAATCTTCAGAAGATATTTGTGATCGTATTGCACTGTTTATAGTGAATAAAGCCTTTTTATTGTTCTTTATTGGCATCAGTCCTTTCGAACCCCGAGCTCTCTCGTATTGCACTGTTTATAGTGAATAAAGCCTTTTTATTGTTCTTTATTGGCATCAGTCCTTTCGAACCCCGAGCTCACAACATTTGGTGTCAGGAGTGGGGTTGAATGCCGATCACCAGAGCAATGGAGGCTGAACTGAAATAATTATTGGAGAAATTAGCTGCGAATCAGGCTGAGATGTCAACCAACCTTGGCGAGATGAAAGAAGAAATGAAGAAGGATATGTCAGCGATGGATGAGAAAATGACTGCGAACCAGGCTGAAATGAAGGAAATGTCGGAAGAAATGAAGAAGGAAATGTCAGCGATAGATGAGAAAATGACTGCCAACCTTGGCGATTTAAAAGATGAAATGAAGAAGGATATGTCAACCAACCTTGGAGAGTTGAAAGACTTAATAGAGGATAAAATAACATCTTTAAATGACAGAATTGACGGTGTGGAAAACAAAGTTGAAGGAAGATTTCAAGAAATAGAAGGAAAGGTAGAAGAAATTCAAAGGACAGCCAGTACAGTAGAAGAAAGAGTAGAAGAAAAAGTTCAAAAGATCGCCGAGACCGTTGAAGAAAGAGTAGAAGAAAAAGTTCAAAAGATCGCGAAGACCGTCGAAGAAAGCATAGAGAATGTAAAAAAAGATTTGGAAAAAGTCAAGAAACAGAAGATAACTGCCGGAAGCTATACCGAAGATGTCAAGTATCAATCTATGCTTCCTCGTTCCTGTATTAAACTCTCGACCTATGACGGAAAATCCTCATGGCCAGTTTTTAAGACACAATTTGGGATCGTAGCGGACGCCAATGGATGGGATTCCCAGACAAAGGCTTGCCAGTTAGCTGCTTCTCTACGAGCTGATGCTGCCGACGTCCTACAGACTTTGCCTGCAAATGAACCGCTGGATTTTGAAACGCTCGTCAGTGCCTTAGAATTGCGCTTTGGCGAGAAATGCATGAAGGAATATAGCAGACTCCAGCTCAAAACTCGACAGCAGAAATCCACTGAATCCCTGCAAGAGCTTGCTACGGATGTCGAGAGACTTTCACATCTTGCTTATCCTGACTGTCCGACTGAAATTAGAGAAAGCTTAGCTCTGCAGCATTTCATCGATGGTGTGCGTGACTTTGAGATCCAGAAACAACTCCGGATTGCAGATCTCAGTGACTTCAATGGGGCTTTAGTTTATGCCCTGAAATTCGAGGCAGCCCAGCAAGCTACAAGGAAAGATCGACACTTTGTGCGAGCAGCCAACCTGCCTGAGACGTCGGATAGAGCTGTGGAGTGCTTACAGCAGCAGATGAATGACATAATGAGAAAGAAAAACTCTCCTGGACCCCGCCACGTGTAATCCTTCAAACTGTGACCGGAGATAAGATCGATATACATGGAAGAATGACACTGAAAATAAAGTTTGGGAACGCCGCTTATCGCCATACAGTCTACGTGGCCGATATTTCAGATCCTTTCATACTCGGATTGGACTTTTTAAAAGAGCATGAATTCACACTGGACTTTAAGAATAATGAGTTACGCTCTGCTCAAGAAGATGTCACAATTTTCAAACTTGGAAATGAGTCCGGGTCTATTCAACGGATCACATCCAAGGCAGATGTTATCATCCCTCCTCGGACCGAAATGATGATACCTGGATTAACTGGAAACGAAAGAATTTTCCAGTATGGCTTGACTGGATATCCTGAGAAGAGCCCAAAGGGAGTGCTAATGGCATCAGCGCTGGTAGATCTGTCGAGAGATGTCATACCTGTGAGAATTGCGAACATAAGTGAAAAATCTAGAATTATCCAGAAGGGTGAAGTGCTTGCAACCTGTGCTCCAGTCACCTGTGTTTGCAAAGACCCGAGCTTGACGTTGTCGGAGCCGTCTACAAGTTTAACACCTGAAATTGGACGAAATGAGAATTTATCTCCTGAGCAGAGACATGCCGCAGAAAGACTGTTCCAGGAATTTAAGGATGTGTTTTCACAAAACGAGAATGATATAGGTCGCACTTCTCTGACACGTCATAGAATTGATACTGCCGACCATCCACCGATTAAACAGCATCCAAGACGCTTGCCGTTCGCAAAACAAGAAGAGGTTTCTAAGCTCCTACGAGAGATGCAGGATAGTGACATCATCGAACCGTCATCAAGTCCGTGGGCCTCTCCCATCGTGTTGGTCCGAAAGAAAGATGGCTCCACAAGATTTTGTGTGGATTATCGTAAACTTAACGATATCACGAAGAAGGACAGCTATCCTCTACCAAGAATAGACGACACGCTATATACTCTTTCAGGACATAAATGGTTTTCCACACTGGATTTGAAGAGTGGATATTGGCAAGTAGAGATCCATCCTGATGATAAAGAGAAGACCACATTTACTACTGGACAAGGACTTTGGCAATTTAAAGTTATGCCGTTCGGGCTCTGCAATGCTCCAGCAACGTTCGAGCGCCTCATGGAGACATTGTTAAAAGGTCTGACCTTTGAAGCTTGTCTCATCTACCTAGATGACGTCATCATTGGTGGCCGCACGTTTGAAGAACATCTAGAGAATATTCGAAAAGTGTTAACGAAACTAAGAGCGGCGAATTTAAAGCTGAACCCTTTGAAATGCAAGTTCTTCCAACGGGAAGTAAATTATCTAGGACACATCATTTCAGCTGAAGGTGTTCGAACAGATCCTGAAAAAGTGTCCGCAGTAAAGAACTGGAAGCGTCCGGAAAATGTCCATCAGTTGCGAAGCTTTCTGGGACTATGCACTTATTACAGAAAGTTTGTCCAGGGATTCTCCAACATCGCAAGACCATTGCATAGGCTCACTGAAAGCAAGCAGAAGTTTCTATGGACACAAGAATGCGAGAATTCCTTCCAGCGGCTGAAAGAAGCTCTCACATCCTCTCCAGTCCTTACCTATCCGCACCCCGAGAAACAGTTCATTGTGGACACGGATGCCAGTCATGAAAGTGTCGGCGCTGTACTTTCCCAAGAAATAGATGGCCAAGAACGTGTCGTAGCATACTGGAGCAAATGTTTATCGAAAACAGAGCGGAATTATTGCGTCACTCGTAAGGAGTTATTAGCTATAGTAAAAGCCATAGAACACTTCCATCACTATCTCTATGGCAGGAAATTTCTCCTTCGTACAGATCACGCATCCCTAACATGGCTGATGAATTTTAAGAACCCAGAGGGCGAAGTAGCCAGATGGATACAACGACTCCAGGAATACGACTTTGACATCAGGCATCGTAAAGGCTCATCGCATGGAAATGCTGATGCCTTATCAAGAAGACCGTGTCCCGAAAGTTGTCGCTATTGTTCCAGAGCGGAGAACAAGTATAATCCCGAACATGTCATACGCCAGACGAAGACTTCACTATCAACGCCACCAGATCCCTGGAGTGATGAGAAGATTCGAGAAGATCAAATGGCAGACTCTGACATCAAACCAATCTTGGAGTTATTAGAATCTTCTAGCACGAAGCCCAGTTGGAAAGACATCTCGACTTACAGTCCTACGACGAAGCAATATTGGGCTCTTTGGAACTCCCTCCACGTCAAGAATGGTGTCCTGTTCCGAAAATTCGAATCGGAAGATGGGAAAACGTCTCGGTGGCAGTTGGTACTTCCTCGATCCCGAATCCCAGAGGTCCTCAAGGAATTACATGGCAGTCCCACTGGTGGCCATTTTGGAGTCATGAAAACATTACATAGAGTCCGAGAGCGCTTCTTCTGGGGAAAAGCGAGAGCTGACGTCGAACGATGGTGCAAATCTTGCGATGCATGTGCAGCTCGGAAAGGACCAATGAAACGTAGCCGAGGAAGACTACATCTCTACAATGTAGGAGCACCTTTTGAACGCATCTCCCTTGACATCCTAGGTCCTCTGCCAAGAAGTGCTGATGGCAACAAATACCTCCTTGTTGTCATGGACTATTTCACGAAATGGCCTGAAGTCTATGCCATCCCTGATCAAGAAGCTTCTACGGTTGCGGATGCCTTGGTACACCAGTGGATATCAAGGAATGGAGTCCCCCTTCAAATGCATTCTGACCAGGGGAGAAATTTCATCTCTGCTGTGATTGAGGGTCTCTGTCAACTTCTCGGAATGGACAAAACTAGGACGACGCCTTTACATCCACAGTCGGATGGCATGGTTGAGAGATTTAATCGTACCATCCTCAACAATCTCTCACTGCTAGTCTCAAGAAACCAACAAGACTGGGACCAAAAACTTCCCTTGTTTCTTCTCGCCTATCGCAGCGCCGTCCATGAAACAACCGGCTATTCCCCGTCTCAGATGCTTTTCGGTCGTGATCTTCGTTTACCTTGTGATCTGCTTTTTGGTCGCCCTCCAGATGCGCCTTCATCGCCAGAGGGATATGTGCAGAATCTCCAGGCACGATTTGAAGACGTCCACAACTTGGCTCGAGAGCGGATCAATATACAGACGGAGAAGATGAATACCAGGTACGACACGAAAGCCACGGGACATCAATTCAAAGAAGGTGACAAGGTTTGGTTTTATAATCCGACTCGACGTAAAGGACTTTCTCCCAAACTGCAATCGCACTGGGACGGTCCTTATACAGTCCTAAACAGACTGAACGATGTCGTAATTCGGATCCGAAAGTCACCAAGTTCGAAGCCTAGAGTCGTTCATTACGACAGGCTGGCTCCATACTATGGCCATAGTACTTAGTTCATTAATTGTAAATAGTGTAATGTAAATAATGTAAATTAGTATGACCATGGTCTTGTATATAAATTAATGTAATAATTTCTTTTGCTTAGCATTATCATTATTAATGTTATTATTTAAATACTTGTATGTAATGATGTCTATGCTTTAATTTAATTCAATTTTATTTTTAAATAAGTGTATATTTTGTATAATTCAGCATTATGAATGTATTTTGAATAGTATAGCATTTGTTGGTAACGGGTTTGCTTTCCGATCAAAGGTTGAACTGCCCGGGACGTGCAGTCCTTGAGAGGGGGGCAATGTTATGAATTTTGTATATATCTGTAAATATTCCATTTGTTTAAATTTATTTTATTTTATTATTGTGAAAATTGCAGTATTATTAATGTATTTCCTATTGAGCATCATGTAACTCAATGCTAAAGGCCTCAGGTGCTTTGCAAGAAAAACAACCTTACAGCATTGGTTTTATAATGGAAGTCTATGGTAAAATCGCCAAGGAATGGGTTTATCGCCAAGTTGGCGATGGTTTTGGCGACTTATTTTTGTCGCCAAATTTGGCGATATATCGCCAAATGTCGCCAAGTTGGCGACGGATTTGGCGACTTTTTGTGCAACCACACCCCCCTTATACCTATACATTGGGATCCTTTCTTGCTTGGGTTCTCTATCGAAAGTTAAAGCACTTTCTGGTAATTTCTAGCATCTGAAGGCTCTGGAATAATCTAGAAAGATCTCTGAAACCTATATAAGGACCTCCATCAGTTCAGTTAGTTAGTTGTCTGTCAACTGCGATTGAATTCATACGAGAGGTTTTGCATTGAGAACTGTGTTACTCGGATCGATTTTGTCGTTGATACGTCGTATTGAACGCATTGTTTCTGTGAGAAATTTTGCTGCGCTTTTATTGGATTTGAAGATTACTGAATATCTTGTAATCTTCAGAAGATATTTGTGATTGTATTGCACTGTTTATAGTGAATAAAGCCTTTTTATTGTTCTTTATTGGCATCAGTCCTTTCGAACACCGAGCTCACAACAATATATTTACTAAAATAAAACTCGGAAAAAATTTAATTTTTTGTTATATAATTTTTCCAATTTTTTAAAAACTGACGAGACATGGCAAAAGAATCTAGAATGTGTGGGTTGCAGAACTGGCTTTCAGGAAGCCTTCGGCTATTGTAGTTTTAGGACTGCAAGGGCGTCAGCCGAGAGTTATAGATCTCCTCCCACATTTAACGTTCCTTATTGCTCTCTCTTAGGTTTTCAAAAAAGAAATTAAATCATTAAAAAGATCTAAACGTTTGTTTTTAAAAACAATATCTTAAACTAAAACAATTGTGAGGGAGATTTTCCGTATTTCGAATTGTAAGCAAACGCTGGTATCTAGAAACGCGAAAAATATATCACAATTTGCTCAAGATATCTTTTCCGACTTGCGATTCCCGAAACTGCCACCGCGCGCCAATTTGAGAAAAACGATGTATTTATGATGAATTTTCATTGCGGATTAATATATTGGCTAATTATCAAAACGTAAAAAACTTCAGCCACACATCACTTCGGACCAGCCTTGGACTATCCTCATCAAAATTTTCATATATTTATGTGCGATAGATGTTCCCTGTCATCGCGGAAACAATAATACACAAAATTGCCATTCTTATGATTTTAGAGATAAATGGATTCAGTGTGAGGTGGTGGGAATGCTTGATTTTGTGAACTGAATGTCAAAAAGAAAAAATACTGTAATGTTAATTACCAAAGTCCCTTCTTTCACGAATAATAATATATTTACTAAAATAAAACTCGGAAAAAATTTAATTTTTTGTTATATAATTTTTCCAATTTTTTGAAAACTGACGAGACATGGCAAAAGAATCTAGAATGTGTGGGTTGCAGAACTGGCTTTCAGGAAGCCTTCGGGCTATTGTAGTTTTAGGACTGCAAGGGCGTCAGCCGAGAGTTATAGATCTCCTCACACATTTAACGTTTCTTATTGCTCCCTCTTCGGTTTTCAAAAAAGAAATTAAATCTTTAAAAAGATCTAAATGTTTGTTTTTAAAAAAAATATCTTAAACTAAATCAATTGTGAGGGAGATTTTCCGTATTTCGAATTGTAAGCAAACGCGGGTGTCTAGAAACGCGAAAAATATATCACAATTTGCTCAAGATATCTTTTCCGACTTGCGATTCCCGAAATTGCCACCGCGCGCCATTTTGAGAAAAACGATATCTTTACGATGAATTTTCATAGCGGATTAATATATTGGCTAATTATCAAAACGTAAAAAACTTCAGCCACACATGACTTCGGACCAGCCTTGGACTATCCTCATCAAAATTTTCATATCTTTATGTGCGATAGATGTTCCCTGTCATCGCGGAAACGCTAATACACAAAACTGCCATTCTTATGATTTTAGAGATAAATGGATTGAGTGTGAGGTGGTGGGAATGCTTGATTTTGTGAACTGAATGTCAAAAAGAAAAAATACTGTAATGTTAATTACCAAAGTCCCTTCTTTCACGAATAATAATATATTTACTAAAATAAAACTCGGAAAAAATTTAATTTTTTGTTATATAAATTTTCCAATTTTTTAAAAACTGACGAGACATGGCAAAAGAATCTAGAATGTGTGGGTTGCAGAACTGGCTTTCACGAAGCCTTCGGGCTATTGTAGTTTTAGGACTGCAAGGGCGTCAGCCGAGAGTTATAGATCTCCTCCCACATTTAACGTTCCTTATTGCTCTCTCTTCGGTTTTCAAAAAAGAAATTAAATCATTAAAAAGATCTAAACGTTTGTTTTTAAAAACAATATCTTAAACTAAAACAATTGTGAGGGAGATTTTCCGTATTTCGAATTGTAAGCAAACGCTGGTATCTAGAAACGCGAAAAATATATCACAATTTGCTCAAGATATCTTTTCCGACTTGCGATTCCCGAAACTGCCACCGCGCGCCAATTTGAGAAAAACGATGTATTTATGATGAATTTTCATTGCGGATTAATATATTGGCTAATTATCAAAACGTAAAACACTTCAGCCACACATCACTTCGGACCAGCCTTGGACTATCCTCATCAAAATTTTCATATATTTATGTGCGATAGATGTTCCCTGTCATCGCGGAAACAATAATACACAAAACTGCCATTCTTATGATTTTAGAGATAAATGGATTCAGTGTGAGGTGGTGGGAATGCTTGATTTTGTGAACTGAATGTCAAAAATAAAAAATACTGTAATGTTAATTACCAAAGTCACTTCTTTCACGAATAATAATATATTTACTAAAATAAAACTGGGACAAAATTTAATTTTTTGTTATATAATTTTTCCAATTTTTTGAAAACTGACGAGACATGGCAAAAGAATCTAGAATGTGTGGGTTGCAGAACTGACTTTCAGGAAGCCTTCGGGCTATTTTAGTTTTAGGACTCCAAGGGCGTCAGCCGAGAGTTATAGATCTCCTCCCACATTTAACGTTTCTTATTGCTCTCTCTTCGGTTTTCAAAAAAGAAATTAAATCATTAAAAAGATCTAAACGTTTGTTTTTAAAAACAATATCTTAAACTAAAACAATTGTAAGGGAGATTTTCCGTATTTCGAATTGTAAGCAAACGCTGGTGTCTAGAAACGCGAAAAATATATCACAATTTGCTCAAGATATCTTTTCCGACTTGCGATTCCCGAAACTGCCACCGCGCGCAATTTTGAGAAAAACGATGTATTTATGATGAATTTTCATTGCGGATTAATATATTGGCTAATTATCAAAACGTAAAAAACTTCAGCCACACATCACTTCGGACCAGCCTTGGACTATCCTCATCAAAATTTCCATATATTTATGTGCGATAGATGTTCCCTGTCATCGCGGAAACAATAATACACAAAACTGCCATTCTTATGATTTTAGAGATAAATGGATTGAGTGTGAGGTGGTGGGAATGCTTGATTTTGTGAACTGAATGTCAAAAAGAAAAAATACTCTAATGTTAATTACCAAAGTCCCTTCTTTCACGAATAATAATATATTTACTAAAATAAAACTCGGAAAAAATTTAATTTTTTGTTATATAATTTTTCCAATTTTTTGAAAACTCACGAGACATGGCAAAAGAATCTAGAATGTGTGGGTTGCAGAACTGGCTTTCAGGAAGCCTTCGGGCTATTGTAGTTTTAGGACTGCAAGGGCGCAGCCGAGAGTTATAGATCTCCTCACACATTTAACGTTTCTTATTGCTCCCTCTTCGGTTTTCAAAAAAGAAATTAAATCTTTAAAAAGATCTAAATGTTTGTTTAAAAAAAAAATATCTTAAACTAAATCAATTGTGAGGGAGATTTTCCGTATTTCGAATTGTAAGCAAACGCGGGTGTCTAGAAACGCGAAAAATATATCACAATTTGCTCAAGATATCTTTTCCGACTTGCGATTCCCGAAATTGCCACCGCGCGCCATTTTGAGAAAAACGATATCTTTACGATGAATTTTCATAGCGGATTAATATATTGGCTAATTATCAAAACGTAAAAAACTTCAGCCACACATGACTTCGGACCAGCCTTGGACTATCCTCATCAAAATTTTCATATCTTTATGTGCGATAGATGTTCCCTGTCATCGCGGAAACGCTAATACACAAAACTGCCATTCTTATGATTTTAGAGATAAATGGATTGAGTGTGAGGTGGTGGGAATGCTTGATTTTGTTAACTGAATGTCAAAAAGAAAAAATACTGTAATGTTAATTACCAAAGTCCCTTCTTTCACGAATAATAATATATTTACTAAAATAAAACTCGGACAAAATTTAATTTTTTGTTATATAACTTTTTCCAATTTTTTGAAAACTGACGAGACATGGCAAAAGAATCTAGAATGTGTGGGTTGCAGAACTGGCTTTCAGGAAGCCTTTGGGCTATTGTAGTTTAAGGACTGCAAGGGCGTCAGCCGAAAATTATAGATCTCCTCACACATTTAACGTTTCTTATTGCTCTCTCTTCGGTTTTCCTAAAAGAAATTAAATCATTAAAAAGATCTAAATGTTTGTTTTTAAAAACAATATCTAAAATAAAACATTTGTGAGGGAGATTTTCCGTATTTCGAATTGTAAGCAAACGCGGGTGTCTAGAAACGCGAAAAATATATCACAATTTCTTCAAGATATATTTTTCGACTTGCGATTCCCGAAATTGCCACCGCGCGCCATTTTGAGAAAAACGATATCTTTACGATGAATTTTCATAGCGGATTAATATATTGGCTAATTATCAAAACGTAAAAAACTTCAGCCACACATCACTTCGGAACAGCCTTGGACTATCCTCATCAAAATTTTCATATCTTTATGTGCGATAGATGTTCCCTGTCATCGCGGAAACATTAATACACAAAACTGCCCTTCTTATGAGTTTAGAGATAAATCGATCGAGTGTGAGGTGGTGGGAATGCCTGATTTTGTTAACTGAATGTCAAAAAGAAAAAATACTGTAATGTTAATTACCAAAGTCCCTTCTTTCACGAATAATAATATATTTACTAAAATAAAACTCGGACAAAATTTAATTTTTTGTTATATAATTTTTAAAATTTTTTGAAAACTGACGAGACATGGCAAAAGAATCTAGAATGTGTGGGTTGCAGAACTGGCTTTCAGGAAGCCTTCGGGCTATTGTAGTTTTAGGACTGCAAGGGCGTCAGCCGAGAGTTATAGATCTCCTCCCACATTTAACGTTTCTTATTGCTCTCCCTTCGGTATTCAAAAAACAAATTAAATCTTTAAAAAGATCTAAATGTTTGTTTAAAAAAAAATATATCTTAAACTAAATCAATTGTGAGGGAGATTTTCCGTATTTCGAATTGTAAGCAAACGCGGGTGTCTAGAAACGCGAAAAATATATCACAATTTGCTCAAGATATCTTTTCCGACTTGCGATTCCCGAAATTGCCACCGCGCACCATTTTGAGAAAAACGATATCTTTACGATGAATTTTCATTGCGGATTAATTTATTGGCTAATTATGAAAACGTAAAAAACTTCAGCCACACATGACTTCGGAACAGCCGTGGACTATCCTCATCAAAATTTTCATATCTTTATGTGCGATAGATGTTCCCTGTCATCGCGGAAACGCTAATACACAAAACTGCCATTCTTATGATTTTAGAGATAAATGGATTGAGGGTGAGGTGGTGGGAATGCTTGATTTTGTTAATTGAATATCAAAAAGAAAAAATACTGTAATGTTAATTACCAAAGTCACTTCTTTCACGAATAATAATATATTTACTAAAATAAAACTGGGACAAAATTTAATTTTTTGTTATATAATTTTTTCAATTTTTTAAAAACCGACGAGACATGGCAAAAGAATCTAGAATGTGTGGGTTGCAGAACTGGCTTTCAGGAAGCCTTCGGGCTATTGTAGTTTTAGGACTGCAAGGGCGTCAGCCGAGAGTTATAGATCTCCTCCCACATTTAACGTTTCTTATTGCTCTCTCTTCGGTTTTCAAAAAAGAAATTAAATCATTAAAAAGATCTAAACGTTTGTTTTTAAAAACAATATCTTAAACTAAAACAATTGTGAGGGAGATTTTCTGTATTTCGAATTGTAAACAAACGCTGGTGTCTAGAAACGCGAAAAATATATCACAATTTGCTCAAGATATCTTTTCCGACTTGCGATTCCCGAAACTGCCACCGCGCGCCATTTTGAGAAAAATGATGTATTTATGATGAATTTTCATTGCGGATTAATATATTGGCTAATTATCAAAACGTAAAAAACTTCAGCCACACATCACTTCGGACCAGCCTTGGACTATCCTCATCAAAATCTTCATATATTTATGTGCGATAGATGTTCCCTGTCATCGCGGAAACAATAATACACAAAACTGCCATTCTTATGATTTTAGAGATAAATGGATTGAGTGTGAGGTGGTGGGAATGCTTGATTTTGTGAACTGAATGTCAAAAAGAAAAAATATTCTAATGTTAATTACCAAAGTCCCTTCTTTCACGAATAATAATATATTTACTAAAATAAAACTCGGAAAAAATTTAATTTTTTGTTATATAATTTTTCCAATTTTTTGAAAACTGACGAGACATGGCAAAAGAATCTAGAATGTGTGGGTTGCAGAACTGGCTTTCAGGAAGCCTTCGGGCTATTGTAGTTTTAGGACTGCAAGGGCGTCAGCCGAGAGTTATAGATCTCCTCACACATTTAACGTTTCTTATTGCTCCCTCTTCGGTTTTCAAAAAAGAAATTAAATCTTTAAAAAGATCTAAATGTTTGTTTTAAAAAAAAATATCTTAAACTAAATCAATTGTGAGGGAGATTTTCCGTATTTCGAATTGTAAGCAAACGCGGGTGTCTAGAAACGCGAAAAATATATCACAATTTGCTCAAGATATCTTTTCCGACTTGCGATTCCCGAAATTGCCACCGCGCGCCATTTTGAGAAAAACGATATCTTTACGATGAATTTTCATAGCGGATTAATATATTGGCTAATAATCAAAACGTAAAAAACTTCAGCCACACATGACATCGGACAAGCCTTGGACTATCCTCATCAAAATTTTCATATCTTTATGTGCGATAGATGTTCCCTGTCATCGCGGAAACGCTAATACACAAAACTGCCATTCTTATGATTTTAGAGATAAATGGATTGAGGGTGAGGTGGTGGGAATGCTTGATTTTGTTAATTGAATATCAAAAAGAAAAAATACTGTAATGTTAATTACCAAAGTCACTTCTTTCACGAATAATAATATATTTACTAAAATAAAACTGGGACAAAATTTAAGTTTTTGTTATATAATTTTTCCAATTTTTTGAAAACTGACGAGACATGGCAAAAGAATCTAGAATGTGTGGGTTGCAGAACTGGCTTTCAGGAAGCCTTCGGGCTATTGTAGTTTTAGGACTGCAAGGGCGTCAGCCGAGAGTTATAGATCTCCTCCCACATTTAACGTTTCTTATTGCTCTCTCTTCGGTTTTCAAAAAAGAAATTAAATCATTAAAAAGATCTAAACGTTTGTTTTTAAAAACAATATCTTAAACTAAAACAATTGTGAGGGAGATTTTCTGTATTTCGAATTGTAAACAAACGCTGGTGTCTAGAAACGCGAAAAATATATCACAATTTGCTCAAGATATCTTTTCCGACTTGCGATTCCCGAAACTGCCACCGCGCGCCATTTTGAGAAAAATGATGTATTTATGATGAATTTTCATTGCGGATTAATATATTGGCTAATTATCAAAACGTAAAAAACTTCAGCCACACATCACTTCGTACCAGCCTTGGACTATCCTCATCAAAATCTTCATATATTTATGTGCGATAGATGTTCCCTGTCATCGCGGAAACAATAATACACAAAACTGCCATTCTTATGATTTTAGAGATAAATGGATTGAGTGTGAGGTGGTGGGAATGCTTGATTTTGTGAACTGAATGTCAAAAAGAAAAAATATTCTAATGTTAATTACCAAAGTCCCTTCTTTCACGAATAATAATATATTTACTAAAATAAAACTCGGAAAAAATTTAATTTTTTGTTATATAATTTTTCCAATTTTTTGAAAACTGACGAGACATGGCAAAAGAATCTAGAATGTGTGGGTTGCAGAACTGGCTTTCAGGAAGCCTTCGGGCTATTGTAGTTTTAGGACTGCAAGGGCGTCAGCCGAGAGTTATAGATCTCCTCACACATTTAACGTTTCTTATTGCTCCCTCTTCGGTTTTCAAAAAAGAAATTAAATCTTTAAAAAGATCTAAATGTTTGTTTTAAAAAAAAATATCTTAAACTAAATCAATTGTGAGGGAGATTTTCCGTATTTCGAATTGTAAGCAAACGCGGGTGTCTAGAAACGCGAAAAATATATCACAATTTGCTCAAGATATCTTTTCCGACTTGCGATTCCCGAAATTGCCACCGCGCGCCATTTTGAGAAAAACGATATCTTTACGATGAATTTTCATAGCGGATTAATATATTGGCTAATAATCAAAACGTAAAAAACTTCAGCCACACATGACATCGGACAAGCCTTGGACTATCCTCATCAAAATTTTCATATCTTTATGTGCGATAGATGTTCCCTGTCATCGCGGAAACGCTAATACACAAAACTGCCATTCTTATGATTTTAGAGATAAATGGATTGAGGGTGAGGTGGTGGGAATGCTTGATTTTGTTAATTGAATATCAAAAAGAAAAAATACTGTAATGTTAATTACCAAAGTCACTTCTTTCACGAATAATAATATATTTACTAAAATAAAACTGGGACAAAATTTAAGTTTTTGTTATATAATTTTTCCAATTTTTTGAAAACTGACGAGACATGGCAAAAGAATCTAGAATGTGTGGGTTGCAGAACTGGCTTTCAGGAAGCCTTCGGGCTATTGTAGTTTTAGGACTGCAAGGGCGTCAGCCGAGAGTTATAGATCTCCTCACACATTTAACGTTTCTTATTGCTCCCTCTTCGGTTTTCAAAAAAGAAATTAAATCTTTAAAAAGATCTAAACGTTTGTTTTTAAAAACAATATCTTAAACTAAAACAATTGTGAGGGAGATTTTCCGTATTTCGAATTGTAAGCAAACGCTGGTGTCTAGAAACGCGAAAAATATATCACAATTTGCTCAAGATACCTTTTCCGACTTGCGATTCCCGAAACTGCCACCGCGCGCCATTTTGAGAAAAACGATGTCTTTATGATGAATTTTCATTGCGGATTTATATATTGGCTAATTATCAAAAGGTAAAAAATTTCAGCCACACATCACTTCGGACCAGCCTTGGACTATCCTCATCAAAATTTTCATATCTTTATGTGCGATAGATGTTCCCTGTCATCGCGGAAACAATAATACACAAAACTGCCATTCTTATGATTTTAGAGATAAATGGATTGAGTATGAGGTGGTGTGAATGCTTGATTTTGTTAACTGAATGTCAAAAAGAAAAAATACTGTAATGTTAATTACCAAAGTCCCTTCTTTCACGAATAATAATATATTTACTAAAATAAAACTCGGACAAAATTTAATTTTTTGTTATATAAATTTTCCATTTTTTTGAAAACTGACGAGACATGGCAAAAGAATCTAGAATGTGTGGGTTGCAGAACTGGCTTTCAGGAAGCCTTCGGGCTATTGTAGTTTTAGGACTGCAAGGGCGTCAACCGAGAGTTATAGATCTCATCCCACATTTAACTTTTCTTATTGCTCTCTCTTCGGTTTTCAAAAAAGAAATTAAATCATTAAGAAGATCTAAACGTTTGTTTTTAAAAACAATATCTTAAACTAAAACAATTGTGAGGGAGATTTTCCGTATTTCGAATTGTAAGCAAACGCTGGTGTCTAGAAACGCGAAAAATATATCACAATTTGCTCAAGATATCTTTTCCGACTTGCGATTCCCGAAACTGCCACCGCGCGCCATTTTGAGAAAAACGATGTATTTATGATGAATTTTCATTGCGGATTAATATATTGGCTAATTATCAAAACGTAAAAAACTTCAGCCACACATCACTTCGGACCAGCCTTGGACTATCCTCATCAAAATTTTCATATATTTATGTTCGATAGATGTTCCCTGTCATCGCGGAAACAATAATACACAAAACTGCCATTCTTATGATTTTAGAGATAAATGGATTGAGTGTGAGGTGGTGGGAATGCTTGATTTTGTGAACTGAATGTCAAAAAGAAAAAATACTCTAATGTTAATTACCAAAGTCCCTTCTTTCACGAATAATAATATATTTACTAAAATAAAACTCGGAAAAAATTTAATTTTTTGTTATATAATTTTTCCAATTTTTTAAAAACTGACGAGACATGGCAAAAGAATCTAGAATGTGTGGGTTGCAGAACTGGCTTTCAGGAAGCCTTCGGGCTATTGTAGTTTTAGGACTGCAAGGGCGTCAGCCGAGAGTTATAGATCTCCTCCCACATTTAACGTTCCTTATTGCTCTCTCTTCGGTTTTCAAAAAAGAAATTAAATCATTAAAAAGATCTAAACGTTTGTTTTTAAAAACAATATCTTAAACTAAAACAATTGTGAGGGAGATTTTCCGTATTTCGAATTGTAAGCAAACGCTGGTATCTAGAAACGCGAAAAATATATCACAATTTGCTCAAGATATCTTTTCCGACTTGCGATTCTCGAAACTGCCACCGCGCGCCAATTTGAGAAAAACGATGTATTTATGATGACTTTTCATTGCGGATTAATATATTGGCTAATTATCAAAACGTAAAAAACTTCAGCCTCACATCACTTCGGACCAGCCTTGGACTATCCTCATCAAAATTTTCATATCTTTATGTGCGATAGATGTTCCCTGTCATCGCGGAAACAATAATACACAAAACTGCCATTCTTATGATTTTAGAGATAAATGGATTGAGTGTGAGGTGGTGGGAATGCTTGATTTTGTGAACTGAATGTCAAAAAGAAAAAATACTGTAATGTTAATTACCAAAGTCCCTTCTTTCACGAATAATAATATATTTACTAAAATAAAACTCGGAAAAAATTTAATTTTTTGTTATATAATTTTTCCAATTTTTTGAAAACTGACGAGACATGGCAAAAGAATCTAGAATGTGTGGGTTTCAGAACTGGCTTTCAGGAAGCCTTCGGGCTATTGTAGTTTTAGGACTGCAAGGGCGTCAGCCGAGAGTTATAGATCTCCTCACACATTTAACGTTTCTTATTGCTCCCTCTTCGGTTTTCAAAAAAGAAATTAAATCTTTAAAAAGATCTAAATGTTTGTTTAAAAAAAAAAATATCTTAAACTAAATCAATTGTGAGGGAGATTTTCCGTATTTCGAATTGTAAGCAAACGCGGGTGTCTAGAAACGCGAAAAATATATTACAATTTGCTCAAGATATCTTTTCCGACTTGCGATTCCCGAAATTGCCACCGCGCGCCATTTTGAGAAAAACGATATCTTTACTATGAATTTTCATAGCGGATTAATATATTGGCTAATTATCAAAACGTAAAAAACTTCAGCCACACATGACGTCGGACCAGCCTTGGACTATCCTCATCAAAATTTTCATATCTTTATGTGCGATAGATGTTCCCTGTCATCGCGGAAACGCTAATACACAAAACTGCCATTCTTATGATTTTAGAGATAAATGGATTGAGGGTGAGGTGGTGGGAATGCTTGATTTTGTTAATTGAATATCAAAAAGAAAAAATACTGTAATGTTAATTACCAAAGTCACTTCTTTCACGAATAATAATATATTTACTAAAATAAAACTGGGACAAAATTTAATTTTTTGTTATATAATTTTTCCAATTTTTTGAAAACTGACGAGACATGGCAAAAGAATCTAGAATGTGTGGGTTGCAGAACTGGCTTTCAGGAAGCCTTCGGGCTATTGTAGTTTTAGGACTGCAAGGGCGTCAGCCGAGAGTTATAGATCTCCTCCCACATTTAACGTTTCTTATTGCTCTCTCTTCGGTTTTCAAAAAAGAAATTAAATCATTAAAAAGATCTAAACGTTTGTTTTTAAAAACAATATCTTAAACTAAAACAATTGTGAGGGAGATTTTCCGTATTTCGAATTGTAAGCAAACGCTGGTGTCTAGAAACGCGAAAAATATATCACAATTTGCTCAAGATATCTTTTCCGACTTGCGATTCCCGAAACTGCCACCGCGCGCCATTTTGAGAAAAACGATGTATTTATGATGAATTTTCATTGCGGATTAATATATTGGCTAATTATCAAAACGTAAAAAATTTCAGCCACACATCACTTCGGACCAGCCTTGGACTATCCTCATCAAAATTTTCATATCTTTATGTGCGATAGATGTTCCCTGTCATCGCGGAAACAATAATACACAAAACTGCCATTCTTATGATTTTAGAGATAAATGGATTGAGTGTGAGGTGGTGGGAATGCTTGATTTTGTGAACTGAATGTCAAAAAGAAAAAATACTGTAATGTTAATTACCAAAGTCCCTTCTTTCACGAATAATAATATATTTACTAAAATAAAACTCGGAAAAAATTTAATTTTTTGTTATATAATTTTTCCAATTTTTTGAAAACTGACGAGACATGGCAAAAGAATCTAGAATGTGTGGGTTGCAGAACTGGCTTTCAGGAAGCCTTCGGGCTATTGTAGTTTTAGGACTGCAAGGGCGTCAGCCGAGAGTTATAGATCTCCTCACACATTTAACGTTTCTTATTGCTCCCTCTTCGGTTTTCAAAAAAGAAATTAAATCTTTAAAAAGATCTAAATGTTTGTTTAAAAAAAAATATATCTTAAACTAAATCAATTGTGAGGGAGATTTTCCGTATTTCGAATTGTAAGCAAACGCGGGTGTCTAGAAACGCGAAAAATATATTACAATTTGCTCAAGATATCTTTTCCGACTTGCGATTCCCGAAATTGCCACCGCGCGCCATTTTGAGAAAAACGATATCTTTACGATGAATTTTCATAGCGGATTAATATATTGGCTAATTATCAAAACGTAAAAAACTTCAGCCACACATGACGTCGGACCAGCCTTGGACTATCCTCATCAAAATTTTCATATCTTTATGTGCGATAGATGTTCCCTGTCATCGCGGAAACGCTAATACACAAAACTGCCATTCTTATGATTTTAGAGATAAATGGATTGAGGGTGAGGTGGTGGGAATGCTTGATTTTGTTAATTGAATATCAAAAAGAAAAAATACTGTAATGTTAATTACCAAAGTCACTTCTTTCACGAATAATAATATATTTACTAAAATAAAACTGGGACAAAATTTAATTTTTTGTTATATAATTTTTCCAATTTTTTGAAAACTGACGAGACATGGCAAAAGAATCTAGAATGTGTGGGTTGCAGAACTGGCTTTCAGGAAGCCTTCGGGCTATTGTAGTTTTAGGACTGCAAGGGCGTCAGCCGAGAGTTATAGATCTCCTCCCACATTTAACGTTTCTTATTGCTCTCTCTTCGGTTTTCAAAAAAGAAATTAAATCATTAAAAAGATCTAAACGTTTGTTTTTAAAAACAATATCTTAAACTAAAACAATTGTGAGGGAGATTTTCCGTATTTCGAATTGTAAGCAAACGCTGGTGTCTAGAAACGCGAAAAATATATCACAATTTGCTCAAGATATCTTTTCCGACTTGCGATTCCCGAAACTGCCACCGCGCGCCATTTTGAGAAAAACGATGTATTTATGATGAATTTTCATTGCGGATTAATATATTGGCTAATTATCAAAACGTAAAAAATTTCAGCCACACATCACTTCGGACCAGCCTTGGACTATCCTCATCAAAATTTTCATATCTTTATGTGCGATAGATGTTCCCTGTCATCGCGGAAACAATAATACACAAAACTGCCATTCTTATGATTTTAGAGATAAATGGATTGAGTGTGAGGTGGTGGGAATGCTTGATTTTGTGAACTGAATGTCAAAAAGAAAAAATACTGTAATGTTAATTACCAAAGTCCCTTCTTTCACGAATAATAATATATTTACTAAAATAAAACTCGGAAAAAATTTAATTTTTTGTTATATAATTTTTCCAATTTTTTGAAAACTGACGAGACATGGCAAAAGAATCTAGAATGTGTGGGTTGCAGAACTGGCTTTCAGGAAGCCTTCGGGCTATTGTAGTTTTAGAACTGCAAGGGCGTCAGCCGAGAGTTATAGATCTCCTCACACATTTAACGTTTCTTATTGCACCCTCTTCGGTTTTCAAAAAAGAAATTAAATCTTTAAAAAGATCTAAATGTTTGTTTAAAAAAAAAATATCTTAAACTAAATCAATTGTGAGGGAGATTTTCCGTATTTCGAATTGTAAGCAAACGCGGGTGTCTAGAAACGCGAAAAATATATCACAATTTGCTCAAGATATCTTTTCCGACTTGCGATTCCCGAAATTGCCACCGCGCGCCATTTTGAGAAAAACGATATCTTTACGATGAATTTTCATAGCGGATTAATATATTGGCTAATAATCAAAACGTAAAAAACTTCAGCCACACATGACATCGGACAATCCTTGGACTATCCTCATCAAAATTTTCATATCTTTATGTGCGATAGATGTTCCCTGTCATCGCGGAAACGCTAATACACAAAACTGCCATTCTTATGATTTTAGAGATAAATGGATTGAGGGTGAGGTGGTGGGAATGCTTGATTTTGTTAATTGAATATCAAAAAGAAAAAATACTGTAATGTTAATTACCAAAGTCACTTCTTTCACGAATAATAATATATTTACTAAAATAAAACTGGGACAAAATTTAAGTTTTTGTTATATAATTTTTCCAATTTTTTGAAAACTGACGAGACATGGCAAAAGAATCTAGAATGTGTGGGTTGCAGAACTGGCTTTCAGGAAGCCTTCGGGCTATTGTAGTTTTAGGACTGCAAGGGCGTCAGCCGAGAGTTATAGATCTCCTCCCACATTTAACGTTTCTTATTGCTCTCTCTTCGGTTTTCAAAAAAGAAATTAAATCATTAAAAAGATCTAAACGTTTGTTTTTAAAAACAATATCTTAAACTAAAACAATTGTGAGGGAGATTTTCCGTATTTCGAATTGTAAGCAAACGCTGGTGTCTAGAAACGCGAAAAATATATCACTATTTGCTCAAGATATCTTTTCCGACTTACGATTCCCGAAACTGCCACCGCGCGCCATTTTGAGAAAAACGATGTATTTATGATGAATTTTCATTGCGGATTAATATATTGGCTAATTATCAAAACGTAAAAAACTTCAGCCACACATCACTTCGGACCAGCCTTGGACTATCCTCATCAAAATTTTCATATATTTATGTGCGATAGATGTTCCCTGTCATCGCGGAAACAATAATACACAAAACTGCCATTCTTATGATTTTAGAGATAAATGGATTGAGTGTGAGGTGGTGGGAATGCTTGATTTTGTGAACTGAATGTCAAAAAGAAAAAATACTCTAATGTTAATTACCAAAGTCCCTTCTTTCACGAATAATAATATATTTACTAAAATAAAACTCGGAAAAAATTTAATTTTTTGTTATATAATTTTTCCAATTTTTTGAAAACTGACGAGACATGGCAAAAGAATCTAGAATGTGTGGGTTGCAGAACTGGCTTTCAGGAAGCCTTCGGGCTATTGTAGTTTTAGGACTGCAAGGGCGGCAGCCGAGAGTTATAGATCTCCTCACACATTTAACGTTTCTTATTGCTCCCTCTTCGGTTTTCAAAAAAGAAATTAAATCTTTAAAAAGATCTAAATGTTTGTTTAAAAAAAAAATATCTTAAACTAAATCAATTGTGAGGGAGATTTTCCGTATTTCGAATTGTAAGCAAACGCGGGTGTCTAGAAACGCGAAAAATATATTACAATTTGCTCAAGATATCTTTTCCGACTTGCGATTCCTGAAATTGCCACCGCGCGCCATTTTGAGAAAAACGATATCTTTACGATGAATTTTCATAGCGGATTAATATATTGGCTAATTATCAAAACGTAAAAAACTTCAGCCACACATGACGTCGGACCAGCCTTGGACTATCCTCATCAAAATTTTCATATCTTTATGTGCGATAGATGTTCCCTGTCATCGCGGAAACGCTAATACACAAAACTGCCATTCTTATGATTTTAGAGATAAATGGATTGAGGGTGAGGTGGTGGGAATGCTTGATTTTGTTAATTGAATATCAAAAAGAAAAAATACTGTAATGTTAATTACCAAAGTCACTTCTTTCACGAATAATAATATATTTACTAAAATAAAACTGGGACAAAATTTAATTTTTTGTTATATAATTTTTCCAATTTTTTGAAAACTGACGAGACATGGCAAAAGAATCTAGAATGTGTGGGTTGCAGAACTGGCTTTCAGGAAGCCTTCGGGCTATTGAAGTTTTAGGACTGCAAGGGCGTCAGCCGAGAGTTATAGATCTCCTCCCACATTTAACGTTTCTTATTGCTCTCTCTTCGGTTTTCAAAAAAGAAAGTAAATCATTAAAAAGATCTAAACGTTTGTTTTTAAAAACAATATCTTAAACTAAAACAATTGTGAGGGAGATTTTCCGTATTTCGAATTGTAAGCAAACGCTGGTGTCTAGAAACGCGAAAAATATATCACAATTTGCTCAAGATATCTTTTCCGACTTGCGATTCCCGAAACTGCCACCGCGCGCCATTTTGAGAAAAACGATGTATTTATGATGAATTTTCATTGCGGATTAATATATTGGCTAATTATCAAAACGTAAAAAATTTCAGCCACACATCACTTCGGACCAGCCTTGGACTATCCTCATCAAAATTTTCATATCTTTATGTGCGATAGATGTTCCCTGTCATCGCGGAAACAATAATACACAAAACTGCCATTCTTATGATTTTAGAGATAAATGGATTGAGTGTGAGGTGGTGGGAATGCTTGATTTTGTTAACTGAATGTCAAAAAGAAAAAATACTGTAATGTTAATTATCAAAGTCCCTTCTTTCACGAATAATAATATATTTACTAAAATAAAACTCGGACAAAATTTAATTTTTTCTTATATAAATTTTCCAATTTTTTGAAAACTGACGAGACATGGCAAAAGAATCTAGAATGTGTGGGTTGCAGAACTGGCTTTCAGGAAGCCTTCGGGCTATTGTAGTTTGAGGACTGCAAGGGCGTCAGCCGAGAGTTATAGAATCTCCTCCCACATTTAACGTTTCTTATTGCTCTCTCTTCGGTTTTCAAAAAAGAAATTAAATCATTAAAAAGATCTAAATGTTTGTTTTTAAAAACAATATCTAAACTAAAACAATTGTGAGGGAGATTTTCCGTATTTCGAATTGTAAACAAACGCGGGTGTCCAGAAACTCGAAAAATAAATCACAATTTGCTCAAGATATCTTTTCCGACTTGCGATTCCCGAAACTGCCACCGCGCGCCATTTTGAGAAAAACGATTTCTTTATGATGAATTTTCATTGCGGATTAATATATTGGCTAATTATCAAAACATAAAAAACTTCAGCCACACATCACTTCGGACCAGCCTTGGACTATCCTCATCAAAATTTTCATATCTTTATGTGCGATAGATGTTCCCTGTCATCGCGGAAACACTAATACACAAAACTGCCCTTCGTGTGATTTTAGAGATAAATGGATTGAGTGTGAGGTGGTGGGAATGCTTGATTTTGTTAATTGAATATCAAAAAGAAAAAATACTGTAATGTTAATTACCAAAGTCCCTTCTTTCACGAATAATAATATATTTATTAAAATAAAACTTGGACAAAATTTAATTTTTTGTTATATAATTTTTCCAATTTTTTGAAAACTGACGAGACATGGCAAAAGAATCTAGAATGTGTGGGTTGCAGAACTGGCTTTCAGGAAGCCTTCGGGCTATTGTAGTTTTAGGACTGCAAGGGCGTAAGCCGAGAGTTATAGATCTCCTCCCACATTTAACGTTTCTTATTGCTCTCTCTTCGGTTTTCAAAAAAGAAATTAAATCATTAAAAAGATCTAAACGTTTGTTTTTAAAAACAATATCTTAAACTAAAACAATTGTGAGGGAGATTTTCCGCATTTCGAATTGTAAGCAAACGATGGTGTCTAGAAACGCGAAAAATATATCACAATTTGCTCAAGATATCTTTTCCGACTTGCGATTCCCGAAATTGCCACCGCGCGCCATTTTGAGAAAAACGATATCTTTACGATGAATTTTCATAGCGGATTAATATATTGGCTAATAATCAAAACGTAAAAAACTTCAGCCACACATGACTTCGGACCAGCCTTGGACTATCCTCATCAAAATTTTCATATCTTTATGTGCGATAGATGTTCCCTGTCATCGCGGAAACGCTAATACACAAAACTGCCATTCTTATGATTTTAGAGATAAATGGATTGAGGGTGAGGTGGTGGGAATGCTTGATTTTGTTAACTGAATGTCAAAAAGAAAAAATACTGTAATGTTAATTACCAAAGTCCCTTCTTTCACGAATAATAATATATTTACTAAAATAAAACTCGGACAAAATTTAATTTTTTGTTATATAAATTTTCCAATTTTTTGAAAACTGACGAGACATGGCAAAAGAATCTAGAATGTGTGGGTTGCAGAACTGGCTTTCAGGAAGCCTTCGGGCTATTGTAGTTTGAGGACTGCAAGGGCGTCAGCCGAGAGTTATAGAATCTCCTCCCACATTTAACGTTTCTTATTGCTCTCTCTTCGGTTTTCAAAAAAGAAATTAAATCATTAAAAAGATCTAAATGTTTGTTTTTAAAAACAATATCTAAACTAAAACAATTGTGAGGGAGATTTTCCGTATTTCGAATTGTAAACAAACGCGGGTGTCTAGAAACTCGAAAAATAAATCACAATTTGCTCAAGATATCTTTCCGACTTGCGATTCCCGAAACTGCCACCGCGCGCCATTTTGAGAAAAACGATGTCTTTATGATGAATTTTCATTGCGGATTAATATATTGGCTAATTATCAAAACATAAAAAACTTCAGCCACACATGACTTCGGACCAGCCTTGGACTATCCTCATCAAAATTTTCATATCTTTATGTGCGATAGATGTTCCCTGTCATCGCGGAAACACTAATACACAAAACTGCCCTTCTTATGATTTTAGAGATAAATGGATTGAGTGTGAGGTGGTGGGAATGCTTGATTTTGTGAACTGAATATCAAAAAGAAAAAATACTGTAATGTTAATTACCAAAGTCCCTTCTTTCACGAATAATAATATATTTATTAAAATAAAACTTGGACAAAATTTAATTTTTTGTTATATAATTTTTCCAATTTTTTGAAAACTGACGAGACATGGCAAAAGAATCTAGAATGTGTGGGTTGCAGAACTGGCTTTCAGGAAGCCTTCGGGTTATTGTAATTTTAGGACTGCAAGAGCGTCAGCCGAGAGTTATAGATCTCCTCACACATTTAACGTTTCTTATTGCTCCCTCTTCGGTTTTCAAAAAAGAAATTAAATCTTTAAAAAGATCTAAATGTTTGTTTTAAAAAAATATCTTAAACTAAATCAATTGTGAGGGAGAGTTTCCGTTTTTCGAATTGTAAGCAAACGCGGGTGTCTAGAAACGCGAAAAATATATCACAATTTGCTCGAGATATCTTTTCCGACTTGCGATTCCCGAAATTGCCACCGCGCGCCATTTTGAGAAAAACGATGTCTTTACGATGAATTTTCATTGCGGTTTAATATATTGGCTAATTATCAAAACGTAAAAAACTTCAGCCACACATGACTTCGGACCAGCCTTGGACTATCCTCATCAAAATTTTCATATCTTTATGTGCGATAGATGTTCCCTGTCATCGCGGAAACACTAATACACAAAACTGCCATTCTTATGTTTTTAGAGATAAATGGATTGAGTGTGAGGTGGTGGGAATGCTTGATTTTGTTAACTGAATGTCAAAAAGTAAAAATACTGTAATGTTAATTACCAAAGTCCCTTCTTTCACGAATAATAATATATTTACTAAAATAAAACTCGGACAAAATTTAATTTTTTGTTATATAATTTTTCCAATTTTTTGAAAACTGACGAGACATGGCAAAAGAATCTAGAATGTGTGGGTTGCAGAACTGGCTTTCAGGAAGCCTTCGGGCTATTGTAGTTTGAGGACTGCAAGGGCGTCAGCCGAGAGTTATAGAATCTCCTCCCACATTTAACGTTTCTTATTGCTCTCTCTTCGGTTTTCAAAAAAGAAATTAAATCATTAAAAAGATCTAAATGTTTGTTTTTAAAAACAATATCTAAACTAAAACAATTGTGAGGGAGATTTTCCGTATTTCGAATTGTAAACAAACGCGGGTGTCTAGAAACTCGAAAAATAAATCACAATTTGCTCAAGATATCTTTTCCGACTTGCGATTCCCGAAACTGCCACCGCGCGCCATTTTGAGAAAAACGATTTCTTTATGATGAATTTTCATTGCGGATTAATATATTGGCTAATTATCAAAACATAAAAAACTTCAGCCACACATCACTTCGGACCAGCCTTGGACTATCCTCATCAAAATTTTCATATCTTTATGTGCGATAGATGTTCCCTGTCATCGCGGAAACACTAATACACAAAACTGCCCTTCGTGTGATTTTAGAGATAAATGGATTGAGTGTGAGGTGGTGGGAATGCTTGATTTTGTTAATTGAATATCAAAAAGAAAAAATACTGTAATGTTAATTACCAAAGTCCCTTCTTTCACGAATAATAATATATTTATTAAAATAAAACTTGGACAAAATTTAATTTTTTGTTATATAATTTTTCCAATTTTTTGAAAACTGACGAGACATGGCAAAAGAATCTAGAATGTGTGGGTTGCAGAACTGGCTTTCAGGAAGCCTTCGGGATATTGTAGTTTTAGGACTGCAAGGGCGTAAGCCGAGAGTTATAGATCTCCTCCCACATTTAACGTTTCTTATTGCTCTCTCTTCGGTTTTCAAAAAAGAAATTAAATCATTAAAAAGATCTAAACGTTTGTTTTTAAAAACAATATCTTAAACTAAAACAATTGTGAGGGAGATTTTCCGCATTTCGAATTGTAAGCAAACGATGGTGTCTAGAAACGCGAAAAATATATCACAATTTGCTCAAGATATCTTTTCCGACTTGCGATTCCCGAAATTGCCACCGCGCGCCATTTTGAGAAAAACGATATCTTTACGATGAATTTTCATAGCGGATTAATATATTGGCTAATAATCAAAACGTAAAAAACTTCAGCCACACATGACTTCAGACCAGCCTTGGACTATCCTCATCAAAATTTTCATATCTTTATGTGCGATAGATGTTCCCTGTCATCGCGGAAACGCTAATACACAAAACTGCCATTCTTATGATTTTAGAGATAAATGGATTGAGGGTGAGGTGGTGGGAATGCTTGATTTTGTTAACTGAATGTCAAAAAGAAAAAATACTGTAATGTTAATTACCAAAGTCCCTTCTTTCACGAATAATAATATATTTACTAAAATAAAACTCGGACAAAATTTAATTTTTTGTTATATAAATTTTCCAATTTTTTGAAAACTGACGAGACATGGCAAAAGAATCTAGAATGTGTGGGTTGCAGAACTGGCTTTCAGGAAGCCTTCGGGCTATTGTAGTTTGAGGACTGCAAGGGCGTCAGCCGAGAGTTATAGAATCTCCTCCCACATTTAACGTTTCTTATTGCTCTCTCTTCGGTTTTCAAAAAAGAAATTAAATCATTAAAAAGATCTAAATGTTTGTTTTTAAAAACAATATCTAAACTAAAACAATTGTGAGGGAGATTTTCCGTATTTCGAATTGTAAACAAACGCGGGTGTCTAGAAACTCGAAAAATAAATCACAATTTGCTCAAGATATCTTTCCGACTTGCGATTCCCGAAACTGCCACCGCGCGCCATTTTGAGAAAAACGATGTCTTTATGATGAATTTTCATTGCGGATTAATATATTGGCTAATTATCAAAACATAAAAAACTTCAGCCACACATGACTTCGGACCAGCCTTGGACTATCCTCATCAAAATTTTCATATCTTTATGTGCGATAGATGTTCCCTGTCATCGCGGAAACACTAATACACAAAACTGCCCTTCTTATGATTTTAGAGATAAATGGATTGAGTGTGAGGTGGTGGGAATGCTTGATTTTGTGAACTGAATATCAAAAAGAAAAAATACTGTAATGTTAATTACCAAAGTCCCTTCTTTCACGAATAATAATATATTTATTAAAATAAAACTTGGACAAAATTTAATTTTTTGTTATATAATTTTTCCAATTTTTTGAAAACTGACGAGACATGGCAAAAGAATCTAGAATGTGTGGGTTGCAGAACTGGCTTTCAGGAAGCCTTCGGGTTATTGTAATTTTAGGACTGCAAGAGCGTCAGCCGAGAGTTATAGATCTCCTCACACATTTAACGTTTCTTATTGCTCCCTCTTCGGTTTTCAAAAAAGAAATTAAATCTTTAAAAAGATCTAAATGTTTGTTTTAAAAAAATATCTTAAACTAAATCAATTGTGAGGGAGAGTTTCCGTTTTTCGAATTGTAAGCAAACGCGGGTGTCTAGAAACGCGAAAAATATATCACAATTTGCTCGAGATATCTTTTCCGACTTGCGATTCCCGAAATTGCCACCGCGCGCCATTTTGAGAAAAACGATGTCTTTACGATGAATTTTCATTGCGGTTTAATATATTGGCTAATTATCAAAACGTAAAAAACTTCAGCCACACATGACTTCGGACCAGCCTTGGACTATCCTCATCAAAATTTTCATATCTTTATGTGCGATAGATGTTCCCTGTCATCGCGGAAACACTAATACACAAAACTGCCATTCTTATGTTTTTAGAGATAAATGGATTGAGTGTGAGGTGGTGGGAATGCTTGATTTTGTTAACTGAATGTCAAAAAGTAAAAATACTGTAATGTTAATTACCAAAGTCCCTTCTTTCACGAATAATAATATATTTACTAAAATAAAACTCGGACAAAATTTAATTTTTTGTTATATAATTTTTCCAATTTTTTGAAAACTGACGAGACATGGCAAAAGAATCTAGAATGTGTGGGTTGCAGAACTGGCTTTCAGGAAGCCTTCGGGCTATTGTAGTTTGAGGACTGCAAGGGCGTCAGCCGAGAGTTATAGAATCTCCTCCCACATTTAACGTTTCTTATTGCTCTCTCTTCGGTTTTCAAAAAAGAAATTAAATCATTAAAAAGATCTAAATGTTTGTTTTTAAAAACAATATCTAAACTAAAACAATTGTGAGGGAGATTTTCCGTATTTCGAATTGTAAACAAACGCGGGTGTCTAGAAATTCGAAAAATAAATCACAATTTGCTCAAGATATCTTTTCCGACTTGCGATTCCCGAAACTGCCACCGCGCGCCATTTTGAGAAAAACGATGTCTTTATGATGAATTTTCATTGCGGATTAATATATTGGCTAATTATCAAAACATAAAAAACTTCAGCCACACATGACTTCGGACCAGCCTTGGACTATCCTCATCAAAATTTTCATATCTTTATGTGCGATAGATGTTCCCTGTCATCGCGGAAACACTAATACACAAAACTGCCCTTCTTATGATTTTAGAGATAAATGGATTGAGTGTGAGGTGGTGGGAATGCTTGATTTTGTGAACTGAATATCAAAAAGAAAAAATACTGTAATGTTAATTACCAAAGTCCCTTCTTTCACGAATAATAATATATTTATTAAAATAAAACTTGGACAAAATTTAATTTTTTGTTATATAATTTTTCCAATTTTTTGAAAACTGACGAGACATGGCAAAAGAATCTAGAATGTGTGGGTCGCAGAACTGGCTTTCAGGAAGCCTTCGGGCTATTGTAGTTTTCGGACTGCAAGGGTGTCAGCCGAGAGTTATAGATCCCCTCACACATTTAACGTTTCTTATTGCTCCCTCTTCGGTTTTCAAAAAAGAAATTAAATCTTTAAAAAGATCTAAATGTTTGTTTTTAAGAAAAATATCTTAAACTAAATCAATTGTGAGGGAGATTTTCCGTATTTTGAATTGTAAGAAAACGCGGGTGTCTAGAAACGCGAAAAATATATCACAATCTGCTCCAGATATCTTTTCCGACTTGAGATTTCCGAACTGCCACCGCGCGCCATTTTGAGAAAAACGATGTTTTAATGATGAATTTTCATTGCGGATTAATATATTGGCTAATTATCAAAACGAAAAAACATCAGCCACACATGACTTCGGACCAGCCTTGGACTATCCTCATCAAAATTTTCATATCTTTATGTGCGATAGATGTTCCCTGTCATCGCGGAAACACTAATACACAAAACTGCCATTCTTATGATTTTAGAGATAAATGGATTGAGTGTGAGGTGGTGGGAATGCTTGATTTTGTTAATTGAATGTCAAAAAGAAAAAATACTGTAATGTTAATTACCAAAGTCCCTTCTTTCACGAATAATAATATATTTACTAAAATAAAACTCGGACAAAATTTAATTTTTTGTTATATAATTTTTCCAATTTTTTGAAAACTGACGAGACATGGCAAAAGAATCTAGAATGTGTGGGTTGCAGAACTGGCTTTCAGGAAGCCTTCGGGCTATTGTAGTTTGAGGACTGCAAGGGCGTCAGCCGAGAGTTATAGAATCTCCTCCCACATTTAACGTTTCTTATTGCTCTCTCTTCGGTTTTCAAAAAAGAAATTAAATCATTAAAAAGATTTAAATGTTTGTTTTTAAAAACAATATCTAAACTAAAACAATTGTGAGGGAGATTTTCCGTATTTCGAATTGTAAACAAACGCGGGTGTCTAGAAACTCGAAAAATAAATCACAATTTGCTCAAGATATCTTTTCCGACTTGCGATTCCCGAAACTGCCACCGCGCGCCATTTTGAGAAAAACGATGTCTTTATGATGAATTTTCATTGCGGATTAATATATTGGCTAATTATCAAAACATAAAAAACTTCAGCCACACATGACTTCGGACCAGCCTTGGACTATCCTCATCAAAATTTTCATATCTTTATGTGCGATAGATGTTCCCTGTCATCGCGGAAACACTAATACACAAAACTGCCCTTCTTATGATTTTAGAGATAAATGGATTGAGTGTGAGGTGGTGGGAATGCTTGATTTTGTGAACTGAATATCAAAAAGAAAAAATACTGTAATGTTAATTACCAAAGTCCCTTCTTTCACGAATAATAATATATTTATTAAAATAAAACTTGGACAAAATTTAATTTTTTGTTATATAATTTTTCCAATTTTTTGAAAACTGACGAGACATGGCAAAAGAATCTAGAATGTGTGGGTCGCAGAACTGGCTTTCAGGAAGCCTTCGGGCTATTGTAGTTTTCGGACTGCAAGGGTGTCAGCCGAGAGTTATAGATCCCCTCACACATTTAACGTTTCTTATTGCTCCCTCTTCGGTTTTCAAAAAAGAAATTAAATCTTTAAAAAGATCTAAATGTTTGTTTTTAAGAAAAATATCTTAAACTAAATCAATTGTGAGGGAGATTTTCCGTATTTTGAATTGTAAGCAAACGCGGGTGTCTAGAAACGCGAAAAATATATCACAATCTGCTCAAGATATCTTTTCCGACTTGAGATTTCCGAACTGCCACCGCGCGCCATTTTGAGAAAAACGATGTTTTAATGATGAATTTTCATTGCGGATTAATATATTGGCTAATTATCAAAACGAAAAAACATCAGCCACACATGACTTCGGACCAGCCTTGGACTATCCTCATCAAAATTTTCATATCTTTATGTGCGATAGATGTTCCCTGTCATCGCGGAAACACTAATACACAAAACTGCCATTCTTATGATTTTAGAGATAAATGGATTGAGTGTGAGGTGGTGGGAATGCTTGATTTTGTTAATTGAATGTCAAAAAGAAAAAATACTGTAATGTTAATTACCAAAGTCCCTTCTTTCACGAATAATAATAAATTTACTAAAATAAAACTCGGACAAAATTTAATTTTTTCTTATATAATTTTTCCAATTTTTTGAAAACTGACGAGACATGGCAAAAGAATCTAGAATGTGTGGGTTGCAGAACTGGCTTTCAGGAAGCCTTCGGGCTATTGTAGTTTGAGGACTGCAAGGGCGTCAGCCGAGAGTTATAGAATCTCCTCCCACATTTAACGTTTCTTATTGCTCTCTCTTCGGTTTTCAAAAAAGAAATTAAATCATTAAAAAGATTTAAATGTTTGTTTTTAAAAACAATATCTAAACTAAAACAATTGTGAGGGAGATTTTCCGTATTTCGAATTGTAAACAAACGCGGGTGTCTAGAAACTCGAAAAATAAATCACAATTTGCTCAAGATATCTTTTCCGACTTGCGATTCCCGAAACTGCCACCGCGCGCCATTTTGAGAAAAACGATGTCTTTATGATGAATTTTCATTGCGGATTAATATATTGGCTAATTATCAAAACATAAAAAACTTCAGCCACACATGACTTCGGACCAGCCTTGGACTATCCTCATCAAAATTTTCATATCTTTATGTGCGATAGATGTTCCCTGTCATCGCGGAAACACTAATACACAAAACTGCCCTTCTTATGATTTTAGAGATAAATGGATTGAGTGTGAGGTGGTGGGAATGCTTGATTTTGTGAACTGAATATCAAAAAGAAAAAATACTGTAATGTTAATTACCAAAGTCCCTTCTTTCACGAATAATAATATATTTATTAAAATAAAACTTGGACAAAATTTAATTTTTTGTTATATAATTTTTCCAATTTTTTGAAAACTGACGAGACATGGCAAAAGAATCTAGAATGTGTGGGTCGCAGAACTGGCTTTCAGGAAGCCTTCGGGCTATTGTAGTTTTCGGACTGCAAGGGTGTCAGCCGAGAGTTATAGATCCCCTCACACATTTAACGTTTCTTATTGCTCCCTCTTCGGTTTTCAAAAAAGAAATTAAATCTTTAAAAAGATCTAAATGTTTGTTTTTAAGAAAAATATCTTAAACTAAATCAATTGTGAGGGAGATTTTCCGTATTTTGAATTGTAAGCAAACGCGGGTGTCTAGAAACGCGAAAAATATATCACAATCTGCTCAAGATATCTTTTCCGACTTGAGATTTCCGAACTGCCACCGCGCGCCATTTTGAGAAAAACGATGTTTTAATGATGAATTTTCATTGCGGATTAATATATTGGCTAATTATCAAAACGAAAAAACATCAGCCACACATGACTTCGGACCAGCCTTGGACTATACTCATCAAAATTTTCATATCTTTATGTGCGATAGATGTTCCCTGTCATCGCGGAAACACTAATACACAAAACTGCCATTCTTATGATTTTAGAGATAAATGGATTGAGTGTGAGGTGGTGGGAATGCTTGATTTTGTTAATTGAATGTCAAAAAGAAAAAATACTGTAATGTTAATTACCAAAGTCCCTTCTTTCACGAATAATAATATATTTACTAAAATAAAACTCGGACAAAATTTAATTTTTTGTTATATAATTTTTCCAATTTTTTGAAAACTGACGAGACATGGCAAAAGAATCTAGAATGTGTGGGTTGCAGAACTGGCTTTCAGGAAGCCTTCGGGCTAGTGTAGTTTTAGGACTGCAAGGGTGTCAGCCGAGAGTTATAGATCCCCTCACACATTTAACGTTTGTTATTGCTCCCTCTTCGGTTTTCAAAAAAGAAATTAAATCTTTAAAAAGATCTAAATGTTTGTTTTTAAGAAAAATATCTTAAACTAAATCAATTGTGAGGGAGATTTTCCGTATTTTGAATTGTAAGCAAACGCGGGTGTCTAGAAACGCGAAAAATATATCACAATCTGCTCAAGATATCTTTTCCGACTTGAGATTTCCGAACTGCCACCGCGCGCCATTTTGAGAAAAACGATGTTTTAATGATGAATTTTCATTGCGGATTAATATATTGGCTAATTATCAAAACGAAAAAACATCAGCCACACATCAATTCGGACCAGTCTTGGACTATCCTCATCAAAATTTCCATATCTTTAATTGCGATAGATGTTCCCTGCCATCGCGGAAACACTGATGCACAAAACTGCCATTCTTATAATTTTAGAGATAAACGGATTGAGTATGAGGTGGTGGGAATGCTTGATTTTGTTAATTGAATATCACAAATAAAAAATATTGTAATGTTATTTAACAAAGTCCCGTCTTTCACTAATAATAATATATTTAATGAAAAAGAACTCGGACAAAATTTAATTTTTTGTTATATAATTTTCCCTATTTTTTGAAAACTGACGAGAGATGGCAAAAGAATCTAGAATGTGCGGGTTGCAGAACTGGCTTTCACGAAGCCTTCGGGCTATTGTAGTTTTAGGACAGCAAAGGCGTCAGCAAAAATATCTTAAAATAAGTCAATTGTGAGGGAGTTTTTCCGTATTTCGAATAGTTATGCAAATGCGGGTTTCTAGAAACACGAAAAGTAAGTTCCAATTTCGCCAACGTATCTTTTCCGATTTGCGATTCTAGGAACGGCCACCGCGCGACAATTCGAGAAAAACGATGTCTTTATGATGATACATTTTTTGTCGTTTAATATATTGGCTAATAATCAAAACGTACTAATTTTCAGCGACACATAAATTCGGACCAGCCTTGGACCATCCACATAAAAAATTTTCACACCGGTTACATGCAATAGATTTTCCAAGTCATCTCGGAAACACGATACACACAAATGTTATTTTTATAATTGTATAGATAAATCAACTTCGTATGAGTTGTTCTGAATGTTTAATTTTGTTAATTGAATATCGCAAAAAAATGGAATGTTATTAACAAAAGTCCCGTCTTTCACGAATAATAATATATTTACTAAAATAAAACTCGGACAAAATTTAATATTTGTAATATAATTTTTCCAATTTTTTGAAAAGTGACGAGACATGGTAAAAGAATCTAGACTGTGTGGGTTGCAGAACTGGCTTTCAGGAAGCCTTCGCGCTATTGTAGTTTTAGGACTGCAAGGGCGTCAGCCGAGAGTTATAGATCTCCTCCCATATTTAACGTTTCTTATTGCTCTCTCTTCGGTTTTCAAAAAAGAAATTAAATCTTTAAAAAGATCTAAATGTTCACTTTAAAATAAATATCTTAAATTAAATCATTTGTGAGGAAGATTATCCGTATTTCGAATTGTAAGAAAACGCGGCTGTCTATAAAGGCGAAAAATATATCACAATTTGGACAAGCTATCTTTTCCGACTTGCGATTCCCGCGCAACATTTTGAGAAAACGATGTCTTTATGATGAATTTTCATTGCGGATTAATATATTGGCTAATTATCAACACGTAAAAAACTTCAGCCACACAAGAATTCGGACCAGTCTTGGACTATCCACATCAAAATTCTCACATCTGTACATACAATAGATTTTCCAAGCCATCTCGGAAACACGATACACACAAATGTCATTTTTATAATTGTATAAATAAATCAACTGCGTATGAGTTGTTGGGAATGTTTAATTTCGTGCAATGAATATCACAAATAAATTGTAATGTTATTTACCAAAGTCCCATCTTTCAGGAATAATAATATATATACTAAAATAAAACTCGGACAAAATTTAATTTTTTGTTATATAATTTTTCCAATTTTTTGAAAACTGACGAGACATGGCAAAAGAATCTAGAATGTGTGGGTTGCAGAACTGGCTTTCAGGAAGCCTTCGGGCTATTGTAGTTTGAGGACTGCAAGGGCGTCAGCCGAGAGTTATAGAATCTCCTCCCACATTTAACGTTTCTTATTGCTCTCTCTTCGGTTTTCAAAAAAGAAATTAAATCATTAAAAAGATCTAAATGTTTGTTTTTAAAAACAATATCTTAAACTAAAACAAATATGAGGGAGATTTTCCGTATTTCGAATTGTAAGCAAACGCGGGTGTCTAGAAACGCGAAAAATATATCACAATTTGCTCAAGATATATTTTTTGACTTGCGATTCCCGAAAATGCTACCGCGCGCCATTTTGAGAAAAACGATGTCTTTATGATGAATTTTCATTGCGGATTAATATATTGGCTAATTATCAAAACGTAAAAAACTTCAGCCACACATCACTTCGGACAAGCCTTGGACTATCCTCATCAAAATTTTCATATCTTTATGTGCGATAGATGTTCCCTGTCATCGCGGAAACATTAATACACAAAACTGCCCTTCTTATGAGTTTAGAGATAAATGGATTGAGTGTGAGGTGGTGGGAATGCTTGATTTTGTGAACTGAATATCAAAAAGAAAAAATACTGTAATGTTAATTACCAAAGTCCCTTCTTTCACGAATAATAATATATTTATTAAAATAAAACTTGGACAAAATTTAATTTTTTGTTATATAATTTTTCCAATTTTTTGAAAACTGACGAGACATGGCAAAAGAATCTAGAATGTGTGGGTCGCAGAACTGGCTTTCAGGAAGCCTTCGGGCTATTGTAGTTTTCGGACTGCAAGGGTGTCAGCCGAGAGTTATAGATCCCCTCACACATTTAACGTTTCTTATTGCTCCCTCTTCGGTTTTCAAAAAAGAAATTAAATCTTTAAAAAGATCTAAATGTTTGTTTTTAAGAAAAATATCTTAAACTAAATCAATTGTGAGGGAGATTTTCCGTATTTTGAATTGTAAGAAAACGCGGGTGTCTAGAAACGCGAAAAATATATCACAATCTGCTCCAGATATCTTTTCCGACTTGAGATTTCCGAACTGCCACCGCGCGCCATTTTGAGAAAAACGATGTTTTAATGATGAATTTTCATTGCGGATTAATATATTGGCTAATTATCAAAACGAAAAAACATCAGCCACACATGACTTCGGACCAGCCTTGGACTATCCTCATCAAAATTTTCATATCTTTATGTGCGATAGATGTTCCCTGTCATCGCGGAAACACTAATACACAAAACTGCCATTCTTATGATTTTAGAGATAAATGGATTGAGTGTGAGGTGGTGGGAATGCTTGATTTTGTTAATTGAATGTCAAAAAGAAAAAATACTGTAATGTTAATTACCAAAGTCCCTTCTTTCACGAATAATAATATATTTACTAAAATAAAACTCGGACAAAATTTAATTTTTTGTTATATAATTTTTCCAATTTTTTGAAAACTGACGAGACATGGCAAAAGAATCTAGAATGTGTGGGTTGCAGAACTGGCTTTCAGGAAGCCTTCGGGCTATTGTAGTTTGAGGACTGCAAGGGCGTCAGCCGAGAGTTATAGAATCTCCTCCCACATTTAACGTTTCTTATTGCTCTCTCTTCGGTTTTCAAAAAAGAAATTAAATCATTAAAAAGATTTAAATGTTTGTTTTTAAAAACAATATCTAAACTAAAACAATTGTGAGGGAGATTTTCCGTATTTCGAATTGTAAACAAACGCGGGTGTCTAGAAACTCGAAAAATAAATCACAATTTGCTCAAGATATCTTTTCCGACTTGCGATTCCCGAAACTGCCACCGCGCGCCATTTTGAGAAAAACGATGTCTTTATGATGAATTTTCATTGCGGATTAATATATTGGCTAATTATCAAAACATAAAAAACTTCAGCCACACATGACTTCGGACCAGCCTTGGACTATCCTCATCAAAATTTTCATATCTTTATGTGCGATAGATGTTCCCTGTCATCGCGGAAACACTAATACACAAAACTGCCCTTCTTATGATTTTAGAGATAAATGGATTGAGTGTGAGGTGGTGGGAATGCTTGATTTTGTGAACTGAATATCAAAAAGAAAAAATACTGTAATGTTAATTACCAAAGTCCCTTCTTTCACGAATAATAATATATTTATTAAAATAAAACTTGGACAAAATTTAATTTTTTGTTATATAATTTTTCCAATTTTTTGAAAACTGACGAGACATGGCAAAAGAATCTAGAATGTGTGGGTCGCAGAACTGGCTTTCAGGAAGCCTTCGGGCTATTGTAGTTTTCGGACTGCAAGGGTGTCAGCCGAGAGTTATAGATCCCCTCACACATTTAACGTTTCTTATTGCTCCCTCTTCGGTTTTCAAAAAAGAAATTAAATCTTTAAAAAGATCTAAATGTTTGTTTTTAAGAAAAATATCTTAAACTAAATCAATTGTGAGGGAGATTTTCCGTATTTTGAATTGTAAGCAAACGCGGGTGTCTAGAAACGCGAAAAATATATCACAATCTGCTCAAGATATCTTTTCCGACTTGAGATTTCCGAACTGCCACCGCGCGCCATTTTGAGAAAAACGATGTTTTAATGATGAATTTTCATTGCGGATTAATATATTGGCTAATTATCAAAACGAAAAAACATCAGCCACACATGACTTCGGACCAGCCTTGGACTATCCTCATCAAAATTTTCATATCTTTATGTGCGATAGATGTTCCCTGTCATCGCGGAAACACTAATACACAAAACTGCCATTCTTATGATTTTAGAGATAAATGGATTGAGTGTGAGGTGGTGGGAATGCTTGATTTTGTTAATTGAATGTCAAAAAGAAAAAATACTGTAATGTTAATTACCAAAGTCCCTTCTTTCACGAATAATAATAAATTTACTAAAATAAAACTCGGACAAAATTTAATTTTTTCTTATATAATTTTTCCAATTTTTTGAAAACTGACGAGACATGGCAAAAGAATCTAGAATGTGTGGGTTGCAGAACTGGCTTTCAGGAAGCCTTCGGGCTATTGTAGTTTGAGGACTGCAAGGGCGTCAGCCGAGAGTTATAGAATCTCCTCCCACATTTAACGTTTCTTATTGCTCTCTCTTCGGTTTTCAAAAAAGAAATTAAATCATTAAAAAGATTTAAATGTTTGTTTTTAAAAACAATATCTAAACTAAAACAATTGTGAGGGAGATTTTCCGTATTTCGAATTGTAAACAAACGCGGGTGTCTAGAAACTCGAAAAATAAATCACAATTTGCTCAAGATATCTTTTCCGACTTGCGATTCCCGAAACTGCCACCGCGCGCCATTTTGAGAAAAACGATGTCTTTATGATGAATTTTCATTGCGGATTAATATATTGGCTAATTATCAAAACATAAAAAACTTCAGCCACACATGACTTCGGACCAGCCTTGGACTATCCTCATCAAAATTTTCATATCTTTATGTGCGATAGATGTTCCCTGTCATCGCGGAAACACTAATACACAAAACTGCCCTTCTTATGATTTTAGAGATAAATGGATTGAGTGTGAGGTGGTGGGAATGCTTGATTTTGTGAACTGAATATCAAAAAGAAAAAATACTGTAATGTTAATTACCAAAGTCCCTTCTTTCACGAATAATAATATATTTATTAAAATAAAACTTGGACAAAATTTAATTTTTTGTTATATAATTTTTCCAATTTTTTGAAAACTGACGAGACATGGCAAAAGAATCTAGAATGTGTGGGTCGCAGAACTGGCTTTCAGGAAGCCTTCGGGCTATTGTAGTTTTCGGACTGCAAGGGTGTCAGCCGAGAGTTATAGATCCCCTCACACATTTAACGTTTCTTATTGCTCCCTCTTCGGTTTTCAAAAAAGAAATTAAATCTTTAAAAAGATCTAAATGTTTGTTTTTAAGAAAAATATCTTAAACTAAATCAATTGTGAGGGAGATTTTCCGTATTTTGAATTGTAAGCAAACGCGGGTGTCTAGAAACGCGAAAAATATATCACAATCTGCTCAAGATATCTTTTCCGACTTGAGATTTCCGAACTGCCACCGCGCGCCATTTTGAGAAAAACGATGTTTTAATGATGAATTTTCATTGCGGATTAATATATTGGCTAATTATCAAAATGAAAAAACATCAGCCACACATGACTTCGGACCAGCCTTGGACTATACTCATCAAAATTTTCATATCTTTATGTGCGATAGATGTTCCCTGTCATCGCGGAAACACTAATACACAAAACTGCCATTCTTATGATTTTAGAGATAAATGGATTGAGTGTGAGGTGGTGGGAATGCTTGATTTTGTTAATTGAATGTCAAAAAGAAAAAATACTGTAATGTTAATTACCAAAGTCCCTTCTTTCACGAATAATAATATATTTACTAAAATAAAACTCGGACAAAATTTAATTTTTTGTTATATAATTTTTCCAATTTTTTGAAAACTGACGAGACATGGCAAAAGAATCTAGAATGTGTGGGTTGCAGAACTGGCTTTCAGGAAGCCTTCGGGCTAGTGTAGTTTTAGGACTGCAAGGGTGTCAGCCGAGAGTTATAGATCCCCTCACACATTTAACGTTTGTTATTGCTCCCTCTTCGGTTTTCAAAAAAGAAATTAAATCTTTAAAAAGATCTAAATGTTTGTTTTTAAGAAAAATATCTTAAACTAAATCAATTGTGAGGGAGATTTTCCGTATTTTGAATTGTAAGCAAACGCGGGTGTCTAGAAACGCGAAAAATATATCACAATCTGCTCAAGATATCTTTTCCGACTTGAGATTTCCGAACTGCCACCGCGCGCCATTTTGAGAAAAACGATGTTTTAATGATGAATTTTCATTGCGGATTAATATATTGGCTAATTATCAAAACGAAAAAACATCAGCCACACATCAATTCGGACCAGTCTTGGACTATCCTCATCAAAATTTCCATATCTTTAATTGCGATAGATGTTCCCTGCCATCGCGGAAACACTGATGCACAAAACTGCCATTCTTATAATTTTAGAGATAAACGGATTGAGTATGAGGTGGTGGGAATGCTTGATTTTGTTAATTGAATATCACAAATAAAAAATATTGTAATGTTATTTAACAAAGTCCCGTCTTTCACTAATAATAATATATTTAATGAAAAAGAACTCGGACAAAATTTAATTTTTTGTTATATAATTTTCCCTATTTTTTGAAAACTGACGAGAGATGGCAAAAGAATCTAGAATGTGCGGGTTGCAGAACTGGCTTTCACGAAGCCTTCGGGCTATTGTAGTTTTAGGACAGCAAAGGCGTCAGCAAAAATATCTTAAAATAAGTCAATTGTGAGGGAGTTTTTCCGTATTTCGAATAGTTATGCAAATGCGGGTTTCTAGAAACACGAAAAGTAAGTTCCAATTTCGCCAACGTATCTTTTCCGATTTGCGATTCTAGGAACGGCCACCGCGCGACAATTCGAGAAAAACGATGTCTTTATGATGATACATTTTTTGTCGTTTAATATATTGGCTAATAATCAAAACGTACTAATTTTCAGCGACACATAAATTCGGACCAGCCTTGGACCATCCACATAAAAAATTTTCACACCGGTTACATGCAATAGATTTTCCAAGTCATCTCGGAAACACGATACACACAAATGTTATTTTTATAATTGTATAGATAAATCAACTTCGTATGAGTTGTTCTGAATGTTTAATTTTGTTAATTGAATATCGCAAAAAAATGGAATGTTATTAACAAAAGTCCCGTCTTTCACGAATAATAATATATTTACTAAAATAAAACTCGGACAAAATTTAATATTTGTAATATAATTTTTCCAATTTTTTGAAAAGTGACGAGACATGGTAAAAGAATCTAGACTGTGTGGGTTGCAGAACTGGCTTTCAGGAAGCCTTCGCGCTATTGTAGTTTTAGGACTGCAAGGGCGTCAGCCGAGAGTTATAGATCTCCTCCCATATTTAACGTTTCTTATTGCTCTCTCTTCGGTTTTCAAAAAAGAAATTAAATCTTTAAAAAGATCTAAATGTTCACTTTAAAATAAATATCTTAAATTAAATCATTTGTGAGGAAGATTATCCGTATTTCGAATTGTAAGAAAACGCGGCTGTCTATAAAGGCGAAAAATATATCACAATTTGGACAAGCTATCTTTTCCGACTTGCGATTCCCGCGCAACATTTTGAGAAAACGATGTCTTTATGATGAATTTTCATTGCGGATTAATATATTGGCTAATTATCAACACGTAAAAAACTTCAGCCACACAAGAATTCGGACCAGTCTTGGACTATCCACATCAAAATTCTCACATCTGTACATACAATAGATTTTCCAAGCCATCTCGGAAACACGATACACACAAATGTCATTTTTATAATTGTATAAATAAATCAACTGCGTATGAGTTGTTGGGAATGTTTAATTTCGTGCAATGAATATCACAAATAAATTGTAATGTTATTTACCAAAGTCCCATCTTTCAGGAATAATAATATATATACTAAAATAAAACTCGGACAAAATTTAATTTTTTGTTATATAATTTTTCCAATTTTTTGAAAACTGACGAGACATGGCAAAAGAATCTAGAATGTGTGGGTTGCAGAACTGGCTTTCAGGAAGCCTTCGGGCTATTGTAGTTTGAGGACTGCAAGGGCGTCAGCCGAGAGTTATAGAATCTCCTCCCACATTTAACGTTTCTTATTGCTCTCTCTTCGGTTTTCAAAAAAGAAATTAAATCATTAAAAAGATCTAAATGTTTGTTTTTAAAAACAATATCTTAAACTAAAACAAATATGAGGGAGATTTTCCGTATTTCGAATTGTAAGCAAACGCGGGTGTCTAGAAACGCGAAAAATATATCACAATTTGCTCAAGATATATTTTTTGACTTGCGATTCCCGAAAATGCTACCGCGCGCCATTTTGAGAAAAACGATGTCTTTATGATGGATTTTCATTGCGGATTAATATATTGGCTAATTATCAAAACGTAAAAAACTTCAGCCACACATCACTTCGGACAAGCCTTGGACTATCCTCATCAAAATTTTCATATCTTTATGTGCGATAGATGTTCCCTGTCATCGCGGAAACATTAATACACAAAACTGCCCTTCTTATGAGTTTAGAGATAAATCGATCGAGTGTGAGGTGGTGGGAATGCCTGATTTTGTTAACTGAATGTCAAAAAGAAAAAATACTGTAATGTTAATTACCAAAGTCCCTTCTTTCACGAATAATAATATATTTACTAAAATAAAACTCGGACAAAATTTAATTTTTTGTTATATAATTTTTCCAATTTTTTGAAAACTGACGAGACATGGCAAAAGAATCTAGAATGTGTGGTTTGCAGAACTGGCTTTCAGGCAGCCTTCGGGCTATTGTAGTTTTAGGACTGCAAAGGCGTCAGCCGAGAGTTATAGATCTCCTCCCACATTTAACGTTTCTTATTGCTCCCTCTTCGGTGTTGAAAAAAGAAATTAAATCTCTAAAAAGATCTAAATGTTTGTTTTTTAAAAAAATATCTTAAACTAAAACAATGTGAGGGAGATTTTCCGTATTTCGAATTGTAAGCAAACGCGGGTGTCTAAAAACGCGAAAAATATATCACAATTTGCTCAAGATATCTTTTCCGACTTGCGATTCCCGAAATTGCCACCGCACGCCATTTTGAGAAAAACGTTATCTTTACGATGAATTTTCATTGCGGATTAATATATTGGCTAATTATCAAAAAGTAAAAAACTTCAGCCACACATGACTTCGGACCAGCCTTGGACTATCCTCATCAAAATTTTCATATCTTTACTTGCGATAGATGTTCCCTATCATTGCGGAAACACTAATACAAAAAACTGCCATTCTTATGATTTTAGAGATAAATGGATTGAGTGTGAGGTGGTGGGAATGCTTGATTTTGTTAATTGAATGTCAAAAAGAAAAAATACTGTAATGTTAATTACCAAAGTCCCTTCTTTCACGAATAATAATATACTTACTAAAATAAAACTTGGACAAAATTTAATTTTTTGTTATATAATTTTTCCAATTTTTTGAAAACTGACGAGACATGGCAAAAGAATCTAGAATGTGTGGGTCGCAGAACTGGCTTTCAGGAAGCCTTCGGGCTATTGTAGTTTTAGGACTGCAAGGGTGTCAGCCGAGAGTTATAGATCCCCTCACACATTTAACGTTTCTTATTGCTCCCTCTTCGGTTTTCAAAAAAGAAATTAAATCTTTAAAAAGATCTAAATGTTTGTTTTTAAGAAAAATATCTTAAACTAAATCAATTGTGAGGGAGATTTTCCGTATTTTGAATTGTAAGCAAACGCGGGTGTCTAGAAACGCGAAAAATATATCACAATTTGCTCAAGATATCTTTTCCGACTTGCGATTCCCGAAACTGCCACCGCGCGCCATTTTGAGAAAAACGATGTATTTATGATGAATTTTCATTGTGGATTAATATATTGGCTAATTATCAAAACGTAAAAAATTTCAGCCACACATCACTTCGGACCAGCCTTGGACTATCGTCATCAAAATTTTCATATCTTTATGTGCGATAGATGTTCCCTGTCATCGCGGAAACAATAATACACAAAACTGCCATTCTTATGATTTTAGAGATAAATGGATTGAGTGTGAGGTGGTGGGAATGCTTGATTTTGTTAACTGAATGTCAAAAAGAAAAAATACTGTAATGTTAATTACCAAAGTCCCTTCTTTCACGAATAATAATATATTTACTAAAATAAAACTCGGACAAAATTTAATTTTTTGTTATATAAATTTTCCAATTTTTTGAAAACTGACGAGACATGGCAAAAGAATCTAGAATGTGTGGGTTGCAGAACTGGCTTTCAGGAAGCCTTCGGGCTATTGTAGTTTGAGGACTGCAAGGGCGTCAGCCGAGAGTTATAGAATCTCCTCCCACATTTAACGTTTCTTATTGCTCTCTCTTCGGTTTTCAAAAAAGAAATTAAATCATTAAAAAGATCTAAATGTTTGTTTTTAAAAACAATATCTAAACTAAAACAATTGTGAGGGAGATTTTCCGTATTTCGAATTGTAAACAAACGCGGGTGTCTAGAAACTCGAAAAATAAATCACAATTTGCTCAAGATATCTTTCCGACTTGCGATTCCCGAAACTGCCACCGCGCGCCATTTTGAGAAAAACGATGTCTTTATGATGAATTTTCATTGCGGATTAATATATTGGCTAATTATCAAAACATAAAAAACTTCAGCCACACATGACTTCGGACCAGCCTTGGACTATCCTCATCAAAATTTTCATATCTTTATGTGCGATAGATGTTCCCTGTCATCGCGGAAACACTAATACACAAAACTGCCCTTCTTATGATTTTAGAGATAAACGGATTGAGTGTGAGGTGGTGGGAATGCTTGATTTTGTGAACTGAATATCAAAAAGAAAAAATACTGTAATGTTAATTACCAAAGTCCCTTCTTTCACGAATAATAATATATTTATTAAAATAAAACTTGGACAAAATTTAATTTTTTGTTATATAATTTTTCCAATTTTTTGAAAACTGACGAGACATGGCAAAAGAATCTAGAATGTGTGGGTTGCAGAACTGGCTTTCAGGAAGCCTTCGGGTTATTGTAATTTTAGGACTGCAAGAGCGTCAGCCGAGAGTTATAGATCTCCTCACACATTTAACGTTTCTTATTGCTCCCTCTTCGGTTTTCAAAAAAGAAATTAAATCTTTAAAAAGATCTAAATGTTTGTTTTAAAAAAAATATCTTAAACTAAATCAATTGTGAGGGAGAGTTTCCGTTTTTCGAATTGTAAGCAAACGCGGGTGTCTAGAAACGCGAAAAATATATCACAATTTGCTCGAGATATCTTTTCCGACTTGCGATTCCCGAAATTGCCACCGCGCGCCATTTTGAGAAAAACGATGTCTTTACGATGAATTTTCATTGCGGATTAATATATTGGCTAATTATCAAAACGTAAAAAACTTCAGCCACACATGACTTCGGACCAGCCTTGGACTATCCTCATCAAAATTTTCATATCTTTATGTGCGATAGATGTTCCCTGTCATCGCGGAAACACTAATACACAAAACTGCCATTCTTATGTTTTTAGAGATAAATGGATTGAGTGTGAGGTGGTGGGAATGCTTGATTTTGTTAACTGAATGTCAAAAAATAAAAATACTGTAATGTTAATTACCAAAGTCCCTTCTTTCACGAATAATAATATATTTACTAAAATAAAACTCGGACAAAATTTAATTTTTTGTTATATAATTTTTCCAATTTTTTGAAAACTGACGAGACATGGCAAAAGAATCTAGAATGTGTGGGTTGCAGAACTGGCTTTCAGGAAGCCTTCGAGCTATTGTAGTTTGAGGACTGAAAGGGCGTCAGCCGAGAGTTATAGAATCTCCTCCCACATTTAACGTTTCTTATTGCTCTCTCTTCGGTTTTCAAAAAAGAAATTAAATCATTAAAAAGATCTAAATGTTTGTTTTTAAAAACAATATCTAAACTAAAACAATTGTGAGGGAGATTTTCCGTATTTCGAATTGTAAACAAACGCGGGTGTCTAGAAACTCGAAAAATAAATCACAATTTGCTCAAGATATCTTTTCCGACTTGCGATTCCCGAAACTGCCACCGCGCGCCATTTTGAGAAAAACGATGTCTTTATGATGAATTTTCATTGCGGATTAATATATTGGCTAATTATCAAAACATAAAAAACTTCAGCCACACATGACTTCGGACCAGCCTTGGACTATCCTCATCAAAATTTTCATATCTTTATGTGCGATAGATGTTCCCTGTCATCGCGGAAACACTAATACACAAAACTGCCCTTCTTATGATTTTAGAGATAAATGGATTGAGTGTGAGGTGGTGGGAATGCTTGATTTTGTGAACTGAATATCAAAAAGAAAAAATACTGTAATGTTAATTACCAAAGTCCCTTCTTTCACGAATAATAATATATTTATTAAAATAAAACTTGGACAAAATTTAATTTTTTGTTATATAATTTTTCCAATTTTTTGAAAACTGACGAGACATGGCAAAAGAATCTAGAATGTGTGGGTCGCAGAACTGGCTTTCAGGAAGCCTTCGGGCTATTGTAGTTTTAGGACTGCAAGGGTGTCAGCCGAGAGTTATAGATCCCCTCACACATTTAACGTTTCTTATTGCTCCCTCTTCGGTTTTCAAAAAAGAAATTAAATCTTTAAAAAGATCTAAATGTTTGTTTTTAAGAAAAATATCTTAAACTAAATCAATTGTGAGGGAGATTTTCCGTATTTTGAATTGTAAGCAAACGCGGGTGTCTAGAAACGCGAAAAATATATCACAATCTGCTCAAGATATCTTTTCCGACTTGAGATTTCCGAACTGCCACCGCGCGCCATTTTGAGAAAAACGATGTTTTAATGATGAATTTTCATTGCGGATTAATATATTGGCTAATTATCAAAACGAAAAAACATCAGCCACACATGACTTCGGACCAGCCTTGGACTATCCTCATCAAAATTTTCATATCTTTATGTGCGATAGATGTTCCCTGTCATCGCGGAAACACTAATACACAAAACTGCCATTCTTATGATTTTAGAGATAAATGGATTGAGTGTGAGGTGGTGGGAATGCTTGATTTTGTTAATTGAATGTCAAAAAGAAAAAATACTGTAATGTTAATTACGAAAGTCCCTTCTTTCACGAATAATAATATATTTACTAAAATAAAACTCGGACAAAATTTAATTTTTTGTTATATAATTTTTCCAATTTTTTGAAAACTGACGAGACATGGCAAAAGAATCTAGAATGTGTGGGTTGCAGAACTGGCTTTCAGGAAGCCTTCGGGTTATTGTAATTTTAGGACTGCAAGAGCGTCAGCCGAGAGTTATAGATCTCCTCACACATTTAACGTTTCTTATTGCTCCCTCTTCGGTTTTCAAAAAAGAAATTAAATCTTTAAAAAGATCTAAATGTTTGTTTTAAAAAAAATATCTTAAACTAAATCAATTGTGAGGGAGAGTTTCCGTTTTTCGAATTGTAAGCAAACGCGGGTGTCTAGAAACGCGAAAAATATATCACAATTTGCTCGAGATATCTTTTCCGACTTGCGATTCCCGAAATTGCCACCGCGCGCCATTTTGAGAAAAACGATGTCTTTACGATGAATTTTCATTGCGGATTAATATATTGGCTAATTATCAAAACGTAAAAAACTTCAGCCACACATGACTTCGGACCAGCCTTGGACTATCCTCATCAAAATTTTCATATCTTTATGTGCGATAGATGTTCCCTGTCATCGCGGAAACACTAATACACAAAACTGCCATTCTTATGTTTTTAGAGATAAATGGATTGAGTGTGAGGTGGTGGGAATGCTTGATTTTGTTAACTGAATGTCAAAAAATAAAAATACTGTAATGTTAATTACCAAAGTCCCTTCTTTCACGAATAATAATATATTTACTAAAATAAAACTCGGACAAAATTTAATTTTTTGTTATATAATTTTTCCAATTTTTTGAAAACTGACGAGACATGGCAAAAGAATCTAGAATGTGTGGGTTGCAGAACTGGCTTTCAGGAAGCCTTCGAGCTATTGTAGTTTGAGGACTGCAAGGGCGTCAGCCGAGAGTTATAGAATCTCCTCCCACATTTAACGTTTCTTATTGCTCTCTCTTCGGTTTTCAAAAAAGAAATTAAATCATTAAAAAGATCTAAATGTTTGTTTTTAAAAACAATATCTAAACTAAAACAATTGTGAGGGAGATTTTCCGTATTTCGAATTGTAAACAAACGCGGGTGTCTAGAAACTCGAAAAATAAATCACAATTTGCTCAAGATATCTTTTCCGACTTGCGATTCCCGAAACTGCCACCGCGCGCCATTTTGAGAAAAACGATGTCTTTATGATGAATTTTCATTGCGGATTAATATATTGGCTAATTATCAAAACATAAAAAACTTCAGCCACACATGACTTCGGACCAGCCTTGGACTATCCTCATCAAAATTTTCATATCTTTATGTGCGATAGATGTTCCCTGTCATCGCGGAAACACTAATACCCAAAACTGCCCTTCTTATGATTTTAGAGATAAATGGATTGAGTGTGAGGTGGTGGGAATGCTTGATTTTGTGAACTGAATATCAAAAAGAAAAAATACTGTAATGTTAATTACCAAAGTCCCTTCTTTCACGAATAATAATATATTTATTAAAATAAAACTGGGACAAAATTTAATTTTTTGTTATATAATTTTTCCAATTTTTTGAAAACTGACGAGACATGGCAAAAGAATCTAGAATGTGTGGGTCGCAGAACTGGCTTTCAGGAAGCCTTCGGGCTATTGTAGTTTTAGGACTGCAAGGGTGTCAGCCGAGAGTTATAGATCCCCTCACACATTTAACGTTTCTTATTGCTCCCTCTTCGGTTTTCAAAAAAGAAATTAAATCTTTAAAAAGATCTAAATGTTTGTTTTTAAGAAAAATATCTTAAACTAAATCAATTGTGAGGGAGATTTTCCGTATTTTGAATTGTAAGCAAACGCGGGTGTCTAGAAACGCGAAAAATATATCACAATCTGCTCAAGATATCTTTTCCGACTTGAGATTTCCGAACTGCCACCGCGCGCCATTTTGAGAAAAACGATGTTTTAATGATGAATTTTCATTGCGGATTAATATATTTTCTAATTATCAAAACGAAAAAACATCAGCCACACATCAATTCGGACCAGTCTTGGACTATCCTCATCAAAATTTCCATATCTTTAATTGCGATAGATGTTCCCTGCCATCGCGGAAACACTGATGCACAAAACTGCCATTCTTATAATTTTAGAGATAAACGGATTGAGTATGAGGTGGTGGGAATGCTTGATTTTGTTAATTGAATATCACAAATAAAAAATATTGTAATGTTATTTAACAAAGTCCCGTCTTTCACTAATAATAATATATTTAATGAAAAAGAACTCGGACAAAATTTAATTTTTTGTTATATAATTTTCCCTATTTTTTGAAAACTGACGAGAGATGGCAAAAGAATCTAGAATGTGCGGGTTGCAGAACTGGCTTTCAGGAAGCCTTCGGGCTATTGTAGTTTTAGGACAGCAAAGGCGTCAGCAAAAATATCTTAAAATAAGTCAATTGTGAGGGAGTTTTTCCGTATTTCGAATAGTTATGCAAATGCGGGTTTCTAGAAACACGAAAAGTAAGTTCCAATTTCTCCAACGTATCTTTTCCGATTTGCGATTCTAGGAACGGCCACCGCGCGACAATTCGAGAAAAACGATGTCTTTATGATGATACATTTTTTGTCGTTTAATATATTGGCTAATAATCAAAACGTACTAATTTTCAGCGACACATAAATTCGGACCAGCCTTGGACCATCCACATAAAAAATTTTCACACCGGTTACATGCAATAGATTTTCCAAGTCATCTCGGAAACACGATACACACAAATGTTATTTTTATAATTGTATAGGTAAATCAACTTCGTGTGAGTTGTTCTGAATGTTTAATTTTGTTAATTGAATATCGCAAAAAATGGAATGTTATTAACAAAAGTCCCGTCTTTCACGAATAATAATATATTTACTAAAATAAAACTCGGACAAAATTTAATATTTGTAATATAATTTTTCCAATTTTTTGAAAAGTGACGACACATGGTAAAAGAATCTAGACTGTGTGGGTTGCAGAACTGGCTTTCAGGAAGCCTTCGCGCTATTGTAGTTTTAGGACTGCAAGGGCGTCAGCCGAGAGTTATAGATCTCCTCCCATATTTAACGTTTCTTATTGCTCTCTCTTCGGTTTTCAAAAAAGAAATTAAATCTTTAAAAAGATCTAAATGTTCACTTTAAAATAAATATCTTAAATTAAATCATTTGTGAGGAAGATTATCCGTATTTCGAATTGTAAGAAAACGCGGCTGTCTATAAAGGCGAAAAATATATCACAATTTGGACAAGCTATCTTTTCCGACTTGCGATTCCCGCGCAACATTTTGAGAAAACGATGTCTTTATGATGAATTTTCATTGCGGATTAATATATTGGCTAATTATCAACACGTAAAAAACTTCAGCCACACAAGAATTCGGACCAGTCTTGGACTATCCACATCAAAATTCTCACATCTGTACATACAATAGATTTTCCAAGCCATCTCGGAAACACGATACACACAAATGTCATTTTTATAATTGTATAAATAAATCAACTGCGTATGAGTTGTTGGGAATGTTTAATTTCGTGCAATGAATATCACAAATAAATTGTAATGTTATTTACCAAAGTCCCATCTTTCAGGAATAATAATATATATACTAAAATAAAACTCGGACAAAATTTAATTTTTTCTTATATAATTTTTCCAATTTTTTGAAAACTGACGAGACATGGCAAAAGAATCTAGAATGTGTGGGTTGCAGAACTGGCTTTCAGGAAGCCTTCGGGCTATAGTAGTTTTAGGACTGCACGGGCGTCAGCCGAGAGTTATAGATCTCCTCCCACATTTAACGTTTCTTATTGCTTTCTCTTTGGTTTTCAAAAAAATTATTAAATCTTTAAAAAGATCTAAATGTTTATTTAAAAAATATATATCTTAAACTAAATCAATTGTGAGGGATATTTTCCGTATTTCGAATTGTAAGAATACGCGGGTCTCTAGAAACGCGAAAAATATATCACAATTTGGCCAAGCTATCTTTGCCGACTCTCGATTCTCGAAACTGTCAACGCGCGCCATTTTGAGAAAAACAATGACTTTATGATGAATTTTCATTGCGGATTAATATATTGGCTAATTATCAAAACGAAAAAACTTCAGCCACACATGACTTCGGACCAGCCTTGGACTATCCTCATCAAAATTTTCATATCTTTATGTGCGATAGATGTTCCCTGTCATCGCGGAAACACTAATACACAAAACTGCCATTCTTATGATTTTAGAGATAAATGGATTGAGTATGAGTTGGTGGGAATGTCTGATTTTGTTTATTGAATAGCAAAAAGAACAAATACTGTAATGTTAATTACCAAAGTCCCTTCTTTCACGAATAATAATATATTTACTAAAATAAAACTCGGACAAAATTTAATTTTTTGTTATATAATTTTTCCAATTTTTTGAAAACTGACGAGACATGGCAAAAGAATCTAGAATGTGTGGGTTGCAGAACTGGCTTTCAGGAAGCCTTCGGGCTATTGTAGTTTTAGGACTGCAAGGGCGTCAGCCGAGAGTTATAGATCTCCTCACACATTTAACGTTTCTTATTGCTCCCTCTTCGGTTTTCAAAAAAGAAATTAAATCTTTAAAAAGATCTAAATGTTTGTTTTAAAAAAAAATATCTTAAACTAAATCAATTGTGAGGGAGATTTTCCGTATTTCGAATTGTAAGCAAACGCAGGTGTCTAGAAACGCGAAAAATATATCACAATTTGGGCAAGCTATCTTTTCCGACTTGCGATTCCCGCGCAACATTTTGAGAAAACGATGTCTTTATGATGAATTTTCATTGCGGATTAATATATTGGGTAATTATTAAAACGTAAAAAACTTCAGCCACACATCACTTCGGACCAGCCTTTGACTATCCTCATCAAAATTTTCATATCTTTATGTGGGATAGATGTTCCTTGTCATCGCGGAAACACTAATACGCAAAACTGCCATTCTTATGATTTTAGAGATAAATGGATTGAGTGTGAGGTGGTGGGAATGCTTGATTTTGTTAATTGAATATCAAAAATAAAAAAATACTGTAATGTTAATTACCAAAGTCCCTTCTTTCACGAATAATAATATATTTACTAAAATAAAACTTGGACAAAATTAAATTTTTTGTTATATAATTTTTCCAATTTTTTGAAAACTGACGAGACATGGCAAAAGAATCTAGAATGTGTGGGTTGCAGAACTGGCTTTCAGGAAGCCTTTGGGCTATTGTAGTTTTAGGACTGCAAGGGCGTCAGCCGAGAGTTATAGATCTCCTCCCACATTTAACGTTTCTTATTGCTCTCTCTTCGGTTATCAAAAAAGAAATTAAATCATTAAAAAGATCTAAATGTTTGTTTTTAAAAACAATATCTTAAACTAAATTAATTGTGAGGGAGATTTTCCGTATTTCGAATTGTAAACAAACGCGGCTGTCTAGAAACGCGAAAAATATATCACAATTTGCTCAAGATATCTTTTCCGACTTGCGATTCCCAAAACTGTCACCGCACGCCATTTTGAGAAAAACGATGTCTTTATGATGAATTTTCATTGCGGATTAATTAATATATTGGCTAATTATCAAAACGTAAAATACTTCAGCCACACATCACTTCGGACCAGCCTTGGACTATCCTCATCAAAATTTTCATATCTTTATGTGCGATAGATGTTCCCTGTCATCGCGAAACAGTAATACACAAAACTGCCATTCTTATGATTTTAAAGATAAATGGATTGAGTGCGAGGTGGTGGGAATGCTTGATTTTGTTAATTGAATGTCAAAAAGAAAAAATACTGTAAAGTTAATTACCAAAGTCCCTTCTTTCACGAATAATAATATATTTACTAAAATAAAACTCGGACAAAATTTAATTTTATGTTATATAATTTTTCCAATTTTTTGAAAACTGACGAGACATGGCAAAAGAATCTAGAATGTGTGGGTTGCAGAACTGGCTTTCAGGAAGCCTTCGGGCTATTGTAGTTTTAGGACTGCAAGGGCGTCAGCCGAGAGTTATAGATCTCCTCACACATTTGACGTTTCTTATTGCTCCCTCTTCGGTTTTCAAAAAAGAAATTAAATCTTTAAAAAGATCTAAATGTTTGTTTTAAAAAAAAATATCTTAAACTAAATCAATTGTGAGGGAGATTTTCCGTATTTCGAATTGTAAGCAAACGCAGGTGTCTAGAAACGCGAAAAATATATCACAATTTGGGCAAGCTATCTTTTCCGACTTGCGATTCCCGAAACTGCCCCCGGGCCCCATCTTGAGAAAACCGATGTCTTTATGACGAATTTTCATTGCGGATTAATATATTGGCTAATTATCAACACGTAAAAAACTTCAGCCACACAAGAATTCGGACCAGTCTTGGACTATCCACATCCAAAATTCTCACATCTGTACATGCAATAGATTTTCCAAGCCATCTCGGAAACACGATACACACAAATGTCATTTTTATAATTGTATAGATAAATCAACTGCGTGTGAGTTGTTGGGAATGTTTAATTTCGTGCAATGAATATCACAAAAAAAATTGTAATGTTATTTAAAAGTCCCATCTATCAGGAATAATAATATATATACTAAAATAAAACTCGGACAAAATTTAATTTTTTGTTATATAATTTTTCCAATTTTTTGAAAACTGACGAGACATGGCAAAAGAATCTAGAATGTGTGGGTTGCAGAACTGGCTTTCAGGAAACTATCGGGCTATTGTAGTTTTAGGACTGCAAGGGCGTCAGCTAAGAGTTATAGATCTCCTCCCACATTTAACGTTTCTTATTGTGCTCTCTTCGGTTTTCAAAAAAGAAATTAAATCATTAAAAAGATCTAAATGTTTGTTTTTAAAAACAATATCTTAAACTAAATCAATTGTGAGAGAGATTTTCCGTATTTGGAATTGTAAGCAAACGCGGGTGTCTAGAAACGCGAAAAATATATCACATTTTGCTCAAGATATCTTTTCCGACTTGCGATTTCCGAACTGCCACCGCGCGCGCCATTTTGAGAAAAACGATGTCTTTATGATGAATTTTCATTGCGGATTAATATATTGGCTAATTATCAAAACGAAAAAACTTCAGCCACACATGACTTCGGACCAGCCTTGGACTATCCTCATCAAAATCTTCATATCTTTATGTGCGATAGATTTTCCCTGTCATCGCGGAAACACTAATACACAAAACTGCCATTCTTACGATTTTAGAAATAAATGGATTGAGTATGAGTTGGTGGGAATGCCTGATTTTGTTTATTGAATATCAAAAAGAAAAAATACTGTAATGTTAATTATCAAAGTCCCTTCTTTCACGAATAATAATACATTTACTAAAATAAAACTCGGACAAAATTTAATTTTTTGTTATATAATTTTTCCAATTTTTTGAAAACTGACGAGACATGGCAAAAGAATCTAGAATGTGTGGGTTGCAGAACTGACTTTCAGGAAGCCTTCGGGCTATTGTAGTTTTAGGACTGCAAGGGCGTCAGCCGAGAGTTATAGATCTCCTCCCACATTTAACGTTTCTTATTGCTCTCTCTTCGGTTATCAAAAAAGAAATTAAATCATTAAAAAGATCTAAATGTTTGTTTTTAAAAACAATATCTTAAACTAAAACAATTGTGAGGGAGATTTTCCGTATTTCGAATTGTAAGCAAACGCGGGTGTCTAGAAAAGCGAAAAATATATCACAATTTGCTCAAGATATCTTTTCCGACTTGCGATTCCCGAAACTGTCAACGCGCGCCATTTTGAGAAAAACAATGTCTTTATGATGAATTTTCATTGCGGATTAATATATTGGCTAATTATCAAAACGTAAAAAACTTCAGCCACACATCAATTCGGACCAGTCTTGGACTATCCTCATCAAAATTTTCATATCTTTAATTGCGATAGATGTTCCCTACCATCGCGGAAACACTGATGCACAAAACTGCCATTCTTATAATTTTAGAGATAAACGGATTGAGTATGAGGTGGTGGGAATGCTTGCTTTTGTTAATTGAATATCACAAATAAAAAATACTGTAATGTTATTTACCAAAATCCCGTCTTTCACTAATAATAATATATTTAATAAAAAAGAACTCGGACAAAATTTAATTTTTTGTTATATAATTTTCCCTATTTTTTGAAAACTGACGAGAGATGGCAAAAGAATCTAGAATGTGTGGGTTGCATAACTGGCTTTCACGAAGCCTTCGGGCTATTGTAGTTTTAGGACAGCAAAGGCGTCAGCAAAAATATCTTAAAATAAGTCAATTGTGAGGGAGTTTTTCCGTATTTCGAATAGTTATGCAAATGCGGGTTTCTAGAAACACGAAAAGTAAGTTCCAATTTCGCCAACGTATCTTTTCCGATTTGCGATTCTAGGAACGGCCACCGCGCGACAATTCGAGAAAAACGATGTCTTTATGATGATACATTTTTTGTCGTTTAATATATTGGCTAATAATCAAAACGTACTAATTTTCAGCGACACATAAATTCGGACCAGCCTTGGACCATCCACATAAAAAATTTTCACACCGGTTACATGCAATAGATTTTCCAAGTCATCTCGGAAACACGATACACACAAATGTTATTTTTATAATTGTATAGATAAATCAACTTCGTGTGAGTTGTTCTGAATGTTTAATTTTGTTAATTGAATATCGCAAAAAAATGGAATGTTATTAACAAAAGTCCCGTCTTTCACGAATAATAATATATTTACTAAAATAAAACTCGGACAAAATTTAATATTTGTAATATAATTTTTCCAATTTTTTGAAAAGTGACGAGACATGGTAAAAGAATCTAGACTGTGTGGGTTGCAGAACTGGCTTTCAGGAAGCCTTCGCGCTATTGTAGTCTTAGGACTGCAAGGGCGTCAGCCGATAGTTTTTGATCTCCTCCCACATTTAACGTTTCTTATTACCCTCTCTTCGGTTTTCAAAAAAGAAATTAAATCTTTAAAAAGATCTAAAGGTTTGTTTTTTAAAAAAAATCTTAAACTAAATCAATTGTGAGGGAGATTTTCCGTATTTCGAATTGTAAGCAAACGCGGGTGTCTAGAAACGCGAAAAATACATCACAATTTGGGCAAGCTATCTTTTGAGACTTGCGATTCTCGAAACTGTCACCGCACGCCATTTTGAGAAAAACAATGTCTTTATGATGAATTTTCATTGCATATTAATATATTGGCTAATTATCAAAACGTAAAAAACTTCAGCCACACATCAATTCGGACCAGTCTTGGACTATCCTCATCAAAATTTTCATATCTTTAATTGCGATAGATGTTCCCTGCCATCGCGGAAACACTGATGCAGAAAACTGCCAGTCTTATAATTTTAGAGATAAACGGATTGAGTATGAGGTGGTGGGAATGCTTGATTTTGTTAATTGAATATCACAAATAAAAAATACTGTAATGTTATATACCAAAGTCCCGTCTTTCACTAATAAGAATATATTTAATGAAAAAGAACTCGGACAAAATTTTATTTTTTGTTATATAATTTTCCCTGATAATTTTCGCTATAATTCCTCTTGAAAACTGACGAGAGATGGCAAAAGAATCCAGAATGTGTGGGTTGCAGAACTAGTTTTCACGAAGCCTTCGGGCTATTTTAGTTTTAGGACAGCAAAGGCGTCAGCAAAATTATCTTAAAATAAATCAATTGTGAGGGAGTTTTTCCGTATTTCGAATAGTTTTGCAAATGCGGGTTTCTAGAAACACGAAAAGTAAGTTCCAATTTCGCCAACGTATCTTTTCCGATTTGCGATTCCCGGAACGGCCACCGCGCGACAATTTGAGAAAAACGATGTCTTTATCATGATATTTTTTTGTCGTTTAATATATTGGCTAATAATCAAAACGTACTAATTTTCAGAGGCACATAAATTCGGACCAGCCTTGGACCATCCACATCAAAATTTTGACATCTGTACATGCAATAGATTTTCCAAGTCATCTCGGAAACACGATACACACAAATGTTATTTTTATAATTGTATAGATAAATCAACTGCGTGTGAGTTGTTGGGAATGTTTAATTTCGTGCAATGAATATCACAAAAAAATTGTAATGTTATTTACCAAAGTCCCATCTTTCACGAATAATAATATATATACTAAAATAAAACTCGGACAAAATTTCTTTTTTTGGTTATATAATTTTTCCAATTTTTTGAAAACTGACGAGACATGGCAAAAGAATCTAGAATGTGTGGGTTGCAGAACTGGCTTTCAGGGAGCCTTCGGGCTATTGTAGTTTTAGGACTGCAAGGGCGTCAGCCGAGAGTTTTAGATCTCCTCCCACTTTTAACGATTCTTATTGCCCTCTCTTCGGTTTTCAAAAAAGAAAATAAATTTTTAAAAAGATTTAAAGGTTTTAGTTTTAAAAAAAATTATCTTAAAATGAATCAATTGTGAGGGAGTTTTTCCGTACTTCGAATAGTTACGCAAATACGGAATTCTAGAAACACGAAAAGTAAGTTCCAATTTGTCCAACGTATATTTTCCGATTTGCGATTCCCGGAACGGCCACCGCGCGACAATTTGAGAAAAATGATGTCTTTGTGATGATACTTTTTTGTCGTTTAATATATTGGCTAATAATCAGAACGTAATAAATTTCAGCCGCACATGCATTCGGACCAGCCTTGGACTATCCTCATCAAAATTTTCATATGTTTACGTGCGATTGATTTTATCTGCCATCGCGGAAACACAGATACACAAAACTGCCATTCTTATAATTGTAGAGATAAATCTATTGAGTGTGAGTTAGTGTAAGTGTTGATTTTCTAAATTGAATATCACAAAAAAATACTGTAATATTAATTACCAAAGTCCCTTCTTTTACGAATAATAATATTTGATAAAGTAAAACTCGAACAAAATTTAATTTTTGTAATATATTATTTCCAATTTTTTGAAAACTGACGAGACATGGCAAAAGAATCTAGAATGTGTGGGTTGCGGAACTGGCTTTCAGGAAGCCTTCGGGCTATTGTAGTTTTAGGACTGCAACGGCGTCAGCCGAGAGTTTTAGATCACCTCCCACATTTGACGTTTCACATTGCAATTTCTTCGGTTTTCAGAAAAGTAATTAAATCCTAAATATAGATCTAAACGTTTCATCTTTTAAAAAATTATCTTAAACGAAATCAATTGTGTGGGAGATTTTTCGTATTTCGAATTGTTAGGAAAATCCAGAGTTTTAAAAACTCGAAAATAAATTCCATTTTGCCCATCCTATGTCCTCCACTTTGCGATTCCCGGAACAGCCAACCCGCTCCATTTTTAGAAAAAGAATTTATTTATGATTACCTTTGTTTGTGGTTTAATAGTTTGGCTAATTATCAAAACGTAAAAAATTCAGCCACACATGAATTCGGACAAGCCTTGGAGTATCGTCATCAACATTTTCATAAATTGACGTGCGATAGATTTTCCCAGCCATCGCGGAAACACGAACATACACAAATGACATTCTTATAATCGTAAAGATAAGTGAATTTAGTGTCAGTTGGTGGGAGTGCTTGATTTTGTTAATTGAATATCACAGAGGAAAAAATACTGTAATGCTAATTGCCATAGTCTCTTCTTTTACGAATAATAATATATTTAAAAAAAATAAAACTCTGACAAAATTTAATTTTCCTATTTTTATTTTTCCTATTTTTTCAAAACTGGCGGGACGTGGCACAGAATTTAGAATGCGGGGTTCTCAGAATTGGCTTTTAGGTAGCTTTCGCGCTATTGTAATGTTATGACTGCAATAGCATTCGGTGTTCGGTTTCATTTTGCACTCTTTTCGTTTTTCAAAAAAGTAATTATATCTCAAACAAGATCAAAACGTTTTAAGTTGCTTTCAAATTATTTTAAAATAAGGCAACATAGTGGGAGATTTTCCGTATTTCGAATAGTTAAATCGATGCGGGCTTCTAAAAACGCGAAAAAATAGGATCCGCTATTGTCTATCCTTACGAATAAAAAATAAAATAAAAACAAAAGTTAGAACGACATAAATTTGAACGTGTTACTGCTGTTTTTTTTCTCTTCTTTTTCAGATCTGTTGCTAGATGACGACCTGATACGTGTTGCTATTGAAGACGAATTGATGTTATTTCTTCTTTGATGAAAAAACTTCCGAACAGTTGTGCAAGGAGCTCTTCATGTCTGAGGACAGATTCATGTTCAGAAAGTCCTATAAGGCAGTATTTTATTTTTTTTACATGGGTTTTCAATGACGAAATCTTCTCTGATACGTTGGATTGACAACAGAAGGTTATATTGTACTGTGTCAGAGAGAAATGAGGTTGGCAGAACAGAATGCTGCATCGTGGAAAAATATTTCGCTGTTTGCCGTGGAAGATGACCCGTTGACTATTTGAAGTTCATAAACAAGGACTAAGAAGGCCCTACAATAAAATGCATAATGTTTTGTTTTATGTAAACAAGTTCTGTGTAAACAGATGTTGTAAATAAATTTTTTCATTAATATATATTTTATTTAAAGTTATTAGAATCTGCATCTGTTCCTTTTATTCTGAATACTTTTAAGAGTCTAAAACCACAGTTTCTTAATCATAGGAGGATTTGAAGGTTAAAATCGACTGAAGTGGTTCCCAAACTTTATTGGTATGCAGCCCACCATAAAATTTGAAAATTTTCTTTACCTACCTAATATATAGGTGAGTGGAGCAAAATTCCATTTAAGGGGGGGGGGGGAGATGAGGTACGCATTTTAAAAACATTTCATTTATTGAATTAAAATTTTGAGGGGGGTTTTGTGATGGTTAACCTTATAATTTGTAAATAAAATAAAATCACAAAACTTCTCATAAAGTTTTAAAAATAATTTAAAATTTTTTAAAAAGTGGGGTAATTTAAAATTGTTATAACTCGAAATATTATTCGTTAAATTTGAATTTTTTTCAATTAATTAAACAGAAATATATAAACTTTAATTATGATTCATAATTTTTTATATTAATTTTGAAAAAAAATGTTCTATGTTTGAGCCATTTATGTTGAACGGTTCTCGACTTATAACAATTTAAAGACGAGAATTGGTGAAAAAAGACATCATGGAGAAAAACGCAAAACGTTTCCATGACAACCACTACATGAAGTCTAGATTTTAAAAGAAAAAATTAATATATCTTATTCTGATTAAGATAGAAACATGATTTAAACGTTATTTTTTGTAGAAAAAAAATCAGAAAATTTTTTAATACAATAAAATATTTTTAAAAAATTTGAAGACTTTTGTATCCCGGGCGCCCTTAAGACAGTTTATTGTATGGTTTCCTTTCCGTTTGGACTATGAAACTTTTCCGGTTAAGGATGGATTCCGTTACAAACAAGTTAGGTGTCACAGATTTTACTGTAATACAGGGGTGCAAAAATCTAGGCGCTAAGGGGCCGATTCCCACCACTAAATTTTTAGTATTCTTGCCTAATAAGAATACTGATAAAATATAGGCAAAGTATACTAATAAAATTTGACGAAGAATGCTAATAAAATTGAGTGGTGGGAATCAGCCGATTGGCGCCTAGATTTTTGCAACCCTGCTGTAACATATTTTTTAAAGAACCGACAGATCATTCCACGATCTACCAAAACATCGCTCGTGACCCACTTGCTAGTTGCGACTATCGGCGGTCGTGGTTCCCAAGGTATGGGTGATCCTATTTTGGGAATCGCTGCGTCTAAAAGTTTCGAAACTTTTGTAGAGTAAACTGTCCCGTGAAGTCACCCGACCTCACCAATCTTTTTATCTATTTGTCAATTTTAATGCGCTTGGCTCAATTTTTCTTTTGGATTTTCCAGCTGCAAAGCAGTTTTACTCAAATTTCATATAAATATATTTTTTTAGTATAAAACGACAAACCAAATGCTCATCTGGCGTCTCCTCCGGCTTCCGTACTGACGTACATATAGCCCTCTGTCCCCCCCCCCCGGTACCCCTTATTTTCGGTCCTGCGAGCTGAGCTCGTCTCATCTCTAGCGCAAACCTCCAGACTTCTCAAATACCGAAATCACGATTATTTATTTTTTTATCGGTGACAATTTTTAACATAGTATCCTTTTACAGTTTTAACTGTGTTACCTACAGGATGTCCTTCGATTTTACGCATTACACGTGACGAGTGTCCCTCCGTAGATCAGCAGGAACAGAAGCTAAACAAAACGGAATGCAAACACAAAAGTAAGATGGGAAAAAAATGTATACACATATATAGTTTTGCAGGCAACGGCGGACGCTGGGAAATTTCTTGGAATGATTTAAATTGTTGACTCAGTTCGTGTAGAGCTCATCCGTATTTCCCGCTTTGAAGAGTATTTGCCTACTGACTTATTCGTGGAAAAAAGCTTGAATGAAAAGGAAGAGAAACAATATGTCGTTTTTTATTTCTTCACGGTCCGCTGAGTAGCAGAGCTACAACAACATAACTCCATTTCTTGAATGAATTACGTGTACTTTCCTCAGTGAAATGATTACGCAGTGAAATGCATTTTTTTACTGCTGTTACTTTTCAATTATGCTGAAAAATAGAGAAATTTAAAACATTTTTAAGCGACACTCATGCATTTACTTTTTATTTTATCCTTACCATTTTTTTAAGTAGCTTTATATTTAACCCTCTGAGCGTTTTGAAAAAGGGTAAAATTGTAATGTTGTTTTCTCTGCATTTTGTTTTAAATGCCAAAAAAATTTGATTCTTTCAGCATTATAAATAAAACTTAATTACAAATATGAATGTAGCCCTTGAGAGTATTAATCATTCTTCAATGTTTTGAAAATTCATTAAATCTATAGAATTATATTATCTTAAACATTGCATATATTGCAGTGAAACCTGGAGCTTAGTGAACGGAATATTACGTTCCACACGCTTAGAGGGTTAAAAAACAAATTATACAAAACAAATTATACAAAACAACAACACTGTATTATCGCCTGTGAAATATTATTTTTTGATATATTTTAATGGGGTCGTTACTCGTTAATTCATATTTTACTTAAAAACTTGTACACACCTGCTAATGATCTGTTTTTTTTTTAACTGCAATAAACTTAATAAACCTAATTTAAACAACAGGTTCATTCCATGGTAACTTACGTCATTAGGGAGAACTACCTAATGCCTTTCAAACTGTTATCAGAAAATGACAGGGGTCGGAAAAACTTTTTTATTGTAACGAACAACAACTACAACTACTTTATTGAAAATGTAGTTAACTACAACTACAACTACTTGTTTTAAAAAGTAGCGACTACAAACTACATTTCAAAAGTAGTCACTATTTCGCTACTTTCCGATTTTGCCACAGGGTTCAATTTGCACTAGAAATTGAAGACACGGATTAAATAACAAAACGACCCCTCGCTATATCGCGGGGATACAATTAAATAAATGCGATATAACCGGGGGCATTAAAAAAATTAAGAAAGATAACATACATTGAAATGTTTTGTGTTTGTCTCCAAAATATTAGTTTATACACACATTAGGAGTTTCTGAGCAAAATTAAGGAGAACATTACAGAAAAACAACTCTAAATGCAAACAATAAACAAATCTGATAAAGCATTTCCGAATAATAAGAAACCCGTCGTTAAAACATGAAGACCTAATAATAAATAAATAGACAAGTGCTGCCACCAAGAAAGTTAATTCATTTGGGGGGTTAGTACTTTATTTTAGCAGAAAATGGCAATGGTAACAATATATGACTTCATGCGATGCGTTGCTATTCACTGCAGCTGAGATTCGTAAATTGTTGAGCAGAGCAAATTTTGCACAAAAGAAAGTTTCGGCCACATGATCTGAAGAATGGCTCATTTCCCCCCCTAAAGTAGCGGTAAAAGTAGCGTCGGTTCTCGCTACAAACTACTGGTTTTTTGTATCGTGCTAAATTGATAAGGTGTTGAAAGAGAATTAAAGTGATGTTTTCCTTAACAGATATTAAACAAAACGTTTCATGTCATTTAAAAAGTCAGAGAAGAATCAGCCGGTTATTCCATTTTGAATTTTATTACACTCACTCCCCAACTGTCCAGTCCAAATATATATATCTATATATAACCATTAAATAACAACACAGAAACATCATATAACATTTGGGAGGAAAAAATATTAAATATGAAAAATGACCACGTACATGTTTAAACAATATCCATAAATATGTAGAGAAAAATAAATGAATATAATTTAAAACGAAGAGAATATAATATAGATTGGAGGGGAAAATGAAAAGAAAATAGAAAACCTGAAAGATGAAACTCAAATCTGTAATGAAATGTTAGTTAACAAATAAAGAAAAAAGTGAAATTTTGAAATAGATGAAAAAAAAAATTAAATTATTGTGGAACCATGACAGAATTGTCAAGCCCAAAATTTACCATAAATTCCACAAAAAAAATTATGATCTCATCTTTGTACGAACTATTAAGTTAAAATTGTACAAAATTTGGGCGATCATACATTAAAAAAAAAAAGAAAAAAAAACAGAAATTTGAAATGAAAAACATAAAATATATAAGTGAGGATAATTTCCCCATATTTAAACTGGAAGAAACGTGGTTAAATGAAAAACGCTGTGAATGATGATTAAACAAAACTTCACCTGTTGCCAAATAATAGTTACTAATTCATTAGATGAATTACAAGAGGAGTGCAAAATAAATTTCATACAAGCGTTAACACAGAGTTAAGTAACATTGAGGAACAATGCTGCCACCTATTGGCTGTTCAAAAAAGAGCATTCTAGTCATGTAAATAATAAATTTAGATGCATTTATGAATATGTCATCTGGTAGTGTCAGTGTAAGAAACTATAACATAAATTAGCTATTGAAAGTGTAATTTTAAAATTTAAAGAAATTGCTTAATGATAAAATAATAAATTAATAAATTAATAAAATTTAATGTAAATTATGAATGAAAAGTTAAAAGGAATGTGAAAACGTTATTTAAATTGATATTATGTAATAAATTAATAAAATAAAATAAAAAATGAATTAATACATTGTCAGTGCATAATAGTATTATTTCTATAAGCAAGTAATAATAAAAATTAAAGTGGTGAAGGAAATATTTAAAAGGACAAAGACAGTAATTAAAGAAATATGATTAATGAAGTTATTAAGATATGACATTGTGCCACATGAATCAAAGAAGTTAAATAAAATTATGTAGATTAAATTAAAACTGCCTGTTAGATGATATAAATTCATTACTATTTCATAGAAAGGAAGTCTTATGTAAGAATAATTATTAATTAGTAGAAAAAATGTGATATAATAAAGGTGTGATGATTTATGAAATATATATATATATATATGATATCAAAGAAACCCTGTAATAATTAGCTATTGATAGAAATGAAATAATTACTGTCGTTCATAAAAAAACTGATAACCGTAGAAAGTGTTGTCTTTATTTTCAGTTAGAGAAAAGTATTTGTTTTACAAAAGTAGCATCGATTGAATTGTTTTGTGTAATTTGAATATTGGTCATTGTTTATGATACGAAATATATCAATTATCTGATATAAAATAAAAACAATATTAGAACTTTAAATGAAACCGTGGCAAGAGCAGTGCGGGTGGTACGCTGGCTCTACACGTCAAGTGTGATAGGCGCTTCACCAAAGACGTCAGTTATCAGTAAATTCCGACGCTCGTCGCGAGGGGATTAATTTATGTGCAATTATTTGTTAACACCTGGATCATAATTACAACATTTTGAGCAATACCTTATGTAATTTTCGTTCTTGACAGTGAAGCTGTAAATTATTTTGGCCCACAAGCTTGGAAAACATATTTCTTGCAGTGAAAGTTTTACCACTGTCAACATAAAATATCCAAGTTTCGTAACTTTTTGATAAAAAAATTCGCGTGACGTATGTTGGTGTCAAAGAGATCAGCGTGTTTTAAAAGAAATTTCCTTATTCTACAATGTAAAAAAGATATACTATATTATACAAATTGCATAATTTAATCATTGATCTATTGAAAACATCTTTTGCAATTTATAAATTAAAAACAATTCATCACACTCTTTTATTTAACTTAACGTGGTTTTGTTTGTAAATATGGAATCTTGTAATCGATTTTTCATTCATTTCGTGATATGTTAGAATTATAAAAATTATGTGCAAATGTGTGTTTCCGATGACGGTATGCCATTTTAATATTGTTAGAACTTAATTATAAATTAATATTAAGGCATTTTGTCATTAGCCGGTGCAGGTGATAAATTGCCAAATATTCTTTATGGTTACAACTGTATACGAATTACAGCAATGATAGAGTTAATGACGCGCCAAACCATGCTCGCCAAAATACGTGAATTGGCTGTGAAACTGCAACAATGAAATATTTTAAACACTAAAAAGTAAAAAATGTAATATAAATGGAAAATAAAAAACATACTATATTTTTTTATATACGCTTTCATCAATTAATAGTTTAATATTAATTAAATTATCATAATAGTTTGAGAAAACAATTTTAAAATCCTGAATGGATAGTTTAAATAATGTTTTATTTTTCTTTCCTGTCGCCCTATCTTAAAAAGGAAATAGAGCAAAAATTATATATATATATATTTTTAACTAGATTTTTATTTGCTAGTGTAAATCAAATCGGTGAGTTTTCCATAATCGAGGCCTACACCAAACTAACGTATTGTAACGGCTTTCTTTTTCTTTCCAGTCGCCGTGCCGTGTCTTAAAAATTAAACATATCAAAAATTATAATTTTTCGCACTAGCTTTTTATTTACTAGTTCGCGCAAGTGTAAATCAAATCGGTGAGTTTTCCATAATCGAGGCCCACACCAAATTAACGTATTATATTAGGTTTTTTTTTTTTTTTTTTTTTTTTTTTTTTGAAGCTCTAAGCAAATACGTAATATAAATATATTTCTTTTTCGTTTTTAATATTTTCTATTAACAAGTATTTTCTAATATTAAAAAAAAACCGAATAATTTTGTATAAATTTTTTAAAATATTTAAAAAAAAAAGAAGGTAGAAATAAAATGAATAATTTAATATTTTTGAATAGTTAAACTTTTAAAAATATAAGTCGAATATTTTTCGTGTTATCAAAAGTTTTTATTGTTGAATCAAAAAGGTAAATACACTTTAAATATATTTTTGTGAACAACATTTTCTAATTACTAATGAAATAAACTTAATAATATGTTGTAGTTACTGTTCAATAATTATATTTTGCAATATTAACTCTGTTCTCAAATTCACACTGGCTACTTTTATCGCATTCCTGAAGAATTAATCTTCATTTTATAAACAACACATACAATTTTCAAATGTTCTTATTTAGAAACTATAAAATCGAATAACGTTCAAAATTTTCGATAAATGAAAAGTGCCTTTAAAAAAAATACTGTGAAAGTTTGCGTTTCGGTTATTTGGTTGGTTATTCGTTACGGCCGATTACCTGCGCTAGGCTGGCGTTGGGAGTGCCCTCCATGGGGTCTTTCTAAGAGATCCTAACCCGTATTTACTTAGGGTTCGAAGAAAGCCACGGAAAACTCCGAACGGTTGGGTCGACGAGCGCGACAGGGGTTTGAACCCAGCACCTCTCGTCTACCAGCTTTGAGAGCAGAACCTCTCAGCCACTGGTGGGGCGTTGGCGTTTCGAATTGAAATTCTGGACGCGACAACCCGAAATCATGCGACATCAATCACCTATAACTCATCAATCAATTAAAACCAAATACATTTAACAAAAAATGACAAACTAAATTATTTCAAGAGTTTATGCTGGCCAGCTCCATGCTTTTACGTTTAAAACTGAATCCACGAATCTGTCACAAACTTGCGCGTTGTTGAGCGGGAGAAGATTTTTTTTTTTTTTTTTTTTTTTTTTTTAGAACCGTCTTAACGCGGTTCTGAAAAAAAATATATATATCACCGCTGAACAACGCGAAACATTCTCACACATTTTTTTTGCACATTTTAAACGTAAAATCATGACACTTAAAGGCATGGTTATTCAAGTGATTTGTAATCGATCAGTTTTTTTTTTTTTTTTTTTTTTTTTTTTTTTTGATGAATGAATTACACCTTGAGTTTTAAACGATTTTTGTCTCTTGATTAACATATTTTTTCTCTTTCTCGCGCTGTAACATTCGGAAATTCGGTTCAAAATGTCAACTTTGACAGCATTTTTTGAAAGATCTTCTGCTTTTACTGAAAAATGGAACAAAATTGAGAACAAAAGTTTGCGAACAAAATTGAATTCGTGTCAAAAAATTAGCCTGTTTGGACTTGAGAATACACTGTAAAAAATTTGCAGCGAAGTATCCGATCATTCGACCGTTTTTATAGAAAACTGTTACATAACCGTAATTTAACAGTATTCTGACCATAATACGGGCAACATTATGCTGAGAATAGCGTTAAATTACAATGTTGTGTAACCGTTTTCAATAAAAACGGTCGAATGACCGGATACTTTGCTGCAAATTTCTTACAGTGTATATCCTTAAATAAATAAGGTAAGTTCATCGGCACTTATCAAAAATATGTTCTGACATCTTCAGATTTCCGCCGGAAATTTTGCAGTATCTTATGAAATACATTTCCAAATTTCATCTTAATATTATGAATAAACATTGTGCAATATGTGTAACTTTCCTCAGATCAAGTTGACTGAAGTTTTTGGGTGTCTTCTTTATCTATTATTTATTTTTTCGCCTCTTTTTATTACTATTCAAAGAAATTTTCGGGCACTTGTGAAAACAAATAAAAATTATATGACGAGTATGATGAAATGTGCTATCCTTCATTTTCAAAGGATAAGATAGCGTAACTCTTTAGTACCTTATCTACATTCTTCGAATTTCAGGTAATATTGTATTAAGTTGACAGGAAGCATGTAGTGACTTGGGAGGCCGCGTGTAATGACGTTGTCAATATGACACAGCATAATCTATTAAGTGTGAAAAAAAATCTGCGGAAATAACATGAGACTTCAATATTCTTTCAATAAAAGTGTTTGAATGACATTGCACTTACTGCTGGCCGATGTCTATAGCATGTTTTAAACTTTAAGAAGTTTTATACGAAATCTTTAAGTTTCTATAAAGTCAAAAAATGATGTTTTGTTTTTCTTCTTCTTTTTAAGTTAGTGCGGTCTACATAAATGCCATAATTTTTATCCTTCAGTACTTGAAAATTGTAGATATCGAAATTTTGAGCCTACACAGCTTGTTTAGACCCAATAGATTGTTTGTAACTTATCTATAAAAGTAAAAATTTCTTTACTTAGATCTTATCTTTACTTAGATCTTATATATATATACATATTATATAACATATATAACCAATATAAAGTAACATAGAAGTCATTATGCACAAATGAGGAAATAAAAGTCAATAAAGAAAAATTAACTCACACCTGTTATGAATAATATATAAGTATATACAGAGAGAGATATATATAGGTATATATATATACAGTTTCTTATGTTTCAATGGTTTAATTTTACAAATAAAATAAGTTTTATATATATATAATAAACTCCAATGAAAAAGCACATGCAGAACCAATATCACAAAAGCCAACTGAAATCTATAAACCACATAAATACAACACAAGAAAACAAAACAAACTACATTAACACAGAACGAGAAACACAACTAACTACTTAAACTCAAAACAAAAAAACACAACAAATTACAGCAAAAATGAAAAAAAAAACAACAAACAACAAAGAAAATATAAAACGACTTGTGTCAGGTAACATGGCTTGAGACATACACTGCTGGGTTAAACTAGTTTTACGTATGCAAGTACAGACTGAAAATGAATGAAAAAGACATAACAAAAGGAAGCAAACTATAGCCAGACTACACCATCACGTTCTCAACTTTCATCACGGCAAACAACCCACTACACCGACTCTCTCACAATTGTCACTTCAACAAAACATCTCACGTATTGATCATTCCTATCAATTCGTCACTATAATCTTTATTTCTTTTAAATTTGTTTGTTAGATCGGTCAAAAACTGAACCGGGTAACCTTGTGTTAACGCCGTATAATAAAATTCAGCTATATTCCAAGCAATATTTGATTAGAGAGCACAATTTCTCAATACGGCATAAACCGTTTATATAAATATTTCTGAAAATAGACAAATGCACACTTGAACTGAAATGTAATATTTTAATAGTATCAAAATTAAAATTATTTCTCTTATCATAAATGCTTGTTACCAGTTCACCATTAGATATGTCTATAGTTACATCCAGAAAATCGACACATTTAGAAGTATTTGACGCAATTTTCAGGCTTAAACTATTTGTACTATTACCATTACTTAATATATTATACTTTTATTATATATACACACTGCTGTCTAAAAATTAAGAGGTGACTGATCTACTATATATATAAAACACAAACGGAAATTTCGTTCCGTTCCTTTATAACTCGAGTTCCGCTGTATGGATTTTGATGGAACTTGCACTGTTCGATAGATAATTTTTCAGGGAAGGTTTTAGTATATAACACAACGGTCTACGTAGATTAGTTATAGAATTATGATGGAAAATTCTGTTATTTTGGCCGAAAAGGTTACCATTAATAATTTTTTGGCGACCATTATCGTTGGTGAAAGAATTAAAACGGCTATACATCTGGAAAAATAAAAGAATAAACTGTTACTAATTTTATTTTAAGGAAAAAGTAAGAAAATAAAAAAAATATATATAAACAGTTTTGATGAAAGGTACTATTATAAAACGAAAATATTTAATTTAAACATGTTTGGGAATATTCGTAATGCTTAAAAAATTATTCAATGGGCAAGATTGCTATTGAAAAAAATATTTGGCGATTTATCTTTTGTTTTTGGCGATTTTGATTTTACTTTTGACCCCCAAATAATTTGATTTTAAGCCAAAAGGTGTTTTTTCTGTTGCAGAAAGAATTAAAATGGCTATACATCTCGAAAAATAAAAGAAAAAACTGTTATTATTTTATTTTTTTAAAAAAAGAAAGAAAAAGAAAGAAAAGAAAAATAGTTTTGATAAGAGATTTTAAGCCAAAAGATGCTTTTTCAAGTGTACGACAAAATTTTTGCAGTATTTTTTTTGGCACTTTTTGGTTATCCGGGCACTAGTTATATATATTCATGTATATAAATACACGCACACTTATATATACACATATACATATGTATACATACATATATATATATATACACTTATATGTATGAAGATATATATACATATGTATATACATACATATCTATATATGTACATATATCACTGGCGCCCGGCTAACCGAAAAGTACCTTTTTTTTTATTCAAATGTAAACGATATTAATAGTAATATACTTCTATTTACTTCTACCTTATATATGAAATATTGTTCCGGCTGCTTATAACTCGAGTTCTGCTGAATGGATTTTCATAGAACTTAAACTGTAAGATAGATAATTTTTCAGGAGGGTTTTATTGTATAACATATCGTTCTACGTTGAGGAATTATTATGGGAAGTTCTATAATCAGATCAATCCGATTATGAATAATTAGTCTTTTATAAAAAATTCTGGAGAATGGATTTCGATGAAACCTACACCGTTAGTTAGATAATTTTGTAGGGAAAGTTTTATTATATAACATATCATTCTACGTTGCTTAGTTCTAGAATTATAAGGGAAAATTGGAAAATCGGGTGACCTCTTTTTATCAAATATTAGCCTTTTCAGTATTTGATTCCGATTATGAAAGATTAGCCTTCTGAAAAAGTTCTCCTGGACAGATTTTGATGGTAATTATATTGTTAGTTAGTTAGATGCTATTTCAGGAATGGTTGTAGTGCACTACATATTGTTCTACGTTGCTTAGTCAAACAGTTATGTGTGAAGGTTATATAGTCAGGTGAACCCGATTCCGAAAGATTAGCCTTTTTGAAAGTTTTTACTGGGCGTATTTTAGCGACTTCCATTGTTAAGTAGATAATGTGTAAGGATGGTTTTACTATATTTCATATCGTTCTGTTAGTTTTAGAATTATGTGGAAAAGTTCTATAATCAGATGAACCTGATTATCTAGGATTAGCGTTTATAAAAACTTCTACTGAATGGATTTTGTTAGTTAATTTGTTTGTATCGTTAGTTCGATAATTTTTAGTGATGGTTTTAGTATATTGCATATAGTTTTATCATTCTTTAGCAAACCCTAACTGTAAATGACCAAATAAAAGAGTTTGTCCTTAACAGCTAAAATTTTGACTGCACATTAGAAAATATCATAGCGCAATGACGTCATTTTTCAGTAATGTGGAAGGATATTCCAGGTAAATATACAGATTGCTTTCAAATACAAGGTCAAATTAAACGATATATTTCGTTTGATTCAAGGTTCATTTGTAGAAATCGACCAGCGCAGCGGGCGTAGCTTGCTAGTTTAATATATATATAATCGTTGCAAAATTTTGTCGAGTCATTTCAACTTTTATGAAAATCGAATCAAAACTTTAAAATATATTAATAAAAGTTTTCTTCGTTCTATTAATTCCTATCATACATAATCTATATAATAAAAGCGCAAGTCATGTGACTGAGGAAAACAAATACGGGCTGATCATTTCTTTTTTCGTATGCCAGGCGAAATGAAATTCGTGCAAAAGTTTTCGCTTTTACACGGTTTGTCAAATATCTATTGAAATTCTTGACGAATTATCCTTGAACTTCGAGGATGTAAAGCACATGTTTGACTTCAAGAACAGTAGAAACAGTATACCGCAATTAAAAGATTAATATATTGACAATTTGAAGAGATATGGGCATTTGTATGAAATAATTTTTAACTGTGCATGCGTGAACTATACCAAATATTTTTTTCGCTATTTGGTAGTCAATTGAGTCTCAGATTGAGATGTATATTGTATTCAATATGAGTCGATTGAGAGCAACTCATATTAAAAGACCAGTCAAATATCGTGAAAACTCAAAAAAAAAATCGGCAATATAGTGAGATATTTAACAACTTGGAGGAAAAATCCAATTGTGTGATAAGGGATTAACCTGAGATAATTTCATTGGTTTCAATCAACAAACTGATTAGCTGAATAGGAAAGATCATTAGCCAAGTTAGTGTTTTACTAGTTTTATACAATATTAACGATTGTGTTTTGTACCTTTGCAATACCTAGCATTTTACTCTAGAGTAATTACTAATGAAATCAATTAAAAAAGGCAATATTTTCACAATTAATTTTTCTCAAATTTTCATGCATGGCAAGTCGTGAGCTTTCGTGTAACTCTAAAACACTTTAAAACACTATAGAAGGAATTATTTTAATAATTTCTATATATATATATATATACATTTATTTAACGTTCAGAATTTTCAATATTTTCCTGTTTTTCAGCTATTAAATCGCTCAAAATTTTACACTATATCTAAGGCTAAGGAATAGCTGTAAACCCATGCATAATTATATTTTTTACATGGTATGTTTCAAAGAATGCACATTGAAATTTCAAGGCGAAAATGTCAATATTTAAAAACAAATAGCAACAAATTTTTAAAAAGGATGACTTTTTTTATAAGATTTCTATGAAAAATGCATACGGATGACTTTTTTTCTGATTTTCTTTTTAATTCTAAACTGTAATGTAACACATAGCTACAAATTTTATCATAAATTTAGAATTTAAAACGGGAAATATTGTATCTCCTTAAATGTAATTCCATAATAATAATAATAATAATAATAAGAAGAAGTGTATTACAAAGAATAACCATTGTAAGAGTGTTTTATAAATTTAAAGAGAACTTTTTGACATTCTAATATATATATATATATATATATATATATATCTGAATATTTTAAGATTTATGGAAGGAATTTCCTTGAATTTCCACATATTTTTTAGTAGTAAATCATTTATTATTTCTTTCATTCACTCCCGTCATCCTACGTCAATAATGAGCCAGCAATTTCTTCACGCTTTTATTGGTGAAATGAAGCTAGTGCCAAATATAATATGTAATATATTATGAAAACATTGTCTGGGAAGAAGGGTAATGACTTCTCTAAAACCTTGACTTCTTTAAAACTGTCGGTTTACTTCGAAATGTTTTTGTCAACAAAATAGTTTTAGCTGAAATTAAAAATGTAATCATTGTTTTTAAAATATTTTACTTTTTATCATGACTTATCACAGAATAAGGATGATGACTTCTTTGAAAACTTTTTTTAAATTGTCAGCTTACTTCGAAAATTATTCTTAACAAAATATTTTAAATAGAAATTTAAAATATATTCAGGTTTAAAAATGAAAAACAACAGGAATTATATTAAATGTCAATATATATGTATTTTTTGATAAATAATCGCTTTTTAAAAAAAGTAAAATACAAAAATCTTAATTTTTAAATCATGATTCTTAAAAATCATTAACGTTCTATTGTTTTTCACTCCTAATTTTACCATCAGTAAATATTTCTTTCTTCAAAGAGTCAAAAAATGTTATGTTTGCAATGCATTAAAAGCTTTCTTTTTATCATTTCAATAGAATTTTAACTAAAAATAAGCTCTCAAAAATGGATTGTGGTCTATACAATTCTTAATAATAAAAAATGTATAATCGTTTAATTTTCCTAATAAGAAATCAATGCATGGATATTTATTTAAACTAAATAAGTAGAAGCAAAAAAATTAAAAAAATAAAATTTGAAAAGCGCTTGAAAATTAATTGCATTGATTTCAGTTTGTGAAATTTCATGAAAGAAATTTAATATTTAATTTTTTTAGGTAGAATAATTGTTTTTAATATTAATTTATTAATTTTTTTAAATATGAAATCATTGAGTATTTAACTTTAAAAAATTGCACGAATTTTAAGCTATCAGATACCTAACAAATTAATGTATTCTTGTTTACTAATAAGAGGATGCCTTCCATCGACATACGTCATCTATTGTTATTATTATTTGAAGTATTGAATGTCACTTAATTTTTAATATTACATCACTAAATTATCCCCCGCCTCACACACACACACACACACACACACACACACACACACACACATATATATATATATATATATATATATATACATATATATATATATATATATATATATATATATATATATATATATATATATAACCATTAATGAAACATTACGATAACACCAACTGAAACTTGAAATTATGATTTACGAAGTAATAATTTATTGACAACGAAATTGTAACCCCAGCACAATGAATATAGATATTAGATACTAATATAAAAGAAGTAGAAATTAAATTAAAAATTGAATAAAATAGAATGAATGAAATTTGTGGAATTTATACAGAATTATCAAGTCCCAAATGCATAAATTCCACAAATAAAATGAGTGGTTTCATCTTCATATTAGCATTAAAATTGATAAAGAATATGAATTTGGGGCGACCACTCTATGACCATAACCATCTAATTAAAAAAAGACTGAAAATTCATAAAACAAATACAATACTTAAAAAGAGAGAAACCTTACCCAGAATTATAAGAGAAGAACTGGATAATAGATCGACAAAAGCCATAATCTACACGATGAAGATGGATTCCTACTACCAACACTTACCAGATACATGAAGACAAATAAAGGCAATGAAGTGCAAAAAATAGTTTACTAAATGTTGTTAAAACAGTTTTAGAAGATTATAAACCCTGTTGCCAATTTAGAAAATGAATTACATGGATATATGGAATTTTTTAAAAGCATCACAAACCATGGTGCTGCCATCTATGATTTTGAAAATAAACTACATGGAAATATTGAATATTTTAAAGCAACAAGCCATGGTGCTGCCATCTATGAGCAGTAGGGCTGGATTATTTATCAATATATCGGTCAAATATTGATATTTTTTAAATATCGTAATAACAATATTTAAACTCTGACTCAGCCGATATATCCCAATAACAATAATATTCATGTTTTGTTTTACAATCACCGCGAAATCGAGCCCCGAAAAACAGCGACAAATCTCCCGTACCAATATGTCCTTCAATCCTTTTTCCATTTGATCCATCTATTTATTCCCTTTCCTGCTTAATCAAAAACGGAAAATTACCTCCGCTGATTATCTATCTATCATATATCAAAGTAAGAAATATTCCAATATATCCCAATACATACAGTCTTTAAAAACCACAAATTCTACTGTTCATTACAGATAAATACTGAATAACACTTTCGCTACTGAATAACAATAATTGCTCGGTCCTTGTTTGGCTGCTGTGATTGGTCCAGACTTATTCCGATAACTCTGAGCTTTTGATATGTCATGACGAAAAAGATGAGCGTTGATTATTGTGTAGTATTGATAATGCTTTATTTATAGAGTGCGGTTTCTTGGATTCGGAAGTAATTTATATCTGAGCTTAAAATGAGTGTATCGAATTGGATAGATTCGGTCTTTTTTGGTTGCCCCGTTCATAAAAAAGGTACTTTAAATACATTGAAAATTTTTACACTGAAATTCACTAGATTATCGAAATTTAACTTATTGCTTATTATAGTGGATTTTATTAGTAAATTAAATTTCTGTACGGATGTCTATCAGTTATTCAGCAAAGAATACTTTTTTTTTCAATGAGAGATACATTAAATAATTTAAACAATGCTAGATAATAATTAACGCAAAAAAAAAGAAACAAAAATTATATGGTTGCCATGATTAAATTTTGTAGTAAATCGTAAGTTTCTCAAAATATGCGATATTTTTTTAATTTCTTAAATTCATATTTTTATTCATCCAAGGTAATCCTTTGCTAAATTAAAAATAAGAAACGATAATGATAATTGATAAAATGAAGTTTTTCAGGATGGACTGATTTCTTTATGCCAATATTAAACGAAGGATATATGACGAAAGGATCGTGATGTATGGGTGGTTTGGCCCGGACCCATTTCGTGTACAGAATAAACGAAATCAGACTGAGCTCCCCCCCCCCCAAACTGTAAAACCAAGTAAAACAAAGTTTGGTATTATTAAACAAATAATTAAATTCTATGAAACGAAAATTCTATACATTTTTATATGGACAACTTTGAATTTCATTTTATTAATTGTGATTTTTAATCATATATTAATCATATCATATATCGGTGAAAATGAAACTTAAAAAAAAGTATATATTAATAGAATAAAATGAGAAGAATAGGAGATATACTATCTTTAAAGAAAAGCTTTATGAAAGTAATAGTAATGCAAATAGTTATTAAACAATTAGTTTATTTCCTTTTAAATATTTTGTTTTAAAAAACGTAGAAAAAAAAATTATGTTATATGAGCAAATCTATATATTTAAAACGCTAAGCATTTTGTTTCGACAATCCGTGAGAACAAACTACTACATCAAATTACATCATTCTTTTTTTAAATGAAAGATATTTGGTCACAGATTTGTTATCGTACATTCGTTTGTTCGAAAGTTTAATTAATTAGCCGTAATCTTAAATTAAAATTTTACTTCTGCTTATGACGTCATAAAGTCGGCAATCGGATTAACGCCCACTGTTGCGACGTACAGAGTTTATTTTCTGAACTCAATGTTGCGAGCATAAAAAATAAATAATAAATATTAAAAGCGCGTGACTTTTAGGCCGAATTTTTAAATTTGTAAGTTAAAATATAGTTAAAATGTTTAAGTATTTCGGTAAAAATATTTATCCGTGTGTTTTATAAGCAAATAAAAAGTCATATTTACTGTGACGTCACGGAAATATTGTCCATTGGGTTCATTTTATCATTAAGCATTATAACTTTGTTGATGCCTTTTTTTTCATTACAATTAAATGCAAAATATATTTTTATTTGTATGCATGGTGCTTAAGCATAAATGTACGTGTGAAAAGTTTGTACCGGTGAAAATGACGTTATGCTTAGCTTGAAATGCATTTTAACATTGATAAAACTAAAAAGAAAAATTTATATGATTGTGTCAACATGGCGTAATATTAACTGATATTTCAATTTTTAATTTTAAAGATTAGAACTGGAGCCTTTATTGGTTGCTTCATCTTGATTGCATACCTTGATTACATGTTACCAATTACTTTTTTTAAATTATAGGATTAAGTTATAGGAATTATAGTATTTAAATTATTAAGATTTCCTTTTTTAATAAAAAAATTCACAAAAGTAAAGAATTTCAGGAAAAAAAAACTTGAAATAATGATTGTAATTTTAGCTAGAATAAACAATGTAAGGCTAATATTTTATAGGAATTATTTTGGTAGGTTTGTTATAAGTTCATTTAACAGTTCCTTATTAGCGGCAAAGTCTTATTTCTTTCACTGTGAATTTTTCTTTCGATGTCAAAAAATGGTAGTCTACTTTTGGACGCCAACCAAAACACAGTGGCAATATTTAGAAATGTATAACGGTTGTGACAACAAACGGTAGCTTTCTTCTTTAACTTTAGCTTTCATCGCGCTTACATCACTTCTAAATACTAAAAATTTATTTTTTTTACTACATTTTACAATTTCAATTCTTACATCCTCAATTAGAAAAAAAAATTAGCTTTCGATTGAAATTTATTTGAAATCTTCCGCTTAATTTAACAGCTTTTTAAATAATTTTCAAGCATGAAATATTTTTCAATTCTATCTCAACAATGACCATCCGTTTGTTTTAATAATGTAAAATAGCCCCTTGGAAAGTTGCAACAATTGAAAATAGGTATCCCTAACCTTCATGAAAAGGGAAAAAAAAATAATAATAAAAACCTGATAAATCATAAGATCAGATTATCCATAAGATAGAGTATTTTGGCGCTAATATAAAATCTGTCAAAAGAAAAAATAAACTATTTTTAGTTTATGATTAACATAAAATTGATATGTTGAATTCGTTGATGTATATGTTGAATCAGAATATGCTAGGAACTGTTATTTATTAATTTTTTAAAGATCCATTGGATATTTAACTGTATAAGAGACAGACTGTGATGGAAAAGGAATAATCATCCTGATTATGTAAAGTGTTAGAAGAAACCATACAAATAAATTACAATTGAAAACATTAAAATTCTCCCTCATCTGCATATTAATTTATCATTTTTAACAAAAATTCTTCATTTTTACATAAAAATTGATTAGCTTAAAACAATGGATGCGTTTTAGAAGATATGGATTTGAAACGAACAATGATTAAAGAGGACATTTTAAAACTTTTAATTTAAACATTTTAAAGCTTTTTTAACGTCGAATTTCAACGGTGCCTTTGGGCATATGCAATACATATGCGCATAGGAGCTCATTCGATTGCATTATCACAGGGGGGCGGGGTGCTTATACTATGTTCTTTTATTTACTGAATATGAGATGAAAGTAGGAAATTTGTATGATACTTTATGATAGGACTATTTGTATGATACTTTATAGGTCCATGACCTTTTTTTTTTTTTTTGGTCGTGGGGAATATGGTGGTAATGTCAAACTGATTCGCATTACACATTTGTTTACGGAGTGTTCATTTGGAGTTTGCATCGGAAATAGCATTTCACTGGGGGGGGGGGGATTTTTTAAAATAAAATATTTGAAAGACTGTTTCATACGAAGCCCTACTTAAATAATAAAGAAGCTTATTTTACTGATATTGTTATAGTATTTTTTTCCGTCACGTTTTCACGGGTTCCATCTAGTATATATAAAAATTTTAATTCGTTGCATTCAACTAGGTTTTGTGTTTAAATTGTTGATACCATATCATTTATCTTAAAATAGCAAATGCTCTTGCTCTCCCCCCCCCTCCCCTTTAAATTAGTATCGCGATATATCAGCAATATCAATAAACTTGTTGATATATTGCGATATTAAATTTCTGATATCGTCCAGCCCTAATGAGCAGAATATGTAGTGAAATACAATGGAAAAATCAATATTAAAAATGAATTCATTCTATCTTAAGTGGTCGTAATTAGTTAATAAATATAAATGAAATAAAAATAAAATAAATAATATTTAATAATAAATACATATGAAATTAAATATAAAATGAATAATAAATCCAATTACATTAAAGTAAAACTGGATGCAGTAATGATTAATTAAAATACTAAAAGTGAATAAAGATGCTATGGAGATAAATTTAATATTAAACATATGATACAATAGGATAGTGAATAACATTAATTTAAATTAGTACATATAATTTTAGCATTTAATAAAGTATTACATTATATTAGAATATGATATTAGAATATGATATTGCCCACCATGGGCAAATTAAAATACTAAATTATGTGAATTAAGATACTATGGATTTAAAAATAATATTAATTAAATATTGAAATTAATAGTAACAAATTATGTTTTTGCATACAAAGTTTAAATTTTAATTCACATGATATAAGTTGTTAGGGAATAAAATTAATTTGAATTAATATATATTATATTAGTGTTTAATAAAGTATTACATTATATTAGAATATGATATTGTCCCCCATGGGCATAAAAGTAAATACAATAAATCAATAAACGTTCTTAATAGTAGTGAATAATTCATTTAAATTAATTAATGAAGATTTAAATATAACTACGGTAATTCACATATAAAAGTACTACATCAAAGTCCATTACAAAAAGTGTATTAGTAAGCGTATGTGTAAATCAAAATGCCCTCTTTTTTTTTTTTTTTTTTTTTTTGTGTGTGTGTGTGTGTAAAATAAATTAACCATGCGTTTTTTCCATACAACTCCGCCACACACCTCCTCAATCTAACATCTACCCACCCAGCCGTCCTATTATAATTAATTAATTAATTTTTTTTTAAAATACTATAAGTTTTTTATACATTTTTTAACGCATGTGTTAATTTGGTTGTATAGATCATATAAGTACTAATTATATATTAAAGAATATATGAATTTTTTTGGAAAACCATGTTGTAATGCATCATAGATTAGTTTTTTAATGTTGCTGTTAATGAGTTAAGAAGAACATAAACTTTTTATTCTGTAAATATGATTAAGGAGTATATTACGATATACAGAATTATGAAGACAGGATTTAAAATTAGTAAATGTATTAACTTTAAATTTAAATTCTTTACGTTTATCAAAAAGATCAATTATTGTTTTGTTTTCTTTAAGTGTAATTTTAAGATCTAAAAAGTTAACAGTATTGTTAGTAAGGAGGTTTTCCTTTAATTCTAAATTAGTAGGATAATCAACTGGAAATATAGATATATTAGTGTGATCAGTGGCAATTAAAATTATGTCATCAATATAACGATATAAATGTATATTACTGTTAATAAAAGTACGTTCATAGTGATACAAGTCACTATGTACATGATCACAGAACTTACGTTCATAGTGATGTTTTTTATGTAAATTAATGTTGAAAAGATTAGCTCTTGTCATAATAAGATCATAAAAAAATATCAGAGAAATGATTTGAGTAAGAATTACAAAGAAACACATTTAAATATTGCACTATCTGTTTCTTTTTAATAGCAAATATGTATTTTCGAATTAATAACCAGTTGTAATTCTTATTGTAGTTATGCTGAAGAGAATTTATTTGTTTAACAATATATTTTTTGGAAATAACATCTGTAGCAGTACACTTTCCTCGCTTGTTACGTGTAGTTTTATTATTTAATTTATGATTAAGTGTAGGATAAATAGGAGAATAATCTTTAGTATTATTTGTTGAAAAAACTTTAACTGGTCTGTTAAATAATTCACTATGAAGTCCATAAGGATAAATTGTGTTATAATATTTCATATATGAAGACTCCAAGAACAAACGTACTGATTTAGATTTTATAATTTGTATAATTCCAATTGTAGTATTTTTAAATTTAGGTTTATGAAAATGTTGTATTTCTGCTGTAGACTGTTTATTTTTTGCTGTGTTCTTGTTAGTGTCTGAACGATGTTGATTAATACGTTTATGTAATGGACCCGATGTTTCACCCACATATTTCAAACCGCATAAGTTACAATTAATACTATATATAACATTAAAGGCTTTACAAAAATTGATAAATTAGGATCTGATACAATTTGTTTCTGAGAAGCAAAGGGACAAGTCTTGCATCTAGCATCATTACATAATCGAAATAATAATGGAGGAGGAGGAGAGTAAAAATGGTCACTGGATGACGATCCAGGAACAACCCATTTATTGCCCCTGTACCGGTCACTACACTGCTTAGATGCAAGGTGTATCTTGCCGGGAACGATAATTTTACTGAGTACTGCCATATAAATTGTTGTTTGATACATTGAATATTCAATAACAAAATTAAATGAAAATATAAATAAATGAAAATAAATATCATTAATATATGATATTGAAAAATCTTGAATAATTTAATAAATTATAAAATATTTAAAATTTCTTGAATAAATGAAAGTATATACAAAATGTACAGGTTAAATACGCAGTGCAAATAAAAAACCATCAATAATAAAATCTTAACCGTAATAATATAAACCCGCATTACAATACTCCAAAACATAAAACCAATGGACATTTAGTAAAAAACAAATGCACCAAGTCATTATACCAAATCCATAAATGACAAATAACAAGCAAAGACTCCCATAATATATTCCCAAATGACTTCTCAGAATTATGCGATCAGATCATAACAATTTACCAAAGCATGATATACATTTAATCACCAGTATTGTAAATAGTTGTACAAAAGTGAAACAAAATAAATGAAAACGATTACGGATAACAGTAGAACAAGAACCGTATATATAATCATAGATTAAATGGGACAATATCAGACAAAAGCATTATAAATAAATGTAACACACATAAACAATGGGAGTAGTAAAATTCATAGATTGAATCACGTGATGCAAATAATGTACCAATAATTGGGAATTCTTATAGCAAGGTATCAGATAACTACAAAGTAGAAATAGGATCTCTATAATAAAACCGTAAGTCATGTGACTGTCATCAACAATTCCGGAATGCCCGCTTCACGTTTTCATATGCCAGGCGGCCATTTTTATTCAAAATTATATTTTCGAATAAAACTTAATAAATGTTACATTTTCAGAAAGATCGTTTAAAATAAATTAATATTTGAGAGATGACTTACGTTCAATTATGTATATATTCTTCATAACTTCAGTTGAAATTAGCCTCGCAATTCAAATTCTCTATCCATGAAAGTAAACAAAAAAAAAAAAAAAAAGATTCATTCGTCGTGAAGGTTTAAAAAAATCAAACCATTAAACCACGGAGATAATCATTCGTAAAGTAAGTTTTCCGTGAAAGAGTTTTTGGAGCGCTGCCTGGTGTCAAAAACATAATTCGTACCAGTGACAGTGACACAATCAAAGTTTACCATAATTATGTGCTATACAACTCACCTTCGTTCTTTATCTTTTCTTAGCTGAATGTAAACAAATACAACTCCTGTAATGATATTTAATGAATCAAATTTCGAAACAAATTGTCAGTTAATTTGGTATTTATGTATTATACGTGCAAGGAAGAGAGACCACTGAAAATGATTGTTAATCACCAATCATATTTACTATTATTAATGACCAATCGCTTTCAAAACAGTAATTTAATATACATTTACAAAATACATAACATCATTAAGTACTTTTGTGTTATTTGGGCGCAAATCTCGCCAATAGCATATTTAAAATCGCCAATACCAGCTTTTATTTTTCGCGTGTGCTAATTAGAAACGATACTTTGATTTTGAAATCAAATGTTCTGATGGAACAGCTGTCGTAGACGCACCGGGGCACTATATTAACTATAGAGTTGCAATATAGAGAGAAAAAACGGATTGCTGTAATTATAGGCGGTAATGTTGGCGTGGCGTATTTACAAGTTACGGATCTTAATAGTCAGTAGACATTAAGCAGAAATGCCAAAGTAAGGGAATTATGCAGTTATGAAAACTCCTGAACTATATCAAAATAGGAGAGCAGAGAAAAACAGAGTCGAACAGAGATCGGCATCTAGAAGGAAGTTCGTGAATTTTAATGAGATTCTACGCCACAGGTCAAAAGTGCTGACAGCAAATATGGTTTAAAAGAAATGTGATTATCAAAACTGGCTTCCAAAAGTTCAATGTTTCACCAAACCATACTCGAAAATTACGTGTTATAATATGCACCCCGATTATGTCACATTATTCAAGACGTTTTAAATGAGAATAATGATAGATTTTCTAATCTCCCGTAATCAAGTCTACAGCCAAAGTTAGCGAGAAACAAACAAACAAACAAAAAAATATTGACAACAATATGGTTCAGTGTAAATGTGGATACCATTAAAGACTTTCACAAAATAGACTTCAATGCAACAAATCGTATTAACTAAAATACGCCATTTGGCAATGGATCCAATTACGGAAAACTACTTAATATGTTTAAGAATCTCCTCATTAGCAAACATATTGCAACTGATAAGCAAACGGATATGAAGCATAAACGCTTAAGTTGGTTAAGCGGTTTTTGTCAAGAAAGATGAAATACATAACAACAAAAAATATGCGAAATGCTACCATGATCGCAAAAGTTTTTGATTTGTCTATTAGAATATTCCGGTTTGGCGAAGGATTACGGGAAAAAATAAATTATGAATAAAAGTAACGTGTTATAGTGCTTTTAACATACATTTAAGGGAGACCAAACTGGTCGCCAGTGGCGGCTAGTAAAAAATAAAAATTAAAAAATACACAATGATAATGCGCAATTGCAGCAGAGTTCAAAGCGTACAATATTTGAAAGATTGCTAAAATCAATTAGCACCATTATATATATTTAAAAATATATACGATACCAAACTGCATAAGAATATATAAATCAAGATGAATTGTTGAAATTCAAAATGAAAAGATATAAAAAAAGACATCATAAATAACATACATTCATAATTATTTGCGCATATGCAGCATAATAATTTAAATGCTAATATATAACCATTAATGAAACATTACGATAACACCAACTGAAACTTGAAATTATGATTTAGGAAGTAATAATTTATTGACAACGAAATTGTAACCCCAGCACAATGAATATAGATATTAGATACTAATATAAAAGAAGTAGAAATTAATATATATATATATATATATATGAACAGGGAAAATATTTCTTAATAGTACATAGGTATGTATGATAATTAAACTACACGCTAAATTTGAGGTTCGTAATCAAAGAAGAAATTAAAAAAAGATAAGAAAAAGTTGCATAAATGTTCCGCAACTACACATTCTCAAATAAAAAATTAAATTTGGAAACCCTGAGGAAAGAAGAAATAAAGTAATTGTCAGCCTGATAGCATACTGGACTTCCATAAAAAATCCAAAGACCTTAAAATAGTAATATGATAAAATGTAAGTTTAATTACTTAACTTATAGCATATAAAGAACACCACAAGAAATAAAAAAAGGCTTACTTATTAATCCAGATTGCTTATCAAACTTCATGTTTCCCAGCAGAATTATATTAGTATGTACGCCCGATGAAAATAACTGTTGACAGGATACTAATTGTACACTAATAAAATGAAAAAAAAACCACTTTCCTGCAGTGTTCATTTTATAGGGCATATGACGTCATAAAACTATAAAATAGAACCATGTTCATTGTGCAACAATGAAATCATTTGTTTATGCCTTGTTAAATTTAATGAGTGAAAAAAATTTCCATTGGGAAATTACTTATTCAAATAGAACGAAGAATAGCTGAAGAACGAAACGGACAATAATTTTTTTATTTCTTTCCACCAATCACAATCACAAAATTATTATTATTTTTAAAATGTACATATATATTTAAATTAATATTTGATGTATCAGAATGTATGTGTAACACCGAAATTATTGGCCATGCCCTATTAAATTTAACGAGTTAAAATACTGTCGATTGGAAATTACATGTTACGAAATATGAGGTTACAAAATGTCTGATAGTTATTTAATGTCTCTATACCTATACCAGTTTTACAAAAAAGTTTTTATTTAGAATTTTCAAATTAACAATTGAAGGATCAGAAAAGAATGTATATATTTAAATTCCAGTTTAAATAGGACCCGAAGGATTTATTATATAAAATTACATATTATAAAATTTATTATTAAAAGTTAAGGATAAGGTTTTTTTTAATAATAATAATAATAACGCAAGGTGTTTCAAAACGCCATGGCAACATTGTTTGGTGAAATCATGTGCAATATTTGTAATGCATATTATTATTTAGTTGAAATGATTTGCTAAAAAATAATTACAAGATATTTCTGTCATATTGCGAAAAATATTTTCTTCTTAACGTTTATCCGAATGTTATTTTGTGAATTTGTACAAGGATATTTTAAAACAAATCCTTTATATATATATATATATATATATATATATGTATATATAACGGCAAAATGCGTTTATAGTACCAGAAAACGTTTAAAATTATAAAGTTGAAAGTAAAATAAGTCGGTAAGTTTTGGTCGTACAAAATTGAACTTTTACTGTTTACTTGTTAAATCATGGAGATGGCTTTTCTAAATGTATGTAACCTATAGGACAAGGGAACTGTATAAAAATTTAAATTTCGTAACTGGCAAAAGTAAATATTTTTAAGAAGTTAGAGGAACTTAAAAAAATAAAGATTTTGATGTAAATATATTTTCATATGATGAAAAAGAATATTTGAAACAATTTTGCAATTTGAATCTTTAAAACTAACGGTTTAGGAATTAATTAATGGTCAACAACGATAAGAAGGGGCACTCTGTATGCATAATATACAGTGGTGGCCAAAAGTTTGGGCATTTTTTGAAAGTTTCATGTTTTTTAACTTTGTGTGCTTGTAGAATATATTAATTTTCACTTATACACAAACGTTTATATATCAAATTGAAGGTAATTTAATGTAGAATTTAATAATAAAAACAGTATTACAATATCTGTATTACAAATATATATACTATATTCTGTTATGCTCATTTTAGTAGAACAAACAAACACAAATCGTTTTGAATAAGGACGTGTTTTATAATAAAAGCGTACTAGCCAATCACAAACACTGTTCTGAGGACCAGTCAAATGTCTGTAACTTTGAAAGTTATTGTTGTGGAAATATTTTGCGGAATGGTGCATACTAGTACAATTAAATAGATCATTGATGTTTTTGAATATTTAAAGTCATTTTTTTAATTAAACTAATTTTAAACAATGTCATCAACAAGAAGAACTAATTGGACATCTACAAAAAGAAGCCGAATTGTCATATTGAGAGAAAATGGCCTCTCTTATGCTGAAATTGCAAGACAAGTTGGTGGTTCAGTGACTTGTTCTGGTGTACGAAAGTTCTGTTTACGTTATGAAAAAACAAAATCAGTGGAAAATAAGGCCAAATCAGGCCGAAAAAAATGCACAAGTGCTACTGCCGATAGAAAAATTAAACGGCTATGCCTTCAAGATAGAAAAATTTCATCAGATGCCATTAGATGTGAAATGAATGCAGCGGGTATTGCAATAAGTTCCAGAACAATAAGAAGAAGGTTATCAGGATTTGGACTACAAGCTAGAATTCCAAGGAAAAAAACCATATTTAAATCAAAAGCAACGCGAAAAAGGTGTTAAGTGGGCAAAAGAACACATTAAATGGTCAGAAAATCAATGGCAGCAAGTAATCTGGAGCGATGAGAGTAAAATATCGCTCTTTGGTAATGATGGTAGAAAATACGTGAGACGTAGAGTAGGAGAAGCACTTCATCCTGATTGCATTGAAGCAACTACATAAAACCCAATAAATATCATGATTTGGGCATGTATGTCTGCAGATGGTGTGGGCAGAATTCAAGTGATTGATGGCATCCTGAATGCCAAAAATACATCGAAACTGTCCTGGAACCAAAATTGATACCTTCCATCAGGGATCTCTTCCCCAACAACGCACCATTTATTTTTCAGAAGGATTCAGCACCATGCCACACAGCAAAAGTATGCAAAGCATGGTTTCAAAATAAATGCATAGATATATTACCATGGCCAGGAAACAGCCCTGATCTCAATCCAATTGCAAATTTGTGGCGACGTTTGAAAAATTCTTGTACGAAAAAAATGTCCATCCAATAAAAGACAACTTATTGAAGCTATAATTGATTCTTTGCACCATGTGATTACGAAAGATGAACTCCAAACACTCGTTCACTCGATGAAAAGACGCTGTGAAGCTGTCTTAAAAAAATAAGGGTTATCCTACTAAGTATTGATTGTGTAAGTATCACTTTAAAAAAATGCAAATCTAAGATAGATCTTACTATTAGTTGCATAACTTTTTTTGTAATACAGATATTGTAATACTGTTTTTATTATTACATTCTACATTAAATTATCTTCAATTTTATACATAAACGTTTGTATTTAAGTGAAAATTAATATATTCTACATCACACAAAGTTGAAAAACATGAAACTTTCAAAAAATGTCTACACTTTTGGCCACCACTGTATATCATTTTCTTGTTGCGCTTTGTTCTTTCCTGCTGTTTTAGGATTTTTATAGATACAGAGCATATAGAACTTTTGAAATGAACTTATTTCTGACGTGTTTTATTACTTGGTTATATTTTTCGACACTGTTAAAAATCTGCAGCGAACTTTCAAGTCTTTCAACCGTTACGGTTACATAACTGTAATTTATCTCTAATACATTTCGACCAATGAGAACGCTTGGAAGTATGGTCAAATAACCGTAGGTTATAGAAAGTGTTATATTAAGTGACTGAACAGTTTGCTTCAGATATTTAAGTTTAGCGTCATTTTTTTCTTATACGGAACGTAGGCCAAAACGCATTAAGACATTTTAAAATGTAGTAACAAATCAAGTAAATGGCATACAAAAGTGCGTTTTGGACAAAAATGGTTTTCATGATCGAAAGTTTTGTTTAGGCAAATTAAAAAAAAATATTTTTCATATTTGCTTATAGAGTGCGTTATACCTGGAAAGCTACCTAAAAATGTATCACAAACTTAAGATAAGAAAGTAATGAAACATAGTTGACGCCAGTTATTACCAAATTTAAAATATCTTCTTTGGTAACATACGCTTTTTTTTCCCCATAATTTTGGAAGCTGTAGACAAAAGTTGAAACTGAGAAATCATGGAGTTTGTGTGCATCATGAAGAAATGAATCAAAGTAAATGAGAATGTTAATTAATTTGTATGATGAGGATTATTTTTTATTAAAACTAATTGTAAATGTGCTAACAACCTTAATTACACAATTTATGAAAAATACGGGTCTTAAATATTTACTTACGCGTTTCTATTTTTTCCGCTCCATAGAAAGTAAGTGTTTTAGTTTTTGGTCGATGTCGTTTTTGGCATTGTTTTTCAATAATTATGGAATTAATTATTAAATACCACTTAAAAATATTTTAACTTGTATTAATAAAAATTGATTTTTGTTTTTATGATTTATTTCTGAGTGTCTTACACAATCTCTGCTTTACTTTAAGTTTTGGCTAATTAGTTTAAAATTTTCTCTAGACGATTCCGGTTTGAAGGTGTGTCCCTACTGGGACACACAATTGGTCTGGGTTACTCAGAGATGTCGCAGGTGTTTGGAGTTTCTTATCTGTATGCAGAAGGTGAATGCACATACAGTTCAATGTCGTGAGATTTACGCTTTTAAGTCCCTTAAATGCTCTGTAAATACATAAAGGTGAATAGGAAATAGTTAGTAATAAGAATACTTTAAGAATTAGTCATTTAAATATTGTTAAAAACGTAATAATATTATTTCAAAGAATGAATTTATTTATTAATAACAGAATTTTTCTTCTTTTGAAATAAGGAATGTTTATTAAAGTAACTGACAGTAACAGGGTCACTCTTATTTTTAAAAAAAGTTCCATGGTTATAGTACAGTTGAAAAAATGAAACAAATCTAGTTATTAGGGCTATCTATCCTCTTTAACTTGTTCTCTTTCATGGACGAATGTACTCCAGACCACCTGAACAGGATACCCGGGACGCGTTATGGTCTTTACCCATGTGATGTCAGCTGCTGGTATAGAGAAGAAAAACACCAATACGCGTGAAGAACATTTTAAAACAGCTTCGCCTTCGTCCAATAAACAGTCTTTTTCTGAGGGTACATACCCGCAGCTGCGTGACTGTTGCCACTCGTGGGTAAAGTCCATTTACTGACAGTGAGGCAAAATTCGCGTGCTCACCGTATGACGGCGATCTACCTGACAAGCCCTATGGCCAGCTGGGGCACAGCACACAGAATAATTTTGTAGGATTGTGGTACAATGTCCTAACTATTATTGATAGTTGTGCCGTGCGCTGGAACCTTTTCTTGACAACAGATGATAATTCATGTGTCACGTATCCAAATAAAGTACTTGGATATGATTGGTTGTATTACTATACTATACCATATTCCAAATTTTAATAAATATTTGTTCAGTAGAAACATGTCTCTGATTTTTTTTAATTGATGCATATCATTTGGCTTAAAGTTGAAAACATCCGGCAACGAACAGGATAAGTTTCAAGTAGATATTTGTTTCACTTTTTATTTTCAGTTTCAAATTAAATATTTCGCTCTTTTTGAAATAATATGGTCAGTAAAGATAATTCAACCATTCCTATTTTTTACAAAAAAATACACTTGTATAAAGTTTTACTTCACATAAGCAAAAAGAGGAAATTAGAAAAATGTACATCTTCATTATTTTTATGAACATGAATTTATTTCTATTTGAAATAAATTGAATATCAATTAAAAAATGCAAAAGGTCAAATTATATTTTTCAAAGTGTTGAAAAAAATTCAAACGGTCGAAAAGTTGAAAATAACCCCCGAATTACCAAAAGAAAAGACAAAAGAGTCATGACTGTTCAGAATTCACAATCTGGGCATAGAGTTATAACACTGAAACCGCCGAATGGCCGTATTAACAGCACTGGTCGCATTAATATCTTCTAACTTATTAAATTACAATGCTTTTTACCCTGAAATTTTATAGCTCTATTTTGTCACTATGTCACATCCTGATACTTATATATCTTATCTTCTTCGGTCCCTGGGTCCCCATATGGAAACCTCTTTCTTTTCCTTATAAAATTTAAAATGCCAGTTTTTTTTTTTACATTTTCACATCACTTCTTAATGTTTGCTGAATGTTTTTTGCATTCAAAGCAAACGAATAAATGGTAGAATCGAATATTATTCCCTCATAAAATAAATGTTATTTTCATCTAAGTTTGTAAAATGTTTTCAAGACAGTGTGACCAAGAAAGTGAAAAATTTGTATAAGTATTTAACTTAAATCTTTTTCAATAAAAAAAATTTAAGGATTTGTAGATTATTTACATGTTTAAAGCTCTTAAATTTGTGATTGCGTTAATTTAGGTTAATGCTTATTAAATTAATTTTTTAAGCGGGTTTGTAGTTTTAGATACATATATTTTAACCTAAATTACTAGGTTCCTAAAGGATCAATTTCAGAAAATATAAGGTAAAGCCAGGAGAGATGGCGTGGTCGGAGAGATTGCGCACATAGAGGATCGGGGGGAAGGAGTAGAGTGAGCGCGCAGCGACTCCAGGTAGTTGTACAAATGCAATAGTGGAGTGTCTACTTGAAAGTTCACGTTGATTGTTTTGAGCGTCTAAGATAAAGCATAATTATTTTGTTTTGTTTTCCCAAAGTAAGAGCTTGAATTTTCATAGTTATTCATCAAAATTTCTATACTATGTCATTAGTACAAAATATTTTAAACTTAAACGATATCTCATAAGCTACTAATGTAGACTAACAATGGGAACATCAACGGTTCGTTTTAGTAGCGGCCATGTTTAAATAAAAGGCCGCGCAATCTTTCCTACCGAAATTGGAGAGCTTGCGCATCTGCTACTTAGGAGAGATGGCTCATTGTTCCCATTAGTTTAAATGCTAGGAGAGATTACGCAGCTTATTGGTAAATTTGCATAAAAAATGAAAAATGAAAATGGATTAATTTTAAGTTAAACGTGTTATTAAGTTACATAATTTTATTTTGTAATCTTATCTGGTCATGCTTTTTCTGATTCTTTAATTTTTTTCCCTTTAATTAAAATTTTTCAATCGTTTTTAAAAGTTTTTCCTTTTCTGATCTTTAATCCTTAGGTTGAAATATTCACTCCTAATACAATAATATTTGTTCACAAAAACCTTACAACAATGTCATTTAAGTGTAATTATTATTATTAACAGTTTAATTGTAGTTATTATTAGTAACAATCTCTCCTACCCATGTGCACAATCACACCAACACTGTAAGGACAGATTGCGCAAAATAACTTTCTTGATTTTATTACAACTGTTCTATTAAATTGCAACATAACGACAAACTAGAAATGGAAATGAATAAAAAACAAATAAAGTAAAAATTATTCATGGTTGGTTTAGCAAAAAATTAATATTTAGATTTTTTATTGTTGTTCTTTTGAATTGTGCGCAGACTATCCTAGCTTTGCCTTATTTTTTTTGTCATTTACGATGTCATTTTGTTTGGGAAAAACCAATGAATAAGTGTTTGTATTATTATTTTAGCTTCGGAACTGAAGAGGTTAACGCAATATTCCCGCAGTTCAAAACAACTTAATCACTCCATGTTATTGCTATTATTATAGAGAAGTAGGCCACCTCATAACTCCTCTGCAACGCAATCCATGTCAGTATAACGAAGTCATTGGGCTTTCGCCAAAGAGTGATTAATTTTCTGCCTGAAGAGTTTGATATATATATTTTTTTAAGTTTTCAAATTTCACACTTTTATAAAATAATTATTAGTCATATATCATATGTAAAGGACATGGATAGATAGGCCGTAGGTTTTCATTCACTCATCTCCTAACTATAAAATGTCCACTTTAAAATCTTCATTTTAAAATCAATCTTCTTCAGTTAATCTTCATTTTAAAAACACCACTTTAAAATCAATCATTTTGCATGCGGTTAAACATGTGATATTTATGTTTTATAAATCTGAAACACATAATAAATCACATTAATAGACTATCCAACTGTAAGTGGTTGCCATCATTCAGTAATTGTCGGAGCAAAGCTCCGGCTTCCCGTGACAAAATTACACTTTTGTCAACACGATAGCGCCCAAAATATTAGTCGGATTTACACCAAAATTGGACTGAAATTCGGTAGTTCCAAAATCTCGCCGGGAATTGAAAATAGAAAATATTCGTCAACACTAATACCCCGAAACGTCTGCCCAAGAATTTTCCATTTCCCTATAGAGATAACATTGCGATAGTTTAAATTATTAATTAAAACATTAGTTCCATTGTTGTAATTTATGAATTTTAATAATCTCATTGTTGTCCGCATCCTTATGACGGCAACGTTACTGACGTACACATTTGTAAGTTATGATTTGACTTTTAAAAGCTTTACTTTTACGTACGTAACGACTTTTAGGTAGCTTTCAATACAAAAAAGTATAAAGCTACCTATTGCAGCCGTTCGGAGGAAAGCAGTTCCGGAAAATTTCGATATATTTTCACCGATCATGACCCCCAGACCCCAAAACCACCCTCCGCTCAAATGTGGATTTATATATATAGATATATCCATATATATATATATATATATATATATATATATATCTGACCTATGTCTCATACGATAACGCTCGTATTTATAAATCAATTTTGATGAAACTAATTGTGTGTATTAAGCTCACCAATGTCTCGATCGAGTTCGTTGGCCAGCTTGGTCCGCCATTTTGTTTCAAGATGGCGGCCATTTAAAAATTTAAAACTAAAATAAATATACAAAAAAATTAAAAATTTAAATTTATTTTTTAATTACGTGTTAGGCCTTGATACAAGGATTCCAGAGCATTTTTTGGTTTACCTCTATCTTAAAAAATGGCTGAGATAGAGCAGTTTGAAATTCTAGGGTGGCTGACATTTTGAAACAAAACAGCACATTAACGCGATTACTCGCAAATTATTTTCTTTCATTGTTGTAATAATTTTCCCAATCATACGTATAAAACTATACATTCATTTCCGTTAGCACCAAAATTGGCGACATTGGCGACAAAATTGGGGACAAAATTAGCAAAATTTGTGACATTTGGCGAAATATCGCCAAAATTGGCGACCAAAATAAGTCTTTATAAATGAAGCCAATTTGGCTATTGCTCAATAATTTGGCGAAATTCTTATTCAAATTCAGTATTAACGAATCTTTTGTAAACGTTTCTTTGCATTTTAACTTGCTGTTTTCGTGTAACATTAGCTAAAATTCTAAAACGAAGGTATAGGAAAGCTACCTTTTCCTCCCGCTACAGGCCGGAAGGACTTTATTTTTTTTCCAAGTGCGAAATGATAGGTAGCCAAATTAGACTTTGCATTCTTCGTGACTTCCATATCGAAGTAATTTGTCTTGAATTTTATATACAGAAAAATAAAAGAAATTAAATACGAATTTGGGTACTTCCGTATTCATCGCATGCCAACGTATAATAACCAAAAAATCGAGAAAAATATAATGTCTTATATGTACTCTATCCTATCCTAATCCTAATATCCTAATAATATTATAAATCTGACTGTGTGTGTGAATGTTTGGCTGAAGTAAACGTCAAAACGGAGGATTTAATTATCCGGTATATTTGCATATAGATGGATTATAACCCAGACATGAACATAAGCTTTATTTTTTTCGTATATTTTTCTTAATAATTAAAAATTTCATTATTTTCATAGAGAATCAATGAATATTTTCCCCGTAAAATTTAATTAACCATTTTACATTGCTAAACATTAGCGTTGCTAATAAATACAAAACCTGGAATAATAATTTGTCCTCAACACATTTTTCAATTGAACGATTTTCACGTAAAAAATGAAAATTTAAAAGAATTCAAAAGAAGATGAATTTCCATGATATTTGAAACGAAAATATGGAGTATTTGTTAATATACATGAAGTATGAATATCGGTTACGTTGAGAAGACATTTTCTGTCAAAGACTGTGTTATAATTAGAAAGAAAAATGAACAATAATTATTTTATTAAGAAAAAATTTTGCTTGGACCATGGAACTATGAAAAGCATCGTCCTTGGCTTGGAGAAATATTACGTCATAAATAAAACATGTATATTATCGTCATGAAAAAAACATGTATATTATCGTCATGAAAAAAACATGTATTTTCAAATAATCGTAATAATACAAAGAGCACGAATATCAGTATATAATGAAAGCAGATAGATAATGGACGTCACATTTTAAAGAAAAACTGAAATATATTTTTATCGATACTGATTAATAATAAGCTTGAATATCAGTTACATACACATATGAGTTTTCTGCTAAAATTTACGTCATGATTGCCTGGAAAGGAAAATTAACAAGAATTATGTCATTAAAAAGGGATTTTTCTGGGGAAAAAATGACGTCATATTTGAAATAAAACGGGAATTTTCTAATATGTTTCAAAAGGAGTGTGAATCAATTCCGTACATTAATAATACAAGAATCAGTAAGTATAGGCAGTAGGCGAGTTTCACGCCATATTTAAAACAAAAAATTTTAATGTTTTTTATCTATACTGATTATTAAGCATGAGTATCCGTTATATACAGATGAGAGTTTTCTGCTAAAAATCACATTATAATTTTAAGAAAAGGAAAATGAACACGAATCTACTATATTAAAATCTGACCGTGTGTTTGTATTTCGCAAGTATTCCTCGACTATCGAACGCAATGCGATTGGTTATCATTGATCCGAGGATGTCACACAAACTCTCAGAATTAAAAAAATTAAATTAGATGCCAAGATTACTAATATTATAAAGGAGTAAAGATTGTTTGTTTGTTTGTTTGTAGGGGGTAATTTCTGGAACTACCGAACCGATTTCAAAAGTGATGGTGGCAAATTGATGATGACAACCCCTGCTCCAACATAGGCTATATTTTATGTCGATGCCACTACCCCAGGGGGGTGCAGGAGCGAAAAACGCTCTAAAATTTCGATTTTTTCTATACTGAAGCAGCTAGAAATTTGAAATTTGGCGTTGTAGTTACTTATAAGATGTAAATGTTCTCTAAGAACAAAATAAAAAAAAATTCGAAATTTAAAAGGGTGAAATGAGCGAAAAGCGTTCTAAAAACATTCTAAATTACAATTTCTATGTAATCTCTGGAACTACCGAACCGATTTGAAATTTGGCGTTGTAGTTACTTATAAGATGTAAATGCTCTCTAAGAACAAAATAAAAAAAAATCGAAATTTAAAAGGGTGAAATGAGCGAAAAGCGTTCTAAAAACATTCTAAATTACAATTTTTATGGAATCTCTAGAACTATCGAACCGATTTGAAATTTGGCGTTGTAGTTACTTATAAGATGTAAATGCTCTCTAAGAACAAAAAAAAATTTCGAAATTTAAAAGGGTGAAATGAGCGAAAAGCGTTCTAAAAACATTCTAAATTACAATTTCTATGGAATCTCTAGAACTACCGAACCGATTTAAAATTTGGCGTTGTAGTTACTTATAAGATGTAAATGCTCTCTAAGAACAAAATAAAAAAAAATTCGAAATTTAAAAGGGTGAAATGAGCGAAAAGCGTTCTAAAAACATTCTAAATTACAATTTCTATGGAATCTCTGGAACTACCGAACCGATTTCAAGAGTGATGGGGTCAAATGGATGGTGACAACCCCAGCTCCAACTGTTACGAAATCCTTGATCACATGTTCTGTGGGCGGGGTTATGCTCACGGCGCGCGTTACGTAATGTGACGTAACCTCGAACCGATTAGAAGACTTGTTTTGTCAGTTGGAATAATTTGTATCGTGAACAATGGAGCTTCTTGGCGGCTCTCCTGAAGTTTAATAGTTTTTCAGTCTAATAATTATATTTAATTTACTTTTGTGTTTAATGTGCTGTCGAATAAAATATGAAAAGACATCAAGACTATTATTATGAATCTATCATCCTCACACCTCTCCCAGAATGTGTATTTATTGTGTTTCTTCTTCGAAATTACGTTCTTTCTGACTGTATCTGCTGCTGCTGATTATCATTATTTTTTATGTCGCCGACTACCCGCGAATACAAGAATATGTTTATACGCTTTAGAAATTGTTTTGAATGGTTCATCAATGTGAATATATAGGAAAAAATATTAATTGGAAGTTTCTTTTTTTCTCTTCTTGTGGACTATGCTCGGATAAAAGGTACTGTAAAAAGCTTTTCTATTATTATTATTGTTATTCTAAAATGGAAAAAGTCGATAAGTTAAAATCAAAACGTAAGCTTGCTCGAACTTCATGCACTAAATTAATTACTTCTATCGATAGATTTATGGAAAGTATTGATACTCAAAGTGACAATGATAAATTTAAACTGTCTGAATATTTAATAAATTTGCAAGAAAAACAAGATGAGCTTAAAAATTTAAATGAAAAAATTGAAGAATTAATAGATGATTCAACGGAATTTGAAAACGAAATACAAAAGTCACTTGAGTATGAGGAAGCTATATCTGATTCGAAAACCCATATAAGAAGTAAATTAAAGCAATTCAAGGTCGAGCAAGCTGAATCCGTGAAAAGTAATAATAGTACTTCTAATTTAAATAATGCATCACAGAATCCTGTCAATTTGCCAAAACTAAACAAAACCACCTTTAGTGGTGATTCAAGTAAATTCTTGGAATTTTATAACAGTTTTGAAAGCGCTATAGATTCAAATGAATCATTAACAACTGTTGATAAATTTTTATATTTGAAATATTTCTTAACCGGTGAAGCTTACAAATCAGTAGCTGGTTTTGCGTTAAAAGAAGAAAATTATAAATCTTGTTTAACTTTATTAAAAGAAAGATATGGTAAGCAAGACCAGTTAATTAGTTGTTTTGTTAATAAATTATTAGAAATCGAACCTGTTAAATCTTCATCAAATATTAAGGGTCTCAGACATATTTATGATGAAAGTGAAGTCAGTATTAGGAATTTGCAATCTATGGGTATTGCTTCAGATAAATTTGGATATATATTAATACCTATTTTGTTAAAACAATTGCCACATAATTCAGTGGTAGAATTTCACAGAAAAAGGGATCCTAAGAAAATGGGTGATGTAGGGGAATTAATGAAATTCATCAAGTTTGAAATCGAATCTAGGGAGGCTGCAGATCTGGTGTCAGGAATTTCGTTGAAAGGTCAGGAAACGTTTCGTTCGAAAGCTGAATATTCTAAAGAGAAATTTAAAGTAAAAAATAATTTCCCGACATCAGTTGCATTAAATACTGTTACTAAAGGTGTTTGCATTTTTTGCAATTCTAATACACATACTGGATTAGGATGCAAAATCTTATCCAATGAACAAAAAAGATTTAAGTTAAAGAAAGACGGACGTTGTTATAAATGCTTTTTCAAACACTTACAGTCAGCTTGTAAAGTAAAAATTCAGCCATGTCAAACATGTCAAAGCACACAACATAATCACTTATTTTGCCCACAAACAAAATGTAAAAAATTGGTTGAAAATCAAGATTCAAAATTAAAACAAGTTAGCAAAAATCCTGAAAACGAAACAGTAATGCAATCTATTCATAAGTCAAAAAATTTGAGGAATAATTATATCACTCTACTGCAAACAGCTTGTGTTCAGGTGGAAAGCGGATCTAAAAAATTATTTGCCAGAATACTATATGATTCTGCTTCCACAAAAACCTTCATTCGGAGTGATTTGGCAAAGGCATTAAATGCCAAAATCCTAAGAAAAGAAAAACTTTTCATTTACACATTTTCTAACAGAAATCCTACAGAAAAGGAATTTGAATGTGTATTAATAACCTTGAGAAGCAGATATCATCCGTATAATTCGGTTAATGTTGAGGCATTAATTACGGATGAAATCTGTGGTACCCAATTATGTCAAAATATTAATCCTCAGGTTCAAAACCTTATTTCAAAGGAATATCAATTAGCTGATTTATTCGAGGTAAATTTACCAGTTCAAATTTTGTTAGGAGCTAATTATATTTATGAAACATTATGTGGATCGCTTACCAAAATAAACAAGCAATTATACTTTCAAACGTCTATTTTTGGAACAACATTAGTTGGACAAATGCCAGATAATTATTCGATGAATTCTATTTCTTGTTTAAATGTAATTTGCTATTCGAAAGAAAGAGATTTGACATCTTTAAATGTTTCGGGTGAAAATTTAAATACTCAATTAAAAGCATTTTGAGAACTTGAAGCAATTGGTATTATTGAAAGTAATGAAAAGAAAATTTCTAATTATGAAGTAATAAATAAGTTTCAAGAAAACTTAAAATTCGTGAATGGTCACTATGAAACACGTCTTTTATGGAAAAATTCTCGTGATTTGCTCAAAAATAATCTTGAAGTAGCAAAAAAGCGGTTTTCTAGTTTGGAAAATAAATTCCTGAAAGATGAGTCTTTATTCAAAGAATACAATTCTATTTTGCTTGACCAAGTTAATGAAGGTATAGTAGAATTGTGCCCTAAAAAGATTTCCGAGAATAACTCTTACTACATGCCCCATAGACCTGTCATCCGAGAGGATAAAATTACAACAAAAACTCGGATTGTTTTTGATGCTTCCTCTAAACAAGCGGATTCCTTATCTTTAAACGAATGCCTGAATCCGGGTCCTAACTTGAACCCAAATGTTCTGGATATTATTTTTAAATTCCGATTATACAAAATTGCCCTTTCAGCTGACATTGAAAAAGCCCTTCTCCAGATATCTATAGCGGAAGAAGATCGCGATTATTTAAGATTTTTATACTATGAAGATTTTGACAAAAATAAAGAAATTGTCCCCTATAGAATGACTAGGGCTACCTTTGGTGTCACCTGCAATCCGTTTATCCTTGCCTGTACTATCAAAAAGCATATAAATAAATATAAAGACTCTCACAAGAAAACATTTGAAATCCTTAATTCGTCCCTTTACGTAGATGACTTGTTTACCGGAGAAAATGATGTTGTAGAGGCTTTTAATTTATCTAAAGAAGCTGTTGATATTTTGAAAGAAGGGGGAATGAATTTAAGAAAATTTGAAACTAATTCCGAGGAGCTTAGAAAAAGGTGGATTGATAAGAGTATACCTATTTCCAATTCCGATCCACCAAATAACTCTCTAAAAGTATTAGGCTTAACTTGGAACAATAATGAAGATAATTTGGGACTAGAATTACGTCCATTGTTATCAAAATTAAATAATGATTCTTGTACAAAACGGAATGTCTTGAAAATTGCAGCTATGTTGTTTGACCCGGCTGGGTTAATCACTCCTTTTATTATTCGAATTAAATATTTATTGCAACAATTATGGGTAATGGGCATATCATGGGAGGAAAAATTTTCTGGTGTGTTAGAAAATGATTGGAAAACTTGGATTTCAGAAATACAGGATCTCTCACAACTGAAAATTCCCAGATATTATTTTAGCACCCTGATCATGGAAAAGGAGGGTCTTCAGTTACATATTTTTACATATGCTAATCCCAAAGCCTATGGCGCAGTAGTATACTTACGATATCAAACATCTAAAGAAAAATTTAAAACTAGTTTTGTCATGTCAAAATCTAGAGTTGCCCCCTTGAAGAAATTAACTCTCCCACGTCTTGAATTGATGGGAGCAGTTATTGGTGCAAGACTTGCAAATTATCTTAAAAATATTCTCCAGGTAATCCAGTTTGTTTTCTGGACAGATTCTGAAATTGTCCTTTATTGGATAAAAGGCTCAAAAGAAAAATGGAAACCATTTGTCGCGAATAGAATTTCAGAAATTCATGACTTGTCTGATCCTAGTTTATGGAGACATTGCGAAGGCAAACTTAATCCTGCCGACCTAATCACTAGAGGTTGTTCAGGAAAACAATTGGTCAATTCTCAAAAATGGTGGTACGGTCCCGAATTTCTTTCCTTACATGAAGATCAGTGGCCCAGAGTTAAAATGCCCGCAACTCAAGTGTCTAATGTTTCTGAAGAGCGGTCTCGAAAAGCAGAAATTATTTCTTGTGTAGTTAATACAAATAATGCTGATAAAATTCAAGTTTTAAATTTGTCAAGGTATAGTTCACTAAAGAAGTTGTATCGAGTAACTGCATGGATATTTAGATTTATTTTTAATATAAAACTAAAAGCAGAAAAACGAAATCTTGCAGAGTTATCAGCTGATGAAATAAAAAATGCCGAAAATTTTTGGGTAAAACTTGTTCAAGAAGAAAGTTTTCCTGAGGTTATAAAATGCTTAAAGCTGAACAAAAAATATCCCTAAAGAATCTAACCTTTTGCAGCTAAATCCTGTGTTGTCAGAAGAAGGATTACTCTTGGTACGAGGGCGGTTACAAAAGGCTAACTTGCCATTTTATGATAAACATCCTATCGTGCTTCCTCCCAAACATAAATTTACTGAATTGATTATTAAAGATTCCCATGAAAGGGTTTTGCATGCAGGAGTATCAGACACACTGGTACAAACTCGTGAAAAGTTTTGGATTTTGAGAGGTAGACAGTGCATAAAATCAGTCCTCAACAACTGCACAATCTGCAAGAAATTTAACATACGTCCTGGTCAACAAGTAATAGCACCTCTTCCATGTGACCGCATTAACGAGGCACCCCCATTTTCCGTAACAGGCCTAGATTTTGCGGGGCCCCTATATGTGAAGGGGAGTGAGAATAAAAATTACATCTTATTGTTTACTTGCGCTATCACAAGAGCAATTCATTTGGAGCTTGTGAAAGACATGTCAACTGCAGAAATTTTATTAGGATTTCGCAGATTTATTTCAAGAAGAGGGCTGTGTGCTATAATCTACTCGGACAATGCTAAGACTTTCAAAAGAGCTGAGCTTGAATTAAAAGAAATGTGGAAAGCTATCCGCCATCCGGACGTAAAAAAGTTTTACGCCGATCGGGGAATTTCTTGGAAATTCATTGTCGAACGTGCTGCCTGGTGGGGTGGTTTTTATGAGCGAATGGTGCGCTCAGTGAAGTGTACTTTACGTAAAGTCATCGGCAAATCGTCGTTGACTCTAAGTGAACTGGAAACTCTTCTAGTTGAAGTAGAAGTTATCATAAACTCTCGTCCATTGACTTATATTTATTCTGAACTAGATGAACCATTTCCTCTAACACCTGCTCATTTTATTATAGGAAAACGAGTTTTGTGTTTACCAACTATAAAAGTAAACGATTTAACCTTACCAGCAACCAAAGAAACTTTAGTGAAACGTTTTCGTTTACGTGAGACAATTTTAAACCATTTTTGGAAGCGCTGGAAGAATGAATATCTCCTCAACTTAAAATCTGCTCATTACACGGATCAAAATAAAACTTCTGATTTCAAGATAGATGATGTTGTGCTTGTGTATGATGAACATTTACCTAGAGCTTTCTGGAAGTTGGGAAAAATTACAAAAACATTTGTTGGAAGAGATGGAAGAATTAGGTCTTGTGAAGTGAAAACAAACAATTCAACTATTAAAAGACCAATAAATCTCTTGTATAATCTTGAAATCAGAAACTTGAAAAACTGAAAAACTTTTTTTTTTACTTTCAAAAGACTCTAAATTTTTTCTTGATGATATTTGAATTGGACTTTAATTTCTTATACTTATCCTTTTTGAATTTTTATAAAATAATTATTTGCCTGATAATAGAATGTACATGAATAATATTTTTAACTGTTTCTTTTTATATTTTTAGTAGAAGATACAATTATAACTTGTTTTATTCCTTATTGAAGAAGGTATGTAAGTATCACTGAAATATATATATTTGCATTGTTTCTTGAATTTAATATTTGAAATTTTCTTGTGTTCATGATTTGATCTAGATAGCATATCAGACTTTGATTTCCAGGACTATGGTTGTATCTTGGACAGTTGTATCTTGACCTGAATTATTTTAAATTTAAATAATTTATTTTATATTTGACTGTCTTCTTGAAATTCTGGGCAAAACTTTAAAAATGTTTTGTTTTACTTACTTGGTTTCATTCTTGAATCTTATCTTGGATATATTATTATTATTTTACTTTTATAATTTAATTTAAATCTTGTACTTGGAATAGATATTGATCTTGAATAATATTATGTTAAATTGTTTACTTGAATACCTTAATATTATTTTTTATTTGAAAATTGTATACAATTTAGTTAATTGAGGTATTTGTTAATTGAAAACTAGGTTACTTGTATTGATGTTATATATATATATGATGTTATATATGTATGATGTAATATTTTTGAAAATTTTTGATGAACCCCCATGTGTTCATGGTGGGGCAGGATGTTACGAAATCCTTGATCACATGTTCTGTTGGCGGGGTTATGCTCGCGGCGCGCGTTACGTAATGTGACGTAACCTCGAACCGATTAGAAGACTTGTTTTGTCAGTTGGAATAATTTGTATCGTGAACAATGGAGCTTCTTGGCGGCTCTCCTGAAGTTTAATAGTTTTTCAGTCTAATAATTATTTTTAATTTACTTTTGTGTTTAATGTGCTGTCGAATAAAATATGAAAAGACATCAAGACTATTATTATGAATCTATCATCCTCACACCTCTCCCAGAATGTGTATTTATTGTGTTTCTTCTTCGAAATTACGTTCTTTCTGACTGTATCTGCTGCTGCTGATTATCATTATTTTTTACCAACACAGGCTATATTTTATGTCGGTGTCACTATCCCCAGGGGGGTGCAGGAGCGAAAAACGTTCTAAAATTGCGATTTTGTTTATACTGAAGGAGCTAGAAATTTGAAATTTGGCATTGTAGTTACTTATAAGATGTAAATGCTCTCTAAAAACAAAATTAAAAAATCGAAATTTAAAAGGGTGAAATGAGCGAAAAGCGTTCTAAAAACATTCTAAATTACAAATTCTATGGAATCTCTAGAACTACCGAACCGATTTCAAAAGTGATGGAGGCAAATTGGTGGTGACAATCCCTGCTCCAACAGCCTCTTTAATAAAAAACTATGCGTTGCTGACGACTGGGTTTTTCGCTAATTGTTGCCACAAATTAATCTCGGAAAATGAAACATTTAAGTTACTGAAAAAAAAAATAGTAGCTCGAAAAGTATTTGTCTGAAAATTGTTAGGCAAACTGCGTTTGAAAGGTAAAAAATTGTATTTTTCTTGATTTAATTTTCAAATCTAATGATTATGCCATTTTTCAAATATTGAATTTGAAAAATTACCAACTTTCACAATGGAGTACCATAGCGAAATCTTCATGCGTAAAAAGATAATGGCGACGTGTCCTGTCGTGTATATTGGCTATAGCACGAGTCACAAATTATAGTAGCCTTTTTATTCTGTTTAAATATAAAAGTGAATTATGAAATGTCAATATTTTGTTGGATTAAAAGTTCGTTATAAGAAATTGACCAGCGTAGCGGGCGTAGCTTGCTAGTAAAAATATATATTTGTAAATTTTAACGAAGTTTCTCTAAAAACTGCAAGTAAATTACTCCATATTTGTGGATAAAAAAGGTGAAATAAAACAGATCAGTATATTTTTTACGCCATTTTCTCATTAAAACTGAAAAACAGAATTTATTTTCACTTTGAATAGATATTGAAAACAAAATCTTGATTTCCGTAAATTATCCGAAAAATAAAAACATATTTTCACATACTCAAACTTCATGAATCAATTTATTCTGGAGAACAAAAATTGTCTGTCAACATAGTGTCCTTTAGAAAACAATATTTGTTTTAGCTATACATTAAACCAAAGAGGCAGAGTTGAAATTTTAAAAAAATCATATACTATTTCCAATTAATTATTTTTGAAGGATGGCTGTTAAAACGTTTCACCAAGGCTTTAAAAGTAAAATTGTTTATCAGGTAAAATTAACATTTGTTTTTACCCAATTCGTCTATTTCTACTATTTTATTTAGCCCTCCTTTTTGCATTGGTTTCAATTTCATTTTCGCGATTATTTGGCACAAAATTTCCCTTTTTTAAGAATCAGTTAGACACTGAAAACACCAACGTTTAACACACAATATCATAGTACAATGCACAGACGTACGTTTCGTGAGTAACTTGGATTCACATCCTCAGTGTCAATAAAATAAAATTAAACATTATTGTATCCCCCCCAAAGACATGAAATTGAATCAAGAAACCCAAATGAAAACAACAACACACCGAAAAACTCATTACGCATGAGCCACCAATGAGATTAAGCCGGAAGTGATTGACTATGACACAGTAACTCAACCCAGAAAGGTGAGATGTAAGGTACGCTTGAAAAATCATTGACCAGGGAGTTACCAAATTTATGAATATAAACTGCCTCAAAGAAGTGTAAATCCGATGGAGTGTTACATTTCTTAATAATAGTGGCTGAGTTAAAGTTAAAATTATGTCCCTCACTCCAACAGTGACAAGCAATAGAGGATTTTTGTAATTCTTTTTTCTTAATATAATTTCTGTGTTCATTGAGTCTGAAACGGAGTTGTCGTTTAGTCTGTCCTATATAGGACAAACCACATTGATATTGGATATTGTAAGTGCCCCAAAATTTTGATGTGAACTTTTATCCTTTAACTGTGAAAAATTTAGTTTAATAACTGGCTTAAAACAACCTTAAAATCACACTGTCTTAAAATATTAGCTGTTTTGTAGCTAATGCTATTGTAAAATGGCAAAATAATGAGGTTAGAAAAAGATACTGTAACAACAGAAGAATCAAGATTACTAATACCTTTATTTAGACAACGAAAAATTAAACGGTTGATATAAGATAAACTAAAACCACGATTAATAGCAACGGATCTAATATAATTCAATTCTGTAACAAGGGAATCATTATCAGAACAAATAGAAATTGCTCTATTAATAAAGAAATGAAAAGCCGAAGCTTTCTGAGAAGGGGGGTGACACGAATTAAAATGAGGGGGGAGTGAGACTGCAAAGGGTTTTCGGTATACACAGGTGTCAAATGTATTAAGCTGACGAGTAACTAACACATCAAGAAAAAATAATTTATTTTCAAAATCAACTTCATATGTAAATTGGATAACAGGATCTATTGAGTTTAGAATAGTTAAGACATTATCAATGGATGAAATAGATGGGTCTAAGAGTGCAAAAGAATCATCAACATATCTACAATAAAACGGAAAATTAATCAGATTAATTAATTTATCCTCAAAATAATGCATATACAAATCTGCTAGGAAAGGACTTAAAGAATTACCCATCGCTAAACCATCTGACATAGAATAAAATTGATTTGAAAACTGGAATGCATTTTGCGTTAAACAAATACTGAATAACTCAATAATGTGGTTTATCTCATAATCTGTATAATGGAATTCTTTTAATCGTAAAGTGAGACACTGAAGTGCCCCTTGGACAGGAACATGGGTAAACAGTGAAATAACATCAAAAGACACCATGCGTAAAGAGGGGGAGGGGGGAAGTTCCTAATACGGTTTACAAAAGCATTAGAATTATGAATAGTATATAAATTGGAAACTGAAAGAAAAGAAAAACGTTTATCCAAAAATTTAGCAAGTGGGTAAGAAGCAGAACCAATATTTGATACAATAGGACGGAGGGGAACACCAATTTTGTGTACGAGGGCTATCCAGAAAGTAGATTACGTTTTGGAATAAAAAATAAACAAAGTATAGGAAACAAATTTTATTATATACAGATGAAAGCCACACTCAAATACTACTTTTCTACATAGTCACCATACAAATTAAGGCATTTATCGTAGCGATGTACGAGCTTGGAAATGCCTTCGTCGAAAAATTCGGCCGCCTGCGCCTTCAACCAACAGTTCACGTGTTTCACCCATGTTTCGTCACCAGTAACGATGCGATCGAGTAAAGAGTCACCATCCTTATGGTAAGCGTCCAAAAAGTTCAACGCTGCAGCCATTCGCTGATTTTTGTGGTCCTCTGTCAAGATTTTTGGAATCCATCTTGCACAAAACTTGTGGTAACCAAGCTTTTCGCTGATGATTTCGTGCAACAAACTTCGCGAAATTTGTGGAAAACTCAAAGAAAGTTCCGTTATTGTGAACTTATTACTGCACGCACCTCGCAGCTCGCGGGATTTTCAATTAACGCAGACATTTCAAACCGTCACAGTATCTGAACGGAGCACAGCACGAACCTCTCACTAGCACGGCTAGATGCCGACTGAGCTGCGCAACGCTCTGACCCCAAGATGGCCGCGCTAGCCCCACCCCTAGCGGACACAGACGAAAACGTAATCTACTTTCTGGATAGCCCTCGTACTTTTGGAAGAGCATAAAAACGACTACAGTTAGCTATGGAAGGAATTAAAGAATTTTTAGTATTTTCATCAATACAAGGAGAAGCTTTAATGAGTTTTCGAGTTCTCAGAAGTTCACTGTTAGATGGATCCCGATGTAATTTAACGTATGGACCAGATTGTAAGATATCTTGTACTTTATCAAAATAATCTGATTTGTCTTGCAACACTATTTGACCTCCTTTATCCGCTTTAGAAATAACAATGTCTTTGTTGGACTTTATTGTAAGTAATGCATCACTAAGATCCTTGTTAATATTCGGTGTAAAATTTGCTGCGTTATGCTCAATAGTATTTTTAATAAGAACTCTAATGGAATCCTTTTGAGAAACAGATAGTTTGCTAAATTTAAAGCTTCTCTCTACTGGAGCAATAAGGTTAGGTAAGTCCGGACGTTTACTAAAAGAAAAATTATAATTAAGCTTAAGTGCTTTTTTCTATACTGGTGACAATTGGTAAGAGGAAAGGTTGACAATAGCATTATTATTCTTTGAGGCAGTTTATATTCATAAATTTGGTAACTCCCTGGTCAATGATTTTTCAAGCGTACCTTACATCTCACCTTTCTGGGTTGAGTTACTGTGTCATAGTGAATCACTTCCGGCTTAATCTCATTGGTGGCTCATGCGTGATGAGTTTTCCTGTGTGTTGTTGTTTTCATTGGGGTTTCTCGATTCCAATTCATGTCTTTGGGGGGTGGGGATACAATAATGTTTAATTTTATTTTATTGACACTGAGGATGTGAGTCCAAGTTACTTACGAAACGTACGTCTGTCCATTGTACTATGATATTGTGTGTTAAACGTTGGTGTTTTTAGTGTATAGTTATCCACACAAGATTTTATTCATAATGCGTTATGTCAAGGTCCCTATAACAAAAAATACCGTATTGTCTCCTATGAAATGTGATAAAGAGTTAGTTAATTATTTACGTTTTTAATTATCGAGAGTGAAATATTTTGCTTAATTAATGTATTTATTCTTATTTTATACTGCGTGAACGAAGTCACGGGTAACAGCTAGTTCATTATATGTATGTATGTTTGTATTAATATGTATGTGTGTATGTTTGCATTAATGTGTATGTATGTATGTTTGTATTAATATATATGTATTGATATGTTTGTATGTTTGTATTCACATGTATATATATGTAAAAAGGAATTTCCAAAATCGGGTATGAAATCTGGATAAAAACTCGATTATTGAAATATTGGTTTATTTTAACTTTTTGAGGTTCTCTAAATTCGTTTTCGCTATTTTTAATTAAATATGTTCGAGAAGCATGTATGTATATGTTCCCGTATATAAAAATTTTAACGCGTTTTTAGATCCCAAGGGCACATTCTTACTGAAGAACTTAGAAAAGATAATTTATAGAATTTTTACAGTTGCCCCATTTTATTTATCATGAAAATTTTCATATACTCGGAAAACCTATTCAGCAAAAGATCTTAATCTCGGTGTCAATCCGGACCACAGTTTATTTACTAAGTAAGTAGATAATCTGTCGTCCGTATTAAATTAAAAAGGACTGAAAATTACGTAAACTAAAACGCAATCGTTGTAAACTGGTGCTGATTTATGAATAAAAATGCATATTAATGACATAATTTTCAGCAGTAGATGTATTTTACTTTTCTGAAATAAGAACCACATAAGTTTTAAACTTGAATCTCACAAATTGTAATCTTACTCGGTAAGAAGAGTCGAAATCATTAAGAAGAAAATATGCAGCTGTCATAGTTTTTTCTCTGATTTAACTGAACCACGACCTTACTGTGACAGAACAGGCAACTTTATAGACAACTATAGGCAACAAATATTACTCAATTGTCCTTGGAGAGGAATTTCTGACTCTTTATTGTGAGATGGCCTGCCTTCTGTGTATCAGCCATGGAAGAAGTCATTTAATGACTTAATGTATTGATAGATATGACGAAATGAATTTTCCCGCTGAAAGCAGTATACATGAGCCAGAGAGGCTGCGTTAAGAGCCTACACTAGTCACGGGAAGAAACGCTCAGCTAATGTTAAGTCTATGGGAAGGTTCTAGCGCGATTTCTCGCTCGCATTTTAATATCTTTAAATGCTTTTTTGTATAGGATAGCTGAGGTCAATCTCCAACGTTGTTAGTTTTTACTTTTTCGATTTTTGTTGCAGTTTTTTAAGCGGGCATTTTCAATTTTGGAACCAGTTTGAACCGGTTCTGAAAGTAAAAGTATCCTTATATAAAATAACGGAACCAAAATGGAAAAAGTAAAAACTAACAACGTTGGAGATTGACCTCAGCTATCCTATGCAAAAAAAGCATCTAAAAATATTAAAATGCGAGCGAGAAATCGCGCTAGAACCTTCCCATAGACTTAACATTAGCTTGAGCGTTTTTTCGTATGACTGATGTAGGCTCTTAAGAAAACCGCGAGATTAATCCCTATATGGCCGCAGCTACAATAGTACCTGTGCAGACAAACGAAGATGTTTTGGCACAACGCATGATTGATGGTACATGTCAAATGTAGAGTAGAGGGGGGCACGTTTGAACATTTTTTTAGAAAATCAACTTATTTCTTACTTAAATTATATTTATTGCATTCTAAATATTACATATGAAAAACATTGTATTTCTTCATCACATGAGCCAAAAATTTTAAGTTTTCCAAATAAATTAAATACGTTGTGAGGCTCTAAAAAGCTGAGAGATTTCTGTTCAAACCTGTCCCATGTAGGAGTACCTTTGAACAAGCTAAGGGCAAATAAACAAAATATGAAAATATTAAGAGTTTTTATGAAAAACAAATAAGCAAAATATGAAAATATTAAGAATTTTTATGAAAAACTGCATATCTTTAAGAAATATAAAATATTCAGAATAAAATTAACTACATTTTATTGAAATTACTAATTAAAGAAGATATTAAAAAGATGATATTAAAAAATTAGCTTTTTTATGAAACACATTAAAATATCACACAACATAAAGAAAAAGTTCATTAATAAAAATACACTGCTCAAAACAATTAAAGGATATTTGAAGTTTTATATAAAATAAAGATATAAACGAAATTTTTTTTTGCCGAAAATAGAAGAAGAGAATCACAAATGCAAATTTTTCTGGTTTTCAAACTGCGGAGTATGCAAATTTTGAGTTCGACGTCAAAAACGTCGCTTCAGCGGCAGCGAATGAAATTTGACTTTCAACTGGATAAAAGAGAATGAAGACAAGGATGATCGGCATTCAGTGATTGCTTTGTTTCGATGAGTACGATGTCTCAGCGAAGTCATTTGACAGATTCAGAAGCTTGGAGAATTGTTGGTAGGTTAGAAGGGGGCCAAACTCAAGCCGAAGTAGCGCAAGCCATTGGAGTGTCACAAAGTGTCATTTCCAGGATCTGGAACCGTTTTTTGGAGAGTGGATGTGCAGGCCGAAGACCAGGGCAAGGTCATAGACGGGCAACAACGCCCAATGAAGATCGGTATTTAGCGTTAACAGCTCGGAGACACCGAAACATGAACGCTACTCTTCTCCAACAACACCTTCGCTCGGCTACAGGCACCACGATTTCAACTCAGACTGTCCGAAACCGGCTCCATGCTGTAGGTCTGTATGCTCGCCGACCGATGGTATGTGTTAGATTAACATCAAGGCATCGTCGCGACCGCAGGGAGTGGACAACCGAGCATGTCAACTGGAGGAGAAATGAATGGAGTAATATTCTGTTTTCTGACGAGTCCCGTTTTTCTGTGCATCCGGATAATAGGCGTATCTTCATCTGGAGGGACCGTGGAGGTAGGAATAATCCTGCGTTCGTGCACGAAAGTGTCAGATTTGGCGGTGGAGGAGTGTTGGTGTATGGTGGCATCTCCATTGACGGGCGCACTGACCTCTACATGATTCGAGATGGAGCTCTGACTGGTCGCCGATATAGAGATGAGATCCTCAGACCTATTGTAGTCCCTTACGCTGCAGCAATCGGAGATAACTTCATTTTAATGGACGATAACTGCAGGCCACATCGTGCAAACCTGGTGAAGGATTTCGTTTTCGAGGAAGGAATCGTTCGAATGGAATGGCCAGCGTGTTATCCAGACATGAATCCAATCGAGCACGTTTGGGACGCTCTAGGAAGACGAGTTTCTGGCCGCCAACAACCCCCACAAACTCTCCAAGAACTGGAAAGAGCTCTTCTGGAAGAGTGGGGCAGAATACCCCAACTCGTCATTAATAGCCTCATTGAGTCCATGCCTCAAAGGTGTTCAACGTTGCTGGCCGCCCGTGGAAACCATACCCCCTACTGAAAATGATTTTCTTTGAAGAAAACACCTTTTCTTATTCTTTTTTTCTCATATGCACAAATTGTGTTTTTTTCCTTTTGTACACAAATGCGCAATAAAATGCATTTTTTTCTGCCAAACATGTGTAATTTCTTCTCATATAACCTACTATGTCTGTCGACCATGTATCAATCAGCTAAAAAGTTTCCCAGATACAAAATCCACCTAAAACTGCAATATCCTTTAATTGTTTTGAGCAGTGTATAAAACCCTTATACAGCTATGCAAAGCTTCAAAATTGATTTTTTCATATTTAAACCTGTAATCAACTTCTAATCTTGAACGTTGAATAGACATTTTAATTAAAATATTTTATGCAACATACAAAGCCCTGACAATATAATACACATTTTAAATAATAATAAAGTTTATATATGTTTAAAAATGAAAAATAATTCAAATATGTGACAAGCAAGACACTCTAATGTTAAAAAACCACTTGACAAAAACAAAGTGTTGTTTCTACACCTATGTGTAGTAGTTGGCAGCCCTGTATCAGTACAACTTTCATATTAACCCCTTCGCGACGAGCGTCTTTTACAGAATTTTTAATCTTTTTACCACCGGTTTTTCAAAACAGAAATTTTCGCCTAATTGAATCGCGGAAATGCTAAGATTTAATAAGGCAAAGCTTACAATAAAAAATAACTGGTGGGAAAAATCGAGGATTCTGAGCATCTTATGCGTCACGTATTCTTGTCGCTCGTCCCCAAGGGGTTAAGAATAATAACTTTTAATTAATTTCTTAAATTTCACATTTTCTAAAAAAAAAAAATCCAAAAATAATAATATTTAGATACATCCATAACTCTTTACTTCATAGTTTTAATTGTTCAATGGTGCCCCATCACATGGTGTTTAGCATTATAACTATATACTCAATTAGGCTTAAGAATTTGAATAAAACAGAGCTTATAAGCTAAAGCTAAATATTGAACAATCAATTAAAATTTTAAGGATAAAAGATTGTCAGCAAAAAGCTTACAACTTTATTTTTTTAAGTTTAGATTGAAGAAAGAGAAAAATACATACCTTGCATAGACAGTAGTGTGCATGCAAAATGGTAAAGATTTGTATCCTTGTTGCATTGAAGCAGTAGTAATGTGCTGCCATCTATATTTCAAAAATATAATTTATTTTTAAAAAAAATATTTACAGTGTTCACACGTGCCTCCCTCTCCCCTACTTCATTTCTGAGCTATTGTAAAGAACAACAACTTACAGTGCATCAAAATTACGGTAATTCTGACATCAGATTTACAGATGAGCGGCAGAATATAATTCTCTTATGCACAGATGAGCTCTCGTCCTTACAATCAACATTTACAATTTTCTCTAAGTATAATTTTATTATTGGTAAAGCTGAAGTTAGAAAAGTACGTTAATCAAAGAAATACGTAAAAGAGTTAGGGAACAGTCAGGACCGGAAGATATGGTGCTGGATCTAGCAGGTGCTGCTGCAATTCATCAGATGTCGTCAGATGGCAGCCTTTTAGCAAAAAAGTCGCGAGGGTAAACCAGATAGCATGGAGCATATATGGTAAATGCTAAGTGTTTTCATCAGAGCCTTTTTCAAGGCTCTGGTCATTTTATTTACCTCATTGGAAATATTAGACAGCTACAACCTGGACAGTTTGGCTTTGCGCGGACAATAGTGCTTAGGACTTTTGAAAAATGGTTCAGCTTAAGAATGTCGATGAGATAAAGTGACGATCAGCAAACACAATTTCGAAATACTTTTGATTCGCTTTCCGTAGCAAGGAACAGGTGGCAACACGCTTCGGTGAAAGCTCTGCCTTCTGCTGAACTTGAAAGGTTTCAGTATGTCAAACGCTTTTTTCCCACAAACAAGCTAGCTGAAGAACATAATCATGAAATACTTCGTAAATCAAAATGGACAGTGGTCATTTTGAACACAATAATCAAGAAGACCACAATAATCAAATAGTACGATATAGCGAAGATGATCACGCATCTAGACTTTAGGTTGAATTTTTCTTAGCAATTTGGCGCTGTTAGCAGAGAGAGAATCGGCAACGCTGCACTTGGTATGATAAAAGATATCATCTATGGTCCAGGACTTCACCCTCCACGCTTTCCACAGGATGTAAAGGTAGATTTTGAGGATTATAATGGAAATTTTTTTCTGAAAGAATTTTCCCTGTTACACCTATTTCTAAATCTTAGAAATAAAAAATATGTCTCATGCACACGAACTCAGTTACCTTTAATAATTTCATATGCTGTCACTATACATAAATCCCAGGGTTTATGTTTGTCAAAAATTATTGTGCACATTGGTCTAAAGATTTTGTCACTTGCAGCAACTAATGACGATTTTAGTATAGTTTTTCGTTTACAGGATGTTATCAATGAAGTGCCTTTTTCAAAATATAGGTTCGATCAAATTTGAAGTATAGGGGCACTTACTGATACATGAACATTTGATCATTACCTGAGGCAACTGACGACTGAATAAGAACTTGAAAATGAAGATTCCGCAGTTGTTATGCAAACTTACTTTTATACTATTAAGCATTAACCATAAAATATTTGTATTAATTTAAAATGTTATCTTTTAAGTTTATTCGACTCAAGGCTCCGACATTTTGGGCTCACTTATGCTAGTTTTTGTTGGAACAAAGCTCAGGCTTCCGATCTTAATCCAGACAACAGTTTATTTATTAAGTAAGTAGATAATCTGTCGTCCGTATTAAATTAAAAAGGACTGAAAATTACGTAAATTAAAATGCAATCATTGTAAAATGGTTCTGATTTATGAATAAAAATGCATATTAATGACATAATTTTCAGCAGTAGATGTATTTTGCCTTTCTGAAATAAGAACCACATAAATTTTAAACTTAAAACTCACAAATTGTAATCTTACACGGTAAGAAGAGTCGAAATCATTAAAGAAGAAAATATGCAGTTGTCAGAGTTTTTTTCTGATTTCACTGAACCACGACCTGACTATGACAGAACAGGCAACTATATAGACTACTATAGGCAACAAATATTACTCAATTGTCCTTGGAGAGGAATTTCTGACTCTTTATTATGAGATGGCCTGCCCGCTGTGTATCAGCCATGGAAGAAGGCATTTAATGACATTAAGTATTGATACGAGATTAACGAAAAAGAAAGGCTACCGCGGTGCTTTACGCAAATCTTTTTTTACAGACCGCGGGAGTCACGTGATGCTCGAATGCACCAATACAGATGTACAAAAAGAGCAATACGTCACTCTAGCGGTCTGTAAAAAAAGATAAGTGGAATGCACCGCGGTAGCCTGTCTTTTTCGTTAGCCTCGGTATTGATAGATATGACGAAATGAATTTTCCCGATGAAAGCAGTATACATGAGCCAGAGAGGCTGCGTTAAGAAAACCGCGAGATTAATCCCTATATGGCCACAGCTACAATACTACATGTGCAGACAAACGGAGATGTTTTGGCACAGCGCGTGATTGATCATACAAGTCACTGGGAATGTGAGAACTAGAATTACCATGATCGCAAATTTACTTCATTTCTGAACTATTTTAATGAAAAGCAACTTACAGTGCATCAAAATTGCGATATTTCCGAAATCAGATTTACAGATGAGGAGCAGAATATTATTCGCTTATGCACAGAACAGCTCTCGTCTTTACAAACAACATTTACAGATTGCTCTAAGTGTATTTTTATTATAAGGAAAGCTGGAACTGGAAAAGTATGTTAATCAAAGAAATACGTAAAAGAGTTATTGAGCAGTTAGGACCGAAAGCTATCATGATGCTGGATGCAACAGGTGCTGTTGCAATTAATGTCGAGGGCAAAACAGTTCACTCTGCACTAAAAGTACTAACGTGTTTTAAAGCTTTCTCATATTTATTAAGTGAAGCAGCAAGAAATCTGTAGCTCAGTATGGATCCAGCGTTATTTCTCATTATTAACAAATTTTCAATGATCGGATGTTGTCAGATGGCTGCCCTTGAGCAAAGAAGTCGCGAGGACAAACCAGATAGCATCGAGCACATCTGGTAAAGGCGAAGTATTTTCATCAGAGCCTTTTTCAAGTATCTGATCATTTTGTTTACCTCAATGGAAATATTAGACAGCTGCAGCATGGACAGTTTGGCTTTACAAAAACAAATAGTGCTTAGGGCTTTTGAAAAAAATTCAGCTTCAGAAAGTCGATGAGACAAAGTGACGATCATTTAACATACTTTCGTAAGACTCTAGATTCGCTTTCCGTGGCAAGTTACAGGTTACCAATACCCTTCGGCGAAAAGCTATATTGCCTCCTGCTAAACTTAAAGATTTCAGTATGTCATTTGCTTTTTTCTAACAAATAAGTAAGCTGACGACCATAATCATGAAATACTTCGTAAATCAAAATGGCCAGTGGACATTTTAGAAGACCACAATAATCAAATAATAAGATATAATGAAGATGATTACACATCTGGACTGTCGGCTGATTTTTTTCTTAGCAAATGGGCGCAGAGTTGTGTTACGCATTAATCTGTTAGTAGAGGCATAGAATCGGTAACGCTTCACTTGGTATGGTAAAAGATATCATCTATGGCCCTGGACTTTGCCCTTCCACTGGCTTTCCACTGGCTGTAATGGTTGATTTTTAGGATTATCATGGAAAATTTCTGAAAGATTTTTTTTCTGTCAAACTTATTTCTGAATCTTAGAAATTTGAAAACAATGTCTCATGCTCACGAACTCAGTTACCTATAACAATCGCATATGCTGTCACTTTACAGAAATCCCAGGGTTTAACTTCGTCAAAAATTACTGTGCACATTGGTCTAAAGATTTTGTCATTTGGAGCAACTAATTATGCTTTTAATAGAGTTTGTCATTTACAGGATATTATCATTGAAGTGCCTTTCGCAAAAGGTACGCTCGATCAAATTAGAAGGATTGGGGCACTTGCTGATTATCATTTGAGCATTATCTGAGGCAACGGACGACTGAATAAACACTTGGAAATGAAGATTCAACAGTTATTATTGCAATCTTACTTTTATACTATTAATCAGTAAACATAAAATATTTTTTTATATTTTAAAATGATATCTTTTTAAGTTTATGCGACTCAAGGCTCCGATATTTCGGCCGGACGGATGCTAGTTAATATTTTTTCAATTTTTACTTTATTTTATCTTTACTAGAAGAAAGTAATTGATTCGTGAAAAATTTAGACAAAGTATATTTTTCGAAGTATTATTTTTCGAAGTATATATATATACGTCTCGCACTCAAGTAAAGGTGTTTTTCTCAACCAATTGAAGGTGAAAAGTAACAATTCTTGCAGAGTTAATAATGTACTGTTTCCTACATATAATGTATTATTTTCTACGCATAATATAATGTATTCTAAGTACTTGAAAATTACGAGAAACTTAGCGAAATTTCATGCAATTTAGCGCAACGTTTTGCCTATGTTAATTTGACAAACATGCATATAGTTATCTATAAATATAAATGCATAGTTGTACATGATCCATGAAGTGAAAGATTTTTTTTAACTAAACAAGTATTAGTTTATAGGAAAATCATTGCCCGGTTAAATTTGTCGTCATATTTTAAGTCATGTGCCGGTTTTCATTCCGAAAATATTAGTATTTTATAGCAATTACACAAATTAGTGTAATATCCACAGAATGTATTGGTTTCCCAAAGCATAAGTTTAACATTCTTTTACCGTACAATTTTCCATAATATTAAATTTCGATAAAATTTAATAAATATATTAAAGTCGATGTAAAAGTTGTTGGCATATGCAATTTTCAATGAAGAATGGAATTTGCATTTGAAATCGTTCACGTGAAATTTAAAGAAGAGTCGACACCACGAATTAAACAAGAAAATCCCCCTCCTACTTTTTAAAGGCACCATAATTATGGAAAAGAGCAAGAGAAAAGCCAAATTAAAAATCCAGGTATTATTAGTTATTTTTCTCTGATACTTTTATAATTCCTTATAATTTTAAAATATCTAAATCTATAGTTAAAAATCTCTCTGCAGGGTAATTTTTGCCCCTCATTGGAATACATTTCTGTCAAATTTCGAAAGTCCCATAATCCTAAACTATAACACAAAAATCAATGTGACAATGCTCCATAATTGGGGTGCTTTTTACAAATTGTTTTCGCAATTCAAATAAATAGACAACTCTATTGCTTAACAAATAAGCATTTAGGCTTTGAAAGTTTGTGATAAACAATTTGATTTTAGATCTAAAGTTGTTAAAAGTGTGGCACTGTGAAATAAAAATACCAAAAATATAGGAGGGTTAAAGGTATTTTTCTACTTATTTTATTTATTTTTAAACTTTTATGCTCCACCACATTTTAATTATATTTTTTTCCATATCATATAATAATATCATATCATAAACTGTTTTAGAAAAGAAACATAATTTATGTTAGTTTTTGATTATTTCAATGAAATAAAATTCATATCTAAAGTGACATGTTAATTAACAAATTTCCTCAAAAATATTTACTAATATAATCACTTTGAAAAATATTCTTTGACACTAAAACTTAAATTAAATTAATTTATGTGAACGAAGTAAATGTAAAATAGAATAAGAAAGAAAAAACTGTGTTCCACACTTAATCTTAGTGAAAGAGTACGAAATTTCAAGCTCATGAAAGAAATTTAAATGATCATATATATAAAATCAGGAATACGCAAATTGTGATTATCAGAAGTATTATCTACTATAGAATATGATAAAGAGTTTGTTAATTGTATATGTTGTTTAATTAATGCATTAATTTTCTTTAAATGTTACGTGAACGAAATCACGGCTAATATGTAGTAAAACGCAATCTTTCTGAGGAAGTCTCAGAAGTATTCATATTGCGTGTGAGTTTGGATGTGTCTATGCTGAAAGCTACGTATTGTCGTTTCAATTATGATGCAATCAAATGTATTGCATTTTCGTGAACCAGCTTTTAATTTCTTTTCAGTATTTTTAACAAAACACAATTTTTGGAACTTCTGGCGATTGTTGCATACACTGACTAAAAATATATATGTATTTTTGTTGTTTGCGATAATACAAAAATTATATAGTTATAATACGAATTATAACAGCTGGGATCTAGAAACGGGGGCTAAAGGGTCCTCTGCCTGAAGATGCAATGCCTATAGCAGGGTTTTACAAACTTTCAGTAAGCAACGACGCACCTTAACTTGTGTCACTCAATGAAGAGCGCTATTAATCACACGATTCGAAGAATGCAAGAATGTTACCCCCCTTTAGCAGTGATAGTGATACCTACACGCCTGCAGGATACACATACTTCTCACAGCGGTAATCATTGGCGCACTACAATGGAGGTGGTTCATCCAAAAAATTTAACAAAAACATACCATAGTAAATTTAACGTTATATTTTTCTGAGGTTTGGGGATAAGGTGGGGTAAGTGTATCTCAGGGACTTTTGCAGGTAAAAGGGCCAAAAACATTAACACCTATAATAAAAACATGCAAATATTAATTATTTTAAGGCAAAGTGACTTTGGAGATCGAGTTTTGTTTGAAAGAAATCTAGAAAAATGAAACATTCGAAGGGGCGCCAAGAAAACCTTCAAAGGCCTAGCATGCCGACATTCTGGTATTACCCAATATTTTCTATAGACAATATTAAGAGTCATGTTTCATGATTTATACTTCATTTAATCGTCGAACATTGTCTTACATAATAAAATACAAATCAAATGCATGTTATGATAGATGTAAACACATGAAACAGTTGAAGATTGTACGACATGCAGCTAGAGTTTAAGCTTTTAATAGAAAACAGCATATATGTGTCAATCAGTAAAGGTATAATATACATCTTTTAAGACAAATATTCTTAGAAGATACTTTAGAATCCTTACAAGCCAAAAATAATGAAACAATTTTAGGTGAAAATGATAATGAACGTCTTTTGAAAAATATAAGAAATGTGACAAATTAGAAAGTCTTGAACTTCAACTTGATGAGCATGGTATGTGCTCTGTTTACATACACTGAGATAATAATTATGTTATAAAAACTTAAATAATATCACTATACACAAATTAAAAAAATTATCAAATTTCGATAAAAACAAGCCCATGCAAACATTAAATGGTATAGCCAGTGCGAAGCCGGCACAACTATTGTAGGTTATTGCGAGTACGTCTTGCCCGTATTGTGGTATCTTCTTTATTAGCAAAACATTTCCAACAAAAATTAAAAAGCCAATTATGTAATGTACTCAAGCACTTCAAAACGCTGCAACAGGATTGTCTAGTGACAATTTGTTAGACGGAAGTGGTGTAAACGTATACTGAATGTCTCAACCGAAAAAGGTTAATTTCTAGTCATAAATGTATACCTTATTCCTTTACCAAAGTCATACTGCTTGGTAAAGATATCATACATGTTGAAAAAATTTCCAAATGAGTGAAAAGTTGTGTTTGCCGGTTGTCATTCTATGTAGCTTAATTGGAAGAGTACTGTCAATTTAAGCCAAAGATTATGGATTCGATATACTTAGCCTGGACAACTTTTCACTCAGTTGAAAATAAACAATATAGGATATCTTTACCAATTAGTATGATTGCATCAAAATAATAAAACGTATCTACGGTTCCATAGTTTAATGGAGTTACTTTATCTGAGGCTTATTCTGTCTACATGACAGACTAAATGCTCGTTTATTTATAGTTAGTAGATTGAAAATGATGTGTGTATGTGCGTCAGTAAATAAAAAAAAATACATTTTTGAAATAAGGATAAAATATACCTAATGCCAAAAGGTTGCATGAGTGAATTGTGTCAGCCGGTTGTCATACCATGTAGCTCAATTGGAAAAGCATTGGTAATTTACGCCAAAATTTCAGGGTTCGATTCCCGGCGTGGGCACTTTTTCACCCAGTTGGAAAGATTTCAAACTTGTAGAAAAGAAATATGATTTCAAATAATGTAGTTTTCTATTAAAAAAAACCCTACTATTTTTGGATATATTTTTTATTACTTTACAAGCTGTACACCACTTGAGAAAAATATTGTCATGTGGAATGGCTGATGAACGAAAAAAAGTTCTTATCTCTCTTACAAGTACACAAGTTTTAATTCGGTAGTAAATATTTTAAGTAGATGCTATTTGAATAAATCTATATTAATAAAACAAAGAGTTTTTGAGTTTGTCTGGCTGCATGTGTACACTCCCATGCTGTGATGAATAAGGCCAACTATACGATGCTTGTACGCAAAGGTACTCCAAGGCATACACGAGAACTCCTCGAAAAAATTCTTTTCAAAATTCAATTTAGAATTTTTTTTAAAAATTATGTTTCAAAGGATTTGTTACTGGATTTTCGCAATTGGTATTTTGTTTTTACCTTTCCCATTGTCGCTTAAAAATATCGCATAATTTCATTTAAAACAGTACATAATAGAACAAAAAATGTAATTTTAGATAAAGCTCGCCTTAAAACTGCAACATAATTTTTAAGGAACGAATAAATGTCAATCTGCAAACAATTATCTTACAGTATGTTTCTTTCTAGAAGGCTGAAATATTGATAAGATTTTTTTTTCAATCTTAAGAAAAAATAACATCTTAAAGCATATATGCACAGTTTTAATTATTTTTGTCACGATATGATATATTATTTTATTTTTTTGCAAAAATGGCAAGTTACAGAAAATATAGATTACAAATTAGCTGATATATAAAACATACAAATCGTAAAATAAATACACAGTGACATGTAATTTTTTGCTTTTAATTTTGATAATGTCAATCTGCAAACGAGTGTTTTGTTTTATTCCACAATGGTGGAATACTAATAATATTGGGCTTTTTTTCTCCGTTCTGGAACTCAAGAAAATCAAAAATTAGAATGTACGTTATATATAACGTGTTTACTTAAAACGGTTTTATAAATTGAATTTTTAAGTTTTAAAACAGACAAAAAGTTTACAAATCATGATTTAGAAAATTAACATATTCCATAGAATAAGATTTTAGTTCACACACACTAAGAAAATTATTTTTCTTAAATTTCAAATGTTTAAAACCCTTTAACGGTCATTGGTTTCCCTGTGAAACCACAAAATTTTAATTACGAAATTCAACAATGACAGCAGAATTTTAATAGAAATGTTTTCTATTTATTATGTATGTGAAATATCGCTTTTTATTATATACAAATAAATTTGTTCATAATTTCCGGTGTCAATCATTTATTTCAACATTTTAGCAATTGAAGTGCTTTATCCGTTAAAGGGTTAAAGATTGAAAAAAGATGAAAAAATTATTTCAAGTACAGTTTTGTAGATCTGACTACTACAAACTTTCCATTATCCAACTGACTGGCACGCATACACACATCCTTTTTAATCCACTAACTGTATATAAATGATTTTTCAAAAGATAGGTTACTTTAGAATTATGTATATTTTATCCTTATTTCAAAAATGTATTTATTTAATTTACTGACACACATATACACATCATTTTCAATCCACTAACTATATATAAATAAATTTTCAAAAGATAGATTATTTTAGAATTAGATGTATTTTATCCTTATTTCAAAAATGTATTTATTTAATTTATTTACTAAAGTTAAGTAAAAAGAATTCTACAATTAAATAAAACGATTTTCCTTTTTATATTAAACATAAATTTGTCACAAAAATAGAATTATTTGAAGAAAATACAACACAAATTGTGATTTTATAAAATCTTTATTTTTCCAACATAAGTAAATATATCTAAAGCACTAATGTGTAATAAATGCAATAAAAGTGAGAAAAAAAATGGGAAAAAGATAAAATACAGATTCAATTCATATCAGATTGAATTTGTTCATTTTTCACTTCTGGACCGCTATCCGATGAAGAGGTGACTGCACAATAGCTATCAAATATTTGTTTTTTACATTCCTGAAACAATACATATACACATTAGCATGCAAAATACAACTATAGAAATTTAACATTTTAAATGGTTAACACGTTCATTCTTATCAAGAACAAGTAGGCTACGCCCGCTACGCTGGTCAGTTTCTTCAAACGAACCTTGAATCAAATGAAATATATGGCTGGATTTGACTTTGTCTTTTAAAGCAATGTGGACCTTTAACCTCAAATGTCCTTATGCATTGCTGAAAACTATACGAACGCCATTGCGCTATTATATTTTCTAATGTATCAGACAACGTTTGAGCTGTTAAGGAACAACTCTTTTAGTTGCTAATTTACAGTAGAATTTGGTAAAAACGATAGAACAATATACTACATACTAAAACCATCCCTGAAAAATTAACAATGTAAGTCTCACCAAAATCCCTCCAATAGAATTTTTTTAAAGGATAATCCTTCATAATCTGGTTCACCTGATAATAGAACTTCCCACTTAAGCATACAACTAAGCAACGTAGGACGATATGTTAAATCCTAAAACCTTCCCTGGAAAAATATCTAAATAACAGTTCAAATTCCATCGAAATCAAAATCTATTCAGCAGAATCATTTTAAAAAGCTAATCTTTCATAATCGGGTTCACCCGATTATTGAACTTTCTCACATAATTCTATAACTAAGCAACGTAAGACGATATATTATATAGTAAAATCTCCCCTGAAAAATTATACAACCAACATTGCAAGTCCCATCAAAATCCATTCAGCAGAAGTCGTGTTATAAGCAGCGGGATTTAAAATTCTCATTTGCATTAAGTAAGTAGAAGTAGAAGTAGATATGCCATGCATTAAAATTTAATTAATATTTTTGTTGTAATACAGAAAAAAAAGCAAAAAAAAAAAAAAAATTCTACAGAATTTTAATCTGCGGTCCGAATAGATAAATAAATAACACAAGAGTCATAACTCTATGACACATAGATTTGGAGAAAATTCAAAAGAAATTTTATGACATCATTGACCGTGCACGGAAATGATATTTATAATTAACATCGCCATTTTGTATCGTAAAGGCCAGTATGTTTCAACCAGTAAGTGTTAAAATTAACATCTTTACTTATTGGATCGTACTTCTATGCACTGCGATCTTTTGCTACATATGATTGTAGATTAATTGAAAAATTCGGCTGTTTCTAAAGAGCCAGGATAATTGGAGAATCAACTGCTATTTTCAATCAGCGTGATATTTTGTAGGCTTTCTGCTTTGGGCAGCTTTAGACTAGTTGAAAAAAATACACTGTTTCCGAACCAATCAGATAATTTTCAGCTAATTATTGCAATGAGCCTACGAGTTTTAGGCTAATTAGAAAATGGCTAACTGCTTGTTTAAACAGTCTAGTTCCATTTCGGTTTATTACAATAACTCTAAAGTTGCAATGTTTATGCGTAGCTGCTAACTTTTACGCTCTTCTGTTACCACTAATTTTCAATAGAAAATTTCGCCTCATTTAATCACAGAGTTTCTGCGATAAAATAATGCAAAAATAAAATCCGTTTGAAAATTATTTGTTAAAAACGAAAAAAACCCTCAACAAACTCGAGCTATGTTTTCGAATACTTTTAAGAATAAAAATTAGTAGCAAGAATTTAAAATGTTTATTAAAAATGTATAAGATTACTCTCTTATTGACAGATTTGGTTTACGCACCTGAGTGTCTATGATTAGTGATGGTTTTAAATCTATTTTAAGGGTTATTTTGTGCAAACACGGCAGAAGTAAGAAGAAATTTTGCAGATGAGGCAGATTTTATTTTTTAACTCAGATTTACGTACAGAAAATGAGTTGTTGAATGAAAATAGTTACAGAAATTTATAAGAATAATGACGTATCAATAAAATCTGTTTGTAAAAAAGATGATGTTTAATATTTTGCCAGTATTTCGTTTAGAATACGAGTAGCCGAATGAAAATAGTTAGAAAAATATAAACGAAAATGGCTTTATTGACATATTGTATTTACACACCTGAGTGTCTCATATTAGTAAACACTTTATTTTTACTTCAACTCTTTGAAGGGCGGTGGCCCCCACCATTTAATTTGCATTTAAGACTGGCAAATGTCATCTAAAAATTTTTAATACAATTTTCCTTTTATAAAAGACGCAAAAAAATACAAATAAATCGATATGTTTGTAATTTCTGGTGATAATCACTCATTTAAACATTTTTACAACAGAATTACTTTACTCCTGAAAGAGTTAAGGGTATATTTTGGTCAAACACACCGTATGGATTTATCAATAAATTCCACAAATGAGTCAGATTTTTACTATTTTCCAAACATTACGCACACTCTAAAAAAAATCCGTTAGTTAGACGAATTTTTTATTATATTTCTTTAAAGCACTAAAATTTAAGTTTTTTTTCCATCCCCCCCCCTCCCAAATACAGAAAAATTTCCAAATGTAACGTAATTTAAAGCATAATTTTCATCAAATCACAAGGGTGTTCCAGTAACTGAGCTGCTTAGTACTTACTTTTTAGGATTAGGAACATAACTTCTATGTATGTGCTCTTCCCCACAAAACACGAAAATTCCACAAACTTAAGCTCAAACTTTTTTGACATTCTCCAATTAAAAGACGGAAATTTCTTCAAATAGCAGAAAATCTCTCCCAATCACAGATTTGTTTAGGCCACTTTCTGCCTGTATTTTTTACATTTTATGAGGAAATTTTTTTGAGATCATAGAGAAGATATCCTTCCGATAAAAATAATTATTAAAAATATATTTAAGAAAACAACTTTGTTCACAGATTTTTTTACACGCATGGATGATAATTAGGATTAATAAACACTTTTCATTTATTTAATTAATTTGGGTACATTTTGAGGTTTCTCTCCCACTAAAAGATGTACAAAAGATACCCGAAGACGAGTCAGATTCTTATATTTTTCATAGCTTTAGATAATGATATATTGCTGAATAAAATTATATAATTGCCTTTTTAGCAGATTTTGTACGAACCTTATTATTAATTAAGATTAATAAATGCTTTTATTTTTATATTTTAAGGGTATATATAACAACCTTTTCCACCCACACATTTATATACAAAACCCCAGATGAGGCAAATTTTTAATGTTTTCAAAAATATTTTGCAATTTTTCTTCTTTTACATTGCATATTTGGCATGTCTAACATGACAAATATGGAATGTAACGTTGGAAACGTCTTTTTCCGTGATTGGAGTTCCTTTCCGTCCTATAGCCTCTTCACTACTGAGGTCCACATATGTGGTCCTTGAATCTTAGCCGTTTACAATAAAACCATGAAAAATATCTAAATTTATATTACTAATTCACATTTGTGACAGTTTAAGCTTTAAAAAAAAATCAAACAGATATTATCACCTGACTTATTTTTATGGCTAAACAGTTGGTTGTAATTGAGATTTTCAACATTACCGTTACCACAGCGATTGCGTAAAAGTAAGTGGTATTTATCTATATTAAAGTTTTAATTGAGATGTCATAATTTTTTGTATTGTTAAAAATATTATAAATATTCCCTAGGCAAGTTTCTTTTATTTATTTGGTAAAGTTTTTCATTTTAAAAGTATAATTTTGTTGAGGTCTACGTGTGTGGACCTCAGTACTCAATGAGCTTAACTATTATTTTATTTAGAAATAATAATACAGTCCCCCTATTTTTAATTAACTCAAAATTTGTGCCTTTTTAAAACTAAATATGCATTTTAAGCTAGATGAAGTTGATTTTCTGTGTTTATTTGCTTAAAAATTATTTAATGCTGATTAAATTCTACAATTTTATTGAAAGTATATGGACATTTTAGAGGTCACAGCTATATAATATATTATATAATGCAGATATATAATGCATTTTTTACTCAAAATAAATAAAGATAATTATTTTTAGATAATTATATTAGTAAATTATTCGCTCCCGTAAATAATACACAATAATTATAAAAAATATTAAAAGATTTACTGTTATTGTATTTAGACAGGCTTTTGATTTTTTTAAAATTTCAATTCTATTAATAATACATATGTATGTTTTCTTATTATATATGCATTTTAAATTACATGGTGGGAATTTAGTAGCTATTTATTTTTAAGAATACAAAAATATTGTTTTATACTGTTAAAATGTAGAATTTTCTATTCCATTCCACTTTTTAACGAACTGTGGAAGATTAGACTCTTTTTAGATTTAATAAGAAAAAAATGTTTAAGCTTATCTCGACCTAAGCATATTTCATTAGATAAGAAATGGTGCTTCCGGAAATATAAATCTTCAAAACTAAATCCTCTAAGTTTAAAAATTTTGTTCTGTCTGCTACAGATGTATTGATATCCGATTTCGGTATATATGTTGGTAAAGACAGAATCTCATTATGCGGGATTTTGGATTACGTGCGGAGATTTTTAAATTATTGTCTAAAAGTGTGCTCCGAGATTTTATCATATAATTTACAAAGGCAGATTTTTTATTAGTTTGAAGTGTACAAAATACCATTTACAAAATAATATTTTATGTCAGGTATTGTTATGCCAAACAGAATCGGTTCTGCTAGACAAAAACTGAGAGCTGAAACAGAACTGGAACATAAACTAGTGGTTGGGGGCCACCGTAATATTTACCCATCATGGATATGCATAGTATAAAATATGAAAATAAAACATGTGTAAACTATTTATAAAATGCATTGCAATTCGAATAAAATCGTGGCTTGATGACGTTAAATGCTCTATTATTCCAAAATTGATAATCATAATAACTAACGGTTTACTGCGTCGTATTAAGCGTCTCATTTCCAATTAAAATAAATCTTGGAATTGAAATTTGAATGAAATACAGGTTCAAAAAAAAATCGAGGAGTGTGGAAAATAGGATTACAAATATTTCGGCAACTCATTATCCGATCGACTTCCTTCTTTATACAAAATTTAAGTTTTTTTATTGTCTTTCATATTCACTCCTTAAAAAAAATTCTAAAATTTTTATGTACTTTTTATCAGAACGGATATTTCGAGAGTCCGAAAAAAATAGTTCCAGATAATCGAGGCTACTGAAATTCAATAAGCTTCTTCTCATTATTACATACTAAGTACATACCAAATTTCAAGTCTCTATCTCAATTTATTTGGGAGATAGAGCGTTTACAGACACACAGACATACAGACAGACGGACGGCAATTTTTTTTCTTCTAAAAATATGTTTTTCGGAATCTCCAGTGTCTGAAACGTGTAAATTCGTCAATTTTTCTTTCCGATTTTCAAAACGATTACAAGACTTACCCTATACTACGTATGATGGGTAAGTAAAAATAAAAGTAGAATTGTGTCCTTAGAGATGGTGAGAAGATTGGTGTTCTTAAATGGAAAGATAAACAATTAGTTACTTTTCTTTCAACATTTCTTGGGAGTGACCCATTATTACGTAGCCGAAAGAGAATAATGCAAAAGTAAATGTACCGCAGGCGGTTGTAGCAAATAGGTACAATATATTTATGGGCGGTACAGATCTTTGTGATCGGTACCTAGCCTATTATTGCTGTACAAATAAAATTAAACAAATGGACAACGCGTGTGTTTAATCACTTTGTAGATCTAGTGATTTTTAGGGTTCTGTACTTAAAAAATAACAACGAAACCATTATAAGATCACTTCTGTGTCTGTCTGTCCGTCTGTTAGAGCCCTTTTCCTTTTAAACTATGGGACGTGGAAAGTGCAAACTTGGGAAAGTTATAAAGCCTATTAATCTGCATATTTTAAGATTATTAACCATTCACAAATATGTTTAGAAATTTTTTTGTGGGCTAAATAAAATAATTGAAAAAAAAAGTTTCCTTTTTGTATATCGTGTAAAATATTACTGAACTCAAAAATACATTTGTTTTAATGTTAGGTATTATATTTTCAGAGATACCATCGAAAATGCTCTGCAAAAATATGTCTCCCCCTTCCCCCTGTATTTCCGAATCTACTGAAACTAAAAATATGAAATAAATAGTAGTAGAAATTTATTCAAACCTTACAGGAAAACTATTGAGATTTTCCTAGGTACCATAGTTTTTGAGAAAACACATTTTTCCCTTACACACAAACTTTACTTTTCCGGCGGTCAGTGGGGTAGTTGACGGGCACTCGAGGTATCTATCGATGCAGAATCATCCAAGGATATTTGATAATGATTTTCAAAAAAAGTTGTCGATAATTAACCGAGATATTAATTAAGTTACTTGAAAAAAAATATATATCGTGTATGGTATCGTTCAAAAGATCTCGTACCATCGAACTCAAAAATATATTTGTTTTAATTTTAGGTATTATATTTTCAGAGATATCGTCGAAAATACTGGAAAAACATGCTCCCTCCTATTTCAGAATCTACGGAAACTAAATTATGAAAAAAATTAGGGATAGTAGGAGTTTATTAATTAATAAATAGTAATTAATAAATTCTATGTAACGGAACACTTTAAGCGCGAGTTATACTCGCACTTGACCGGTTTATTAATTGCTGGATACATTACATGCCTGAAAAAATTGTTTTGGTCCGGCACTAATTTTACTTACCCATCATACGTAGTATAGGGTAAGTCTTGTAATTGTTTTGAAAATCGAAATTTTTTTTTGACGGATTTACACGTTTCAGACACTAGAGATTCCGAAAAACATATTTTTAGAAAAAAAAAATTGCCGTCCGTCTGTGTGTCTGTAAACGTTCTGTCTCCCGAACAAATTGAGATAGAGACTTGAAATTTGATATGTACTTAGTATGTAATAATGGGAAGAAGCTTATTGAATTTCAGTAACGTCGATTATACGGAACTATTTTTTCGGACTCTCGAAATATTCGTTCTGATAAAAGGTATATAAAAATTTTCGAAATTGTTTATTTGAATTGTTTATTTTAAGGAGTGAATATAAAAGACAATAAAAAAACATAAATTTTGCATAAAGAATGAAGTCAATCGGATAATGAGTTGCCGAGATATTTGTAATCCTATTTCCACACTCTTCGATTTTTCATGACTCTGTATTTCATCCAAATTTCAATGCAAAGATATATTTTAATTGGAAATGAGACGTTTAATCAGTTGCAATAAACCGCTGGTTAATAGGATTATTGTTTTTGGAGTTATAAGGATATTTCTTTTAAGCAATTCAGTAATCGAGCCTTTAAAGTTTATGACGTCATCAAGCCACGATTTTATTCGAATTGCAATACATTTTATAAGTAGTTTATACATTTTCTATTTTAATATTTTACATTATGCATATCCATGATGGGTAAGTATTACGGTGGCCCCCAACGACTAGTTTACTGTAAAAATAGAATTATATTATGCAAAATAATTTTTATTACTAATTATTTCAAATGTTTATGGTAGTTTAGACTTGATTTATTGAAACAGGCATAATGTATAAATAACAGTCAACTAGTAGGAAAAATATTTTCCGTACTATTTTCAGTACAGTTATCTATTTGTCGAATGGAAAATAATTGATTTTGATCAAAAATAACATTATGTATATATGTGCATTATGTATGTATGTGCAAAAATAACTTTTTGTCTTTATTTTCAGTATTTTTTATTGGAACATTGATTAATGATATATTTTCAAACTCAGGCATCTAAACTCGAAGAAAGACATTGATTTCTTTGACAAAAGTACTTCCACAAAAGAATCGTGAGTAAGTTGATCGGAACTTATTGAATTTCTTCTATGACTATGTCCGCCGCCGAAATCATTTTTTGACATCGGAGATATTTGACAACATTCGGAACCAACTGACAATATTCGCGCCGCTTATTCTCTCCTGATCGTGAAATGTGTAATCGATCGACATTTTCTACTATGTCTTTGCATTGTCCATGTCAATATTCTTCTTGCCGAGAAGAAATTTCAGTTCACTTTTAACATTTAAAAAGCAAATCGAAATTTCATATTTTATATTATTACAAAATTCCTCAAACGAGAATTACAGATATTATTGCTGATGTCAGCATTTCTTATTCTATGCGCATACAAAACGCATAACGATGAATGAGGTATCTTACGAATTATTTTTGTACAAGCTTTTGACATAGTACACTTTCATTTTGTTAAAACCATTTATCTGTATAAAATTAGCGGTTGATTAAAAAATAATAAAAAAAATGTTATCGTAATAATAATAATAATAATAATAATAATAATAATAATAATAATAATAATAGTAGTTGTAGTAGCGAATAATTTCATTTTAATTTATTACAAATAACAAATACTTTCGCATTTAAAATAATATTGCGTAAAATTAATTTATTTAACAATAATTGGTAAAATCTAAAAAAAGTCACAATGTTTAAAAGAGTATTTGTCAACTTTCCTCATTAAAATGATTAGAATAGGTGGTGGATCGTTTTCGAACTTGTGACTACCTGGAGCGTAATGGTTAATGGTAAAAAATGTCACGGTTTTGTCAACCATGACATTTCTTAACAAAGGATGCGGTAGGACAGAAGTAGAACTTTCACTTTTGCAACAGATTTATGTTAGAAAAATAATTTCTTAAATATAAACATTTTATCATTTTATCATGAGTCAACCTAATTATCCTCCGATGAAATAAATAAATGACTACAACGAGGTGATGAAATCGAACACGTGTGCCGGCAAAGAAGTATTTTTCTACATCTGTGAAATACTCGTTAAAGAACTGCTGACTTTGTATGAACTGTAAAGTTCAAGGCTCAGTGACGTCATAATTGACTATAATGTTTCTCATCTTAGAACTAAATAAAAACATTGATTTATTTTCTCTAACTAGCTCTGTTTGATTAAAGAACTGCAGAAAAATTCTTTGCAGATAAATTGTTATAACTAATAATAGTTTAATGTAAATTTAATAATTCTTTTTTCTTTTTCTTTAATAGTGTGATTAAATAGTGTGATTAAACTAATTTTGCAGTTTAATCAGTTTGTGAAACACTTGTGTTTGTGGAATTATATTATCAAAATTGGATTACGCAACGTTCCGACTTACATTGGATTAATGACGTTCGCCGCGGACTTAACAGGTATGAGAACTTTCATTACCTATACTAACTGTTATAAAATTAAAAGATTTATCTAATATTTATGAGAAGCACCAATTGCCGTAGTTCACAATTTCTATTAATTTATTCAGTAGACAAGATGATGTTACGGCAAAGATCGTTTTGGCTAATTCTATAATGTCGCTAGTAGTCGACAATCACAGGCTTAGGTCAAGAGAAGATACAACGGAGGGAAGACATTAAATTCTTGTAGGACTTGTCAAAATGATATAGGATGTCATATTTAGAAAATGAAAAATAAAGAAGAAGTAAAACCAAATATGTCTAGTAATCAAATAAATTCAAAGATTGCAGTACAAAAATCTCGTTCGGGTCACTGGTGTAAGGAAAATTCAAACAATCTCAAAAATGAATAAGCCGTGCAACTATGACTATGTTCAACAATCAACGCAATGCCTATATACTGTGCTGTAATTTACTGTCTTATAATGCACTGTGCTATTGAATGGTCGACTTTGGTGGCGAATTTAGTGATTTCTTGGCGAATTGTTTACTTCGGCTATGATTTTGCTCTCCACATAATTATATGTAAATTTCGATAAAAGGAAGCTCTAATATTGAAATTAATTTGATTCTTTGATATAGGATATATGTCATCATCCAGAAAAGCTATATAAATAAGGACTGCTACGTAAGATTAAGTAAGTTTAGTCACAACCGTTCACTAGTTTGAGAGCCAAGTTTGAACAGCGACATCTGTGCTTTGCTAGATTTTTTGTGCTATTTACTCTACTGGATCATTGAGATAAAAATTAATGTATAACTTGGTTTATAGAATATTTCTCAAATAAATCACTTTCACCGATTAAAAGGCTATTTTATAATTACAAATCTACTTATACCAAATAAAGACGAAAAATTTGTAACAATATTTAGTGAAAGCTATTTTAGTTTTTTTAATAACGGTTAGATATTTTATGTTTATTTTATAATATTCGATACTGAATTTGTATTTCAACGTTAAAAATGGAAATATTGAATCAACCAATAACAGTTGATGTAACAAATTAAACTGAAAAACTCATCATTTGCTCGTTTAACAAAACTATCTGATAACTAAAAGTGCAGAAGCAATAGCTCTCTCTGAATCTCCAAGAAGCTCTATCTGGAAAATGTAATTACCTCAAAATTTAAAATTTGAAAAAAAATTCTATTTTTATCCAACTTGACGCGTATTTTATTTTTTTAATATGGTATTGTACAAATAAAAGTCTTTTCTGGTTATGTAAAACAACAGTAAAAAAAAAAGGAACTATACTTACCCTGTACATTTTGATGTCATCTGTTTCCTGTAAAAGCAATCAAGAAATATATACAATTTAAGCATTATTTTTCATCTCATAAAAATATGCATAACATATTCAAAACATATTCAACATATTCAAAAATCTAAATAAAACTTTCCTTCTTTTAAAATTAAATAAACATATAAATAACCTATTCATTTTGTTTATAAACAAGAATTTTACTTTATTCAAACAATTCAATTGGAAATTTTCCAAAAGCATTATTAATAATCAATAAATAAACGATACGGAAAAATATGTTTTATGAACTTATTTATATTAATGCAAAAATTTTAAAATAACTTTCTTTATTTAATAAAAGCACAAATAAAACACTAACAAAAGAATCTTTGTTCAACTTATTTTATTAAAAATAAAGAGCCTGTTAAATTGGATATATATTTGAAATAAAGAAATGTCTCTCTTAAAGAAAATAAAATACTGCTGTTAAATTTAGGACTATCATCGGAAAAATGATGTTCATTTAAAAATGTCAAAGTATAATAATAATAAAAATAAATAATTCAAAATCAAAATTTTCTAATATTAATATTATTTTTGATTTTAAGAACTTTTTTATTAATAACTATATAACTCGGGTCTATTAACTTGTAAAATGAAGAAAGAACATTAATATACGTTTTTTGAAAAATAATTTCTAAGTTATTCGGTCTTGTATTCGTAAAACACATGTAGTAAATATTTTAGAACTTCAATATAATAAGAGACTGTTTAGACACTTCCAATTAAAAATTAGTTTATCATTATTGAAACCTTGAAAAATACGAATATACCAAATGAAAACTAATAATTTAATCATTAGCAAGTGCACATTGTGAGTGTATGTTACCTTTACTTTTAAAAATTATAAGATACAAGCTGATCCGTCCGGAGCCGGCATTGCTCGGAAATTAGTAACCTTCTTTTTCCGATAAAAATAGTCATTTTCGGCGCGCATTCTGTTCTAAACAAACCTGTTTCAGAACGAAACTCTGGCACTAATCTCCACTGCCTACGGCATTGTATAGCAGGCATGCTACGCACGCGCTGCAATGTCGTTTTGTTTCAATTTCCACCGCTAGAGGGCACGAAATCATCTCACTCATTTATCTATATCTTAATTAGTTCATGTTAAGTTGAATGAACCAATTCCCGTTGAAGAAGATTCCAGACATTTTTTGGAATACTATGGTCGAAATAAGAAATTGCCCTAGGTCAACCACTTTCAATCACCATATCTCCCACACCCCCCACAACTACCGACATGCAACCACCATAGTGCACGTTGAGAGACTCGAGGCTACTACCACGCACAAACATCAGTGATCTGCGTTGGGTTAGTTGTGGCTGCAAAGTGAAATATAAGACACACACGTCTATTTATATAGAGAGAGAGATTACGAAAACAGCATGAGCGCTTCAACTGGTAAAAATTAGCAATTTTTATATTAATAAAAGCAAATAAACAACACTATAATTAAGTTAATAACAAATAGTCATACTATTCATATTAAACGGCCATCTCGCATCCGACATTACTTTAATTTACTATTGATAATTAAGTAATACTGTAATTAGTGGAAATTGTAAACATTCAGTATGAATTTTACTCTGTTTTTCTACAGGGTGGTCACAAAAACAAGAGAATGTATTGTTCAATATGCCATATAGGATGTGGATATTTTAACGCATGTGCTCAAGAATAAATTAAAAAAATAGAGCTCTTACAATTACAGTGACAAAATTTGGAAAATTTCAAAAGAAAACACCTATTATTTTTATCAAAAAATATTCTCAGTGAAAAATCGTAGCTTGCGTGTAAAAAATATCTGTAGTACATAAAACGGCTATTTAAAACAAACGTAAATAACAGCAGTAAGAATAATAACACATGCGCAAAAGAAATTATTTTGGTCATATTACAAATTTTTCAAGTGTTTGTCTTCACACATGATGACACATTGCATGAATTGTCATGCAGTTTCGGAGTGTATACATTGCATTTTTCTATACCTTACAAATAGTGTATACCTTGCATTTGTCTATACTTTGCAAATAGTGTATACCTTGCAAATGATCTACGGCACAGAAACTCACTGAGATGTGTTTGGGTGACACGGTGACAACGAAAACACAAAATAGTGACAGCACAACATGGAAAGTCATTCAAGAGCAATATATTCTCCTATGCTGGGATTTAGTTCGCTTCATGTATGCCACTAAAGATGTATGCTCATGAATGACTGTCCATCTTGTGCTGCAAATTTGCAGCCATGCCAACATGTAGTAGTGGGAAATACCAAACTGGATGTCGTCCGAATGATCAAATGGTAGAGCATTGGTGCGTTACACCAAGAGTCCGGGTTCGATTTCCGGTCTGGAAATTTTTCACTCTGTTGGTTGTGCACTACGTAGTAAGTGAAAATCCACGTCTTTCGTTATATTCATTAATTTCCAGCGTAATTTTAACTCGGCTGAAAATTTAATTAGATATATATATTTTTTTTCCGATGCTGGGATTTAGTTCGTCTCAAGTATACCACTAAAGATGCATGCTGATGAATAACTTTCCATCTTGTGTTGCAAAGTTGCAGACTTGCCAACATTTAGGAGTGAGAAATGCCACACTCGATTTCGTCCGGTTAGCTCAAATGGCGCGTTATACCAAGGGTCGGGGTTTGATTCCCGGTCTGAACATTTTCATTCTGTTATTTGTGTGCTGAGTAGCAAGTCTGAGAATCCACATCCTTTGTTATATTAATTAATTTCCAGCGTACTTTCAGCTTTGATGAAAATTTAATTAGATATATTTAAATTAACAATTTAAGATTTTTAATTTAGTTTAGTTGTATTTAATTTATGATTTTTAATAACTGAAACTTTTCAAAAAACATATTGGAGAGCAAATGCGTTTTTATTCATTTTAAGCATTCCAAGAGTGAAATAATTTGAATATAGCATTTTTCAGTTTAAATGTTAACTTTATTTTAATTAATTTAACATTAGAAGTGATAAAGTGTGTTATACAAGTAATAGTTTGACTGTAATGTTTAATTTACACCAATAGTTTTCTATGTAATTATCTATAAATTTATTGCGATAAAATATATAATTTCTTTATCAAATATTCTGAAGTTTTTGAAAAGTGATTTGAAATTCGTAAAAATCATCACACAGGAAATTATATTTCTAATCAAATAGACAGTTATTTAATTTTATAACTATTTGAATATTAATACTTCAATCTTTTTATACTGAAATTTTAAAATGTTGACCTTAATTTGAATATTTAAGATTTCAATCTCTTTCGTTTATTATTATTATTATTATTTTTAAAGTTTTGACTTTCGAATTTAGTAGTTGTAATTTAATTAACGTATCAAAAATATTGCAAAAAATTAACTTTCTTGAGATTTCATTTGGTATTGATTGAAATATATATATTTAAAACACAAGCCGTTTTTTTTTTCGTTCTTTGCCTGGGCTTGCTATTTAATCCATTTTAATAAATCACTAGATGAAACCCGACAAAACTTGACGGAAAAAAATAACCATAACAATATCAATAAAATAAGCTTCCTTATTACATAAGAAGGGGTGCGTACGAAACAGTCTTTCAAATATTACATTTTAAAAGTTTTTTTCTCCCAGTGAAATACAGTACTATTTCCGATGCAAACTCGAAACAAACAATCCATAAACAACTGTGCAATGCAAATCAGTTTCACATTACCGCAATATTCCCCACGGCAAGAAAGAAAATTTAATGGACCTATGAAGTATCATACAAATAGTATATCCCTACTTTCATCTCATATTCAGTAAATAAAAGAACATAGTAAATAAAGCAGACATCCCCCTTTCTGTGATAATGCAACCGAATAACCGCTTATGCGCATGTGCATTACATCTTCCCAAAGGCACCGTCGAAATTCAACGTTAAAAAAAGTTTTAAAATTATTAAATTAAAAGTTTTAAAATGTCCTCTTTAATCATTGTTCGTTTCAAATCCATATCTTCTAAAACGCATCCATTGTTTTAAGCTAATCAATTTTTATGTAAAGGTGAAGAATTTTTTTACAATAATCAAGCAATCTGCAGATGAGGGAAATTTTTAATGTTTTCAAGTGTAATTTATTTGTATGGTGTCTTCGGTTCTTTTACATAAGAAGGATGATTATTCCTTTTCCATCACCGTCGGGGATCTTTTCCGTCTTATACAGTTAAATATCCAATGGATCATTAAAAAATAATAAAATACAGTTCCTAGCATATTCTGATGCAACATATATATCAACGAATTCAACATATAGATTTTATGTTAATCATAAAAATAGTTTTTTTTTGACAGATTTTAGTTTAGCGCCAAAATGCTCTATCTTATGGATAATCTGATCTTATGATTTATCAGATTTATTTTCACTTTTCATGATGGTTAGGGAAATCTATTTTCAATTGTGGCAACTTTCTCCGGAGCTTGAAAATTATTTAAAAAGTCGTTAAATTAAGTGGCAGTTTTCAAATAAATTTCAATCAAAACATAATTTTTTTTCTAATTGATGATGTAAGAACTGAAATTGTAAAATTTAGTAAAATGTAGTAAAAAATTTAAATTTGTAGTATTTAAAAGTGATGTAAGCGCTATGAAAGCTAGCGATAATTATTTTCAATTTACGAATTAAAGCTAGCGTTTGTTGTCACAACCGTTATAAATTTATAAAAATTGCCACTATGTTTTAGTTGCCGCCCAAAAGTAGACTACCATTTTTTGACATCGAAAGAGAAATTCACAGTGAAAGAAATAAGACTTTTCCGCTAATAAGGAACTGTTAAATGAACTTATAATAAATCTACCAAAATAATTCCTATGAAATATTAGTCTTACATTGTTTATTCTAGCTAAAAATACAATCATTATTTCAAGATTTTTTTCTGCCATAACACTATTTTTAATAACTTTAAATTTCCTGAAATCCTTTACTTTTGTGATTTTTTTTATTAAAAAATGAAATCTTCTAACCTATAATTTAAAAAAAGTAATTGGTAACATATGTATTCAAGGTATGCAATCAATAAAGCCTAAAGTTCTAATCTTTAAAATTAAAATTTGAAAAATAAGTTAAAATTACGTCATGTTGCCGCAATCATATACATTTTTCTTTTTAGTTTTATCAATGTTAAAATTCATTTCAAGCTAGGCATAACGTCATTTTCACCGGCGCAAACTTTTCACAGGTTCTTTGTATACGTTACTTTTATGCTTAAACGCCATGTGTACAAATAAAAATGCATTTTGTATTTAATTGTAATGAAAAAATGGCATTATGATATGAGAATCATATATTAAGTTTTAACAAACCCTATCCTTTATTTAATTTATATTTTTCCCCTTCCCTTGTCAAAATTTAATCGTGTTATCCTTATCTACAAACAATAATCCCGCTGTAATTTGTACCCTTTCCTTTTTCATTTTCACTTGTGCTCGGTCACTAATATCTCACGGCTTTTCGATTAAAATAAAAAAGAAAAGAATTAAATCAGCACAGATGCCTTTTCGTAATTTCACTTTCCGAAACCAAGCTTATAACACAATATGTGCATAACGCATTTTTGTGGCCACAATGTCAGTTAAAAGTTATGCGAATCTTCCATTTGGCCAAAATGCATGCCCTTATTTGGTAGTGGTAATAACTCAATCACTCACACCCATGTCTAAAAATATATTCTGATTGTTAAAAGCACATACTGTTTTGTCTGTCGAAATCCGTTCACATGAGAAAGATATTTGTCGGTTATAATCGCCGTGGTGATATTAATTTTTGAAACAAAATTCGTCCTGTCGCCAATAATCTGGTAACTTCGCCCGGCAAATACCATTTGTTATGCCTATCTCTGTCTGAAAGTATTTACGCCTAGACACTCTGTAGCAACCCTATTGTGGCGAGTTTCTTGTCAGTGCAATTCCAACTTGTATCGTGGAAACAACACTTACTTCGCCTCCTGTCTCCGCATAATAATGACCGTCTAAGAACGGTTTTTCTTGTTTTCCCCTCTTCTCCCCTTAATCATCTTGGCATCGTCATAATGATCTTATAATAAAATGACTTGACGATCATTCTGGAGTTTTTTTTATTATACAACGAACCTGACTCCCTTGGATTTTTATTCGATCACGAACTACAATAACAAACTATGATCTGATCAGCCAACACCTTTACAAAATTATGGTTTCCGTGACCACATTTTTTTTCTACAGGCTAAATTAAAAACAAAAAAATTATAATTCGCAGAAGAGGGGACGCTTTTTCTTCACCTGCACCCGCGTGTCTCTTTGGATTATCAGCATGCATCAAAGAAAATTCCCGCCTGCATATTACCATCCCACCGGACCGAGTGGACTGTTTTAAAAAAACTTTTGCTTCACCTGTCTACCCCAAAGTTATTCTCGGGACTTTGCTTTCTTCTGTTCCGTGCCCAATGTGCTCCATCTGCATCACGCCCAATGCCACGAACTAGAATACCAGTGTCAATGTTTTACTGCAAATGTGCCTATTACAAAAATCTTGCTACTAAATGGTGCTTTTCGTCATTTGTGGATTAAATAGAAGTTCATCAGTTTTAGAAACTGCAGTCATCCGTGATAATCTTCCCTGTGCCAAGCCCCCATGCCCTCTGCACCCTGTGTCCATGTGTGTCGACGATCCCGCGGATATTTAGTAGCCCTCGACTTTTCTTAGTTCAACTTCTTCAAATTGTTAAGCATCTCTGTACGTCATATGCATACAAGTTCCCCATGACACTCGAGAAATACAAATAGTTACTCAAGTTTAAAAAAAAGCAATTGAATTCAGTGCTCAAAATTTCAATTTTTCCTGATGCAATTTTTCCAGTGTGTTATTTTATTTCATCAAACGCCGTTCTATTTATTATTTATCGGACTTCTAAACATCCAAATTCACCGACGAACTTCATTTTACTCTAGATGAACTTTGATACTATAAGTGAATTTCCTCTGCCGATAAACAGCTGATATTTTTCAACGCAGTAAACGATGCAACTCTTTTATTCTACTTTTCAAATCATGACCTTCGTTCACTGATGTGCCATCGAGATGATTATGCGTACAATTTGGTGTTAACAAAAAAAAAGGAATGATATCTGCATCACCGGTATTTTTTTTTATATAGTCTGCTCGACATTTTAATATTCGTTTTGGTGCTCATTATTGTGCTGTGTGCATAGGAGTAATTTCTTTACGATATATTAATTCTCACTATAAATATGAAGTATAGATATATTTTTTTAAGTCGATAATTAGTGAGACAGTTGGATTACGAAATACTTGCTCCAATAAAAACTCAAAAACTAATATTATTATAAAATAATCTATGTTATATCTTTTTAAAAACAAAAAAATTCTGGATTTATTAGGTCATCAAGGTAAGTTACTCTTTCAAAAAAAATGAATCATGCCAATATGCATTGCATTTTTATTTATTCTCTTCTAAATATATTTAATAAATGATAACAAAAATAACAATTTGTAGTCTGTGCAATTATATGTATATAAAAAGGAATGTTTAAAAGAAATTTGCACTGTGTTCTAATATTTTAGGCATACAACAGTTGAAAGTTAAAATATTATTATATATTTTTTCTGCTTCTTGATAAACTTAAGGTATTTGAAATATCTGTTGAAATAGTAAAAACCACTGGATCCTTTATTATTCTAAGCAAATAGATATATTTTTTACATTTTTTCCCTTTTGACTGTTATAGAACAGCAAAGTAAAATTGCTGCATATCTTTGTTTTTTTTTCTTTCTCATATTTGACAGGACCCAGAGAATATATAAAATATACTGTTGCATTAAGGTTGGAATTTTAAACACAGTACAAAAAGATAATAAATGTTGCAAGCATAATTTTATACTGTCGTACTGGGTAATAAAATAATTTTGGACTTTTCTATGTTATGTTATAGATTTTTTTTTCTTTCTTGCTAAATTTAAGAAATAATTTCTTTAAAGTACTTTGGTTATCAAAATAACGCATTGATTCTTCAAAAGGAATTATTAAACAAACAAAAAAAAAATAATAATAATGAAGAAATAACGTTCATGATCAAGCTGATTAGAAGCCAGACTTAAAATGTCATAACAATGCAGAAATTCTTTTTTTTTTGTTTACTTTTTAATTAAATTTATGGTATTGTGTTGCTAGAAATGGTAACCCAGCTACTTTCATTAATTTACTCCGTGCATGCAATTTCGTGAAAGGTATGTTTAACAAAATACATTAATTAATATTAGTTTTTGCATGTTACAACACTTTCCTTCTAGATTTTTGCCTTTATATCATATTTTTAACAACAAGGTTGATTCAAAAGGAATATATGAAATGCACTTTTAGTTTACGCTTGGTGATTTTTTTCTTTTCTTCGTTTATGGAATTGATATAAAGGTATATCTTACTCATTTGCCAAAAAAAAAGAGTATGTGATATAATATTTATTTATTTATTTATTCATTTTTCTCTCAAACGTCTGCTTAGACATCACTTTTATGACTGAAATTTTATTTAATAAATTGCGTAAAAATTTTGATTTTATAATAAGGCAGACATACTTTTTCTATATACAGTTCATAGTTTTTTTTATTTATATACCACAAAGAGTATAGCAGTCTTCAGAATGAACGATTCATTTATTTATGTATTTACATAATTTTTTTTTTCCAAATTGTTGGTTCTTTTGTAAAGTAAGATATCTTTTGGTTAAAGAAAAAATATATATATAGATAATAATAAAAGAAAGAAAACTGTATATATATTTTTGGTGTGAATAATTGTTCATTCTGGAGATATAGGTATATATATATATCTTCCACCCCATTGTAATGAGAGACACATTCGAATTGGTATTCCAATTGACCTTAAATCCCCTGTCAAAATGAGTATACGAGACTGCTCCTCAGTTTGTTGCATTACTGCTGCGGGAGCAACGGGGTCTATGTTGTGTCAACAATGTGGACCTCGCCCTAAATATTCCCTCCACAAATAAGGCAATAGTCCTAAACTTGCGCCATTACACTTGTCCTTAGACAAGATTTAGGGCAGGAATTTTTTTTGGATCGTGCGTCAATTTCCCTATCCTGTCCTGTGCGAATGCACAAATTTTTACTATTTTTAAACCCAAATTTTATTCATTTTTTTATCTTCATCATTTTTGTATTTCATTTTTACACATGTATAACTGTTAATGTAACTATAACTGTATTTTATATTTTGTATTTGCATTTATATACTTGATGTTTATTTTATATAATATTATATATTAGTATCTTGTATTCTGTTCGAACAAAGAGAATTTATTATATTGTAGTTGCAACTTATCAAAGTTTATCTGTTCAGAAATATGAACATTTTAAATTCATTTAGCATGCTTACCAGTTATCAGTAAAATAAATATTAGTTGATGATAATGCAACTTTTCTGGTCATATTTTGGTCATCAATATATATGTAGAGTAATTAAACTGCTATATGTTCCGGAACAGCAAAAACAACAACAACATCTACATCTACAAAAACAAAAACTCTTATGAAGCCATATGGACTCAAGGAATAAACTATTGTGCACACTATGATGACCAGTAGCAAAAATTTTGGTATACCATTTCCATTTTCATTTTCATTTTTGATATTTGTATGTGTTTATATTTTTTTTCTTATATTGTGCATTGATTATATGTAAACTTTCAGACGGAGCATGCCTGCAATTTAAACCCTAACAAATTATTCTTTTATCTGAGCAAACGGGAGAAATATATGATATGAGAATCATATATTAAGTTTTAACAAACCCTATCCTTTATTTAATTTATATTTTTCCCCTTCCCTTGTCAAAATTTAATCGTGTTATCTTTATCTACAAACAATAATCCCGCTGTAATTTATACCCTTTCCCTTTTCATTTTCACTTGTGCTCGGTCACTAATATCTCACGGCTTTTCGATTAAAAAAAAAGAAAAGAATTAAATCAGCACAGATGCCTTTTCGTAATTTCACTTTCCGAAACCAAGCTTATAACACAATATGTGCATAACGCATTTTTGTGGCCACAATGTCAGTTAAAAGTTATGCGAATCTTCCATTTGGCCAAAAGGCATGCCCTTATTTGGGAGTGGTAATAACTCAATCACTCACACCCATGTCTAAAAATATATTCTGATTGTTAAAAGCACATACTGTTTTGTCTATCGAAATCCGTTCACATGAGAAAGATATTTGTCGGTTATAATCGCCGTGGCGATATTAATTTTTGAAACAAAATTCGTGCTGTCGCCAATAATCTGGTAACCTCGCCCGGCAAATACCATTTGTTATGCCTATCTCTGTCTGAAAGTATTTACGCCTAGACACTCTGTAGCAACCCTATTTTGGCGAGTTTCTTGTCAGTGCAATTCCAACTTATCGTGGAAACAACACTTACTTCGCCTCCTGTCTCCGCATAATAATGACTGTCTAAGAACGGTTTTTCTTGTTTTCCCCTCTTCTGCCCGCAATCATCTTGGCATCGTCATAATGATCTTATAATAAAATGACTTGACGATCATTCTGGAGTTTTTGTTATTATACAACGAACCTGACTCCCATGCATAATGATAAAATAAACCAAATGGACAATATTCCCGTGACGTCACAATAAATATGAATTTTTATTCGCTTATAAAACACGCGGATAAATATTTTTACCGACATTTAACTTGCAAATAAAAAAATCGCCCTAAAAGCCACGTGCTTTTAATATTTATTGTTTCTCTTTTATTCTCGCAACCACAGAGTTTTTCGTTACTCTGTGCCTCACAACTGTGGGCGTTATCCGATTGCCGACTTTATGACGTCATACGCAGAAAAAAGGTGTAATTTAAAATTACGGCAAATTAATTAAATTTTCGAACAAACGAATGTACGATAACAAATCTATGTCCAAATATTTTTCATTTAAAAAAAGAATGATGTAATTTGATGCAGTAGTTTGTTCTCACGGACTGTCGACAGAAAACGCTTAGCGTTTTAAATACATAGATTTTTTAATTGATAGCTGTTCATTTGTAGATGCGTTCGCTTCTAGTTTTTTTTTTTAATATTTTCATTTTTATATTTTAATTTTAATTTTGAAACTTTTTAATGAAATTTCTTCAAAATGGTGGCAATCGGTTTACATCCATTCTTAAAGACAAAAGGGAAGTAATAAGAATTACGATATATTTATTGATGCCATTGTCGCATTTCAATAATTAAAAAAAATTGAACAAAAAATGTGGTTACGTTTAAAAAACAAAAACAAAAAAAAACATGTTTTTTGCATTCCACTGATACTGAGTTGGAGACACTAATCTCAGAAGGAGGCGAAATGAAAGTGAGTGAAAATGATGTCATATTTAAATGAAAAAGAGCATTTTCTTTTACAAAACTAAATATTTTACTATGCATTCGTCTAAAAAAGATAAATTTCTGGACTTTTTAATCGCCTATATTTAGATTAGAACCTCAAGTCAAGAGTGCGAATGTTCACGTGCATGGCAAACGTTTCGTCAAGTTTGGAAATGTATTATTTTATAATCTATTATGCGTTAAAATATTTTGCAAATGATGAATATAAATATAAGGCGACATGGAAATGACGTTATGTCTAGATTTCATAGAAAAAAAATCAATGATTGTGCAAAAGTGACGTAATTTTTGCTGATATTTCATTCCATAATACCAAAGATCAGAACCTCAATTGATAATTTCATCATAATTACTTACCTTGATTACATGTTACTGCATAGTTATATGAATAAAGTTTAACTTTTCAATAATTTTAAAAGTCGATGTTAAGGGAAATAGTATTTTGTAAATTTAGTTTAAAAAAATATATTTGTTTTAAGAATTAGACTAGCAGATGTAAGATTGATTTTGTCCGGTTTCAATTTTCAGATTTTTTTTTCCTTTCTACCTGGCTGCCGCAAGTGTTTCGGTATAAAAGGGACGTAGCAAAGGAAAATCACGCGAAACGCCCCGCTCCGCGAAGTCTGCGGCGGTTCATATTGTTCTATTGCCTTTTAAATTTGTCCGGTTTCAATTTACAGATTTTTTTCCCTTAAAAATTCCACAAAAGGGGGACCTAGCAAAGGACCATTACGGCATAATACCGCCGTAAGTACCTTTCTACCTGGTTTCCGCAAGTGTCTCGGTATAAAGAGGGTCGTAGCAAGGGATCATGACGCGAAACACCGCGCTCTGCCAATTCTGCGGCGGTATTATTGTAATTATTGTTGTAGGTTTTTTATAAATTCAATCTAACAGTTCCTTTTTAAAATATTTTCTTTCGTCAATTTTGGCGGATTCCATCTCGTATTTTACTATATAATGACACAAAAATTTCCAACAAATACTACAAAAGGAAAAAAAGTTGATTTTTTCTTCTTCGTATGAAGGAACTTCATCATAATGAAAAACTGTGAAAGTACAATATCCATGTTTTAACGGATTTGTTTTCCTATTATAAAAGGCTCCACCAGTTGCTGAGAGGTTCTGCTCTCAAAGCTGGTAGACGGGAAGTGCTGGGTTCAAACCCCTGTCACGCTCGTTGACCTAACTGTTCTGAGTTTTTCCGTAGTTTTCTTCGAACCTTGCGTAAATACGGGTTAGGTTCCCTTAGAAAGACCTTCACGGAGGGCATTATCATCCCCCCCCCCCCCGCCGGCCTATATCACGAGCGCAGATGGCCGTTACAAATAACCAACCAATCAACCTAATATAAAGGATTTCAGAAATGTGTCAGAAATTAGTGAATGTGTATAATGCCGCTCAAATTAATTGGAATACTCAATTAAAAACGGCAAATTTCTCTTAATACTCAATTTGTTATAAAGCGTACAGATTTAGTTTATTTTAAAAGTTCATATGACCTCCCTTGTCCTTTATTACATCCTAACAACGTTTACGCATTCATTCAATTAGTTTTTCATATGTTTTTTTTCAGTTCATGGTCATAAAACCATATCTTGATTAGTGCAGAAATCACAGACAATTTTGTTGTACAGTTTTCTTTGGAAAGTTGTTGCTTACAAATTAATCACAGATTTTCAAACGGGTTCCATGGTCTGGTGAGTTTCCAGACCATGGAAGACTATAATAAAACCGTTTACTTTTTGGAAATTTTCAAAAAAAAAAAAATGCATATTGGAGTGTAGTTTTACCATAAGACTTGTCAAAAAGTCATTATTTTCATGGAAAAAAAATTAAAACAAGTTGGAAATTGTACGTCAAACGTTACAAACGGGGTGCGTTCGTACGCACGTTTTAGAATTAAATTCATGATATCCCGTGCGTAGAACGGGTTAAACAGCTAGTTAAGTATATATTTTATGACACTGTTCATACAAATATCTTAACTAGTTATATAAATATTCAGATATATATGTATCAGCTAGTTATATAAATATTCAGATCTTGATGATTTTTAATTCTGTGAAATGAATTATATCGTCTGCAGATTAATTTCTGTAATAAAATAAGCGTCTCGGTCGCTTGACGATTTAACATCCATCGGAAGCTCCTCTAACAAGAAAGCACCGATTTAAAAAAAAAAATCAAATTTCTTAATAAATATTTTTATTAATATCTCCTAAAGTTTTGATTCGATTTTAATAAAATTTGAAATGTCTCGACAAAATTCTGCAAAGATAATATATTTTAAATTGCAAACCATTTGGTTGGGTAGTTTTTGCGTTGTTATATGCGGACAGACAGACAGACAGACGGACGGACAGACAGACGGACAGACAGACAGACAGACGGATGGACAGACGGACGGACCAAACGACGACTATAGGTGCTACGTATTTATATTACGAACGCACCTAAAAAGTAAAAAACAATTTGTACACTTTTTTTTTTACCATAAAAAATCCAATTCTTTGAAGAGTCTCAAAGTACAATAGATCAATAAAAAAAAGGAGAACCTCCTATACCTTTTAATCACTAAACTATTTTAGAAAAAACTTAAACATGCATTCGACTGGAAGTTATATTAATTATATATTATATTTACTATATTTATAAGTTTATTTTTAAAAAAAATTGCAAAAAAGACATAATTTCCAGTTGATTGGCTATTTTCGTTTTTTTTTTTGTGTCAATGTGGAAATTAATATGTGCGGGATGTTTTTTCTCTCTTTTTAAGGTTTCGTTCATCTCACGAAACCCTATTCGTCACGTTTCTCTGTCTGTCCGTCACAAAGTCCGTTCTTGGAAACTCTATAAGTTAGAGACTTGAAATTTTGTGTAACTACAGCTGAATACATACTTTCACACTGGAAATGATAATTTTTTAAAAATGTATTCATTAACGCAAGATATTAATTAAAACCCTAAAAACCCACTCATTAGTTGAAAAAAATATTCAACTAAAGTCTAGAATTTAATCAAACCGCAAAGAAAATTCATTCAGAAACTCCAGAAGAGCGGGAAAGGATTGCCATAGTCACAGCATCGCAATGCGGATAACACATTGAACGTTTTCAAAGACTCCCCTATCTCATAAACTATTTCACCTAGGAACGTGAAATTTCGGACATACACGCAAAAAAAAAAATTAGCTTTCAGAATTTCTAAAAAAAATTAATTACTTCCACTAGAAGTATAAATATCAATTAAAAATCGATTTGAATAAATTCGTTTGATTTTCTTTCTTTGGAAAACCACAGACCAAAAACCACTGCATCTGTTCATAAGACCAAAGATGGCGGACTAAGCATTTTTCAGACTCTATAGATTTGTTTTATTATTGCATTTATCGATTTGAAATTAACATATTTAAGCGCATTTTTTTACGGCGAACAGAGAAATCTAATTTTTATAAAGAGGGCGGAGTTAGAACAGAAATTACGAATTAATTTTGCGGTAATTGTTGTTGGCGTGACAGAGAAAGTGCCATGGCACTTCTCTGAAAGAAGGGGTGCCAGAGCCTCAAGAGAGGTTGGACTTCTAAAGCTGGTTTCCTAATTTTTAACCAATTCCAGATGAGATACCTGCACCTGGATTGACACTCCCAGAGAGGTAACGCTTATTCTAAACTTAGAGGACATTGGAGCCACAAACAGATTTTACGTGCATCAGCTCCCATTAACGTACACGGTCACACTCCCAAACACTGGCCACGGTCGATGCTGCTTCGCTTTCGGTGATCTTACGGAACCGAGCTTATTCGTCCGCGCTTTTTATCTAAATCAAAAGAACTTGCAGCTTGTTAGCTTGTTGTGAAATCGGAGACTTATGTCATTTATCAGAGAGACATCCCGGCTCATATGTTGAAGGGAGAAAAAAGAACCCCGCAGATTTTGAGGATAGATTAAAAGTTCTATTATTTTATTTTTAATATTGCATTTACCGATGTGAAAATTTTGCATATATGTGTATTTGTTTACGGTGAATGCAGAAATCTATTTTTTATTATTATTAATATCACATTATTAGAACCAAATTTATATTTTATCACAAAATGCTGAATTTTGTATAGGAATAAAACGCTAATAGGCAATGATGTAATTAGTAATGCGAATAGGAATTATTAATAAAGAAGGGGAAACTACTTTTTTTGTAAATATCGCATTTAGTCCACATGACAGATATTATTATGACGGAGCAGAATAGCGGGTTTTGCTCGCTATCGGACCAGTTCAGAAAAAACGAAAAAATAGACCGGTAAATTTTTACTTTATAAAAAACATGATTTTTTTTTGGGAAAACGAAATTCATTTGGATTTATTAATCAAAGGATAAAGTGTTTTGAAAGGTATATTAAACGAAATCCTTTGTGCAATCTTCGATCACACTTATCCACTTATTTTAAATAAATATTTCAGCTCTCTTTTACATAAATTGAAAAAATACATAATTTCTAGTTGATTGGCTATTTCCGTTTTTTTCTGTAACAATTTCGAATCAAAATTTGAGTAAAATGTTCTCTCTCTCTCTTTTTTTTCCCTTTGGCCGACTGTACAAACCGCGTTCCGATGCAACAATTCAGGTTGATATGTGTATGATTCGGGTGGGGTTTCGAGTTGACTTCAAATAGAATTTCGGGCTCGGAACCAATCCGTGCAAGGCTCAAGGCTGAAGTAGATGTCAAGATAATACTATTACTACGGAAAATTGTTTCCGTACTGGAAGTGTCAGTTCTGCATGCGGCTTAGTTTGCAACTTAAGAATATTTATTAGTAATGCGTAGATTATTTTACAGGAAAGAAATTTCATAATATAAGATATATATTTTACACTAGTTAACTATATTTTTTTTTACGATAGATATATCTTACCTTATCTTCTATTTTACCCCAGAAACAATGACCAACCTGCGTGGAAAGACGACAAAATGAATTAAATGTCAGAAAATAAGTGAAAATGAAATTAGAAATAAAATATAACAAATACATATAACTATGTAAAGGGCAGAATGAAAGATTTTGATATTCTAATTAATCATTCGGGCATGCAGAAAATCATAACTGCCAACCTTTGTATTTTTTTAATCAATTGCTACCAGAAATATCGTAAAAAAAGAAGTATCTATTTTGATCAGAATTAAAAACCAAGTAAAAATGAAAAAATATATATATTTTTTAATTTCCGGGAGTAATTGATTTAAAAATTACAAAGGTTGACAGCTACGTTTTTCTACAAAATAATAATTGATTATAAATATAGAATGGTTAGTAACTATGCTTTTCGGCATGCTCAAATGATTCATTCGAATGAAAAGTTCATTCATTATGCCCATCACTACATTTAACTAACAACCTTACAAAATGTCTCCTAAGAAAACGAAGTTACACTAGGTTTCTGATAAGCCAATATGTATTTAAATTGTCCCCTGACACGTAAGCAAGTTTAACATGTATTCGGCGATGAAAGCTAAAAGACATTTATTACCATTCAAAAATCACCCGCTTTAGAAATCCCCATAAGCACTAACCTTGTAATTACACTTCTGTTAACGTTTTGGTATATTATTCAAGGTTTTTCTTAAGAAATCGTGGGGGACTGCTTTCAAAACTTTAGCTATGTCTGACCAATATAAGAAATATCTCATGAGTCCATAAAATGCTATCAAATAGGTTAGGATTATCTTTCTTCCTTGAAAACATCATTTCTTAAAATTCTATACATTCCCAGGGAAAGAGTTGGATTGAATAATGATATCTCAGACTTACATAAATTAATAAAACAACGTTTTCAGTACCAAAAGATTTACGACGTATTGCATATCTTCGTCGGTAGAGTACAACGTACTTTCATCGATGAAAAAAAAAATAGATTTTTTTTCAGTGCAGGAGTGAATTGGAAAAACAGGGTCATTGGTCAATCTAGGTGCAGAAATTTGAGGGAACAGACAAATATTATATACAGACATATTGGGAAAAGAAAATGGTAATAGGAAAACAGTAAATCGAAATTTAAACAAGGAAAATTTTATATAAGATATCCAACAATAATTAAGGTGGGAATGGCGAAGTAACAAATAACAATATTTTTATAACTTTTATGAATATGAAATGCTTCTAGAAAGTCAAGTTCAAGATTAGAAGTGGATTTACAGATAAGTTTAGTAGATTTGAAGTAAAAGGTGTGGTTCGTTTGCGAGAAATCCTTTGCAATGACCAATTTATTTATTTAGTGCTCAGGAATGTATGCCATGGGCCCTTTTCTTTGGAAATTTAAATTGCATTTCATTTGGCAAAATAAAAGAGACCAGAATGATATAAAATGATAACTTTTCTGAATATGACCACACTTACTTACCAGTGTAGTCTTTCTCTACTACGTATATAACCATAGATGATTCTATGGGCATATGATAGAGATTTAAAACGGATTTTGCGTGCAAGGGATGATAAAGATTTGTTGTAAGAACCAAGGATATCAAGAATGACAGAAAATCAAAAAATGCTTTATTTTTCAATGCGAGTTAATCTTTAAATTTTGTCTACAGGAGATTTCATTTAAAGGCAATCTGATATGATTGAAAACGCGTTCTTCTCCCCCAGAAACATCTTTTAATACTTTTCCATGGTTGTAATTTAAACATTTAGTAGATTCTATTTAGTAGACAATATTTAGTAGACACTAGTAGACTTAGTAGTAGATAAACATATTAATTTATAAATGTTCCTCATATATAAGAAAAGTGGTCTATGGGCAAAGGTGTGCCCATGATTGCGTGGATGACGACCCCTGTTAAAGGTAAACTAGGATTGTATAAAGTATTTAAGTTACAAAGGTTTCTGTTAAAGAGATTAGATACAATTTTAGCTTTTTCTATTCTACATTTCTTATAATAACGATATAAATTTATTTTTCTTTTGAAATTTATTGAAATAAAAATTTACTTTTCAGAAACTTACCATCAGAGCTTTCTCTGGATCTTCACAAATAGTTTTATAACTAATTTTTCCAATAGATGCTTTGCGACAGAAGTCATTGTCAAACGAAACGTTGCAGCATGACTTGATTATTTCCTGGTTCTAAATATAAAATATTCTTATAAGTCAAATTATTTAAACGTATTTATATATATTTTTTAATCTAATAATTTTATATTGTTATGGTGAAATTTAAGGGGTATAAAACACTCATTAATAAAATTAACTAAAGTATTTAATAGCAACCAGTATTGAATGTTTTTTAATCTACTGATTTTGTATTTTCTAGAGATAAATAATGCATGTGAATCAGAAAAACACATATTTGAAAAGAAGGTTGGATATGTATGAGAGACCTTTTTTTTAGGGCAACCACCCTTATTTTAAATAATATTTGGATCTAAGTTTATTCATCTGTGTGAGTAGAAATATCAGTTTTTATTCTTACAGCCCTTATGGATTTCAGAAGAATGATTTTTTTAATAGTTAAAGATGGAAAACTGTTTTGAAAGCACAAAATTTTGCAGCTGAACTGTTTTATTATTTTACAAAGGTTACAAAACTATTTTTTAAATTACAACACCTTGTTTTAATTGTTATTTCAAGTTCTCAATGCGATATGGAGTATATCGCTTATCCCTATGGAATTTTTAATAGAACACATATTGTGAGAAATCACTGAATGTTATACGTAGGGCCACATAGTTGCCTTGTAGTTAGATAAAATTTTAAATTGAATAATTGGAAATTTTTTGAAATTTAAATAGTTCCTATATGGTGGGTTAATGATATATAAATTTGTGAGTTATTTTTCCAATTTATATAAAAATGCAATTTTAAACATATTTTAAACCAGTGAATTTTTGACTCATATGTTACCTGATGATGATTGATTATTTTATAAAAGTTTAATGTACAGGGAGATTATAATTAAATCTCCACTTTCAAAAGGCTGTAAAAAAAGAATCACTCGTCAGAATGACCCGATATTTTATCTGAGTATACGTAAAGCAATGGGAATTTGTTTTACGAAAGAAAACAAGTTCAAAAGTTGACCGATAGATGTCGCTGTACTCGTTGTAAGATGCTAATTAAAAGACGTGGCATGCTGTTGTGGCATTCTTTATCACTCATCTGGTCAGAGCCGCTTCTTAAACACTTTAATGTCCGGAATTTCTTCGATGCAATTGCCGCACAGTCACCGTTCTTCTAAAAAAGCTTTACTAGCAGAGCCCGATCCTTCAATGATAGAGTCTTGACTACCATCTGAGACACAGAATAACAGGAACTGCATGTTTTCCTCCTTTTTACCACAAGTGTAATGTGCGGTGCGCATGTCACGTCTTTTAATTAACATCTTATGACGAGTACAGCGTCATCTATCGGTCAACTTTTGAGTTTTTTTTTTTTTCATTCGCAAGACAAATTCTCATTGCTTTACGTATACTCAGATGAAATATCAGGTCATTCTGACCAGTGGTTCTTTTTTTCAGCCTTTTGAAAGTGCAACTTTAATTAATAATCACCCTGTATGTTTCTTCTTTATTATAGAGTGCACATTCAAACTTTTAGGGAATGGCCTAACGTACAACAACTACCGGCCCTAAGTGCATTCGTGTTCTTGTATCTTGGACCATTTTTTATTGTTTTATCAAATGATTCGGCATAATTTCTAATTTTAAGTATGTACGATACTTTCTATAAGAACCAAATACTATACGCCTGTGTGCATATCATTTTAACAATTTTAAAAGGGCCAGAAGCTCAGTTTTTATGCACTAAACAAAAAATGTCAATTGGCACAAATGTCTTCTTTACTATAAATAATCAATAAAATAAAAGCTTTTTGAATACGTACTTTAAGCGATAGTTTTTGGAGACACACATCATAATACTTTCTAGCCCTAAAATCAGAATCTAAGGGAAAATAAAAAAATTCTGTGTTATAATGTTATGACAACTAATGTAAAACACAATAAAATATACAATGGTTGATCCTTGTAGATAAAAAATGTCATCACCGAATACTAATGCTGCCGTAAAAATGTGAGTGGTACCAATCGATTACTAATAACGTTTACTAATTACATTTTGCTTAGGCGATCATCTACATATAACATTTTCAATACTAACACCTTATTTTGACATTTTAAATTTTTCGATAAATTTTACTGTCGGGAACCAGACGGATTATACGGGTTGGGTTGAATATTGACGGCCAATTATCTACACTAGGGATATAGGCCCGGGGAGAGTGCCCTTCGTGGGGGTCTTTCTAAGGGAACCTAACCCGTATTTACGCATGGATAAATCCACGGTTCGAAGAAAACCACGAAAACTCCGAACGATTAGGCCGACGGGCGCGATTGGGATCGAACCCAGCACCTCCCATCTACCAGCTTCGAGAGTACAACCTCTCAGCCACTGGTGGGGCTGACGGATTATACGGTCTCAAGTAGTTTAGAATTTATGCAGATTTAAAGTTTTAAATTGAAATTGTTAAATTCCTTTTTAATCTTTGCAAAATTGGTTGGAATGCAGGTAGTTTTTTAATGCATAACTCAAAACCTACTTGGTGGTATCAGCTATAATTTTGGATTCGCATATTTGAAGCTTCTAGAAATAGTTTTCATTTAAAAAATGCATGGATTACAAATCATATATTTTTCAAAAAATATTTTAAAAATATACATATATTTCCGAAATTTCTGAAAAGGGATTTTCTTAAGACAGAAGTTGTTTGAGTTCTAGGGTAGAAATACCCTCTTCAGGGCTTCAGTAAATTAAAAAGGCACTTCAGCTGAAATGAGCGTGGAGAAAGGCGACAATGCAATTTTTTGTCCAATTTAGATGTAGTTAGGAAGCGAAATCTACCAATTTCAAGGTTGTGACATATAGTGATAGGGTAAGGAAAAGAGGAAAAAAGAGGGGAAAAATGATAAATTATCATTAAAAAAAAAAAATTCCAGATAGTTGAAAATTTTTTACATCATAAAGAATTCTTCCGATTTATATAATGACTAAACTAATCATTTCCAGTACTCTGCCTTTTTAAAATATCTAGTATTTAGTTTCTAATTTACGCTGTTCATTTTCCTCTCATTCTCTCCCATATGCAACAGCTACATTGCAGAAATAACTACATAAGCAAAATATTTTCTAGCTATCTTGGAAAGTCACTTGATTTTAGCCATTTGAACATTTAAGGTAGCTTTGAGCCTCTCTAAAGAATTTAATTTTAAGGAAATGTATAGTACAAATGCTGTTTTTTGATTACCTGTAAGATAAAAGTGATGAAAGAGAAAAAGTGAGATCAGTCTCAACTTCTATTTGCATTTTCTACTAAATGGGTTTTTTCACTGAACGTACATTTTCAGTGTTAAGTTTGCTGAATAAAACTAGTTAAATAAAGGGTAAAAAAATGTATTTATAGAGCTTTGAACATATATAATACATCAGGCCAGTAATTTTTAAGATTGTGAAAAGTGTTTTTTGAAAATTGTATTTTACATTACGTAGATACTATGTTCGTAACCATGGTGGCAAGGAAATGATGTCGTTTTTCGTAAATTATTTGTAACACACTCAATATTAGACTGAATTGATTGATCCCTATGAATTAAGTTTTTTGTAATTAGTATTATATCTTATTCTAATTTATTTTACTATTTTATAATCTTCACCTGCTTTAATTTTGTCTACGGAACTGGTAGTGTCATCTTTACTGTCATGAAGTTTTTACAGTTATTAAAGAAAGATAGATTTTTTTTACACAGATAACACTTGCAAACTATTGCTATAAAACGACTAACAAACTTCTCTTTCATACTAATGGTCTCATTTTTCCCCACCTATTGAGCTGTTTAGAAGTTACGACTTTTCTGTCTACGTACATGACTAAATTTCTTGTGACAGCAGTTATTTTTTTAAATAAAACTATAAATAAACAGGATTACCTTTTTAAACTGAACCTGGGCACACCTGGCACTTTTACAAGGCAATGAATCAGAAATAAATACTGTATCATGAAGAAAAGTTTTAAATCAACTTTACGCACCTATAATTGGTACGAAATGAGGATCTAACAGGCCACATACAGGATATGCCAGGCTATATACCCACTTTATTTATATAAAAAAAATATTTAATTTTTTACATGTATTGTTCGGTTATAACATACTATATTTCCATTATAACTTTATTTTCATTTCCAATTGCTTTTTAACCATTGGGAAAATGGTTGTTGCTTTCAGTCGAGAATGGACCAAATGATGTTAGCATTTTACTATTTTAACCATTTTTAACGAAATTATGTAATTTTAGAAGAATTTTTAACCATTGGGAAAATGGTTGCTGCTTTCGGTCGAGAATGGACCAAATGATGTTCGCATTCTACTATTTTAACCGTTTTTAAAGAAATTCTCTAACTTCAGAAGAATTTTTTAAGCGTTTTTAACGAAATTCTGTAACTTTAGAAGAATTTATCTTTGAATAGGCAATAGTAATGCATAAAATCGTTACAAAAATGTTAAAGTTACAAAAAGGATAGATTCAAAATATCAGATATGAAAAAAAGTCGAATTCATAATTTAAGATATTTGTTTCTGTTTTCATTAATATATTGTAAATTTGGTACTTTCGTGTTATAGCGGCCCCCAAAGATGAATCGCCAAGCGGCCAAGATTTATCGCCAAATTATAAAGCATGTATGACATTATAATAATATATGATATATATATATATATAACATTTCTTGACGTATGTGGCCAAATTATAGTCATATATGAAGCATATATATGACATGTGTATATGATGTATATACGACATATAAGACGTAAGTAATATGTGTATAATGACGTATATGGCACATATAGGAGCGTTTGGAATATATATATGCGTATATAGGATGCATATATAAGCTTTGCGATGATCTTGGCAAAATCATAACTGCAACCTTCGCATAATCATAATTGTGAGGGCCGCTATAACACAAAATATTTTTTTTTTTTTTTTTTTTAAGGTTTCGGAACATTTTCCCAATGGTTATTGTAATTTGTTAAATTATAATTTTTTTTCTCCCTTTTTTCATAAATATTCTGCAGCAACGTTTTCTAAGTTGATAATGATCCAAATTGATTTCCATGGACTAAAGAAGTGTTTCCCCTGAACCCTTTATATATTTTCTAATAAAATATGAAAAAAAATATATTGAGAATTTTGTAACTGTTGTAAGTTTTCATAAAAAATAATTTAGATTAGAAATGTTTAAGTAACTTACTGCAGGAAACACATTCATAGAACTCTCGAACATGAGTAGTGATTGTCCTAGGCTGTGGACGTATGTAAATTACTGTAGGATCACCTGTAACATTGTTAGTTGAATCCTTAAAGCCTAAGGCTGAATTATTAAGTGAATCATTGCCATCAAGTTGATCCATGGTGTCATTGGTAAGGTTATTTGCAAACTCTATCTTTATTTCGATTTCATGCATTGTAAAGACTGGAATAACTGTTTCGTCGTCTGCAGGTACTGGAAGTTGTTCACTGGCATCTCCAGTGGCATAATCATCTGCTTCATCATCCATAAAAAGTCGTATAGAAGGGGCAACAAGAAAACTCTTTGCTGTATTTTCCATAATTTCCCGATTAGGACCAAGCATGTCTTCTTCCTGTAGTATATTCATGGCTCTTGAAGTTGTTAAAGAAATCATAACCAAAAACACTAAAAAAAGAATTGGAAAAGCTTAGTCACTTTTCGTATGATGCTCAATATTGCCGATTTAGCGCGTTTTCTATTTAAAACATCTACCGGAATTTCTAAATAGTAATATTCGCTTTATTTAATGACAGACATCCGCTGATTAAATAAATCTTCGTAAATTCTGGTAGTTTTTTCAAATAAAAATAAAATAAATACTAAAAATAAATACATAATTATATTTTGATAGAAAAAGTTTGTAATTAAAATGATCACTTCAATCAAGTTGCATTTTAAAATATTTTTTTGATTAAAAAAATATAAACATTTCTGCGAAAAAAAAAATATTTTCGGACATCCATATACAGAAAAGATTATAACAACATACTTACAAAAAAAAAAAAAAAAAAACCTTAATTTTTATTGTTATAAAATAAATTTATAATTATAGTTTGGTGAGAAACAAATACAATAATCATTACTTTTAACCAGGGTTGTAATTTTAACCGGTCAAAACTGATTTTGACCAGGACACTGGATGAAAGTGATTTTAACCGTCCAAAATTGGTCAAAAGTGGTCAGAACTGTTACAAATAGTTTTAAATAGTCTTATTTATAATTATTTTTTTGCAATTAAAAGTAACTTAATAAGTATTAAAAGTAACAGTGCAGTTAAAAAAAATACACAGACAAGTTTAGGAGGTTCATTAGTAAAATATACTTATACAATACAATAAGTGTTAAAAATTTAATAATGGACTATGCAGTTGTAAAAATATAATTCAGTTGCAGTTAAAAACATAAAACATGGCACATATGCTGAATCCTATCTACATGGGTAAAGGTATTGATGAAGAAAAGAAAGAAATAGCAAGACAGTGGTTACATGGTAGTATTGATCCTACGTTTTTCCCTCTTGTGACTGCATTTCAAGCAGAATCCTCACCATATCCAAAATCCTATTTTTCTGAAAGTGTAAAAGATACAGTTAGACCTGATGTCTGGTGGGCAGCAATGAAGAAGATAACAGGCATTGATATAAAATTTGTTGAATTCACATTACATCTAATGAACTGTTGTGCTAGCTCTTCATCAATAGAAAGATTATAGAAAGTTTGGAATAATCCAAAATAAATTACGAAACCTTCTAAGTTTAGGGACAACTGCAAAACTTGTTACTTGTAATCATTTTTAACACTTTCCAACCTAGTTGAAAAGTGTTTATGACTTCGGTTTGTCTGGCCGTCTGCCGTCTGCCGTCTGCCGTCTGTCCGTGTTCTAACTCCCGTAAATATGCTCGGATTGCTCTGCAATTTTTATATGTTATAGTCGTTATCTATAGCATGTTCCCTATTTCAATGGAAGTGTGTAGCACTTATAGTTTTTTTACAGGGACACTCAAAAGAATTCCGTTACATTGCGGTCTATGGGGAAAAATCATTTGCGGTTTATTTAAATAATGTTTCACTATTTTACACGCATTGAAATTTATATGTATCACTAAGGTGCATTACAAGAGGCTTACTACAGAATAGTGTGTGTATAGCAGTCATCGTTCATTTACAGGGACACACAAAAGAATTCTCTACTGTATGTTAACAATAATTCCTGGAAGTGAGTTTTAAGTTACCGAACGCGATTTTAATTTTAACTCGCTTTTTGTCTATTACGTGGTGTGTATAAATTCTGTAGATCCTATACAGGGAAGCACAAAAGTTCGCGAACACATTTCCGTGTTATTTAACTCCAGACGGAGAAATTTAAACTGTGCTACGCGTTTCCTAACTGAACTAAAATTTAGCATCCTATGTAGTATATATACAAATCTATAGATCCTATACAGGGCTGAATAAAAGTATTCGGATTACTCAGATGTTATCTTTTAGCTTATTAAACGGTATGATTTGTAAAATTGTTTTGGAAGCGTTGGAAAGTGTTACATAATATATGCTTGACGCATGATTTTTCGTTCTTGTTTAAATTAAGCACAAATTACATAAAAACATAAAAGAGCTTGTGTAATGAATAATTAAAAATATTTGTATTGTATCTTAATGGTATGTTATTTGTGTTATGACTTTTTTCTTATTTGGTGTTTGTTGGTGTTTATGTTATTTATATTATGATATTTTTAACAAATGTTAACTTAGTTTTAACAGATGCTAATAAAATATATTTGATTATCATTACATAAATTGAATATTGAATTTCAGTGGTCAAAATGGTCAAAACTGATTTTGACCATTAGGCTATAACCGGTTAAAACCGATACAACCCTGCTTTTAACGCCTTTGCGACGACCGTTGTTAACAGAATTTTTAATCATTTCTTACCAGCTTTCAAATATAATATTTTTGTCTAATTGAATCGTAGAAATGTTTTTATTATATAATGCAAATTTTTCAATTAAAATTACCGCTAGAGATAATTAAGGATTCTGAGCCCTTTATGCGTCATGTTCATGTACATGTGACACACGTAGTGAAGGGATTGAACTATGTTCATAATAATTCTTTGAAAATTGTTTAAAAAAATCCAAAATTCTGCAGTTTCATTTAGTAAAAAGTTAGCCCAGTTCTGTACTGAAATTAAAGACGATTAAAAATAATCTTCAAAATATATTTTGTCTTATATTTAGTTGAATTTTAAACTAATCTAAATTTATATAATGTTTGAAAATAGTGGTAAATTATATCATTAAAAGGTTGCAGTGTATTTGAATACTTCTTAAAAAAAATAAAGGCTTAAAACTTGCATTAGTGATCTACATCTATGTGTGATAATTAACTCCTTCTCTCCGAGTGTTTCCTAAGGGCAACGTTTAAGATGTTGTGGCCAGGGAAAACTTTTTGGCAGCCTTTATTTGACTTGCGTTTAGATTTTTCGGCACTTTTAAAGAGCAATTAAATATATCATGTGCCAAAATCAAAGTATTTCAATGAAAACACGATTTTACATGAATTTGCTTCATCAATCTTTTAGTAAGGAAAACGCTTGGACATAAAATGTTTCCCCGCTCAGTGAAGCGTCTCATTTTTTCCGGGCTAGTAGCGAGCGGGTTACACAAGCGTATATTTCAAAGGCATAAAAGGAAATTTTTAAAAATGTAACAAACTGCGTTAATATTTTCTGTAAATATGAATTTTTTTTATCAAGAAATTTAAAGAGCTTTTTCAAAAAAAAGTAACAAATTATGTTAATAGTCTCTGCAACTATGTATGATCGTTAAACAATGAATTAAATTAGGACATTGTCAGCAAAGAAGAAACATTTTTAAAAGGGACAAATTGCGTTAATAGTTTTTGTAACCATGTATGCTTGTTACACAATAAATTAAATTTGAAAGACATAATCAAATAAGAAAATTATTGGAAGAAAATAAATGCGTTATCAGTTTATACCAACTATGTATGATTGTTAAACAACAATTTTAATTTGGAATCTATGAGCAAAGAATAAGTTAATAAAAACAGTAACAAATTATACGTTACCAGTCTCTGCAACTATGTATGATCGTTAAACAATGAATTAAATTAGGATATTTTAAGCAAAGAAGAAAAATTTTAAAAACGAACAAATTGAGTTAATAGTCTTTGTGACCATGTATGATTGTTAAACAACAAATTAAACATGAAAGACATAACGAAATAAGAAAATTTTAGGTAGAAAAAAAAATACGTTAATAGATTATGGAACTATGTATGATTGTTACAGAACAATTTTAATTTGGAAGCTATAAGCAAAGAATAAGATAATAAAACAAGAAAAAAAAGTTAATAGTTTCGGAAACTATGTATGGTTAGTTATCAATAAATTAAATTGGCAAATTGTAAGCAAATATGGTTTTTTTTACAAATTGTGTGTTAGTGTCTGCAACTATAGGTGTGATGTTTAAACAGAAAATTTGGAAGCTATATTAAAAAAGATATTAAAAGGCAGACTAAATGTATGTTAATAATACGTAACTATATATGATTGTAAAATAACAATCTACGTTTGAGGTTCAAAATCGAAGAAGAAAATTTAAAAAGCAGGAAACATTTCATTAGTAATCCGGAATTAATCATTGTTAATCAACAAAATTTATTTGAAAATCATGAGCAAAGAAGGAATAAAAAGTCGTCTCCGGATATAACACTATACTTACATAAAACTACAATATCATAATATCAACTGTTTAATTTTTTATCTTGCTTTTCTACGGTAAAATATAAATCATAATTAAAGTTGGGAACGTAATTCACGTCTACAGGGTCATTCCTAGGTTTTTTATATAAAAAACTTATAGCGTTTTAAAATGTTGATAACTTTATGAAGTTAGAAAGGTAAAGCTTATAAAGTTATGAATTTTGAAGTTTTGACAGCTTTGAAGTTGAAAAATTTGGTCAGATTCTTCAGTCAGAAAAAGTATAATACTTGAAATCATAAAACTACTTACTTATGAAAGCAGACTGTTTTTCAGTCTTCATGTTTCTCAGCAGAAGTATATTACTAAACGTTCCAATAAAGTAATTGTTGAATCGACACGATACTAACTCTATGAGAATAAAATGAATAAATCACTTTCTTGTTCTGTCCTTTTTATAGAACATCTGATGCCACAAAACGAAAGAAAAGAATAAACATATTGACTGTGTAACAGTGAAACCATAGTCCGATGCCTTTCTAAATTTAATTAGTCAAAGTATTTTCCATTGGGGATAATAACGCATTGCAAACTGTATTGCAACGAAATGTTAGCTAGTTGTTTCTCTGAACTTATCCTATGCAGGAAAATATTATTTTTTTTTAATTAAGATTTTTCCAAATTAAAATGTTAAGTGCTGGAATAGCATATATAGACGTATTGAACTTCCAATTTAAAGTGTACCCAAAGGAATTACTCATTAGCCGTTCATATCACCTACTGATCTTTTATTTATTAGTTATGTTTTTTTTTTAAATAAAGGGTAAGAGAAATAATACTATGTATTGCAAAAAACAATAGTAAGACTTTTCGGAAAAATGATGTTCGGAATTTTTTAATACTTGATATCTGTCTAATTTATAGAACATATAAAACTTTACAAAGAAATATGTTGATTGTGTAAGATTGAAATTATTGGTGGCTTGTTAAATTGAATGAGTCAAAATATTTTCTACCGAAAAACTACTTACTGAAGAAGTATGGAAACAATACGACTAACAATTATTTATTTTATTTGAATATGTCTAGATTTGAAAACTATTGTTTTTTAAAATCTGAGTTTTCAAATTAATACTTGAAGCATACATGTTTAAGTTATAGTTTGAATGACACTCAAAGGATTTATTCTTTACCTTAACACGCTCTGAAACAATCTTTATTGGTTATGACAAAATAAAAAAATAAAGCATAATACTTGTAACAGCAAAAAATATTTCAAAAACTATTAGCAATACTTTAATAGAGATTGATGTGCATAACGATTTAATACATTTTATTATTGAACTGACATTAATAATTGCAAAATAGCTGCAAATATTTCTGTCATATTGAGAATCAGTGAGAATAACTTATATCCAAATATCATACTGTTAATTATGAAAGAAAAATTTTAAAACTTTTTAAAATAAAATTTTATTACTTAAATATTGAACAGAATATAATACTGCATCAGCTCTGGTAACGCGATTTAAGCTGACCCTCAGTTCAGTTTTACAATAAACTTTTCGTCATTGGTTGGGTTGACTCTAATTGATTCGGCTTTGGGTCGATTTTGGGTTCAGTTTTAATTTTTATGGGTCTGGTATGGGTTGATTTGATTTATCAAAGGAATATTTTTTTCAGAGGAAAAATATATTTGCATATGAATGAATATATACATATTTATATAAATATGTATATATTTATATATATGAATATACATATTTATATACAAAATTTCACGCAAATCGGATAATTCTGCATGAAAAACCCATTTATCTAAATTAAGGGGGGATCAGCCCCCCTTATCCCCTTTTATACTTAACCAATGATTCCCCAAAACTAATCAGGGAAGCACCTTATCAGAATGAACCTATATACAAAATTTGAAGCGAATCGGATATTTCTATCAAGAATTACCGCGTTACGTACATACATACGTACATACAGTGGTGACCAAGAATTCCATGAAAAAAAAAATCAAATAAAGGTTGAAAATATTAAACTGAGCTAAAAGCCATATTTACCAGACAGAGAAATAGTAGGGTCATGTTATTTGGAGTGTTAAAATGTTTTTTTTTTTTTTTTTTTTTTAATGGAATTCTACAATCTAGACCAAAATACTGCACTCTGCACAGAACTGTACTTTAATTCAGCTCTCCATTGCAGTGCACCATTTCATGTTGTATACACCGAGATGATTGTTTTTTGTGACCAGGGACCTTACTCTTCTACCGCTAGTTGTTCTTCTTCACATTTTTCTGCCATTATCAGTCTTATTTTGCGCGACTTAGACATCTCTTTGTTAATTTACTTCCAATTTTTCTTAACCATAGCTTTCTACTCTTACAATTATTGTTATACATTGATAGCTGGGTAACTAATCAACTCTTTATGACTGTTTGTTTAATTTTATTATGCTTTACTAGCTCAAAAATTGAAAGATGGCAAAGAACTTGAGGAACTTGATAGCAATCATAAGAAATAGTGATAAAAGTCACCTTATAAGTACCAAACTATGACATATTGTTTTTTAAATCCTACCCTAGCTTTGATTGACACATTCCAAATAAAATAGAATCTGTCTGTCACTCCAGACATTCATAGCCTGTGAGCTAAAAATGTACTCCCAGAAAAGAGAACCGGGACTTCTCGTTCTTTTTTAATGAGATTGTATCATTAGTGCTTGCATGACATGCGCAAATATAACACAAACACACACACAGTACACATTTCGAAATCATCTTGTCGACAAATATAAATTCAATCTCTTATTATTCCATATTTGCAAGAGAAACTGTTTAATAAATATGCATGCGCAGTTCGGAAATCTTTTGTTTAATACTTTGAAGAATAAAACCTGTACACTGCAAACTTAACGAACTACATCTCGAGGTGGACTTATCGAATTGGCATATGATTATATGTTTCTCGTTTTATTTACATTTTTTGTTGCGCGATGACTTATTATGCGGCAATTTATCCTAAAAATTAATATACAGCTCTAGATGTATAATTGATGCAAAATATACATGTACACATTAAACTTAGACTGAAATAAAATATTAAATGTGGGACATTACACTGAGAAATATAGAGAGATAATAAGAGACTCTTGTTTCTTATTACTCAAGGATTAAGAATAAATAGGGTAATAGGAGACATTACTGTATATACAGACATTTTTTTTTCTTCGTAATTCACACACACACACACACAAAAAAAAAACCGAATTACATCTTATTAGGTTAAACTAGCATATCAATTATATCTAACACTTTAATACATTTTACAGTATAAAATTGTATTGTGAAATATTGTTCAATTTCTGATATGAAGGTTTTTTTCAATAACAAATATTTATCTATCTATCTATCTTCTATTTATATATGTAAGTATGTATGTATATAAATATAGGGTTAGCTGATGTCTAGGCGTATGAATTAATAAAAACCGTTCTTGCACTTTTGTAATTTGCAGATAAAACACAAAACATGCATTACGTTTTAAAAATAAAATAAAATACTTGACTAAAAGCTTCGAACTGCAAATATATCATCAAGACCTTCCTATATCACAAAAGAATGTGAAAATTTCAAAACAAAATACTTACCCGTCATGGATATGCATAATATAAAATATGAAACTAAAACATGTGTAAACTATTTACAAAATGTATTGCAATTCGAATAAAATCCTGGCTTGATGACGTCATAAACTTTAAATCGAGGCTAACGAAAAATAAAGGCTACCGCGGTACTTTACGCGTATCTTTTTTTACAGACCGGCGGAATCACGTGATGCCTCGAATCCACCAATGCAGGTGTACGAAAAGAGCATCACGTTACTCTCGCGGTCTGTAAAAAAAGATATACAGAATGCACCGCGGTAGCCTGTCTTTTTCGTTAGCCGCGCTTTAAATGCTCTATTACTGAATTACGTAAGAGAAACATCCTTATAACTCTAAAAATGATAATCATATTAACTAACAGGTTACTGCGTTGGGTTAAGAGTCTCTTTTCCAATTAAAATATATCTTTGAATTGAAATTTGAATTAAATACAGTGTCACGAAAAACCGATGAGGGTGGAAAATAGGATTACAAATATCTCGGAAATTAATTATCTGATCGACTTCATTCTTTATGCAAAATTTATGTTTTTATGGTATTTTATATTCACCCCGTAAAATAAACAATTTCGAAATATTATATATAATTTTTATCAGAGCGAATATTTCGAGAGTCCGAAAAAAATAGTTCCGGATAATCGAGGTTACTGAAATTCAATAGGCTTTTTCTCATTATTACATACTAAATACATACCAAATTTCATGAATCTATCTCAATTTGTTCGGGAGATAGAGCGTTTACAGACACACACACAGACGGTAATTTTTGACAGACGGACAGCAATTTTTTTTTTCTAAAATTATGTTTTTCAGAATCTCTAGTGTCTGTAAATCCGTAATTTTTTTTTCGATTTTTAAAATGATTACAAGATTTACCCTATACTACGTATGGGTAAGTAATAAAACCATGGACGTTGATCCTCCTATTACACAACTCAAAAACATAAACAAACCCGCTAGTCTCCTGCACGAGTAGCACTCTTATGTACAATGCTTTATACAGTGGTTTAAAAATATGAGTTGTTCGTGCTTGGCATATTATTTTTAAATGTATATACAGGGTGTTTTCCACCATCTCCTATTTCCCCGCATTCCCTTATTCGTAATCAGTGAATATTATATGAAATGAAATCTTTCTTTTCTAAGCAATATAGAAATGCAATAATAACTGTTTAAGTTCTAGAAAATGGAAAATGATATGAGTACTTTTCAAGCATCAAATTTCCAGAAATAACTAATTTAGACATGCAAATGAATTTTATGTTATCACGGGAATTTGTTGCGCAATAACGGAGAGGGAAACATTAGAGGTAGAAAACACTTGAAAAAGTCATTCAACGATTTTCTACTGCTAATTTAGTTTTGTACAATTAGTTTAGGCATATGCAGAAACATAAGTCGTACTAAACTTCTTTACGTCAATCTGTGACAGTTCTGAAACTTCAGACATTTATTAATTAATTGTACTTTCCTAATTTTTGAACAACTGCTTAAACTTTAAAATTTATATATAACCTTTTCAAATTATTTTAGGGAGTGTAAGTTATAATTTTATGAATGATATTCTCAAAGATCTTTATCTTAAGTTATTTTCCCCATCAACTGCTTGTTTTATAAGAAAATATTTTATATGTAATTTACAAATGAATGTCATATAAGTCTTCGAATAACAAGGCTAGTTGGTCGAGTTTGGTATTATCCTAAGTAGCCTAAATTCCTATTTATACCGCTTTTATTCGCATAAATTGCATATATTTCGCACTACATATTTTTAAAGTAAATTTTAATAAAAATCGGAAATTAGTATAATTTTCGCATGCAGACTACAGCAGCATATATTGCTGAAACGTAATTCTAACGGCATATGGTCAGAAGGCCTCCATTCCTCAACAGGGTTAAATTTCAAACCCATATTTAAGTTTATTTATGTGTATCGAACATTCGTTATTTTTTCTCGTGGTTTTTTTAACTCTTTCCAACCTAGTTGAAAAGTATTTATGAATTCGGTTTGTCTGCCGTCTGGCCGTGCTCTAACTCCCGTAAATATGCTCGGATTGCCCTGCAATTTTTATATGTTATTATCGTTATCTATAGCATGTTCTCTATTTCAACTGAAGTGCGTAGCACTTATAGTTTTTTTTACAGGGACACTCAAAAGAATTCCGTTACATTACGGTCTATGGGGAAAAATTATTTGCGGTTTATTTTAATGATGTTACACAATTTCAAACACATTGTAATTGATATATATCACTAAGGTGCATTACAAGAAGCTTAATATGCAGAATGTTGTGCATAGCACTTATAGTTACTTTACAGGGACAGTAAAAATAAATCCGTTACATTACGTCTATGGAGAAAAATCGTTTGCGGTTTAATTAAATAATGTTTCACTATTTTAAACGACTTAAAATTTATATATATCACTAAGGTGCATTACAAGAGGCTTTCTACAGAATTATTGTGTGTATAGCAGTCATCGTTCATTTACAGGGACACACAAAATAATTCTCTACTGTCTGTTAACAATAATTCCTGGAAGTGAGTTTTAAGTTGCTGAATGCAATTTTAAATTTAACTCACTTTTTGTATATTATTTGGTGTGTATAAATTCTGTAGATCCTATACAGGGCAGCACAAAAGTTCGCGAACACATTTCCGTTTATTGTCAGAAACTCCAGAAGGAGAATTTTAAACTGTGCTACGCGTTTCCTAACTAAACTAAAATTTAGCATACCATGTAGTATATATACAAATTTATAGATCATATACAGGGCTGAATAAAAGTATTCGGATATTTTTCCGAATATTGTATATGTTGGAATTATATGTTGGGGATTCCTGAAATTACGTTTTTAAATATGTTATGCGTTTTCCAAATTGTTTACTTAGATGTTATCTTTCAGCTTATTAAACGGTAATGATTTGTAAAATTATTTAGAAGCGTTGTAAAGTGTTGCATAATCTATGCTTGACGCATGATTTTTTGTTCTTGTTTTTCTTTTCACCTGCTGCAACAGTTTGAGTGGTTTTCTAACTAGTGATGTTACATAACCAAACATTTGATATGTTAGAGCTTTTTGTTGAAAAACATCAATATTATGCAATTCCTGCGGTCTAAATTTATAATTCGTGCGACAAAAAAAAAACGCTTTCTTTTTCTGTAAAAAATAGTAATACGACGGCTAATAGTACATTTCGCGTAAATGAAGCATTTATTTGATAATCGTGCAAATCTATAATAATATTCATAAAGAAGTTATGTCTTTTTTGCTTGATTTTTTGTTTGTTTGTTTGTATCTGGAACTATAGAGCCGATTTCAAACGTAATGGTTGCAAATTGATGGTGCTGCTCCAACATAGGCTATACTTTATGTCGGTACCACTACCCCCAGGGGGGCTCAAGAGAGAAAAAATTCTAAAATTTCGATTTTTGTAATACTGACTGCGTTATAAATAGAAAAAAATTCTAAAAAAGATATTTATACTAAAAATAGAAACGTGAAATTTGGAATGGTACTTGCTTTTAAGGTGTAAATGCTAGTTATGAACGGATTCTAAAAATTCGAAAAGGGCGAAATGCGCAAAAATCGTTGTAAATTACGATTTCTATGAAATTGTAAAGAATAGAAACTAGAAATTTGACATTCTTCTACTTTTAAGACGCAAATGGAATCACAGTAAATTTTACTACGTTGGAAAGGGGGGGGGGAGTAGAATTCACAAAATTTATGAAAGAATTTATGAAGAATTCACAAAATTTAAATTTTGTGAATTCTACTCCCCCCCCCCCTTTTCCAGCGTAGTAAACCAAATACTTTTATCTGTATCCCTTATTATAAAAACATTTCTGATAAAATTTCTGGCATTCTAAAATCATACAATATTGGGGTTTCTTTTAAACCAATTAATAAAATGAGTTCCTTTTTCACTAAGCATAAATTTCAATATAAGTCTAAATTACCCGGTGTTGTTTATATTATTCCCTGTAAAGATTGCAATAGTGTCTACATTGGTGAAACAGGTAGATCATTGGAAATTCGCTTAAAAGAACATACTACTGCTTTAAAAAATAGTAATTTGAATTCAAAAATTGTCCAGCATTCACTTAAAACGAATCACATCCCGCAAATTGCGAACGCCGGCATTTTGAAATCGGGCTGTAACAACTACCATGGTAGATTATTCCTTGAGGGTTGGCTCACTGAATTGCGATCGGAGACGCTGAATGAAGCTCGTGCCGTACCGAGTGAATATTGTCTGTTGTTAAAGTAACTTTAACTGTTCTTGAATTGTTCAGTGGTCTGTTATGCATTGGATTGTTTTTTGTACTGATGATGCCTTGCGTGTCGCATGGCGAAACGTCTACTTATTTGTATTTTTAAATGTTTTTAAGTATATTTCTTATAAAATTTTATTTTTTAAAGTGAGCTTATGTCTGTCTTAATATATTTTAATTGGTGTTTTTTAAGTTATGAATATTATTCCATGAAATTTCATATTTAGATGTATTTTCACAGGCCGGGGTTTAGATAAAATTGTGAAGAAATTCGGCCTGAAGGAGGCGCTGTGTTTGCGAATTTTGAATAACTAACATCTATGAGATAGAAGAAAGGTTTGGGCAGAAACGCCTAGTTCATTCGTAAAATGTATATAACTCATATGCTCCCGCCCTAATACACACTTTAGACGTTGAGGGCGGCGCGTTCACGGACCGCAACCTGAGTTACGTAGGGTAACATATGGGTAACCCGAAGCATTCAGAGACCGATATCACATTTTTGCTGGTTATTCGTAGCGTTCAGAGCCAAAAATTACCCAGAATTCTGATAACCCACATTACGTACAGAATTTTGAAGGGTAAAGTGATGACGTGGTTGGGAATCCTGGTTTGTTTGTTCGCTTTATGTCTAACAGCAACTATTAACTGTCGTTCTTTATGACTCCTACTGTACACTTGAGTTCTGACCATTTAATTGGTCTACGTTTAACATGTCTATGATATAATTGGCCAACGTCGCCAGGACGATATCTGCAATGATCGCTATGATAATAATGTAGTGGTAGATTCGTTGATTTGCTTGTTTGTAAACTTGCACACAACTTTCCCCAAAACCGTTCACAGCCGTTTTAACCCAACTTTACCAAGAGAATCTCATCTGATGTCATTCTCCAATTATACGAGTAATCTGTGTTTCTGTCTCTGAATGGCGCTCAAGGTCTACTCTACTTCAAAATTATCAATTTTGAAAGGCGACTGTTTTAGGGATAATTCTTTTAATGTTGACAAAACTGTGAAATTCCAATTACAAGGACCAAGATTCAAACGGATGCTTACTTTTGAATGCCACTATCTTTTAGAAGTAATTTTCGCCTTATTGAATTGCAAGATTCTGCAATTAAATAAGCCGAAGATTACTTTTAGGGTTTGGTGGTAATCAAAAGTAAGCATCCGTATAAACCACGAAGACTCTAATACATTCTAGAAGCATCTTAGTAATTGAAGGCAATTATAAAAAAAAAGATGTTTTTGAAAAAAGTGCTGTTTAATAAAAAGGTAGGCTTAATTTGTATATTCAAAGTAGGATTGCTTTTTCTACAAAATACATACATATATCTATACTAATAAAAGAAAGTTTCGCTCTGTGTGTCTGTGTGTGTGTGTATGTGTGTGTGTGTCTGTTGGAGATGGCTAGGAAAATTTAGCGCACCTCGAAGTCTGTAAATTTAGATTTAGGTAGTCCAAACTCTCTCCTGGTATACCTGAGCGTCAGAATTTTAATATTTTAATTACTTTCTGAAATATTAATTAAAATGCACAAAGAACTCTCATTAAAAATACGCAGTTATTCTCTTGGGTTGGTTGTTTCACTGGTTGGTTGCATCGATTCTTCACAGAAGTAATTGAATAAACCAGAGTAGCGATGCATAAATAAGAATGTCTAACTAAATAGTGTTAATATGGATTGAAGCAAGGCAACACTAGATACCGGGCTTGCTGATTCACTCTCAAAACGTCACAAATGGTGGCTGACCGCGACCAGCGATTGGTCCAAAGCAACGCGCCCATCGTTTTGTGCCAATCGCTGTATGTCTTTCCTCCTAGTCAGCCACCTTTTGTGACGTCATCATAATGAATGAGCAAGCCCGGTATGTAGTGTAGCCCTGATTGAAGTTATCAGCGTAGAGGAGCCATGCGAATGTCGCGCCACCTGTACATGACAAATTACACATACGTCCTACTGATTGAAATATTTTCCAGGCATATTTTTCTTCATGACAATTAATCGGGTTTAAGTTTTTTTTTTTTTTTTTTCATGACATTTATTATTATGATGGAGATTGTTAATACAGAAAACTTTATTTAACAGATTCTTTTTTATATTTGCGGGAATGAAGAGGAGCAAGGGTCTAATTACATTTAAGCTTCCAGGTGTATTTCTAGAAAGCAGTTACCAGAATTTCCGAATAATAGTGTAAGCCAAATTTCAAATTAAGTTCCTAGATTAACCAAATGAATCAATCATTAAAGATTTATTGTGATCCTCCTAATTAGTTATTTGCTGAAGGCCACTTGAAGCCCCCCCCCCCCCCGGCCTGTCCTTAAAGGTTTTTTCTCTAACTCTACTCCGTTTCCATATCTCAGCAACTGTCTTTCCGATTTCAATACAAGTGATTCCAAACATTATAATTAACTTAATTGTCACTCTTTATAACATTAAACTAAAATTATGAGTAGCGGTTACCACTATTTACGAATAATAGTTTAAGCCAAATTTGTAATTAAGTTCAAAGCTTAAGCAAACGAACGAATTTTGAAAGATGCATAGTGGTCCTCCTAATTAGTCATTTTCTCAAGGGCACTTGAACATCCCCTCCACCCCAGGACCTCCTTCAAGGTTTTTTCTCTAACTATGCTCCGTTTCCTTTTTTCTCTAACTATGCTCCGTTTCCATATCTCAGCAACTATTTTTCCGATTTCAACGCAAGTGATTCCAAACATTATAATTGACTTAATAGTCACTTTTGATAACATTAAACTAAATTTATGAGTAGCGGTTACCACTATTTCCGAATAATTGTGTAAGCCAAATTTGTAATTAAGTTCAAAGCTTAAGCAAACGAACGAATTTTTAAAGATGCATAGTGGTCCTCCTAATTAGTCATTTGCTGAAGGGCACTTGAACACCCCCCCCCTCCTACGGCCCCTCTTGCAAGAATTTTCTCCAACTATGCTCCGTTTCCATATCTCAGCAACTATCTTCCGATTTCAACGCAAGTGATTCCAAACATTATAATTAACTTAATAGTCACTCTTTATAACATTAAACTAAATTTATGAGTAGCGGTTACCACTATTTCCGAATAATTGGGTAAGCCAAATTTGTAATTAAGTTCCTAGCTTAAGCAAACGAACGAATTTCGAAAGATGCATAGTGTTCCTCTTAATTAGTCATTTGCTGAATGATACTTGAACTACCCTCCCCCACGGCCCCTCCTTAAAGTTTTTTCTCTAACTATGCCCCGTTTCTATATATCAGCAAATATCTTTCCGATTTCAACGCAAGTGATTCCAAACATTATATTTAACTTAATAGTCATCCTTTATAACATTAAATTAAATTTATGAGTAGCGGTTACCACTATTTACAAATAAGAGTTTAAGCCAACTTTGTAATTAAGTTCCTAGCTTAACAAAACGAACGAATTTTTATGCATGAATATAGTGGGCCTCCTAATTAGTCATTTTCTGAAGGACACTCGAACATCCCCTCCCTTCGGCACCTCACTCAAGGTTATTTTCTCTAACTGTGCCTTATTGCAATAACTGGGATAATAATGTTCCAATCTTCTCGAAACCAGCTCAATTTTGTAGTGCGCCTACTATACAGTAAGGTAGGCAGCGGGGACCTGTCTCAGAAGTTCGTTCGGAAAGAGGTTTGTTTAGAACAGAATGCTCCCCTGGCGGTGGTAGGGGGAAATAAAAGATTTTCTAGAGCGTACGAGCATGCCGGGTATACGGTTCCGAAGCCATCGTAGACCGTGGCCAGAGTTCAGTTTTTTAAGAGATTTAAGTTTATTACAAGGGCTCAGGCAACGCCGGGCGGGTCAGCTAGTATATATATATATAGTACGGTACTTACAATACAGTATGGAATAACATTTTCTAGAAAAAAAAAATTGTTTAAGAGAATGGTAAATTGCATTGTATGTTAAAAGCAAGATACCTTTTACTACAAACAAAAAAAATACAGTCCAGTACTTGCATACACATAGAGATGCTAGTTGATCATATTCTAAAAAGTTTATAATTTTTAGCTGTAGTGAAAAATTGTATATATGTTTGAATTTTGCAGATTATTTTTCTTATTAATTTTTCTCATAACTATTAACAATGTGCAACACTATCTCTGTTTTTCACTTTAAAGTTCAGTTACAATTTTTAAAATGTAAGCAAATTCTTTGGATTTTCGTAGAATATAATAATAAAGAAATGCTGTATTCCTGAAATTTTAAAAATACCAACTTAGAATTATTTAATTGCAGACTTTGAAATTTGCAATTAAACATGCATTTCAATTTTGTTTCATATAGAAATTCAAAGGAAATTAAATTTTCTCAAGGAATGTATGTAGTTTGAATTTAAATAAGTTTCTTTTGAAAGTGTATTATTATTTTCTAGAAGTATGTAGAAGTGGAATATTAGGCTATATTCTTATTTAAATGTAGAAGAAAATCAAAATATTACTTTCCCAATTTAGACTTTGAATTTCACATTAACAATACACTCCAAACAGCGCAGAATAAAAATATCGTTGAATGAAATAAAGGCGAAAATAATGACATTTCAAAAGATTTAATTAAAAATGTTTCCTGATGCCTGTCTTCCATTTTTAATAAATTTCAGTTTAAATAATAATAATAAACATTCTACTAATCTTTAATGAGAAATGAATAATGCCCAAGAAATATTTTCTCGTATCTTTTTTTTTTAAAGGCACTTCCCGTGTTATTTACACATAAAAGAAAATGAAGAGAAACCTTTCTACATACTCATTAAGTATTATAAACGTGACATTAAGAATTATTTGAAAATATATTACAAATTTGTCATGAATACACTTTTTCAACAGTCTTAATACGCGTTGCAGACAAAGTTAAACAGTACATATTATCAAATTTATATATTCCGGGAGTGGCAAAAAATTCTTAAAACATTAAAATTTCAATAAAAAAAAATCGCGAATGGGATCAGAAGCAGATCGGATTCTCTTTATCGCAGAAATAGCTGTATTGCAAAAGTCACCAGTACCGCTGTCTCTGAATACATGAAGCAGCTTTATGCATATCAGGTTTTCACTGAAAGACTATGAACAGGAAAATACCCATTACAACTCTGCATTCTATAAAATTATTCTATCAACAAGTGTTGAACTTGAATTTCACCACATGAAATGGAACAACTAAGGCGAAACACAAAACATCTGTGATAGATAGGGAAAATCTATATGAGAATGGCGACATACGGAACATAATATTTGATTGGTTGAGACATTTTGGACAAAACTGAATTGCCAAGCATCTTGGCGATCCTGCTATTATCACCCAGCGGATGCTTGTTAAATTGAATCACTCGTAAAATTAAACTCCTCCAGGCAAGTAACGCCAAGTTCTGTAATGTAGATTTGCCACAGTTTGGACAAGAACGTCTGTCTGAACTCAGTCTGACCATGCGCTCTATGCACATGTCTCTAGCGTGTCTGTATATGAGAGTGGCGATATACTATACTTAGACTGTACTTAGACACACGCGTTTGTCAACCAATGCAAACCTAGGCATTTTCTGTTCCATAACTTGGCGATACTCACCTAGACGAGTTCGATTATATGAATGAGACAAGTTAACAAGCATTAGTTTGGTGATTCGCTTTTGTCCAGAATCGTCTCAACTAATCAAATGTTATACCCTGTATGTCGCCTCTGCCATATGTACATTCCCTATATGTCTCTTCTCTGATACACCGGCAGCGTAGTGATATTTGAGTGCAGCATGTTTGGGTTGATTCTACATACGGCCTCTTAAATATCATCTTTCATTTAAGCCAATGTGGAGGGAAGCACATCTACAGAAATGAGTTTAAATAGCACTATAGCTTAAAATATACCAGAGTCAGGAGTGGTGGCCGTGGTGGCCATTTTATCGTAGTGTATCGACCTAGCACTCGGTTTCACCGAGTGTATTCAAAATAATGTCTTCACTAAGTTGACAATATGTGAGGCATCAACAAGAATGATGCTAAATGCAGACATGCAACTCTTTCCATAATGTGAACACAACTTGTTCACGGAAAAGGTTGTGACTGCATTCGTTTTCCTGCAAGATATTGAATAACACACTTCAAAGAAGAAAAACTCATAAACAGAAATCATACGGTGTGATATTCAACGGGCGAGGAAGCCAAGCTGTTGAAAGATAACGGTTGTTCATGTGTCCATCAGAAATTGCCGCCTTAATTATTGTTGCACCAAATAAACAATATTGGGAGGTGAGACCACTCACTAGAAACTGATGTTGCTCTGAAAGCATCCACTCTGTTTGCAATTTTGGGATTGAAAAATCTCTCAGTATATCGGAATAATGTTGTTCATTGACGGAACAGGTTTGAATTCTGTTGCAGTGATTCCTTTTAAAATATGACACAATGATAAACGTGGCTATTAACACCATTCCATACTATTACTCTTGCAAGATGCAACGGCATTTCATGAATCGCATGTGGACCATCCATTGTCCATAGTAGACAAATATGTGTGTTAAAGTGGATATTGAGGCAAAAATTAGTTTTCGGCAATCAACAGAAAGCTGAATGGCGATGTAACATTTACTGCCATCCGAGCAAGAATTCTAGCACAAAAGTTAAGTGAATTTTAAAATCCGCTTTATGCAACTGTAAACGTGCTTTATTTTATACCGAAACTTCGTAACTAGTCAGCGTCTTTTTTTAAGTTCAAAGGAGTAAATTTTGTTCTAGTAGAATAGCTTGTTTTTTTAGCAAATATAGATATTGATAGTCACTATATGCCTGATGTTCATATGTGCTAATGTTTGTGCAAAGCTCCTTTTCTTCTTTTGTTAAAGAATGAATACCAATGAGCATGCGATATACGACGAATGGCGCTTCATTTATCTGGTTTGTGCAAATACATACTAGACGTGTTACAGCAGTATCTATTGAGGGACATTTTGTGTTCAAAATAGTTATTTAACGGTACTTCTTTGTTAAAGCGGCTGCCGAGGATGATTCGCCAAGTGACAGAGCTATATCGCCAAGTTAGGTTGTAAAAATCTCATCAAATGATTTGCGAATGATAAGAAACAGAAAGTGTTTGTGCTATAGTCATAGTGTTTTTTAATAGATGTTGCAAAACACTTGTCATATATATATCTATATATATATATATTTAATTGCATGTTGTATTGTTTTTTCTTTAATCCTTTAATCGCCTGTATTTATTTTTTTTATTATGGAAACAATCTTTGATTTACATAGTACTGAGATGAATGCAATCTCTTTTTTTTCAAAATTGAGGAATTACATCCAACAAACTATTATGCGAAAATAGCCATAATATTAAACTGTATGCTAGTAATGGCGAAGCTATATGGAGATGAGAAAAATTCCAAAAAAGAAAAAAGCCTCCGAGATGGAAGTTGCTTTAGATGATGGGGAATACCGTTTGTAGTTGCATTAAGGTTTACAGACCGTTGCGCAGAGGAATTAATATCCATAAAATGGCATGAAAAATAGCTATACAGTGCGATTCATATATATATATATATATAGAAACAATAGGCTATCTCCTTAAATATTGACCCTAGGCACATACTTCCAATTGCAAAGTTTCATAAAAAAGGTGCAAAATTTGATGAGATAAGTCGCAAATCTATGTGGGTCTATTTGAAAAATACAAAAATTAAATTTTTATACGGTCCCCGTTGGATAAAATTTCCAATTTGAAAATTTTTCAATCGACCATAAATTTAAACATTATTAAAAGTCGATCTAAGACATGCCTTAACTTTTAGATATAAAATAACAGCGTATAGATTTTTGCGTTAGACTTGCTTGAGAAATATACTAGAAGTCTGCATGAGCCCGAGCTTGGCGCCAGGTCCATAACCGGCACTGCCTGCTGGCTGAGCCGTGCGGGGCCCATGTCTTTATTGTTCGTAGGACGTATCGGGCAGGCAATAAGTTTTGTAAAAATAGTAATAGCGATAATGAAACTTCTGTTAACGGAATCATTGGAAATATATTTTAATAAATTACACAAAGTATTATAACAAAAAGTAGAGTTTTGAAAACATTTCTTTCAAAACTCTACTTTTTGTTATACAGCTTCAAAAGTTACGATGTTTTTAAACTTATTATTCATTTATTCCATACGACATTGATTTTTAAAACATTAACCCCTTGGAGACCAGCGACACGTATACGTGACGCATACGATGCTGAGAATCCTCGATTATTTCCACCAGTTATTTTTTATTGTAAACTATGCCTTCTTTAATCAAAGCATTTTTGCGATTCAAATAGGCGAAAATCTCTGTTTTGAAAAACCGGGGTTAAAAGATTAAAAATTCTGTAAAGGACGCTCGTCCCGAAGGGGTTAACGTTGCTATTGCGTATATTTTTAATAGATGCCAAGTTCCCACTAATCTTCTGTTATAAGTGTGTTTATTTAACCCAGGTTTAATACGTTCGAACCAGAAACTCTTTTAAGGATTTCAATTGAATAAATATTCCTCGATTCGATAAAAAGCTAAATCAAAAGACTGTTATATCTTGTTCTTTTGTGGTAAAGCAATACAATAAACACATGGGGGGGGTACACTTACTAGACAGCCATTTAGGAAGATATAGAAATAAAATGAGATCTAAAAAGTACTCCTTTCGAGTTTTCTACCATCTACTGGATGTTGTTAAGATACATTCATGCGGATCTTATATAAAAAAGTGTAAACAAATAATCCCTTATCAAAAATTCATTTGGCTAAATCTAGGGCGAAATATCAAATACTAAAAGAAGACGCCCAAGTAGGTCTAAAGTAGAAAGGGGAATTATAGCCAATAAATATAAAGGTCTTGTAACAGCAATGCCAGTCAAAGATGTAAGATTAGATGGAGTATGCCATTGGCCGGAATACATGGAAAACAGACAAAAATGCAAACTTCCAAACTGTACTCTCAAAACTTTCATAAAGTGTTCAAAGTGTGGAGTAGCTTTATGCGTAATCGAGATAGAAATTGTTACTCTGAATTTCACCAGAAATTAACTTATGGAACTTTTTTGCTCTTAAAGCAATTCTTTTACACTCCTTATAAGGAATTATTTTTGACTTGCGTTCTGATGATGCTTTATTGTATTGTAAAATGATTTTCTATACATATTTTACCTTCATACCTTTTTAGAATCTGTATTTTACAATTGGTAATATTAAATTTTAATTTTGGCACATTTTAAATACCTGCTAAATCATTTGAATATATATTTTGTGCCACATTTGGCACAAAAAGTTAAATATTTAATGTGTGCTTTGAGACACATATGGCACATACCATAAAAATTCATATTTTAAAAAAATAAATGAAGTGTGAATTGTTTCATTATTTTTCCTGTATTTGTGGCTATTTAAAGTCATCAAATTATTTTTTCATAAAGAAAAGAAAATCGTGTAGTGAAGGGTTAAAAGTACTAACTCGCATGTCTTGATGGCTCAATCATTAAGGCTTTGGACTCGTAACCCTTATGTCCTCAGTTCTAACCCAGCTTGGGAAGAAAGGAAATCTTAGATTATCCTCCCGTAATCGAAAATAAAGATGATTCCATAGATGGCAGCACTTCACCTTTTTTTTGCAATTTTTTACTAACTGTTTGTCCGGGTAAAAAAAACAAAAAGCATATTTCAGACATTTCAAATGTCTGAAAATAAGGCACTTACAAGTGTCTTAAAAATTAAGACACTTTAAAGTGTCTCTTTTTTGAACCATCCGTTTCAGACACTTAAGTATCTGAATTTCAAACATTTCAGTTTACAGTGCAGTGATTTATGATTTTTTAATTCTTTCGTTTCTTTATTTTCAGTAGTTCTTGTTTTGTTGTTGGAAATTAATTGACAAATAACCATTTGATAGTTGATAGTATTTTCACCAGAATCTTAACAAATAATCATGGAAAACTTAAAAATAACTCAATATATTAAAATAAGAACTTTATGAAAAATGTACGTTTGCTATATTTTATTCATTAAAGTTATTTTTCCAACATGCGTTTTGAAAATCTTAATATTTAAAATGTTGAAACGTTTCTTTCTTGACTATTAAAACAGAAAATAACAATTGGTAGGATAAAATAAATTTCAACGTTATCTTTAATCTAGGCTTTACAAATGTCTGTTTTCATTAGTCTTCTGGTTTGTATCATTATATTGTGTTTTCGTACGAAAAGAAATCTTATTTAATGACTTGTTGTTATGGCTCATTCCTCTGTCATTATAAAACTCTTTGTGAAAAATGTTTTCGGGAAAAAATAACTAATGATAATGAACTATAAATTTATTTTGATGAATGCTATTGCTTAATATTTAATGTCCCGTTGAAGTGAGTTTCAAACTTTAAAGTGATGTTCCATTATATTTTATAATACACAGTTTTGGTGGGTGATTTTTTCCCCTTCAACAAACAATGACAATGGGAATGCAATGTACCTCGAATGATATTATTTCTTTAATTGGATTGCATAAAAATTATTCCTTTTAACTTGCTTCTTTCAGAGCCAGACATTGGGACGTCTAGCTGTCTAGAAGGATGAAAGATATGAAACCAGTTTAAGTGGGGTTATTATAGGCTATATAAAATTATTAAAAATATTGAATTTAAGGACTTGAAAATTATGTATCCCTTCGTAATATGAAATGCCTAGTCCAAAATATTAATTATCGTAAAAATCGGATAATAATTCCTGAAGATATCAATTAAAAAAGTTTTAATTTTGTGTGGAAAAAAGAAGACTTTTAATTTGAATGCTGGGGATGTTTTTCTCGGTGACAGACAGTCTGACAAATATTTTATTTCCGAAAGACAAGATAAACGCACTAGGGCTTTCAGACATCGTTATTATTTTTTTTTAATTATTGCATTTATCGATTTGAAATGTATGCATCCACGTGTATTTTTGAACAAGGATTCTAAATATGTAATTTTTGCTTTTCACCGATAATTAGGAAGGGAAATATCAATTAAAAACCCTTTAACAAAGCAATTCATATCTAAAAAATTGACAGGTGATCTGATATTTCAGAGAATGAAACATTTGGATAAAAAACCGCATTTTCTTTATACTAAGAGATTTTGGACCCTGTTATTTTTTTTATTATTATTATTGGATTTATTGATTTAAAATTTATGCATCCATGTTTAGATTTTTACGAGGATTCTAAATATGTAAATTTGATTTTCCTCCGATAATTAGGAAGTAATTTACAAATAATTTTTTATTTAATTATCAGACAGCTTAAAAATCAATGCCAGATATTAAGGCCACTCTATCCCCAGATTAAAAGAAATATAATAAGGTGATCTGTTTGAAATTTGAAAATATTTTATAACACATAACATAAATTTCGAAAATGAGGCCGCGTCGAAAAAGATGTGGAGAGGGGAGCGCCTTGCCCCCCCCCCCCTCCCAAGGAAGGTACTTTTGTAAATTTTGAACACACCCCTCATGTGATATATCGTTGGAAAGGTCTGTGACCGCTTAACCATATTATTTTACGGAATCAACTATGTTACGGATTTCCATCAAACTGATTCCAAACATTATAATTAAAAAAATAAGGACCCTCTATAACATTTTTTAAAGTTTCTGAGTTCATACCACTTTTTTCGAATAATAATATCAGATTTTATTTGATTTCCCAATATCTGGAGTTCTACGAGTCCAATCGCAACGCGGTTTGGCTCATTCGACACGATATCGATAGCGCTTACCTGTTTTAGTTCCAAGTTTCAACACCAGGGGACGCTTCCGGAAATCGGGTTCTATGGTCCCGATTACGACGGGGTTTGGCTGTTTCGACTGGATTTCGATAGTTTTACAGATTTCGGTCATTTTCGTATAGAACAGATTGCGCCCCCTGGGGGTGGAACGTGTAATTAAAGGATTTTTCAGCCAACTCGGGTTCTATGAGACACATCACGACGCGGATTGTCTCAATCGACTCGACATCGATAGAGGATACAGAGCTTATCTATTTTAGTTCGTTTTTTCACCACCAGGAGGCGCTTTCCTATCTCGCTGATAAACGTCTGTCTGTCTGTCTGTAAACGGATAAAAGTCGGGTCAGAGACGCCGGACGGAAGCGCTTTTTATGTCAAAAAATTCAGAAAAATCCGGGCATTCCGGAGTTATAGTTTTCGAAGGAGTCGGCCCCTAATTAAGAACGTTATTAATTAAAAACCTCATCAAAATTAGCAAAACAAAAAGCAGTTTTATCGAAACCCGAAAAGAAAATTTCCTTTTTGATAATCGCAGACATCCAAATTGTCGCTCTTTAAAGCATCATGGAATTTAAAAAAATCTACCGGAGGTATCGATCCGAAAATCGGGGTACACACGCGGCCGATTTTTGTCGTTCCAAAAAGTCAAATTTTTTGAAATTCGGACCGTAACTTTTCTTTATTTCGGCCAAAAACTGACCAGACATCCAACATTGACCCCAGACGGGAAAGAGGTTGCTGTAAAGAACGCCGGGTTGACACATCCGAGATCAAATCGCTCCATTCCTTTTTGAAACAAGTGGAAATAATAACTCTACATTCACGAAAATTTTCTAACATGTGTATGAAAAAAACGCAAATTCAACAAAAAAAAATCGTAAAAATCGACCAGTAATTTTTAAAGATATCAATTAAAACTCATTAATGAAACGGCAAATGAATTTATTTCTATTCCAAAAAGACAGCAGCTTTTTTATTTCAATATTCAACACAGACAAATTGTCTGTGAATAAGTCATTTCTGAAAGAGATAAAATAATGCATTTAAACAGGATTGTACTTTTTATACCGTATATAATTTTTTTTAAATTATCGGATTTTCGAAACTGAAAAATATGAATCCTTGCTCTGAGTGATCTAGCATTTCAGGGATTCAAAAAATTTTCGAATTCCGACCATAATTTTTTATTTTAGCAAAATCCCGATTTTTGTATAGGGAAAAAAAAGAAAAAGAAGCTAAAGAATTAGCTATTTCTTTTCAAAATATCTCCCGTCGTATGGGTCCCATCGCGAAGCGGTATGGCTCATTCGACTCGACATCAATAGCGCTTACATATTTTAGTTTCCAGATCTACCACCAGGGGTCGCTTCCGTACATCTGGTTCTATGGGCCCGATTACGACGGGTTTGGCTCTTTCGACTGGATTTCAATAGCTTTACAGATTTGGGTTAGTTCGCATAGAACAGATTGCGCCCCCTGGTGGTGGTAGGTGTAATTAAAGAATTTTTCCACTAACTCGGGTTCTATAGGTTACATCACGACGCGGCTTGGCTCATTCGACTCGGCATCGATAGAGCTTATCGATTTCAGTTCGTTTTTTCACCACCAGGGTGCGCTTTCCTATCTCCGGTTTTATGGGCAAAATGACGACGGGGTATGGCTCATTCGACTTGACATCGAAAGCCTTAAAGATTTCAGTTATGATAGTATAAGCAGATTGCGCCACCTGGTGGTGGAAGGTGGGGCTAACGTATACTGCAGCGCGTGCGCAGCACCACTGCTATACGGTGCCGCAGGCAGCGGAGACCCGAGCCGGAGGGTTAGAGGTTTGTACTATTCGACGTGCAATTTAAGGGATTATCCGGCGCACGACCGGTATACGGCGCCGAAGGCAGCGGGGACCAGGGTCGGACGTACGTTCGGTTAGAGGTTTGTACTATTCAATGTGAAAATTAAGGGATTATCCGGTGCGTACGTAGCACGACCGGCATACGGAGTTCGTTTTTCACCACCAGGGGGCGCTTTCCTATCTCCGGTTCTACGGGCATGAAAACGACGGGGTATGGCTCATTCGACTCGACATCGAAAGCCTTAACGATTTCAGTTATGATCGTATAAACGGATTGTGCCACTTGTTGGCGGAAGGAGGAACTAACGGATACTGCAGGGCGTGCGCAGCACGGCTGCTATACTGTGCCGCAGCCAGCGGGGACCGAAATCACCCACTCGTGGACAGCCACCCGTGAGGTATAGGAACAATAAGTCCACGAGGGGAAAAATAAACGCTACCCGGCACCGATAGCACCCATCCGTTCCAACCCCCACCGCAGGAGGCGCCTGTTTATTAGATTTGAAACAATGAATATAATTACATAACAATAATAAAATATAAATGGTAAAAAATAACAATTTTTTGCAAATTGAAAGTTAAATATAAAATATTTTCGAAGTACTATAAGTTCATAATGTCCTAAATTTATGGTATTTTAGTTCAGAAAGTCAATGGTCAGTTCAGTCAATTTTTTTTAAAAATTCTTTCGTAATGAAAGAGAAATTTTTATTGAGAATATTATAATTCTCTTTCAACTTTTGAGAGTTTGAAGGATTGAAAATGATATTACGAAGGTTATATCTGAGAGTTTCGTTCTTATCAAAAGGGAAGTGATGGATCATAAGAGGGCAGCATCCGAATATGTAGTGAACTGCATCTCCTTCTGCTTTATCGCATGGACATCTAGGTGAGGCTCTTTTTCTTATTTTATGTAAGTATTGTGGGAAACTGCCATGGTTACTCAGATATTACGGCAGTGTTGGCTGTTTGCAGAGATAATTTGGATCGACTTTATTTATAATTTTATAGGTATCTCTGCCCTTATTACATGAGTCCCAAATGGCTTGCCAGTCAGAGATGGTTTTCTTTTTAAAATACAATTTTGCTATTGAAATGGGGAACAACAGATCTTTTCTTGATTGATATTGGTCTTGTAAGATGGCTTGCTTTGCTAGGAGATCAGCTCTTTCGTTGCCAGTATCACCCACATGAGATTTAGTCCATGTTATTATAATGGATTTATCAGGAATTTGAAGTAATTGATTGTAAATGTTTTTGATAATGTAGTTTCTAGGAAAAGCAACTTTTAATACTTCCATAGAAGAGTAACTATCTGTAATAATTAGTAGTTTATTGTAGTCGGAGGTAGAGAACCATTTTATTGCTTTATAAATTGCCATTAATTCTGCTTGTTATATGTTATACAGTGGATGATGTCGTATTGCTTCATCATGTATATTATTTCCATCTTTATATATGGTGAAAGCACTGGCTACACCCCCTGGCATGACAGAACCATCTGTGTAGGCTTCCACATCGTATTCTTTTGGATGGATGAATTTTCTATCTTCTATAATTCTGATATTTTGGACTCTGTAGTAATTGAGGAATCGATACGATTTTTCTTTCTGCATTATATTGTTAATGTTTAGCTGTGTGTTATTGATTAACAAATTTCTATTTCCTATTTTCAGTTGGTAGTACTGAAATTCATTCTGTATTTTTATTAGGATTGGTGGAGTTCCTGTAAGAAGATACAGAGCTTCGTGAGCCAGCGGGGACCCGAGCCGGCGGTTCGTTCAGTTAGATGTTTATAGTATTCGATGTGCAATTTAAGGGATTATCCGGTGCGTGCGTAGCACGACCGGTATACGGTGCCGAAGGCAGCGGGGACCGAAATTACCCACTCGTGGACAGCCACCCGTAAGGTATAGGAACAATAAGTCCACGAGGGGAAAAATAAACGCTACCCGACACCGATAGCACCCATCCGTTCCAACCCCCACCGCAGGAGGCGCCTGTTTATTAGATTTGAAACAATGAATATAATTACATAACAATAATAAAATATAAAAGGTAAAAAATAACAATTTTTTGCAAATTGAAAGTTAAATATAAAATATTTTCGAAGTACTATAAGTTCATGATGTCCTAAATTTATGGTATTTTAGTTCAGAAAGTCAATGGTCAGTTCAGTCAATTTTTTTTTTAAATTATTTCGTAATGAAAGAGAAATTTTTATTGAGAATATTATAATTCTCTTTTAACTTTTGAGAGTTTGAAGGATTGAAAATGATATTACGAAGGTTATATCTGAGAGTTTCGTTCTTATCAAAAGGGAAGTGATGCATTGGTGGAGTTCCTGTAAGAAGATACAGAGCTTCGTGAGAGATAGTCCAGGTCCGTATTAAGTTTAATAATGCCAAACGCTGAGTTGAACGTAGTAATTTGAGGCCATCAGTATTCAAGTTTGGATACCAAATTTTGTAAGCATATAGTATTTGGCGTTCTATGACTGTTTGATACCATATTTTCAGGATGTCTGGTTTGATACCTTTATTAAAGAATCGAAATCCTCTAAATCCGTTTACAAAGTTTCCAATCTTTGTTCGAAGGTCTTTCATGTGATCTGTAAAATTGAATTTAGAATCTAACAATACGCCAAGATATTTAATATTTTTTACTACTTTTATTTTTATATATTCTAATTTAAATCTCGGAAGTCTTCTTTCGAGCAGATTGCTACCGAAAAGCATTGATTGCGTTTTCTGAGTTGATATTTTTAAACCTAGTTCATCACAGATATTCTTAAAATGGACTATTTTGTTGTTGGTTGTAACTTCCAGATCTCTATACGGTATTTCCCTCTATTGGAATCAAAAAATCATCTGCGTAAACAATAATATCTTCATATAGAATTTTATAATTTTTAATTATGTAGTTAGCTATAAGAAGCGATAAGAGTGGTCGAAGACAGGATCCCTGAGGGCATCCTTTAAATACCCTGAACCACTCTATATATTCATATTGATTTAAGCCTATACTTCTTTTGCTTATATAATTTTTTAGTAAGGTTTTGAGGTATCTGGGTAACGGTGAGTCATCAATTATTTCTGATAATTGGTGCCAGTTTATTGAATCGAAAGCACCTGTAATATCAAATGATATGATGCCCACATAAGTATGTTTTTGTAATAATTGTGCAATTTTCTCTTTAAGTCTCTCCAGAGCTGATATAGTGCTTCTGTTTTCACGGAAGCAGAACTGTTCATCTTTTAGATAGTTTATTGCTTGAAGATAAGTAATAGTTCTATTTTTTATTAATCTTTCTAGGATGTTACCAATCATGGGTAGTAGTGTAATTGGACGGTATGAATCAGGTTTTGATGGATCTTTGTTTTTCGTTCTAAAATAGATGACTACTCCTTTCTTCCACGTTTCAGGAAAGTGTCCAAGGTAGAGACATTTGTTATATAATAACTTTATAAGCTTCATATTATTTTTTATCAAATTTTCTAAAATTCTGCCATCTACCCGATCATATCCTGGGGCTTTCTTTTTATTTTGTTGGTTAATTGCATATTGAATTTCTCTATGGGTAAATTTAAAATTGTTATATTCTTTTATTGATAGTGTGTTTGTGTTTTGAAATTATGATTCGATTTCTGGGCTTGTATTGTAATGGTAATGAAGTAACGTTTCTTGAATCTCTTTGTATGTAACATTTTGAGTTGAAGACTCCTATGCAGAGTGGATGAGATCTGTATTTTTTAAATATTTCTGCTTCAGAATTTTTAAAGCAGTACCACACTTACTGTTTGTTTCCGAACAAAATGTTATCCAAGAATCAATTTTAGCTTTTTTAATATCTAATTTGTATTTTGCTTTGGCTTTTTTATTTTTAATCTTGAGTTCCACAAAATCTGGATTTCTTTTATGTAGTTTATATATAGCATTAAGGTGGCTTCTCTGTACTTTAAGTTTGTCAGTATACCAGGATACATTAATTTCATGAGACAACTTTTTCTTTTTAAGTGATTTTTGCATGATGTTTAAAAGGATAACATTAAAGTCCACTTCTCTAACTCTGGAACAGAATTGACTGCTTTAAGTGTTGAAAGTAATGTTTCTTCATGTTTTTGAAACAGTTTATTGAATTTTTTAAACGTTTCATATTTGGTTTTGAAACGGTATAAATTTCTTATTGTGGGTGTGACATTCAGAGTAAAAGCAATTGGAGATTTGCAGCCTTACAATTATTAAGGTTTATTTGAACTATTTTTAAATGATTTGGTGGGATCATGGATTCTCCGAAATAATATCTATTGTCCAATGGGATAGTCTGATTTATTACATATGTAGCATTGGTTGGAAGTTCTACAGTTGAATCTTCTATAGAGTCATCAGAGATATTGAGTGATTTTAGTTCTGAGAACATACTTTGGAAGGATCATAGGAGATAGTAATATTTTGTTTTCGTTGCAACAATCTTTGAAAAATTGGGCAGAATCTAGAATTTGCACTATGCCTTTCAATCTTTTCAGGTTTTACTGCGGTTTTATATTCTCTTTCACAGTTGATGCAACGATGACGTTCAAAATTGTCTTTTATTTTGCATGTGTCTGTTTTGTGGTCACCTGTGCAATATGCGCATGTTAAATAATAACTTCTACAATTATCAACTGTATGGCCATAACGTTGACATTTATTACACCTAACCACTGGATTGTAATATTCTATACGGCATAAATTAAAATGAATAGGTAATTTTCTTCTTGAAAATAATGCCTTCGCGTAATGTTCTTCTGCATCAAGTACTATTTGGTATGTTTTCATTTTTTGTTTTTTGAGAACTTTTGCTATTCCTAGAGGAAAATTCTGTCCCAGTTCTTGATGTATCTTATCAATTACTTCAGTCTCAGTCACATCTACTGGAATTCCCAGTATAATGACTTTTTTTCTTTTAGCATCTCTAAGATCTGTTTCGGCCAAGTCTCTGAAACCTTCTATTTGATTTATAAAATCAATTAAAACCGCTGTTTTTTCGTCCGATTCTGTTTGGACTATGAGCGAGTTTTTATCTCTTCCTAACGAACATGAGATGTATTTAAATTTTTTATTCCCTTTTATTTTGTCATTTAACATGTTTCGTATTACATTAATGGGAATATTCGTTGATTGACTTCTTATTATTATTGTTGATTTAGAGTACTTAAAGCAAGGTGTTTTTATAGGTTGATCGGATGTAATTGCAGCAGCATAACTCTTGAGTTGTGCTCTTTTCGATATTTCGGAATCGATTCCATCTTCCAGATGGTCTTGATTATTAACTAAGTTTTGTTGATTTTTTATGGTATGAAACATTTCTTCAATACGTGATGTTTGTTTAATTTTTTCGGTTATTTCAATCTCTTTGCTCTGAAGTTCTTTTTCCATTTTGTCAATTATTTTTGATTGTTGAGTGATTTGAGTTTTCATTTCCTTTATTTGATGCTCTTGTTCGTTTGTCGTAGTTTTCAGGACGTTATTTTCTTCTTGTTCAAAGTATAGATATTCTTTTATCTGCTGTATTGAGTTCGCTATTTGTGTTCGGATGTCTTCATCATAAATTTTTGAATTACTTTGAATTTGATTTAGGATATCTTCCAATTGATGTAGTGGAGATTTCTCTTGTGTTAAGCTCGTTAGTTCTTGCAATGTCATTGGTATACTAAGAGTGGAACTCTCTCCAGAAAGTACCTGTAAATTCAGATGGGCTGTTTCCAACTCTTCCTGAATCATTTCTTTTCCACAGTCTTCCTTACTTAAAACATTTTTATCACCACCTTCATTTCCTTTGTCTTTATCTTGTATGGATTTTCCACTGTATATCAGTTTTTCATCTTCAATATGTGTTAGACTGTAAGAGGCATTTTGTAATTCAGTTATATTTAATGCCATTTTTGGGGATATCTCTGAGGATGGTACCTTTAGTATATAGATATTGGTGAAATCTGTCTGTATTAGTTTAAGTCGTCTTTTTAATTCGTCTAAGTATAGGTGGACTATTGCAGATGTTCCTTTAGTGCGTTTTCTTACACCCCTTGTCAACTGCGTAATTAAATCGATAACATCTTGTGAACAACTTGCCTCTTGGCTGTCATATTCTTGAAATTCTCCTTTATCGGTAATTTCATCGATTATCATGTTGACTATACCTTTTGACAGATGGTCGTCCTCTGTGGCATAATGTTTTGAAATTGATTTTAGGTCTATTTCTAGGCATGAGAGTTTGTTTTTGATTTCTTTTGAGTTGGTGTAGTAGCTTATATAGCTTGTATATTTTTCTAGTTTTAATATAAACCATTCCAAAAATGCCATTGATTGGATAGCACCTTTTTTGCTTTTCTTTATATGAATATAGTATTGTTGTGCTATATCGCTAAGATTTAAATTCTTAGTGAATGCATCATTGAAAGTCAACTTTTCAGTCTGATTTTTGTCTACAGTTCTAGAGATTGAACTGATTGGGACGACGTCAACATATGCATAAGTATGAGAGGTGTCGCCATATGAGTTCATTTTTATCTCAGCATGGGATTGTTGTCTATCTGAATCCACCATTCTAACTTTTATTTGCAAACTGATTAATATACCTTTTTTATGATTATAAAACTATGACTATCTTATAACTATTTTTATTTCCCTTTCCGGGAACTCCTGAAGTGAAATGTCTGATGTATCAATGTCAGACATATAACCAGTTCAATGATTTATTACTTAACTTCTCTTCACACTTATCACTAAACACTAAACTTTTAACTACTTATACCTCTAATCAATCTAGAACCAGGAATACGGGCACCCCACATATGAGGAAGAATTTTGAATTTTGAAGAAAATTTTGAAAAAGAAAGATCAAAATATAAGCCAAAAGAATAAGCCAAAGAAAAATGGTACCCCCACGTCCAAACCGGAAAGAACTCCCCGTGCTCATACCAGGAATTTTCATGCCAGAAATAATATTCAATAATTTACAATAATAAGGAAGGACAATGCTATAGGTGTTTGTACAATTATTCTATACATGAATTACAAATTGCTATGATATGCAAAACTGTATAATAAGAATTACCTCTATAACAATAATTGAGAAATTGAGATGTATTATTGTTGTTATAATGTTGGACTTTTTATATATAATTATTTACATTATTTGTTATAAAGAGTGATCAAAATGCCCTAAACTAAAAGTAAAAATGATTGCTCCAGACCAAAGAATCACACAGGGTCACAACTTACCTATGTGGGCCTATGCTATAGATACTCCTCGCTGCGCTTGAACTACATAGAACTATAAAATAGAGTATGGCACTGACACCCCCCCCCCCAAAAAAAAAAAAAAAAAAAAAACCACGCCCGCCTAAGCCGGAAGTGAAAATATCAGTGTAGTGCTTACAACCGGACCTACGAAATATGGTATTACTATTTTGCAATATGTTAACTATTGAATGAGTTCAGTGATGGGCTACCGGTGCCACAAGGGTTAAAACTTTAATAAAACCAAATGGCTAATAAACAACTGGTAGGACTAATTCTAAACATTATGACTAGAGGAATGATATATTACAACACTAGGACAGAAATTAAAGTAAAAAAGCTGTTAATGTTAGAGGGAAATAAAAATGGGGGGAGGGAACTGCTGCCGGCGGGGACAGTGTAAGGGGGAGTCACTAGAAGGAATGTGCAGAAAGAAACTCTGTTATTACTTAAGAACAGTGAAAAGTTTAATGAAAATAATAATGTGCCCCTCCCTGCCCCCATAGCCGGTCCCCTATATGAGATAGTGAAAAACCGATGATGCCGAAAGATGCAGTGTAAAAAGTTCCCTAGGCGCGTTGGAGCTAATTTGGAAAAATGTCTAAGCTCTATCTCCCATAGGAAGGGAGAAAAGTGGAGAAAACCAAATTTCGATGTTGGTAAAAAAAAAGAAAAATGCTGATAATTGGATGTAAGGCCCAAGTTACTGCGAGCAAACCAAGGGTTAAAACAGATTATGAGCACTACATTTCTTAATGATAAAGTACCTCACTTAAGCCCCCCATTGTATTTCTATTTTGCTATATGTTTACTATTCGAGCTGGAGGTTCGTTCAGTTTGAGGTTTATGCTATTCGATGTGCAATTTAAGGGATTATCCGGTGCGTGCGTAGCACGACCGGTATATAGTGCCGAAGGCAGCGGGTATCAGGGTTGGAGGTTCGTTCGGTTAGAGGTTTGTACTATTCAATGTGAAAATTAAGGGATTAAGATATTAATTATTATTTCTTTAATTTGATTGCATAAAAATTATTCCTTTTAACTTGCTTCTTTCACAGCCAGACATTGGGACGTCTAGCTGTCTAGAAGGATGAAAGATATGAAACCAGTTTAAGTGGGGTTATTATAGGCTATATAAAATTATTAAAAATATTGAATTTAAGGACTTGAAAATTATGTATCCCTTCGTAATATGAAATGCCTAGTCCAAAAAATTAATTTTCGTAAAAATCGGATAATAATTCCTGAAGATATCAATTAAAAAAGTTTTAATTTTGTGTGGAAAAAAGAATGGTTTTAATTTCGACACTGCGGCGGATGTCTTTCTCGGTGAGAGATCGTCTGGAAAATATTTTATTTCCGAAAGACAGGTTAAACAGGGGGCGTTACTTTTAGGCATCGTTAATTTTTTTTAATTTATTGCATTTATCGATTGGAAATGTATGCATCCACGTATATTTTTGAACAAGGATTCTAAATATGTAATTTTGGTTTTTCACCGGTAATTAGGAAGGGAAATATCAATTAAAAACCCTTTAACAAAGACATTCATTTCTAAAAAAATGACACTTGATCCGATATTTCAGAGAATGAAACATTTTGATAAAAAACCGCATTTTCTTTATACTAAGAGATTTTGGGCCCTGTTATTTTTTTAATTATTATTATTGGATTTATCGCTTTTAAATTTATGCATTCATACTTAGATTTTTACGAGGACTCAAAATATGTAAATTTGGTTTTCCTCCGATAATTAGGAAGGAATTTACAAATAATTTTTTATTTAATTATCAGACAGCTTAAAATTCAACGCTAGATATTAAGGCCACTCTATCTCCAGATTAAAAGAAATATAATAAGGTGATCTGTTTGAAACTTTAAGATATTTTATAACACATAACATAAATTCTAAAAATGAGGCCGCGTCGAAAAATATACGGAGAGGGGAGCGCCTTGCCCCCGCAGGAAGGGGGGTACTTTTCTAAATTTTGCTCACAACCCTCATGTGATATATCGGTGGAAAGGTCTCTGTGACCGCTTAATTATATTATGCAGCACGTGCGCAACACGACTGCTATACAGTGCCGCAGGCAGCGGGAAGTTGAGTCGGAGATTCATTCAGTTAGAGGTTGATACCATTCGATGTGCAAATTAAGGGATTATCCGGTGCCGAAGGCAGCGGGGACTCAGGTCGGAGGTTCGTTAGGTTCGAGATTTATACTTTTCGATGTGCAAATTAAGGGATTATCCGGTGCGTGTATAGCACAACCGCTATACGGTGCCGAAGGGAAGAGCTTATCGATTTTATTTCCGAGTTTCACCACCAGGCGCTTTCCTATAACAGTTTCTATGGGCCGGATTACGACGGTGTGTGGCTAATTCGACTTGACATCGATAGAGCTTACCGATTATAGTTCGTTTTTTCACCACGGTTTTTTTCTCTTAACTATAGTCCGTTTCTATAACTCAGAAACTATGTTACGGATTTAAACCAAACTGATTCCAAACATTATAATTAAAGTAATAAGGACCCTCTATAACATTTAAAAAAATTTCTGAGTTTATACCACTCTTTTCGAATATTAATATCAGGTTTTATATTTTCAATTCATAATATCTCGAGTTCTACAAATCCAATCGCAACGCGGTTTGGCTCATTCGACTTGATATCGATAGCGTTAACATATTTTAGTTCCAAGTTTCACCACCAGGGGGCGCTTTCGTAAATTGGGTTCTATGGGCCCGATTACGACGGTGTTTGGCTCTTTCGATTAGATTTCTATAGCTTTACAGATTTAGGTTATGTTCGTACAGAACAGATTGCGCCTCCTGGTGGTGGAAGGTGGAATTAAAGGATTTTGCTGCTAACTCGGGTTCTATGGGTCACATCACGACGCGGTTTGGCTCAGTCGACTCGACATCGATAGAACTTATGAATTTTAGTTCGTTTTTTCACCACCAGGGGGCGCTTTCTTATCTTTGTTTCTATGGGCTGGACCACGACGGGGTATGTCTTATTCGACTCGACATCGATAGAGGATACTAGAGCTTATCAATTTTTGTTCCGAGTTTCACCACCAGGGGGCGCTTTCCTATCTCTGTTTCTATGGGAAGGATCACGACGGGGTATGGCTCATTCGACTCGACATCAAAAGCCTTAACGATTTCAGTTATGATCGTATAAATAGATTGCGCCACCTGGTGGTGGAAGGTGGAACTAACGTATACTGCATCTCGTGCGCAGCACGACTGCTATACGGTGCCGCAGGCAGCGGGGACCCGAATCTGATATTCGTTCAGTTATAGGTTTATACAATTCGATGTGCAAATTAAGAAATTATCCGGCGCCGAAGGCAGCGGGGACCCTGGTCGGAGGTTCGTCCGATTAGAGGTTTATACTTTACGATGTGCAAATTAAGGGACTACCCGGTGCGTGCGTTGCACGACAGGCATACGGTGACGAAGGCGGGGACCCAGTTCGGAGGTTCGTTCGGTTCAAGGGGGATACAAGCCGGAGTTTCGTTCGTTTCGATGTTTTATAAAAAAAAGTAGAATTCAAAAGATTCGAGTCACCGATGTAAATTAAAGGCCCGCTAGCGGGCGAAGCCAGCTAGTCACTATTATTAATGTCGGAAAACATTTGTCTGTGTGTGTGTGTGTCTGTCTGTCTGTTAGCGGATAAAGGCTGCGAGCGAAGCGAGCAGCGAAGCGCTTTTTATGTAAAAAAATTCAGAAAAATCCGGGCATTCCGGAGTTATAGTTTTCGAACGAGTCGGCCCCTAATTAAGAACGTTATTAATTAAAAACCTCATCAAAATTAGCAAAACAAGAAGCAGTTTTATCGAAACCCGAAAAGAAAATTTCCTCTTTGATAATCGCAGACATCCAAATTGTCGCTCTTTAACGCATCATCGAATAAAATCTACCGGAAGTATCGATCCGAAAATCGGGGTACACACGCGGCCGATTTTTGTCGTTCCAAAAAGTCAAATTTTTTGAAATTCGGACCGTAACATTTCTTTATTTCGGACAAAAACTGACCAGACATCCAACATTGATCCCAGACGGGAAAAAGGTTGCTGTAAAGAATGCCGGGTTGACACATCCGAGATCAAATCGCTCCATTCCTTTTTGAAACAAGTGGAAATAATGACTCTACATTCACGAAAATTTGCTAACATGTGTATAAAAAAATCGCAAATTCAACAAAAAAAATTCATAAAAATCGACCAATAATTTTAAAAGATATCAATTAAAACTCATTAATGAAACGGCAAATGAATTTATTTCTATTCGAAAAAGACAGCTGCTTTTTTATTTCAACATTCAACGCAGACAAATTGTCTGTGAATAAGTCATTTCTGAAAGAGATAAAATAATGCATTTAAAAATGATTGTACTTTTTATACGCTATATAATTTTTTTTAAATTATCGGATTTTCGAATCTGAAAAATATGAATCCTTGCTCTGAGTGATCTGGCATTTCAGGGATTCAAAAAATTTTCGAATTCCGACCATAATTTTTGATTTTAGCAAAATCCCGATTTTTGTATAGGTAAAAAAAGAAAAAGAAGCCAAAGAATTAGCTATTTCTTTTCAAAATATCTCCCGTCGTATGGGTCCCATCGCGAAGCGGTATGGCTCATTCGACTCGACATCAATAGCGCTTACATATTTTAGTTTCCAGTTCCACCACCAGGGGGCGCTTCCGTAAATCTTGTTTTATGGGCCCAATTAAGATGGGGTTTGGCTCTTTTGACTGGATTTCAATAGCTTTACAGATTTGGGTTAGTTCGCATAGAACAGATTGTGCCCCCTGGTGGTGGTAGGTGTAATTAAAGAATTTTGCCACTAACTCGGGTTCTATGGGTCACATCACGACGCGGCTTGGATCATTCGACTCGGCATCGATAGAGCTTATCGATTTCAGTTCGTTTTTTCACCACCAGGGGCGCTTTCCTATCTCTTGTTCTATGGGCACGAAGACGAAGGGGTATGGCTCATTCGACTCGACATCGAAAGCCTTAACGATTTCAGTTATGATCGTATAAACAGATTGCGCCACCTGGTGGTGGAAGGTGGGACTAACGTACACTGCAGCGCGTGCGCAGCACCACTGCTATACTGTGCCGCAGGCAGCGGGGACCCGAGCCGGAGGTTCGTGCAGTTAGAGGTTTATACTATTCGACGTGCAATTTAAGGGATTATCTGGCGCGTGCTCAGCACGACCGGTATACGGTGCCGAAGGCAGCGGGGACCGAAATCACCCACTCGTGGACAGCCACCTGTGAGGTATAGGAACAATAAGTCCACGAGGGGAAAAATAAACGCTACCCGACACCGATAGCACCCATCCGTTCTAACCCCCACCGCAGGAGGCACCTGCTTATTAGATTTGAAACAATGAATATAATTACATAACAATAATAAAATATAAAAGGTTATAAATAATGTAAAAAGTAACAATTTTTTGGAAATTGAAAGTTAAATATAAAATATTTTCGAAGTACACTAAGTTCATGATGTCCTAAATTTATGGTATTTTAGTTCAGAAAGTCAATGCTCAGTTCAGTCAATTTTTTAAAAAATTCTTTCGTAATGAAAGAGAAATTTTTATTGAGAATATTATAATTCTCTTTTAACTTTTGAGAGTATGAAGGATTGAAAATGATATTACGAAGGTTATATCTGAGAGTTTCGCTCTTATCAAAAGGGAAGTGATGGATCATAAGAGGGCAGCATCCGAATATGTAGTGAACTGCATCTCCTTCTGCTTTATCGCATGGACATCTAGGTGAGGCTCTTTTTCTTATTTTATGTAAGTATTGTGGGAAGCTGCCATGGTTACTCAGATAATACGGCAGTGTTGGCTGTTTGCAGAGATAATTTGGATCGACTTTATTTATAATTTTATAGGTATGTCTGCCCTTATTACATGAGTCCCAAATGGCTTGCCAGTCAGAGATGGTTTTCTTTTTAAAATACAATTTTGCTATTGAAATGGGGAACAACAGATCTTTTCTTGATTGATATTGGTCTTGTAAGATGGCTTGCTTTGCTAGGAGGTCAGCTCTCTCGTTGCCAGTGTCACCCACGTGAGATTTAGTCCATGTTATTTGATAATGTAGTATCTAGGAAAAGCAACTTTTAATACTTCCATAGAAGAGTAACTATCTGTAATAATTAGTAGTTTATTGTAGTCGGAGGTAGAGAACCAATTTATTGCTTTATAAATTGCCATTAATTCTGCTTGATATATGTTATTCAGTGGATGATGTCGTATTGCTTGATCATGTATATTATTTCCATCTTTATATATGGTGAAAGCACTGGCTACACCCCCTGGCATGACAGAACCATCTGTGTAGGCTTCCACATCATATTCTTTTGGATGGATGGATTTTCTATCTTCTATAATTCTGATATTTTGGACTCTGTAGTAATTGAGGAATCGATACGATTTTTGTTTCGGCATTATATCGTTAATGTTTAGCTGTGTGTTATTGATTAACAAATTTCTATTTCCTATTTTCAGTTGGTAGTACTGAAATTCATTCTGTATTTTTATTAGGATTGCTGGAGTTCCTGTAAGAAGATATAGAGCTTCGTGAGAGATAGTCCTATAGGTCCGTATTAAGTTTAATAATGCCAAACGCTGAGTTGAACGTAGTAATTTCCGGCCATCAGTATTCAGTTTTGGATACCAAATTTCGTAAGCATACAGTATTTGGCGTTCTATGACTGTTTGATAACTTATTTTCAGGATGTCTGGTTTGATACCTTTATTAAAGAATCGAAATCCTCTAAATCCGTTTACAAAGTTTGCAATCTTTGTTCGAAGGTCTTTCATGTGATCTGTAAAATTGAATTTAGAATCTAACAATTCGCCAAGATATTAAATATTTTTTACCACTTTTATTTTTATATTTTGTAATTTAAATCTCGGATGTCTTCTTTCGAGGAGATTGCTACCGCAAAGCATTGATTGCGTTTTCTGAGTTGAGATTTTTAAACGGAGTTCATCTCAGATATTCTTAAAATGGACTATTTTGTTGTTGGTTGTAACTTCCAGATCTCTTACGGTATTTCCCTCTATTGGAATCAAAAAATCATCTGCGTAAACAATAATATCTTCATATAGAATTTTATAATTTTTAATTATGTAGTTAGCTATAAGAAGCGATAAGAGTGGTCCAAGACAGGATCCCTGAGGCCATCCTTTAAATACCCTGAACCACTCTATATATTCATATTGATTTAAGCCTATACTTCTTTTGCTTACATAATTTTTTAGTAAGGTTTTGAGGTATCTGGGTAACGGTGAGTCATCAATTATTTCGGATAATTGGTGCCAGTTTATTGAATCGAAAGCACCTGTAATATCAAATGATATGATGCCCGCATAAGTATGTTCTTGTAATAATTGTGCAATTTCTCTTTAAGTCTCTCCAGAGCTGATATAGTGCTTCTGCTTTCACGGAAACCGAACTGTTCATCTTTTAGATAGTTTATTGCTTCAAGATAAGTTAAAGTTCTATTTTTTATTAATCTTTCTAGGATTTTACCAATCATGGGTAGTAGTGTAATTGGACGGTATGAATTAGGTTTTGATGGATCTTTGTTTTTCTTTCTAAAATAGATGACTACTCCTTTCTTCCACGTTTCAGGAAAGTGTCCAAGGTAGAGACATTTGTTATAAAATAACTTTATAAGCTTCATATTATTTTTTATCAAATTTTCTAAAATTCTGCCACCTACCCGATCATATCCTGGGGCTTTCTTTTTATTTTGTTGGTTAATTGCATATTGAATTTCTCTATGGGTAAATTTAAAATTGTTATATTCTTTTATTGATAGTGTGTTTGTGTTTTGAAATGATGATTCGAATTCTGGGCTTGTATTGTAATGGTAATGAAGTAACGTTTCTTGAATCTCTTTGTATGTATCATTTTGAGTTGAAGATTCCATGACAGAGTGGATGAGATCTGTATTTTTTAAATATTTCTGCTTCAGAATTTTAAAAGCAGTACCATACTTACTGTTTGTTTCCGAACAAAATGTTATCCAAGAATTAATTTTAGCTTTTTTAATATCTAATTTGTATTTTGCTTTGGCTTTTTTATATTTAATCTTGAGTTCTATAGAATCTGGATTTCTTTTATGTAGTTTATATATAGCATTAAGGTGGCTTCTCTGTACTTTAAGTTTGTCAGTATACCAGGATACATTAATTTCATGAGACAACTTTTTCTTTTTAAGTGATTTTTGCATGATGTTTAAAAGGATAACATTAAATTCCTCTGTCCACTTCTCTAACTCTGGAACAGAATTGACTGCTTTAAGTGTTGAGAGTAATGTTTCTTCATGTTTTTGAAACAGTTTATTGAATTTTTTAAACGTTTCATATTTGGTTTTGAAACGGTATAAATTTCTTATTGTGGGTGTGACATTCAGAGTAAAAGTAATATATCGATGGTCACTTAGTGATTTAAATGTTGAGTCTATTTTCCATGAATCTATAATATTTTTTGAATGTTCACAGCAGAGGGTCAAATCTGGTTTGCCTTTAAACTTGTCTCGTGCAAAAGAACATTCTGAATCGGGATCATTAATAATAGTTAATCTGCTCATTGCTAGATAGTCAAGTAGGATATCTCCTCTAGCATTATTTCTTTTATAACCCCACGCCTGGAGGTGTGCATTGAAATCACCCCCAAGGATAAGGTTCGATGTATCTACTATGACTCTGGTCCATTCTCGGAAGTCTTCATCAAGATTTCCTTTCGGTTTTGAATATTGTGATCCGACTTTAATGAATTTTGATGACAGTGATAGGTTTATAAATACACTGTTATTTGTTTGTAGAGTCTGAATATGAATTAATAAGGGATTGGATACGAGTATTCCCGACGTCTGATTTATTGAATGGTAGAAGGAACATCAAATTGGGATACCCGTGAAGGTGTTATTACTTTTGTGATAATGCTGAACTAAAGCTAAATCTACTTTATTTTCATGTATGTACTTCAGCAATTGGAGATTTGCAGCCTTACAATTATTAAGGTTTATTTGAACTATTTTTAAATGATTTGGTGGGGTCATAGATTCTCCGAAATAATATCTATTGTCTGGTGGGATAGTCTGATTTATTACATATGTAGCATTGGTTGGCGGTTCTACGGTTGAATCTTCTATAGAGTCATCAGAGATATTGAGTGATTTTATTTATGAGAACATACTTTTGAAGGATCATAGGAGATAGTAATATTTTGTTTTCGTTGCAACAATCTTTGAAAAATTGGGCAGAATCTAGAATTTGCACTATGCCTTTCAATCTTTTCAGGTTTTACTGAGGTTTTCGATTCTCTTTCACAGTTGATGCAACGATGACGTCCATAATTTTCTTTTATTTTGCATGTGTCTGTTTTGTGGTTACCTGTGCAATATGCGCAAGTTAAATAATAACTTCTACAATTATCAACTGTATGGCCATAACGTTGACATTTATTACACCTAACCACTGGATTGTAATATTCTATACGACATAAATTAAAATGAATAGGTAATTTTCTTCTTGAAAATAATGCCTTCGCGTAATGTTCTTCTGCATCAAGTACTATTTGGTATGTTTTCATTTTTTGAGTACTTTTGCTATTCCTAGAGGAAAATTCTGCCCCAGTTCTTGATGTATCTTTTCAATTACTTCAGTCTCAGTCACATCTACTGGAATTCCCAGTATAATGACTTTTTTTCTTTTAGCATCTCTAAGATCTGCTTCGGCCAAGTGTCTGAAACCTTCTATTTGATTTATAAAATCAATTAAAACCGCTGTTTTTTCGTCCGATTCTGTTTGGACTATGAGCGAGTTTTTATCTCTTCCTAACGAACATGAGATGTATTTAAATTTTGTATTCCCTTTTATTTTACCATTTAACATGTTTCGTATTACATTAATGGGAATATTTGTTGATTGACTTCTTATTATTAATATTGCTGATTTAGAGTACTTAAAGCAAGGTGTTTTTATAGGTTGATCGGATGTAATTGCAGCAGCATAACTCTAGAGTTGTGCTCTTTTCGATATTTCGGAATCGATTCCATCTTCCAGATGGTCTTGATTATTAACTAAGTTTTGTTGATTTTTTATGGTATGAAATATTTCTTCTATAAGTGATGTTTGTTTAATTTTTTCGGTTATTTCAATCTCTTTGCTCTGAAGTTCTTTTTCCATTTTGTCAATTATTTTTGATTGTTGAGTGATTTGAGTTTTCATTTCGTTTATTTGATGCTGTTGTTCTTTTGTCGTAGTTTTCAGGACGTTATTTTCTTCTTGTTCAAAGTATAGATAATCTTTTATCTGCTGTATTGAGTTCGCTATTTGTGTTCGGATGTCTTCATCATAAATTTTTGAATTACTTTCAATTTGATTTAGGATATCTTCCAATTGATGTAGTGGAGATTTCTCTTGTGTTAAGCTCGTTAGTTCTTGCAATGTCATTGGTATACTAAGAGTGGAACTCTCTCCAGAAAGTACCTGTAAATTCAGATGGGCTGTTTCCAACTCTTCCTGAATCATTTCTTTTCCACAGTCTTCCTTACTTAAAACATTTTTATCACCACCTTCATTTCCTTTGTCTTTATCTTGTATGGATTTTCCACTGTGTATCAGTTTTTCATCTTCAATATATGTTAGACTGTAGGAGGCATTTTGTAATTCAGTTATATTTAATGCCATTTTTGGGAATATCTCTGAGGATGGTGCCTTTAGTATATAGATATTGGTGAAATCTGTCTGTATTAGTTTAAGTCGTCTTTTTAATTCGTCTAAGTATAGTTGGACTATTGCAGATGTTCCTTTAGTGCGCTTTCTTACACCCCTTGTCAACTGCGTCATTAGATCGATAACATCTTGTGAACAACTTGCCTCCTGGCTGTCATATTCTTGAAATTCTCCTTTGTCGGTAATTTCATCGATTATCATGTTGACTATACCTTTTGACAGATGGTCGTCCTCTGTGGCATAATGTTTTGAAATTGATTTTAGGTCTATTTCTAGGCATGAGAGTTTGTTTTTGATTTCTTTTGAGTTGGTGTAGTAGCTTATATAGCTTATATATTTTTCTAGTTTTACTATAAACCATTGGTTGGATATCACATTTTTTGCTTTTCTTTAAATGAATATAGTATTGTTGTGCTATATCGCTAAGATTTAAATTCTTAGTGAATGCATCATTCAAAGTCAACTTTTCAGTCTGATTTTTGTCTACAGTTCTAGGGATTGAACTGATTGGGACGACGTCAACATATGCATAAGTATAAGAGTTGTCGACATATGAGTTCATTTTTAAAAGTGTTAATCAAAATAATGAAATATATATTTATCAAAATAAGGGAAAGGGCATTGCCATAGCCGTCTATACATTTGAAGAAAAGGTAGGATAGATAGGAGAAAGCAAAAACCGGTAGTCATGACTACCGAAAATGACTAAGAGTAAAAAAAAGGGGGGGGGGAGAAATTGAGAAGAAAAAAAAATGAAGTGAAAGAAATAAAATGCCAAAAAGAGAGGGACGTGCAAGGGGAAAATTTTAGAAAATAGTTAATAAAATAATAAAATAATAAAATAAAAATTTAATACCTACCGTGCAGCCAGTAAACACAATAAAAGATAAATACTTTAAACAAAACAATGTTAAATACAGGTTTTAATACAATAAATTTAAATAGAATGTGTTAGCAAATAAATAACATTGTAAAATACATATAAACAGAAGGAAAAAAATGTATACAATTGAGAACATTAATTAAAGTAAAGAGGGAAACAGCGAAGCACACTTGAGGTACCACAGTATTGAGAATCCATGCTGCACACGAAACCCGTTGAGTAAAGAGATAGTGTTGCTTAAAAATAATAATAATAAAAATAATAATAAAAGAGCACTGAGGAGAAAAATGGAGAAAATCTCGCTAAAGGCAAGGGAAATACCCTTAAAAAGAGGTATTACTCGCCAAAACTACCTTAGGGGGTTGGGGGCCCATGGGGGGTAGGGGGAGGGGGAAAGCGTAACACGCTAAAAGAAGAGACATATCTTTAAAAATGGGTAATGCATGCCAAAACATCCACTGGGGAGAAGGGAGAAAGGAGACGAGAAGGACGGGGGGGGGGGGAAGAAAATAAGAGTATTATAACTCAGTACAATTATAAATAAATAGTTTTCAAATGAAGAATTAGTTCAATTTTTTGAATTACTGCTGTAATTGTTTTAAAACAACAACCAGAATAATAATAATAATAATAATGAGATTTACAGTATTAAGATACCATAACTCTGTTCAGGAAAGTGAAGAGCTAACAATATATGCAGTTGAAACCCGATACAGTAATGAGACATTTCTCTGTACAAAAGTTAATACAATAAATAAAATTTGATGCTGTAATTGGGAATAGGGTGAAATAATCAATATTAATGTTATCAATGTTAAACAATATTAAAAGCATCAAAACTCTGTACAAGAGTGTGAAGAACAAAAATGTAAATGGTATCCGATTGAGTTCAAGGTACTACACACTGTACAATATTATAAAAATTTTAAATTTTAAATTTAAAACCCAAAAACGTAACATTTTTTTATCAATAATAAACATAGTTTAAAGGAAGGAGGCCCCTAAAATTATATATTAATGAAACAACATTTAATTTACTTAGACTACCCATAATACAGGTATAAAATTGATATAGTATAATTATTAATTTAAAAGCGTTACTATCATTAAATATGCGTGAAATTCAATATTAAAAGCATCAAAACTCTGTTCAAAATTGTGAAAGAAAAGTAGATGGTAATCAATTGCGTTAAAGATACTACACTCTGTACAATAATTATATATATATATATATATATATATATATTTATCAATAATGAACACAGTTTAAAGGTAGAAGGCCCCTAAAATAATATATTTTAATGAAACAACATTCATTTACTTAGACTACCCATAATACAAGTATAAAATGATATAATTATTAACTTAAAAGAGTTACTATCATTAAGTATGCGTGAAATTCAATATGAAAAGCATCAAAACTCTGTACAAAAATGTGGGAAAAAAATAAAATAAAAATAAATGTTGTTACTGAAAAAACGGTGAAACAACTAAATTATTGAGAATTTAAATGGTTAGAGAGAGAGAAAAAAAACAATAAAATAATTATTATTATAAATTACAACTAAATTAATAATGATAATAATTAGATTTACAGTATCACAATACCAAAACTCTGTTCAGGAAAGTAAAGAGCTAATATTATGTGCAGTTGAAACCCGATACAATAATGAGATATTACTCTGCACAAAAGTTAAAATAATAAATAAAATTTGATGCTGTAATTGAAAATAGGATGAAATAATCAATATTAAAAGTATCAAAACTCTGTACAAGAGTGTGAAGGACAAATAATATGTAAAAGGTACCCGATTGAATTAAAGATACTACACACGGTACGATATTAATTTAAAAGAGTTACTATCAATAAGTATGAGAGAAATTCAATATTAAAAGCATCAAAACTCTGTACAAAAGTGTGAAAAAAAAAATAAATAAATGGTATCCGATTAAGTTAAAGATACTACTTTCTGTACAATAATTATTAAAAAAAAGAAACAAAAAATTAAATTAATAGTGTAAAACATTTAATTAAAACATAAATTTAAATTTAAATTATAAAAAAAAAGAAAAAAAAGAGCAATAATTTTAATAATTAGAATTAATTGAATAAAACAATGTTAAAATCAATGGAAAAATTCAAACGGAAAGTGACATAAACGATGTTTACTAAAACGTATCGTTTATACATTTAAACATCTTTAAAATTTTAACAAACAAGGTACGAAACTAATTTACAGATATTACGCTAAAATACTATTGTTATTTAAAAGACGCTAAATGAAAGGGAAAGGGATAAAATAAGAGTAAACAAAAGAGTTAACCAACTTAAGACTACCATGGAGATAAACATTAAAATGTCGGTAAAATTTTCAAAACAGTAAATAACAAGAACGAAAAATCATGCGCCAAGCATAGATTGTGTAGCACTTTCCAACGCTTCCAAAATAATTTTACAAAACATACCGTTTAATAAGCTAAAAGATAACATCTAAGTAAACAATTTGGAAAACGCATAACATATTTAAAAACATAATTTCAGGAATTTCGAACAGATACAATATTCGGAAAAGTATCCGAGTACTTTTATTCAACCCTGTATATGATCTATAGATTTGTATATATACTATATAGGATGATAAATTTTAGTTTAGTTAGGAAACGCGTAGCACAGTTTAAAATTCTCCTTCTGGAGTTTCTGTCAATAAACGGAAATGTGTTCTCGAACTTTTGTGCTGCCCTGTATATGAAATACAGAATTTATACACACCCAGTAATAGACAAAAAGTGAGTTCAATTTAAAATCGCATTTAGCAACTTAAAACGCACTTCCAGGAATTATTGTTATAACAGACAGTAGAGAATTCTTTTGTGTGTCCCTGTAAATGAACGATGATTGCTGTACCCACACTATTCTGTAGTAAGCCTCTTGTAATGCACCTTAGTGATCTATATAAATTTCAATGCGTTTAAAATAGTGAAACATTATTTAAATAAACCGCAGACGATTTTTCTCCATAGACGTAATGTAACGGAATTCTTTTGACTGTCCCTGTATAGTAACTATAAGTGGTATGCACACCCTATTCCATATTAAGCTTCTTCTAATGCACCTTAGTGATATATATAAATTTCAATGCGTTTAAAATAGTGAAATATTATTTAAATAAACAGCAAATAATTTTTCCTCATAGACCGCAATGTAACGGAATTCTTTTGAGTGTCCCTGTAAAAAAACTACAAGTGCTACACACTTCCGTTGAAATAGGGCACATGCTATAGATAACGACAATAACATATAAAAATTGCAGAGCAATCCGAGCATATTTACGGGAGTTAGAGCACGGACAGACGGCCATCCGGCCATACGGCCAGACAAACCGAAGTCATAAGCACTTTTCAACTAGGTTGGAAAGTGCTAAAAATGGAACGTAAGCAGTTTAAACTTGATGAAAAGTTAAAAATAATATAACATTATTGAAGTACAAAACTTAATAAATAACCCTGGTGCTGTTCATTAGCTTACAACAATTAAAGGTAGAGAAATACGTGCATATTTCATGGAATAAACTGTATTCCATGAAAATGGCAAAACCAGAAGTAAAATGACGTTTACGAGAAAATTAATAAGTGGCTAAATATTCAAGATAGAGACAAGTATGAGATGTTAAAACGTAGACAATAAAACATTGAAATCCGATAAAACACTGAAATATATAAACAGTTGCCACAGGCTGCACAAGTAGGTAAGGAACAGGAAGGTTCGGAAAAGCATCAGCGATCGAAAAGAGGAAATAGAATGATTTTGAAAAATGCTCATAATTTCCGAACCCTCTGTCCGAAATAAATACAAATTACATCAAAATATGCAAAATACTATAAGGAAAAGAAATTTGTATAGATTATGGCTTACCCTTATTGACTCACCCAGTTCCGCTGTTATTAGGCCTTCATTGAAGAGCTCAAAAACGTGCGTACGACTGTTGTCCGCGTAGCCAGGCAGGCAGCAAGGCAGCGGGTACCGAAATCACCCACTCGTGGACAGCTACCAGTGAGGTATAGGAACAATAAGTCCACGAGGGGAAAAATAAACGCTACCCGACACCGATAGCACCCATCCGTTCCAACCCCCACCGCAGGAGGCGCCTGTTTATTAGATTTGAAACAATGAATATAATTACATAACAATAATAAAATATAAAAGGTAAAAAATAACAATTTTTTGCAAATTGAAAGTTAAATATAAAATATTTTCGAAGTACTATATGTTCATGATGTCCTAAATTTATGGTATTTTAGTTCAGAAAGTCAATGGTCAGTTCAGTCATTTTTTTTTTAATTCTTTCGTAATGAAAGAGAAATTTTTATTGAGAATATTATAATTCTCTTTTAACTTTTGAGAGTTTGAAGGATTGAAAATGATATTACGAAGGTTATATCTGAGAGTTTCGTTCTTATCAAAAGGGAAGTGATGGATCATAAGAGGGCAGCATCCGAATATGTAGTGAACTGCATCAATTCTTGCAATGTCATTGGTATACTAAGTGTGGAACTCTCTTCAGGAAGTATCTGTAAATTCAGATGGGCTGTTTCCAACTCTTCCTGACTCATTTCTTTTCCACAGTCTTCCTTACTTAAAACATTTTTATCACCACCTTCATTTCCTTTGTCTTTATCTTGTATGGATTTTCCACTGTGTATCAGTTTTTCATCTTCAATATATGTTAGACTGTAGGAGGCATTTTGTAATTCAGTTATATTTAATGCCATTTTTGGGAATATCTCTGAGGATGGTGCCTTTAGTATATAGATGTTGGTGAAATCTGTCTGTATTAGTTTAAGTCGTCTTTTTAATTCGTCTGATGAATATAGTTTTGTTGTGCTATATCGCTAAGATTTAAATTCTTAGTGAATGCATCATTGAAAGTCAACTTTTCAGTCTGATTTTTGTCTACAGTTCTAGAGATTGAACTGATTGGGACGACGTCAACATATGCATAAGTATGAGAGGTGTCGACATATGAGTTCATTTTTATCTCAGCATGGGATTGTTGTCTCTATCTGAATCTGATTTATTACTGAACTTCTCTTCACACTTATCACTAAACACTAAACTTTTAACTACTTATACCTGTAATCAATCTAGAACCAGGAATACGGGCACCCCACATATGAGGAAGAATTTTGAATTTTGAAGAAAATTTTGAAGAAGAAAGATCAAAATAAAAGCCAAAAGAATAAGCCAAAGAAAAATGGTACCCCCACGTCCAAACCGGAAAGAACTCCCCGTGCTCATACCAGGAATTTTCATGCCAGAAATAATATTCAATAATTTACAATAATAAGGAAGGACAATTCTATAGGTGTTTGTACAATTATTCTATACATGAATTACAAATTGCTATGATATTCAAAACTGTATAATAAGAATTACCCCTATAACAATAATTGAGAAATTGAGATGTATTATTGTTGTTATAATGTTGGACTTTTTATATATAATTATTTACATTATTTGTTATAAAGAGTTATCAAAATGCCCTAAACTAAAAGTAAAAATGATTGCTCCAGACCAAAGAATCACACAGGGTCACAACTTACCTATGTGAGCCTATGCTATAGATACTCCTCGCTGCGCTTGAACAACATAGAGCTATAAAATAGAGTATGGCACTGACACCCCACCCCACCCCCCCCCCCCCCCCAAAAAAAAAAAAAAAAAAAAAAAAAAACACGCCCGCCTAAGCCGGAAGTGAAAATATCAGTGTAGTGCTTACAACCGGACCTACGAAATATGGTATTACTATTTTGCAATATGTTAACTATTGAATGAGTTCATTGATGGGCTACCGGTGATACAAGGGTTAAAACTTTAATAAAACCAAATGGCTAATAAACAACTGGTAGGACTAATTCTAAACATTATGACTAGAAGAATGATATATTACAACACTAGAACAGAAATTAAAGTAAAAAAATCTGTTAATGTTACAGGGAAATAAAAATGGGGGGAGGGAACTGCTGCCGGCGGGGACAGTGTAAGGGGGAGTCACTAGAAGGAATGTGCAGAAAGAAACTCTATTATTACTTATAAGAACAGTGAAACGTTTAATGAAAATAATAAAGTGCCCCTCCCTGCCCCCATTGCCGGTCCCCATAGGAAGGGAGAAAAGTGGAGAAAACCAAATTTCGATGTTGGTAAAAAAGAGAAAAAATGCTGATAATTGGATGTAAGACCCAAGTTACTGCGAGCAAACCAAGGGTTAAAACAGATTATGAGTACTACATTTCTTAAGGATAAAGTACCTCATATAAGCCCCCCATTGTATTTCTATTTTGCTATATGTTTACTATTGAATGAGTCAGTGATGGGTTACCTGTGCAACAAGGGTTAAAACTTTAAGAAACCAAATGGCTAATAAACAGCTGGTAGGACTAATTCTAAACATTATGACTAGAAGAATGATATATTACAACACTAGAACAGAAATTAAAGTAAAAAAAGCTGTTAATGTTAGAGGGAAATAAAAATGGGGGGAGGGAACTGCTGCCGGCGGGTACAGTGTAAGGGGGAGTCACTAGAAGGAATGTGCAGAAAGAAACTCTATTATTACTTAAGAACAGTGAAAATTTTAATGAAAATAATAAAGTGTCCCTCCCTGCCCCCATTGCCGGTCCCCTATATGAGATAGAGAAAAACCGATGATGCCAAAAGATGCAGCGTAAAAAGTTCCCTAGGCGCTGGGGAGCTAATTTTGGAAAAGTATCTAAGCTCTATCTCCCATAGGAAGGGAGAAAATTGAAAAAAAAAAACACAAATTCAAAATAGGTAAAAAAGAGAAATACTATTAAAACGATGTTAAACCTAAAATACTGTGGACAAACCGAGGGTTAAATCAGATTATGATTACTACATTTCTTGATGATAGAGTATTTCTCATAGACCCCCTTGCTATCCAAAAGTTTTACAAAAACAAAGTTTTTTCTTTCCCTTTCCTTTCAAGAAATATTCAATGCCCTCTTAATAAACATATTATTCAAGAACCCTTGAAATATATAACAACCAAGTTTATACTCTTAATCAAACTCCATGTTACTTCAGTAATTAAATATATTAATCCATAACATTGTATATTTATTACTAAATACTGAACCTAGACCTTAACATATTAACAGAAACCTTTAAAATCCCATAATCCCTTATAATGAGTCCCAATTGGTCTACACCAAATTAACCAATGTGTAACTACTGTAATCTGGACCCCATGTCCACCCTAGAACTTAAAATTCATTATTTCTTATTTATCAAATGTTTATTTGTATTCCTTTAATATATATTTCCCACAATTCCACCTTGAAAACCAATCTCTGTTTTGAAACTGGGCTATATTTTTACCCAGAATCCTAACTTTATTTAGATGCTACTTGGGTCTGTAAACAATGCTGTATTTTAATAACTAAACTCCCCAATACCATAAGGCAAACTAAAATAACAAGATAGGACAGTTACGGTAAAAATTGTAATGGCAACAGTGCTAGCGCCACCAGTGACAAGGGGGAAGAACTAACCAGCCTCCGTAATTTACTTATGTCGTTGAAATTCGTTAATGCTCTATGTTTTGTATGTCTATTTTTCTTCCGCGAGGCCGGGACGACAGACAGTGTTGAATTCAGACACTTTTCCCCGGGAGGGATTTTTGGGGCTCCGGGGGGGACATTATAGACTTCCGGGGGGGAAAATTGCACTTTTTGACCATTGAAAGTATAAAATCTCAAATCTTCCGGGGGGGACATTTCAATGCTCCGGGGGGGAATGTCCCCCCCGGGCCACCCCCTGAATTCAACACTGACGACAGATACAAATATTCTTTACAATTGATCTTTGGCGCGTAGTTTAAGAAGTGTATTTTTATTCTGTCTTTTATTAATATTGAAACAACAGTTCTTTTCAGAACTTTTTCATCATGTCTAAAAATGTGAAAGTATGTCAGGCAGAATCTTGTCTGCATACAAATAGAAATTCTAGAGATCTGTCCTTTTTTGCTTTTCCTGAGAACACAAAACGGTAAGTGATGTTTATTTTACGTATAAGCATTTGAATAAAATTTTCTATGCTTTTATAAAAAAAAAAAAAAAAAAAAAAAAAAAAAATGTTTACTAGACTACTTATGGCATTTTATTTATTTTTGTAGGTTGGAAAAGTGGATGACTAGTATTAAATTGAAGCCAAGTTCTAACATATATAAATTTTTATGTGCTGACCATTTCCCTATGTCGTGTTTTACAAACACGTTGAGACGTCGATTATTGCCTGATGCTGTGCCTATTTTCCAAAAAGCTGGCAGATATGAAATTACCAATTCTGCTACTGTTGAAAAGTAAGTAAACTGTAAAATAGATTGATTTTGTTAATGCATTAAAACTTATTTTTATATAATTTTTGCCTGATATTTTTAAGGTATCCAAAAGTAGATCTAGGGAACATCTAAGGCTTTTTTAGGACCCTTTTACTAGCCTTTAAATTCTTTATTATCTTCATAACTTTTTACACAGATTAATTTTATAATTGTATTACAAATTTTGCATTTTTTAAATGTATACTGGTTAATAATTGCTGTACAAGTTAGCAAGACACACTGACATATTTTTTTGGTTTCTTGTATGCGAACCCGAATACAGAGTAGTTAAAAGTGGGTTTCTCAAATTATTTTATTATTATTATTTTGGGTACTTTTATGTTAGCTGGGCACCAGTGATATGTATAGATATACACACGCACACATATATATATATATATGTATGTATATCACTGGTGCCTGGCTAACATAAAAGTACCTTATTTTGATAAATCTATATGTTAACTGCACCTAGGGCCAGCACATCATATATTATTATAATGTCATATATGCTTTATAATTTGGTAATAAATCTTGGTTGCTTCGCGATTCATCCTCAAAGGGCTGCTATAACATAAAAGTACCAATTTTTTTTTCATCAAAATGAAATACGGATTTTTTTTAACCCTATCACTATGTCCTGGGGTCTACGCGGACCCCAAGCACTTTCAACAAGTTGTCAAAAAAATCCATTACTCACTGAGTAGTTTCAGCCAGTGTTCTCTCGTATCATAATGTTTGTAACACACGGTAAAAATTAAACTGTACAAATATAAGTGGTACTTTTTTTTATTAATTGATAAATAAATAGCATATTTGTCCTGGGCAACAACAGGGCATAGTGATAGGGTTAAATATGAACAGTTTTTATTATTCAAGGAATTGTTAAAAAAATCATCTTTAAATTTTACACAATAAATGAAATTTCAAAATTTAAAGTTAATTTAAAAAAATGATTAGATTACATGCTCAAGATGCATGATAAACACACACTTAGAAGTGTTACCACTAAGCACACTTCATGTTCACATCAGCAATTCTTTCTTAGTTTCTTACACAGATCGATCTGCTCGGCCAAAGCACTATTCAGTACACCACATACTTACTTCATAATCAGGGCTTGAAATTCAATTTTTCCAAGGAGTGGAGTCTCCCTCCCAACATTGTTAAATGGACAGGAGTTGTAATGTTTGGGAGGGGGAAAAAATATTTTATTAAGAAAAAAAGCAAAAAATTACGCAAATCGATTGCGGAAAAAAATGCGAATTTCGCCGATCGATTGCAGAAAAACGCAAAGTTCGTCTATCTGTTGCGAAAAAAATGCAAAATTTGTCAATCGATCGCGGAAAAAACTCAAAGTTCGTCGATCAGTCGCTTAAAAAATGCAAAGTTCGTCGATTAGTCGTTTAAAAAATGCAAAGTTCGTCGATCAGTCGCTTAAAAAATGCAAAGTTCGTCGATTAGTCGTTTAAAAAATGCAAAGTTCGTCGATTAGTCGTTTAAAAAATGCAAAGTTCGTCGATTAGTCGTTTAAAAAATGCAAAGTTCGTTGATCAGTCGTGAAAAAAAAGCAAAGTTCGTTGATTTGTCGCGGAAAAAAACACAAAGATCGTCGATCAGTCGCGATAAAAAAGCAAAGGTCGTCGACCAGTCGCGAAAAAAAGCAAAGTTCGTCGATTTGTCGTGGAAAAAACGCAAAGTTTGTCGATCAGTCGCGGAATAAAAAGCAAAGTTCGTCGATCAGTCGCGGAAAAAAAGCAAAGTTCAACGATTTGTCATGGAAAAAATGAAAACTTCGTCGATCGGTTACGGGAAAAGAATCACTAAATTTATCGCTCGGTCGCAGGTAAATTAAATAACGCAAATTTCTCCGGAAAATGGTGAAATATTTTGGGCGGGAGGCCTCCTGCCAACGATATTTTTTTGGGCGGGATTTCAAAATTTTCGGTGCAAATCCTGCAATCCAGCCCTAATAATGAATAAAAGTTTGACAATATGACTTATAGGTTAAGTATGTTTTATATGTCAGCACTTTTTGATTTTTTTTTTCTTTCTTTTAGGTTACCTGTGAATATTCAAGTGATTCCCCCTGTGCAGGACACTGACAGTCTGGAAAATTCCCAAATAAGTGAAAGTGCCACTACTTCAAAAAGTTTCTTTTCATCTACCCCAAATGTCTCAGATTTAATATCTAATGAAGAGGAAAATTCATTTAAGCAAACACCAAAGAGCCGAAAAATCAATCGATATAAAACTGCCATCTGTAGATTGAAAAAACGATTATTCAGTGGAAAATATCCAGCATCTAATCCATCAAAATTTGAGCTGTTAAAAGCCATGAAAAAACATGTACGCCCTTCCCTCTATAACATTCTTGAAGCCCAGTTAAGAAACTCTGGTCCAGCAAAAGGAAGACGATGGTCAGCTTCTGATAAAGCCTTTGCTTTCAGTATTTATATCCGCAGCCCTGCAGCATATAAAAGTTTAAAACGGTTTTTGGTTTTGCCTACACGGCGAACTCTAAGGCGCTCTGTCCAAGGAGTTTGTCAGACAACTGGATTTTGTCCTGAAGTATTTGACATATTAAAAGAAAAGGTGAATCAAATGAATGATGATGAAAAGCAGTGCGTCCTTACATTTGACGAAATGTCAATTAGATCCTCTCTTCAATACAATGCGAAAACTGATACAATTAATGGTTATCAAGATGAAATTTCAGTCCGTGATAATCATAATATAAAAGTAGCTACAGATACTCTAGTTTTTATGGCAAAAGGAATACATGAAAATTGGAAACAAGTTTTGGGATATTTTCTTGTCCACAAAAGTATGCCTGGCCAATCGCTAAAAACAATTGTAGTATCATGTATTGAAAAACTTCAAGCTATAAACCTTGATGTCTTAGCTACAGTATGTGATCAAGGCTCAAATAATATTAGTCTTTTTAATGAACTTGGACTGAGCCCTGAAAAGACATCTTTCAAGGTTCAAAATCGTGATGTCCATTTTATGTTTGATCCACCTCATTTATTAAAGGCATTGAGAAATAATTTAATGAATCACAAGCTGGAATATGAACGTGAAAATTTTGGCATTGTCACTGCTGAATGGAAATATATAAATGATTTTTATGAAATAGATAAAGGTATTGAGCCTCGGGTGGCTCCTAAATTGACCAAAAATCACATTAATCCTGTTGGACGAAGTAAAATGAAGGTAAAATTGGCATCCCAAGCTCTAAGTACATCTGTAGCTGCAGGAATATCGTTGTTGGGATCAGTTGGGAAATTTGATGAGGCTGCAGCTCATACAGCTTTTTTTATTTCCACAATTGATAAGCTGTTTGACAGTTTCAACAGCAAACAAATATATGATAAGAAGAAACTGCTTTGTTCTGTAAAGAAAGATTCAGACCACGTAAACTTTTGGCATGATATGCTGAAGTTTATTCAAAGTTGGAAATTCATAAACGTTAATGGTAAAGAGGTTCACACACATTGCAAGAAAGGTTGGTTAGTGACTGTGAAATCTGCTATTAATGTATGCAAGATAATATTAGAAAAACATGACAATGTTTTCATGAGACGTTTCAATCAGGATGCGCTGGAAAACACATTTTCTATAGTTCGTTCAAAGAGGGGAAATGACAGTAATCCTGATTGCTCTCAATTGACCAGCTGTTTGAGAGCAGTTATGGTAAATAACATTTTTAACTCAACTAAGGCATCAAATTGTGAAGCAGATTTTGATAAGATTCTAATTTCTTTAAAACACAGAGTTTCATCAAAATCCACCAATATTGATGAAATTTTTCAGGGGGATGGTTGTGTTACTTCCACAACACATGATGTTGATACTTCAACATTTACTGTCCCTGAAATTCCTAATGACCCTGTAGTGTCCAATGTTCAATATTATATTGCTGGTTATATAGGTAGAAAAACTGTTGAAAAATTAAAAAATTGTGAAGAGTGTGCAAATAGTCTACTAACACAGTCTGATGATGATCATGCTAATGAAGGTCATTCTTTGTTGACAAACTTCAAAGAATATCCAGGTGCTAAACTTAAGAGGCCTAAAATAACTTTATTTAATCTAGTAAAAGAAATGTATAACATTGATTTGTCTCAAATTTTCTGGAGCAAGGGTGTGTTAAAAAATATGATATTGTTATTTAGGAGAATGATAAATTTTAGTAGGTTACAATTGCACGATGCACATAAAGAGATTGCACAAAAGATAATATTTATATTATTTTCTAAAATTCAAATCTATTCACATATAAAGAAAAGGAACCATGAACTAAAGTTGGAATTCTATTCTAAAAATAAAAAGAAGTGAAAGATTTAATATTTTTGAAGGTATTATCCTGTTAATATATCGGTATTGTTAATATTTCTTTAATTCTAATCTGTTCTTTTAATTTTTTAAATGTGTCAAAATTGAGTGTTTATATTGAAAATTTTAGAGGTAGGGGCCAACTTCATACTTCAATTGTGCCCAAGCTTGTTTTCTTTAACATGGATTTTAAAAAGACATAATTTCAGTTAAATGGCTGTTTGATATTTTCATATATTTGATATTTATTTTCAAAATATTGTGTATGAAATTTTGTATATTTTCAGTCAAAACAAATGTAAATTAAATTTGTAAAAATGAAGGAATTTGTAAAAGTAAAAATGAAAAACAGAGGGAGAATTTTGGTAAATACACGTTTAGATTACGGTGATGAAAAAAAAACAACAACAAAAAGTTTTCATCTTTGTTTGTACATTAACATTATTTATAAATACTTTTTACTTTTAAAACTTTTAAGGTATATGGAATTACTCTTTGTTTGGTGAATTAATAATGAAATAAAAGCTGTTTTTGTTAGTCAATTTGATTTTACTATTATGGTTTCTATTTGTAATATTTTAGTAATATTTTTGTCGACTAACGACTTTAGCTTCTTTTTTTCTTGGGACCTATAGACTCATTTCATGTTTTTTGACACATTTTTTTCACTATTTCTCTCCCGATCTACATATTAATTGCACACCAATTTTGAGATTTTTCACCCGACTGGTGAATTTTATGATTTTTCCCCATGACCAATCGGCGTATTTCATAATTTTTTTCCTTCGACTGATTGAAGAATTTCAGGAATATTTCTGAAGATCCACTGCCCTATTTCACATGCGACCAATTGGCAAATTTCGAGACATTTTTCTCGTGACCTATTAGCAAAAGTCATTGGGGGGGGGGGGGGGGGGGTCTGCGACTGATCGACCAATTCTGCATTTTTTCTGCAACCGGCCAAAAAATTTCAAGATTTTTTTTTCTCACAATCAACTGATAAATTTTGAAATTTTTTTCTCATGACCGATCAATGATTTTTGCATTTTTCCCCGCAACTGATTGAAGAATTTCATAACTTCCTTTATGCTCTACAGACAAATGTAAAATAATTTTTCCTCGCATTTAGTCGACGATTTTTGAGATTTTTTCATCAATTAACTGGCAAATTTCGCAATATTTTTCATGATCGATCGACACATAAACAAAAAAAAATTCCGTGACTAATTGAAGAATTTGTTTGACGATCCACTGATGAATGTCGGCTCTTTTTCCCTACAAACGATTTGCGAAATTGGTGCTGATTCTTTTTTTGGTGTATTTGAAACCTAAATAAGGCAGAAGAAAGTTTTAGTATTTGCACATCTAATTTTTTTAAATACCAAAAAATTAAAAATATTTCCCAAATTTATGTATGATTTATTTACTGTTTATGCACAATTCAAAGTTTAAGGATGCAAAATATTGTGACATCACAAAATTTTATTTCTATTTTCTGCAGACTAGAGCTTGGCACCAAACTTGACATTATTAAATCCCATAGTTTTTTGCGAGTGTAAAAAGCAAATTATATCTGTTTTCAATTGAATATTTTTGAAAATATCATCATATTTATGAACCCTGGTTTAGATGTTTACTGAGTATTGCTAGTTTAATACAGCTCAAAAATTCATGAAAATAAAATATCTTACAAAAGTAAGTTTTTAGCAAAACAAGAATCAAATAATTTACTTGTCAATATGACATCATATGTTCTCCAAAATCATAGTAAGATAATTTATTTTGATGAAAGAAAATCAACCCATTTAAAAATTTTTTTTTTAGCATGACAGCACTTTTATCAATAGAACGAACCTGCTTCTGCAATTAAAGGATGTTAAACTGCTACTCATTCAATTATATTTAATTTAACTGACAAATTTCGTGATATTTTTTCATGACCGATCAACAAATTAAAAAAAAAATCCGTGACTAATTGAAGAATTTTTTTGATGATCCACTGATGAATGTCTCATTAACTCAGCACTGTTTTCTGCTTTTGATGATTTATATTTTGTAAATTTCCTTTGTGGTATTAATGGTGTATAAAATAAATGCTTTAATGTAGTGATAACATGTTTCTTTACAGTTTATAAACATATTAAGTTGATTAGTCAATATGATATGTAACTTTGAATTGAATAAATAATAAAAATGTATTCATGCCAAATAAAATTATATATATATATATCATCATCAGTTCCTCTTTTTCTTATTTGCATTTCTTTTCAATTATATTTATTCATATTGGTGTACATGTATTGCATCACAGACATTAATTCCACCACATCCAATGATGTCATCACATTTCATACAAGCAAAATTAATATAAAGGAAATATTTTCATTATTGTTAACCAAAATTTGATGTAGTGACACAACTTGTATTTTAAAGTATAATATCAGTTTCTCTCTCTTTTTTTGTTTTCTTTTTATAAAATAGATTCATATAATTCTCAAAAATTGTAAAAATGATTTTTTCCCCCATCAGTAATTTTATTATTTCTTATATGTTATGCAATATAAAAAGACTTTTCTGAAAGTCTTATTTGTTAACTTTTACTTCCATCACAGTCTTTTGCAATATAAAATACCCAAATATTAATTTATGTAGCACACAATTAGTTTTTAGTGATCATAATTATATCTGGTGCAAAATGAAATATAAAATGAAATATTTATGTAATTGATATTTGAAACTAAAATTTTCCTAAATATTTGGTGTGCATATATAATATTATAAGCACAAGAAATTTGCATGCGTTACAATATTGAAATTCAAATTTGAAGATAACAATTAGCAAAGACTGCACTTGAGTACGAAAAAAACGGGGAATAAAAAACAAGAAAACCACAAAAATCACCTATTTATCAGGGTTATGCAATTGTTTTCTTAAATCCAAAATGAAAATAGCCATTTCCCTCATTTAAATATTATTTAAAAAATTAACTTATTTACATTAAATTGGCTACAAAAATGTTATGGTGTCCCCATTTGGATCTTTGCTGCAGGACTCTTCATATTGTTAGTCGGGCGTTGTAATTAACGCCAAAATTTTATTTTTGCAATTTTAAATATTTTCTATTTAAATCAGTGTTCAGAATTAGCGGTCATTAGTCGTCAAGTGCAAAATAGTGCACTTTTTTATTTTATTTTAACAATCAAATGTAGATGTATTATGTTTTTTTTTTTTTTTTTTTTTTTTTTTTTTTTTCACAGTAAATTCAATTGTAATAATTAACATTTGACAAAATTTTGTCTTAAATGATTAAGTGCGTTTTCCTATTAATTTCTAAAAATGCTTTACATTAGTTTTACAGTTGTTTCAATTATTATAATCATGGAGATTAAGAACTTCAATAATTTTATATTAAAAACAAAATATTCATGTTTTTTTTTTTTTTTTTTTTTTTTTTTTAAAGCTAGTATACAATATTAGTTATGTTAAAAATGAATTTTAGAAATTGCAGCTAAAATTTTTAATCTGACGCCTAAGATACTTACAGTAGGCGTTATTTGACATCTACGGTTTATTTCTCAATTTCTATCACTAGTTACCATAAGCACACACAAAGTGTTGTATGTTGTGTTGTCTTGAACACAACAAGTGAATGTACAGATGAACATAAGACATTGACAATATATTTTAATTTAAAAGATATACAAATTTGTGTATAAAGCTATTTTCAAATTTAAATACTTTTTTTTTTTTTTTTTTTTTATTTTTGCATATTCAAGAAATTATTTTAACTCATAGAAGGTATAATTTGCTCCTATTCTTATATACGTTCCTAGAAATCGAATAAAATATTTTATTTTCTTATAAAAATATAGCATTTCTTAGAACTATATTTTCTCTGATCTATATTTACTCAGTAACATAATAAAGAAGTAAATTTCTGAGACTTGAGTGTAATATTTCATATGTTTTTATAGTATACCATTGCTTTATGCAGTTTTAAATTAAAAACCCTAGAAGATCCTGTTGAAAACGTAAACATCAAACTTTATTGTAACCATATAATACACAAGTACAAAGAATAAAAAAATGAATATCATTTATTCATCATGTTTTCTGTAAACCAAAGTGAAAATAGTTATTTGACTCTTTAAAATATTGTTTAACTTATTGCACGTTATTTAAATTAAAAACAATCTTTTTATTTTCTTAGATAAAGAGAAAATGCATACATTTTAAAAGATTATTGTAACAATTGTTTTAATGCATTAAAATTGATAAAATAATAACATCGGTTAAAAAAAATTTCCTTCCAATTAGAAATATTTATGAAATTTCCGATTTTTTATTTGAATTATTTTCACGTTATTTAAATTAAAAACAACCTTTTTATTTTCTCTGATAAAGAGGAAATACATATATTTTTTAATGTTATGGTAACAATTGTTTTAATACATTAATATTCATAAATTAATAACACATCGCTTCAAAAAATTTTCCTAACAAGTGGGAATGTTTATGAAATTTCCAATTTTTTATCTGAATTATTTTCTTTGTAACATAAATAATAAATTTCGTACATTTTTATATTATACCATTGCTTTTCAAAACGATTTTTCTTTTAATTGTTTATCGTTCACCCTTCTCGTACGGAAAAAAATCCGCATAATATTCTGTTGAAAATGTAAACATTACATGCAGCGATCGAAAAAGAAAGATCATAGTAATGTAGAGTGTCAATAACAGTAATATTCCAAGGATGAGAAGTTTCTTCCCCATTGTCACTAAAGGCGCTGCGATCGTAATCGCGTTACCATTGAGTTCTATGATATTGTCCTCTACACTAAGGTCTGGAGCTAATCACTAGAGATATTTACAATTGAATACTGAGTGACAACTCAACACTACGGAACTTTATAAATGAACCGAAAGTAGCAGCCAAAAATAAATGGCGTGATGATACTGCAAAGGCATCCATCTTGGATACCACAGAATTTCATAAAGAATTTTTTACTTTAAATATTTATAATACACTTAATATCCAACCAATTTCAAAAATGAAGACTTTTTTATGTACAGCAGTTAATCCTACATTAAAATTCAACGTCAAATCTTAAATAATTTTACTAATTCCAATTGAAAAATACAAAATTCCATTTGTTATGAAAAAGTCTATGGGTGAATAGCATTATGACACATACTTAAGATTTACGATAGCACAGTTTACAAATTATATTCATAAAACCACTAAAAATAAACATACAATTTTTGAAAAAGGTGACGGAGAACACCTTGTATGTCTATTTAATGAAAGAGAATAGTTTTTATGAGATTTAAAGTAATTAATTATTAAATAAAAGCATTTTCAAAAAAGTAAACAGTGGCCAATCTCGGCAATGTAAATCTCAGAAGCCTGTACTAGGATACATTTTAAGTACTTAAACAATGAAAAAACCTAACAAAAACAATCTCCAGACCGTTATAATTAAGTATTAAAAGTCAAATGACCCATTAAACGAGTCTGAACATTAATATTAATTAAAAACTAGGACAAATGATAGCACAGCTTACCAGCATTGTAGACCCGGAGCAAGTGTGCTCCAGAAAACAAACATTGAATTACTAAAATACTTAAAATGTCCAAATGACTTGCAAATTTTTATTGAGCAGAGGATTTAAATTCCTCCCCCCCTCGTTAAAAAAAAATGAAAAGATCTGGGGACGGGAAGTATGTGAAAAAAAATTTCAAATTAAAAATGACATGCCGATCATCCACACAGTGCACGTCAGCACTCAGAACCAGAAAACAAACTATGAAATTTTAAAAATAGTTAGAAATGTGCAAATGACTTACAAATTTTTATGTACATACTATAAATATGCCTCCCCCCTGGTAAAAAAAAAATAAAAAGTTCTGGAGAGCGGGGACCGAAATCACCCACTCGTGGACAGCCACCCGTGAGGTATAGGAACAATAAGTCCACGAGGGGAAAAATAAACGCTACCCGGCACCGATAGCACCCATCCGTTCCAACCCCCACCGCAGGAGGCGCCTGTTTATTAGATTTGAAACAATGAATATAATTACATAACAATAATAAAATATAAAAGGTAAAAAATAACAATTTTTTGCAAATTGAAAGTTAAATATAAAATATTTTTGAAGTACTATAAGTTCATAATGTCCTAAATTTATGGTATTTTAGTTCAGAAAGTCAATGGTCAGTTCAGTCAATTTTTTTTTTTTAAATTCTTTCGTAATGAAAGAGAAATTTTTATTGAGAATATTATAATTCTCTATTAACTTTTGAGAGTTTGAAGGATTGAAAATGATATTACGAAGGTTATATCTGAGAGTTTCGTTCTTATCAAAAGGGAAGTGATGGATCATAAGAGGGCAGCATCCGAATATGTAGTGAACTGCATCTCCTTCTGCTTTATCGCATGGACATCTAGGTGAGGCTCTTTTTCTTATTTTATGTAAGTATTGTGGGAAACTGCCATGGTTACTCAGATAATACGGCAGTGTTGGCTGTTTGCAGAGATAATTTGGATCGACTTTATTTATAATTTTATAGTCGGAGGTTCGTTCGGTTAGAGGTTTGTACTATTCAATGTGCAAATTAAGGAATTATCCGGTGCGTGCGTAGCACGACCGGTATACGGTGCCGAAGGCAGCGGGGACCCGGGTCGGCGGTTCGTTCGGCTCGAGGGGGATGCGAGCCAGAGGGTCGTTCGTTTCGATGTTTTATAAAAAAGGAGTTTTCAAAATATTCGAGGCACCGATGTAAATTAGGGGCCCGTTGGCGGGCGCAGCCAGCTAGTCACAATTATTAATGTCGGTAAACGTCTGTCTGTCTCTCTGTGTGTGTGTGTGTGTGTGTGTGTGTGTGTGTCTGTCTGTTAGAGGTTAAAGTCTGCGAGCGAAGCGAGCTGCGAAGCGCATTTTATGTCAAGAAATTCCGAAAAATCCGGACATTCCGGAGTTATAGTTTTCGAAGAAGTCGGCCCATAATTAAGAACGTTATTAATTAAAAACCTCATCAAAATTAGCAAAACAAGAAGCAGTTTTATTGAAACCCGAAAATAAAATTTCCGTTTTGATAATCGCAGACCTCCAATTTGTCGCTTTTTTTTTAACGCATCATCGAATAATAATAATAAAAAAAAAATCTACCGGAGGTATCAATTCGAAAATCGGGGTACACACGCGGCCGATTTTTGTCGTTCTAAAAAGTCAAATTTTTGAAATTCGGACCGTAACTTTTCTTTATTTCGGCCAAAAACTGACCAGACATCCAACATTGACCCCAGACGGGAAAAGGTTGCTGTAAAGAATGCCGGGTTGACACATCCGAGATGAAATCGCTCCATTCCTTTTTGAAACAAGTGGAAATAATGACTCTACATTCACGAAAATTTGCACACATGTGTATAAACAAATTGCAAATTCAACAAAAAAAAATTCGTAACAATCGACCAGTAATTTTTAAAGATATCAATTAAAACTCATTAGTGAAAATGGAAAATAAATTTATTTCTTACCGAAGAGGAAGCTATACTGAGATTGGCAGGTGTTTTGATAATATCAGTGGAAGAATAGGAGACATCGCGACGCTTCTGACAAAAGAGATAAATTGATAAAACAAAGCATTTGAAAATTATTAATGTTTTTATAGGTGATATAAATTTTTTAATAATATCGGATTTTCGAATATGAAATGTATGCATCCTTGCTCAGAGTGGGCTAACATTTCAGGGATTCAAAAAATTTCGAATTCCGACCATAATTTTTTATTTTAACAAAATCCCGATTTTTGTATAGGGAAAAAAAAAAAAAAAGAAGAAGAAGCTAACGGATTGGCTATTTCTTTTCAAAATATCTCCCGTCGTATGGGTCCCATCGCGAAGCGGTATGGCTCATTCAACTCGACATCAATAGCGCTTACATATTTTAGTTCCCAGTTTCACCACCAGGGGCGCTTCCGTAAATCTGGTTCTATTGGCCCGATTACGACGGGGTTTGGCTCTTTCGACTGGATTTCAATAGCTTTACAGATTTGGGTTAGTTCGCATAGAACAGATTGCGCCCACTGGTGGTGTAATTAAAGAATTTTGCCGCTAACTCGGGTTCTATGGTTCACATCACGACGCGGTTTGGCTCATTCGACTCGGCATCGATAGAGCTTATCGATTTAAGTTCGTTTTTTTCATCACCAGGGGGCGCTTTCCTATCTCCGGTTCTATGGGCACGAAGAAGACGGGATATGGCTCATTCGACTCGACATCGAAAGCCTTAACGATTTCAGTTATGATTGTATAAACAGATTGCACCACCTGGTGGTGGAAGGTGGGACTAACGTATACTGCAGCGCGTGCGCAGCACGACTGCTATACGGTGCCGCAGCCAGCGGGGACCCGAGCCGGCGGTTCGTTCAGTTAGATGTTTATAGTATTCGATGTGCAATTTAAGGGATTATCCGGTGCGTGCGTAGCACGACCGGTATACGGTGCCGACGGCAGCGGGGACCGAAATCACCCACTTGTGGACAGCCACCCGTGAGGTATAGGAACAATAAGTCCACGAGGGGAAAAATAAACGCTACCCGACACCGATAGCACCCATCCGTTCCAACCCCCACCGCAGGAGGCGCCTGTTTATTAGATTTGAAACAATGAATATAATTACATAACAATAATAAAATATAAAAGGTTATGAATAATGTAAAAAGTAACAATTTTTTGTAAATTGAAAGTTAAATATAAAATATTTTCGAAGTACTATAAGTTCATGATGTCCTAAATTATGGTATTTTAGTTCAGAAAGTCAATGGTCAGTTCAGTCAAATTTTTTAAAATTATTTCGTAATGAAAGAGAAATTTTTATTGAGAATATTATAATTCTCTTTTGAGAGTTTGAAGGATTGAAAATGATATTACGAAGGCTATATCTGATAGTTTCGTTCTTATCAAAAGGGAAATGATGGATCATAAGAGGGCAGCATCCGAATATGTAGTGAACTGCATCTCCTTCTGCTTTATTGCATGGACATCTAGGTGAGGCTCTTTTTCTTATTTTATGTAAGTATTGTGGGAAACTGCCATGGTTATTCAGATAATACAGCAGTGTTGGCTGTTTGCAGAGCTAATTTGGATCAACTTTATTTATAATTTTATAGGTATCTCTGCCCTTATTACTTGAGTCGCAAATGGCTTGCCAGTCAGAGATGGTTTTCTTTTTAAAATACAATTTTGCTATTGAAATGGGGAACAACAGATTCTTGATTGATATTGTTCTTGTAAGAGGGCTTTCTTTGCTAGGAGATCATCTCTCTCGTTGCCAGTGTCACCCACATGAGATTTAGTCCATGTTATTATAATGGATTTATCAGGAATTTGAAGTAATTGATTGTAAATGTTTTTGATAATGTAGTTTCTAAGAAAGGCAACTTTTAATACTTCCATAGAAGAGTAACTATCTGTAATAATTAGTAGTTTATTGTAGTCGGAGGTAGAGAACCATTTTATTGCTTTATAAATTGCCATTAATTCTGCTTGATATATGTTATTCAGTAGATGATGTCGTATTGCTTGATCATGTATATTATTTCCATCTTTATATATGGTGAAAGCACTGGCTACACCCCCTGGCATGACAGAACCATCTGTGTGGGCTTCCACATCATATTCTTTTGGATGGATGGATTTTCTATCTTCTATAATTCTGATATTTTGGACTCTGTAGTAATTGAGGAATCGATACGATTTTTCTTTCTGCATTATATTGTTAATGTTTAGCTGTGTGTTATTGATTAACAAATTTCTATTTCCTATTTTCAGTTGGTAGTACTGAAATTCATTCTGTATTTTTATTAGGATTGGTGGAGTTCCTGTAAGAAGATACAGAGCTTCGTCAGAGATAGTCCTATAGGTCCATATTAAGTTTAATAATGCCAAACGCTGAGTTGAACGTAGTAATTTGCGGCCATCAGTATTCAAGTTTGGATACTAAATTTCGTAAGCATATAGTATTTGGCGTTCTATGACTGTTTGATACCATATTTTCAGGATGTCTGGTTTGATACCTTTATTAAAGAATCGAAATCCTCTAAATCCGTTTACAAAGTTTGCAATCTTTGTTTGAAGGTCTTTCATGTGATCTGTAATATTGAATTTAGAATCTAACAATACGCCAAGATATTTAATATTTTTTACTACTTTTATTTTTATATTTTCTAATTTAAATCTCGGAAGTCTTCTTTCGAGGAGATTGCTACCGAAATGCATTGATTGCGTTTTCTGAGTTGATATTTTTAAACCGAGTTCATCACAGATATTCTTAAAATGGACTATTTTGTTGTTGGTTGTAACTTCCAGGTCTATTACGGTATTTCCCTCTATTGGAATCAAAAAATCATCTGCGTAAACAATAATATCTTCATATAGATTTTTATAATTTTTTATTATGCAGTTAGCTATAAGAAGCCATAAGAGTGGTCCAAGACAGGATCCCTGAGGGCATCCTTTAAATACCCTGAACCACTCTATATATTCATATTGATTTAAGCCTATACTTCTTTTGCTTATATAATTTTTTAGTAAGGTTTTGAGGTATCTGGGTAACGGTGAGTCATCAGTTATTTCTGATAATTGGTGCCAGCTTATTGAATCGAAAGCACCTGTAATATCAAATGATATGATGCCCACATAAGTATGTTTTTGTAATAATTGTGCAATTTCTCTTTAAGTCTCTCCAGAGCTGATATAGTGCTTCTGTTTTCACGGAAGCCGAACTGTTCATCTTTTAGATAGTTTATTGCTTCAAGATAAGTTAAAGATCTATTTTTTATTAATCTTTCTAGGATTTTACCAATCATGGGTAGTAGTGTAATTGGACGGTATGAATCAGGACTTTATAAGCTTCATATTATTTTTTATCAAATTTTCTAAAATTCTGCCATCTACCCGATCATATCCTGGGGCTTTCTTTTTATTTTGTTGGTTAATTGCATATTGAATTTCCCTATGGGTAATTTTAAATTGTTATATTCTTTTGTTGATAGTGTGTTTGTGTTTTGAAATGATGATTCGAATTCTGGGCTTGTATTGTAATGGTAATGAAGTAACGTTTCTTGAATATCTTTGTATGTATCATTTTGAGTTGAAGATTCCATGACAGAGTGGATGAGATCTGTATTTTTTAAATATTTCTGCTTCAGAATTTTAAAAGCAGTACCATACTTACTGTTTGTTTCCGAACAAAATGTTATCCAAGAATCAATTTTAGCTTTTTTAATATCTAATTTGTATTTTGCTTTGGCTTTTTTATATTTAATCTTGAGTTCTACAGAATCTGGATTTCTTTTATGTAGTTTATATATAGCATTTAGGTGGCTTCGCTGTACTTTAAGTTTGTCAGTATACCAGGATACATTAATTTCATGAGACAACTTTTTCTTTTTAAGTGATTTTTGCATGATGTTTAAAAGGACATCAGGCAGCGGGGACCCGATCCGGAGGTTCGTTCAGTTAGATGTTTATACTATTCGATGTGCAATTTAAGGGATTATGCAGTGCGTGCGCAGCACGACCGGTATACTGTGCCGCAGCGGGGACCAGGGTCGGAGTTTCGTTCGTTAGAGTTTTATACTATTCAATGTACAAATTAAGCGATTATCCGGTGCTGAAGGCAGCGGGTACCCGGTTCGGAAGTTCGTTTGGTTCGAGGTTTATCCTATTCGAGGTTTTACAAGATTGTAGGTTTTACAAGATTCGAGGCACCGATGTAAGTTAGGGGCCCGCTAGCGGGCGAAGCCAGCTAGTAAAAACAATACTCTCGCTAATATAACATCAAAATTCTAAATTATAGAATCCATAGAAACATAAACTGAATCTTCACTGTACGTTTTTCATTCCCTGTAAATATTAAGAATTCTCAACTATTTGTATTAAGTGATTTAGAAAAAGAAGTATATTAAAACTAGTTTTTTGTCACATGTACTGGAACCGCACTTTATCGCTAAGCCGAAATCTGTGACGCAAAGAAAGATTTTAAATTAAGTTTTAGTTATTTTGCTAAAATCAGTATTATGACCATTTTTAGTGAATATATTTTACATATTTTAAATGTAATTCATGTTACATATTGAATGCAATGTAAAATTGAAATACGTAATAGAATTTAGATATAGTTCCCCCTCTTTTACAGTGTTTTCTTCCTTGGTTTTGATGATTTTAATAATTTTTCGAAAGTTTAAATGAGTTTTTGATAATTTTCGTTTCAAAAACACAATCCTTATTTTTATACATATTGTGTACAGTCCTGGATGGGGGGAGTTATACCCTCTACTAACTTTGCCGCAAATCACTGTATAAAAATGTCACAAGTAACAATAGATTAGTAATAACTTCTAATAATAATGCTGTACATAAATTTTGCTGGGGGGGAGGAGGAAGTTACGTATAGCAATTGCAACATATTCTAAAACTTTTAGTACTAAACACTAATTTCGACATCATCTTTTTCGGTAAATTTTACCTTCGTGTATCAAACTGAAAGTCATTCGTTAAAGTAGTTTAGAAATTACGCAGGTTTTATGATTTCACCTCCTAATGTTAAATAAATGTTCGATCGTCGCAAAACAGATTACAAGACAAGTGCTTTTTTAAGCATAACTTATAAACTATTTGGCGGAATGAGCTTTAATTTTGGGTTCGCATATTTGAAAATTCTAGAAATCTGTTTCTGTTAGGAAAGTTTTACGTTATAATTCATTTTTGTTTTCGAAAAAATATAAATTAAAAATTTTTTTTGAAGGGTTGCAAAATATTTTAACTGGAGGGAGGGGGGTTATATGCGTTATTTATTAATAATATAAAGTAAAAAAAAGGCACAATTTGCTTAACAAATTGAAAAACATATAAAGGTTTAAAATTTATACACCGCTAGAAGGGGGAAGCCAAAATTTTAGGGTGATTGAAATTCAATATTTATAAAGGAAAAATAGACTGAAAAGGACATTCTCACCCCTGAGTCTGAGGGCACTTCACTCTCAACTGCTGTGACAAAAATTGTCCCTTAACTACTGTGAGTGGTCAATGCGATCACTTTATTAAAATATGAATGAAAGTCTCGATTAACTTGTAGGATACTGTTAATATACTAAACTTTTTATACAGGCTTATTATAATTAAAATTTACCATTCAGCTGATTTTAGCGGTAGTTCGAAAGATAAAAAAAAAAACAAAGTGTCACTAGTATCTATATAGGTAAACTGGAAATTTTTAGTGAATAGTCGTTTTTCTGAAAGGTTAATAAATTATGTTCAACCTTTAACAGCTGTTAACGGTGTCCCAGACCACTGCTATTTTCAATTTTCGCAGTTTAACTTATAATTTTAAGTTTAATTACAGACACCAGTGAATTTTTGTTTCATTTGGAACCCATGCACTATAGCAAGAAACTTCTGAATAGGTGAATTTTGATTACAAATATTTTGTACATAATGTTTAGTACAAAAATAGTATCTTCTGAGTTAATTTTGCCTTTTAGTCATATTTCAATTAAGCTGTTTCAGAGACCGCTCACAGTAGTTATGCAACAGTTTCTTGGGCAGTAGTTAATAAAAAACTAAATAGAAATATTTGAACTAGTGTAAAGATGTTTCTCAAGAAGTTTGTGTATGATGAGATCTATTAGATGTATATTTCTTTCATTCGGTTTTCCATCATCTTAATTTAAATATCCTGAGGAAGTTTAATTCTAGATTTACGTGTGATGCACAGGTTTAATTATCGCTTTAATTGGATTGTGAGTTAAAAAAGTTTAAGAAACACTGCCTAAAACAAAGAATCTTTTTTTTTCTTTAATATCCTGAGGGCCGCAATACAACGGATATTATTTTTTTCTACAAAAGCTTACAATTACAAAAAGTATATGCATATTAAGTATCTTTCTAAAATTTATAACGGATTCTCAAGATTGTTTTTAAAGAAAATTATTAAAAGGGAAAATATAATTAACTATAAATAGCTGCTAGATTAAATTTTCATTTATTAAATTTTATTTTTCTAAATATATAAGAAAATGTTCGGTCCCCCTCCACTACAAAATTTAGACTCTGAACGATGCCTGCGAAAAAGAGGCTAGAGTAATTTGCATTGCAATAAAATATCTTGGTGCATGTTTGCTTGCATTTTTATCTTTGGCAACATAACTTGGCAACAAGTACGAAATAACGCCAAATACAGCTGCAGAAAGTAGTTAAACGAGTAGAGTTTGAGAATTAAATGAGTGACTGCAACAGTGCAATTATAACATATAGCAAATAATATAAGGAATTGAAATAAAATAATATCAATAAATAACTTTAAATTAGTAAATAAAGTTCTTATCGGTAGTGGTAAATAACGAACTCCGAAGGGACAATCGGCGCATACGTAATTCTTTAATTTCAAAATAACTGCACATTTTTAAAGTTCTTTTAGTGTATAATTGGTCCCTGTGTTACCAAAGATATTGTTTTTTTCTTAATTCTTCTGTATTTTCAGTTTCAGTATCAGCGATCACGCTAAACATAACATGTTCACTAACTGACGGTAGCCATCTTGAAATTTTTAGAAAGCTCTGATTGGTGGATTTCGAGCTGATATCTATTGTAGGGGATACAAACAGCTGTAAGTTAGCGGTTGACGAAGTTACGAGAGGCAATCTATCACACGGACCGTTTTCGAGAGTTTTCCTCTTGAAAAACGTGTTTCGGAGGAAATATCTGATATTGACTATGATAGGAGAGTACGTCTGATAGTAACGGAATAAGGGATGTATTATCCAAAACTCTCAATATTTCATAAGAGATTACTTTAATGAAAGTTCTAGCACAATACAGGGCATAGAAAACTGCAAAATATCCTAAAATAAATGTTAACATTTAAAACATAATTTAATATACAAAATTGAAGAAATGACTATTTCTTCGTTTAAAAAAAAACTCCCGATACTAGATTATATAGATTACGGTTTTAAATATTAAAAGGGCATTTACGTTTATATATTGGGTTGTTCTAAAAGTTCCTTCCGTTGGGCGGCAACTTCCACTGTCGGGGGGGGGGGCGCATTCTTTACCCGGGTTCTAAAGGGTCCATTTCAACGGGATTTGATTCATTCAACTTAGCTTACGATTGTTTTACAGACTTTAGTTCCATCTTCCCCCGCTAGGTGGCGCATTATTACCTCGGGTTCTATGGGCCCGGTTACAACGACGTTTTCAACGACTTTCGATTGTCTTACATATTTTAGTTCCACCTTCCACCTCCAGGCGCGCATTCTTGTCTCCGGTTCTATAGGCTCCATTACTACGGGGTTTGGCTTATCAACTCGGTTTTCGATTGTCTCCGGCGCGTGCGGAGTACTCGCAGTATACACTGCCTTAAGCATTTGAGTCCGGAAACTAAGTTCATTCGAAACACTCCACGCTGCCGCAGGCAGTGGGGCCTCCGAAACTATATTCATTGGTGTTGCAAAATGAGAAGGAAAAAACCACCTGATGGCGCTAAGTGCATAGAAATTCTTCTGACTAAATGTTGTTTTGCTTACAGTTTTGTATATAGTTGTTTTTCGTCTGTGATCGTCTTTAATAATATCTCTTCAATAAATAATCTTTATTAGTTAAAGATGCTTCTAAATGATTTGAAGCTACATAGACAAAAACCAGGAAATTAGGTGAAAACAAATCTTTTTCTTACCTTTTATTTCTTTTTATGATAACGAAAGTACGATTCTGTTTTACGGTGAAGAAATTCCGCGAACTAAAATAGAAAATGTTGCAAGCTAGAAAATTAGATAAATCAAAAAGCATGCGTATGACTGTTAGGACATCTTAAACGAAGATAACATCTTTAACAAAATAACTGAACAGTTGGCGGGAGATGAAATCGATAATGACGAAATTGAAAATCTTAAAATTCAATTATTTGAGAATTCGGAACAAGTTTATAACTTAAATTCAGAAACTTATAGATAACTTAGACCTATCCGAAAAAAATGTAACATCCAGTCAGGAATATCGCGAAAAGATTACGAAAGCTAAGGCTAAAATCGATAGGTATTAGAAGGTATTAAAGCAGTAATCATACTAACGCTGTAAATTGCACATCAAGTGCAGTAAATGGAAATGTACTTTTGCAGACAGATGTCGCGTATTTAAGCAATGAATGTCAGGAAACAAAAATAAAAATTATCATAGATTGCGCGTCAGAAAATACTTTCATCGATTCAACATTACCTCGTAAATTTAATTTTAGAAGTTATAGGAAAAAAAGTAGCGATTTATGGTTTCGAGTCAAAGCCAAAAAATATATATTTTAAGAAGTAGGGTCAAAGTAAATATGAGAAGCATTTATGATCCAGAGAAAATTATTTCTATAGAAGCCACTGAAGCACACCTTCCTCTTTTGAAACAGAATTTCAAAGTCCTAGTGAAGAAATTCACAAATTTTGTAATGAAGCCAATATAGAGATAGCTGATATTAAAGGGTATGAAAATTAAAATTTTTCCTTATTAATAGGGTCAAACTATTTCTGGAAAATCCCTACAGAGAAAGTAAAAAGAGTGCCCGGTGCTTTAATAGGATTGGAAACGGAATTAAGTTATGTATTTAATGGTTCTGAACCAAAGTGAAAAGATTTTAAGGATGTTAGCGTAATCAAATTTAAAAGAAGCAGACATTTTGAAAAGGTTGTTCGATTTAAAAGGTTTGGGAATCTCACGTAGTGACAATTTGAATGCCGAAGATAGAAAGTTTTTAAAAAGTTTAAAAATTCTACAAAACTAATCGAAGGTCGCTACCAAGTTAAATTATCGTGGAACGAACATTCTGAGTCGCTACAGGATAACTATAGTAATGCTAACAACCGCTTGCGAACATTTGTTAAAAGGTTTAAGAAAAATCGAAATTTTCATAGTTAGTACAAGGACATTATTTCAAAGCATATTATTCAAGGAATGGCTGAAAGGGTTAATGAAAATGAAGGTGGCGATAATTCTAAAATTCTACATCACGCGGTAATACGTGAAGATAAAACAACGACGAAGATGAGAATAGTTTTCAATGTCTCCTCGAGTGAACTCAATTTTCTGTCCCTTAAAGACTGCTTGAGTCCAGGTCCAAATTTAACTTCCGATATTCTAATACTTCTCTTACAGATTCGTCTAAATAAGGTTGCCACAACGGCAAAAATAGAAGGTGCATTTTTTCAAATTGTCTTGGCTTTAGAAGAAAGAGATACAGTTAGATTTCTATGGGTTATGGAAGACTTAGACGATGAACTCGAAATTTCAAGGATGAAACATGTAATTTTTGGAGTAAGATCGAGCTCATATTTACTATATGCGACAATTAAACATCATATAAAGAAATAAAAGGATGTTTATCCAGATGCTTTCAGCATTTTGAATTGTAGATTGTACGTAGACGATCTGAAACACAGCTGAAAAGACACAGATTTAGCGTACACTATCCACGAACATATATGTTTCATTTTGGGAGAAGCAGGCTTTAATATGCGAAAATGGAAAACAAATGTATATTCATTGCAAGATCGAGTTAAGGAAGAAGTTAACGATGAATCCACATCATGCAAGGTCCTTGGTTATTGATGGAATTCAGCAGATGATGTCTTTAGCGTTGATAGTGACAAAACTGTAAGGAATAAGGATATGACAGAAATAAAATTTACGAAGACATGTGTAATAAAAACTGTAGGAAGAATCTACGATCCTTTAGGTTTAATATCACCATTTGTATTTCGAGCTAAAATACTACTGCAAGACTTATGGAAGAGAAAACTTGACTGGGATGATACTTTACCACCAGACTTAGCTAACATATTTCAGGACTGGTGTGAGGAATTGTTTTACTTCAAACAGACTCCATGCCAAGCCATCTATTCTCAATGAAAGGTATGGAAGAACTTACAGACTGTCAATTTCATGTCGTCGTAGATGCCAGCAAGCGAGCTTATGGAACAGTTGTTTATGTACGTTTTTGCAACTCCGACAGAAATTTTCATTCGAATTTAGTCACTTCAAAGAATAATGTTGCACCAATTAAAGAAATAGCTCTACCTAGGTTGGAGCTTCTTACTGCACTGTTAGGAGACAGATTGTTCCATCAGATTCAACTCCATTTAAGTATAAAAAAGACTAGCTTATAGTCAGATTCCATGATTGTTCTTCACTGGATCAAGAATAATTCTCGAAAATTAAAAATGTTTCTCAAGAACAGAGTAGATAAAATCAAGAAAATATCTAATCCTGTTTGTTGGAGTCACTGTTCTGGAAATGAAAATTCTGCTGATACGTTAAGACGAGGTGAAAATTTAACCAGGCTAAAGGACCAGGAGCTTTGGTGGTTTGCGGCATCATGGCTAAAGAAGTGCGAAAATAAATGTCCACAATCCAACGTTTATACCCACCAGGAAGCGAATTCAGAAAACAAGGAATATGAAGTGGTGACTATGCTCGTGGCAACGAAACTTGAAGCTCTTTTTGACATCCAAAGATTCAACACAAATATTACGAATTACTGCATGGATTCAAAGATTCGTCCACAATGCAAGAAAACTCCAGAGTAAGAAAAGTGGCCCCTTGTCTACAGAAGAACTTGAATTAGCCGAGGAATACTAGATTAAAATTACCCAAACGGAGCCATCATCAGAAGACCGGTGCAACTCCTTTGCCCCCTTGAACTCTCAACCCTTTCGTCTCCAGACGTATTTCGCCAGGTGGAAGTTATTGCAAAATGAGAAAGAAAGAACCAGATGACGCTAAGTGCATAGAACATTTTCTGATTGACTGTTGTTTTGTTTACGTTTTTCTATGTATAGTTGTTTTTCGTCTGTGATCGTCATTAATACAAGTGTATCATCTCTCCAATAAATAATCTTTATTAGTTAAAGATGCTTCTAAATCATTTCGAAGCTGCTTACAGACAAGGACCAGGAAAATTGGTGAGATCAAATCTTTTCTTACCTGTTATTGCTTTTTATAATAACGTAAGTACGACTCTGTTTTAATTGGAAAAATTTTCCGATGATATAAAATCATACAAACTTGAGTTTTGTTTAAGGTTATTATCATGGGCCCGGGCAACACCGGGATGGTCAACTTCCTCTTGATCAACTTTCCTCTTACCAGATGATAAGAAGTGTGTTTAAAATTTAAGATTGTACCGCAAATTGATTTCATCAGAATACTTCAAAATTATAATCTGTTTTATTTTAGTATCAAAGACCATTAAAAGGCTAAGAACAATTCCAGTTAGGATAATTAAGAAGCATATTTCTGTACTAACTGGTAATTAAAGTCGTACCTTTCGATTAGCTACAACCCATTGGTACTGTGATACAATAACTTATTAAGAATTACGCATTTTAAATATAAAATAAACATATTACAAGACTGCAATATAAAATTACGATTACGACTTTACATATACGTAACTAAACATTACTGGCAGTTTATTGAGTTAAATTTAATAACAACTGTTAAAAGTTACATAAAATATGTTCTTCATTTCAGAATTATAAAACAACTAAATATTTTTAAAATTAATTGTTAGATTCTCCTTGGGTGAAAAAGTTTTAAAATAGTAGTACTCAAATATTTAGTAAAACCTAACTATTGGTAGTATAGTGATCATAATAAGCTGCTAATAATATTTACTGGTGTTTATTTATATAAGAGATTTTTGCTAAAAAGGTTTAATTAACATGTATGATACAATAAATATGCAACAGAAATGAAAAAGGGCACATAATAGAAATAAATTGTATATTTTTCTGAAATTTGTAAGAACGAATTGCTTTCGGTTTATAGCCGATAACCATTTATTCTTCAATACTAATTCGATTTTTATAATATTGGAATAATTTCCGTGACATATAGGTACACAACAAGTGTATAACATGTTTGATATGGATATGTTTCATACTAGAACAATATAAATGCTACCAATAATTAATAATCCACATCCCCGTGGAAAACCAACGGAAATCAAAACATGAAATCCTTTCGAACGTTCATTGTTTATTCCTACTTCTTGAGACATCAGTGCAGAAAAGAAAAAAAACTTTGTCTTAGCTTACTTCTTAATCTAGGAGGCGTTGGTTTGAGGCACCTGTTATTAAGTCGTTCGCTTCTGCTCTTGTTAAAAAAGTTTAATTAGCATGATACAATAAAAATTATAAATCTGAATTTTTGTCACAGTAGATCACAGTTTCTTCACAGATCTTCAGTTTCTTTTGGATTACTTGGTACCAAAATGCAAAATATTCAATAAAGTGTTCATAAATCGAATGGAGTGACTCTCAGATTTTTTAAAATTTTATGCACTAGAAGCTATATTGATAAATTCCATGTTCCAGCAATTAGAAATTTGTAATTCAATTTATTCTTTGTAAATCACTTTGTGAAATCTTCTATTTCATGGAAATACAATCATTAGATACGGTTGCTTGTTGCCTATTTCTTATATTGCAGAATTTCAAGAGAATTTTTATATTGAGTTTGACATACTCTAGATTTATTTTATTTTTATTTTACATCAGTGCTTAGTATTTATTTCAAAGTTATAAATCTAAATTTTCATTTTTATAACAAGTTCTTCTGTTATAATTTTTTTTTTCATACGAAAATGTAAACTTAAAAATGAATACCAGAAGTGAAATATGATTCTAACATTTTTTGCTATTGAAAGAAAGGTTTTCCACGTTTATCCTTCATTATTTACAAAATAAAATGTTGTGCATGTAATAATAATTCAATGATTTTAACGAATGACGAAGTTTAAATATGAAGTTACTTTGGAAAATTAGAAATATGAAAGCGCTGTATGGTTTATTCATAATAAAAATTTGCACTGTATGAAAGCATTTTATCTACAAAAATTACATAGGTTTGAATAATTTTTGTCCAAATAAATAGAAATTTAAGATATTGTTGCTTGTTATAATATTTGCTTTAATATTGTAGTAATTTTTTTCTTTAACTTCTATAAAGAAACAGACTTCCAAATACTAATATTTAAAAAATAATTCCTAAATATTTAAAAAATAGCAGAAAATACTGAAAAGTAAGTAAGGAAAGCAAACTACGCTTATCTTTTTTCTTTTCAGCGATTTTGGTCTGATCAATTCGTTAGTTTTATTTTACATAGAGTATTTTATGTGTTCTATTTTAGACATTTTATGCATGTGCATTTTTCTCAAAATTAAACAAAATATGATTTATAAATTAAATATGATGTATCATACGTACCAATCCACCAGTTCAAATAATAACATACGAATCTGCTTTTTTATTTAACAATGTAAATCAAGTAGATTTCGAATTACTACAATATACAGTGTGATTCATAAATATCGAAACAATAGGCTATCTCCTTAAATATTGCCCCTAAGGCACATACTTCCAATTGCAAAGTTTCCTTAAAAAATGTGCATAATTTGATGAGATAAGTTGCAACTCCATGGGGGGTCTATTTGAGAACATACAAAAATTAACTTTTTATACGGTCCCCGTAGGATAAAATTTCCAGTTAGGAAATTTTTCCTTATCCATTCCTGAATTAAACAAAAAAAAATTCATCTTGATATCTGCAAAACTCAGAGAGATATGCCCATTTTAATAATTCGTGAGGTTTCAAGGGATCAGACACAAATTGAAATGCGTGTAATTCAAGAAACAATGTTACTGTAAGGTGTCTAGGAAACATTTATTATTATTTTTATTTATTTATAGAGTTAGAATTGTGATTTTTTTGTGATGTTTAACCATATAATTTGTAAACAGAATCGCATCATAAAACTTCTTACAAAGTTTAAAAAATATTTTTTTTTTCAAAAAATTCAGAGTAATTTAAAATTGTTATAACTCGAAATATTATTTGTCGAATTGAATTTTGCTCTTTTAATTAAACAGAAATATATAACTTTTAATTTAGATTCAGAATTTTTAAAAATCAAAATATTTAAAACAGCAATAATAAAAAAAAAAGATGCAACTTATATTTTAAACAATTCATATTTTTAAAACTGAATATATTTTTTTTTCAAATTTGCCGAATTAAAATTTAAGTAATGTATTTGAAAAAGATATATTCCAAGTTTGAACCATCTATCTTTAAAAGTTATTGAATTATATCAATTTAAAGATGAGATTTTGAAAAAAAAATTATAATGTAGAAAAATGCATTTAGAGTTTTAAACAAAGATTGGCACCTAATAGTATATTCTTTTTCGATCGTTTGGCTCTTGGGTACATATATTAAATTTGTTTAACGCATACCCTGTCTCTCATACAAATCTGGTGTACAGCCAAAGTTACAAAATTTAAGTTTATTAGAGACATAAATTTATTTTATCCACTTTCTGTTTCAGGTCATAGATGGGTTTATTGATATGATGCGAAAGTAAACTATTTTCATGGGCGATGCACTTAATTTTATTTAATTCATTACCTAGACAGGTGACTGTGCATATTTTAGATTTCTGCACAGACCGAAATTTGTACAAAAAAATTACATTTTTCTTACTATACAATTAAGATTATTTTAAAGAATACTACATACATATTTATAAAAAAATTTTACAGTATATTTTAGATTACTATGTGTTCGCATATAATTACATAGCTGCCAAACCTACCAGTAATACTCCGTAATAATTTGAACCAGTTAACCACTTTAAAACCAGAAAATTTATTTAATGAATCTTTGACTTACTTAATTTAAAGGTTTTAAGTTGAATTTATTCATTTGAATTTCTTGAAAGAGTTCGTATTAAACCTGGGTCAAATAAACACACTTATAAGGGAGGATTAGTGAAACTTGGCATCTATTAAAAAAATACGCAATAGCAACTTTAATGATTATTTATACTCTTAGACTGTTACAATCGAATAAAGATAAAAAAAAACAATGTCTCTTGGAATAAATTTAAAATAGGTTTAAAAATATCATAACTTTTGAAGCTGTATAAAAAAAAGTAGATTTTTGAAAATATTTCTGTCTAATTTATTAAAATATATTTCCAATGATTCCTTTAACAAGAGTTTGATTATCGCTATTACTATTTTTACAAAACTTATTGCCTGTCCGACACGTCTTAAGAACAATAAAGACACGGGCCAGCACGACTCGGCCAGCGGGGCGTGCCGGTTACGGGTCTGGCCCAAAGCTCGGTCTCATGCAGGACTTTTGCGTATTTCTCAAGTAAGTTTAACGCAAAAATCTATACGCTGTTATATTATATCTAAAAGTTAAGGCATTGTCTTAGATCGACTTTTAATAATGTGTAAATTTATGGTCGATCCCTAACTTGCATTTCAAATGAACTGATATCGCTTCGCTCAGAAGTATGCTTAAGTGGTGTAAGTCACGAAATTTGAATTTTAATATCTCTGTGAATTCTACAGATATCAAGATGGATTTTTCTTTGTTCAATTCAGGAATAGATAAGGAAAAATTTCCTAATTGGAAATTTTATCCTACGGGGACCGTATAAAAAGTTAATTTTTGTATTTTCTCAAATAGACCCCCCATGGAGTTGCAACTTATCTCATCAAATTTTGCACCTTTTTTTGTGAAACTTTGCAATTGGAAGTATGTCCCTAGGGGAAATATTTAAGGAGATAGCCTATTGTTTCGATATTTATGAATCACACTGTATAAGCACACATTTAATTAATTAAATTTTCTGTCTCAAAGTAGGATTTTTTGATTTAATAAAACCGGAAGTATGTCATATATACAGGACTGTATCTAAATGTTCTGACCATCAATTTCCTATAAGGAATTGATAAATTGATAAAATAATAAAACTTAAATAACTGTAATTACTGAACAGTTATTAGAATTTATTATGAAAGACAAACAGTCAATTTTAAATACTGTCCTAAGAACAAAATGAACCGCAGATGACATGTTTTTATAAAACAGGAAAATGAGTGATTTATTATTTATATAGCTGAATAACACACATTTGTTTAGGAAATTATCACGTTTTATACCTATATAATTTTTTTTAACTGACGTATTTAGCATCCTGCAATGATGTAAGAGGAACGCTGTACAAAAAATAACTTATCCAGTATTTTTATTATATTACAATATGTATGCTAAAATTTGTACTAAAACTTTCCATGCAAATGTTTTTCACATTAAAATGTCTGACAGTTGGAAAGGTCCTTTAATTATTCTCTCAAAATAGTTTATAACTGCATTTAAAACAGCATTGAGAACAAAGTCTGTCAAAGTATACCAATGAAATTTCTCAATCAATTTGTTGTCTCAGTTGATCTTATTCTACATTTAACGGGAAATGTTATACTGATAGTCTAATTTAAAGGCAAATTAAAAGAGAAATTCCTTTAAAATTGAGTGTAAAATCATAAAGAAAGAAGAAATGTAGATTCAAAGAAATTTTGTTTCTTTATTTTGAAATATATTTTCATAGATGACATGCGATGGTTTTATCATTTAGTCTTTCTTGAAAAGCAAGTGGAGAAACATTTTGTAAAAGTTACTTCATTGACACCTACGCTCACTATTACCAAAAAAAAAAAAAAAAAAAAAAAAAAAACCCTCTGTCTGAAATAACAGAGAACCTACTTATAATCATCTATCTTATGTAAATTTACAGTGAGCTCAAAACAGGGATTCTGTTAAAAATCAGAGACTATATTCTGCAAATCTACACATTACAAATTACATATTCTGCAAAAATACACAAAACCTTCCACAGTTACATTAATAAAAATACTGAAGATGTTTGTGATTTTGTTGATCATACTATGAGTATACATCTTATGAGGATGTTTTGTAGCTGCGCATTACAGCAGAAGTGAGGAACTATTTGAAACATTATGTGAGAAATTATAAGTTCATTAATTATCGTGTACTCCATCGTCCTGCTGTTTTCATTTTTACTTTTTTGTTTGCGTAAAACAAGGCTATTTCAAGTTACAAAGCAATGATCCATCTCTCTGACGTCACCGCAAGAATAATTGCGTCATTAACACAGTGAAGTCATATTTAAATGCTCATAGCTGACTGTCCAACTAGATTGAAATACTGTAACAATATATAGTTCAGTGAAAAGTAACACCACGGAAATCATTTAAAATGAAATGGTAAAGATATATTCTAAAACTTTATATGTATAACTCTGAAGCATAAATGTTTTCAGGAAATAGAATGACAAGACGAAATTTTATAAATATTTGATAAGATGAAGGATTTAAGGTCAGATTGGATATTTCACAAATATTACATATATCCACTTGCATTTAGAGTATATACAAACTTCATCTATAAACAAGAGTTATTTGAATTATGTTCATTTATACACATCATCGCAGAATTGAAAATCTATGATCACCAAATGCTTTCATTAAGTCCATATAACATTTTTGCAAAATTCTAACAATTGTTTGTATGCATCAAAATATCCTAATTTAACATTGAAAGGCAGGTAGTTCTAGAGATTAAAAGAAATTTGGACAATTATTCTAAAATAATTACCGCATTTATAACAACCAAAAAGGTATTTGTAATATCTGTATAAAGACTGCTCATATTTTTATTTCGAAACATTCTGCCGATGATACTTTAAAAGACCTACAAATTCTTCTATTAATTAAAAAGATACACACATAAACTGAACAGCAGGGGAATTTATTTTTAATTTAGGGAAAAGATCGATTCCAATTTATTCTAACCAGACATGATAATACTAAAATTATCCAGAAATATGTAATTATTCACTAGTACAAAAAACGTATTTATGATATAATATTGTTATGAAATTCCTCAAACAACAATATAAGAAAATTTCAACAACCAAAATGTAAACGATAGGAAACAACAATGATTGTGATCAACAATGAACTCCACAGCCCATACTGTGCAATCGAATGGTCACAATCGGCGATGAATGTAGCAATTTCCTTGGCAATTTGATGATTTTGCTGACCATTTTGGTTGCCAAATACGTATTTGAAAATTTTGTTAAACGAAAGCTGTCGATGAATATTTCCAAAACTTTCTGGAATAGGATATGCATAAACACAGTTGACGTCATCGAGCAGAAAAGCTGTATAAATCGGACTGCTGGGAAATGAAAAGTAGTTTAGTCACAAGCGATTTGAGTTTGACAGCGACTTATGACATTTGTGCTTTGTGGAATTATATTATGCTGTTACATTGATTATTGTGGTACGAGTTGTTATATATATATATATATTTATCGTGTTTTTGGAATATTCGTCACATAAATTGCATTCAACGATCAAGAACCCGACTTTTTAATTACAAATCTTACTTCCATCACATAGAAACTCGGAGATTTCGTAACAAGATATTTTCACTTAGTGCGATATTGTTACATTTTGATAATTCTTCATTTTTACTGTTTATAATAATTCAAATTCCTCAATTTTAATTTTCAAGGAATCATTTTAATGTAATAAACTATTAATTAAAATATTAAATGTATTCATTAAATGCTTTTGACCTTTTTTAAAGCGGAATATATCATATAAAATCGTTATATAAAAGCAAAAATCTATGTAGCACACTGGATTAGCTATTTTGTTTTTGTATTTATTTACTTGATAAAATAAACTTTTATACTGAAAATTAATGCTGTATAAAATTTTCGCATTCTTTGTGCTAGAAAATGAGGACACAAATCTTTATTAACAATCTTTATGTTCTTCTGTTTAATGAATTGTATATGATTAGTGCAAGATACATTCACCATTACAGAAATTTAGTTTTAAAGCATACATTATACGTTATTTAACGCAGGAAAAATATCACTTTTCCAAATTTTGAATAAGTTATTTATGTTTATGAGTGACATTTTCTTATGGAAGATAAGCAGCTAAAACACATTTTAAAGATAATGCTATTTATTGGATACGCCTTATTATTTTTTAAATTTGCATAAAAAGATTTAGATAAATATATTAATAAATCAAATCAAAATATTTAAAAGAGTTTGAAATAATGATTTCAATTTTAATAAACAGATTTTTAAATATTTGGCTAATTTATTTTATAAAAACATCTACGTATAGAAGTTTTTACATTAGTATTTAAAAATACTTTTAGAGAAGGAGAGGCCTTTTAAGGTGTAATTTTAGCCATAAAAAAAAAAAGTTCGATTTCGCGATGTTTTGCCCTCCTTATTTTTCAAAGCTCGCATCGGCCTCAATTTTAGAGATACGGAAAAATGTAAAATACCCAATTAATTCAGATTCTTTCTTCTCTACGACAGTGCAATGTGTTTATAAAAATATGAATATTAACCCTTTCAAAAAAATCGCAACTGGTAGCCACTTCGCGACCCCCGAAGACACTGTTTTATTTTACGCTAAAAGTAACTAAATGTAGGTATTTTAACAAAGTCTTTTTACACGATCTTTGTACACTTGATTTACATGACATATACAAATATCCAAATATTCGGACCATTTGAAGTATTTAAAAAAATAAAATCTGCAAAATTGTCACTCAAAACGTGAACACGCGGGTGGCTTTTGCTTATCTATACTAATATTATAAAGAAGTAACGTTTGTTTGTTTGTTTGTTTGTAGGGGGTAATCTCTGGCACTACCGAACCATTTTCAAAAGGGATGGTGACAATCTCTGCTCCAACATACAATATATTTTATGTCGGTGTCACTACCCCCAGGGAGGTGCAAGAGCGAAAAACGTTCTAAAAGTGTGTTTTTTTTTATACTGAAGGAGCTAAAAACTTGAAATTTGGCATGGTAGTTACTTATAAGATGTAAAAGCTGTCTAAGAACAAATTCTAAAAACATCGAAATTTAAAAGTGTGAAATTTGCGAAAAGCGTTCTAAAATACAATTTCTACGGGGTCTCTGGAACTACAGAACCGTTTTCAAAAGTGATGGTGGCAAATCGATGGTGACAGTTCCTGATGTAACATAGACTATATTTCATGCCGGTGCCACTAACCCCAGGGGGTGCAGGAGCGAAAAACGTTCTAAAATTGCAATTTTTTTTTTATACTGAAGGAGCTAAAAATTTGAAATTTGGCATGGTAGTTACTTATAAGATATAAATGCTGTCCAAGATAAAATTCGAAAAAAAAAATCGAAATTTAAAAGGGCTAAATCTGCGAAAAGCGTTCTAAAAATATTCTAAATTACAATTTCTACGGAACCTTTGAAACTGCAGAACTGTTTTCAAAAGTGATGGTGGCAAATTGATGGTGACAGTTCTTGCTGTAAAATAGGCTATATTTCATGTAGGTGCCATTACCTCTAGGGGGCAAGAGCGAAAAACGTTCTAAAGTTGTGATATTTGCGAAACGGAAGGACCTAGAAACTTGAAATTTGGCATGGTAGTTACTTAGAAGATGCAAATGCTTTCAAAGAATAAATTTTAAAAAAATCGAAATTTAAAATGCTGAATTGAATGAAAAACGTTCTAAAAACATTCTAAATTACAATTTCTATTGAATCTCAGGAGCTACCGAACAGATTTCAAACGCAATGTTGGCAAATTGATGGTGAAAATTCGTGCTCTAACATAGAATATCTTTTATGTCAGTTTCACTATCCCAGAGGGGTGTGGTAGCGAAAAATGTTCTAAAATTGAAATTTTTGTCATACTGAAGCGGCTTTAAATTTGAAATTTGGCATGGCAGTTACTTATAAAATATAAATGGTCTCTTAGAACAGTTTAAAAAAAAAAATCAAAATTTTAAAGGGTGAAATGAGCGAAACGCGTTCTAAAAACATTCTAAATTACAATATCTATGGAATCTCTGGAACAACAGAATCGATTTGAAAACAAATGGCAATTTTATGGTGACAGTCTCTGCTCTAACGTAGGCTACATTTTATGTCAGTGCCATTACTGTCAAGAGTTTGTAGCAGCGAAAGACGCTCTGAAATTGCAAGTTTTGTAATACTGAAGGGATTAGAAACTTGAAATTGGGCAAGGTAGTTACTTATAAGATAAATATACTCTGTAAGAACTGTTTCTAAATATTCGAAATTTAAAATTGTGATATGAGGGAAAAGTGTTCTACTAACGTTCTAAATTACAATTTCTATGGAATTGTTAAGGACAGAATCTTGAAATTTGGCATGGCTGATACTTTTTAAGACGCACGTGCACAGTGAACAGTTTTATAAAAAAAATCGATATTTAAAAGGGTGAAGGGGGAAAAAAGTTCTAAATTACGATTTTTTTTTAAATACTGACAGGATTAGAAACTTCAAATTTGGCATGGTTGGTTACTTTTAAGTTATAAATGCTCGCTAACAATGGTTGCACGGAAATTCAAAATTTCAAAGTGTCAAATGAGTGAAAGCGTTTTAAAAGCTTTCTAAATTACGATTTCTATGCAATTGTTAGGGATAGAAACTTGAAATGTGACATGACTGTTGCTTTTAAGACATAAATGGTCGCACAGAACAATTTGACAGAAATCGAAATTTAAAAGAGTGACATGCCCGAAAAGTGTTCTTAAAACGTTCTAAATTGAGATTTCTACGGAATTGTTAATGATAGAAACTTGAAGTTTGACATGGCTGTTGCTTTTAGTCACACATAAAAGTTTAAAAAAATTGAAATTTAAAAGTGTGAAAGCGCGAAAACGTTCTAAAAACATTCGAAATTACCATTTATTTGGAACTGTTAAAACTAGAAATTTGAAATTTTGCATGGCTGCTACTAACGTAAATTATCACCCAGAAGAATCACCCCCCCAAGAGATCACACAGTAAAAATGCGAAATTTTAAAGGGCAGGAGCAAAAAAAACGTTCTACAATAGCAATTTATGTGGTACAGCTGGTATAGAAGCTTCGTATTTGGCATGGTGGTTACTCTTAAAATAAAAAAGCTCTCTAAAACCGGTTTCTAAAAAATTCGAATTTTAACATGAAAGGAGCTGAAAACGTTCTAAAAATGCTCTAAATTCTTATTTATTCGGGTTAAAAAATTGGAATTTAGTACAATGGTAACCTTTAAGATGCAGACGCTCGGTATAAATAGTTTATTAAAAAACGAAATTTAAAGGTGAAAAATGAGCGGAAAATTATGGGTTTTTTTCTAAATTGTTAGGAATAGAAACTTATTAGGATTAGAAACTGTTATTTTTAGACGTAAATGCTTTTACAGAACAGATTTTACAAAAATCGATATTTAAAAATATGTAGAATAAAAAAACTTTCATAAAATTGTGATTTTAGTGATGCTGTTGGTCTAAAAAGTCGAAATTTGGCATGGTGGCTATTTTTAAAATTTCAGTGCTTTCTAAGAACGGTTTCTAAAAAAAATTCTAAATTTAAAAGAGTGAAATGCGTTTGAAAAGTTCTAAAAACCTTCTAAAGTATGATTTATCTGAAATTGTTAGGGATAGAAACTTGAAATTTTACATGACTGTTACGTTCGAGACACAAATTCATCGACAGAATTTTTTTTTTTAAATTTAGAAATAATAGTGTGTTCAGGAACAAAAAAGTTCTAAAATTACAATTCCTGTGAAACAGTTATTACAGAAATTTGCTTAACTAGAAGATTGGAATTTGGCATAATGCTTACTTTTAAGATATAAATACGCGATTAGAACTGTTTCTGAAAATTTCTAAATTTCTTATTAAAAATGAAATGAGCGAAAACCTTTCAAAATATATTTTAAATTACCATTAATTTGGAAATAATTTTAGCTCTTCTCATTCAATTAAGTCTCATGTTCGCCTAATGCAGTATAAGAAAGGAAATTAATGAAAATGAGGCTATATTTGTAATTATTGAATTATCTGTTGCAGTAAGATTTCCTCTCATGAAAATAGACCCACGAATACAACTTGGCCTTTTTCAACAATTACGCGAGCAAAGCCGTGGGTTTTGCTAGTGTTTTATAATTAAATATCTATATTTTCGCACAAAAGTTATAAGCAGGCTTTCGAAACATTATGTTTATAACTCATAAAAATTTCAAATTGTTCGGACGAAAAGAACTATTTCCTTTTTAATATTAAACCACCCTGTAAAAAAAGGCAGAAGAATACAGGTCTTTTACAACCAAATATCAAGACTTTTTTCACGAATTTTTTAGACAGGTTACAAAATAATTTTACTTATAATTGATAACAATGTCAAAGAGTTTGGATAATAAAACTAGTTTTTTAACTATTAAATGACCCGATGGAAAAAAAGTCTTTTTCTGAGTGCATTTAAGACTAAATATTAATAATTTTGCATGGATTTTTTATACAGGCTTCAAAACCATTTTTTATGTCTCATAAAAAATTTCAAATAGTTTGGAGACTAAGATTTAATTTTTTTAAATATTAAGAAAAAAAAATCACTTTCTAAAATTCTGAGCCCACTCGTTTTTGTAGGAAGACGGAAAAGCATATAACCCCCACTTAAATAACATTTAATGTATCTTTGAAACGACGCTTTCGGTTTTAAAAAATATAAATATTGCGGGGCCCCCGCTATGAGGTTCGTTTGGAAAGATTTTCGTTTAAAAATATAAATTCTCAGCAAATTGACTTAAATATATAAACTAATACAAATTTGAAGTTGATTTAAGGTTATTATCAAGGATCCGAACAATGCCGGGCGTGTCAGCCAGTTATCTAAGTAAAAGCTTTACTGTCAGGCTATACGAAACAGAATTTCACTAAATGCTGATTAGTGAAGATAATATCCAGAATTACTCTGGATATTAATCTCCATTTGGATGTATTTTTTGTCTTTTTTCCGTTTTGTCAGGAAAATCGTACATTTTTATTTTACATGTGCCAAATAAACACTGCATTCTCATTTATAAGAGACGCTTATGAATTTTACTACGATTGGGTCAAAGTAACGTAATTTTTTTATTGTCTTTTTTACGATTTATGGGTGCAAATACATAGAGTTCCGTTACCGTGATTGCCGTATTTTTACTCTATTGCACTTTTATTTATTTTTCCCCGAAGGCTCCCAAGATTAACGTGGGCGAAACCGGGTGGTTCTGCTAGTTATAAATAATAGCAAAATGGTTGGAATTAAATAGAAAATCAAATTGTTGGAATTAAATAGAAAATTAAATTATTGGAATTAAATAGAAAATTAAATTGTTGGAATTAAATAGAAAAATAAATTGATGAAAAATAATTTGCTATCTCAATAATTTATAACTTATTACTAAAATGTAGGAAATGAAAAACAAGTGGGTAAGTGTGATCAAAGATCGCTCAAAGGGTTTCGTTTAATATTCCTTTCAAAACACTTTATCCTTTCTTTAATAAATTCAAACAAATTTCATTTAGCAACAACAACAAAAAAAAGTCATGTTTTTTATAAAGTAAAAATTTACCGGTCTATTTTTTCGTTTTTTCGAATATCTAAACCAGCCAGATAGCGGGCCAAGCCCGATATTATATTCTGTCATAATAATATCCGTCATACGGACTAAATGCAATATTTAAAAAAAATAATTTCAAAATTAAACAAATTGTATACCTTCAAAATGTTAAAATATGCGAATATTTCCATAATCGGATTTTTATCAGGATTCAATGTTTCTCAAACTCATATATTTACCATTCTCTATTATTTATATTGATACTCGCTTTGTATTATTCTCAAACATCTGAAAAATTAGTTAAACTTCCCATATGACGTCAGATTTTCTTTTAAATTCTCTAATGACGTGATATTAATCTGCTTTGTTTACTTACTCATACTCATACTCCTTGTATTATTGAGAAATCTTAGACATTTTCCGTTTTATTACGACTATGACGTCAATCAATTTTATTTCATATTTATTTTTTTTTCAATTGGTGAAACTTTTTATTTCATTTTCCTTTTTCACGTGGAAATCGTCTGATAGAAAATTAATTATTGTGGAAAGATTTTCATCGTGGATTTTTAATTTTTGGCATCTGCGATAATGACAAATGTTTAAATTTAAAAGGAAAAGGCTGTTAGAATTTTGGTTTTTTATCTCTATTTATTAAAATAATACGAATTTTTCAAATTTTAATATTTTCAGCTCTTTACAGCTGATATTCTGATTTATACACAAAGTTTCAACTCTGTAAGTTACATAGTTTTCGAGAATGGCTCTGTGACAGACAGACAACGGAGCGGGAGCAATAGGGTTTCGTGAGATGAACGAAACCCTAAAAAATGTATATAAAATAAATTTTGATTAAAATGCACAAAATAATTAATGAATTAAAATGAAAAATACAATCTATAATATAGTTTAATGGAAACTAGAGATTAAATAATTCTCTTGAAAAAAATAATTTGAAGTTTTATACATCTAATATAACAAAAGCGTGCGTGGACAGACTTAAAATGGAATTTTATGATAAAATTGAACTTCCAAATATGTAATGCATCTTATACTAATAAGAAAAAGTTTCGCTCTCTCTCTCTGTGTGTGTGTGTTTGTGTGCGTGTGTGCGCTAAAAGTTATTGCCCCTTGTGTGCGTCATGTGCTAACCAACAGACCATTCTATTATCCTTCACCATCCACTGTCATGTATAATCAGATATTTAAAAAAAGCGGGAACCCGTCTTATATTATTTTATTACCAAACTAGCAGGCTAAGCTCGCTGCGCTTCTCCATTTCCCAAGTGAACCTTGAATAAAACGAAATGGTAAATTCGACCTTGTATTTTAAAGTAATATAGATCTTCACCTGGAAAGTCCTTCCGCATTGCTGAATATGATGCGAGCGCCTTTGCGCTACTATATTATCTTATGCGTTAGACAATATTAGAGCTATTAAGAAGCAACACTTTTATTTGATCATTTATATTCGAATTTGGTAGGGAAATGTGAATGTTATGACCAACAGAAATTAAAAAGACCTCTAGTCACCACACTACTAAAAAAGAAAGCATTACAATTATTTCCGAGATTGACGATTGAACTTAAATAACGTTAGGGTTATTAATTTTCATTTATTATTTCTCAAACTCCGGGCATTTCAACTTGGTACTAAGTGTGGTACTGGTAGCTTAAATACAACCTCACTCTACGTAACATTATATATCTTAATATACATCTTCTTCTGGCAAGTCTACTGCATTTTCTATCTCTGTATGTCACCAGAGTAAATACAGAGAAAAATGTAAAAAAATATTTGCACACTAAAAACAGTGTTTAACTTTCATATTTAAAAGAAATCTGAAACATAAAACAGTGGATTTTTAAAGCTGAATCGTTTGAATAAAATTAAAATAAAGTCATTTTCAATGACTTTTTATTTCATATACAAGTTGTAATAATGTTACCATTAACCTGGAAAAAACCTCGATAAGTGATTCTGGTATAAAAATAAACCTCTAGTTTGAATCCAATAAAATCTTCCTAATATTCCGTAATTGGATCCACAGCCAAGTTTGACGTCAAATATTAGAAGTGTTTGCAACGATATGGTTACAAATGTACCAGAGTTGGCTACAAAACGAAGTTAATTACGCGAATTAAATGGTATCAAATTGCTGTTGATTGAATTATAGACCCTTCTCCAACAAAACTCCTTGAAAAAGATAAATAAAGTTAGTTATGCAAAAGTTTTAGTAATAACCTTTTTGATGAATACTTGAACCGAAGATTTTTTTTTTTTTTTGCATTTCTGTAATGAGCATAATAATACGGAGAAATAAATAGGCTTGCTATTTCTTTTATTTTCAAGATTATATTATTCTTCAGTCTTTGGCCTAAATAAACACTATAATGAAAAAAATCATTAATTTGTCACCAAGTTTAGCTGCTAGTGCTGTGCGTCACTTGAAATTACTTTATAATAATCAAAATTTTATCTAATCTGAATTTCAGGTACTTTTTAGTCTATCTTTTTAATCTTACCTACTCTAAAATGATAAAGCAACAAATGTTGTTCCATTGGCCACAATTGGTATTTAAACATTTTTTTTCGTACATTGCAAGTATTGATTTTTTAGTGATAGTAAAATAAATGCAGATGAAAAATGTATAATAGAAAATCTTCTTTTGTCTGTTTGTTTCATAATGAAAAAAAACATAAATATAGCAAACGCCAAGTACAATTTTCGTGTAATATGCTGCAATCGAATTCAGCGTCCAGAGACCACTTCAAATATAAAAGAAACTTGCAACAATATAGTAAATACGCCAATTGATTAGTGCAATATCCTTTAAAAACCTTCAAAAAGAAGAAAATATAAGCAAAAAATAAAAAAACTAAAATGAAATGACGAAGTAAAAAAATATTGAAAATTTATTTCAATATTAATTTTTATTGTGAAATGTTAGAAGAAAAAAAAACTAAAAGAAAATGACCAATTAAAAATAATATCGAAATTTATTTCAGCAAGCAATTTCTAACGCAAAATGTTTTCTTTTGTGATAGTAATAACGCATAATTGTATAAATTTTCTTAAGAATAATCTATAGTTCTTAACATTGGAAGCAGTGAATATTTCTATAAAGAAAATCAGCGATATGTTAATAAAATAAAATTTAATTACACTAAAATTTAAATATTTGACTCCCTTTTAGTAATATTAAACCTGTTTTTATATCATTTACATTTAAATGTAAAAAATTACTCCAAAAAATTCTGTCGTACACTTGAAAAAAACACATTATTGTTTGCATAGCTCGGACAGATGCTTATGGTTTTTGGCTTAAAATCAAATTGTTTGTCGACAAAAGTCAACTCAAAATCGTAAATAAACAAATGACATCCCATCAAACACAGATCTATCGGTAAGCAATCGGCCGATAGTCGCTTTGCAGTTTTTGACAGTTGCTGGTACCACTTCCATAACTTTTGTGATACGCTTCGCGACTGACATCCGACAGATACACGTACAGTCCGTCCGGTATCGGCAACGCCGCGCCGGTAGAATCGACGTCACGCTGCTGTGCCGATTATATATCAGCAGTTATCTGCACACCTACCGAATGTGGTCCGGTACCGGCAACACTAACAACGGCAAGACTTACCAGCAGAGGAGTGAATGGTAATCTTGGATTTACATACTTAAAGCTTCTAGAAATCGACTTATGTTAAAGAATTCATTGGTTTCAATTCATATTTCTCTTGAAATCAATCTATAGAAATCAATTTCTAGAAGCTTTAAATATAGAAAATTGCATCTCATTCCGTCAAGTACTTTATAAGTTATGCTTTGAAAGCTACCCGCATTTCTATCTGTTTTGCAACAATTATAAATGAAAAGAACATTAGGAATTCCAAACTTTATACTTGTATAATTCATAAAGTACTTGATCGAATGACTTCCCGTTTGGTATCCGAAAGTCAAATTTACCAAAATATCCAAAATTGAAGTCACAATTATTTGTTAGTATTGAAAATATTTATGCTTGATACAATTTTTATATGTACAGAATCCTTAAGCAACATTTGAGTGTGACAATAATTCGCAGACGTTATTTTTAACCGAATAGTACCAATCAAATTTTTATACGACGATTTGCAGCAGAGATAGTAGGGAGTTGGACACTTTTCCCGGACATTCCATTTTCAAAAATGCACTAAATATAGAGTTAGATCCAGTAAAAGGAAGTACCTCAATAAATAGGTTTTAATATTTTCACGCAATTACAAAAGTTAAAATATTCTGTGTAATTAGAAACATCTTTCTATTTCTTTCAAATTTTAAACTGCTGTTACAGAATATATTTTCTCCGAACTAACATATTTAAAAAACTTTGTTTATTCAAAATATTTCTCAATAGAAAATGTAACATCATTTCTAAAGCTAACACGCAAAAAATAATACAATATTTTGGCAAAACTGCTCGTCATTTACATTTTCTTTGTTTGAGAACTTATAATACTTTATGAAATACAAATTCCGCATGTCATATTTTAAAAGCCAAAGAATGTCTTCTTCATTCCAAAGTTTTCGACATTTTCAGAAAAAGTTTTATTTCAGCGTTTCTTTAAACTCTAGATATTTCAGAACATACGCTTTTCTTTATCTTGTTCACAGACGTTTTAATTTAAAACTAGCCTCTATATTAGAGTAAATACTTAATATATCAATTTATTTAAAAGTACATACAGGGTGTCCCAAAAACATTGACCTCGGCTTTTATTCTTTAAATATTGACGTATATTATAAATTACAAAGTTACGTAAAAAAGGGTACAGCATTTTTGAAATCGATTAAACTTTTTAAGGGATTAAATTTAAAGAAATACAAAATTCAAATTGTTTACGGCCCCCGTACAAAAATTTCCCAATGGGCAAAATATAAGTCCCAATGAGTAAAATATATAATATATTAATAAGTTCATGTGCAAAATTTCAGCATTTTATCATAAAAAGTCGCAGAGATATGAAGATACGTAAATGCTGACTTAACACTTAAACCACTTTTCGATGCCCGGATATCGCTGTTTTAATGTTCATTGACCGTGCCATTTTCTTGTTTTATTTTGTAATTCAACATGTAAAATTTCAAGGTATTTTCCAGGAAGCATAGTTTTGTAAATTTGTAAAAAAAACTAAAGATAAGAGCCATATTTTATTTGCTTATGATGATGCATTTCTCAGTCGGGTCATCTGCACTCTAGCTGTAAACATTTACATATTAATTTTTGATTAATCCCTCGTCAACTTTTTTTAAACATATCTCTCGAACTTTTTATGATAAAATGATGAAATTTTGTGCATAACCTTATTAGTATATGGGGCACATCTTACTCATTGGAAATTTTTTATTTGGGGCCGTATAAAAATTTAACTTTTATATTTATTCAAATTTAATCCCCTGAAAATTTTAATCGATTTCATAAAATTCACTACTTTTTTTTACGTAACTTTGTAATTTATAATATATGTCTATGGAATAAAACTCGAGTTCAATGTTTTTGAGACACCCTGTATAATTTTATATATCTATCTATATATCAATATATATGTATATACTTTTAAATAAATTAAGTAATATTATAAGGTGCCCTAAAGAAGTATCATCCAAATTTAAAATTTAATAATTCATTAAATGTACTAAATCTAAAAATGGAACGGCTGGCCAGAATATGACTCGATCTTATTTCGTCGACTTTTATTTTCTGCTGCATATCAGACTAGAACTTATTACGGTCGGATAAGAATTCCGCATTGGACAGGTATCCAGATTATACGCGAATCCGACACGACCCGAGTCAGATCGATTATTTTTGTTTTATTTTATTTTATTGACTGAGGATAAGTTTTCTTTCCTGATGGAATTCAGGTTATTTTCGAATATACTCGATTTTTTAGAAGGAAGTCCCGTATATATATATATGAATATGAATGAGAAGATATATATATTTTTTAGGAACAGATAAAACTGGCATTAGCGATACGTTGCGGACTATTTTCCAAAACTGCAATGAAATATGATAATTTATTTTTATTTCGGATTTCGAATTCCGGTCAACGACAGTCATTATTATGGTTTAGGTCGAAGAAAATTATTTCTCTGGGTCGATTTCAAATATAAGTAATTTAATTAAAGTTTTTGTTTTATTTTTATGCATTTAATACATTTTCAGAAAGAAATGTGATATCGAAAATAATATTTTTTCTTCCTGTGAATTTCAATTTACAGAGGGAAACGAAGATGTATAATTAAATTACTAGACATAAAACAGCTGGAACTAAAGCAACTTTTCCAGAAATAATATGAGGTCGAAAATAGTTCACAAATTTCCAAGAATATACATCTTACAAAAGTAGTTGAAAAAAAAATATTTTTTTAGAATTAAGGTAGCAAAATTATAAATGTGAATGAATAGCACATACTGGATATAAAAATTCATGCATACTTTAAATATGATATTAAAATGTACTGTCATATAAAATATTTGAAATTAGATTATTCAATACAACATATTTTTTTGAATTACTGCAGCTTTTAATACGTACACTTTAATAAGCAAAAGGATTTTTGAGTAAAAAATTAATATTTTGAAACTTTGATATTAAAAGTTTTTTTTAAAGATACTTTTTAAAATTTCCCAATTGTTTTTAGATAATGTCACAAAAATTTAATTAAGGAAACTAATAAATATACATTTAAAAATGAGCATTGTGAAAATTTGACATCAAGACTCAATTAAAAATACATGTATACTTATTTTGTGTGTGTGCTAATACAGAAATAAGAAAAATGAGCATAATGCTAAACATTTCATCACGTCCTCAGATAAACATTAAGGCCATAAACGCAAAAACTACTTTACTACATATTAGTTTATTAGTAATATTTCATATCCGAATTTCAGAAAAAATATAGGTCAAACTTTAAAGACGGGTAGAATACACTATAACAAACAAATTTTGTGTGAGTAACCAAAATCGCAATTCATTTATTCATTCAAAAATACAGGGTGTCTCATTACAACACGAATCCGGATTATTGTTCATAACTTTAACAATAATAAATGGATTTTAACAAAGTTTACAACAAACCTACCTAGGTTAGTGTAACTTTTAACAATAAATAATAATACTTGTAATACAATACTTGTTTGCTAAAAATGTTTTCTAAAAATATAAAAAACGAAATGAACAGAAAATATTTTAAAAACATACTAAATTAGGATTAGTTTTGAATTTTAAGGCTAGAAACTTGAAATTGGACACGGCTGTTACTTTTAAGACGTTAATTGTTGCACAGAACAGTTTCTAAAATTTCGAAATTTATGAGCGGAAAATATTCTGAAATGACAATTACTTTGGAACTACTGAGCAAACATAAAAAATCTTTCAGGGTTTTTACCATTTTGCAACTGATCTCAAAGTGGTGCAAGCGTCAAAAATACTCTAAAATTACGATTTCTTTCGATAGGTTGAGACTAGAAACATGAAATTTTATATGTTTGTTAACTTTCAGATGTAAACGCTTGCCAATAGCGCTCCTGAAAAGTAGCCGAAGTGGTCGCTTTTTGCAGCCAAACTGAAGTAGACTCTCTATATTTCGGAATAAATTTGGCAATACATACCGGACACTGACTGAATTACTATTTCCTTCCAACAATTTTCGTGATGTCAAAGCACAATAGAAAGCAAAGAAAGTTTTTTGAAAAGTTCGTTCAAATATCTTCATTATTGCTTAAACTATAAAAAAAAAATCCGGATTCGATTTGGAGTGACACTATTTATGGCTGAAAAAAATGTATTAAAATAATGATTTTGTATAGAAAAGTTGTTTTCTGCAGCTTTCTCTACCACATCTTTTATGATACACCCTGTATATGCTTAGAATTCATTTTTAAGCAACAAATACCTTTTTATTGGATTTTAATCTATACAAAAATTATAATGAAGAAACGTTTGTTTGTTTGTGTGTTGGTTTGTTTCTTTGAGCGGTAAACTCTGGAACTACCGAAGCGATTTCAAAAGTAATCCTGGCAATATATGGTGGTGACAGTCACTGCTACAACATAGGCTATATTTTATGTCTGTACCCCTATGCCCAAGGGGGGCCAGAAACTTTCTAAAATTGCGAAATCATGAAGGGGCTAGAAACTTGAAATTTGGCATCGTGGTTAGTTTTAAAATGCAAATTCTCGGTAAGAATCGTTTCTTCTAGGACTGGACGATATAAAAAAAATTCTATCGCGATATATCATCGAGTTAATATCGATATTGGTGATATATCGCGATAATTACTTTAAAATGTGTGGGGATAGAAATATTGCTAATTTCGAAAGACAAATGTATGAGCAACTTAAATACCAACAGATATAGAAAGCAACGAATCATATATATATTTATGTATATATAAAAGAAAAGCAAAGAAACTAACAAAAGAAGAATAAATAAAAAGAAAACTGCCCAGTTAAACTGAGGGCATTGAGCTCACAGGCTATTCACATTAATTGTATATTATACTCTTATTTCAAAGAATTTGAAATAAGCCTCTCGAAAAATAACGAAATCGACAATATAATAAGGGGGTTCATCACCCCTGTCCCCCCCTCCTTATAATTAACCAATAAACCCCTAAAACTAATCAGCGAAGCCTCTAATTACAATGAACACATATACAAAATTTGAAGCAAATCCGATAATTCTGTTTGAAAAAAACCCATTTATATAAATTAAGGGGGGATTAGTCCCCCGTATCCTCCTTTATACTTAATCAATGAACCCCCAAAACTAACCAGGGAAGTGCCTTACCACAATGAGCCTATATACAAAATTTGAATAAAATCGGATAATTCTGCATGAAAAACCCATTTATCTAAATTAAGGGGGTTAGCTCCCTTTTCCCCCTTTATACTTAACCAAAGAACATCCAAACCTAATCAGGAAATAGCCATATCACAATGAACCTATATACAAAATTTGAAGAAAATCGGATAATTCTGCAAGAAAAATCCATTTATCTAAATTAAGAAGGGTTATCCCCCCTTTCCCCCTTTATACTTAACCAAAGAACCCCCAAAACTAATCAGGGAAGCACCTTACCACAATGAGCCTATATAAAAAATTTGAATAAAATCGGATAATTCTGCATGAAAAACCCATTTATCTAAATTAAGGGGGTTAGCTCCCTTTTCCCCCTTTATACTTAATCAATGAACCCCCAAAACTAATCAGGAAAGCGCCTTATCACAATGAGCCTATATACAAAATTTGAAGAAAATCGGATAATTCTGCAGGAAAAACCTATTTATCTAAATTAAGGAAAGGGGAATTAGCCCCCTTTCCCCTTTATACTTAACCAATGAACCCTCAAAACTAATCAGGGAAACACCTTATCACAATGAGCCTATAAACAAAATTTGAAGCAAAACGGTTATTTCTATCAAGAGTTATCGCGTTACGTACAAACATACATACGTACATACAGAACCGGCGGGCACATTAGCTCTTAGACTTTGATAGCCTGTGAGCTAAAATATACCATATAATTTTGCTTTATTATGCAGAATACTAGGTTTGATATTTAAACCTGTTTTTTTTAATTTCAAAGTGCCGTTGAATTCAAAAGAAAATAAATTGCAAATGATAAAAATAAGTTATTGGGTAACAAAATTAAATAAAAACAAACAAACAAACAAACAAACAAAATCACACACACGCACTACACGACACCATGCATTAATTTTAATATCAAGGCGCTACCGATAATATTGGCCGAGAAAATTATCTCAATGAGCACTGAAGTAGTGCAGTGCTATCGACTCGAGCATAACGAACAGATACTCTAGCTCGTATTTTATTGGCCATCACATATCAATGCCTTGAACTATTTCAACGAAATCTGGACGAATAGCAGCAGAGCAGCATCGAGACGAATAAGTCTGGACGATAGCTGTATTATTCAGTTAAGAACAGAGAGTTTAATTTGCGGTTTGAGAGGATAGTAACGAACTTAGACATAATAAGAGAATGTATTCGTTTTGGGATATATTGTGATATTCTTTATTTGGGGATATTAACGAAAGTGAGATAATTAAAGGATAATCGGTGGAGGGGATATTCTTATTGGAATAAAGTAGAGAAGTGAATATAGATGCATGGATCGGACGAAAGGAATGGGTTGAAGAGGATATTATACGGAATATTCGGTGCTTTTCTTCTGGTTTGAAGTCGAGAAAAAAAATGTTTTTTGGATATATCAGTAGAGTTAGAGCTTAACTTAGATATTGTTAAACATTGCCAGAGTCAGAGCTTAGCTATCATTATTGGGATATATCGTCAGTGTTAGATCTTAGATATTGTTATTGCGATAATTAAGAAATATCAATATTTTATCGATATATTGATAAATAATCCAGCCCTAACGTACACTGTTAAAAATTTGCAGCAAACTGTCCGGTCATATGACCGTTTGTATAGAAAACAGTTACATAACCGTAATGTAACTCTATTCTGACCATAATATAGGCAAAAATAAGGTCAGAATTTTTATGTGGCACACCTTTTGGATTGTGTTAGTAATTTTTGTGTGGCAGACATTTACACTAAAATTTAAGTATTTAACTCCAGTCTTATAACATTAACTGCTATTTATATAATTTATATTTGAATATAAAGAAATTACTCCAAATATGCGGTCGTACACTTGAAAAAACACTATTATTGTGAGGATTGCTCGGACTAATTTCACACTTATGTCTTTTTGGATTATAATCAAATTGTTTGGCGACAAAAGTAAAATTGAAATAGTAAATAAACAAATAACATGTAATTCACAAATACAGTAATTTTTATAATTACTTCATTTGCTAGTTTTTCTGCAAGTCACGTGATAAAGGAGTTAAATAAAAATAAAATTTAAATTAGAAAAAAAAAAAAAATTCAAAAACAAAATTACCCAGATTTTACATATCGAAATTGTCAGATGTATTTGCCAATGTTTCACATTGAATATTTTTTAAGCATTACGAACATTTTCTTTCATTTTTAAATTAAATATTTTCGTTTTATAATATTATCTCTCATCAAAACACTGTTTTCTTTTTTTTCTTTTTTTTTTAATGAAATTAGTAACAGCTTTTTTTTCTTTTATTTTTAGAGGTGTTTGTATTATTTTCTAAATGATATACCCGTTTCAATTCTTTCATCAACGATAATGGTCGCCAAAAAACGACTAATGGTAACCTTTTCGTCAAAGATAACAGAACTTTCATCATAATTCTGTAATTAATGTACGTAGAACGATATGCTATATACTAAAACCTTCCTGTGAAAATTATATATCTAACAGTGAAAGTTCCATGAAAATCCATTCAGCAGAATTTCCGTTTGTATTAGGTAGCTTTCAATACAAAAAAGTATAAAGCTACCTATTGCAGCCGTTCGGAGGAAAGCAGTTCCGGAAAATTTCGATATATTTTCACCGATCATGACCCCCAGATCCCAAAACCATCCTCCGTTCAAATGTTGATTTATATATATAGATATATATATATATTCACACACACACATATATATATATATATATATATATATATATCTGACCTATGTCATACGATAACGCCCGTATTTATGAATCGATTTTGATGAAACTAATTGTGTGTATTAAGGTCACTAATGTCTCGACCGAGTTCGTTGGCCAGCTTGGTCCGCCATTTTGTTTCAACATGGCGGCCATTTAAAAATTTAAAGCTAAAATAAATATACAAAAAAAATAAAAATTCAAATTTATTTTTTAATTACGTGTTAGGCCTTGCTACAAGGATTCCAGAGCATTTTTTGATTTACCTCTATCTTAAAAAATGGCTGAGATAGAGCAGTTTGAAATTCTCGGGTGGCTGACATTTTGAAACAAAACAGCACATTAACGCGATTACTCGCAAATTATTTTCTTTCATTGTTGTAATAATTTTCCCAATCATACGCATAAAACTATATATTCATATCCATTAGCGCCAAATTCTCGCCAAAATTGGCGACATTTGGCGAAATATGCCAAATTTGGCGACCAAAATAAGTCTTCATAAATGAAGCCAATTTGGCTATTGCTCAATAATTTGGCGAATTTCTTATTCAAATTCAGTATTAACGAATCTTTTGTAAACGTTTCTTTGCATTTTAGCTTGCTGTTTTCGTGTAACATTAGCTAAAATTTTAAAACAAAGATATAGGAAAGCTACCTTTTCCTCCCGGTACAGGCCGGAAGGACTTTTTTATATATGCAGTAGATAAACAGTAGATAAAGCCTTTTGTACTTACCACATATTAAACTAAAATTTAATTCAGGTAAAATACGCATAAGGTAACTTAAAACTAACTTCCCACAATTTCTAACCATAAACGACAATACATCTTGTTTTACGCGTAGCGCTGTATATGAATTTATTCATATTTCACAAACTTATATTGGTGTACTAAATATAGTTCAGCATGAAAATGCGTAACACAATTAAAAATACCCTTAAGCAATTTTCACTCCCATGGTTAGTAGTGGCTGAGAGGTTGTGCTCTCGAAGCTGGTAGACGGGAGGTGCTGGGTTCGATCCCAATCGCGCCCGTCGGCCTAATCGTTCGGAGTTTTCGTGGTTTTCTTCGAGCCGTGGATTTATCCATGCGTACATACGGGTTAGGTTCCTTTAGAAAGACCCCCACGAAGGGCACTCCCCCCGGGCCTATATCCCTAGTGTAGATAATTGGCCGTCAATAATCAACCAATCAACCAACCCATGGTTAGTAGTACTTACGAATTATTTTGTGTAGCGCCCTGTATATGATCAACATAATCTATGCACACCATGTACTATGCAAACATTTAGTTAAACTTAAAAACGCACTTATCACACATAGACTGTAATTATCGCACAAAGACTGTAACCGATTTCTTTTGCGTGTCCTTGTAAATGAACGATAAACGCAATGCACACCATACTATTTGGTAAGCAATGTGTAGCGCATCTCAGTAAAACATATAATTTTCATTATGTTTTTAATAGTGAAACATCATTATTAAATTACATTGCAAACGATTTTTTCCCGTAGAACATTGGGTAACACATTTCTTTTGTGTGACCCTGTAAATGAATAATAAATGCTTTGCACACCATATTTTTAGAAAAAAAAAGATTTAGTGCGCTACATAATAGTATATTAATGAAATCATATGTTTCAAATCATCAAATCATCGTAACATCATCAAAATTCACTTGAAACTTTTTTTCCATTGTCCGTAATGTAACTAAATACTTTTGACTGTGCCTGTACATAAACTATAAATACTACATACTTCATTTTCAATAGGGATCATGCTATAGTAAGTGTAAATGACAGACAAAAATTTCAGGTCAATCCGAGTATATACCGCACGGGCGGACCAGACGGCCAGACAAACCGAAGTCATAAATACTTTTCAACTAGGTTGGAAAGTGTTAAAAAGGGGTTCATTTAAATTTATTGCACCATTGATTTATTCTTTTATTTCAAACGTATGTTTCGCTCTTTAAATTTAAAATAGGGGCTACTTTTCCATACGAATAATTTATGAAAAAAAAAATACTATAAATTTATTATGTATGATAACCCTGTTGTAATACGATATTTACCAAACATCTTCAAAAATATTTCTTTAGTTTTTTGTCATATTAATAGTATACGAAATAACTATATTCGTTATATTTCAGTAAATGACATTATTTGTTAAATTAATTTCAGTAAACCTTAATTTTTGTGATTTGGATAGCTACTACTAATTTTCTTCCGCGTAAAATCTCCCCACTACGATATATATATAATACATATTCGGACCCGAAAGGGTTAAAATTAATTGTACGAAAAAATTCGGTAAATAAATCGTAAAAAGATATAAACTGATACACGAAATTAGATGTAAGTAGGGATGGGCATAACGATTATTTTGATTCTTTGAATGAATCATTCGGGTATGCACAGAAGCATATCTGTCAAACTTAAAAACAAAAATTATTCAATTACTACGAGAAATTTTGAAAAAAAAGATGTTTCTGATTTTAATTAGAATTAGATTAGACGCCAGATAAAAATGAAAAATGTGTTTCGCTGACAGATATGTTTCTGCGCATGCCCAAATGATTCATTCGAATTATCAAAATAATCGTTATGCCCATCACTAGATGCAAGCGTGGTAAGTGCTCATTGGGGAAATTCCTTTCCTAATTTTCTCTAAACATAATCTTCAATTATACATTTACTTCTTCATCAGTAGTTTATTCGTTACAGCTTAAATGTCCATGTTATGGTTCATCAATTTTAATCTACATGCTATTTTTAATTCTTTTATTTTCATGTTAACAAGCACAAAACGAATACCATGATATCCTCCTTTCATATGATGACCGTAATAAAATAAAATAATCGTTTGTTCAAACATTTAATTTAGAATAGACATTTATCAAATTTAAGAATATACATGGATAAGTTTAAAATGCAGTTAAATAGAGCAGGCATACAAAGGGATAACCGACTAAACATGCTGTCACATTCGCTACACATGTCTGCAGGTCTCCAAGCAATCACCACACCACGAGGCTTTTTCCACAAGTATGAATTTTTATTCATTTTCACACATCACTCACATGAGCACTTCTTTTTATGGATGTTCTTTTTATGGTATACCACTTTTTATGGCTGACGTTTTAAGTTTATGGTTTGTAGAGACCATTTCAATGAGTTGTTTTTTCATGCGATAAAATTTATCAGACTGCACAATATATGTTTGCAGTTAGATTTAACTGCAATTTCAATAGCACATTTCGTAGACTGTATGAATTTCAAGAGATTATCTGAACAAAAAATCTTATGTGTACCATCAAACCGACTACCAACTTGCCATCTACTTTAAAATTTAATTTATTAGCCTCGCAGATGTTCAGAAAACAAAATTGAGTACTAATTGAAAATGTACAATGCAAATCTTGTCAACACATACTTTGAAAATCCAAATAATTTTATTTCCCCCACAATACACTTATACCAAAAGCTTCAAAAACTGCTTTATCTTCTAAATTTCAAAAAAAAATTTAATTACTTATATATTTTTTACTTATATATTTTTTACTTATATATTTTTTAATGATTTGTCTAGTACAAATAAATGCACATTTTATGTATTTGTTCAGTAAGAATCTTCATTTATGCATATTTTTCATCTGTATTAATTATTGTATTTTTTTAAATTGATTTACATAACAACTATTATAAATATTCAGTATATTAATACTCAAAGTATACATTAATATATAGACAGCAAATCAAAAAATTGACTGACAAAAATAATAAAATTTCTTTAGTATACTAGGCATACTTAAAAAACACATTGAATAATTGATCTGAATACAAATAAACATACACTGTTAAAACTGAAGGTGACAAATCGGTGCCGTTTGGAAACCCGGGCTGAAAAGCCGGTGCCATTTGGAACCATAGCGTGCCACAGAGGCTTGAAAAAGAGTTTGGGGGTGCCGTTTCACCTCTCACTGTGTGTCTGAAGCGAATTAAGGTGCCTTTCAGCTTTCACTACGTATTGATGCCCTAGAGGGTGAGTATAATTTGCGCATACGCTGTGACGTGTTTTCTTCATTTCCGCGTCGCCGTCGCAAGGGACGGGAGAGGAAGATTGTACAAGTAGAATTGTACTGGCTGCCGTTGAATTGTAGTGTATCGCGCGCCACGTGCCGCGATAGATTTCAATTTTATTAATAACTAAATAACGCCATTTATGACGAATAAATAAACGATGGGAATATACACGAATACACTTTATGGTAATACACTTTAAATGCATGTATGTGAAATGTTTCAGTGTGTTTGTATATCATGTTTTATTTATATATAAATTTTAGATATGTTGTATTATAAATGGTCAATACATTATTTTCAAGATAAGACATTTTAAGTTATAATCTTGCTGTCGAATGTTCAGATTTTTATCTCATGAAATTTGAATGATATCGCCTCATCTATTTGCTTGTATTTTAAATTAATATTTATGTAGAGCTTATAATAATTTCATTTTATTCATATTTTTATCTAATGAATTTTCTTGCACAGTTTTTGCAGCTTACCATCTAGAAATAAATTTAATGATGCATTACAATAAATAAAAAAGTTGAAACATACGTTGTTATATTTAAAAAATTAGTTTAATTTCTTATTTTTCTGAAATCTAAACAAACTATTTGTAAACAATTGAAGAATTTACAAGTTTTACACCGAGCATTGATTTTTACTAACTTGAAACGTATTAACTTGAGTATTTGACAATTTTAAATTAGTTGATTTGATAATATGTATACATAAGAAATAGTAAACTTGATAAAATATAAATTTCTGCAAATATATTTATTAATCAAATACTTTTACAATTCAAAATTTTTAGAGCTTATGTTTGATCATGAAATGAAGAACTAAAAATATACCTCATTAAATATTATGAATTATTACTAAAATAAATAAATCGTAATTCCTGAATTGATATTTTTACATTTATACATGCGTCTTATCTTGAAAAATGTTTTGTGAGTCTCTTGTACTGTAACATATTAATAATAATAAATCACTGGAACATTTCACAGTTTGGCTGGACTTTGGCCTTAGATGATTGACTGATTTGTGTAAACATATTTAACTCGCGTAGCTAAAAGAATCTTTTTTCTCTTAAAATAATAATGATAAATAAATATCTCTGTACTACATCTAACTTAAAATAACAATGATAGTAAAAATGGTAATAAATACTAACGAGTTTGAAGTTAACAAAAATCTTTATTGTTTAGCTGAAAATATCTATTCACAATTTAGGCTGGGAGTTACAAGTTGAAAAAATTAATTAACAAATTTAGTTGTATGTAAAATGACTTCTAAATCTTAAACAAAACAAAACTAAGCTTTTGTAACAAAAGTTGAAATTCAGCTATTCAAATTCGAACCAAACGTTTATTAACACAATAAAAAGTTTTTAAAGTACTATTTGCTAAAGTTTTCCCTTCTGGTAAACTTGATTGTTTACAAATTATACATTTTAAAACATAACAAAATCATAAATAATTAATAAAAATAGTAAGTTTTTATGGAATAGAATTTTGTGAAAGGGCCTTTTTTATTAAAAGGAATTTTTGTGAAGGCAGTTGTTTTATTAAAAGGAATTTTGTAAAGGAGCCCTGAATAGGCCCCAAATTTTGCCTGGATCGACCCTTGACATGAGATGATCAACTTTTAACTTTGTATAAATTTCAACAGAGAAAGTGAAGTATTGATCAGTTTATTGCAGCTAAAGTTAAACATTTCATTATAATTTTATATATGTATAGCTTTTTTTTAAGTATGAGAATTTTCAAACTTTTTAAATACAATTGCTAGACAAGGCGGGAGGGCTTTCCTTGTGGGGTGCCGCTAGGCACCTTGGAATAGAGGTGCCATTACTCTCCCCTGGGGTGTCATCTTTTTATCTCCTGGGGCACCCTGGATTAGGGGTATCAACATTTCACTCTACTTAAGGATGACATTCTGGCTCCCCTAGAGGTGTCACCAGTGAGACAAGCCTATCACCCCTAGGGGTGCTATGTGTCACCTGTAGTTTTAACAGTGTATACTTAAATATTTTAATCCATGTAATATATATTTGTTAAATTCACTATGCAACTCTAGACATTTTATTTAGAACCATATTATTTAGAAAACCATGTTATTTCAACTAGTTCAATTACCCATGCCGTGAGTCACCTACGAAAGAAAGACAGGGACATGGAAACAATGTGCACTTTAAATATTTCCGGTTTCGAACTATACCTTTTGGGTTACCATGTTATTTGAACTTGTTAATTCTATTGCACACTTCGGAGAAATAGGGGCAAACATGGAAACTTTAAACGTGTCCGTCTCGAACTATTTCCTTTGCGGGATAATTCATTTGAACAAGTTCGTTCGAGAATGCCACATCTCTATATGTAAATATAAATAATAATATTGTTAATTTTTTTATATTTTATTAAGACATTTATTTTCAGTGATTTATATTTTCATAAGTGATTTCCTTAATATTAATATTAATATTATTATATCAATGCAATTTTTTTTTAATTTTTAATGCTGAAATGAAATTGTAGCCCGGTATTTATTAATAAACAAGGAAAAATGTGTTATAAATAATTACTCATGTTTGGATGGCAAAGTTTTGTTTATTTTAAGATTCAATACTAACTACTATGGAACACTTTACAAGTTTGAGTTTTTATTTCTAAATGCCTTTATGCATCTATGTTTTTATGCACATTAACTAGTATACTGAATTAAACACAGAAATTGAGCTTTCTATTGCTTTAGATTATAAACATTTTTATTTTAAAAATATATTTCAATAGATTTATTTTTTTTTTCAAACATGTATATGTTTGATTAAATTTATGTATACGTATGTATTTATGTATAATTAATGGTGCTTTTAACTTTGTCCGTTTGCTTACATTTTATAGCAATTAACTAATAAACATTTGTTTAGTTACTTTCATATCAGCAGAATTCAACTGTATTAAATATTTATATCTTCTTTGGAATCTCTCATTCGAGTATATACTGAAATACTATGCATCTATTTTTAACATTTGCAATATTTTCCCAAAATAAAAATGTTACAGTTCTATTTAAAATTGACAAATTTAGAGCTTTAAGTTTTAAAATGAATATAAATGTATTTTACATTAAATTAATTATATCGCAACATACATTAGATATTTCCCTTTTTAAAATATTGTATACTTTTCTCTAATCTGTCTGTAGGATTTTATTTAATGAATATATTTTTCATATGAGAGAGAGTCATCTTTGTACAACATCATCTCTATCTAAATGAATATAAGTTATAGTAATTTTTTTAACTAACTGGCTTTTCATGCCTAATTTCTGTTTGATGAAACATACATAAATGTATTATTTCAATAAGTGCATATGCAGCCTAAAATCCATGTTTAGAATTCTTTGAAGTTAAGCTGATTTAAGCAATTTTTTGTTAAGGTCCTAAGGAATCTTTTAAAATTATTTTTTTTATTATTGTACTAGTTTATAGAAATAATATATGTAGCGTATTGTTTTTAAAAAAATCTTCTTAATAAGTAAAATTTAAAAACTTTTACGACAAACATTAAAAAAAAAATGGAAATGGAATTTTTAGAAAAGCATTTTAAAACAGCATGTATGTGAACAGGGTTGGCATTAATCGATTTCATTTTTTAGTGGATTGATTAGTTTGTTTGTTTATTTTGCAGCTTTTTATTTAGCCTTATTTTGGCTTCTATATATAGCTGACATGGAAACAGGTCTCCTAATTTTGAACCAATTCCAGACGAGAGACCTGCATCTGGATTGACACCCCCAGAGGTAACGCTTATATAGAACTTAGAGAACTTTGGAGCCACGAACAGATTTAACGTGCACCAGCTCCCATTAACGTACACGGTCCTACAGCAGAGGCAGACGAGAGAGGATAGACGATGCACCCTCCCAAACATTGACCTTGGTCGATGCTGCTTGGCTTTCGGTGATTTTACGAGAACCGAGCTTTACCGTCCGCGCCACTGCGGGACGATTGATTAGTATACTAAATTTTTAATTCGACAAAATTCAATCATGTTTAATTTAATCATAACTGAAATTGAAAAAGTAATTACACTTTTAAAGAACTTCTCATGCTTAATTCCATCGTAATTAATTTAATCATTAATCTGGTTATTAGGCAAAAATTAAACATGCTTTAAATTTCTTAAATTCGCTTTCATTGCTACAAGATTGTTAGTAAATACCACGTCACTATACGATTTTCCCTATTGAAAATTATACAGGGTTACACAAAATTACTCAGATACGCCACAGTAAAACTGTAGAAATTATTTAGGAGACTTGGCTAGTTAAACTACTTTTTTTTAACTGATAATATTTTCTTTTGTAGTTAGTATAGAGATATGGGAGCGATATTATCAATCAATTAAATTTTCAAAAACTAAGTAATTGATTAAAAATTGAATTGCAGTTAATTTAATTCGAAGTCAATTCCATGCTGCAAATATATGTAATTGCATTTGGCCCAACCCTTTTTCGTTGCAAATTCGAGGAGGGGGAGATGTAATTGACTAGCAACTTATAAAGGCATTTTAGTGTTTTGAATGCGAACGTGATGTCATGGTCTCACCTGTGTGTGCAACAGCGACATCTATACTATATTTTACTTTAATTTTCAAAGTATGTGTAGAGCTTTTGGATTTTGCGGTTTCTTAATTTCGTTATGAGTTTATACAAATTTTAGATTCGTCGGTCAAACGGCAAGGTATAAAAGATGAAACAAAAGGTTGTATCGGCGGATTTGGGTTGTATCTTTCCCTGTGTGGTGAATTAAGGCTTGCGCTGATAAGCTACAATCGTGCATTCAACTCGCATCACGTGTTGAATGCAATATTTATTACGATGCCGCGATTACTATTAATACGATTAAGATTTACTATTAATTACGATTAATATTTATTAAGTTCCGCTGAGTCAAATAGTCTTGTGGTAAGATTATTTGAGTTATAGTGTGAATAAAGGGTTGCTAGTATATCAAAAGTTAGATTATATTAACTATTTTTGTGAGTGCTTCTTGTGTTTCGGCTCCAAATTTATGTTTTAAGAAAAAACTTTGGACGTGCATTTAGCCAAACCCTTTTAAGTTGAAAATTCCGGGAGGGGGGAGTGTAATTGTCTAGCAGTTGACTGATAAAGGCATTCTAGTGTTTTGAATGCGAACGTGATGGCATGATCTAATCTGTGTGCTCGACAGCGACATCTATACTATCTTTTACTTTAATTTTTCAAAGTGTATGTAGATGTAGAGCCTTTGGAGTTTGCGGTTTCTGTCTTTCGTTGTGAGTTTATGCAAATTTTAGGTTCGTTGGTCAAACGGAAAGGTATAGTACATGAAACTAAAGGTTGTATCGGCGGATTTGCTTCGGATCTCTCCCTGTTTGGTGAACTAAGGCCTGCACTGATAAGCTATAATCCTGCTTTCAACCCACATCACGGAGTTGAAGTTCAGCTGAATCAATAATTAGTCGTGTGGTACGATCTTGTGAGTCATAGTGTGAATAAAACCTATTCGGCAGCCACGGGTTGCAAATGTATCAAAAGTTTGATTATATTAATTATTTTTGTGAGTGCTTCTTTTGTTTCAGTTGAAAGCATTGAGTGACCGATGGATTTAGTAGTGGATTGTAGAGGATTTAGTAGTGGATTTAGTACCAGTGTGCTTCACGTAAGTGGAACTTTGTTTTTGCAAAAGTTTTTAGCCATTTCGAGTGAAGATTAAGTTAGTGATTGAATTTTGTTAATCACCGTTTAATATAGGCAAAAACGTGCTAAGTGACCCTGCCACATCCCTGCTTGCATAGTTTAAATAAACGTATTTTAAACCTTAAACTCGCATCATGGCTGAGATTGACAAGAACGGCTTTGACACGCATGCTACAGATTATTCTGAAAAGTTATTAAAAAAAAAAACATAAAAAAATGAATTTTATTTAAATCAATTATTCTATTTCCCGCCAGAGAATCAAAAAACAAAATTGCAAAAATAAATGCAAAAGAAAATTGTGTTGAATTTGTATCACCTACTTTTAACTTCAGTATAGCTGTCATACAATGAAATATAAAGAAATTTTGTTTAAATTGTGTTACCCTATTTCCCTCTAAGGGGCGTAATACACACAAGAAAAAATTGTGTTGAATGAGTACTATCAATTTTTATCTTGGCTACGGCCGTTTTACAGTGAAACATGAAAAAATACTTTTATTTACATTTAGTTTATACATGTTTCGCTAGGGTGCGTTATCGGCGTAAAAGAAAGTTGAGTTTAAACGACCTAATCTAATTTTAATTTGGTGTATGGTTGATATATGAGAAAACATAAAATTCCATTTTAAAATTTAACCATGCATATTCCCATCAGGGATTCAAACAGCGAAACAGAAAAACTAATGAGAAACGTTTTATCAATAAATAATTTTGACGATGTCGGATACTTTTTCTGAAGATTTGTTCGAAATTCCGTCTTGGGAAGTGAGCTTAAAATATGTTCAAAAAGTTAGCTGAAGACACATTTATACACATAGCGGAACATCACAAGTTAAATAAACGCCATAGAAAACAGCCCTTCTAACAGTAATTGTCGATAAAGTGCAATGCATCTGAATAATTTTCTATTGTCCTGTAAAAGAACTATACATGTTAAACCCCATATTTTCACTGGAGAACTTGCGGTAGTAATAATTACTAAAATTCCCTATATTTTCAAATGACATAAGGTTACTAAAATGGATTTCAAGTAATTGTCGACATAGACAGTGGTGTAATCGAATTCTTTTGTGTGGCTCTTTAGAACTACTGTAAATTCCATAAAAAAACATGCTGCAGGTTACTTTAACAACATTACCGCCAGCGTTTTACAAACCCCTCATTTAAGCGTTTCAAAAAAAATAATGTTTCATAGAATCGTTGCATATTTTTTTTTCATAATATCGTTTCAAAAATTTGTTTCATAAAACCGTTACATAAAACCGTTACATAAAACCGTTACATTGCTACTTCATAAATTTTGTTAATTTTTTTTAACATATGTAAGTTTAAAACAAGAATATCTATATCATATGAAAATTGTTATAGTTATTAAAATAATTAACTAGCCAGATAATTTAAACTAGTCCAAAGAACGGATGCATAGAAGGAATTATACAATATGAACTACATTGCCTAGTTAATTGCTATTATTCGTTATCTTGTCCATTAAAATCGTGATGCTTTGACGATAAAATCGTTCGCGAATTGTAGTTATTTTTCAATCCAACAAAGATTTCAGATTCCTGAAGAATTATTTTAAAATCAAATTAAGCAGCTACGAATAGAACGTCTAATTAGAAATGGATTTCTTTTGGAAACACTATTCATACATCTGAAGATCACTCATTGAGAGCCTAAATTAGTCACTCGAAAAAACTCGCAAACTATTGTTAAATCTCCCGGGGCGTTCTTTTCAAATTTCTCGCTTGCATTTTAATATTCTCAAATATTTGTTTTTATATTAGGATACCGGAGGTTGACCTCTGAGTTAATTTTTACTTTTTCAAGTTTGGTTGCAGTTTTTTTCTTTTGTAAAGTTACTTTTACTTTCGGATCCGGTTCCGAAAATCAAAGTAGATTCATTAAAAGAAAAAACTGCAACCAAAATCGCGCAAGTACAAACTAACAACATGGGAGGTGGACTTCAGCTATCCTTTGCAAAAATATTATATAAAAATATAAAAATGCAAGTGGAAAATTTGAAAAGAACGTTTCTATAGGTTTAACTTCAGCTTGTGAGTTTCTTCAAAAGCTTACACTAGCCACTTGAAAAAAAACTCTCAAGCTAATGTTAAACCTACGGGAGTTTTTAAAATTTCTCGTTTGCATTTCAATATTTTTCAATATATATATTTTTTTGGTTAGGATTGCTGAGGTCAATCTCTAAACGGGTTCTTTGTAACACTTTCCAACCTAGTTGAAAAGTGTTTATGACTTCGGTTTGTCTGGCCGTCTGTCCGTCTGTCCGTGCTCTAACTCCCGTAAATATGCTTGGATTGCTCTACAATTTTTATATGTTATTGTAGTACTCTGTAGCATGTTCCCTATTTCAACGGAAGTGTGTAGCACTTATAGTTTTTTTACAGGGACGTTCAAAAGAATTTCGTTACATTGCGATCTATGGGGAAAAATCATTTGCGGTTTATTTTAATGATGTTACTCAATTTCAAACACATTGTAATTGATATATATCACTAAGGTGCATTACAAGAAGCTTAATATGGAATAGGGTGTGCATATCACTTATAGTAACTTTACAGGAACAGTCAAAAGAATTCCGTTACATTACATCTATGGAGAAAAATAGTCTGCGGTTTATTTAAATAATGTTTCATTATTTTAAACACATTGAAATTTATATATATCACTAAGGTGCATTACAAGAGGCTTACTACAGAATATTGTGTGTATAGCAGTCATCGTTCATTTACAGGGAGACACAAAAGAATTCTCTACTGTCTGTTTACAATAATTCCTGGAAGTGCGTTTTAAGTTACTGAACGCGATTTTAAATTTAACTCACTTTTTGTGTATTTACGTGGTGTGTATAAATTCTGTAGATCATATACAGGTAAGCACAAAAATTCGCGAACACATTTCCATTTATTGACAAACTCCAGAAGGAGAATTTTAAACTGTGCTACGCTTTTCCTAACTGAAGTAAAATTTAGCATCCTATGTAGTATATATACAAATTTATAGATCATATACAGGGCTGAATAAAAGTATTCGGATATTTTTCCGAATACTGTATAGGTTGCAAATTCCTGAAATTATGTTTTTAAATATGTTATGCGTTTTCCAAATTATTTACTTAGATGCTATCTTTCAGCTTATTAAACGGTATGATTTGTAAAATTATTTTGGAAGCGTTGGAAAGTGTTACATAATCTATGCTTGAAGCATGATTTTTCGTTCTTGTTTACTTTTCCTTTTTGGTTGCAGTTTTCTTTTCTTTTTCTTGTTTTTGTTTTTCCTTTTTTTGCGAGGCCACTTTTATTTTTGGAAAAGGTTCTGAAATATATAATGACCTCATAAAAAAAATCTGCAACCAAGATCGAAAAAGTTTAAAAAAGGGCCTGTTTAGTAATCAAGCTACCTCATGCAAAAAAAATCATTTAAAATCGTTTAAATTTAAACGAGAAATTTGAAAGAACTCTCCCATGGGTTTAACATTAACTTGCTAATAAGCTTTTGGGTGACTAGTGTAGGCTTTTCCAGTTTGATTAAGCAGTAGAACTGGCGACTATTTTTATATTTGATGGTACCACAATTTACAAGAAAAATTCTTTGTGGTAGATTTTTGTTGAAAATATCCTAGTATAAATGTTTGAAAGGAATTTGCTAATGGAGCAAACTCTTTATCGCAAAATGTTTCGATAAATGACTTTTCGAATATTTGCTGAAAAAAGGGCTAATATAATGAAATGCAACGCAGTGAAATTTATTTTCCGCATGGCTGTCTACAGCCGGTAATGTGTGCAACTTTTTCGTGAAATAGCTCTGTATATTATCTACGCACCTCGTAATGCAAGATATATAAGTTAGTTTTAAAATGCATATCACAGCTCAAAACGCACATCCAGAAGTTATGGCTCATAGTCAATCCTGGAATCCAATTATTTTAAGTATATCTGTAAATAAACGATAATTTCCACGTACTTAGTAATCTATAGAAAACATGCTGTTACCTCAGCAATGTATATCAGTTTCATTATGCTTGAAATAGTTTAACATCATTAAAATATACTGCACATGATTTTTCACCATAGATTAAAATATAATGGAATTTTTTGTGGGTCCCTGTTAGCGAAGTATAATTGCTACTTAATCGATACTCCATAGAAAACATATTAATTTCATTATGTTTGGAAGAGTGTAACATTATTAAAATGCACTAAAAACGATTTCTCCCCATTGGCTGTAATGTAAGGGAACACTTTTGAGTGTCCCTGTAAATGAACTATAATTGTCGGCGGCGCAGTTTATTTAATGTGTAAAATAGTTTCTTTAATTGTATAAAAACAATTATTCAAAAATAGAGTTAAGTAAGCATGCAGACGCTTACCTGATTATAAGTTCAAATCTTCCTTTTGAGTATCCGAATATATGATTGGTACTTTCCGCACATTGGGTATTATCCGATGGAGTATCACAGATTAACTTATAGTGTCACTTCTGTAAAATAATATCATTAGTATATTTGATAATAATAACTGTATAATTAATAGACTCTTTCCTTTCGATTAAATTTACGCTTAATATACATTTTTCTTGATTACAAGTTAACAGAGCATTTACACCGCTCTGACATTTTCACACACTACATTATTAGATGAAATTCACACAACTAAAGTCTAAAAAGTTTTCAGTTCTTGATAGCCTTGGATGACGTCACTGGGAAAAAAGCACATGATAGCACGTGATAATCATTCTTTCACGTGGGCTGTAATTCCATGTACTTAGCTGAGTTGAAAACAGTTTATGAATGGGTTTTTCCGACGAGATAATTAAAGTTGTTTACTGCAAATTTAAAGTACTTTATTATTATCTGACGATTGAAGAGTAGTTGATTCCGCATAGAAGATTATCCTTTAATTGGAATTTCCGTCAATAATTGCTACTTATTCCATACTCTATAGATAACACGTTGTAGTCCAACCTCAATGATGTATACCAATTTTGTTACGTTTTAAATAGTGCAATGACAATAAATTGCATTGAATATATATTTTCCCCATTGACCGTAATGTAACGTAATAGTTTTGAGTGTTCCTGTGAACTAACCATAAAAGGTGCACACTTCATTTTTAATACCGAACATGCCATGGTGAACTCATTTTACCATAGATCAATTACATGGTGATCTGATTATATTCACACGAGTCAGAGAAATGACAGACGGCCAGACACACCGAATTAATAAATACTTTTCAACTATGCTGGGAAGTGGTAAAAATAGTCCACTTGGACGTATATTTTTCGATCCGTAATGTAGGGCTAATGGGGCAAACCCTTCCTCGCAAAATGTTTCGATGAATGACTTTTCGAATATTTGCTGACAAAGGCGGTAATTGGCAGTTGCAAATGTTTAATATATTTTCTTTTTTTTATGCTGAAGTTTGTAATATCAAACGAACTTTGATAGATTTATATGGTCTATATATGCATAATTATACTAGTTAAGATTTTTTAGAAATTAAATTTTATTGTTATACATTGAAAAGATTCTGTATTTTCCAAAAACTTCCATATATACATACATATATATACATTGTTTTTATCTAATATTAGTAATTTATCTATACTAATATTATAAAGGAGTAAAGATTGTTTTGTTTGTTTGTTTGTTTGTTTGTAGGGGGTAATCTCTGGAACTACCGAACCGATTTCAAAAGTGATGGTGGCAAATTAATGGTGACAACCCCTGCTCTAACATAGGCTATATTTTATATCGGTGTCACTAACTTCAGGGGGTTGCAGGAGTGAAAAACGTTCTAAAATTGCGATTTTTTGTATAGTGAAGGAGCAAGAAATTTGAAATTTGGCATTGTAGTTACTTATAAGATGTAAATGCTCTCTAAAAACAAAATAAAAAAAAATCGAAATTTAAAAGGGTGAAATGAACAAAAAGCGTTCTAAAAACATTCTAAAAACATTCTAAATTACAATTTCTATGGAATCTCTAGAACTACCGAACCGATTTCAAAAGTGATGGTGGCAAATTGATGGTGACAACCCCTGCTTCAACATAGGCTATATTTTATGCCGGTGTCACTAACCACAGGGGAGGTGCAAGAGCGAAAATCGTTCTAAAATTGCGATTTTTTGTATACTGAATGAGCTAGAAATTTTAAATTTGGCATTGTAGTTACTTATAAGATGTAAATGCTCTCTAAAAACAAAATTAAAAAATCGAAATTTAAAAGGGTGAAATGAGCGAAAAGCGTTCTAAAAACATTCTAAATTACAATTTCTATGGAATCTCTAGAACTACCGAACCGATTTCAAAAGTGATGGTGTCAAATTGGTGGTGACAATCCCTGCTCCAACAGCCTCTTTAATAAAAAACTGTGCGTTTCTGACGACTGGGTTTTTCGCTAATTGTTGCCACAGATTAATCTCGGAAAATGAAACATTTGAATTTACTGAAAAAAAATAGTAGCTCGAAAAGTATTTGTCCGAGGCAAACTGAGTTTAAAAGGTAAAAAATTGTATTTTTCTTGATATAAATTTCAAATCTAATGATTATGCCATTTTTCAAATATTGAATTTGAAAAATTACCAACTTTCACAATGGAGTACCATAGCAAATCCTTCATGCGTAAAAATATAATGATAAGGGCGACTTGTCCTGGCTTCTATATTGGCTATAGCACGAGTCACAAATTATAGTAGCCGTATTATTCTGTTAAAATATAAAAGTTAATTATTAAATGTCAATATTTTGTTGGATTAAAAGTTCGTTATAAGAAATTGACCAGCGTAGCGGGCGTAGCTTGCTAGTATCTAATAAAGTTCATATCTAAGAAAGATTCCCTATTTCAGTACAGCTAAATGCTTTCAAAATTCACCTCATACAGAAATATTTTGGTGGTCACGTGTATAATAAAGAAGGACCTTTCAAAGTGTATTGTAAGGGAAAATTCTTCTTAGCTTGGTTATTATTTTTGTTTTAAATTTTTACTACATGAAAACGTAACTTTAATAATAATGACCATCATGTTACTTTTAGAAAGGAACTGAAATTCAGCTCAATATGTCGCCGATGCCATTGTGAATTTTCACAACATTCGAATGGCCTTTTTATAAGAGTTGACCTAAAGAGTTGATTACTAAATTATGCATAAGACTTTTTGTTATCCTTCGTGCATGTGAATAATTTAAAACAAACCCTGACATTTTCTCAAATATATAATACATATTTTTTGCTAATTATAACATGTTGTTTCTTCTGTAAATTGTCAAATTACCTGAAAGTGGCGTTAAATGTGGCTTAAAACTATCCACGTTCTAAACAAAGAAAGGACACGCGGAAATTTCTTGATTTTTAAAAAATAAAACTCCCATATCGCCATGCATATACTTGCTTTTCATACATAAATGAACACAAATGTTATTCAGGACCTTCGTAGTCATGTGCTTCAGCTACGAGTCATTTAGTGTTTTCTGTTTTACACGGTCATCACAAATATTAATTTTTATTTAATTTCTTATTGGTCCCATTACTGCCTTCGTGATTAAACTTTCACTGAAAAATACGATGTCAAATATGGTCTTTATGTTCCTCAAGTTCCAGAAGAATTCCTCAAGTATTTCTGCAGATATTCGACGAAACATCTGAAATCGGAAAAGTCCGGTGACTTTTGACACTTTAATGAATCTGTGTTTTTAACACTTCCCAATATAATTGAAAACTGTTTATGAATTCTGTATGTCTGGACGTCTTCACGTTTTCTAACTCACGTAAATATATCCCGACTGCCATGTAACTGATATATATCATTGTGAATTACTCTGGCATCTTCGGTATTGAATATGAAGTATGTAGCATTTGTAGTTCTTTTATAGGGACACTCAAAAGAATTCCATTGCATTACGGTCTTTAGTGAAAATCATTTGCAAATATTTTAATTATGTTACACTATTTTAAACTTATTAAAACTGATATAGGCACTGAGGTGTGCAGTACAAGATGTTAACTGTTGAATCTGGTCTGCGTAGTATTTATCGTTCATTTACAGGTATGCACAGAAAAATTCGGTTACAGTACTTTTTATGAGCAATAATTTGCATGAAAAATGAAGTGCACTTTCGTTTGTGCTATGCGCATACTAAATGTATTTTTTTTTTCATATTACTTTATGTGTTCAAATTCAACAGATCATATACAGGGCAGCACAAAAGATATCGCATACATTTCGGTTTACTGACGGAAATTGATGAATAGGAATTTTTAACTGTGCGGTTCCTAACTGCTCTAATTTTTTGCATACTATATAGTATATATACAAATCTATAGATCATATATAGGGTTGCACAAAGGAATTCGGATATTTTTACTACTTTAGATGGTAGTTGCTGAAATCTGGTTTTCAAATGTGTTATGGGTTTTCAAATGTGTATTGCGTTTACCAAATTTTTTACGTAGACATCATCTTTCGCCTTCTTAAACGTGGAAGTTTTGTTACAGTATTCTGAATGTGTTGGAAAGTGTTTCATAATCTATGCTTGACGCATGATTTTTTTAAAAATCTTGTTTAAAAATTTTTACTGATACAACACAATTTCGGATGCTTATTCCGAAAATGTCTTCGTTTTTTTTATCACGTGCGGTTTTTTCACGATGTGCGTCAACATGTGTTACATTGGTGTATCTAGCTTGTTGAACGTAATAATGGCAAATAAATGAAATAGAACAATTTTATTTGAAAATTTATATATATAAGTATGCAAATAGAATGTATAAATACATTTAAATTTATTTATTTTTCTTAGTTAAATGCCTTTTCATTTTGCTAGTAAACTACGCTTTCTCGTTTTTCTGTTAGGTAATGTTTCTATAATTTCACAATTAAATATTCAGGAAAAATCTGTAATCACATATTCCACTTACCTTGGTGCAATAGGTATAGAGACATGCTTTTTCCTATTATGTAAAAAATAATTTTCAGCTTTGTTGTATTGTAGTCAATAAAATGTGTCTATTCCCGTGCTTTATATTTAACGCCAAACTTTGCGCATGTCTATTAATAATCCTTGCAGTAAAGTTAACAAATATCATGTAGAAAATAAGATATAAACCCTGTTCTCTGGTTATATACACAGTTGTAGATAATTTAAAAGCTGATAAGTCTTCTCTTTTATTCTGTAGCTTAAAATTTCAGCGAATCATTTAGACAACCCCAAATTTCTGATTAAATCAAAAATTTCATATTGATTGACTAGTAAAAGGGCATCATTGCCTCTATTACACTGAAAATCATAATTAGCAGCAGCATTAACAAAATAAGAATCAAGTACGTCTTCAAATATGTCTTGTAAAAGGGGGTAAAAAATCTGTGGACCGTGTGGAATAAATAGTAAAGCTGGGAAGATTTCGGAATATAAAGGTTTTTTTTATTTTTAAACTTATAACCATTAACAACACATAAGCAAAAATAGGCAATCACCAGTATGGTACATAAGTCCTTTCTGAGGAAAACCAAAAACGAATGCTTATTTTTATCTTTGTACAACGTTATTAAATTCTATACATGAATATACACTTTGTGTGGAGCCTATCGTCTATCCGATTCCCTTAAGTTTCACTCAAAAATAAGTGAAATAACTTTTTGTAATGTAATGTATAACAAACACTACAGACATTTACTTTTGACTACCGTATGTACTCGCGTATAAGTCGACTCACGTATAAGTCGACCTCCTAACTTTTAAATGCAAATTCTGCAAAAAAACAAAAACCCGCGTATAAGTGAATCCCCAAGTTTTTACTTCACTTTTGCATAAAATCAAGCCAAAGATTTCGTTTTCTAGACGAAAAATAATGCGAAAAAGTGGTAAGTAAACAAAAACAAATCAATGAAATATTTTTTAATGATAAATTATTATTATATGTATATTTTAAATATTATTTTACTATTCTTAAACATAAAAAGTCAGAATTTTAGCAGTATTTGAAGTTTTTTGTTGTTGTTTTAATTGACTCGCGTATAAGTCGATCCCCCTAATTTACTTGCCAAAAATTGTTAGAAATTCCTCGACTTATACGCGAGTATATACGATAATAGAAAAATCTTTTACAAAAAAAATAATTTTCTATTTAGCTTAAATTATGCGTTGTATTTTCAATAAGCATGTTGCAATACCGTTTTCATATCATAAAAATCCAATTTGTGGCAATTGATACGTGATAAGCAATTTTTATTGTGCTTTTTAAATCCAGCATAAAAAATTACAAAAAAAGATTTTTCATTCTACATCTATGCAATCGATGCTTCGAACAAAATTAAAGACGAAGAACTCCAAAATATTTACAGAGGATTTTATTACAAGAGCTTAGTTATGTATTGAGAGAAAACATTTCGGAAATGTTTTGTGAATTGTTTATTTTTTAATTTTTTAACATGTTTGTAGAATTGGAAACTACATTTGCATGATCTTTTTCTTCATAATATTTTATTTAGATGGATTTGTGATGCAAAATTTCACACTTGGTAATACATTTTTTGTTCTAAAGAGCTTCATTTTTGAATTTGTGAATAATCCCATTTTTACTGATGAACTATAGTTTTAAATGGAATGAAAATAAGGTGGAAGTTAGCCTTTTCTTTTATCATAATTCAGATAATTTTAAATATACAGATACGCATTGTTTTCTAATGATATTGTTGGAAAAAAAGGAAAACATTTCTAATTGTCCAATTCTGTCTACAGGTTCGGATACAAATTTTAAAATATACGTTTTTGAAACTGAATTGGACGACTTTCTCGATGAATGCCTAAGAGAGGCCACTCGGCCCAGAAAAGCCAGGCCGTAGAGCGTTAGCACCTCCCCCGGGATGTTCCCCGGCACGCGGGGATTCGTTGTGGGTGATTCCAGCCACCGGCGGAAGGAAAGGCACGACGCCGAGACCGCCAGCGCACGCGCAAACGGCCCAAACAACAACAACAAAAAAAAATACAAACTAGGCCAAAGGCCGGCACTGCCAGGACAAGCCTAAGCGCGACAAGGGGCAGTCAAGAAAGCTAATAACAAACAAAAAAAAAAAGAAAAAGAAAGTGGAAAAAGCCTGAACCGCTGGAGCCTGCACTCCCTCGCGACAGACAGCGGCAGGTGCAGTGATGAAGAACTTGTAGGTGAACAGTCCTTAACGCTCCTGCGTCATGACACACAGTTCGCGGCCAAGGCGGTCCTTGGATAATAATGATGCGTCGGAATCTGAAGCTCAGTTCCCACGCGACAGATGGCGCCACAAGTTGTTGCGTTGGAGAGATGAAGCCGCTTCTAAAGACTGCGAGGGGCGCACAGCAAGGTGCTCAAACACATCGAAAAGTTGTGCAACTCTTAAAAAATACTTTGTTTACTAAAATACAAACATGATTCAAATTACAAACATCAACTAAATTGAAAGACTAACAATACTGAGCGAAAATTAACATTGTTACAGAATATATTCAAAATGTGTCCCTTATTCTCGGATACAAAAACGTATGCATTTTTTCAAATTTGAGGCCACTCTTCTCAATGTTGGAACACTTATTTTTTTTAATCTCATGTTCAAAGTTTGTTTTCAGGTCAATGATGGAATGTGGATTGTTCGCAAAAACATTCCATACTCCATCGTTGACCTGAAAACAAACATTGAACATGAGATTAAAAAAATAAGTGTTCCAACATTGAGAAGAGTGGCCTCAAATTTGAAAAAATGCATACGTTTTTTTATCCGAGAAAGAGGGTCACATTTTGAATATTTTCTGTAACAGCGTTAATTTTCCCTCAGTTTTATTAATTTTTCAATTTAGTTTATGTTTGTAATTTGAATCATGTTTGTATTTTAGTAAACAAAATATTTTTCAAGGGTTGCATGGTTTTTCGATCACTCTGTATATCACTAGTGCCCAGCTAACATAAAAGTACCCATTTTGTTTCATTTAATGTGTACACATATTTGATATATGTTCATACAATACTTTTGATACATGTGTTTCAGAATTTACAATTGTAAGATACATTTCTGGAATGGTACAAAAAACGGCTCAATACTTTCGTACATATGCTGTATTTGTTCACCTGGTCCAAAACGGACATATTCTTCTAACGATGGTTCTTTTTGAAAAAACCAATTACATAAAACCCCAATGGGCTTTTGCTGGTTACTATTTGATGTAACAAAAGCATAATTGCCAGTATATCCCCGTTCTTTGGGTGTTCTTAAATTTAAGTATGAAAACTGTATTATTCTACCCAACTTGAATGAAAATCCCTCCTTAAAAGCACACAGATCACCTATATACAATGCATCAGTTTTTCTGACAGAGTCTAATATAGGAGGATAGGAGTAATTATGGTCTGATACTTTAGTTCGAACTCTATACATTCGATCGGATGACATATGTTCAGGCTGGCTTAATAACCACAGCGCTGTACTTTTACGAATTAAGACAGCTTTACCTTGATGCACATATTCCACAAATACCGAATCTTGATTTATAGGATTCTCTTCAAATGAAACAGCTTCATAGCTTGGAAAAGAATCATCTCTTTTAACCAGATGTGTAGAAGCTCTAGGCTTTTTTGTAGTTTTTTCTACAGAACTACTTGTCATACGTTCTTTTTGGATCATCATCAAATCTTCATCTAAGCCTTCTTCATCCACATCTTCATTTATTTTGACTGGTGTAGAAACATCTGCTGTTACATCATCAGATTCTTCATCACTATCAAAAAGAACGTTTGTTTTGCTAGTTAATGTAATGCCATCTACATTATCTAAATTTAGATTTGGAATCTTCATACCAAGCATTTCTAGGACATTCATTGCCTCAGATTTTGCGTTTTTGACTCCATTTATGACATCGTTTATAGTAGGCAACATAACATCTACATGTTTTGTGGAAGCTTTTATCTGTTTCTTGGATGCAGGAAATTGAAGTTGTTTCTGACATTCTGCTTTTACTTTTAATTGAACGTCCAATCGGTTAATCTTGTGAAGCAATTCAAGCATGCTGAAATTTACAACTGTAGAAAAAGTATTTGACATACTTCTTACAGCTCTAAAAAAGGACTCGCATTGCTGGCTCCCTAAAAGAAAAGGTAAAACGGCAGAAGACGTCAGCTTTTGAAAATCACAGATCATCATCAGTAAGCAATGTGCATTCAATTCAATACATACATATGCATTCCTGCTTAAAAAATTATTTTTTACAGACCAATCTTTATGTTCTTTTAAGTATTGCATCCATCCTCTACAAAAATATGTAACAAACCATATCTTATGGATTCGTTGCAATGGAGTTGTATCTGTATCTATAAAAGCTTCAATTACTGCACGCGACAAGCTTAAATATACTGCAGTACCCAAGCCCTCTTCTGTACTCTTAACAAGTTGAATAACTTTGTTAGAGGATAGGCGTTCAGCACTAGCATAATTTTGTTTGTCCTTTCCATTCAAATCCGATAATTGCAAACAATGTTCACTACGTGAAAATTTGTTATATACAATAGTAATGAAACCTTTACAGCAGATATAATCTCCAAAGGTAACATGTGAGTAACACGTAATAGTCTATTGCGTAACTTTGCTATTAAGTGAACAGCATCTTGGAAACATAATGCAGGAGAACTGCAAATTGCATGGAACCATGATTGCTGGTCTAATGCTCCTTGAGCATTATCTAAGTTAAAATTACGCGAATCACTACTTGTGATATCTTTTATGTGCAAATTTACATGATTTATCATGGCTCAAAGACACCTTGAATCTCCATCAGATGACAAGGCTTTTGGTTGTACACCTCGTTTCTCAATCTCTTTGATACTGTATTGCCACCTTGAAGTAACATCTGAAGCTGTAAACTTATTATCAGTTCCAAATACAGCTAAACAAATTGGAGGTACATTGTTTTGAAGTGGTTGAGCCATGATAGTGTAAACAAAAGAGCTTTTAGGTAACGTTAACATATAATTTTTAACTTTGTCAAAAGATGTGAATAAATATTTCCCGTATTCAGGGACACCATCTTTTGTTAGTTTTAAAACAAACCCAACACACTGATTAGTCTTAGAATCATAATTTATTTGTTGGACTAATTTTGTAGCATCTTCACTTAAGGCCACCATCTTATGACTGACCTTATACTGTTCAAGATGTTTCAGCAGTTCTTCAAATCTGAATTGTCCTTCAAATAAAGTGTTGTATTTGAAATATAACGTTCCACTTGCCGTACACTTGGTAAAGCTTTACCAAGATTAGACTGCACAAAATCATAACAATGCCTGCCTCCCCATATGAAAAAAAGTTTTGCGACCTCTTTAATAACTGTACTGTGTGAGCGTTGTGTTGAATTTTCAATTAAATTTTTGAAGAATGATGTAATATTCAAGTCTTTTTTTTTTATATTTCCTTCATGCTCAGGCACAATATCATTATTATTTTCGGAACTTATTTGATTTAAAAATTAAGATGATCATATAAGACTTGGTTCTTCTGTATTAAAACTTCGATTAGGTTGACAATTGGCATAAAATCTGTGATTTTGTGCTGTCCCACAGCAACTTGCTTCAATTTTCGTTTCCATCTTGCTGACCTTGACCTGGAGGATTTGCCCTCGAAAGAAGACATTTTCTTTATTGATGTATTACTTTTCGAGGGCATATCTAAAAATCCTGGTTTGAGGAGTTAGAAGCATCACAATTTAAGATCTGAACAGTGACACTCTGCATTTCCTCGTCACTAGCAATTGGAAGTGCCTCGGGACTTCCTACAGACTGAATCTCTTCTTCTGTATTGGTATTTAATGTTGAGCTACAATCCAATAAACTCAGCTGCTTCAAATCAGTTTTCTTCTTTCCTAAATATGTGCATGATTTTAGCATGTGCCGAGTGTAATTGGATATGAGATACACCCCTTTTGCTTTTCCAATTTGACAGATTTTTCTGCATACGTTGCTCTTAACTTCATACTTCACTGATGTGACAGTTATGGTGTAATCAACATTCTTTTAAAGTGCTGTTTTGCTTCCTGCACCAATTTTTTATATTCCTTTGTATCTTTTTATATATTTTTAAAGCTTCTTCCTGATTGTTATTTGCATGACTTGATGCACCTAGCAGATCGATGAAGTTTTTGGCCGTTCCGGGGACCGTTCTGCTTTATTGCTGATTGCATTGCCATTTCTGTTCTTCAGAAATACTTCTAATAACGCTTTGTGTCCAGGTAAAAATTGAAATTTTTCTGTAGCGTTGAAAAAAATGCCATAGGCACATTTTGCCTCGTCTTCTGCAACGCTTTTGAAAAACTCTCCATTGCTCCTAAGAAATGTTTCGATTTCGGAAATATTTTTCAGCATAGATAATGCTTCCGCGGAATCATACCCACACAATTTTAAGCATTGAATTACTCCTTTTGGAAGATTTCCAAAGAAATCTCGTTCTTCAGGACGTGCATTCATGTTTAAAAGGCTCGTTAAAAAGTTAAGACAAGAAAAAACGCTCGGTAAGTTTTGTTTTCGTTTTTCGCTCTGATTGCCGCTCTGTTTCGCTCACTTCACTTCAAGCTTCTCATCATTGCGTACTCCATGGATATAGTATTAAATTTTAAATTTATAAAAGTTTTAATAAAACTATTAATGTTAGGAAATGCAAAGGTTTTGAAATAAATTAGTAAATTGCTCAAGATTTACGGATTTATTACATGATTTTTGAAATGTACTGATTAGACAGATTTATACAAGATTTATTGATTTGCAATAGGATTTATTGATTTTACACAGATTTATTAGAGGATTTATTGATTTTACACAGATTTATTGATTTATTAGAGGATTTATTGATTTTACACAGATTTATCGATTTATTAGAGGATTTATTGATTTTACACAGATTTATTGATTTATTAGAGGATTTATTGATTTTACACAGATTTATTGATTTATTAGAGGATTTATTGATTTTACACAGATTTATTGATTTATTAGAGGATTTATTGATTTTACACAGATTTATTGATTTATTAGAGGATTTTTCGTTTAAATCTTGATTTCTTGATTTACTGATTTTACTTGATTTATATTGCAGTAAATCTGTTGTGTACCAGATTTACAGCGTTGTCGAACCCTTCGCTCAAACAGTGACAAGGTACAGCCAAAATAAGGAAAAAGTCAGGAGAAGGAGGGTAGGAAGATTAATTACAGTATTGATTTGAGGTTAAGAATTTAATTCATAATCTTATTTTCTACTTTATTTTTAACTCTTTTGCATTTTTCATTATCTACTTCATCTCAAACAGATAAAAGATTAAAGCGTCTTAAATCTTTTCTGGATACCCTGTATATGTGTGTATCATACTGTAAAATGAATTATTACAAAATCCAACATTTCAACACAGTTTGAAGAATGTGCTTTTAGAAAATATACCAAAATATATTTAAAAACTGACCTAATATTTTCCGCTTTATTCCGAGAAATTTATCTTTGTATATTGCGACACAAAATACTCTTTACAGACTTATTTCCTGCAGTACCAAAAAATTTTCATGATTTGGTTATTTTATGGGAGGATTCTTGATTTTTTATTCATGCAGGTCCAAACATGATGTTTAATAGAATATATCATATTTTAATATTTTTAGCTACTAGCTCAAAAGCAAAATATAAGAATAAATCATTTCAGAAGGAAAATATTTTTGCCCTTTTCCTATATAAAAAATTATACAGAATAAAACTTCAAATATTGAACCAACTTTTAAAAGAAGAAATATTTCAGGTTATCTACTACAGTTATTTCAGCATATAAAAATAATCGGTATGTTTAAGTAAAATAATATGTTTAACAATATTTAGATGAGATACAGGGGAGGTTACAGTGTTACAGAGGACAATTCTGAGAAAATGTGTTGTCTCTAAAATTAATCTGTTACTGTAACTACACATCATTTCAATAAATAAGAAAACTGACTTAAAAGAAATTATCAATTTTAGTATTTGAATGCATTTATAATTAGCATAAGCATATTTATAAGCATAGCATATTTAGAATTAGCATTAGCATAATATCTATACAGTCAAACACACATATAACGAAACATTTTTTAACTGAATTTTAAGTTCATTATATCAAATGTATAATATATGTATACAGAAAGCAATGACGCCAAAATTTCCTTATTCTTCCGGATATGAACAAAGCCAAACATGTTTTCAACCAGAAAATATACTTATATATTTAAAATATATTTTGTTTCTATATGGTACTGCTAGATTTTACTTTTTAAATAATATTTCTGTTTCAGAACATGTTTTTCTTGAGTCAGACTCCGAAAGAACACCAAAATGATAAAATCCATGATAAAGTTACAAAAATGTTCGAAATATCCAGAGATTCTTTACAAATCAGATTTTCTATAGTGAGGTTTGAACGTATGTATAGATTATAATTTATCTACATCTATACGTCAATCTATCTATCTATCTATCTATCTATCTCTCTACCTACCTACCTACCTATATATATATATACAGTCCCTGGCCAAATTATTAGGCGCAATTGTTTTTATTATAATTTATTAAATATCTGGAAAGATACATGAGGAATTATCCTGAAACTTCAGGAGTGTAAACAACATAATAAACGTCATATATTTCCGCGAAGATTTTTTCCCGAAACCCCATAAGGGGCCGTCAACAAATTGAAGAAAAACGAATATCTTTTGGATAACCCTGTAAAAACTAATGTTTCAAAAAGCATTCAAACTATAGATTATGATTAATTGGCTTATTGTAATAATTTGGGTTCATTTTTATGAAGATAGCATGTATAATCGAAGAGAAATTCACGTTTTTATAAAAACAGTCCCAAATTTTACCACGTTTTTTGCTTATAATTTGCAGAGTTTTTAATATAAAAACAAGTTATTTTCAGAAAATATGACAAACAAAATTATACATAATACCCTGCAAACAGAATTAAAAAATAATAAAAATTGTATGAAAAATGAGCAGATTTACTAAATATTGTTTCACTGCGCATGCGCGAATTCAATCAAAATATACTGTGCATAATATATTAGCTTAATGTATAGACCAACTTTTATGAAAGTCTGAAAAACATAGCTTGAAAATTATGTTAGTAGTCGTCGATAGAATAAGCTCGAAATTCGCTGTTCCCAAAAGGAAGCAAAAAGATAAGGGGTTGTATCCAAATGTACTAGCTTATCAAAGTTTATCTGTGTCTCTTTAATGTTGACTCTTTATCTGTACCTATCTCTTTATCTCTGTCTATCTCTTTATCTCTGTCGCTTTATATATCTTCTTATCTGTGTCTTTTTACCTGTGTCTCTTTATCTGTGTCTGTCTCTTTATCTATATCTTTTTCTGTATCTTTTTATCTGTATGCCTTTATCTGTGTCTGTCGCTTTATATCTCTCCTTATCTGTGTTTTTTTTACTTGTATCTCTTTATCTGTGTCTGTCTATTTATCTATCTCTTTATCTGTGTCTTTTTATCTGTAGGCATATATCTGTGCTTGTCTCTTTATCTGTGTCTTTTTATCTGTAGGCATATATCTGTGCCTGTCTCTTTATCTGTGTCTTTTTATCTGTAGGCATATATCTGTGCCTGTCTCTTTATCTGTGTATTTATATCTTTGTCTATAAGCCAAAACATTTTATTTCAACTTCAAAGCATATTTTTTAAGTTACACATCCGAAAGAACAACGCCACTTTTGGCGAGATTATCGCGTGGCTAACATAAAAGTACCGTTAATAATTCAAGCTGTGGAGGAAAGTTCCGTAATCACGTTTGCAGCCAATAGCGTATTATTGACAGCGTGGTTTAAGGCCAATTAATTTCATTGCTGCAATTTCTTTTGAGGGGCGGGGGGGAGGCGGAGGCGGATTGCAACTATTTTATTTTCATTGGAATTTAAACATTGGTTTATATGATTGTTGTTTGTACAAATAATTAGTACCTTGTTGACCTAGCTTCACGATAAAAAAAAAGGGAAATATTCTTTCTGTGGTTATTTTGAAGGAGAAACTTCCGTAGACTGGCACAAAACCTACTGGAGTATTTAATATCATTATTATAACTCTCATGCAGTTATGTGGTGGTGTTGTCAGCATTATTGTTGTTTGACGTCAAACTTGCTTATTTATCTGAATGCAGAATATCATCTATTTTTATTATACGAAGAGTAATTATAACATAATTAATTGTTCCATTTCACATACTACATATCATTTCATTTAAAATACATGACTTTCACTGATTTGATTTAAAATACACGCCTTTCACTATTTCAGTTTCAATTGCTAAAAAGTAAAATATAAAAAAAGGAATGTCGGAAATCAAAATATTTTATTTAAACATCAAAGAATTGTTTCTAATTTACACACGCGTAATATAAAAGCATCTATTGGTTATTAAAAAATGCTATTTGCGAAATTTCTTTCTTATTGGAGAAATATTTTTGGAATAAAAAAAATCCAGATTTGATTTCCATTTTTAATAATTTAAATATGACTTATTGTACTGAATAATCATACTAAGCAACTGGTGTGCAAAATTTTTTTTGCTCCATGTGCTCTAATCCGGTTATCTACGTAAATCTCCCGCCGATGAAAATGACGTACGCACTAAATTTTCGTGACATATGTACTTTAATTGTGCTTTTTTTTAGGTGCGTTCGTAATTATATAAATGCAACTATAGTCGTCGCCTAGCCTGTCCATCTGTCTGCCTGTTTATATATAACAGCGCAAAAACTACCTAACCGAATGGTCTGAAATTTAATATATATAATCGTTGCAGATTTTTGTCTAGTCAGTTTAAATTTTATGAGAATCGAATCAAAACTTTAAAATATATTAATAATTTTTTCTTCATTCTATTAAATCCTATCGTACGTAATTAATTCAATGATATCCCATGATAGGTAATGATTCTAGATTGCCATGGTTATTACGTCATATTTAAGATGGAGTCATATTTCCGTATTACTATATTTAAAAACCTAATTTGTATACCATTTTTTTTTTAAATTATAGCATTCGTATAATCTACCGACAGTTTTTTGGATAGATGTTTCCGGAGAAATAGATATTAAAATAGAAAAAGAATCTAAATATGGATTTCAAGTTCTGAAATTTTCAAAATAGGCTTAAGTTTATCATTTTAATTTTCAGTTAATGTCAACAAAAGACAAAATGTTGCCAACTTAAAATGTACTTATTTTATTACGGAAATTAATAATAGCATAATAACAGACCATATTTTTCATTGCACTGAAACTAGTTATAGTACGAACGCACTTCATTTGTCAGGTTTGACGTACAATTTCAAATTGTTGTAATCATCTTGATGCAGTAAAAAAAAAATCTAATTGACCAATTTTGTCTAAAATTTTCGTATAAATATTTAAAAAGTGCAACTTTAAAAAAAATAAATGGAGGACTATTTCATTAAAATAATCTTATTTCCTACCTTATTGTGAACGCTTTTTCAATTTTCATTGCCTACTTATGTGTAACGATTAAAAATTTAAAGCGTCTTGTTTTCAATCTGTTCGGGACAACTTGTGTACACGTATATTCCCATAACCATATACTTTCAAAACTATTAAACATAGAAATTCTTGAAATACAAAGGGTGTAAATTATCACTTTTACTAAACAGCGTACAACCATTAGAGTGAAAAAATGTCCAGACCTTTGTTCGATCCCGGATCCCTTGGTTTAGCGCACCAAGTGCTTACTAATTAAGCCATCCAGACAACATCCGGTCTAGCATTCTCTCACTCTCATATGACAAGACTACAACCACGCAGCACAAGATGTAAAGTCAATCATGAGCACAGAACCGTTGGCATGCATGAGAGAAATTAAACCCAGTATTGGTGCATATTTATATACGAATTTTTCAGCAAAGTTGAAATTACGCTGTAAATTAATGAAATACAAAGGATATGAATTATCACTTTTACTAAACATATAAGAGTGAGAGAATGCTAGACCGGTTGTCGTCCGGATGGCTTAATTGGTAAAGCACTTGGTGCGCTAAACCAAGAGATCCGGGATCTAACCCCTGTCTGGACATTTTTTCACTCTAATGGTTGTATGCTGTTTAGTAAAAGTGATAATTCACATCCTTTGTATTTCATTAATTTACAGCGTAATTTCAGCTTTACTGAAAAATTAATTAGTATATAGAAATTCTTATATAAAACATTATTTAGACAATTTACATAATGAGTCCTTATTTGTATAGCAGATAACTATTGAAAAAGAAAAGTAATTAACTTTATCACAAAGTTAGTATTTCCTTGCGGATAAAAGCCCTTTTACCCGATGTAGAAACATTTAAACCGATAAACACAAACTGTTTAATGCAAAAATCAATTACACTGGGGTGTTTGCTTACGCACTGAAAGTGAATCAGAAAATGAAACAATGGGATTTTTTAATTTCTTTTTTTATCGTGGTTATTAGGTTCTTTTTATAATATCAAAGAAGTTTTTTCTCGTTTTATTCCTATGAAAATTTACATTATTTAGATAACTTTTCTCCAACTTCAGTAAAGCTATGATGGTTATAATATATTCTTTAACTAGCAAGCTACGCCCGCTGCGCTGGTCAGTTTCTACAAATGAACCTTGAAGCAAACAAAATATATCGTTTAATTTGACCTTGTATTTGAAAGCAATCTGTATATTTACCTGGAATATCCTTCCACATTACTGAAAAATGACGTGATTGCGCTATTATATTTTCTAATGTGCAGTCAAAATTTTAGCTGTTAAGGACCAACTCTTTTATTTGGTCATTTACAGTTAAGGTTTGCTAAAGAATGATAAAACTATATGCAATATACTAAAACCATCACTAAAAATTATCGAACTAACAATGCAAACTAATTAACAAAATCCATTCAGTAGAAGTTTTTGTAAAGGCTAATCTTTTATAATCGGGTTCATCTGATTATAGAACTTTTCCACGTAATTCTAAAACAGAACAATATAAAATATACTAAAACCATCCTTACAAATTATCTACTTAACAATGCAAGTCGCAAAAAATACGCCCAGTAAAAACTTTCAAAAAGGCTAATCTTTCGGAATCGGGTTCTCCTGACTGTATAACCTTCACACAACTGTTTGACTAAGCAGCGTAGAACAATATGTAGTACATTAAAACCATTCCTGAAATAGCATCTGACTAACAATACAATTCTCATCAAAATCCGTCCAGTAGAACTTTTTCAGAAGGCTAATCTTTCATAATCCGAATCAAATACTGAAAAAGCTAATATTTGATAAAAAAAATATCACCTGATTTTCGAATTTCCCCCTATAATTCCTTTCTTTTTTTTAAATAAAATTAATAACAGTTTTTTCTTTTATTTTTCCAGCTGTATAGCCATTTCAATTCTTTCTGCATCAAAAAAAAAAAAAAAAAAAAAAAAAAAAAAGACACCTTTTTGCTTAAAATCAAATTGTTTAGGATCAAAAGTAAAATCAAAATCGCCAAAAACAAAAGATAAATCGCGAAATATTGTTTCGATAGCAATCTTGCCCCTTGAATAATTTTGTAAGCATTGCGAACATTCCCAATCATGTTTAAATTAAATATTTTCGTTTTATAATATTCTCTCATCAAAACTCTTTTTTCTTTCTTTTTCTTTTTTTTTTTAATTAATTTAACACAGTTTTTCTTTTATTTTTGGAGATGTATAGCCTTTTCATTTCTTTCTGCAACAATAATGATCGCCAAAAAAATAGCAATGGTAACCTTTTCGGCCAAAATAACAAAACTTTCTATCATAATTCAATAACTAATCTACGTAGAACGTCGTGTTATACATATAAACCTTCCTCTTGAATCACTCTATCTATTAAAAAAAACCGCATCAAAATCCGTTGCGTAGTTTTAAAGATTTAACCGTACATAGGGATATAGGGACAGAAAAAGCGACTTTGTTTTATACTATGTAGTGATGACATATTTTCTTTTTTAAATGAAAAAAAATATATTGAATTTTACTTTTTAAATTTGTACGCTGTTTCACCAAACTTTTAAAACACTTTTCTGATTTGTATTTGAATCAACAGTCTTCATAAGAACTAGCTCAAACATTTAATACATTATTTTAAACTTAATTAGATGGAATTTTAAAAGAAGATTTCACTTTCTATTTTTTACTCGTGTTATTTTCAACCGAAACTTTAAACACCAATTTTATTTTATTTCGATTTTAACAGACCCCCCTCTTTTCTTAAAGTACATGTAAAATAAGGGTTTTCAGAGACAAATGAATTTTTACCAAACTTTGGGATGAACTGCGTTTTGGCCCTAGAAATGAAGATCCGATTAGTCTCCAAAAATAAACTTGTGTTACCATGTTTTTGGGGAGGGGCAAAAGGGAGACATTTTAGCTCAGAGGGGGAGGGGGTACTCAACTTTTTTTAAGTATAGGTCAAGAGGGTACTGTTTATTATACATTTATTAAATTTTGAGTCGAATGGTACCATACGCAATTCAATATTATCATTTATTGTAAAGTAACGACAGGTTTAAAGAACAAAAAGTCGAAAATTATATTTTAGTGTAAGTTAGAATAGAGTTTTACAGCAACAAATGATGGCCCTATACGGAAATTTGTGAACAATTTCGTTTTGGCACTAGAAACAAAGATCCAATGAAGTCCCCCAAAATAAAGTTGTTTGGCTTAGGTTCTTTGTTTTTTTTAGGGGGTGGGGTGAGGATAGGACAAAAGGAGGCATTTTAACTCAAAGGGAGGAGGAACTGATTTTTTTTAAACAGGTCCCTAAAAAATACACTTGTTTTATTATGTTTTTTTTTTTTGGGGGGGGGTCAAAGGGGGCATTTTAACTCAGGGGAAGATGAACTAAGTTTTTTTAAATAGGTCGTGTGGGGTATTGTTTACCATGAATGTTTTAATTCTTAATCCAGTGACACCATTCGGAAGTCGATACAATCACTTATTATAAAGTTATGGCCTATTTTATGAATAAAAAATCCAAAATTGTACTGTATGAGAGAGCACAAATTTATTACACTTATTCCCCGTCTATAACTTCCATGACCTTGAAAAAGACTCAGATGACCCTGATTTTGATTATTACTATTTTTAGGACATTTTGTAAGTTTAAGATTATTCAATATGATATAAAGAACATGTTTTGAACGTAATATAAGTGTAATAATGTTGTGCTCTCGCATACAGTACAATTTTAGACATTTTTTTCATAAAAATTATTGTAACTTTGTAACAAGTGATTGTATCGGCTTCCGAATGGTGTTATTCAATTCAAAAATACATATTAAACAATGCCCCCACTCGACCTATTCAAAGAAAATGAGTTTTTTCCCTCCCCTGAGTTAAAATGACCTTTTTGGACCCCCTCAAACCATAGTAACAAGTTTATTTTTGAGGAACTCATCGAATCTTTATTTCTAATGCAAAAATGAAGTTCTTTCAAAATTTTTGTGAATAGCCACAAACCCTATTTTCCTGTACTAAATATAATTTTTGACGTTTTAGTCATAAAACCCGCAGTAACTTTGTAACAAACGCTCCTATCGATTTTCAGATAACGTCATTCGATTCAGAATTAAACAATACATAAAATACCCCACTTGATATATTTTTTAAAAGTTGAATTTTCTCCACCCCTCCCCCTCCAAGTTAGAATGCCCCCTTTTGCCCCTGTTTTGGGCGATTCAACGGATCTTCATTTCTAAAGTGCCAAAACCAAACTTTGCCAAAATTTTCGTGATTGGCCACCAATTGTGGTCTATTAATCAATTATTTGCTTATTTTACCTGTACCATTCAGGGGGGGATACCTTAACATTTCAGGGGGCGCGCTAAAAAAATTTCCCACATGCGGGTGCATCCTAGTTTTTATGACACGAGAGTTTATTTTGGTTACAAATGTAAGATATATCATAATACTAATTGTCATACACCTTTAAAAATACCCTCTTTCCTTCGGGTTTCTACTCGTTCACACTTCTTTTAAATTCACAGGCAAAATTTTATGAATACCATTTTTGTTCTTCTGCTTTCATAATACCACAGGAATGCAGCCATTTTCTCGATTAAACACAAGTTTATTTGACAGACGAAAATATCACAGCAAAACATGAAGGACACACATAAATATATAAAGAGGAATATTTGTAGTAGCAGCAGTAGTTATAATAATCTTATCAGTTCTATCACCAACTATATTTTATTTCATAACATGCCCATCGCACGCATCGTCTTAACACCTTGGCCTCCCGCCAAACTCTACTACCTTCTCCGTCACTCCGCAGCAGCAGAGAGAAAAAGAAAAGGTTGCCATAAACACGATGTCACCGGCATGACACCCCCCACCTAAGATTGCAAAAGGGGTATGCCACATTTGCGATCTGAAATCCAGACTGGTGACGTCACTACACTTCCTCCTTTACTATTAAACTACTAATGAACAATGAGGAACTCAATATACATATAAAGAAATACAAAACAATATACTTATAACTTCTCTGGAAAATTTCTGGAACTCTTGCTAGCTACTGCAATATAAAAATACAATTAATGTTTCATAATATATAATACTAAATACAAATAACAAATGATGAACGGAATGCAAATTAATATGAAATACAATTTCAGCTGCAGCATACACAAAGGTGAACTATCAAAAGTTTTTCTTAAAAGTCATTAATTGTTCATAAAAAGTTAACAGTCAATTTATTAGTCTGTTGTTCCCAGTCTCGACAGTGCATCCGCATTCGTCAACTTTGCACCAGGACAATGGGAAATAATGATGTCATACTTCTGCAAAGCCAGTGCCCATCGCTGCAGTTTGGAAGATTAGGGAGCATTTTTGGTGATAAAAGTCAGTGGGTTGTGATCGGTGATAAGTTCCACGGGTGAACCAAAAATCCAAGTTTCAAACTTCTTTAAACTCCAGATAACCGCATAGGCCTCCCGATGAATGGTCGGCCAAGCCTGTTGAGTTTTGGTGAGTTTTTGACTGGCATAACTGACTGGAAATAGTCTCTCATCTTTCTGTTGAGATAGACATGCACCGATGCCTATTGCAGATGCGTCACATTGAATGGTGAATGGTAACCCTATCACAGGTGTATAAAGACTAGGTGCTTCAACAAGACCCCTCTTTAGTTCGTTGAAAGCTTTATCATGTTCCTCCAACCAGCACAATTTCTCGGGACTGTTCTTTTTAGTAAGTTCTGTCAGAGGGTATGCTGTTTCAGAATACTTAGGCAGGTAATCGCGGTAGTAATTGCACAATCCGAGGACACTCTTAAGTTGTTTTTTTGTTTGTGGGACGGCTAATTTTCTGATGGCTTCCACTTTATCTGGGTCAGTTCGATGGCTGCCGGACCAGATGACATGTTCTAAATACTTAATCTGGTTTTTCGCAAAGGCGCACTTCTTCAGGTTCACTGAGAACCGTAATTCTTGAAGTTTGGAAAATATCGTGTCAAGATGCGTAATATGATCAGACCATGTGTCCGAAAAAACAGCTATATCATCTATATACGCTCTAGCAAAGTTCTTGTATTTTGAAAGTGCTTTATTTATTTCTCTTTGAAAGGTCGCAGCTGCGTTCCGGAGCCCAAAGGCCATCACTTTGAAGCGATATTGAGCCCTATGAGTCTTAAAACATGCCAAACCCTGGCTTTCTGCTTCCAGCGGTATGGCCCAATATACTTTTAGCAAGTCGATTGTAGTTATTACATTGGCCCTGCCAATATTGAACAAAAGATCCGTTGCGTTTTCCATCGGAAAATCGTCAGTTTTAGTACCTGCATTTAAAGCTCTGAAATCTATGCACAGTCGGAGGGCCCCATCTTTCTTCATCACGCACACTACCGGGTGTGGCGCCTCCGCATCACTGTCTCCGATCAGTCCTAACTCTAGCATTTCTTCGATTTGTTTGTCTACTTGTAGCTTCAACGCCTCTGGAATTCTATAAACATATGGCTTTTTCATTTCTTCGCCGTCTAATCTAATTTTGTGCTCTCCTACCTTAGCTATTTGTACCTTTTTTGAAAATCAATCTTTATATTTGTATAGTAAGTCTAACATCTCTTTTCTTTCTACATTTCCTAAATGCTTCAAATCTACTCCTGAACATGTAGATTTCAATACTGCTAATGGGCCCCTCGCCTCCCTTCCGTACATTAATTTGAATGGCGATACTCCAGTGGTACTATTCGGAATTTCTCTATAGGCAAATAATAAATAAGGAATGTGTTTATCCAAATTTTTAGAATCTCTCCGAATTATATGGTGTAACATGCGTTTCAGAACCTAAATATATCGCTCCACTAATCCCGAGCTTTGCGGATGCCCTGGCGTCGCAAATCTAGGAGCCGCCCCTAGCCTAGCATGAAACTCCTGTATTAAACCTGGAACAAAATTCCTGCCCTGGTCACTCGCTATTACGCGCGTTATCCCTGTTCGCATAAATATTTCTAATAATGCATCGCACGTAGCTTTAGCCGTAATTGTTCTTAACGGGACCGCCTCCGGCCACCGCGAATGCTGATCCACTAAGGTAAGTACATATTGATGTCGACGCGCTGAAGGTGGTTCCATTTTCCCAATTATGTCAATATTTACAACGTCGAACGGAAGTTCCGGTCTCTCAATTGGGACAATGGGTATCTGATCGCTAGCCCTCTCTCTGCTCCGTAACTGGCAGTCTTTACAAGATTTACAATAGTCCTCTACATCCCGTGACATATTCGGCCAATAAAATGAATAACAAATTCTTTCTTTTGTTTTTTTCATGCCAAGATGATTAGCGAAAATCGATTCATGCACGATTTTTAAAATTTCCCCTCTCCTTACCTTTGGTACAACTAATTGCGTAACACAATCCCCCGTGACTCTTTCTTTATGATAAAGCAAATTATCTACCATAACGAACCCGTTTTTACCATTTTCCGCATCTTTGAAAGCACCCTGTAATGTTTCGCAACTCTTCTGTTGCTCCCTGTATATACTTGCATCCGATCGTTGACCTGCATTCAAATCTCCGCTATCATCTTTCATTTCCATACAACTAATCATTAATTCTCTCTCCGCGTTTTGATTTTCACCTCGCCAGCATAAATTTTCAATATTTATATCATCCCCCTCTGGTTGGTTGCCTTCCCCCCTTTGCCTCTCAATTTCATTACCTTTTTCCAATTGCGTATCATTTACTGGCGCCAAAGAACATTTCTGTCTGTCATCTTCCAAAGAACATTCCTTTCTCCCCTCGTTACTAGCTAACTGCAATATTTCATAAACTGCCGGTGTTATAATACATGTCCCATATACTTTATCCGTAACGGCAAACAGTACATCTACACTGTTGTTAAATATACAATTTGACTCTCCGGATTTTAAAGCTACCGGCAATGTCGCAAGATTAGCAATTATTCTTTCTCCAAAAGCCGATATTAGCTGAATTTTTGAATTTTCATTATTTCTAAATGAATCCGGTAAATGATTAGAGTTTATTAAAGGTATTTCTGCCGCACTATCAATAATACATTTAACTTCTTTCCCTTTTATCCACAAATGTTCAAATTGAAGTGGTTGCGTACTTATTGGCTCGTTTCCAAAACAGAGTGTTTCAACCTTGGCGACTATTTTATCATCGTGTTTATTTTTTCCGACAAAAGAATCTTTTTTCGTTTGATTTTGCAAATTTCCAATTTTATCTTTTTTTCTATTATTGGGACAAAATCGCAAATGCGTCGTCTGTTTACAAAGTCTACACTCTTTTGGTGTGTTTAATTTTTTATTGCTACGAAAATTAAAATTATTTCTAACATGGGGTGGTATATATTTTCCATTATTGTAATTTACATATTCATCGTGACTGCGGGGTTTTACCGGTTTATCATATAATTCCGAAAATGTTCTGCCCTTCGACGTAAACCAAGTATCACATACTTCCGAGATTTGTCGTGGTTTTAACCAATTATCTAATTGTTTTATCCTCACATAGCTTCGCGTCTCCGAATCTAGTGAACTTAATAATCTGTCGCTGACAATTAACTCATTAAGCGTGTCAAAATCATTAACTTTTCTCAATTCACAATAGAAATCCCAATTGGCTCTGAGCCTACTCGCGAATTGCATATGATTCTCATTTCTCGATCGTTTTGCAAAAAGAAAGTTTTCGAGGTAGGCCTCTGGTGTGGGTTGAAATTCTTTTAAGATTAATGCCTTAACCTTTTGGTAATCTTTCATTTCTTCCGTGTTTGCGTAAACTAACAAATGCTCTGTGCGTTCTCCTACCAAATTAAACAAAATCTCAACCTTTAATTCCTCTGCGAAATTTTTAATTTCGAATGCTTTCTCGAGCGAAGTAAAAAATAAATTCCATGATTCAGGCCTGCTGGGGACTGTAATAGTCAACGTTTTTACGCTTTTGATTAGTGCTTCTAACGAATTAGGCTTCGGTCCATCCACCCCTGTATCAGAATTTTTATACTCGTTCTGGATTTTAGCCATTTCTATCTGAGCTTTAACCTATTCCAGCTTAGTCCTTTCGATTTCTAATAACGTATCTTGTTCTGACTTCGACTTTTCTTTGTCGAATTTCGCGACTTCTACTTCACGCTTTTCTCTTTCTATGCGGTCTGACACCGTTGTATTTAAAAATTCCTTTATAAATTCATTATCTTTTGAATACTGATCACTTCCTTCAATTAATGCTTTTAAATCAATTATCCTGTGCTCACTTTCCACTTCAATGCCTAATTCTGTGGCTACAACAACTAGGTCTTCTTTCCTTAGTCCTTTAATATTAAACATTTTGCTTTTACTCTTAACACAATACTATAAATATACTCTATAAATATCTATATTATCTCGTTTCAAATAAAGCTCATAATATTACAATTAGCACATTGTTTTCAACATAAAATATTTCGCAATATGATTCTATTCAAGTTATTTTCTATTTAGACATATACAGAAACATGCAACTTACTTCAATCGTAAATCCATTCACTGATTCTACGAAATAGAGCGTGTCATACACCTTTAAAAATACCCTCTTTCCTTCGGGTTTCTACTCGTTCACACTTCTTTTAAATTCACAGGCAAAATTTTATGAATACCATTTTTGTTCTTCTGCTTTCATAATACCACAGGAATGCAGCCATTTTCTCAATTAAACACAAGTTTATTTGACAGACGAAAACATCACAGCAAAACATGAAGGACACACATAAATATATAAAGAGGAATATTTGTAGTAGCAGCAGTAGTTATAATAATCTTATCAGTTTTATCACCAACTATATTTTATTTCATAACATGCCCATCGCACGCATCGTCTTAACACCTTGGCCTCCCGCCAAACTCTACTACCTTCTCCGTCACTCCGCAGCAGCAGAGAGAAAAAGAAAAGGTTGCCATAAACCTGACGTCACCGGCATGACACTAATAAAACAAGTAATTTAGATATGCTATGCAGCATGTTAATAGAGAAAACTAAATATTAATAATAATTACTTGCAAATTAAAATATTCAGATGTATGGTTATAAAGAAGGTAAGTTCCAATTATTAAACATGAAACAATAAAATTATTTCATAAAAAAATATATCAAGCATGATTTAATACAAGTATACAAAGATAATAAAATCTATTATATTGAAAAAAAAGCTCTATTATTTTCAGAAAATAACCTTTTACTAACTATGTATGTAAGTTATATTTAGCAAATAGGGACTTGTTGTGATGTTTACGATTGGGGCCTTCCGGGTAACAGAAAAAAATATACGATTTCCCAGATAATACCGAAAATAATTGCAAAACATTCATCCAAATGGCTTCATTTTTTCGATATAGCCTGAAAATAAAACCCTTACTTTATGAATAATGAACGTTAATTTCGGAAAAGAAAGTGGCCTCCACTCGCTGCTGAAAAAAAATCATTATTTTTAAATATAAATTTACACCTCAATTCATAAAAATGAAATATACAACGATTAGATGAAAATGACGCCATTTTCTTTTCTTTTACTACTTGTTAGTGCGGATTCTAATTTAAATATGTATTAATTTTCTTCAATAGAAAGTGATGTCATAACTAGAGATTATCGTTTATTTTAATTTTTGTTCCCTGAAATTATTGAAATGTCTGTATTATAAAAGTACTGTAATTTCCGGTGTATAATCCACGGCTAAGAAAATTCTGTTACGAACCAGAAATTTTATTTATTAAAAAAGGTCGAATAAGTTCCATGCACAAATAGGTTATATTTTATTAAATAAACTTTCTGGTCAGAAACAGATTAATTTGAGCCGCTGCTTATACACCGGAAATTACCGTAGATGTTTTAATTCCAAATACATTTAAATGCAGATGATGTCATGTAATGCACTTATAGTAAATGTTTTTAATATATATACGAAAAGTGCATATTATTTGCTCAGACTGATGTCAATTTTGCATGTGAAAGCATAGCGAGAGTGTTTGAAACTTTATTAACGTCTGAAAACAAACTACGCGTGTTTTAAAGGAAAATAAAAAAGCAATTTATTTTAAAACAACACGAAAGAAAAAAAAATGTATTTGAAAAAAGAAAAAAGACTTGTATAAAGATACATAGTGGCTGGTGGTTGGAAAATTTGGTAAGAAGTGGTCTGTGAAATTTGTAAAGTAGCCAGTTTTTTTCCCTCGTGTTTTGAAACGCAATCGATTATCTTTTGTTTAAAGTCTGCATTTATACTCCGTGTTTCCTTTCATTTTGGAAGATATACACTAAGAAAAATGCTTTTCTAACTTGATATAAGGTCTCTATTTACAATGATTAATTTTAAATGAATCAAAAGTCCTTCAATTTTAAATACACAGATATTCAGTTTTTAACACTTTCCAACCTAGTTTAAAAGTGTTTATGACTTCGGTTTGTCTGCTGTCTATGGCCGTACTCTAACTCGCGTAAATATGCTCGGATCGCCCTGAAATTTTTGTATGTTTTTTATATATATGGATAGTCAAAAGTATTCCATTAACATTACAGTCAATGGGAAATAATCGTTTCAAGTACATTTTGATGATGCTACCTCATTTAAAAATGATGAAATTGATATCCTATCCTAATAATATTATAAATCTGATTGTGTGCAAATGTTAGGCTGAAACCAGCGTCAAAATGGAGCATTTAATGATCCTGTATCTTTGCCTACTGGTTGATTATAACCCTCAGATGAACATAGGCTGGTTTTTGTTTATTTTATTCAAATATTTTTCTTAATAATTCAAAATTTCGTTATTTTCATAGAGAATAAATGGACATTTTTCCATACAATTTAACCATTTTACTTTACCGTTGCTAGGGCTTTGATTGTTGCCAATAAATAAAAACACGGAAAAATAATTTTTCCTCAACAATTAATTTTTAATTGAACGATTTTCACGTGAAAACTGAAAATTAAAAAGAATTCAAAAGAAGATGAATTTCCGTGATATTTGAAACAAAAATATGGAGTATTTCTTATTATACATGAAGTATGAATATCGGTTACATTAAAAGATCTTTTTCTGTCAAAAACTGAGTTATAATTAGAAGGAAAAATGAACAATAATTATACTATTAAAAATAGATTTCGCTTGGACCATGGAACTATTCCTCCTCGGCTTGGACAAATATGACGTCATAAATAAAACATATATTTTCAAATATTCGTAATAAAGCAAAGAGCATGACCAGAGCCGTAACTAGCCATTCCTGGGCCCTGTGCAAGAATTCGCATTTGGGCCCCCCTAATTAATTAGGTTTGGAAAAAAAAAATACGTCACAATAAAATTTTTTATTAAGTTTTATTTTAATTGCACTTTTCTGGCTTTCATTTCGGCAAATTCATTAATAACATCATCATAATTAATATTTTTAACTATATTGTATTCTATTGAAATAATAGAGAGATTGGATAAACGTTCTTGTCCGATAGTTGATCGTAAATAATTTTTAATTAATTTCAGCTTGCTAAAACTTCGCTCGCACGAAGCAATAGAAATGGGAAGAGTTAAAAATATTCGAAGGGCGACACTGATATTTGGGTAAGATTCAATTAAACCAAAATCGTGAAGAGTCTGTAGAATATCAAACGGAGATGCAGTTTGTATGTTTTGTATAAGAGCCGTTACTTCAAACTTAAAACTTTCAATTTCACATGTGAAGTCGTACTTTTTTAAATCTTTGCTGTACTTAATAGCGAGATCTGCAGCCGAATTTTTTAAGTCAGCGACACTCATATGTTGTAAAGACGAGCCATACAGAAAGCAAAAATAATCACAGGTGGTTCTCATTTTTTCATAACGCAAATCTATCTGAGACAACAGAGTGTCAAGAACACTGTACATTTGTATTTTAAATAACTCTTCAGCTGTTAATTTACTTCCTTCATCTGATGTTTCATCTATTTCCATTTTCTTCACTCTTCTTTTCCTTTTATTAAGAAATTCCTTCTCTATATCCATTTTTTCTGCCAAACTTTGTGCTTCCTGGATATTTTGTTCAAAACCTGTATCTCGAAGCCCTTGTAATATACTACGTAAACCAGCAATTAGTTTTGTTCCAATATCTATTGACAAATCTTTCTGTTGTAATGCTTTGTTTGTTCAATCGATGCATTGTAGAATTTTATTCCATATAGGAAGTGTACAGATAAACCTATAAATAATTTGCAGAATCAAACTTTGTGCATTCGATACAGCTTCCGGATTCGAAAAATCGTTTGTAATCATTTGAAGTCCTTCCATTACTTCAGGTAATTGTAAATACAGCGCTTTTATTGCTCTGGCCTTTGATGACCATCCTGTATCAGAAAAACTTTTAAGTGATATTTTTAAGCACTTCATTAAAGTTTCCCAACGAATTGTTGAGGACGAGAAAAAGTTAAACAACCTCTGCACAGTACCAAAAAAAGCAATCATTTCTGGAGTTGTAGATGCATCGTAGGCACTGGCTAAATTTAGATTATGAGCTGCACAAGATACAAATATTGCTAAATCATTAATTTCCAAAATACGTGCACTTACTCCCTTATACTTGCTAGCCATATTGGCACCGTTGTCAAATCCTTGCCCTCTGCAATCCTGAATGTCTAATTTATCAACATTTTGTTTATTCAAAATTTCAGATGATAAACCTTCTCCCGTTTTTTCATGAGATTGAATAAAGTTTATGAAGCTTTCTTCAATCATTACCTTCCCTTTACAGTCAACATGGACATATCTTATAAGCTGACTCATTTGCTCTTTTCTTGAAACATCAGGAGTGCAGTCGAATAAAATTGTGTAGTACTTTGCCTTCTTAATTCTGCAGATGATTTCATTTCTAGTTTTGTCCCCAATTAATTTTATTACTTCATTTTGAATAGTGGGTGAGAAATCAGACACTGAACCCTTTTTATGTTTTTCAATATGTTCCTTTAAAATAATATTATAAAGGCTAGCAAATTCAATCAAATTTTTAAAAAAATGCCACAATTTGGATCTCCAATAATTTCATTTGAACCTCTAAGAGCAAGATTATATTTGGCACAGAATAGAATAGCATCCAACCAATATTATTATAGCAAACCAATATTATTTTCAATATTTCACGCCATATCATTTTTTCCTTGTTAATGGAATTAATTATATAATCATCAATTGCATTTCCTGATTTTATATTCTTTTCCATTACTTTCCATTTCACATACGAAATTCGATGTTCCGGAGAATTTTCGTGTCGGGGAATAACCGGATAAAGATGCCTCCAATCATAAAAACCTTTTTGTGGGTCTGAAAGATTATGCGATTTTTGCCCAAAAAGCATGCAAGAAATGCAAAATACTGCATTTTGATTAACGGAATATAAAATTCATTTTCTTTTAACAGTTTCTCCGTTAATTTGTTTAACATAAAACCAGTCCTTTGTAAATTTTCGACCTGAATCGTCTACTTTTAACGTATTAAAGTTAATCTTGTCGCCTTGATCTGCACCATGTGAGACAAGAGAATGTATTAATTTACCAGTAACGGCAGGCCAGGAATGGGGATCGTTGTAATTAAGCAGTATTTCTTCTTGAACAGTACAGAACATATTTTGTTCGGTATTATCAGTTTGTGAAACAGTACTTTGTGCAGGCTCGTCCTCTTTTGAATTATTATGGGGCAAATGTAGTGAAATACCTTGTGAAACAGCAGAATATTCGGTAATATCAGTTTGTGAGACAGTACTTTGTACAGGCTGATCCTCTTTTGAACTATTATGGGGCAATTGTAGTGTGGCAAAAGTGGTGTTGTGTCACGATTTTTAATTTGCTGTTTCAAAAAAGAAAGAAAATAAACTGCTAAGTGGTTAATACCTTTTTCACAAAGTTCTTTTTCATAAAAGCAAACGTCTCATTAATTACCCTAACTTTGTTTAGAATTTCAAATATGAAATTTGAAAACAAAACAAGGTCACCAGAAAGGATATCTCTAGTAGGAGAACTTGTTGGACTTAATAAATCAAAAATGTTTTGTTCGAATTCCAATATCAGGATTTTTTTTTCTGTTACAAAACTGTAATTTTCATAAAAATATAATAAATTACATAAAAATAACATTTTCTTGTTTTATAAATTGAGAGACAAGAAAGAAAAAAAAACCTGCATGGACCCTTCAAATTCGATATATTTTTACCTTTAATAAGATTTAAAATAATAATAATTATTATAATAATAATAATAATTAAAATAATAATTCTTCTGCAAAAGTTTTTCCAAGATTATATACATAAATATTTTCAATGATTTCACTTACCTTTAAATTCTGGCCTTAAATTTCTTGGTACTTCTTTTTCTTTGAATAAGAAATAAATAAGAAATACAAATTTAAAATATCAAGAGACGTTAGAATTAGATAAAAGAGTAAACTGTGCCGTTATAAAGCACGACCACTTAATAAAATCGATTTCCGTACTTATTTTCGCTTTCCGCATAAAAACATAGAGCTCGGTGGAAGCAAAAACAGAATAGAATTCGAGACAGGTTCAATGTTGCCAAATGATTAAAAGTAAACTTTACGCGAAATAAGGAAAAGAAAATAGCCACGTTTTTTTCGAAACATTTTATTGTTCCCGAACATTTACTTCCCCACGAATTACTTGTCCTCAAAATTTGACAAAACTGGCTTTCGGAAATGAATTTTCTTTCATAAGGTTAATGATGATATTTATTGAAATGGTTTGCAGTGTTGGAAAACGAATTCAGCGTACATGTTGCTTAGGATTTTTTTTTTTTTTTTTTTTTTTTTTTAATTTTCGGAATCAATGTTTAATTCTGAAGTCTGCCGATAAAAGAAGGGGAAAGGGGGGGGGGGTTGTCCTGTAATTTAGATTTGTTTTTTCTTCAGTGGTTATCGTTCAATTTTTTCGAAATTTTTAGGAATTAAAAGTATGATGTTCCCTTAACCATTTTATGAAACAATATGCATATTTAATAGTGGAAACGTAAGCCAAATCCAGCGAAATATCCCACTTTTTTCGTCGATTTTTTCTTAGATTTTATTAATATTTTAAAAAATATTTGTGCTCCCCCGAATGTTTCAAAAATTTTGTAGTAGCTGTAAATCCAGTCTGCCGAGATGCTGTAAAAAGATTGTGTCGAAATAGGGACGTTTATTTACTTTTAATGTAGAAAAAATATCGCTTCCGAGAGGTAAAGTGACCTGCGGTCGTGAATTTTTTAAAAGAGTTTTAATTTTCCTATTTTTGAAAACCGATTGCACTGAAGGATTAGAAGAAAGTATCGGCATTAAGGCATATTTTTTGCTTATCGGTGCCCCTAGAATTACGACCTGGGACGGGTGGGGGGGGGGTGGAACGTTGGCATATTATAGGAAATGTTTACTGCGAAAACGACTCTTTTTTGCAAACATTTTTCAGAGGGCTAACAACGATATTTGTTTGAACTAATTGCAGAATTTGAGACGTAAAGGTACTAATTTTAAGACTGTATCTTCCATATTTCAAATGCTTTTGTTAACCCTTTCAGGGGCAAGCAATTGTGTTCCTGTAACGTCGAATTCACACCGGTATTTACGAAAGAATTTAGTTCAAAATGAGGAAAGGCAATTTTTCAATTTCTTCCCGTCAAAGTTAACAAAGTAAAATTTTATTAAAAGTTTCTGATTTGAATCGGATTAAAATTAGATGGTATATTATGTATACCACCGCCCCTCTAAGGGTTAAAGGAAGTTAAAATAAAACGGAAAAAAAACCCGGCATTTGGTAAAAACATAAGCGAAAACACAAGTATACGTTACTGTATTCAAACTATAACCTAGCATAAGTTTGGCAGGTACGTAGGTAAGTTGAAAATATCAGTTCTATATTAATTCGAATGTTCATGTTGATAAGCAGCGACATCTAGGATCTAAATAACACAAAACTTAACCATCAAATCGCGCAGTAGAAAGGCAGAAACTTCTTTTTCAATTAAAAAATATAATTTCTTATGCACATCATTTTGGGGGCCTCCCCTTTCAGATGGGCCCTGTGCGGCTGCACCTGTTGCACCTGCCTAGTTACGGCTCTGAGCATGACTATCAATGTATAATGAAAGTAGATAGATAATAGACGTAATATTTAAGATGAAAAGCTGAAATATTTTTTATCGATACTGATTAATAATTAGCTTGAATACCAGTTACATACAAATGTGAGTTTTCCGCTAAAATTTACGTCCTGATTGCCAGAAAAGGAAAATTAACAATAATTATGCCATTAAAAAGAGATTTCTCTGAGGAAAAAGTGACGTCATATTTGAAATAAAACGGGAATTTTCAAATGTGTTTTACAAGGAGCGTGAATTAATTCCTTACATTAATAATACAAGGATCAGTAAGTATCAAAGCCTAGAATGTAGATGAGTTTCACGCCATATTTAAAACGAAAAATTTAAATATTTTTTTTATCTATACCGATTATTAAGCATGAATATGAGTTGCATACAGATGAGAGTTTTTTGCCAAAAACCACACCATGATTATTAGGAAAAGAAAAATAAATACAAATCTATTATATTAAAATCTGACCGCCTGTTTGTATTTCCCAACTACACCTTTCAGATTGTCGAATGCAACGTGATTTACTTAACACCGGTTATCATTGATCCGAGGATGTCATAAACTCTCAGAATTAAAAAAAAATGATTTAAATTCCGAGATATTATTATTATTATTATTTTGTAAATTAACGAAGTTTCTCTAAAAATGGCAACTAAATTATTTTAATTTTGTGGATAAAAAAGAAGAAATAAAACGGATTAATATATTTTTTCTCATTAAAACTGAAAAAGAGAATTTATTTTCAATTTGAATAGATGGTGAAAGAAAAAAAAAATTTTATTACAGGAAAATTTTTGAAAAGTAAAAACGTATTTTCACACATTCAAACTTCATGAATCAATTTATTCTGGAGAACAAAAATCGTCTGTCAATATGTTTCCATTTAGAAAAAAAAATCAGTTATAGATTAAATCAAGGATGCAAATTTAAGCTCCTTGCATTTAGGTCTACAATTATTACTTCCTATTCACAAGAATTGAATTTAATGAAAAAGAATATACTATTTCCATTATCTTTGAAGGATGGCTATTAAAACGTTTCACAAAGGCGTTAAAAGTAAAATGGTTTACCAGGTAAACTTGACATATGTTTTTACACAATTCGCCGATCTCCACGATTTTATTTGGCCTGCCTTTCTTCATTGGTTGCAGTTTCCTTTTCGTGATTATTTGTCACAAAATTTCACTTTTTTAAAACTTAGTTATGTCCAGGCCTCTATAACATAGAAATACTGTATTGTCTCCTATGGAATGTGATAAAGGGTTAGTTAATTATTTACGTTTCTAACTATCGGGAATGAAATATTTTGCTTAATTAATGTATTTATTCTTCTTTTAATGATACGTGAACGAAGTCACGGGTAACATCTAGTATAATTATGAAGCGCATTAAAACATGCTTTTTGTAGGATATGGGGTGCAAAGCATTACTTATTCATTTATAGGGTCAAACAAAATAATTCTGTTACACATTGTTCTATGGGGAAAAATCGTTTGCAGTGTAATTTAGTAATTATTTCAAACATAATGAAAATTACATGCATTACTGAGGTGCACTATAAATTGCTCTCTTGAAAGTGTGGTGTGCATTGCGCAAAAAGATATCGGTTACAGTACATCTGCGATATTTACAATATGTGTGATAAGTGCGTTTTGAACTTTGGTTTGCGTTTTTAAGTTTAACTAAATTTTTTCATAGTAGGTGTGTGTTTATAAACTTGGCTGTTCATATAAAGGGCTACACAAGGTAATCCGTAAATATAACAGACCATGGAAGTGAAGTGCTTAATGGTAGTTTTTAATTGTGTTACGCAATTTCTTGCCGAACTATAATATATTTAGTATATTAATTTAAGATTTTGTGGAATATAAATAAAGTCATATACAGGGCTACGCAAAGAAAAAGTTACATTGTCGTTTGTGGTTGGTAACTGCTGCAATTGAGTTTTAAATTGCCTTTTAGCTTAATATGTGGTGTGTATAAAGAGTCTTAAGATAATGTACAGGGCTGTACAAAGGATTTCGAGTGCATTTCTATCGATCGGAGTAAATTCGAAATGTGAATATTCTAACTGAACTAAATTTTATCATTCTATATATTCACATCTATTGATCATATACAGGGCTGCACAAAATAATTCGACTATATTTTTGGCACTGGAAGGTAATTTTGAAAACTGTATTTTTTAATGTGGTGTATATTTTCTAAACTGTTTACTTACTTCTTTCACCTTTTTTAACGGTGAAGTTTCGTTACAATTTTCTGGGTGTGTTGAAAATTATTTCATAATCTATGCTTGAGGCACGATTTTTCGTTCTTGTTTGTCTTGATCTTGATGTTGTAAAAGAAAAAAAAATAACTGACCAATTTCGTCGAAAGGGGTCGTATAATAATTTTAAAAGTGTATCTTATTGAAAAATAATAAGAGAACAATTTAATTAACATAATTTTATTTCCTTCCTTATTTTGAACAATTTTTCAATTTATGTTGCTTACTTATCTCTAACGATTAAAAATTTAAGTAAGCGCGTTTCAATCTTTTTCGGACATCCTATATATACTTTCGTAATCAAACATTTTGAAAAATATTACGCATACAAATTTATGATATTCAAAATTATTCAGAAACTTAATTCACATTATGAGGCCTTATTTGCATAGAAGATAATTCTTGAAAGAAGAAAAATAATTAACTTTATCACAAGGTTGATTTTTCCTTGAGCATAAAACATTTTTATCCGATGTAAAAACATTTAAACCGATGAACGCAAACGGTTTAATGAAAAAATCAATTACTTGGGTTTGCTTACGCACTGAAAAAACTTCTACCTGACAGAAAATTAAACAAAGGGATTGTTTCAACCCCCTTTTTTTTACAGTGAGATCCAATTAAGGTTATTTTTAAAATAACAAAGGAGTTTTTTCGCGTTTTACTCATATAATAAGTAACATAATTTAGATAGTTTTTCTGCAACTTCTATAAAGCTACGAGTATTCTAACAGATTACTTTTTAAAAGAGGGTAATTGAGATTTTATGTTTAATTGGTTCATTCTTTCCGTTTAAAATAAAAAAAAAAATAATCTTATTATTTGAATTTTTAAACTGTTTTACAATATTTTTAAAAGCTATTTCGGATTTAATTTTTAAACGATAGGGATGTGAATAAGGATTAACTCATACATTTAGTAGGGGAAGGTGGCCTAAAATAATCCCCTTAAGGGAATAACGTGTGTAAAATAACATAACTTTTTAAATAAAACTTTAGCCCTTTACTAGTATGTTTTACACCATATTTTGCATTATAAACATAATTTAATTATATTTTAAAACCAAATTGAGAACCGAAAAAAAAAGATTTTTTTTTTTTTAAATGTCCAAAGGATCATTTCACCCTCACCAAAGGGTAAAATGATACTTCATTTGAAAATAATTGTAAAGTTTTTTATCAGTTAAATAAAGGATATAAAAGTAATTATGACAATACATAACAGTAATTCACTTCTAAAAACATAAAGTAAACCAAGTCATATTTCTTTACATGAAAAACTGTATATCTAAATAAATATGAAAGTTAGTGCTTACCTTATAACAGATGTTATATAACGCAATTTTTCAAAGAATTCTATTTAGACGCGTAATACTGTGATTGCTTGAATACTGCCATTGCTTCTTCTTCGCTTATCACAACTAGTTTATATGTTACCTTGTAGATAGCGTGACTTATCTGGAAGAAAACATATGTGGATCGTTTTGCCCGTTAGGATCATTTTAGGCCACCTTCCCCTTCATTAGTTTTAACTTAATTATATTGGAATTATAAAAAAATATTTTCCTTTTGCATATTTTGTGTTAGTCGTATTATATTCAATTGAAACTTTAGAACTTAAATTTTATTTCGATTTTAACAGAATGCCCCCTTTTCCTTAATCATTCAGCGAACGCGACGCGCTAAAACTTTTCTTAAGAGCCATACTTTTAACGCCTGAAGAGATTAATTTTGTTATGCTGTTACAAATGCAATATATATTTCATAATACTAATCAAACATATAATTTAGATACGTCATTTAGCATATTAATAGAGCAAACTAAATTTTAATAACATTTACTTGCAGAAAACAACGCCTAGAAATATACGTATAACAAAGGTAAGTACAAACAATAAGTTTATTTTCTTCAAGGTCGGAGTAGCATATTGGAGGTTTATTCCAACAGGGCGACTCAAACCTGGCTCTAATGCTTGCCGTGCCAATGCTCTTCCTGTTGAGCTACCCGGGTGATATCCTGGTTGGAGCAATTCACATTTATTTGTTAGACATGGCTGTGATCCGCAGCGTTAGATATAGTCATCCGAGCTATAACTATAACATTTACATGATGAAAGTGTGATAATATGGAAATTACTAGACTGCAAAAAAAAATTATTGATTTTGCAGTATAATATTAGCATCCCAGCTGCCAGTATTATACCGTAAAATTAACAGTAATAAACAGTAAAATAAGCAGTAATACGCTGCAGCGCATACGGGCATCCCAGCTGCTAGTATTATACCGTAAAATTAACAGTAATAAACAGTAAACTAAGCAGTAATACGCTACCGCACATGCGCTGCAGCATATTACTGCTTAATTTACTGTTTATTACTGTTCATTTTACGGTATAATACTGGCAGCTGGGATGCCTGTATTATACTGTAAAATCAGCACTTTTTTTTGCAGTGTATATGCCATGTAATTTAGGTCATAATCAAGAGAAGGAATTTTTTTCAACTAGATAAATCATCTTCAACTTGCTTAAGTTTATATCAGTAGAATGAAAAGTGTGTGAAATAAGTTCAATTCATAAAAAAAATATATCAAGCATGATTTAATGCAAGCGGACAAATATAAGAAAATCTTTTATAGTGAAAAAAAAAATCTGTTATTTTCAGAAAACGATCTTGTTTTATAATCTATATTATTTGCGAATTTTTTTTTTTTCAGCCTGAAATAATTTTCACAAGCTACAAATTTTTCGCTTTTTGCTCCTATACTCCATTTTGTAGTTTATCTTTAATAAACTAAAGAACCCTCTGACAGTTTTGCAAAAAGGCAAATCTGTAATTTTTTTCTCGGCATTTTGTTTTAAATGCTAAGAAAAACTAATTTTTGAACATTGAATATAAAAAACGTAATTACAATTATGAATATAATCATTGAGAATAATATTCATTGCTCAGCGCATTAAAAATGCATTAAATCAGTAGAATTTTATTACTTTAAATAATGCTTATATTGCAATGAAACCTGGAGCTTCGTGAACGTATATTAACACGGGGTTGTCGGTGAGAGGGTTCTATTATATTACTATTATATAACTATTATGTAACTATTATATTAGTATTTAATATACATAAATGTAGTTTATCTTTAATAAATGTTTTTATTTCAATTGATTCTTTTGGATCGTCGTCACATGCATGATGAATATTTTCCCATTTTTGGTTGATTTTGAGCCCTTTCTGCTAAATATTTTTTGTTTGATAAATAGTTACTCAGCTTAACAAATATTAATTACATTATTACGGAAATAAATCTTTAATACGTAAAAAAAATAAATAACATATCTACTTGAAAAAGCGGATTGCGATCCATTTTTTTTTTCTTTTTACAGATACACAAAACTGCATTGGAAATCGATCTCATTTCGAAGGCAATCAATGAATTGAAGTGTAACAATGATCTACATATAGATTTTTGTCGTATTTAAGAAAAATTTAAGAAATATACAGCTTGTTATAAAATTTACGCTTCCTCCGCGACGATTAACCCCAAGTTCCCAATTCAACTTCCAAAGTTCCCAATTCAGCTTCTATTTTTTAACACTTTGCAACATGAATTCGGTTTGACTGACCATCTTTCCGCATTCTAACTTGCGTAAATATGCTCCAATTGAAATGTAATTGATATAGGTTATTGAGCTTTACTGTGGCACGCTTTGCTATTGAAAATCTAGCGTGTAGCATTTATAGTTAGCTTACAAGGGATCTCAAAGAATTCTGTAACATTACGGTCTATGGGGGAAAAATCTGTTGCAGTGCATTTTAATGATACATTATTTCAAACATATTGAAATTGATATGCATCATTTACGTGTGCTACACGATGCTTACTATGGAATATGGTGTGTATAGTAGTATTTACCGTTCATTTAACAGGGACACACGAAAGGATTCGGTTATAGTACGGTCCATGATCGATAATTGTTGGAAGTGCGGTTTCAATTGTGGTATGCGTTTTTAAATTCAACTAACTTTTTCATATTCCTTGGTGTGTGTATAAATTTTATAGGTTTCATACAGAGCTGCACAGAAGAATTCGAGTATATTTCCGCTTATTGACGGGAATCGCTAAAGGGGAATTTTCAAGTGTGTTATGCATTTCCTAACTGAACTAAATTTTTGCATTATTTGTAGTATAGAAGCAAACATTTAAATCCAGTTTAATATAAGATTACAATAAAGATAAAAGATTATGATATTTTGAGAATCAAGTTTAAGTTTGAAAAGACAAACTTCAGTTCCCATACAGGATCTGCGAAAGCAATTTTCATTTTTTTAAAGTTTTTTTACTTATGTAACCACTAAGTATGACGAAAATATGTAATTATTTTAATGATTTGTTTGCCTGTTATAGTACTACGTTACTGCAGTGTGCATTGCGCACTGGAGCAATATTTTCTTAACAATGTTTATACACAAGACTTGTTATACAGAGAATATAACAAAACTGTTATACAGAGTGTGTTTACACATATTGGGAACGACTTTGAGAACAAAAATAAAATACATAAATTAAAACAAAGACTAAAGGTGGTAAATGCTGAAATTGTGTTTTCAAATGTTTTATGTGTTTTCCAAATTGTTTATTTAGACATCATCTTTCACCTTATTAAACGTTGAAGTTTTGTTACACTATTCTGAATGTGTTGGAAAGTTTTTATAATGTATGCTTGACTTGTTTTTATAATGTATGATTTTTCTCTCTTGTTGCTTTTGAGTCTTGAACAATGCCGCCACAGGGAAAGTTAAGCCCATATATTGTTTTCCTGCAGAACTAATCACAAAATATTTATGTTTCTAAAATGTTGAAATCATTGAGTCACACCGGGATTTAACAACAAATTTATTTCCAAATAAATAAAAGGTTTTCTTCACGTATAATATAAAAGTAAAATTTGATTCCAAAATTCCGGTGTCATTGTGGCATTTAGGAATTAAAATTAAGTGGGATATATTACATGCCACCGCCCTTCAAGGGGTTACAAAAATAGGGATTACAAAAAATTTATGACAAATACTCTTTAAGGAAAAACTTTTTCATTCTGAACTAGTTTATGCATGTTTAACTTACATAATAAATAAATTTGTATAACTACAATTTTGTGTACACATTTATATGTATATATAATGGAATTTAACGATTGTATTTTACGATTTAAAATAAAATTTAAATTGATTAAAATTGTTTCAAGTTCAAAAGTAAGCCCGATTCTGAACATTGTCAAATCAAGAAAGTTTTTGTTGCAATGGAAACAACTTCTTCGATATCATATATTCTAATACGAGCAAATCTTGTGGGTGGTTATATATATACTAGCTTACCCGCCTGGCGTTGCCCGTGCCAACAACCTTAAATGTACCTGAAATCAGTGTTGAACATTTATTTTTATTTTTAAACAAATCTAATGTTGGGGGCCCCACTACCTTAGACAGCAAACACTGGGCGTACCATACACACTCCCATAAATTACCGTAAGTCGAGTCGAAAGAGCCATACCCCTTCATGATCTAGCCCATAGAACCAGAGATAGAAAAGCACCCCTGGTGGTGAAAATCGAAAAGCTCTATCTATGTAGAGTCGAATGAGCCATACCCGTCGTGATCCAGCCTATAGAACCAGATATAGGAAAGCACCCCTTGAGGTGAAAATCTGAACTAAAATCAGTCAGCTCTATCGATGTCAAGTGGAAAGAGCCATACCCCATTGTGATCCAGCCCATAGAAACAGAGATAGGAAAGCACCCCTTGGTGGTGAAATTCAGAACTAAAATAGGTAAGCTCTATTGATGTTGTGTCGAATGAGCCAAACCGTGTCGTGATGTGACCCATAGAACCCGAGTTAGCTGCAAAATCCTTTAGTTACACATTCCACCGCCAGGGGGCACAATATGTTCTATACGAACATATAACTGAATTCATTAAGGTTATCGATGTCGAGTCGAATGAGGCATACCCCGTCATGATCCAGCCCATAGAACCAAAGATACGAAAGCGTCCCATGTGGTGAAAATCCGAACTAAAATCAGTAAGCTCTGTGATGTCGGGTGGAAAGAGCCATACTGTAATGCCTTAACGAACTCCAGTGATCCAAGGTGATGATTAACATCCAGCACTTTTTATTAGGCATCGTTGATACACAAGTTAAAATAAGATGAACAATTAAAAAACATTACACTCTGCCATCAAAACCCCAGCGTACACAACCATCATATACTGTTCACGCGCACACATCATTTTCCGCTCACCATCGTCTGTTCAACTCTCTCTGCATCTCTCTTAGCGTAGCTCGGTTCACTTCTTTTTGCCAACTAACATCTCTTGCAGTCTCTTTGCATATCGAAAACTGTCCTTTCGATTCGATTACACGGCTTACACGGTCGTCAACCTCCGAAGCTAGGCGACAAAACCATGGACAAAAACTGGACAACTTTAGGCCAGCCCTCGCGAGTCAGGCTAGATTTCTTCGGTCGTTACACTGCTCTCATTGGCTGGCTGCTTCGTTGCCACGGATGGCGTTGCCGAGGCTATTTCATGGGAGGAGCTTGAAATAGCCTCGAACCCAAAATTCCATATACACGTTTTAATTTTAAAAAAATCTAAATTAAAATTTAAAAATCCGGCCGCGAGGTATACTGTCCGGTGACAACATCTACTCATGACAAAAATTTCTGAGTCCTAGGTGTTATAATTACGGAGAAATCCGCGGGCAGGCAGACAGACAGACACTTACTCTTTTATAGAGATAGAGATATATATATACATATATGCAAAAATTATCTTAAAAACGGCTCTAACGATTTTGACGAAATTTCGTATCCTACCGTTTTGGGGCACCAGAAAACCATTGGGCTAGGTCACATGCACGAGAAAATTCGATTAGTGGGTCATTTTGGGTCATTTTGGGTCATGGTCTAGCTAATTGTATCTAAAAAACGGTTCAAACGATTTTGACGAAATTTTGTATCCGACCATTTTTGGGCATGAGAAGTCAATTGGGCTGGGTCACATGTTCGAGAACTTTTCGATTAGTGGGTCATTTTTGGGTCAACGCGGGTCAAATTAATTTTATCTAAAAAACAGCTCTAACGATTTTGATTAAATTTTGTGTCCTACGAGTTTCGAGCACGATAAAAGCATTGGGCTAGGTCGCATGTCCGAGAAAATTCGATTAGTGGGTCATTTCTGGGTCATTGTGGGTCAAGATCTAAAAAGCGGCTCAATTTACACTAAATTTTGCATTCAATGGTTTCCGGGCACGAGAAGACTGTTGGGCTAGGTCACATGTTCGAGAAAATTCAATTAGTGGGTCATTTTGGGTCATTTTGGGTCATGGTCAAGCTAATTGTATCTAAAAAACGGTCCAAACGATTTTGTCGAAATTTTGTATCCGACTATTTTCGGGCACGAGAAGACTATTGGGCTGGGTCACATGTTCGAGAACTTTCGATTAGGGGGTCATTTTTGGGTCAAAGCGGGTCAAATTAATTTTATCTAAAAAACGGCTCTAACGATTTTGATTAAATTTTGTATTTTACGAGTTTCGGGCACGCGAAAATCATTAGACTAGGTCACATGTTCGAGAAAATTCGATTAGTGGGTCATTTCTGTGTCATTGTGGGTCAATATCTAAAAAGCGACTCAATTTACACTAAATTTTGCATCCTATGGTTTTCCGGCACGAGAAGACTGTTGGGCTAAGTCACATGTTCGAGAAAATTCAATTAGTGGGTCATTTTGGTCATGGGTCATGATATTTGAACTCAAATTTAATTTTGACCGAGCATTGCTCGGTCTTCCCTGCTCGTAGAAATGTATAACGAATCCGTTTGTCATCGGGCTTTTCCTTTTAAAATACATTTAAAAATTACTTGTACAACCGTTGAAGCCATTTAAATTAGAAAAAATCGTTGAATGGAGGCAAATAGGCAAAATTTCATTCAATCGGTAATAGAGAAAAAAACGTAAGTGATTCATTTAATCTGATTTTTAAAAAAATATTTTAAATTAATATTAATGCAAACGCACAGAGAGTTGAAAATGTTGAACGAAAAATGCAAACGATTCTGAACAAGAGAGTATGGCATCATGAACCATAGAATTAACCCATTCGTATAATTTTTTAAGCTTATGATAATTTTACGCTTTCAAATTTTACAAAAATCTCATAGACAGGTCTCATAACAAGAATTTCTTCAAACTCTTAGCTTACTTTAATATGCCTTTCAGATTCATATATTTTTAAAATTTCGATTGTTAACTAAAAAGGAAAATAAACATACAGATTCAATAATTCAATAATACACATAACTTAAATGTCAGCTTCGCTATAACATAAAATAGATATTTGCAGTTTCCAAAACATGGAACATATTTTTTTAGTGGTAAAAATAAAAAACTGCAACAACAAGCAGCTTGTATATATTAAACAAAAAATAATAAATATTTCATCGTTTAAGTTTAAATTCATTAAATATTGCGTATTTGAATAATCATTTTACAAGCAATTTAAAATGCATTAAAATCGTTTGCGTTTGGCGAAGGAAAAATGTTGCTAGCCAAATCGTGTATTTTTGCGCCAAATACTCGAAAGTATTTTATTTTTTTGTAAATTTTCTACTGGGATTCCGCAGCTTAATTTCACTGTTTCTTTATTACATACATGTGTAGCTTCATTAGCATTTTTTTCAAAAGTTTTTGAGTATGTGCTTTAAGGAGATCTTCCTTGTCAGTGCTGTCACACACAGTACAGAAAGACATTCAAATCGTGTTCGGACATCTCAAAACGTGTAAATACATTAAAAAAAGTTCTGGGTCAATTCGTCGCGTACAATGCATCGCGGAACAATCCATTGTGCACAATTCATCGCAACGTCAGTTCGTCACGGCGTCAATTCATCGCATCGAAAATGTTTTTGATGACGATGATGATAAAAGTAAAGTTAATTAATTAAAAATATTTAATGATATTTTTTTCCGAAATAGAGAATTTTAATTAATATTTTTATAAGGCCAATTTTAGATGCAGATTAAAATATTTATATAGATATATTTCTTTTTTATTGCTTTAGTCTAAAATATCATTCATTAAAATAAAGAGGACTTTTTTTCATGTGATTTTTGTGAAGTTACAGTAAAGAAATACGTGTTTAATGCACTAGATTAGAGAAATTCATTTCGTATTTAAATTATATTTAGAATAGATTTTGCTTTTAATCACGGAGAAAATGACGGGTAATTTAAGATAAAAAGACGAAGAATAATGTTAGAAAAATTAAAAAAAGTATAAATTGTCTATTTAATTTTACTAAATTAACATTACTTTTATCATCATCGCCTTCAAAAACATTTTCGCTGCGATGAATTGATGACACGATGAATTGACGCCGCGCGGAATTGACGCCGCGCGGAATTGACGCCGCGAGGAATTAACACTGCAATGAATTGACGCCGCAACGAATTGACGCCGCGACTAATTGACGCAGTGACGAATTAACACTGCGACGAATTCACGCGACACCAAAAAACCGAAAGTCGAAAATTTTCGAGATTACAAAAATTTCTTTTTATATATATAGAAGAAAGTAAAAATGTGTATATGCTCATCTTAATTTAAATGTTAATATACAAAAAGTGCTGCTGTTGCTTTATACTATGTTATACTACTACGCTTTATATATTTGATGTTTTATGAATTGAATAACATATGTTTGATGATACTTGAATAAGATATGTTTGATGCTATTATAAATTAATATATTAGAATGATATAGGAGAATGTTTTATGATAGACACAGCATAAAACAGTGAGCGTGGGCTCACATCGGGCAATGGGTAAAATTCAGTGAGCGTGGGCTTTTGTAATAGTATTCAAAATTTGAATTTTGTAACAGTTTTCCATGAAAGGACACTTTCTTTTGTGATTTGTTATGAAAAGAATAAGAAAACCCACCTTTGATTCCACGAAATTTGTTTTGAGATCAAATATGTCAAAACACATTTAATAAAAATGTTAAACTGGTTGAATAATTCTATAGAAAACACAATTTGCATATCAATAAATCATTGAACTCTCTTTATTTCGTATTTGTATAGCTCTTTATTATTTATAGCAATAGAACGCATAACTCTATTTCTTTATTTCGTATTTGTATGGCTCTTTGGTAATTATTTTCTTGAAGCCACTCGTTGATAAATAGAAAAAAATATATCCGCATAGGAGTTTGCCCAATTGTCTTTATTAACATTTGCGCATATGAATCGGCAGCTGTTTGAAAACTGTAAAAGATTTAAATTATTCATATGAAGAAAAAATGCATTATTCTAGAATAAGCAAATTGAAGTAGACATCTTACATAAGCTTTTACGTTTATATAGAATAATCTTATTTTCAATTCCTTTTTTTATTATTGGAAAGTGAGGTAGTAAGAGACAGCGGTAATAAGGAACGGGGCGAAAAAAAAGAACTCCCTTAATATATATTTAAAAACATTTTTAAAATGCTAAAAATTAGTTTTTAGCTTCAATTTACTATTACCTCTTCAGCGAAAAGTTGTCATGATTTATATCTACCAGCAGAAAGGACAGAGATACTCTCGGCTTTAAATTAATATATTAGAATTATTAATTGTTTTTTAATAATGATGTTTTCATTTTTCATTCTTTCTTTACCTTTTTGCATCATCTGTTTCGTACACATTGAGGAACGCTTCAGCAAAACAAATTGTCCCTTCCCAGATCGCGAAATCTCAGATAACTTGATCAACGCCGGGTGAAACTACTAGTAGCCTATATAGACCATATGAAAGTCCTTCATCATTATTTAAACGAAGTATGAACTATAGATGGCCGTGTTGGATTACTATTAAACTAGTTGATTAAATCTGACCATGCCACATTTTACCTATCCTCAAAAATCCTAAAAAAGTTTATGACAACAGTTTCTTATAGCCAAGATTCCGTGGGTGAGAAATCTTTTAAAATCATTTTAATTTTATAGTTAGTTTTATTGTGTATAAATGAAAAATATATATTTCTTTTATTTGGAATTTAAGTTCTACTATTTATCTACTATATATATAAAATGCAAATGGGAATTTCGTTCCGGTTGCTTATAAATTGAGTTCTGCTGGTTGGATTTTGATGGGACTTTTGCGGGGAAGGATATGTTTGCAGGGAAGATTTCAGTATATTGCATATTGTTCAACGTTGCTTAGTTATAGAATTATGAGGGAAAGGGCTATAATCAGGTGAACCTGATACTGAAAGTTAAAAGTTCTACTGGGTGGATTTTGATGAGACGTGCACTTTTAGTTAGATAATGTTTCAGGGAAGGATTTAACATATTGCATTTCGTTATATATGGCTTAGTTTTTGAATTATGGGGGGGGGGGTAGGGGGGAGCTCTATAATCAGATGAACGCAAATATCGAAGATTAGTCTTTTTAAAAACTTCTATTGGACTGTTTTTGATGAGACTTCCATTGTTAGTTAGATAATTTTTCAGGAGTGGTTTTAGTATATTGCATATCGTTCTATCGTTCTTTACCAAATCCTAATATAAATAGTAAAGAAAAAAACTTGGTCCTTAATAGCCCAAATTTTGTCTGACACATTAGAAAATATAATAGCACAATGGCATTCGTATCGTTTCAGCATTGTGGAAGGATATTCCAGGTAAAGGTCCATATTGATTTAAAACACAAAGTCAAATTCATCATTATATTTCGTTTTATTCAAGCTTCGTTTGGAGAAACCAGCCATCCTGGCGGGTAAACCTTGCTAGTAAATGATAAAATCTAAAACTAGCGTTGCCATATTTGTATATCAGATTTCCTGCCGTAATGGGAATTCTTTTGTGTTATATATATATATATATATATATATATATATATATATATATATATATATATATATAAACTTATTGCAAAAATTAACCATTGAAACAGAAATAACTGACCAAATGCAATGAAATTATTATCCCAAATAGCTATGTCAAATTACACATATATATACTATATATAATTATAATACCTTTGAATTCAAAATACATTAAACAAATCTAACCAAATCTCCAATTTAAAGATACGTAATTATAAAGTGTATACAGAATACAATTAAGTTAATTTATAATTAACAAATTCAAACATTAAATTCCCGAAGCGCCATTTCAGAGACTGTACGCAGACAAACATACACAATTTTTTTAGAACATTTAGAAAATAAAGAGATATAATTATAAAAGATGTCATATAAATAGAACAGTTGTAATCCAATGACATACGAAAAATAATGGTATTTGGATATCAAATGATATAACAAATTTAATTCGTAAAGAAGAATGACATGCGCCGTGCATAATCTTCGGTCTGGCAGTACACGTACACATGTCTGAAAATAATGCAATATTTCAGAAAATATGCTGGCAAATATGCTAAGGTCAGTATAATTCTGCCAGATATATTGCATTAATAGAAGTAATCGAATGAAATAAACCATGAAACATAGATAATAAAAAAAAAATTTACTCACAAACCAAGAAATTTATGCCACACAATGTAAAACCAGCATACTGACATAATTTGAATTGAGCACGTGAGAATGCATAAATCTATGACCAAGGCTGCAGTTAATTTAAATTGAGACATTAACAGATGAAAGAAAACCAAAAATGTTTTAGACAAAATTTATTAGAAGTAAAACAGAAAACAATACAAAGGTCCTACATATTTATGAGAAAAACAATTATTTGAAATAATATTATAAATATTATCTAGCAACAGAAAAAAAGAGAAAGAAAAGAAAAGAAAAAATATAGAATAATACAATTCTGCCCTCTGCATACCAATTAAATATTGTTAATAGAATGGATTTGCTAATTCATGGTGCTGCCATCTACGTAACATTTTTATATTTAACACAGATATATATATAGCACTACAAAGAGAAAAAATAAAAAATAAAAAGGGATTTTAACTAAAATAAATAAATGTATTAAAATTATATATATATATATATATATATATTACAAAATTTAATTTTTTCCGCAATCTGCTAAATTATACTACAAAATTTTTCTATTTAATAATGTTCCGTGTATAACCCCAGCTTATTTAAATAATTCTTATTCTTAAAATAGTCTTTTACTATCCATATGTAAAGCCAGTTATCCTAATCCACTTTATAATATATATTCGAAAGTAGTTAGATCTAAAAATGGCGATAGCTTTTTTAATTTATTCTTTAAATAGAACATCTTTATTTTAATCCATTATTAAAATTCATTATTATTATTCCCGTGTAGTCAAATTGCTATAACTTCTTTATTTAAATGCTAAAATATCACATCTCTTAAATTATTCCGCTCAGAAAATCCTATTCCCATAAATTTATTCTATTATTAAATATTAAATGTCTATTAAAATATTTCCGAAAAACTTTAATTCTTTTTTTTTCTTCTACAAAGATTCATTTTCTTTTTTATTATTTTTTTTATTACATATTAAATTCGAAGTTTAACTACAGCCTCAAAACAGATAAATTGATTTGTTGATATGGCAGGCATCTGGTACGAGATTATCTGAAAATTCAAGAAAAGCGTAGATGATTTTTCCCGCGAGGAAACCGTTTTTCGACGAGATCATTACACCGGAAATGCTAATAGAGTACTTTAAAAAACCTTGTGATTTTAGGTATAAAGGTACACTTTGTGTGGTTATCAATACGAAAAAGCTAAAAACAACGTTGAAGCACACAAATTAAAAAACTTTAAAACACATACGGCCGTTTCAAAGATGCATAGATCCCCTTCATCAGTGTAAGGTGTGGGGGAAAAAAATGTTAAAAGGGTTCAAAAGACCCACGCTCGGCTATAGCCCCGAGTACTGGCTGTAATCTGGCGAAAATGGCAAAGCAAGTGTAACCAGAGCAGAAGTGAAGACGCTGACAGGAAATCACCGAAAACAGGCATCACTGCGCAGGCTCTCTCCAAACGGGAGAAAGAAAAGGGGTGCTAGATATGTCGTTCACCAATGAATCTGTATATTTATAAATATAATGTGCTTCATAAAAATCAAGATCAAAAATTGAATTGCAATTTTGAATAATTTTGGCTCCGGAAAAGTTAAATCTATGGTCAAAATTCCAACAATGCTTCGCTATTGTAGATTTATCAAGTTCTTGCTTTTTGATATAATTTTCGTGTTCTTTTAATCTAAATTTAAGTGCTCGCCTCGTCTGACCAATATAAGATAGACCACATTCACAATATATTCTGTAAATTCCCCAACTGTTATGACTTGGAATCGGATCTTTAAGATTAGAGAAAGTGACTTTATTTATTGGAGAAAAAACAACTTTAAAATGAAATTTATTTAGAATCCGTGAAATTTGAGAACTGACTTTTGGAAAATATGGTAGTACAATAACATTTTTAAAATCTTTGTTTCCAGATATAGGATTATCTATCTTAGGGAATTTAGATAAAATACGATCAATGGTATCCAATGGAAAACCACGATCGATAGCAATGGCTTTAATATAATTTATTTCACTATTGAATAACTCTGTATTCGAATTCAATAGTGAAATAAATTATATTAAAGCCATTGCTATCGATCGTGGTTTTCCATTGGATACCATTGATCGTATTTTATCTAAATCCCCTAAGATAGATAATCCTATATCTGGAAACAAAGATTTTAAAAATGTTATTGTACTACCATATTTTCCAAAAGTCAGTTCTCAAATTTCACGGATTCTAAATAAATTTCATTTTAAAGTTGTTTTTTCTCCAATAAATAAAGTCACTTTCTCTAATCTTAAAGTTCCGATTCCAAGTCATAACAGTTGGGGAATTTACAGAATATATTGTGAATGTGGTCTATCTTATATTGGTCAGACGAGGCGAGCACTTAAATTTAGATTAAAAGAACACGAAAATTATATCAAAAAGCAAGAACTTGATAAATCTACAATAGCGAAGCATTGTTGGAATTTTGACCATAGATTTAACTTTTCCGGAGCCAAAATTATTCAAAATTGCAATTCAATTTTTGATCTTGATTTTTATGAAGCACATTATATTTATAAATATACAGATTCATTGGTGAACGACATATCTAGCACCCCTTTTCTTTCTCCCGTTTGGAGAGAGCCTGCGCAGTGATGCCTGCTTTCGGTGATTTCCTGTCAGCGTCGTCACTTCTGCTCTGGTTACACTTGCTTTGCCATTTTGGTCAGATTACAGCCAGTACTCGGGGCTATAGCCGAGCGTGGGTCTTTTGAACCCTTTTAACATTTTTTTCCCCCCACACCTTACACTGATGAAGGGGATCTATGCATCTTTGAAACGGCCGTATGTGTTTTAAAGTTTTTTAATTTGTGTGCTTCAACCTTGTGATTTGATGAAAGTCGGTCACGTGACGTGTGTTGTATTCTTTCGCAAATGAGTTTAAAACTCGCGCACATCCTGATTCGGAGACAACTTTGACATTGGAGAAGTTTGATGTTTAACGTTGGCTAACGAGCAGAGTAAAACTTTAACTGTCTTCTAATACGGAACATCGTCTTTTTAATTAATAATGTAGAGAGTTTTGATAAAGTTTTAGAAGGGTTTCGTGCCAAGTGGATTCAATCCATTCACCTAAATAATATCTTTAAATTTGGGACAATTATTGACTGTCGCAATGGATCGTATTGCTGCATAGATTTAACTACAGACTACCGAGCATTCCTCCTGAAGTGATGTCTTCAAACTGTCAATAAACTTTTTTCCTTCTACTGAAAACGGACTGAAGTGATTTGTTGTTAGTGACAGCACACGGGCTCCTGATGCGATCGAGAAGGGAAACCTTGCACAGAGTTAAACATGTTTATCAACGATCTTCCGACTGCCATACACACCGAAATCGAACCTGAATTTACGACAATAAATTAAAATCGACAGGATTTCGTGACAGCATGTCTGCTTCGACATTTGTAGAATCTTTTTGATACTTGATCTCATAATTGAACATCCTAAGTTTTAAAGACCATCGAAAAAGTTTTCCTCATAAATTTTTAACATTCTTTAACCATACCAGAGATGCATGGTCGGTATGGATTGTGAATTTGTTACCATGAAAATAGTGATAAAACTTATCAAGAGTATCTATTAGCAGAGTATCTATAGCAAGACATTCCAATTCAGTTATAAAGTAATTTTGTTCATAACTCTTCAAAATTCTAGAATGGTAAGCAATAGGATGCAAGAAATTATCTTTACCTGGTTGTTTTAGAACTGCACCTACTGCTACCTGAGAGGCATCTACAAACATGTGGAGGGGTAATTTTGGGTCATAAATTTTTAGAATTGGTTTTGCAATTAGAGTATTTTTTATTTTTTCAAAAGAGTTTTGACATTCTGAGTTCCATTCCCATATTGTGTTTTTCCTAAGTAATTTATTGAGGGGGTATCTAATTTCAGCATATTTATCTATGAATTTGTGATAAACATTAATGGAACCTAAAAATCGTTGTAGTTCTTTAACATTAGAAGAAGGTTTCAATTTTTTAATTGTCTCAATATTGGTCTTAGCTGGAATTAAAGTCCTATTGGTGATCTCATAGCCTAAGAAATAAATTTTGTTTTGATTTAATTTACTTTTAGAAAATTTAAGTTTAAGGTTTTCTAATTTACAGATTTTAAAGATTTTCGTTAAGTGATTTAAATGTTCTTCTAGAGAGGTGGAGAAAATTATGATATTGTCAAAATAATAGCAAGCAAAATCAATTTTATACTTATTGAGGATTCTTAACATGTTTAACTCTGTGCAAGATTTCCCTTCTCGATCGCATCAGGAGGCCGTGTGGTGTCACTAACAACAAATCAGTTCAGTCCGTTTTCAGTAGAAGAAAAAAGTTTATTGACAGTTTGAAGACATCACACTTCAGGAGGAGTGCTCGGTAGGCTGTAGTTAAATCTATGCAGCAATACGATCCATTGCGACAGTCAATAATTGTCCCAAATTTAAAGATATTATTTAGGTGAATGGATTGAATCCACTGGGCACGAAACCCTTCTAAAACTTTATCAAAACTCTCTACATTATTAATTAAAAAGACGATGTTCCGTATTAGAAGACAGTTAAATTTTTACTCTGCTCGTTAGTCAACGCTAAACATCAAACTTCTCCACTGTCAAAGTTGTCTCCGAATCAGGATGCGCGAGAGTTTTAAACTCATTTGCGAAAGAATACAACACACGTCACGTGACCGACTTTCATCAAACCACAAGGTTTTTTAAAGAACTCTATTAGCATTTCCGGTGTAATAATCTTGTCGAAAAACGTGTTCCTCGCGGGAAAAATCATCTACGCTTTTCTAGAATTTTCGGATAATCTCGTACCAGATGCCTGCCATATCAACAAACCAATTTATCTGTTTTGAGGTTGTAGTTAAACTTCGAATATAATATGTAATAAAAAAAAACAATAAAAAGAAAATGAATCTTTGTAGAAGAAAAAAAAGAGTTATAGCAATTTGTCTACACGGGAATAATAATAATGAATTTTAATAATGGATTAAAATAAAGATGTTCTATTTAAAGAATAAATTTAAAAAGCTATCGCCATTTTTAGATCTAACTACTTTCGAATAAATAGTATTAAATGGATTAGGATAAACTGGCTTTACATATGGATAGTAAAAGACTATTTTAAGAATAAGAAATATTTTTTCATGCTCCTTGTATTATTACGAATATTTGATTATAGCGATAGCATACATAATCATTATTAAATATGAATTCCTTTCATACTAGTATAAATAAAGATCAGAGAGATTGCTGGAATCTGTTCCCCCTTGGGGAATTCCCCGGCATTCTTTATAAATTATATCATTATTAATGATATAATTGTTATGCAAAGAAAAGTTTAATAAAGTTTTGAAAAAAACTAACAGAAATATAATCTTTTAAATTTGTTTGATATTTGTATTTTTTTAAAGTATAGGGTAGACCGGGGCACATTTACGCGGATTTTTTTCAATGAATTTTGTAATATTTATGTTTTAACTTGGGAAATTTTAGATATTGTGGTTTTATAAAGCAGTTAATAAAGTCAAAATTTGTGTATTCAGTTGTTGCCCTATTTGTGTTTTAACCGTAAAAAAATTTTCTTTTAGGTCCAAGTCATATGCGTAAACGTTTACGCATATTCTAAGTGATACCAAGAGTAAGTGAAATAAATATTTAATCAAATTGAGATGTTTTATTTATAACTTAAAACACTGTTTAAAAACAAAAAAAAAATTAAAGAGAATTAATTAAAGAACATTTTATAGGCTAAACTGAAAACATAGGGCTTATTGCTAGTTAAAAACAGAAACTATTTAGTCATCTTCATCATCACTGTTACAGTTTTTACAAACAAAAAATAAAGTATTTCTTTTTGCACAGTTGTCATAGGACCACCTTTTGCATCTAAGACATTCCAGTCTTGTCCTTTTTTGGATTGGTAATCACAGTAAGAACGTGCATAAAGGTGCCCCGGTGTCCATGCGTAAACGTGCCCCGTCACCATGTTTTGATTTATTTTTAACGTGCAACGAAAATAAATAACATTTCTGTTCATACAAATACAGTTCTCAAAAAAGGATAAAATTCTGCTAATGTTCATATATTTGTTTATCTTCAACTAAATATTATTAGTTCACAATAAGTTTCAATAAGTTCAACACAAAATTTACTCACTTTGACAGAAAACATGTTATCCTTTCCGCATGCTAGACCGAAGCTCGACGGACGCTCAAAAACTTGTGAAAATACCCGCTAGGGAGCAGCATCAATCTTTTATGACTGGTGGGGCACCAGTTATAACTCGTTTCGGAAAAAGTACACACGAGTGCCCCACGCGTAAACGTGCCCCGGTCTACCCTACAGATTGTTTTGTGTAAATCTTTGATATCAATATTATTAAATAAATAATTTAAATCCAATATTTTGAGGAATTTGACAGGATTTATATTTTGTAATTTATTTATAAGCTAAAAACTGTTTTTTAAACAATGTTGATTATCATGTTTTATCGTGATATTATATATCTGAGTGAGTATAATAAGAAGTATATTGCTAGCAGTATTATTATATGCATTACAGCCTATAGTAACTGTATGAAATTTAATTGGATTTTTATGAAATTTTGGAGTAATATCAAGATAATGATATGTTAAATTTTTACATTTAATTTTTAACAATTTGTGAAACTGTAATAATTTTCTACTATTAATTTAAATTTTTAGTGAAGTTTTATTAAAAATATTACTTGTGTTAATAGCATTGTGAATTAAAATGTTCATAGTATTCTTTACATATAATAGCATAATTGTTTGGAGAGTTATCTACATAAGTGATGATAAATTTGTTTTGTATTTCTTTTATATAGTTGTTTATGTTTTTAAAAGTTGAGTAATTTTAATAATTTCATTTTTGAATTAATTATAAATTTTCATTCATTAAAAAAACTCACTTGGTTTGTTATAATCAATAGCAGTTTTATATATAAATAAGTCTAGATCTTGAATAAAGTGCATTATAATAGATTTAGTATTACACATGTGTGGAAGGTGAAATTTAGTACAATAATGCATTAATGTTTGTAAATTATGTTGTGCTACGATATTGAGATCACCAGTAATAATATGTCCATGTGTGGTGTTAATATATTATTTATACTGTGAGTCATTACAAAAAAAAGGGTAATTTGTTGAAGAGTCTAATTGTTTTGCATAAGAATTATAATTAGAATTTTTACGTCCTAGTGTGCGATTGTTTTGAGAATAATAAAAATATTTTTACTGGAAAAGTATTACAATTGTTGTTAATGACATGTTGTAAATTGATTTTCTTCAAAACAGGATTAGAAAAATTTATAATAAGTTGTATATTGTTAGTTTTTTATTTAGGTATAGTAGAAATACTTGCATTTAATAGGTTGGCCCTATAATGAAGAACATCATAAAAAATATCACAAAAATGTGGAGAATATTGATACTTTTTAAATACTTTGAAATATGGATTCAAATATTTCTTTTTAATACTGGAAATGTGTTTTCTTCCTGCAAACCAATTATAATTAGTATTAAATTGTACCTCAAGATCATCAATCTCCTGTTTTATTACAATATTATCTATATATATTTTTTGTTACTATGTTTACCTCTAATGGATCTAGAATTTTTTTGGTGTTTGAGAAATTTAATCCTGAATAAATATTCTTATAATTTTCATAATTAGTTAAATCTGAAAAAACAGTATGCAGTTTTTTGTATTCTAATTGATTTAGTTCATAAGGATAAGTAGTATTAAAATATCTTATATATTTAAATTCTAGAAAAAGTCGTTAATTTAAACTTATATGTATTTTAAGCATTTTAAATATTATTAAAGTTATGTTTTTTTAAATGAGTACATTCAATATTATGAGTTGTCTAAAATTTAGATTTTTTTAAATTTAGTAACATGAGAACGATGTAAATTGAGCCGCATTATAAGTTTGACCTATATATTCCATATTACACAAATTGAATTTCAGTAAATAAATCACGTTGAATGCTTTACAAAATTGTACCATATTACAATTGTGACGTAAAAGCAAAAGGACATGTAAGGCCTCGATTAGAAGAAAACTTTCGAAAACAGAGCACATGCATGGGACAAGAAAATAGGTTATCGGATATTTATCCAGGAAGATCCCTATTAATCCTCCTGATATATACTATATTCTGTGTGAGAAAATTTAGGTTCTAAAGTAAAATGTTAAAAATAACAAATATTATTACAAAAAAAAATTATCAATGCTAAATGAAAGAAATCAAAACAAAATGTATTTTAAAAATTATTATTGCAAATGAATACTTATATATGATTATAAATTCCAGAAAAAGTGTTATTAAAATAAATAATTTGAAATTGAATATACCTTGGCTTTCTTTCTCTCTCCCGTATTGTGTATTTAATTTGTGTGTATTTCAGGTGTGCAAAACTAGTTTTTTTTTTCTTAGGTTTACGATTGTATATTATTTCCTGCCTATTTTTTTTATTACTATTCCAAATTCTTATTTTCTTCCATCTTTAATCTTAACCTTTCTGTCTATATTTAAATTAAAGATTTTTCTTATTCTAAATTATTGCCTTATCTATATTGGCTTTAACATTATATTTTACTATCTCGATATGGATATTTCCTCCGAACAACAAATCTGCTGTTAGCAGTTGAGTAAAACAAACATCAAATAGCCTCAATTTTTTTTTTGTCCGTGTATCATAACGCAACGGCGAGACGATTGAAGCCATTTGTGTACTACCACTTTCCTTCACTTTGTCAATTTTTTGTGCTAATTTTGGCACAACATTATTAAGTATTATCATTTCTGGTGTCTTCACTCAGAAACCAGTTCAAAAATCACTAATACTCATACTCACCATCTACCTCCGCAGACAGTTAGCGTGAAAACTTCAGTTCAACGCTCAAATGGTATTCACCAATTAACTGATTGGACCTGATTGCGGCTGAAGTTCAATCAGGTTAATCGTGAATACCATTTGAGCTTCCGACGAGGTTCTCACGCTTAACCTGCAGTTGACGAAAATGGTGAATACGAGCGTAAGCAGTTTTCATATTTTGTACCCCACTCCGATCAATTTGGAAATATTATATGAATAGTGTTAGATTTTTACATGACACTCATATGTGTTATCACTTCTTTTTATGGAGGTCGTTTTGATGAGGCATTTTTATGTAAACCATTGGCACGGTATAATATTGATAGTTATTTAAGAAATTTTGGGCTCTCTTACGTAAAAAATGTTCACTGTTCCCGGAATGTATGATACAGATCACGAAACTGCAAGTTAGCTGGCGCACCAGTCAAAGGATGTTGCCAAAGAAACATTGCACGTCCGCTGCAAAACGAAAACAAGTTAAGTAAAAGGTATACAATTAACCGGATGTTACCCCAACTGCGGAGGCAGTAATCCATGACCAGTATACAGTCTATTTAAACTTGTTTTTACTTTTCAACTGTCCATGCGATGTTGCTATAGCAAAAACCCTCACTTGGTGTTCCAGCTGATTGTCAATTTCATTATGTGTATCCACTAATTTATCTTCGCACAGCTTGCCCCTGTAGTGACCTGGCACATTATACCCATCCGTCCCTCAAACCAACGAATCTATATTAATTAGAAAATTAATTCCAAAAATAGGAATCGATCTCTCGGACTAGTAACTGTAGCAGAGGCTAATTTTAGAGTACAAAGTGCCTAGAATATGAGTCTGAAAAAATAAACTCTTAAAAATCCGATCTATAATTAAGTTTATAATAAATTGCTGTAGTTGAACTCTGTTGAAAAAATTAACTTACATAATGTAATGTAGTTAGCTCGGCTTGGTTATGACTAAAACCACTTATTATTTTATTTTTATTTCATTATTTATTTATTGTAAGGCAACATAAACTATAGTATATATAATTACGTACTATATACGGTATATATAATTTTCTTTTATTGTCTTTAAAATTTTTCAATCTCAGTTAAATGTTATGAAAAGACAGCGCATATGAAAAAAAAATAGGTGTACATTAAATAACAAATTTTCTGTTAACTATTTTCTAATTTATTTAAATTTTGCCAAAGAAATATTATTCCTGCCATCATCTGAGTTAAACATTTCGCCATTAAAGATACACAATTATTGTGAATTGTTTTGCAAATGCAAATGTATGGTTATTCAGACTTACAGGAAACAATGTACTATATACATTATCTGGCTATTGCATAGTTTGTGAATAATACAATAATCCATATGACTTCTCTTACGTATTAATTGCACTGTTTCTAAAAAGAGCTTAAACTTTTATTAATGCTTTTTTATAATCAACTATTAAGAATGCATTTTATGTTAATTACTGTAATCCGTAACTTTTATCCTTCTGTGAAAATAATTTTATGACCCTATTAAGAAGAAAAGTTTGTTATTAAACTTTTTGCAAATGTTAATCGAATATTCAGTAAATCAATAAATAATTACTCCAGGATGAGAAAAGAATGAATATAACATCAATAAATGACAAAGCCATTACGTCGCCTTTGCAAACTATGAAAAGAAATCATAATATATTATTCATCTACGAAAAAAGCCCTCATTATATTGATAAAGGAGCCACAAGTTTAACTTACAAGAATGCTGGGAACTAGCACACTGACAAAGTAATTAATATCTCCTTTATTATTTAAGTCCATTAACTTGTAATATAAGAAAAAATGATGAGCTGTTGAGAAAACCTAGTTTTAAGAAGCGATTTATGTCACAAATAGGTAAAAAAAAATGCCATGTCTTATAAAATAATTCAATAATAATTAGTAATATGTATTACGTTTATGTTTTTCCCCATCCATTTTCTACAAAGCCTAAAGAATGTTTAAAATAAAAATTCTATTTTTTCCTTTTATAAAACGAAATAAACAATTTTACATGTACATAAAATGTATAACATGTGAATTTTGAAGTACATTTTATGCAAGGAAAAGTATTAAGAGACTTTATCATGAAGATATATTAGAAAGTAAGTCGCCGAAGAAAAATCTACCACCCTATACTGTTTTACCACCAAATTGCATAAGAGAGAGGAAATATGTAAAAACCAATAGCTAATTCCTAAACGGTCCCAAATACCATTCCCACCAATAGCTAATCACTAAACCGTTAGTTTAGAAGTACAGTTACAGAATACAGTTAAAAAATATTTCATACATTGTTTTTCATCATATGAAAATTAATTTTTGTCAAAATAGATATATTTTTTTAAAGCTACTAAATGTTATTTTTTGTACGGCCGCTGGATGCTATAAGTTATATATAGATAATCTTTCACCGTGCTCCAACCAGACGAGTAGTAAATTCCATATTTGTAAGACCAAAATTTACCGTTTTACAAAACTTTGAATTTCATAGTTTTCTAACACGAAAAACAAATTATTCCATTTTAATCGCCAGAAAATGCCACAAATTCATAAAATTTAAAATATATCATAACTCGGTAAATTTTGGTCGTAGAATAATGGAATTCTTACTGTTTTATTTGTTACAGGATGAGAAATAAGCTTGTCTAATTATAACTTATAGAAAATAAAAACAATTCAAAAACTGAAATTTGTCACTTTTTAAAAGCAATATAGCTATTTTGAACCATATGATTCAGAACAATATTTGAAACATTTTTGAAAGTGAAACTTTTCTTCTAAAATTATTGGTTTAAGAAATAGGTATTGATCAGCGATAAGAAGTGACACCCTGTATACCATCTACTTAGAATAAAATCCGAAGCCAAGAAACTGTCTGTAACCATTCTAGGCAGGACCACTCTGGTCTGCGAATCGACTGTAGTTAAACGTATGAAAAACGTATGCTAACACATCGCAGCTAAATGATAATATCTTCCACTTGAAATCATGTCTGTTCAGCGTATTTTTTCTATAAAACATGTATATCATATCCTATTGTAATGTTTTAAGTTCTTAATTAAAAATCCAGATTAAACAATCGTAGGAATCCTAGACGAACACTGTTTGTTGCGAACAATATTGTTTTGGCGCCATCTACCGGCTTTAAAATGCACTTTTCTACAATACAAACGCTGTTTGTATGAAGTCTTATGAAAATGGAACGCAGATCAACAATCCGTCATTTTTGACGGGGATTATATACTATTAATGTAATACATTTCTAGATTCATTTTAATGTCTCAGAAACTAGCTGCAATCGTTCTGAATTATTCACTAACATATTGCTTTTGATCATTTTATTTGTCGACTGAAACCTTTATTCACTGAATAAAAAGATTCCGCAAATTTTATTCAATATTTTTATTAATCATCATAGCAAAAGAAATATTTATTAAGGTCACGGAAGTTGCTCTAATGTAATTATAGTTTTAATATATCAGTTTCTTTATTTCATATATCAGTTTCTTTATTTCATATATCAGTTTCTTACTTTTTATTTTAGTAGAATGTACCTTTCACATGCTTTCTTTTGAAATATCTAATGAATTATTTTTAATTTGAAATATATTACCCAATTCTATTTGAATCTTTTGTTGTATTTATCTTAACACCTTCCAACATAGTTGAAAAGTGTTTGACTTTGGTTTGAATGCCGCTTGTCTGCTGTCCCTCTCTCCGTGCTATAACTCTCGTAAATATACCTGTATTGCCTTAAATTTCTTATATGTTATTCAGATTTACTATATAATGTTCACAATAAAAAATGAAGTGTATAGCATTTGTAGTCCGCTTTACAGAGACAAACAAATGTATTCCCTTACATTATGATATATATGCGAAAATTGTTGGAAAGGTATTTTAATGATGTTACGATACATCAAAATAAATATATTTATATGTATCACTGAGGTGTCCTACAAAATGTTTTCTGTAAAGTGTAGAATTTGTAGCATTTATAACTCGTTTACAGGTACGTAAAAATGTACTCCATTACATTAGGACTTTTCCTTAAAAGGATTAGCCCCTGATTGTAATCAGGGGTATACCCATACACTATTAATCGTCAGACATTATGAGAATTACACGCAAAAGAATTTGCAAGAGTATCAGAGGGAATAGTACACTCTCTCTCCCAGTGATATACATAAGTTATTCCCCGATTTGTGCAAATTCTGCATTGTCTACTAGGGTAAGGACTCTGAAAATGATTATTTTGTATCTGATTTCTGTAATTGGGAGGTCTTTGATTATATTGTCGAGCTCGTAGCCAATTCCTAGGGCATGATCTTGTCTAAAAGGGTGGAAAGGCTGAAAATTTTGGCTCGAAGGTGTCATCTGAAACCTAGGAGCAGAAAAATTATGTTGTTTGTTTTTTTGTGAAGCGGAAATTTCAACAAATTGCTTCACAAGTTTATACCAATCCACTGTATTCTCTAGAGGATTATTATTTATGGCATTCCGATACTCGGGTTTTAACCCATCAGTTAATCCCTGCAATAAAATGATCTCAGATAAATGCAATTTTTTACCAATCTCCACTTTTTTCCTAAAATTCCTCTATTTCGCTTAACTTATCCAATTTCAAAGTTGTGAAATTGGGACATTTTAAATCAATAAATATCTCAACCAGGATGTTAGCAATCTGTTCAAATTAATACAATCCAAACATTCATTTTCAAAACATTCATTTTCAAACACACGTTTTCAGCCTCATAAGTTAATTTATACATGAAAGAGTAAAGAAATAATCTTAATTTTAATGTTATTGTTAACGCTGTTAATTTTGCATGTTTGTCTGTTAAACATATTTGTTGAACATGAAAATGTTTACTTCAGAATTGATAGCATTCGAAAAACAGGTATTCCAGGCTGAGGACACTAATTAATACACTATAAAAACCCTTCGGAAACGTTTCTGAAAAATTCGGGCAGCTAAAAATAATTTGTTTTTATAAATTATTCTTTAAATTTTGAAAATGTATTCGTTTCTGGGGATTCAAAAGACAATGTAACATGCTATTCGAAATTTCGGATAACTCAGAAGATTATATTATGTTTTCGTTCGTGGTTATAGCATATTTTCATAAAATAAGAAACATTGGTCATTTTTTACAGTGTGGTATGGCTATCGGTTAATATTTTTGTCACAATTAGTAATTAAATTCACCTATTTTTTAATTTTACCTTCCTGCTGCTTGTTGCTACAGTCCACCTTATACCCACTTTATCATAGTTGAAGATCTAAGGCCACAAGGAAAACTTGAACACGTAGAAGACAGAGAGCTTCGTTTTTCTTTTCACACGTACATAGCTCAAAATAATATTAATCGTCACGACAAAATCCTGTCGGACTTAATTCCTTATGTGACGATTTAATGGCAATAGATGATGAGTGCTGTGGCAGTTACATTTTTTATAAATGGTTTTTCAATACTGGATGTTCTTTTTCGAAAGTCACCAGAAGTCGTTTCCTCGCCAGGGGTTTACATTGCAGTCGGAATATTCACAGCAGATATTATGTGAGTAGGTAGAAGAAAAAACTCCATCGAATCACCAACAAGTTTTTATTTGGAGGCTTAATAAAGCAGGCGGAGATCTCTTTTCACATTACGACATATTTCCAATTAAAAATAAGCATGATGGTTGTAGTTGTTATTAGCCTTAAGTATCCATTAAGAAGTTGTCACAAAAAGAAATATCTGGTCAATTTCACCATTACCAGGCAAGCGTTCTAATGTATTGGTAGCTCAAACGCCGAACACGGTCCTAGCGCCTCTCTTTTCGACTGTCTCTCGCAAGCACGGAACCGCGATATATGATTTTGAGAAAAGTATGAATACAGGGGTCACGTGACGGCCAATGCGGCAATAGAAATCAGGATTCTTTGCGAGAAGCGTCAGAATTTTGAGGAAAAATGGTTTCCGGTAAGAAATGGCGCGAAAGAAGCGACGAGAATATTCTATAATGTTCGATAAACTAGCTGTGACCCAGTGTGTTTTAAGCTAACTGATTATCGTTAGTTACTGGGTTGAGAATATGGAATGATTTTTAACACTTTCCAACCTAGTTGAAAAGTGTTTATGACTTCGGTTTGTCTGGCCGTCTGGCCGTCTGTCCGTGCTCTAACTCCCGTAAATATACTCGGATTACCTTGCAATTTTTATATGTTATTGTCGTTATCTATAGCACGTTCCCTATTTCATCTGAAGTGTGTAGCACTTAGTTTTTTTACAGGGACACTCAAAAGAATACCGTTACATTACGGTCTATGGGGAAAAATCTTTTGCGGTTTATTTTAATGATGTTACGGAATTGCAAACACATTGTAATTGATATATATCACTAAGGTGTATTACAAGAAGCTTAATATGGAATAAGGTGTGCATAGCACTTATAGTTAATTTACAGGGACAGTCAAAAGTATTCCGTTACATTACGTCTATGGAGAAAAATCGTCTGCGGTTTATTTAAATAATGTTTCACTATTTTAAACGCATTGAAATTTATATATATCACTAAGGTCCATTACAAGAGGCTTACTACAGAATATTGTGTGTATAGTAGTCGTCGCTCATTTACAGGGACACACAAAAGAATTCTCTACTGTCTGTTGACAATAATTCCTGGAAGTGCGTTTTAAGTTACCGAACACGATTTTAAAATTAACTCACTTTTTGTTTATTACGTGGTGTGTATAAATTCTGTAGATCATATACAGGGAAGCAAAAAAGTTCGCGAACACATTTCCGTTTATTGACAAAAACTCTAGAAGGAGAATTTTAAACTGTGCTACGCGTTTCTTAACTGAACTAAAATTTAGCATCCTATGTAGTATATATACAAATCTATAGATCATATACAGGGCTGAATAAAAGTATTCGGATATTTAAAAAAATATTGTATACGTTGAAAATTCCTGAAATTATGTTTTAAAATATGTTATGCGTTTTCCAAATTGTTTACTTAGATGTTATCTTTCAGCTTATTAAACGGTAGGATTTGTAAAATTATTTTGGAAGTGTTGGAAAGTGTTACATAATCTATGCTTGACGCATGATGTTTTGTTCTTGTTACGTTTATGAAAAGGAAAAAAATAAAATAATAAAAATGGTTTATCGAACTTGGATCAAAGCCAGAATGGAATTAAAATAAAATGATTTACATTTTAATATAAGAAAAAGATTTTATGATATTGCGAGTTACATTTAATATCGGAAATTATTAAAATAAATACATCCTTTTTAGGAATTCAGAAATATATAAAGGAAACAATGCGGGTGTTTTAAGGGATGAATAGCAGATTTTAATAATTTAAGATAAAGACGCAATTTAGTTATTTAGTTTGCCGCCATTAAGTATTGAATTTAGATATGAGGTTTTTGGAATAAATATAGTTAAGATACATTAATAAACAGAGGAAATAAGTATTATAGAGTAATTTAGGGATGGGATGAAAATAATTTAGCGGATCGCGATAAATTTTAATTTTGTTATATATATATTTATAAAAATTGACCTAAGAAATTATCACAATAGGTTTACCTTCCACCCCCACACTTACGCGTGCGTGGAAAGCAGTGATTTTCCTCTTCTATCATACTTTTAAGGGAAGAACCAAGTTTAAAAGTCCTTTATTTCCCATCTTATGCACAGAAAACGTCATTCGTTTCCGTTGTAGCCAGCTATCATACCACATTATTAGAATGTGGGAAGAAGGAAGGTGACGGTTTCAATAAATCAGTTAGAAATCTTGATAATCTATCCTGTGTGGCGCACCTAAAATTGGATACAATGCTAAATAAATTAGTCAAGTACGAGTATAACCACGGCTATCTTCAGAGTTTTCAGAAAAGCCGTGGTATAACTCGCGCTCAAAGGGTTCCGTACATTACATTTATTAATTACTATTTATTAATTAATAAAGACCTACCAACCATAATTTTTCGGAAATAGAAGGAGTGGGGGAGACATATTTTTCAAGCATACTTTCGACGATATCTCTGAAAATATAATACCTAAAATTAAAACAAATATATTTTTTAGTTTGATGTTAAAAGATCTTTCGAACGATACGCTACACGATATATATATAAAGTGTTTTTTACAAATAACTTAATTAATATCTCGCCTAATTACCGACAATTGTTATCGACAATCATTATAAAATATCCTTGGACGATTCTGCGTCGATAGATATTTCGAGTGCCCGTCAACTCTCCCGCTGACCACCTGAAAAGTAAAGTATGTGTGTAACAGAAAAATGCTATTTTCTCAAAAACTATGTTACCTAGAAAAATTGGTATAGTTTTCCTGCAAGGTCTAAATAGATTCCTACTACACCTAATTTTTTCATAATTTTAGTTTCAGTAGATTCGGAAATAGGAGGGGGGGGACATATTTTTGCAGTGCATTTTCGACGATATCTCTGAATATATAATACTTAATATTAAAAAAATATTTTTTTGAGTGTGATATTACGAGATCTTTCACACGATACCCCACCCCACACGATATACAAAACGAAAACTTTTTTATAGTAACTTAATTAGCCCCCTAAAGTTTTCCTAAGCATATTTGTGAACGGCTCATAATCTGAAAATATGTGGGTAAAAATGCTTTATAACTTTCCCAAGTTTGAACTTTCCACGTCCCATAGTTTATGAGAGAAAAAGGGCTGTGAGTATTAGGAAAAGGAGAGTTCGAGGACAGCCGGAGGATTTGAGGATCCGCTCCTCCGGCTGCACCGATCCTTCGGCTGCACCGATCCTCCGGCTGCACCGATCCTCCGGCTGCACCGATCCTCCGTCGGGGAAAAATAATTTTCTACTGTAACACGAGGGGTGAAAATAAGAACTCTAAGAAGAGGTTATATGAACAAGATTATCATACTATAAGATTATTATTGATTTTATATACTAATTTTGAAAGACAAACACCTTAATGGGTATCACTAATTAAGCGAAACAATGGAAAAATATTAATTTTAACGAAAAAAGCTGATTTCTTAAGAATTTTTCAACTATAAGACGAGGATATCAACTTATAAGAAGAAATTTAAACTTACATTTTAGTTTTTGAACAGTCATCACATTAATGAGTACTGACAATTAGACAAAACAATACAAAATATCAATTTTAACGAAAAAAACCTTATTTCTTAAGAATTTTTCAACTATAAGATTAGAATATCAAACTATAAGATGGATTTTAAACTTATATTATAGTTTCTGAACAATGGACACCTTAATGAGTATAATAATTAAGCAAAAGAAAATATTAATTTTAACGAAAAAAGCTGATTTCTTATGACTTTTTCAACTATAAGATGAGGATATCAAATCATAAGCCAGAGATAAAACATTATATATTAATTTTGAAAGACGAACATCTTACTGAGTATTACTAATTAGACGAAACAATCGAAAATTATCAATTTTAAGATATAAAGCTGACTTTTTAAGAATTTTTCAAGTATAAGATGAGAATATCAACTTATGAGAGGAAATTACACTTATATTTTTTTAGTTTTTGAACCGTAATACATAGAAAATAGTCAGAATTTGAATGATTTTTACCAAATTAATTGATTTTTTTCATGCAATAATAAGTGTTGTAGAAGCAATTACATAATTTTTATTGTATATAACTGATAACTGTACATAATATAATATTTTTATATCATTTAGACTTGAAAAAAGGACCATATGTAAGTTAAAAAAAAACAAAAAAAGATGTTTCTTTATTTGCAATACGCAAACTTTTTTTTTCATTCCCCAATTGTAGCACTTATGAGGGATGGCAATATTCTAACCCCCCCCCCCCCATTCTAAGGAATGGGGAGACATAACAAAGAACGTCTAGGTCACAACTTTTACTCTGAAGTAATATAAATATTTTTCGCTATCAATGTTTACAAAAAATCCATGTTGGGAGATAGATATGTGTTATATTTTAATAAAGATCACCCTCCTCCATCATCTTAACGATTGCTAATAATTAGACAAAACAAAAGAAATATCGATTTTCCACGAAAAAGGGTGAATTTAAATTAATTTTACACAAGTTTTCGATATTATTATACACTAACACATAGGATTTTATTTCTTAGGTGATTACAATGCATAGTAAAGTATTTACCTTTAGATAACTTTTCGTAAAAAATTTAATAGTAATTATATAAACTCCTGTTTACATCACTAACTTGCATATGAAATTAAGGATTTATAGGATAAAATAAATAATCTTAACTTATACTTAGTAATTTTTACGCAATTCCAATGATTTTATACCATGTTTTTCACGAGTTTTATTTTAATTAGTAATTTTATATTAATTAACTTCCAATATTTTCCCTGATAAGATGACTCTTTTCTATCACAGAAATAATACTATCTAAAATTTCACTTAAACTATTATTCTAAGTATTGATATTTGCTTATAGCTTTACTTTTCTTAAACTTTTACCGGAAATCATGCGAACTTATAGAATATTTACCCTGCTTACACATATCGAATTTAATAAACAACATTCTTTTCTACACGAATACACGAACCTTTTTTTAATTTTCCAGTTTTAAGAGAATATGTCTAAATATAAGCTTTTAACAGTTTTAACAGAATATGTACGAATGTAAACTTTAATTTTATCCAAACATTTTATTTCAAATAGCCTAGTTTATGAAAACAATACGTAGTACCAAATGTTAGGCAACATTTTAACCCGAACTTAGATACTTTTCACATACCTATTTTAACATAACTTAGATGATTTAATATTATTTTACCCATTTATTTCAGAAATATGCATATAAAATTATGGAATTACCGAGTAAATATCCAATTTTAGCTTTCACTTAGCGATTTTTTACACCATTTTAGTGATTTGAATCTATTTTCATGTCACAGAAATGAAAAAATAATTGAATACAGACGCGGGTAAATAATATTTGTATTGTATTTTCAAAGATTTGAAACTCAAGTTAAAATTTATGTTATAAGTATTGATATTCACTTTTAGTTATACTTTTACTTGAAACCATGTGAACTTGTAGAACCTTGCTTACGCATATGGAGTTTAGTACATCACACTGTTATCTAAATGAATATGAATACCTTATTGTTTAAAATTTCCAATTTTAACAGAATATGTACGAATATAAACTTTAATTTTATCCAAATTTTATTTCAAATAGCCTAGTTTATGAAAACGATACATATTACCAAATATTAGACAACATTTTAACATGATCTTAGATACTGATCTCATACCTATTTTAGCATAACTTATTAACATACAATAACATTTCATCCATTCCTTTCAGAAATATACATATAAATATATGGATTTATCGAGTAAATATCCAATTTTAGCTTGCATTTAGTGATTTTTTACACCATTTTAATGATTTCAAGCTATTTTATATCACAGAAACGGAATTATATTTGAACATAAACGCCTGTAAAATAATATTTGAACTGTGTTTCCTATTCAAAAATTCAAATCTCAAATCTCAAATTTATGTTCTATCACTTATCAACTATTTATCCCACATAATTTTTATCATAGAAACATCGTAGAAATTAAATATACGTTAAAGGAAAATAATAAATTGTAAGTATCTAAAAACATGAAACACAAAAACTATTAATCAAAAATTAAATAATTAAACGTTTTTACAAAGTTAAATAAATTGTTTTTACAAAAAATAAATAAATAAATAAAAATTACAAAAAAGTTTTTACAAAAAAGTTTTTACAAAAAAAAAAATTACAAAACGAAATTTTTTTTTACAAAATAAAAAAAGTTTTTACAAAATAGAAAAAAAGTTTTTAGAAAAAAGTTTGAAAAAATTACAAAAATTATCCATTTTTTACAAACTTTTAACAATTAGAAGTTTAACTGCTACCATTGCCACTATCACTTCTCAGAATATAGCAATCTAGACTTTACTATAAGGAAAATTTCAACTACAATTGTACCAATGCTATGATTAAGCTCGCATAAACCAAATTTTATACTGTATTTAATGAATATCCAATTAACATCTTCCGTGTATAGTAACTTTTTCCTGTAACATTTGAAGTTGTGTATATCTGCTACTTTCATATATATATATATATATATATATATATATATATATAATTAATATTTCAGAATTAATACCATACGAACAAGTTTAATATAAGACCATATTTAAGCAAGATTCCATGATAAAGCTTATTATACTGATTATTCTTATTAAGTACGCATGCGCAGTTTTGTTACATGATCAATTTAACTGATGATAATATAAAATTTTGAAAAGTGATGCAGAGATTTTCATTCCCCAAGTCAAACTCTTTTATGAAGATGATTGTTTAGCTCCAGTAAATTTCCTGATTTTAACCCAGTTAGGGAAACAATTTCTCTGTTAACGAATAAAGTAAGTTGTACTATATCATTGTAAAACATCAATAAATGATTATTTATATATTAATTCTTCTCTAAGTATATAATTATATTTCTTTTATTGTATAGATGTTACACCAAGATGAATCAAAACAGCAGAAACACTCTTTACCAGAAATGGATATCCCAGATGATTCGTCGGCAACACATATAGAGTTAAAGAATAATATACATGTGAGTACTTATATGTGATATATTAGAATACATATATTAAACATAATTAGAGTGAATTTACAATAAAATATTATATCAGGTGTTCTATAAAATGTGATGCTTTTTCGCCTATAGTGCTAGAATGAATTCTAAATGTATGCATTTATTTCTCTTGCAGAAGTGTTCCACTTGTAAAAAATACTTTTCAAGTAAATGGAATTAAAGAGAACATATACAAATCCATACTAGTGAAGAACCATATACTTGTAATAATCGTCAAAAATCATCTACAAGAAAGCGTGAATTATATTTTACTAAAAAATGCAGACTATCAGTTCATATGAAAACAGATCCTGTTAAAAAATTGTTTCAGTGTGAAAAGTGTGAGAAAATATTCATTATTCGTAATAAACTGAATAGACATATGACTGTTATGTTGAACTTGTCGAAGACAGTATGCCAAATCATATTGAAGATGGATATTCAAAAATTAACCAGTAGTTTGAAGAATTTAACAGTCAAAGATCAGATTGGATACTTCGAAAAATTGACTGTATAGAACATAATATATAACCCCTAGCTAGAAATTGAGCCTACATAGTGAAAAAGATACGTTCTGTAATCACTGAATTAAATTATTCTATTATAATAATTTTTAATTTTAGAACATTTACCCACACTACTCACGCAGCATTATAGATTTGACATATGATACCCAAAAAGTGAAATTTGTGAAGAAAAATTCAAACTGTTGTAAAGAATTTTATTGATATAATTGATAAAATGTATTGAAGAGAAATTAATATAAATGTAGACAATATTCACAATGTATTGTTTAAATACCCATAATAAAAAATGTATCTCTACATATCTGTGTTTATTTTTATAAAACATATTTCATTCTTAAAATATATTGTATGATTTTTAACATGAAATTCCTATATGATAGTAAATAACTAATTCTGCTTTATGTAAGACTTGAGATTTATCATAACTTGTTCAACGAAACAATATTTTCACCAATGAATATCAGTTTACACACATACATATGAAAATCAACTTTTGATAATACTATACATCAGCTTAATGAAAAATATATACAAGTCATTAAAAAATGATATTACAAATAAAAAAATTTAAAAGATTTTACTAATTAAAAAAAAAGGTTTTTTTTTACAAATAAAAAAAAGGTTTTACAAATTTAAAAAAAAAGTTTTTACAAATTTAAAAAAAAAGTTTTTACAAATTTAAAAAAAAAAGTTTTTACAAATTAAAAAAAAGTTTTTACAAAGTTAAAAAAAAGTTTTACAAAGTTTTTACAAAATTTTAAAAAATTAACAAAAATATTACAAAAATTTCAAGTTTTTCTAAAAATATTTACATATAAACAAAAATTTACACAAAAGTCAGGACCAGACCTATGTCTAACATAGCATTTTTTCCACTTCAGCTGTTAAAATCATAGTGTTTGCCCTGTGAAAATATAAAATAATGCCTTCAAATGATAATCTATGTTGGAACCAATATATGGTATATTAAGAATCATGTGTAATTTGGACAAATTTGATAGGCATGAGAAAATCAATAATGTATCAGCAACTGATGGGACGCAGTTTGCTGACGTTATTTCAATCAATAAATCTGAAAGTTACCGACAGTAACAGTAATCAAAGACTAACAGATAGAGATGCTTTATGGGTATTGACATTACAAACAGATACAAGAAACAATTTATATCTGTATATAGTACAACTTACTTTATTCGTTAACAGAGAAATTGTTTCCCTAACTGGGTTAAAATCAGGAAATTTACTGGAGCTACACATATACAGTCACCTTCATGCAAGAGTTTGACATGGGGAATGAAAATCTCTGCATCACTTTTCAAAATTTTATATTATCATCAGTTAAATTGATCATGTGACAAAACTGCGCATGCGAACTTAATAAGAATAATCAGTATAATAAGCTTTATCATGGAATCTTGCTTAAATATGGTCTTATATTAAAATGGTTAGTATGGTCTTGATTCTGAAATATTAATTATATATATATATATATATATATATATATATATATATATATATATATATATGAAAGTAGCAGATATACACAACTTCAAATGTTAGAGGAAAAAGTTACTATACACGGAAGATGTTAATTGGATATTCGTTAAATACAGTATAAAATTTGGTTTATGCGAGCTTAATAATAGCGTTGGTACAATTGTAGTTGAAATTTTCCTTATTACAACTATTTTACTTATTTCAAACTTTTTTTCTATTTTGTAAAAACTTTTTTTATTTTGTAAAAAAAATTTCGTTTTGTAATTTGTTTTTGTAAAAACATTTTTTTGTAAAAACTTTTTTTGTAAAAACTTTTTTTTTTGTAAAAACTTTTTTTGCAAAAACTTTTTTTTTGTAAAAACTTTTTTGTAATTTTTATTTATTTATTTATTTTTTGTAAAAACAATTTTTTTTTAACTTTGTAAAAACGTTTAATTATTTAATTTTTGATTAATAGTTTTTGTGTTTCATATTTTTAGATACTTACAATTTATTATTTTCATTTAACGTATATTTAATTTCTACGATGTTTCTATGGTAAAAATTATGTGGGATAAATAGTTGATAAGTGATACAACATAAATTTTAATTTGAGATATGAATTTTTGAATAGGAAACACAGTTCAAATATTATTTTACAGGCGTTTATGTTCAAATATAATTCCGTTTCTGTGATATAAAATAGCTTGAAATCATTGAAATGGTGTAAAAAATCAATAAATGCAAGCTAAAATTGGACATTTACTCGATAAATCCATATATTTATATGTATATTTCTGAAAGGAATGGATGAAATGTTATTGTATGTTAATAAGTTATGCTAAAATAGGTATGAGATCAGTATCTAAGATCATGTTAAAATGTTGTCTAATATTTGGTAATATGTATCGTTTTCATAAACTAGGATATTTGAAATAAAATTTGGATAAAATTAAAGTTTATATTCGTACATATTCTGTTAAAATTGGAAAATTTAAAACAATAAGGTATTCATATTCATTTAGATAACAGTGTGATGTACTAAACTCCATATGCGTAAGCAAGGTTCTACAAGTTCACATGGTTTCAAATAAAAGTATAACTAAAAGTGAATATCAATACTTATAACATAAATTTTAACTTGAGTTTCAAATCTTTGAAAATACAATACAAATATTATTTACCCGCGTCTGTATTCAATTATTTTTTCATTTCTGTGACATGAAAATAGATTGAAATCACTAAAATGGAGTAAAAAATCGCTAAGTGAAAGCTAAAATTGGATATTTACTCGGTAATTCCATAATTTTATATGCATATTTCTGAGAGAAATGGGTAAAATAATATTAAATCATCTAAGTTATGTTAAAATAGGTATGTGAAAAGTATGTAAGATCGGGTTAAAATGTTGCCTAATATTTGGTACTACGTATTGTTTTCATAAACTAGGCTATTTGAAATAAAATGTTTGGATAAAATTAAAGTTTACATTCGTACATATTCTGTTAAAACTGTTAAAAGCTTATATTTAGGCATATTCTCTTAAAACTGAAAAATTAAAAAAAGGTTCGTATATTCGTGTAGAAAAGAATGTTGCTTATTAAATTCGATATGTGTAAGCAGAGTAATTATTCTATAAGTTCGCACGATTTCAGGTAAAAGTTTAAGAAAAGTAAAGCTATAAGCGAATATCAATACTTAGAATAATAGTTTAAGTGAAATTTTATATAGTGTTATTTCTGTGATAGAAAAGATTTAATCTTATCATGGAAAATATTGGAAGTTAATTAATATAAAATTACTAATTAAAATAAAACTCGTGAAAAACATGGTATAAAATCATTGGAATTACGTAAAAATTACTAAGTATAAGTTAAGATTATTTATTTTATCCTATAAATCCTTAATTTCATATGCAAGTTAGTGATGTAAACAGGAGTTTATATAATTACTATTAAATTTTTTACGAAAAGTTTTCTAAAGGTAAATACTTTACTCTGTGTTGTAATCACCTAAGAAATAAAATCCTATGTGTTAGTGTATAATAATACCGAAAACTTGTGTAAAATTCATTTAAATTCACCCTTTTTCGTGGAAAATCGATATTTCTTTTGTTTTGTATAATTATTAGCAATCGTTAAGATGATGGAGGAGGGTAATCTTTATTAAAATATAACACATATCTATCTTCCAACATGGATTTTTAGTAAACATTGATAGCGAAAAATATTTATATTACTTCAGAGTAAAAGTTGTGACCTAGACGTTCTTTGTTATGTATCCCCATTCCTTAGAATGAGGGGAGGGGTGTTGGAATATTGCCATCCCTCATAACAGCTACAATTAGAGAATGAAAAAAAAGTGTGCGTATTGCAAATAAAGAAACATCTGTTTTTGTTTTTCTTAACATACATATGGTCCTTATTTCAAGACTAAATGATATAAAAATATTATATTATGTACAGTTATCAGTTATATACAATAAAATTATGTAATTGCTTCTACAACACTTATTATTGCATGAAAAAAACCTATTAATTTGGTAAAAATCATTCAAATTCTGACTATTTTCTATGTATTACGGTTCAAAAACTAAAAAAATATAAGTGTAATTTCCTCTTATAAGTTGATATTCTCATCTTATACTTGAAAAATTCTTAAAAAGTCAGCTTTATATCTTAAAATTGATATTTTTCGATTGTTTCGTCTAATTAGTAATACTCAGTAAGATGTTCGTCTTTCAAAATTAATATATAATGTTTTATCTCTGGCTTAAGATTTGATATCCTCATCTTATAGTTGAAAAAGTCTTAAGAAATCAGCTTTTTTCGTTAAAATTAATATTTTCTTTTGCTTAATTATTATACTCATTAAGGTGCCCATTGTTCAGAAACTATAATATAAGTTTAAAATCCATCTTATAGTTTGATATTCTAATCTTATAGTTGAAAAATTCTTAAGAAATAAGGTTTTTTTCGTTAAAATTGATATTTTGTATTGTTTTGTCTAATTGTCAGTACTCATTAATGTGATGACTGTTCAAAAACTAAAATGTAAGTTTAAATTTCTTCTTATAAGTTGATATCCTCGTCTTATAGTTGAAAAATTCTTAAGAAATCAGCTTTTTTCGTTAAAATTAATATTTTTCCATTGTTTTGCTTAATTAGTGATACCCATTAAGGTGTTTGTCTTTCAAAATTAGTATATAAAATCAATAATAATCTTATAGTATGATAATCTTGTTCATTTAACCTCTTCTTAGAGTTCTTATTTTCACCCCTCGTGTTATAGTAGAAAATTATTTTTCCCCGACGGAGGATCGTTGCAGCCGGAGGAGCGGATCCTCAAATCCTCCGGCTGTCCTCGAACTCTCCTTTTCCTACGACTGCTGTGACAGACAGACGGACAGACACAGGGGTGATCTTATAATGGCACCGTTTTTATTTTTATGTACGAAACCCTAAAGAAGTTCAAAAGCGAACTTGATTTCCGAGAGGAAATGAAAGCCATTCAGAATGTTTACTAATCAGCGAATATTAAGAAAACTAATTTAGATATCGATTTGAAAAGTTCAGAGCATATGTTGAAAAATGTTTCATGAGTGTACATATTCTTGTAAAAATCGAACGATGCTTTTTCTTATTATAAGCAAAAAACTAATTGGCGCCAGTGATATTTTCATACAAAATCCAAGAAATGATGAAACAGGGTCGCGATATTCCTTAAAAACTGTTCAAAAAGGGATCTACCCACCCCCCTCCTTCAACCTCATCTCTGAAAGGAAAGGAAATAAATTGAGAATTTCTACTAATGAGGGAAAATTAAGAAAACTAATTAAGATAACAATTTGAAATTTTCAGAGCTTAAGTAGAAATATATTTTACATAGGGGCAGAAATGTTTGTAGAAATGGGACAGTATTTTTCTTATTATAAGGAAAAAACTACCAGCGCCAGAGATATTTATTTATAGAATGGACAAAAGCACAATGATAATGAATTTTAAAAATGATGAGAAAAGAAATCTGTCTTTTTCAAACTTTAACCTAGTAAATTTTCATTAGGATTCTTATCTATTTCTAGCATTCTGCGGAGAATTTTTTACATTCGTAAAATAATTCCGGTAACAATGGTTTTGTTCACTAAAGTAAATTCTGCGAATTTTGAATTTTTAGTGATATTTAATGTGATTTTGAGCGTTTTCTGTCGTTTAGTGGCGATTTTTTGACATTTGTGAAAAAATTCCTGTTACAATGACTTAGTCCACTATAATAAATTTTGTCTCCTTTTCAATAAAGTTTATTCCGAATTCGTAAAGCAATTTTTTAATTCTGTGCGATTTTTTTTATGCGACTTTTAGAGTTTTTTCGCGTTTCGCGGCGATGATGAATTACCGTTACAATATTTTTATCCCATTATAATAAATTTTAATTTCTGCGATTTCTGATTTTTTCGCACTATTTAATGTATTTTTTGCATTTTGTCAGAGAGATGAAACCATAAAAAAGTGGAGTTTAAACATATATATTTAAACATTTAACTCAATATTTATGGAAATTTTTCCAAAGTGAAATTGAATATTGCTTTTTGAGTTAATGTATTTTTTTAAAAATTACCATTTCTGTGATAACAAGTATTCCTGTGGGGAAATTTAAACGTCCACTGTTTTTCTCTCTGCCAAAATTTATTTTACGTCAAGAGTTAGTTCCCCAAGTAATAATCCAACACATTCTGTCATAAAACAATTGTAGGACCTCAATCAGAGCATTAGAATCCTGAATCAGGTCGGGTAATCCGCTTTAGGAATAGTCGGGTAATCCGCTTTAGGAATAGTCGGGTAATCCGCTCAGGTCGGGTAATCCGAGCCCATTCGAGTCGGGGCGGATTGCACTATATTTTTACATTGCGGGTAGCATTCGCGTCGGGTTGATTTTCATTGTTTCGGGTTTGGTTTTCACTATTGCGGGTCGGGTTCGGATTGACCCTATTTTTCAAAAGAATTTCCAAAATATATTTTCAGATGAAAAATCTATATACAATATAACTTCCATAACGGACTCTCCCGAAAAGTGGACACCTCTTTTTAGCGAAATCTTCTTCAATTTTCGTAACCCTTACATATTTGTACATTTTTACCTGTAAATGGTGGATACCTTCCACATGTAACATGTGTGTATGTGTATGAAGTAAAACAAATACAATACATGTGTATCAAAAACGAAATGTTGGTAACAATTTTCATATTCAGAGAGAAAAAAAATGGTTCTTAACTGTGCCGTAAACAAATAATAATCTATAAGCACCTTGCTTATATATATTTTATTTCTCATGCAGTAAATTGAATATATATACTCATTCATATTCAAGTATGTATTTATTTTCATCTGAAACATAGTTCTGCTAAAACTTTTTGTGATAATTCCAACAATCTGACTTACAAAAACCCAAATCTGACCCGCAAGAAAGATTCTAGAGTGAACCCGAGATACAGAAATAAACTTAGAGTTATTCCCGACCCAGAAAAAGAAAATTAGGGACAACCTGATCCGATTCAACGATCCAGAGGTGTCCGATCTCAGATGTTTTAATATATTTGAATATTAAAGAATACGGGTACGTTCAGTTTTCTATTCAAAAGATAAAACTAGTCGTTGGGCGCCACCGTAATACTTACCCATCATGTATATGTATACTGTAAAATATTAAAATAAAAATATGTAAACTACTTATAAAATGCATTGATATTCAAATAAAATCGTGGCTTGATGACGTCATAAAAAGGCTCGATTACTGAATTTTTTGAAAGAGGTTTTTCCTTATAACTCCAAAAATAATACTTCTATTAACTAGCGGTTTATTGCATCTGATTAAGCGTCAAATTTCCAATTGAAATATATATTTGAAGTGAAATTTGGATGAAATACAGGGTCATGAAAAATCGAAGAGTGTGGAAAATAGGATTACAAATATCTCGGCAACTAATTATCCGATCGACTTCATGTTTTATGCAAAATTTATGTTTTTTTATTGTCTTTTATATTTACTCCTTAAAATAAACAATTTCGAAATTTTTTATATACCTTTCATTAGAACGAATATTTCGAGAGTCCGAAAAAAAATGTTCCGGTTAATCGAGGTTATTGAAATGAAATAGGCTTCTTCCAATTATTACATACTAAGTACATACCAAATGGCAAGTCTCTATCTCAATTTGTTCGGGAGATAGAGCGTTTACAGACACATACACAGACACACAGACACACAGACGGACGGCAATTTTTTTTTTCTAAAAATATGTTTTTCGGAATCTCCAGTGTCTGAAACGTGTAAATCCGTCAAAAAATTTTTTCGATTTTCAAAACGATTACAAGACTTACCCTATACTACGTATGATGGGTAAGTAATTGGTATTACAGATACAACTGTAATTTACTTTTCACAATTGCGTTAAAACATGAATCAATTTCCTTCGGATCGGTTTGCGGATGAAATATGTCGGGTTCGGGTCGAGTTGCGGGTTGCGGATTGACTTGAAATGGGACTTTTGGGTTCGAGTCGGGTGCAACCCGATTCGTGCAAGACACTAGTTGGGTCAACCCTGCCATTAAAATAAAATGCATTTTTATTTAAAAAAACAAACTGTTTACTACAATTGCATTATAAAGAAGCCATTTTCAAAACCTTTCATTCCACTGTTATTTATATTAAGCATAAAATTTGAGGAAATCTTTTACATAAAATTTTTGAAGATGGTTTAAATCTAAACGTATTAAATGCTTTCATTATAATGTAAAATTACCTCACTTTTTAAACATTAATATAAAAAATGCTGTTTCAAATTATTTTTCACGCGAAAGAAGCCACGAGTAGCAAATATTTATTATAATATTGGAACTACATTAATGGATAAATGAGAAAGATAATTAATTTCATAAAAAGCAATTGTTTCTTTGTGGATAAAGGCTTTTTTCCGATAGAAAAAGTAGATTTCTGAATGCAAACACTTATTAAATGAAAAAGTCAGTTCTGAGGATATCCAGATACTTTAGCGAATACTTTATCGTAAAAATACAGAAACAGAATAAAAACGTCCTATAAAGTACCTTTAGGAATACCGTATAGAATTTCTTTTTTATGTCTGCTTTTTTGTCCTCTTCTGGCTTGGTTTTATTAATAAGAAAAAATGAAAATACAGAAAGTTTTTTTTTCTCTTTCATTCCTCAAGATTTGAGTAAACCTTGAAAGTTTCAAAAGATTATTAAATGTAAAATAAAATCTTATTTTAGCTTACATGTTAGAATATTCATCCTTAAAATTCTGAATTATTATAAGGAAAAAAATGCTTGTGTAACATATGTGTTTTAAAAGAGAAAAAAATTCTTTCTTCTATTTAATCTAATGTACTAAGACCCATTTTTCTAAAGAAAATTATCCTTAATAATTCTGAAACTATTTAAGTAAATAGTTTTATAATAGTATATTTTTCATTAACATTACTTCTATCCTTATAATGTTACTCATATACTTTATTTATTACTAGCTGACCTGCCTGGTGTTGCCCGGGCCCAGGATAATAAACTTAAATATACATAAAATCTGTGTTGAAATTAATTTTTTTCTCGGGGAGTGATTTAGTGTCGTGGTCAACAGAATGTCTTCGTCAGTAAACACCCAGAAAAATCAATCAGAAGGAACTTAGATTTTGGGGCCCTGCTGCCACCGTCAGCGTAAACGCAGGCGTGCTACATCCACTACGATCTGTTTTTGCAAAAGACCCTAGTACTTCTATGATTTTGTACTTTAAACGAAAATCTATCTAAGCGAACCTATATTTGAGGGTCCTGTAGCGTCAGGATGAAAATGATTTCATTTCAGAATGGCTTTACTTTTTTATTACATATAAAGCTACAGGACCACACAGAAAGAAATTTTTAGAATAAAGCTTCTCTTTTACACAGCTAGACTAAAAAAAATTAGTCTAACGACAGTCTACGTACTGTTCATGTGTCAATCTCACAAAAGTTATTTTTAGCTATCGTTCGTTAACTCTCTCTGTGAGGCAGCTTATTACTCACGGCCAAAAGCTTTAGTCCAGGCTTCATACACTCGATTCCTCCAGCGTGTAATTCAGATATGCTCATAGCCTGACCTCTAACGATCAAGTACCTGATGCGGCCTCTTTCAAATCGACTATATCTGCACGTTTTTTAGCTGGAATCTTTAGTGGATTCTGAAGTATGGTCATCTGGTCTCAAGCATGCGGAAAATTATTACATTCCCATGTTAGATGAAACCTGGAAAGTTTCAAGTGCTCATAGAGTTATGATAGTCGAGTTGTCAGAACTAAAATTTAACCGAAGACTCGAAAGCAATTTATAGTCAGTAAAAAGTATGTTATTTACAAAAAAGTTGCTCTCAAGGAGGTATATTTCGAGGCAGCCTGAGAACAGCGTGATCTCATACTTTTCTCAGTAAAAGAGATGTCTATATCCCAGTTTCCTCCGCTTTACCTGAATTTTTCTTTGGGAAAAATTTTTGTAGATAAGGATAACCTCTTTACTTGAATTTTCCTTAGGGAAGAAATTCTGTAGATAAGGATAACCAATTAAAATAAACTGAGTTGTTCTATAAGTCTAAGCAATTGGCTTAATTTCACTTAACATTTATATATATATATTTTTTTACATTTCTTTTTTTAAAACAATTAACTTTAAAGAACTTTCATCATTGAAAATCACGTATGTATAAGGAAGTTTTACAATAAAAGTACAATACGCATACAAGACACAATTATAACTCTTTGTAACAAACTAACGAACTCTCAAAAAATTTCATATAAAAATTAAAAAAAAATCTCATTCTATTGCTTTATTTTTTTAAAACACATATAATAAAATCCCCCCAAAAATCAAAATGTAAAAATACATTTTATTGTATAAACATTCCTAAACAACAACAATAATAATAAATAAAATTCTAGTACATTAATTTTCCACAAGCATAATCATAGAATTTTATGGTATCTGATTTAGAGGATCTGCATTTCTATTATTTTTTTCCGGACCTATGAATTACTTCAAAGTCATAGGGTTGTAAAGTCAGGGCCTATCTCATGAGCCTAGGGTTGGAACTCGTATTTATTTATGGCCATTGTAAGGGAATGTGATCTGTGAAAATCTTGAATTTACCCCTATCTAAACAATACTGCAGTTTTTTACTGAAAAAACTATACTTTCACACTTGCGTTCGGTAATGCTATATCGTTTCTCTACGTCAAAGAACTTTTTTACTTAAATAATAAATGGGATGTTCTTCACCTGTCTTTTTATCCTTCTAGATCAATACGACACACATACCTATATTCGAAGCATCCGTTTGAACTAGGAATTCTCTTTCAAAGTCCGGCGCATACAAAACTTGTTTATCCGTTAACTATTTTTTCAGTATGCGAAATGCTGACTCACACAGATCTATCAAAAATTACCTCGCCTTTTCTCGTTTTTTCTTTTAACGCATCAGTCAAGAGTGCAGCTATCACTGAATAATTATGGATATACCTGCCATAATATCCTGATAGACCTAAAAACGCACGCACATGTGTTTTAGTTTTAGGTATTGGAAAGTGTTTCTCACTCTCTATTTTCGCATCCACGGGTGATCTTGTCCCGCCTCCTAATATATGTCCCAAGTATTTTACATGGTTTTGCGCAAATTTGAATTTCGAAAGTTTAATTTTCAATTTTCTCCAACACCAAGCTCAAATGCTTCACATGCTCTTCCCAAGTATTTGAATATATTGCCACATATCTAAGTATGTGACTGCAAATCCTTCAAAATCTCTTAATAACTCAGACATAAGTTTACTAAACAAATATGGAGCGTTGTTTAATCCAAAACTCATTTGTAAACAACGCAATGAAGCGAAGGTTGTACAAAAAGCAGAATAAATCTGTGCTTTCTGACTCAAGCGAATCTTCCAATAATCCTTTGTCAAATCTAAGGACTGTTATACCCTGTTCACATCGGACATTTAAGATATCTTAGAGCGCCATTTTTGAGGTGTTATCCTTCCGGAATTGAATACCTGTCCGCACCGCAAAACTCATCTAAGATATCTCACTGAACATCACCGTGTCTGAGATCTGAACAAACAGAATGTGCGCACGCGCACATGTTAAAGGCAACCTCAGCAGCCAATCGGCCTCCAGAGCCAATCAGAGTGAGTGGTACTGACTGTATCTAGCAATACAAAGTTCGAACTCTCTAAGTGAGTTTCTGGAACTCCCTCAGTGAGTTCAGCGGTCTAAGATATCTCAACTATCCGATTTGAACGTAGTATTAGGAATTTAGCTGAGGACACTTTCTCAACTCTTTCTTCGATGTTAGGAAGGGGAAATACTCTCTCCTAATAATTTCGTTTAACCGACAATAATCTACATATGGTAGAGGATCTTTTCCAGGCACTTTCACCAAAAACGATGAATAGTCAGACTCGTCAACCTCAATAATGCCCAATTAAAAAAATTTAACTTCCTGCTTTAAGATTTCAGTCTGTCGTTGAGAAGTTCGATACGGTCTCGACCTAATAGGCTTATCTCTCACTAATGTGATGTCGTACTCTACTAAATCTGTAAGACCAGGCTTGTTTGAAAAGCAGTTAGCGAATTTCTTGAACGTTTTATTCAATTGAGTTATTTGTTTTTTTCTAACCTACTTTCCAAATTGCTACTACGTAATCTCCTCGAAATTGAATATTGTGGGATCATTTCCTAGATATGGAATATCTAGATCCTGTTCTTCGGATAATTTAGGACTTTCTTCAAAATCTAATAACTTTACATGATCGTGTCTGGTGTAATATGGTTTTAACATATTTACGTGGTAGATTTGCGTTCGATCTTTTTTTCCTGAAATTTCGACTACATAATTCGTCTTTCAAATTTTTCTTTTTTCCTTCACGGGCTCTATCCATCTCAACATTGGTTTGCGTTTTTAATTTTAACTAAATTTTTGCATAGTACGTGGTGTGCATAATAAATTCGGTGGATCATTTACAGGGCTACACAATGGAATTCTCAAGTATTACAGATTATGGGTGTGAATTGCTTAGGGTAGTTTTTAATTGCGTTACGCATTTTCCTGCTGAGCTATAGTTAGTAGACTTACAGAAGTTTGTGGGAAATAAATAAATTCATGTACAGGACTACGCAAAGAGCGAGATACATTGTCGTTTATGGTTGGTAATTGCTGGAAGTTTGTTTTAAGTTGTCTTATGCGTTTTTTACCTGAAATAAATTTGAGTTTAAATGTGGTGTGTACAAAAGGTCTTTAGATAATGTACAGGGTTGTACAAAATATTTCGAATGCATTTGCCTTCGATTGACGAAAATTGTTAGGTGTTATTTTTCTATATTAATTAAATTTTATCACGCTATGTAGTATATATTCAAATCTATATATCATATACAGGGCTGCACAAAATAATTAGACTAATTTTTTAACTATGGATGGTAATTGTTAAAACTGGTTTTTTAAATGTGTTATGTTTCCTAAACTGTTTACTACTTATCTTCTTTCAGACTATTTAAACGGTGAAGTTTCGTTAGAGTTTTGGAGATGTGTTGGAAAGTGTCTCATAATCTATGCTTGAAGCATGATTTTTCATTCTTGTTTTTAGAATAGAGAGATTCCCTATATATTTTGATATATTCGTGTCAACCTTATCGTTTGACGTTAAGTGGTGCTCTGTAAAATATAAGGTAATTTAAAATTTTTATTGCGACAAAATGTAAAGCCTAAACGCATAAAGCATAAAATTATCGAAATCATTTTACGTTATTCTATTTGTCTCTCAAATAAAGCTTTTCTTGATGCTTGTATTCATGAAAATTGAAATAGTAAACAAATGATTTAAATTAAAATACTGGTAACAATAGTTTATTTTTAGTAAAATTTATACCGTCAAAAACTATCATAACAGGTTAACTGAGAGGTGGGGTTTTATTATAAAATGAAACAAATAGCACTTTCGTAAATTTTAGTTTTATCTACATCTCATGTAAACAGTAGTAATCTTCTGAAGCGAGCAATGAATGTCCTCGTTCACGAACGTCTCACACATACATAATTTGTCTTATGTTGTCTGATTCCCAAGTCGGAAAATGTTACGTGATCTATTTCTATTTTTATGGCTTGATAACTCAACTGGATATTTCTGATGAAAAGAAATTATATATTCTCATTACATGGTATTTTTTATACTTATATTGCAAAAGAAAGAAATGTCCAAATGTTTCTTATTATATTCTTTGCTTGTGAAAGAAAAGTTCGTTTATTTTTTAAATTATTTTACGTTTTAACATTTTCAAGATAGTTGAAAAGTGTTTATGAGATGGCTTATTTGTCTGGCCGTCTGTCTGACTGTCTGGCGTCTGTCTGCATGTTCGTGCTCTTTATCGCGTAAATATACTCGGTTTGCCATGCATTTGATATATGTTATTGATTAATTCTATAGCATGTTTGGTATTGAAAATGAGGTGAGTAGCATTTAGCATTTATAGTTCGTTTGGAGGGTCAATCCCGTTGCATTATGGTCTATGCACTGCGCTCTATATATAACAGGAGTTCTGAGTCGGCGGTCAGAATCATGAAATGCAAATGAAGATTGTAAGGCAAAAGTAAAAAATAGTCCACGTTGTCAATGTCAGATATTAGTATTCACATTTACTATTATCCCAATTTATGCTTGTCCTAAGCTATGCTTATCTAATTCCTAAATAATTCACTAATCATGTAAGGAATTGCGATAAGCAGCATGTTTTGCCATGAATGCGAGCTAAAGTTATCGTCACTGTATACTTCCGCGCTGACCGCTGGAAATGACGTTGGACATTAGGAAGACAGAACTTCTGTTATGTATGGAGATCAGTGGGTTTATGAGGAAAAGTCGTTTGCAGTGTATTTTAATGATGTAAAACTAATTCACAGATATTGAAATTTATATACATAAGTGCACTAAAAGATGCATGCTGTAGAATATGGTGTGCATAGCATTTATCATTCATTTACAGGGACACACAAAATAATTCGGTTAGGTTACAGCGATTATTGCTGGTCTATGAGCGATTATTGCTGGTCTATGAGCGATTATTGCTGAAAGCGCAAATGTAACATGCGTTTTTAAATTTAACTAATTTTTTGCATATTACTTGATGTGTATAAATTCTACAGATAATATACCGGGTTGCACAAAATAATTCATTTCCGTAGTTGACGAAAATTATTGTAGGGGAATTTTCAACTGCGTTAAGTTTTTCCTAATTGAACTAAATTTTGGTATACTATTTAATATATTATATACAAATCTATAAATCACATACAGGCTTCACAAGAGATCTTATATTATTTCTGTTGCCAACGTACCTTTTTCTATGAATTTATAAAATTCACATCGAATTAAGTATTATTCAAAAGGTTTTTGACACGACTTCTGACATAGTACAAACACATTTCCTTAAACATGTTTTTGATTAAAAATTGATGTTAATTAAAAATTAAATCGGTATTGTTTTCATAAATGAAATTAGTGTTTCCACAAAAATAAAATACTGCATTATATGATACTCAACAATGATTATAAAAAAAATAAATAGTACAAAAATGATAAAGTATGATTTCTCCTCACGAGTTTATTTTATATAACGGATTTCTCAACAATTGTCGTCTATAGATTGTTATAAGTCAAGAACCGTTAAAGATAAATGGTTCAAACTAAGAACATGTTTTTTTTTCAGTTATTTCACTTTATTTCTCATTCGGAAAATTTGAATAAAATATTTACTTTTGAATGATTCACAATAAATGGTTAAAAAGCAAAATTTAAATTAAAATATTTAGAAGACAACGACACCGTCGATGGATTGAAGCAGTTTTATTTCACGTGTACAATAAAAGGTATGCTTCGTTATATTAGAATAAATTGTGTTTTAAGTGCATTCAATTTATTTTTATTTGTTTCATATTTTTCAATAAGCAGATGACGTCATCTTCTAATGCAGTTAATATACGATTGTGAATTTCCTTTTTCTCGCGCGTGCATTTTGCTATCTTTAATCAGTGTTTTTGCTGTAACTTTGATGGGATAAACGAGACGATATTCTTGATTGACTATTGTTTTTTGCAGATATTTTTATCCTTAATTTGTGCATGCGGGTTCATGATAACCCTGGACTAGCTCAGTAACTACTCAATTTTTAAGTTACAATAACAAATATTTTATTGAAAATCAAAAGGGCAAGGACGATGGGCGTGTCTCACTTCCGGAATTTAGACTGTATTGATAAATACTTTTAGAATACACCCATTAAGAAAATATATTTCACTATACAATAATACAGTCACTTGAAACAGATGATAAAATAAAAATTTCCACTTATGGCTTGATGCTCTATGAGACACTTCGATAACTACTTTACTGCGCTAGACATATCCACGGATGTGATGCACAATCCTTCTCAAACTTCCTTACAGCTGCACTAAACCACCTATAATAATGACAGCCAGTGGCCACCGAAATAACTTTATTTGTAATAACAAATTAAATTGACCTTACCACGCCGGCTTCTATTCCAAACAAGCTGCACGTCAGCAAAATAAGCTCTTAAACTGGCAAGCTCCGGTTTCATGTACCACTGAGGGCGAGATGCAACCAAATCCACTGCTACACACACTTGCTTCTCTTTAAATACGATTGCAGATCGACCAAGAAAGCTAAAATTTGCATAAAACAGCTGCGAACAGAATCTCACAAATTCAGAAGTACACATGCATTTGTTGAAAGTTAGAGTAAAATACCTTACAATTGTCGCTGCACGCACAAAAATGTTAGATTGACATCACGTTCACAATCAAAACAACGACTGCCTTTATGAGGGAGTCGGTAGTCTACTACAATTTTTTCTTTAGAACTTTAAACCTGCATCTAAAAAATATTGGATATTGCTAAAATTATTAGGCTGCAATGCGAAATCTTCGCAAAGGTCCACTGTTTTTTAAGAGTTTCGGTCATCTAACGAAAGGCTATTACTCCCGCTTCGTTGTAGGCAAGAACTAGAGCCGAACTAGAAAGGAGAGGAAATGAAGCTCTTCAAGTAATTAGCGATTGGGCTCAAACTTCAGATCTGAAAATATCTTATCACAAGTGCCAATGTCTGAATCTCAGACGTCCAAGGTATTTAAAACGGCGTCCAATCTTCAAACTTGATTCACATAATCTTAAAACTGAAGATACTATGCCATATCTAGGAATACATTTAGACTCAACCCTATCATTTTTGCCACATCTTAGAATCAAACGGGATGAAATGTCAGCAACAATACAAAACTTGTTAAAATTCGCATCAACCACAAGTGGCATTTCCAAACAAATCATAAAAACTTGGTACACTTCCATTCTAGAAAAGAAAGTTTCATATGCAGCAGCTACATGGTTTCCAAGATTGCAAAATTCACATGGCTTTCGCTTGCTCTTATCTATTCAGCGTCGTTGTCTGCTACTAATTTCTGGAGCATATAAAAAATCTCCTACATCGGCGCTAAATGTCCTGACAGGAATTCCTCCACTACCTTTAAAACTGAAACAGATTGCAGACCAAGGAATGATACTGAGACTGGGAGTGCCATCACACCCACATCACTCTGATACATTTCAAAACAAAGCTTACAAAAAATATATAGATACCTCAAAAGAATATCTTAATATACTGGATCCAGAAAATAAAATAGAGACAGATGTGCAAATATACACGGATGGCTCCAAAACTGAAATCGGCACGGGTTATGCCTACTGTGTATTTAAGGGGGGAGATCAGGTTGAGCAGCCGGAAAATGACAATAATTTGACCATTACTAAAAGCTCTGTAGTTTCAAAACCAATTAATGAAATCAACAATTTTTTTCTATATATTCATAAAATAATAATGTTTTTCAAAAAGCATTCAAATATATATATTTAGCAATATTAATTAGTTAAATTTTAATGACAAAATTAACGTTTTAAAAATATGAATTTTCAAATATGCATTTTGCACGCAAGATTTTAAAAATTCTACTGCTGATATTTATTTAATATTGAATTTATATTTACTAATACTACTATATTTTACACTGAACCCCAATTTAAAAGTATATTCAAATTCATTTGCACAATTAATGACTTTAAAAATCATATTTTTGAAATTTAGTAAAAAAAATACGCTTATTTATTCAATAAAATATTTTCTATGACAAAACTGAGGCTATATTGAGGTTCAGTGTAAAATATAGTAGTATAAGTAAATATAAATACAATATTAAATATATATCTGCAGTAGAATTTTTTAAATCTTGCGCGCAAAATGTATATTTGAAAATTCATATTTTTAAAACGTTAATTTTGTCATTAAAATTTAACTAATTAATATTACTAAATATATACATTTGAATGTCTTTTGAAAACCATTAGTATTTTATGAAAGTATAGAAAAAAAATTGTTGTTTTTCAATAATTGGTTTTGAAACTACAGAGCTATTAGTAATGGTCAAATTATTGTCATTTTCTGGCTGCTCAACCTGATCTCCCCCCTTAAAGAAGAAGGAATAATATATACATATCAGCAAAGAATACAGAACGAAAACTCAGCGTATCAAGCGGAACAGCTGGCGATCTTGGACTCAATACAATGGTCAAAACAATCAAAATATCCCACAATAGTTATAAAATCAGATAGCCAATCTACAATATCAGCACTAAAAGATATATCTACAAAAAATATAATAATCAGCCAAATAATACAATCTCTGCAAGGAGCAACATAAAAAATTTATCTACAATGGGTCAAAGGACATTCAGGCATAACAGGTAATGAATTAGTGGATCGGTTAGCAAAGGAAGCAACTGACCCAAATTCACTAATACCAGAAAAATTTATACCATATCCATCCTCATACCTGAAGAGAATATTAAAGCAAACTTTACATAACTCATGGCAACGTGATTGGGACTTATGTCCCACTGGGCGATATACCTATGCATTGAAGCCAAAAGTTTCAGAAGACTATCTTCTAAGTCATCGATACCTATATATATTCGCTATCAATCATGGCCCTTTCCCGGCTTATTTAATTAAATTTAATAAAGTTTTGTCTTCAAGATGCACTTGTGGCGCAAGAGGGGAATCGCTACATTAAGTTCTCACATGCCCATTGACAGCTACTCTACATTTGAGGAAAACAGACACCATCTCTCTGTCGAATTGGTTCAAATCAATCTCGGCGAATTCCTCATTGCTCCAAAAGATAATTAGCTGCATGTCCTTAATAGAAAAAAACCAACTGTTAATCCAAATGCCATCAGTACACATCATTGGTGGTGATGATGATGATGATGCTTTTCCTGATGATGACGAAGTTTATTGAAAAAATCCACTGTCTCTACTTTTAAAATATTTTATGCTAAAAATCTGACAATTTCAAATAATTTTTAAACTCTTATTAATTGCGACTTTTTTGCTGAATATGACTTTTGAGTATGACTTTTTGAGTATGACTTTTCTGCAAATTAAACTGGGCTGTTTTGTCAAATATATAATTTTTTTTTAATAAACTTGCCAAGCAGGGCTTGCAGGGGCTAAAGCCATATGGTAGGCCTCTCTGCTTGGTTGAATCTGAATCTGAAAAATCTGTCCGTCACAGAGCCGGTTCTCAGAAACTATGTAACTTACAGTCATGAAATTTTGTGTACTTATAGCTAAATAGCTATCATAAAGCTCAAAATCCTAAAATGTGAAAAAATCGTATTATTTTAATATATAGAGATAAGAAACCAAAAATATAACAGCCCTTTTTTATTAAATTTAAACATTTTTCGTTATAGCAGTTGCCAACAATTAAAAATCCACAAAAAAATTATTTCTACAATAATTAATTTTCTATTGAAAGTTTTCCACATGAAAAATGAAAATGAAATAAAAAGTTTCACCAATTGAAAACAAGAACGAAAAATCATGCGTCAAGCATAGATTATGTAGCACTTTCCAACGCTTCCAAAATAATTTTACAAATCATACCGTTTAATAAGCTAAAAGATAACTTCTAAGTAAACAATTTGGAAAACGCATAACATATTTAAAAACATAATTTCAGGAATTTCCAACATATACAATATTCTGTAAAATATCCGAATACTTTTATTCAGCCCTGTATGGGATCTATAGAATTGTATATATACTACATAGGATGCTAAATTTTAGTTCAGTTAGGAAACGCGTAGCACAGTTTAAAATTCTCCGTCTGGGGTTTGTCAATAAACAGAAATGTGTTCGCGAACTTTTGTGCTGCCCTGTATAGGATCTACAGAATTTATACACATCACGTAATAGACAAAAAGCAAGTTAACATTAAAATCGCGTTCAGTAACTTAAAACGCACTTCCAGGAATTATTGTTAACAGACAGTAGATAATTCTTTTGCGTGTCCCTGTAAATGAACGATGACTGCTATACACACAATATTCCGTAGTAAGTCTCTTGTAATGCACCTTAGTGATCTATATAAATTTCAATGCGTTTAAAATAGTGAAACATTATTTAAATAAACCGCAGACGATTTTTCTCCATAAACGTAATGTAACGGAATTATTTTGACTGTCCCTGTAAAGTAACTATAAGTGCTATGCACACCCTGCTCCATATTAAGCTTCTTCTAATGCACCTTAGTGATATATATAAATTTCAATGCGTTTAAAATAGTGAAACATTATTTAAATAAACCGCAAATGATTTTTCCCTATAGACCGCAATGTAACGGAATTCTTTTGAGTGTCCCTGTAAAAAAACTATAAGTGCTACACACTTCCGTTGAAATAGGGAACATGCTATAGATAACGACAATAACATATAAAAATTGCAGAGCAATCCAAGCATATTTACGGGAGTTAGAGCACGGACAGACGGCAGACGGCAGACGGCAGACGGCCAGACGGCAGACGGCCAGACGGCCAGACGGCAGACGGCCAGACGGCCAGACAAACCGAAGTCATAAGCACTTTTCAACTAGGTTGGAAAGTGCTAAAAAAAGATTAATATGACATCATATTGGTAATAAAACAGAAATTTTCAAAGATTTCTCAATAATACAAGGAGCATGAGTATGTGTAAATACAGAAAGTAGCTTAATATGACGTCATTAGAGAATTAAAAATAAAATTAATCTGACGTCTAACATTTTGAAGGTCTCTATACAACATGTTTAATTTTGAAATTGATTTTTTTTTAATATCGCATTTAGTCCACATGACAGATATTATTATGAAACAGTATAATAGCGGGCTTCGCACAATATCTCGACCGGTACAGATTTTCAAAAAAATTAGAAAAATAGACCAATAAATTTTTACTGTATAAAATACATGATTTTTTTTTTGAAAAATTAAATTTATTTGTATTTATAAAAGGAAGGATAAAGTGTTTTGAAAGGAATATAAAACGAAATCCTTTGTGCGATCCTTCACACGATCATTCACACTTACCCACTTGTTTATACTTTCCGGAGAATAGATGGTAATTACTTAAATTGAATTTTCGAATCTGTTATGCATATTTTAAATTATTTACTTAGACATCATCTTTCACCTTATTAAACTGGGAAGTTTTGTTTCAGTACTCTGAAGGTTTTTGAAAATGTTTTATAATCTACAATCTAATCTTTTATAATCTGATGCATGATTTTTCTTTCTTGTTTATAAGGAACTTGAAAATTAAATCTTCATTAAATGCCATTTGTTCAAGTTAAATGAGATTGTAGAGCGAAGTATTCTGTTATTTTCACGATGCTTTACGGCGCATTTTTAGTTGTATGTCCATTTCTACAAGTAAATTAAATGTAATTTAACTACTAAATATAATTTAACATTAATATATAATTTAACATACTTTTTTTTAAGTTACTAAATATAATTTAACTTTCGCTTGCATAAAAAAGAGTCAAAAATAAGCATAAAGCGATTTCAGCAATCTTAAAAAAAATAATCATAATAGTTTTTAAAAGAAGATAACACACATATATATATATATATATAATACTTTGACGTTCTCATCTTGTTGTCTGTTTGGAAAAATAAATGATTTAAGTTTCTGTTTCAGATTAAGATATTTGTAAATTTAAATTTTTCCGAATAATTTGTAATTTTTATTTTTTCATACGTTGTATAAATGAAAGAAAATGTAAAATTTTTTCCTGATGTGGCAGCAATATTTATAAAAACTCAATGTATTCAAACAGTTATCCACGTTTCTTGACCTCCTTTACCTGCAAAAATCATTTAAAAGAACTAATCTGAGACTTAAAAAAATAATAATACAGCTGCATAGTCTCCCTTAACGTTCAGTACCACTATTTTCCAATATTTACATTCGTCTTATTTAATCAAAATTGTTGTCATTAAAGAAAGTGACTTTTTTTCGGAAATAATGACTTTATGAAACAGGAGGCTGTGCCTCTATATGGTATGCGCGAGTTTCATAAGATAAGTAAGTCAAAGCTTTTTTATGTAGTACTAGCAGGCTATGCCCGCTGCGCTGGTTCATTTCCCAAATGAACCTTAAAACAAACGATATGATGAATTCGAAATTGAATTTTAAAGTAATATGGACCTTCACCTAGAAAGTCCTTCCACATTGCTGGATACGATGCAAACGCCATTGCGCTATTATAATATCTTATGTGTTAAACAAAATTCGGGTTATTAAGAAGCAACTCTTTTAGTAGATCACAAGGTCTGTCTCAAAATTTTAAGCACAAGCATAAAATGTCGATTTTCAAAGAATTATAAAAACTTAGAATGAATAACATTTTCTTATTTGCCGATTTCGCAACATTATTTAAATAAATGATATCAAAAGTAGAAAAAAAAAACAAATAATTGTAAAAAATATAATAAAAGAAATGTTAAAATAAACTGTCTCAAAAGTTTATGCACAATGTCAAAGAAAACCAGATTTAAAATTTTTACAGAATTTTTACTTACAAATTATTTTTCCGTGATTTCGGATTAGTTCAAATAAACGTGCGTCCATCGAAATTATTAGTTTTTGTAGGGTTTCCGGTGGCAAAGAGTACCATGCTTTCTCAATAGCCTCAAGGAGTTCTTCAATAGAGTCATACTGCTTTCCATTGCCGTAAACCTGGCGGGTTAAAATACCGCAGACATTCTCAATCGGGTTTAAGTCTGGATTTAAATCTGGCCAGTCAAGAACTTTAACATTTTTCTGAGAAAGCGAAAGTTTTGTAGAATGTGATACGTGGATTGAGGCATTGTCTCGTTGAAAAGTCCATTCAGGAATGCCAAAATGTCACCGAATCCCCAAATGTCACCGAATGGAAGCAAATGTTGGTTTAGCGTCTCTTGATACTTTTTTTAATGCTGTTTTTTTAGAAAAGTAAGAGAGGTCTTGCCACTGAATCGAAATGCCCCCCAAACCATAACAGATTTGCCGCCTTGCTGCCTGCTGAAAAATGCCCTTGGTTTCTTTTGTAAATCATGCCAATACGCGTTCCAACCATCAGGGCTATCTAAGTTCCACTTTTTCTCATCGCTGAATAAAACAGTAAGCCATTTGTCCCCGTAGGACATGTGTTTTTTAGCCCAGTTCATTCTTGCCTACTTGTGATGTAATTTGAGCGACGGTTTGCGAGCCATTTTATTTAGTATGATGTAAGCACACTCTTTAACACTTCTATGTACAGTGTCTTTGGACATTTGTACACTGAGATTATTTTTAATTTGCCGTATGGACATATTTTGTCTAGATACCAATCTCCGTATTCTCCGATCAGTCTGAACGGTTGTCATATGTGGTCGTCCACATCTTGGTTTCCGCTTAAAATTATCATTTCTAGAGAGTACTTAATATATACCTCGCTTTGATCGATTTAAAACTTTTGCAATTTCAGAAACAGTTTTATTTTGGGATTTAAATTTAAAAACTTTCAAAATCTCACATTTTGTGAATTTTTTACCCTTCGGCATTTTTAAAACGAGAGGAAATAATTTCTCCACCTTTTATACTTTTATAAAAGTGCAATATGATATCATACAACGTCATTACAAACGGCCAATCCCGTGTTTCTAAAAAAAATTGCATAAAGTGCTTAAACGAGACAACTTTTCTTCAAGAAAAAAGAAAAATTAAATAAAAATAAATATATTTTTTATTTTAACCACCCAAAATGGCCTACTTTATATTATTTTGATTAAATGTCGAGTATTTATTGTAAATTAGCATAAAATATTTTCTTCTTCAATTATTTTAAACCAGATTTGCAGAGTGCTTAAACTTTTGAGACAGACTATATATATAGTAGTGTTTTTAGTAAGGAAATGTGACCGTTATTACCAACAGAAATTAATATGTTCTCCAGTTATCAATTATCTCAGAGATTGACCATGGAACTTAATTAATGTTCGGGTTATTCATTTTCGTTTATTATTTCTTGAACTCCGGGGCTCTCAGCTTGGTACTAAGTGTGGTTCCTGTAGCTTAAGTACAATCTCACTCTACGTTACATTTCGTAATATACGTCCTCTTCTGGTAGGTCTACAGATTTCTGTCTTTGTTTTCCAGTAGAATAAATACAGACAAAAATGTAAAATTATTTGCACACAAAGAACAGTAATAAACTTTCATACTTAAAAGAAATGTGAAACATAAAACAGTAAATTTTTAAAGCTGAATCGTTTGAATAAAATTAAAATAAAGTAATTTTCGATTACTTTTCTTTTTATATACAAGTTGCAACAATGTTACCATTAACCTGGAAAAAACTCGATAACTTATTCTGGTATAAAATTACCCTTTAGTTTGCATCCAATAAAACCTTCCTAATCTTCTGTAATCTGATCCACAGCCAAGTTGAACGTCAAATATTAGAAGTGTTTACAACGACCCAGCTAAAAATGAATTGCAGTGAAACTTAAAAAAAAACTGCAGTTGGAAGACTGTGGTGATTTGACACAAATCACTGCAGTTTTTTTTTAAGTTGATACAACTGCAAAATAACTACAATTTATAAACTGCAACAATTTTTCAAAAAATTTATTTCGCTTTTCTTTCTTTTTTTGGTGGCGCCATCTATGAGTCATCTTAGCATATTTCTTTGTAAATATTTCAAAATAACATTTTTTCCCACTTGCCGAGATGGGATTCGATCTGAGGGTGTAACGTTTGGAAGTCGAACGTCTTACCTACTGGGCTGGGTTACTATAGCGACTGGGTTTTATTAAAGGTTTGATTGCATGGGGTCATAAGAGAAAGGTGGTTAGATAAGCCGGAATTTTTTTCGTTTGTGGGTGATTTGACGGCGTTAAAGATAGGATTTTGAGGTAAATTTTTATATATGCTCTCTGCGTGTGTACTTCGAAATTAATTTATTAGTTAAAGGTGTGGAATAAATATCTTATTTATTTATATACTTATCGGTTATTTATTTATATACTGAATTAAGATAGGATATATACATATATTTTAAATGTGTTATATATTTTAACTAGAAAATAAATAATAAATAGTAATTTCAAAAATGAAAATTATTAAAAAATAGTATATTATTATAAAAATAGGTTTTGTGAAGAGACGTATCTTATTAAGAGAATTTTGTGTAGGACACTGTTTTATTAATAGTAATTTTGTGAAGGTACTATTGATAAGGTTATTAATATTGTTTTGTGGAGGTACCTGTTTATATGTTTATAACTTGTGAAATAATTTTAATTTAATCTTAATGATTAATAACTTTTAAATAAAATAAGAAAAATAGTTGTTGCTTTTTATATTAATACGTACTTAAAAAAAATGGAATTAATTTGCGAATTAGTTTTTTTCTGTTTTATTAATATATATATATATATATTATTTTTTTGGCGAAGAGACAGGTTTATATTGTTATAGCTTGTAAAATAATTTTAATTTAATTTTAATAATTATAATTTTTGAATAAAATAAGATAATTAGTTGTTGCCTTGTAAATGAATACGTAATTAAAAAATAAGTTGAATTAATTTGCGAACTAGTTTGATTTTGCTTGTACGATTAAGTTTAAAAATGATTAAGTATATATATTTAATTATTTTATATAATTAGAAGTTTTGATTGAATTTATAATATGAATTATAATATGTATATGGTTCATAGCACTTTCATTTTTTAACTTAATGCGTAAGATTATGATATAATACTGTATGAATAGTAAATTAGTGTAACAGACGATACGGTTTTAATGCATTATTTTTGCACTTAAAATGTTATAGGGGGCCGCTATTATGTTTCAGCCCAGGGCCCTCGAAATCCGTAAGTCGGTCCCTGGTTAGGTCAAACATTTTAACAATAAACAACATTGATTGATTTTTAATGTATATTTGTTTTAAATTTTAAAGTTTAATATCGTTGAATATTTGTTTTGTTTCACTTAAAGAAGGGTGGTGGTGGGGGGGGGGGGGACTTTCACAGGTGTTCAAATTAGGTCCTTAAAATAAAAGTCTTGAAAACAGTATTAATTATTATTAATAAAGTAAATAGTGAGTCATGCAACAATAACAAAAACTGAAAAGCTTTAACATCACTTTTAAAACTGCAGATAAACTAGAGAAAATATAACACGAGCTTTCTATAAAGTAAGTTCTGTAAAATTATCTCACAGTAACTACAGTTACACTGCAGATACACCAGAAACTATACTTCTGAATTAATAACTGTAAAAATACTTCAAATTTACTGTAGTTTCACTACAAATGTAAAGTCTCATTATTTTTTAATTGATATTTGTAAAAGGATTTCAAATAAACTACAGCATTTTTGCCGATAATAGCTCAGAGTATTTTTTGAATAAATCACTACAAAATTACTTCACATTAGCCACAAAATAACTGAAGTATTTTTACATTCGAGATTGCACTACAGAAAATCTGCAGTTAACTCTAGAAAAACTTCAAAAACACTTCACTTCTGTATAAAAACTGCAGTTAATTTTTAGCTGGGGATATGGCTACAAATTTACTAGAGATAGCTACAAAACGAAATTAATTACGCGCTTTAAATAATGCCAAATTGCTGTTTACTGAATTATAGATCTTTCCCCAACAAAATCCCTTGAGAATGCTAAATCAAATTAGTTATGCAAAATTTTTAGTAATAATCCTTTTGATGAATACTTGAACCGCAGATTTTTTTTTTTTTTTTTTTTTTTTTTTTTGCATTTCACTAATGAGCATAATAATGCGGAGAAATAAATAGGCTTGTTATTTCTTTTATTTTCAAGATTACATTATTATTCAGTCTTTTGCCTGGGTAAACCCTATAATGAAAAACAAATCGTTACTTTGTTACTAAGTGTAGCTGCTAGTCGTGTGCATCAGTCGAAATTGCTTTATAATGATCGAAACTTTTATTGTCTGAGTGGCAACGAAGACTCATACACAGCGCAGTATTACTTTGCCCCATATATAGCTACGATGGATATTAAAACCTTTCGTCAAGCATAACTCAAAAAATATTTAACGGATTTCGTTCAAATTTTTACAGCAGGTATCTATAAAGGTGACAACGACGTCTATTTATTACCAAGAATAAATGTCAAACCGTTTGGAAATTATATTAAAAAATAGATAAAAAAGCACAATTAAAGTACATACGTCACGAAAATTTTGTGCGTACATCATTTTCACCGGCGGGAGATTTTCGTTGACAATAGGAATTGAAAAGTTCATGGAGTACATGGAGCAAAATATATGCACGCACTAATATTCAGCGCAATAAAATATATTTCAATTTATTGCGGGGTTTTTCTTTCAAACAGAAAAATATACAGATTAATTTTCGAATTATACTAAATTGAAATATATGTTATTGTGCTGAATATTAGTGCGTGCATATTTTTTGTTCCATGTACTCCATGAACTTTTCAATTCCGATTGTCAACGAAAATCTCCCGCCGGTGAAAATGACGTACGCACAAAATTTTCGTGACGTATGTACTTTAATTGTGCTTTTTTATCTATTTTTTTAATATAATTTTCAAACGGTTTGACATTTATTCTTGGTAATAAATAGACGTCGTTGTCACCTTTATAGGTACCTGCTGTAAAAATTTGAACGAAATCCGTTAAATATTTTTTGAGTTATGCTTGACGAAAGGTTTTAATATCCATCGTAGCTATATATGGGGCAGAGTAATACTGCGCTGTGTATGAGTCTTCGTTGCCACTCAGACAATAATTCGAAAATTAATCTGTATTTTTTTCTTTTTGAAAGAAAAACCCCGCAATAACTTGGTAGACTTGGTATTAGAGATTTGGCGCAAATCTCAGCAATAGCAGCTTTTTTTATTTCGCGTGTGTAAAAAAAAAAAAAAATCTTTGGTGTTTAAATAAAAGGTTTCGATTTATGGCATTAATTCTTTTTTTTTTCTCTTTTTAGCATTTTAAATGGGATTAATGAAAGGCATGTATTTTAAATTAAATGAGTGAAAGGTTTATATTTAAATGAAATGAATTCAATATGAAAATGTTATAGGAACAATATTTGGCAATTTATTAACTGCGCCAGGATAACATAAAAGTACCAATATATCAAACGGTATGTAGTATGTGAAATGAAACAATTATATTATAATCACCCATCGTACAAGAAAAAAACTAATATTCTGCATTCAGAGGGAAAAATCCAGCTCCTGTGCCGTAAGATTTGGCGAGTTCTTTTTTGGTGAAAAGTTTTTCGATGTGATTGTTGGGATCTGAAGGATTTGGCTTACTTTTTTGAAATCTTATTTTTTTTGCAGATGTAGTATTATGTAAATATATTTTTTTGGAGATATTTTTCTATTTTGTATATTTGGCATTCTATTTTGTATATTTTCTATTTGGCATTTGGAAAAGAGATTTTTACCTTTTTATCTGTGGCTTCGGAAATATATAAAAAAAAATGTACATATATCAAGCGTATAATGTTATGTTTTGCATTTTTATACGGACCACTTCTCCATTTTTAGATTTTAAATACTATTTATTATTTACTGGCCGTTTATTAATTGTTTACAATTTACCCCCTGACAATAACAATTATTTATTACAAAAATGCCTCTTAGGTTTGTTAAATAAGTTTGTTTATGTATTTTCATTACTTATTAAAATATCTAAAATGGCGATAAAATTTTATTTTAGCATCGTGCTTAAATTTTTAAGATGGTGCAAAAACATGCTTTAATAAACGTATGTTTGTAGATATTTGAAAAACTTGTTTTACCGCTCTCTTGAAAAATTTTGTAAGATGCTAAAACTACCTTTTGGCACCATTTAAAATTTTTTTCGCCAACCGACATAGGATACGAAACTTTTCCCCATTCAGATACACAGGCAAGGCTGGTCTCAAACAAGAGTAAAGCTAGCAACAATATTGTTTTAACTCTATAAGAGTTACAATAATGATATTAAATGCTCCGATTGGCTTTGGGAACAATTACGAAAGTTTCTCCTAAAAAAAACTGTAGAAGAAATCTTTTACATTTGTTTCAAATGAAGCTCGGTGTATAAGGTATTTGTTAATAATACAAACAACACTAATGGCATGGAGGCAAAAGTTTTAATTTAAATGTATATATTTGAAACCCTTCCCCCCCTACCCCCCCCCAAAAAAAAAAAAGTTACAGTAATGAATTTAAAATGGCGTTAAGCCACGCTTTCTGACATAAGCAATTGGCTAAAAACGCGATAACGAAACTTTCACTTGACTTAAAAATATGTAGCTAATATATAGCAGGGTACTTTGCAGTTATACAGACCTTGTGGTTTTTTTTTAAAAAGCTTGAGACAATTCAGATTTAAGAAGTTGAGATTTACTGTCAAATGATATAAACAACTATGAACACAAAACTGATGAATTATTATTCAGGTTTATGTATGTATTTTTAAAAAAATTGCATCTGATTACACTTATTAGATAAATTACTTCTGTTTGCATTTAATAACTGATAAACGGCTTCTGTATATTAAATGAATTGTTTAAATATTGGGAAGAGGTGGCTAGAGGTAGAAAGACGAGTAAACAAACGGGTAGAGAGACGAGTAGCGACATAGGTAGGCTGATGGGTAGCGAAACGAATAGACAGACGGCTAGAGAGAAAGGTAAAAAGAGGGTTGACAGAGGGGTAGCGAGATGGGTCACGAGACGGGTATTAACACCGGTAGACAGGAATGTAGCGATAAAGGTTGCGAGACGCGTAGCGTGGTAGATAAAGAGACGAGTAGAGAGATGAGTACAGAGACGAGTTGACTGACGTGTAATGAGATTGGTAGCGAGTCGGGTACAAAAACAGACGGATAGTGAGACGGGTATACAGACGAGTAGGGAGACAGTAGATGGGTACGGAGATGGATAAGAAGATGGGTAGAGAGGCGTATAGCCAGATGGGTAGGGAGACAGATAGACAAGTTGGGAGACAGATAGACAAATGGGTAGAGAAGTGGATAGAAACACGGCTAGACATACAAGTAGTTAGACGGATAGACAGACGGTTAGAGAAATAGATTGGCGGGTAGCGAGACCGGTAGAGAAAAATAGAGACAGGTAGAGAGACGTGTAGCGAGATAGACAATCTGTTAGAGAGACGGGCAGAAGAACGGATAGGGAAACAGACAGATTGTGGAGAGACAGGCAGACAGGCAAAAGAAAAGTCTGCGGATTGGCGCAGTAAAGGCGCAGGGGGCAGAGCCTCCTAGAGAATAATCAAGAAGTATCTGTTAAGCTTAACTTTGAAATATATATAATTTTTCAATTTTGCCGATATGATATTTAATGTAAAAGTTATTTTACAGAAGTCATCGAGAGATTTTTTTGTATACTTTAATAGTAATTTAGACTATAGTTTTGCAATCTGGTTTGTAGCAAAGCATGCTATCAATGTGGTTTGAAGTGTAAGTGTTTTTATAAACAGTTATACAAATAATAGATATATAATCAAGGAAGAAGAATTTTAAATTCACACACAAATTAAATTATCAAAATAATGGAAATTTGAATAAAATAATTTGTTCTAATGATCAGATTTTGACGAAATTGAAATGGGACCACCTTGGACTTTTACTCTTTCAAACAAAATAAAAATTATCAAAGTCGATGCACATTTACAAGAGTTATGCGTGAACAACATAATACATACATACGGGTCGAATTGATAACCTCCTCCTTTTTTTAAGTCGGTTAAAAAAGGTGCAACAATGAAATTAAATTTGCGTTAAGCCACGCTTGATAGAATAATCCATTGGCTGCAAATCCAATTACGTAACTTTAAAAAGGTTGGCGTTTTAAAAGATCCGGCTTTTTTTTTTTTTTTTTTTTTTTTTTCTTTCAAGTTTTGCGCAATACGCGCTTATGAAAATCTTTGCCACATGTTAAAAAAAATTATGACAACACATCTGATGAACGGTACTTCTTTTCTATTTTTTTAACAGTGTATATGAATTTATATATGATATTTTGTAATTCTATCATTTAATTTGCTCTTTTTTTTATATTGTAATTGTTAACCCTATGTTCTCAGCAATATCACTCAGACTAATCCCTTTGAGGGAAGTCCTAGTATAATCTGAATTTCAGGTACTTTTTTAATCTATCTTTTTAACTTTATCTAGGCTAAAATGATAAATAAACAAATATTGTTCCATTGGCTACCATTGTCATTTAAACATTTTTTCCGTACATTGCAAGTATTGCTTTTTTACTTATAGTAAAATAAGTGCAGTTGAAAAATATATAATATTAAATCTTCTTTTGTCCGTTTGATTCATACTGAAAAACCATAAATTTACTAATTGCTAAGTACAAGATTCGTGCAATTTTCTGCAATAGGATTCACCATCAAGTGTCCCTTTCAAATATAAAATAAACTTTCAAAAATATAGTAAATACGCCAATTGGGTGACCCACTTACGGAAGATCAGTCCACTATCTTTTAAAACTCATCAATGAGAAGAAAAGATATGCAAAAAAGAAAAAAAACTAAAAAGAAATGACGAATTAAAAAGAATATCGAAATTTTTTTTCAGAAAGCAATTTTTATTGCAAAATGTTTTCTTTTGTGATAGTAATACCGCATAACTGTATGCATTTTCTTAAGAATAATCTTTAGTTCTTAACATTGAAAGCAGTGAATATTTCTATAAGGGAAATTGGAGATATGTTAAAAAAATAAAATTTAATTACACTAAAATTTAAATATTTGACTCCTTTTTTTTATAATATCAATTGCTATTTATATAATTTACATTTCAATATAAAAAATTGCTCCAAAAATTCTGTCATACACTTGAAAAAACACCATTGTTGTGAACATCGCTGGGACAGATGTCTATGTCTTTTTGGATTAAAATTAAATTGTTTGGCGACAAAAGTAAAATCAAAATCGTAAATAAACAAATAACATGTAAATCACAAGTACAGTAATTTTTATAGTTGCACCTGTTAGTTTCTTCTGCAAGTCACATGATGGAGGAGTTAGATGAAAATAAAAATTAAATTCAAAATAAAGAACAACTCAAAAACAAAATTATTACTCAGATTTTACCTAATCAAATTTTCAGATTCATTTTTCATAACTGAACGCAAAAGATAAATCGCCAAATATTGTTTGAACTGCAATGTGTCACATTGAATAATTTTTAAGCGTTATGGAAAATCCCTTTCATGTTTAAGTTAAATATGTTCGTTTTATAATTTGACCTATCATCAAAAACGTTTTTCTTTTTCGTTTTTCTTTTTTCTTAAATAAAATTAACAACAGTTTGTTTTGTCTTCGAAATTTATAGCAGTTTCAATTATATTTTACAAACGATAATGTTCGCCAACAAATGACCAATGGTAACCTTTTCGTCTAAATTAACAGAACTTTTCATCATAATTCTATAACTAATGTGCGTAGTACGATATGTTATATACTAAAACCTTCCCTGAAAAATTATCTATCTAACGGGGCAAGTGCCATTAAAATCAATTCCGCAGAACTCGAGTTATAAGCAGTCGGGCCGAAATTTTCGTTTGTGTTATATATATGTATTAGCAGGCTATGCCCGCTGCGCTGGTTCATTTTCCAAAAGAATCTTTAATCAAACGAAATGGTGACTTCGAACATGTATTTTAAAGTAATATGGAACTTCGCCTGGAAAGTACTTCCGCATCGCTGAATACAATGCGAATTCTATTGTGCTATTATCTTATCTTATGCGTTAGATAAAATACGTGCTATTAAGAAGGAACTTTTTATTTTATCATTTATAGTACAGTTTGACAGAGAAAGGTGGCCGTTATAACCAATATAAATTAAAATGTTCTCTAGTCATCATACTACTAAAAAAAAGAAGATTACAATCATTGCAGAGATTGGACATTGAACTTAAATAATGTTCGGGTTATTCATTTTTGTTTGTTAGTTCTTGAACTCTGGGCCTCCCAGCTTGGATCGTGTGGTTCTGGTAGCTTAAATACAATCTCACTCCAGGTTACATTATATTTCGTAATATAGTCATCTTCTGGCGGATCTACCACAGTTTTTTATCTTTGGATTCCAGCAGGTTAAATGCAGTGAAAAACTTCAAAAAATATGTGGACACAAAGAAAAGTGTTTAACTTTCGTATTTAAAAGAAACGTGAATCATAAAAAAGGCAATTAAAGCTGAATTGTTTGAATAAAATTAAAATAATGTCATTTTCACTGCCTTATCATTTTATATACCAGTTGCAGTCATGTAACCATTAACCTGAAAAAAATTCAATCCCTGATTCTGGTAGAAAAATAATCCACTAGTTTGCATCCAATAAAATCTTCTTAATTTTCCGTTTTTGGGTCCACAACCAAGTTTGAAGTCAAACATTAGACTTTTTGCAACGATATGATTACAAATGTACCAGGGTTGGCTACAAAATGATGTTAATTACGCACCAAACTGCTTTCCATTAAATAATATCAAATTGCTGCTGATTGAATTATAAATCTCTCACCAATAAAATTACTTGAAAATGATAAATAAGTTATGCAAAATTTTTAGTAATAATCTTTATAGTGAATATTTGAACCGAAGATTTTTTTTTCATTTCTCTAGTAATAACACGGCAAATAAATAGGCTTGCTATTTCTTTTATTTTCAAGATTACATTATTCATCAGTCTATTGTCTAAATAAACACCATAATACTCATAATTATTAATTTGTCACTAAGTTTAGTGGCTAAAGCTGTTCGTCTATCGAAATTGTTTTATAATGATCGAAATTTTATCTAATCTGAATTCCAGGTACATTTTTTCTTATCTAAGCTAAAATGATAAATCAGCAAATAGTGTTTCTTGGCCACCATTGACATTTAAAAATTTTTTGTCGTACATTGCAACTATTGCTTTTTTAGTGATTAGTAAAATAACTGTAGATGAAAAGTATATAATAGTAAATCTTCTTTTGTCGTTTGCTTCATAATGAAAAACTATAAATTTACTAATCGCAGAGTACAAATTTTGTGTAATTTTCTGCAATCGTATTTACGGTCCAGAGCTCCCTTCAAATATAAAAGAAATTTACAACAAATAGTAAATACGCCAATTGGCGTGTGACCCGATTACAAAAGATTAGTCCAATGTATTTTAAAAGCCTTCAAAAAGAAGATAAGGTATGCAAAGAAAACTGTAATGAAATGAAAGGTGATTTTTTTTTTAAAAATGTGTTTTAATAATTTGTGTGTGGCGGACATTTACACTAAAATTTAATTATTTGACTCTTTTTTTTAGAATATTAACTCTTATTTTTATAATTTACATGTGTATTAAAAAAATGCTTCAAAAATGTGGTCGTACACTTGAAAAAACACCATTTTTATGGACATCTCTCGAACCAATGTCGCGCTTATGCTTTTTTGGCTTAAAGTCAAATTGTTTGGCGACAAAAGAAAAATCAAAATCGTAAATAAACAAATAACATGTAACTCACAAGTACAGCCATTATTTTTATAATTATACCGGCTAGTTTCTTCTGTAAGTTACATGATGGAGGAGTTAGATAAAATAATAAGAAAAAAAATAAATCAAAAACAAAATTGTTACTCAGATTTTATCTAACCAGATTTTCAGATGCATTTTTCTGAACCTGACGCAAACGATAAATCGCCAAATATTGTTCCAACTGCAATATTTCACATTGAATATTTTTTTAAGCATTGCGAACATTACTTTTCACTTTTAAATTAACTATTTTCGTTTTATAACATTATCTCTCATCGTTTTTCTTTTTTTCCCATTTTTTAAAAAACGTTTAGATAAAATTAGTTTTTTTTACTAATTAAGCTTATTACTAAGCTTATTATTAAGCTTTACTAAATAGTTTCTAAATGATATAGCCGTTTCAATTCTTTTACCAACAACAATAGTCGTCAAAAAATGACCAATGGTAACATTTTCGTCCAAAATAACAGAACTTTTTATCCTAATTCTGTAACTAATCTACGTAGAACGATATGTCATCTACTAAAACTTTCTCTGAAACAATATCCATCTAACAGTGCACGTTTCATCAAAATCCTTTCGGTAAAACTCAAGTTATAAGCAGTCAGAACGAAATTTCCGTTGGTATTATATATATATAATAGTAGATGATTCATACACGTCCTTATTGTACAAGATTTAGAAAATCCCAATACGTTGCAAAAATGTTACAGAAAGGTATCTAAAAAAACAAGTTCGGTGTAATTTTGTTAAATGATATTTAAAATATAATCTAGTATAAAAGTCTCTTTTATATTTAATCCACCCTTGTGTAAATATACATAAAATGACTATGATAAAAAAAAATTATAGAATTTTCTGACTTTCATTACCATAATAATAGAAGTCCATTAAAAAGAAAATCAGAAAACTATTTTAATTTATGAGAAGTCATTATTTTCCTTTGTGAATAAAAATATTTTTGTTAGATAGAAAACCCTTGGATTTATGCGTTTAAGATTTCTTTTACGTAATAACTTCAATAGATAATCTTTTAAAAGGACTTTTCCATTTATATGCAAAAACAAAGTATACAAAACAGATTATATTCGAATTTGCATATGTTTTTCAAAATTATTCATTTTAAATAACATAAATAAATAACAAGAAAGAAAAATCATGCATTATGCATAGATTATGAAACACTTTCCAACACATCCAGAATAGTTTATCAAAACATCGCCATTTAATAAATTAAAAAAGATACCTAAGTACACATTTTAGAAAATACATAACACATTTGAAGATCTAATTTCAGCAATTACCATCCATAGCCGGAAAGGTAGTCCAAATCTTTTTGGTAGTCCTGTATATGATTTGTATATATTCTACGTAGTATGCTAAAATTCAGTTTACTAAGAAAAAGCTCAACACAAATAACAATTCACCGTCAGAATTTTTTACCAGTAGACGGAAACGTACATGAGTTCTTTTGTATAGCCCTGTATATTACCTACAGATTTTTATACAAGCTACATATTAAGCTAAAATTCAATTCTGTCAAAAACACGCCTAAAACTACTGAAATCAAACATCTAGAAATCACTATTCATATCCGGCCATGTATCTCCAGTTCTTTGCATAGTCCTGTATATAATTTTATTTATATTTTACAAACATCTTTTAATATAAAAATAAACGAGCGTGAAAATGCATAGCTCAGTTTAAAAACACCTTTAAGCAATTCACGCTCATGCTCAGTAATAATTACGAATGCTTTTGTGTAGCCCTGCATATGATCCATAGGATATATACACCCTACGTTGTATGCAAAAATTCTGTTAAACTTGAATACGAATATCATAAATGAAAACGCATTTCCAGCATTTATTCTTGATATGTAATGCTTCGAATGCAGTACTATATCCGAAATCTTTTGTGTGTCCCTGTAAATGAACGATAAATGTTATTCACATCATATTCTACAGCAAATATTTTGTAGTAAACCTCTGTAATGTATATAAATTTCAGCATGTTTAAAATTCTGCAGCATAATTTAAAATAATCTGCAAACAGTTTACCCCGTATACTATTATATAACCTATTTCTTTTGTGTGACCCTGTAAATGAATGATAATTGCTTTGCACTCTATATTTTATAGAAATCATATTTTTATACAACTCAGAAATTCATATAAATTTCATAATATTTGCAAAAGTATTAAAAGTGAACACAAAATATTTTTTCCCTTAGGCCATAATGTAGCTGAATTCTTTTGAGGTCTTTTGTAAATGAACTTTAAGCTCTACACATAACATATTCTAAAGTAACCTTCTTATAGTGCATCTCAATAATGCATTTAAATTTCATTATATTTCAAATAGTGCAACACCACTAAAATACAATACACCGCAAATGATTTTTTCCCATAGACCGTAATGTAACGGAATACTTTTGAGTGCCCCTGTAAACGAACTATGAAGGCTTGCACACTTCATTTTCAATACCGAACATGCCATAACAAACCTAAATAACATATATCAATTACATGGGAATCTGGGTTTATTTATGCGAGTTAGAGCTCGGACAGATGGACAGACGGACAGACAAACCGAATGCATAAACACTTTTTAACTTTGTTGGAAAGCGTTAAAAATAAAACGAAAATCTAAAAAACGAAACATGATTAGAATTCATTTAAGACATTGTTAAACGGTCACAAGTATACTCTAGCTGTAGCTAATAATACTTATCTTCTTATTAAATTTATTTTTTTTAAATCATAGCAGTTTAGATCGGGGAACCAAAGTTGATCAGCAAATTCTGTTTGTGTCGCGAGTACCGTTTCATACCATTGTTTAAAAGACTAAACGAATACCCCAGATTACATTCCTTGTTTTGTGTGTGTTTAAGTTAAATGGAGCTACTTTTTGCTGTAGCTGTCTTGTGTGGAAACCATTTACATTTTGATTCGAAGATTAAGGTTAGATACTTTAATTCATTCAGAATTTCAATTGTTTCCTTATGTAATTTAAATATTGGACGTCTATTTCACAAAAGATTTTATCCCAAATAATATGTTCTGAGTTTTGGGTTTTTGAAACTAATTTAGCGAGCGACATATGTCTGGAAAGTTCTTTATATATGTATTAGCTAATTTCTCTAGATGCTGTCTACCCTATACTGAGCAGAATATTGCATAGTCATTTTGACAAGAACACAAATAGTTCATTGATTTTATAGTGACCTTGTAACAATTTATTTGCTTTTAGTAACCATAATAAAGGACGTAGACATGATCCTTGTGTTCAACCTTAATAAGTACTTATTTATTAAAATTAAGTTTTTAAATCAAAACTAGATGGAACCCGTCAAAACTTGACGGAAAAATATTACAATAATCATATTAGTAAAATAAGCTTCTTTATTACATAAGAAGGGGTGCTTATGAAACAATCTCTCAAATATTTTATTGTAAAAGTTTTTTTTCCTCCAGTGAATTACAGTACTATTTCCGATGCAAACTCCAAACAAACAATCCGTAAACAAAATGCAAATCAGTTTGACATTACCGCCCTATTCCTCACGTCACAAAAAAAAAAAAAAAAAAAAAAAAAAAACTGAACCTATGAAGTATCATACAAATAGTATATCCCTACGTTCATCTCATATTCAGTCAATAAAAGAACATAGTAAATAAAGCACACATCTCCCTCCTCCCCAACCCCCTGTGATAATGCAACCGAATGAGCTCCTACGATCTCCCCAAATTCGACGTTAAAAAAAAAGTTTTAAAATGTTGTGGTCAAAAATTTTAAAATGTCTTCTTTAATCATTGTTCGTTTCAAATCCATATATTCTGAAACGCATCCATTGTTTTAAGCTAATCAATTTTTATGTAAAGATGATTTTTTTAACACTAATAAATCAATCTGCAGATAAGGCAGATTTTTAATGTTTTCAAGTATAATTTATTTGTATGGTTTCTTCATTCCTTTACATAATCAGGATGATTATTCCTTTTTCATAATTAAGAGAAATAATGTAAATAAATAATTATCCAAGATTATTTTTGATTCTGTTTTCATTAATATATTGTAAATTTTATTGTTAAAACCCCCTGACCGCCGAGCAAAACGGCAAATTTGTAATGCTGTTTTCTCTGTAATTTTTTTTAAATGCTTAAAAAATCTGAATTTTCAAACTTGAGATAAAAAACTTAATTATGTATATAAGTATAATCCTTGAGAGTATCAATCATTATCTGGTCGACCACTTTTCATAACAAAAAACTATCGCCAAACTGTAAAATTAAACGCCAAAAATGCAGTCCGATTTACTTGATGTCAAAAACATTATACGTGTTTGTTACGTCATCAAATGTTTTTAATTCGACATTTGCGTCTTTCATTATGTTTTACTGATTTATTAGTTATTTCATTAATTAAAATAACAATCGTGTCCTTAAATTCTTATATTTTATTTATTTATTTATTTTGATATTCCAATGGCAACGTTCTCCCGTTTATTTGGCGTTACAGATTGGCGATAGTTTTGTGTTATGAAAAGTGGTCGGCGGGATAATAGAGAAGCACCAATATTCTTATTTTTAATCTGAGAAAGAAACAATAATCATGGATTTAATTAATTTTGCAATATGAGATGCAACCAAAACAATTTTGATTAAATCGGTCCAGATATCGCAGACGCACCGGGGTTCATTTTTGGTGCCTAAATGACGATTTTTGCTTTGTATGGCAACCTGGTTTTTATAATAAATTTGAATATATGTGTAAATAAATCAAATAAAATAGGTATATTTATGTTAGCTGGGCGTCAGGGATAACTCTCCAAATCTTGTTTCAATTGGAATCATTTAAATTCCAACATTTTACGTGAGATTTGTTATTCATATTGATATGTTTATGTTTAGATATTTTATTATGATTATATTCTAGCTAATTTTAAGTAAGATTTTAAGATTTTATATTTCAATGTTAAAATATTACCTAGTTGACATTAGCTAATGTCAAAAGTTTGGCGAACCACAGAGTTCAGAGAATTAAACTCTATGCCTGGCAAAAGTGGGAGTTGTCGACTTTATGACGTCATAAGCAAAAGTAAAAGTTTAATTAAAAATTACGCCTAATTAATAAAATTTTCGAACAAACGAATAGTGTTCGCGGCTTTCATGGCTTTGCACGTTTTCGATTGCTACACAACGAGGTTGCTGCATCCAGTGATTTTTTTTTTCTGTTGTCGTTTTCATGGGAGCGAAGTGTTCATACGTGCGTAAGATTGCGGTTTTGAATAATTTCAGGCATTTTTTAGATTGCTACACAACGGGATTCGTTGCATCTAGTTATGTTTTTCTTGGTTTAAAAATACTAATTCCCAAGCCCTTCACAAATACTGGTACACACTCCCGTTTACCAGCTGAGTAGGTAAGTGAGAAAATAGCTTTTCGGTATTTTGTTTTATAAAATGTATGCTGTTAAAAATCATATTTTGTGACAATAATTTGACAATTTAATGTTGATTCTGAATAATTTGAAAAAGCTCATACATGCGTTATAATGATCACGCCATTAACGAGTTTCACGCATTTTTATTTTATTTTTTCAACTTCGAAATGATCGTTAAAATGTTTTTGTAATATTGATGAAATGTGCATATGACGTTGTTTCTTTCAGCTAATATAACCTTTTTAAACGTTTCTTATTAAATTTGCGATGTAAAACATTTATGTTTTATTCAGATAGCAATATATAAAAAAAATATCTGTAATAATCTTGCTATAATCATGCCTCCAAGTGCCATAATTTTGCGCTTAAAAATGAGTCAGAAAATATGTCAGAAAGTTCCGAGTTATGGAACGGGGGAAAATATTTTTTTCAGAACCACTTTAAATGAAAAGTAGTGATAACTATATTGTAAAAAGATAATACAGAAATTAACTGAATGCATTTTTCAAGCATGAATATTTAATACTTGTTATACACAAAGTATATATTATTTATTATTTATTATTTATTTTATTTTTGTCAAATAAAACAAATTTGCATAATTATAGATTTTATTGAGGTATGAATTCAGACTACTGTAGTTCTTCTTTGCTGCTACATCAAGGCCAAATATTTACGCATTTCTAATTAAACGTAAATATACTTTATGACATGCAAATACAGGGTGATTCTTTTTAAAGTTGTGAATGTAAAACCCTATAACGAAAGAACCACTGATTCAAATGACCGGAAATTTCACCAGCATGCTCCCAAAGCAATGGGGATTTTTTAGGCATGGTTAAAAAAAACTTAAAATATCACCGACAGATGGCGCTGTATATGCAGTAAAGTCGGGAGAGGAGCTTGTGCAAGACACACGCACAGTAGATACTCTTCACTCTGTTGTGGAACATGCGGTTTCACGTTTCCAACTCGTAACTGATAACATTGGACAGCGTTAGTTGCGCAGTTCTGTACGAATGTTTTACACCATATTTTTATTTCGTTCTGTTTCTGCAGGTGTTTGCAGTTCCTTTTCCCAATTACTGCATTCTGTATGTTTTTGATATACAGAATGCTGTAATTGGGAAAAGGAACTGCAAACACCTGTAGAAACAGTACGAAAAAAAATATGGAGTAAAACATTCTTACAGAACTGCGCAACTAACGCATACGATTTTCAGTGTGCTGTCCAATCTTTTCAGCTACGAGTTGGAAACGTGAAACCGCATGTTCCACAACAGAGTGAAGAGTATCCACTGTGCGTGTGTCTTGCACAAGCTCCTCTCCCGACTTTACTGCATATACAGCGCCATCTGTCGGTGAGATTTTAAGTTTTTTTTAACAATGCCTAAAAAATCCCCATTGCTTTGGGAGCATACTGGTGAAATTTCAGGTCATTTGGATCAGTGGTTCTTTCGTTATAGGGTTTTACTTTCACAACTTTAAAAAAAATCACCCTGTATATGAAACATGCATATTATGAATAAACTGATACAATTTTAATGTCTTACTTTACGGCGCATCAGTTAGAAGAAGCTAAAAGTTGAAATCTCGATTCTGTACCATTTTTGGTTTCAAAAGTTAATAGCAATATTTTTTAATACAGATTTTTTTTAATCAAAACTTTCCGGTCAAATCAGGCAGAATATATTTATGTTTTTAGCACTTTCCAACCTAGTTGAAAAGTGCTTATGACTTCGGTTTGTCTGGCCGTATGGCCGTCTGCCGTCTGCCGTCTGGCCGTCTGCCGTCTGGCCGTCTGCCGTCTGGCCGTCTGTCCGTGCTCTAACTCCCGTAAATATGCTCGGATTGCTCTGCAATTTTTATATGTTATTGTCGTTATCTATAGCATGTTCCCTATTTCAACGGAAGTGTGTAGCACTTATAGTTTTATTACAGGGACACTCAAAAGAATTCCGTTACATTGCGGTCTATGGGGAAAAATCATTTGCGGTTTATTTAAATAATGTTTCACTATTTTAAACGCATTGAAATTTATATATATCACTAAGGTGCATTAGAAGAAGCTTAATATGGAATAGGGTGTGCATAGCACTTATAGTTACTTTACAGGGACAGTCAAACGAATTCCGTTACATGACGTCTATGGAGAAAAATCGTCTGCGGTTTATTTAAATAATGTTTCACTATTTTAAACGCATTGAAATTTATATATATATCTCTAAGGTGCATTACAAGAGGCTTACTACAGAATAGTGTGTGTATAGCAGTAATCGTTCATTTACAGGGACACACAAAAGAATTCTCTACTGTCTGTTAACACTAATTCCTGGAAGTGCGTTTTAAGTTACTAAACGCGATTTTAATTTTAACTCGCTTTTTGTCTATTACGTGGTGTGTATAAATTCTGTAGATCCTATACAGGGCAGCACAAAAGTTCGCGAACACATTTCCATTTATTGACAGAAACTCCAGAAAGATAATTTTAAACTGTGCTACGCGTTTCCTAACTAAACTAAAATTTAGCATCCTAGCATATACAAATCTATAGATCATATACAGGGCTGAATAAAAGTATTCGGATATTTTTCCGAATATTGTATCTGTTGGAAATTCCTGAAATTATGTTTTTAAATATGTTATGCGTTTTCCAAATTGTTTACTTAGATGTTATCTTTTAGCTTATTAAACGGTATGTTTTGTAAAATTATTTTGGAAGCGTTGGAAAGTGCTACATAATCTATGCTTGACGCATGATTTTTCGTTCTTTTTTTATCTCGAGTGAAAATTCATTTTTCAATATCAATGAAAAGGTTTGAATAAGCTTTGTAACAAATAATGTTTTTTCCACGAGTCTGAACAATTTACGTTACATTTATTTTATTGAATGGACTTCTGTATAGTATCCGAAATATTTTGAATTTCTAAAAGCGCGTCTATGCACACACTGTCTTTCATATCATTATGTAAATATAGATATATAGATTATAAAATAGATTAGATGTTCTATTAATTTAACACCATATTGTTTTTTCGATATTAAACCCTTGGGTCTGTCTTTCTTCAGACCTCAATTAAAATACTTCTCTTACCTAAAATGCCGACAAAGGCTTCTTTTCGATGTTGTGCCAAAATTCTCACACATTCTCTTGTACTTCAAGTCTCAATTAAAATCACAAGTAGCATGAATATCAGGGCCAATTATCCCATATTTATCCCATATTTATGACTGTTTAAGTCTATAAATGCATGACTATTCGTATCATATACTCAAGTACAATCCAATTTTCCAAGATTTATTCTCGAGCATCTGGTCTAACATAAAACCCATAAGGATGTAATGCAATAAAGTATCTATTAAAGTGTGCCGGGTCTCTCGTAGGCATTTCTAAAAGGCTACTCAGTCTGATATTAGCAGCCTATGCGGACAAACCTTAGGATGTGCGAAGACTTTCGGAGTAGTGTCTAGTTAGCGTAATGCAATCTCCTAACCACTGCGGGATATCTGCCTATATCTTATTAGTTTTAATAACCTGCTTAAAAGCGACGTAAGTCTCATTAATAAAACACCAACCACGACTCCAAGTAAATTTGTTTCGATTCTTAAAAGTTTGCGGTCTGGGACATAAATGCTGAAAACCGAAAGCGCTAAATACTCAGATTTTATCCAAGGCCGGGTTTCACTCTCGTGTAAACCCTTATTTTGGTATGAGTGCTTTTGCATTTTATTCTAAATTTGGATAATATTTGGCACTCTGACAGCAGGCATTTTACTTTAGCAGAAATTATTTGGATGGACTTTATTTGCAAAATTAATCTTACAGTAACACTACATATATATAATTTTTAAGATGTTAATCAAGAATGGCATACCCCGTCATTATCAGAGTGCCTACCGGTTTCGAAATTTTAATATCCCTATTTCCGAATATTAATTTGTTTCTTATTTAATCTAAGCATTTTGCTTTTAAATAAGACAATTTTTACTATTCGGAAATAGTGATATTCAATTTTTGTACCCGGCAGACACCTTAAACTAGGTTTTCGATTATTTCTATCATAGATAGAAATATATAATTATTTTAATTATCATAAATTATTTATTAACAGCAGAGACGTATTCCAACATATGGAATTAAAAAAGTGAGCAGAAAAGTTAACGGTAAAAAATTGTAGATTTATTTCACAATTAATGAAAATTTTTTCTAAGTTTACTTTAATTTTTTATTTTGTTTAATTAAATTTAGAGTTAATTTAAATTTAAAAAAAAAGGCCAAAGTATATTACAAACGTTGAATTTGTCGAAGCAATGTAACATATATATTTATCCGAAAAGCGAAAATTGATTCTGAAGCAAATGATTCGTACGCTGTAAATGTTTAATTTGTGTATTGATGTTGTTAAACTAGCATAAGCGAGAGAAGGCACATTTATTCCGATTCTAGGCACACCCAGGTCCATTGAAAATTTTTCATATTTCGTCGACTTACTCTGAGCCTTTTAAATTTGTTATATCAGGTCGGTTGGCACGCTTAATTTTTTGATTGGCCCTACTGGCTCGTGCAAATTTTTAATCAGCCCCTCGGTCCGTTCAATATTTTATCGGCCCTGACAGTTTTTTTTATCTGCCTGTCCCGACCCGTTAAAAAATGGTGTTTATTTTTCCGGCCCAGACCCGTACGGACCTCTATAGTTGGACTTTAATCCACATCCATTTAAAATCTCATTTTTGTTAATACAGATTATTTTGACATGAAATAGATGATGAATAATGATTTTTGAGGTGTTACCGAAAACAAAACTACACACGATATGGCAACAGTTTTAAAAAGTAAAAAAGTGCTGTGTACCTTAACACCATATTAAAGTGTCTTAACTATTGGTCAATATTTACGAAAGTTAAAGCCTGTAAAGTCCAAAACAGACAGACAAGCACACAGACAGACAAACATATTGTTTTTAGATCCGGATGATTTTGTAACAGGACTATCTGCTGACACACACACAAAAAAATCCCACCCCATTTCTCACGAAAATAAAATGTATGAAAACAAGTCTATACGTTCAAGAGTTATGCGTGAACAGACACACAAAAATACGATGCATACGAATTATATATAATCTCCTTACTTGAAAATCGGTTAATAAAGTCAAATAAATCAGTTTTTATTTAATTTTGATTGTATAATGATTTTATTCAAGTGTATACAGTAATTAAACTTCTAACACCGCACTGTAATTAGTAAGGTGCCAAAACTTTTATACATTATGTCCTTTAGATAATCTCTTCCCATGTCAATTTTTCTCTACTGGTAGCGGCAGTCTTTATGAGTAACCTCAATTATTTTTAAAAAGTATTTATTTAGAAATTACAAAGATAGAAAATTACTATGCTGCATTATAACTTTTATCTTTTTCTGGAAGTTCTTTTATGACTTTATATAAGAAAAATTCAATTACCCAGCCTTTTGAAAAGGTTAATCTAAGATTGAATGATTCAATGAATGTGTTCGCGTTCAAAAGAAAAAAAGCAGATGCAACATGAATAAATCACAAAACTGGTATTCAGGCCGCGCAACTTATGAAAAATGTAACATTTCATTATTCATGCTGTAGAAAAAGGCGGACGCTTGTTTACTGATACAGGAAGTCACATATTTAAGTTGCAAAAGAAAAAGAGGAGAAATCTACGGTAAAGTAATTAATGTGGTAAAGTTTTAAAAAATATATATGATACATTAACGCAAAGATGTTTCAAAATTGATATGTGGTTGAAACCGCTCACTTTGAGTTGTAATTTAGGTCAAAACAAAAGGAAATTATTTTCTTTAATCGTTAAAGGATTTTCCGCATTTTTTTTTTTTTGTTAGCTACTCAAGTATCGTTTTGTTTTGTTTATACAGTTTTCGATTAGTGTGAGTCTAAAAATAAATAATAAGTATAAAAATAAAAATAGTTTTTTTAAACACACTCTGTTATAAGCATTCAATGTTTTACATGCTTGGAATTCATGGTGTTCCAAAAACTGCATAAGTTAATTTGGCGTGAGTCTCGATTATGGAAAGTTCACCACTTTCATTAACTCTTGATAGAAGGAGGAAAGTAGCAAATTTATTTGAAAAATTATATTTTGTACTCTGCTTCTTTAGTATGGTATGGCAACAGTGGAAAAAAAGAATCATTTAAACTATATATTCATAATTTCTGAATTTTGTCTTAGTGTATAATCATAATTTAATTAATATTAATATATTAATTCATAAAAGCATATTTTCTTAAAAATGTATTACATTCTTTATTTTTTATTTATATTTTAATTTCTACCTTTCAATGTTTAAAATATTTAATTGTTGCCGTTTTGCAGCCAGTTGATCTGTTTTAGCGAGAGTGGTATGGCGCAGAATTCAATATATAGTTCACTCAAATTAGCTTTTTTTTCTGGACATAATTCCCAAAGTTTTGAAACTTCGTACTATTGTTTTCGAGGGTCTACTAATGAATATACTAAAAGTCTTGTAGGAGGGGGTGAGGCGTGAGCGGGTGGGGGAGGGAGGTAAAAGAAGGTACTTTTTTTTGTTTTTTTTTTTTGTTAATATCTCGTAATCTATAAGTCCTACAGAAAAAATTGCTCTTGCCAAAAATAAAGCCAACTAAATTCTCTACAAAAAAGGTTTTATTATTTTTTTTTCTCTAGAGTCCACAGTTCGCGAGATAATCACATACAAAAAAAAATTGCCAGAAGTCACATCAGCGCCAGAGAGCGTGTCAACGGCCCTTACATTATGATTACGTAACTTAAACTTAAACGTTAATTAATGTTGTGGTCAGGTGAATGGAAGCATGAACAATAACTTCATCAAATGACATTTTTTATTAACTAAAACCATATAAAATTGAAAAATGCCTAAAATACAATATTATATGAATGGACAATATACTCAAGTCCACGATCATTTTGAATAATCCGGCTTCAATGGGAAATTTCAAAATATGTTGATTTACATTCTATCTTCCATTAGGACATCTTCCTCAACAGGTAGTGGAGTGTTTGAGAACTCTCCACGGCAGTAGTGGCAGGTGGCAGTGCCTGTGATTCCTGTTTTTCTGCATCCAGATTTGTGTCCACAGCCGCTTGTACACTAAGAGAAGATGAGTTTTATTACTGCCTCGGGGGCAATAGGATCAGTGATTGTGAAATGTACTAAAGTATGATCGAGCTTACGTGTCCAACCTCAAAGCGCAGGAGATAGATCATTTCCCTGCCACAGCTGTATCTGATGATGAGTGTTGCATCGCTGCTCCTCCTGTGGGAGGTAGGGATTTAACTCTGGTCTCATGTTTGAAATGGACTTTTCGAAGGCATGAAACCTATGTAAGTTGAGTGCGTTGCAGTATGTTGAGCTCCATATATATTCAAGAACAACTAACTAATATTTGCCACCTGCTGATGTGACGAGTTTGGGTCACAAAACACTGAATTTACACATTCCAATGATTTTCGGCGCATCAACAGTTTGCAGATAGCAACTTTCCCTTTCCTGTAACAAGATAATGTTGTGTCACAGCCTGAGAATGAATGAGTAAGTAGTATGATAGGTTTGAGGCCCTTTCGCTGCTGTTGTTGTGACGAAATTAGCTGAGTTTCAACTTTCACTTTACCTGTTTTGTATAAATATATATTTTTATCTGAAGGGGTTAAGGCAGTGAAGAAAACAAGTATATCCACATGCTGCCCAAAAATAGTAACCTTGTCACTCTCACTCAGTCTATCTGATTTTGAGGATCACTAATGGCAATATATTCTTCAAAATGTTTATCAACTGACGTTCTCAGGTTCTCACTAAGCATCTTTAATTTTGTTCAGCTACTTTGGTACTGTTTAGATTATCAGTGTATCCATAGTAAACAATTTTGAAGCTCTTTGCACAATATTGTTTCTTAACGTACTTTACGTAAGTGCTGCAAATATCCTGTATTGTTAATACTTTCTTCCACACCACCTTATGTAACAGGAAGCCACCATCCACAACAATTGTTTTTTGTTGGATATATATTATTTCATCCGATTGTTCAAATATTTGATACAAGGCCCTTTTCTTTGTCTTGCGCATTCCGCAAGTAAAAAGAGAGAGCGGATAAGGAACCAATTTATATTTTAGGTAATCTTCTAGATCATCACTGCTACGTTTACAGAAGGAAATACATTGGAATATAACAAGAAAGTTCCACAGTTATAGTATAGTGGTATCATGAAATTTGATTGAATTGGACATACTTCTGAGTGGTTGTGCTATATCTTTCAGAGTTAGTTTCACGCCTGAGAAGCATTTCTCAGACACCTGGATCATCTTTTTACTCCTGATTTCCAAAACTTTGAAGCAGGTGACAATTTCATCTCCAATAACCCCAGAAGCTATTGATATAATTTTATCTATCTGAGAAAAGGGCGGAAAATTTGTTTTTAAAATTTCGCAGCCCCTTATTATTAATATTATTATTAAGAAACTATATTAAATGAGTTATGTATTGAATATGTTTATGTGTAAACAGTTTGGTATGTAATACGAACTTATCCACATCTATTACATGCACTATGCCTACAGGAGTTTTGTGTATTTATAGTATTAAGTATAATATTATATTATATTATATTATAAATACTTACGATAAAATTTTCAAAGCATAATCACAATATAAAAAACTGGAAGATCACTGTTAAAGTGGTATGTACACGATAAAACACATGAGACAAGTCGAATCGCACTGTGAGCCTACCATGATAAACTGGATGAGGTTCCAGGGGGCTGGTCAAACCCTTTGTTGTTTCAAACCCCCTCGCACCCCTCTCCCATCTTTTTTTTATTGTAAGTGGGTGATGAACCCCCCGTGGTGAAATTCACTCACCCTCCTTTGTAAACAGCTGTTGCCGGCAGCTTAGGGCGCAATTCTTTTTGCCTCCCCAATGTATATCCACCCAGTTATCTTGTAAACTAAAAACTGTCGAGGAAAAACTAATAGAATCTTTTTTGTAGAAAATTTATTTGTCTTTATTTTCGGTAAGAGCAATTTTTTTCCGTAAGAACCTATATATTACAAGATATTAACAAAAAACAAAAAAGGTATCTTCTGAATTAAGGTAAACTCCCTAAATAATGTAATCTGTTTCCATAAGGTAAACCCTCCCCCCTAATCCATCAAGTATTTTGATATGCTCATTAGTAGACCCTCCCGAACAATATTGTAAAGTTTCAAAACTTTGGGAATTATGTCCCAAAATGGTCCAAAATCTGCCTAATTTAACTGGACGAATAGCATCTGTAACTTGAATACTGTTGTATTGTAACCCTAAAGAATGTTGGGCTATTTATCATTTGCGTCCGGCTAACGGAAAAATTGCTTAAAATTAATTTATTAGTGAAATTAATTTATTATTAATAATATGATAAAAAAATTCAATTAATTAATTATTTATTAGTTATTTTATTATTAAAGTTCTAAAACTATTAAAATATTGTACTGTCATCGGAAAAGCGCACCTGTGTAGATATTTATGATAATTCTAGAGTATCGGTAGATGAGGGCAAAATTGGCTACAAAATTCCATCTTCACATACGTAAACCAAGTTAAGTTAACTGAAAGACTGTAATAAGGGATAATAATAAAAATATCGATAATGAAAACAATTTTCTTAGAAAATTTGATTTCAAACACTTTATAGATATTTGATAATTTTAAAACAGCTTTAAAGGTATGCAGCAAATTATGTTATTACATGTTTAGAATGTACCTAGTATACTTTAGAAATTTCTTTGCGACATAAGCTTAGCTCCCCTTCAATAAATAGATAAGACATGTACAGTTACATGCAAATATCGAATGCCCATCAGTGTGATTTGCAATTGTTTGTTCAACATTAAAAGGATATCAGAAACATGGGAACAAGCAATGATCAACGAAAAATACCTCTTCAAAAAAGCTATTATTATTAATTACAATTCTTATCATTTGTAATGGTGTGATACAATTTTTTAATTCAAGATTGCAATTATTAATATATATAAATAGCTATATTCATTACGTTATTTTGATTTTTCGATGCCCTTTTCTATATTAATTTCTTTACACTGTAAACGCACATCTTACAATTAACGACTGTTATTTTTTTTAAGTATTTATTTATAGGAATTACATTTCTTGAAAGTGATATGACCCATTCATACTTTTATATTTTAGGAACTATTTTTATAACTTTATTTAAGAAGAATTCGATTACTTAGCTTTTTGAAAATATTAATCAAAGATTGAGTCAGTCAATGAATGTGTTCGCCTTGAGAAGAAAGAGCGGTCACAACATCAATAAATGTCAAAGCTGGTATCCCGCCCTCGCAAACTATTAAAAATGCAACGATTCATTATTCTTTGCGGGAGAAAAAGGCGGACGCTTTATACTGATAGAAGAGCCATATTTTTAAGTTGCAAAAGACAAAGAGAATAAATCAATGGTTTAAGTAATTAATAATGTTTTCTTTTAAATTAAATATTAATTCATTAACATAAATGGGCTTCCAAATAAATATTAGGGTCGAATCAGGTCACTTTCAGCAGTAATACATGTCAAGCACCAAAAAATATTTTTATTAATTTTGAAATAATCTTCAGCATATTTTTTTCGCAGCACATTAGTTCTTTGTCTATAAAATTTTCATTATGTGTGAATATAAATATAAATAAGAGATAAAAAAAAATGTTTTAAGCATTTCAGTAATGAAAATTTTTATATTGATAAAGTTGATTTGCAACTGTATATATATCTTTGAGAATTTTAAAACATATTTTAAAATATGCAGTGTGTATTTAATACTTAGTCAATTCATTTTAAAAGTATTTTTCTAAAAGAATCTCCATTCTCTTTAAAAGTACAGTAAACTATGTTTAAGGCGGAATCGATTGGGACGGAGAAAGTTTTCCACCTTAGACGATGTTCCGCCTTATACAAATCAGTAAATAATAAATAAGTAAAAAAATACATGTGCCGCACATTGATGAAAAATCCTGGCCAAATAGGTATAAATTAAAATTTGCTCAACAATTTAAAAAAGCGTATTTTATAATAGCTATCTAACTGGTGCATCAATCTATGTGTATTTCAGGAGTATGAGTCATATCCGGTGGCTCCTAGCCTCAGTTAAATGGAAAGTTTCAACGTGAAAAAACGTGTTTTTTTTTATGTTTCATCTTTGTTATTGTGTTTAAATGTTATTGTGTTTAAATGTGACATGTCCATTTAAATAATTTTATTTTTCATATAAAATAATTAAAATATTTAAAAAAAATAATTTTCAATAAAAAAATAATTTTCATAAAAATAATTAAAATTATAAATGGGTCAATATTAAACCTTTTTAGATCTAATTTATTGAAATATATAGTGTATTGAAATATATTATCTAATATATTCAAAGCTTTTTAAACCTGTGTCAGGGTTTGTCGTACCATTTTTGAATTATAATCGTATTAGTTATAGTTTTGAAGGCAATTTAAAAAACAAATGTTCCGCATATTGTTGCCATTTTTAGATATAAATGTTTTTTGGAAGTACTGCAAATCTATTAAAAACACTCAAAAACCAACATCTCTATAGTATCTGGACTCAACTTTGGTAAATACTAAATGCAAGTAATATATATATTATATGCATCGGTTTTTATAAATAATTAAACATTTATGTGTATTAAAATTAACCACATTTAATTAAACATTAATTGTAAATAAAACAAACCTATCAACAATTAATTTCCTCATATAAACAATAAACAATTAAGTAAACATTGTACAGGGTATTCTAAATGATGGACCCATTTTCAAAAAACTGTATTTATTAAAGTACAAATCCAAAATGAACAATCTTTATACCAATGAAAGAGGAAGTTTCAAAGTTTTTTTAAGACATTATAAATGTTCAACGTGTTCACAGTTTCCTGCACGGCAAACATCTACGCGATAGCCAAACTCGTCCCACACACGTAAAAGCATATGTGCTGTTACTAAGTGCACGGCTTTCCAAGCGGTGATGGTTCCAGAGGCGGCCGGTAGCGCTCGCGCGGCAATAGGCCGCGATTTCGTTTCACTGTCAGTTGTGAGTGAGATCGCTACTGTGGAGCACAAGGTTTTCTGCGTTCTTGAGTTCGCAAGAAGTGAGTCGCAAATTGCAGTGCAGCGGTTATTTCGTACCAGATTTGCTATTAAAAAAAACTTTGAAACTTCCTCTTTTCATTGGTATAAAGATTGTTCATTTTGGATTTGTACTTTAATAAATAAATTTTTTTGAAAATGGGTTCATATTTTAGAATAACCCTGTATAATATACTTATTTAAATAAATACATACATACATTTATTCATATATAACATTAATTAAGTGAATTTACTAAGATAAGTCAACAGCAATGGTTTTAACTTTAAAACACATGAAAATTAATTTTGGCCAGGATTTTGCGTCAAATACTCCACTGTGCGCCGCCCGTATAGATTTCAAGTTCGTAAATTTCCTTACCATTCTTTAAACTGAATTTCTTAAACAAATTAGATTTGCGTTTAAATTTATTCTTTTAAATATTCGTGAAAACATTATTTGTACACTAATATAAAGAATACCAATACGAACTTGCTACAGTTCAGATATTTAATGTAAAACATTTACTTTAACAAAGACAATTATATGCTTCATTTTTCACGTAACAGTTTAGAGAGTCGAAAAATAATTTTCTACCGATGTACGTTTTTTCTTTTCTTTCTGTTTAAAAAGCATTCTGCACTATCACAATCTACGTCTGGTATTATCGGTTGAATAATTTCAAACAATATATATTTATGAAATAAATTTTTGGAACAATCAGTAATTGTCACCTATAAAGTTTTTAACTGAAATCGATTGCTAGAAGCTTTAAATATGCAAATCCAAAATTACAGCTCATTGAGTAGTTCTTGAGTTATAACTACAATATTTTAAGCATTGCAATATGTTTTGCAACGATTACAAATGATTTTAACATTAGGCGTTCTAAACTTTAAACCTTCATATTTCCTAAATTATTTGACAAAATGACTCTCCGTTTCGTATTCGCCGGTAAACTATGCCGAACAATTCAAACATGTTGTCCAATCTAGGTGTTCGTATTGAAAATTTCAGAATTTGATACAATTTCACTGTGAAGTAGACCGTCTACGCTTTTTTAAGCATGCATTTAAAAAATGCATAATTTCCGGTCAAATAGCTATTATTACTTTTTTTCTGAATTAATTTGGGCAATCAAAATGCATGTAGTGCTATCTTTTTTTTTCTTTTTTGAACGACTTTATTTTATACATTTGAAGGCGTTCTGATTTGTTTAAATTCCACCACTGTCTTCAACGTTTTCAGAAACGTTGTCGTCTTCATTTACACTATCATTTTCTTCTAGTTGTTCAATTGAATTTTGGTCATTTTCTGAGGAACGAATGAGAAATCTGGCTTTCCTAAAACAGTAAGCAATATTTTCCTGCAACAAGTCTAAGCAAGATTTGGCAATCTATTTGAAAGCATCTAAAACATTTATATTTTTTGTGAGTTCGATATCTGAACAGTAATCACCTAAAGACGGAATGATGACCACAACATATATATTTTGTAGTGAGTTTTAATTATTTTTATAGATCCCTGATCCGTAAATTTCGTTACTGCAGTAGTATTCACTGGATGAACATACAACTTTATATTCAACAGTTTGGTTTCGGTATGAAAAAGTAATTTATCGAGAAACAACAAAAATTTTCGATTTTCTTTAGTAATTCGGTTATTAAATTCTGTCAGACACTCTTCCATTAAGGCGGTTGAAACTAGATTTTTTTTCTGAAATGTTTGCGTTACAGACGATTTATCAATGTTCACATTCTTGAAACATTTCAGCTTTTTCAATTTCCAAATCAGTACCATCTTTTCTAAACTTCCTTCCAAATTTGCGCACAGTTGCACGTCATTTATCGTGGCATTCACTTCTTCTTTTTGCACGAGACTAACTAGGAAAGGTCCCCAACTGCCATATCGGGATTTTGTTGAAAGTGGTGTCGTTGGAAAGGTCTTACTATGGGGATCAAGGAAATGTATACAACTACCCGTCTGAATGCAACTGGTGAAAAGTTATAAGACGATGTATTTTTGTCATTTATTGATTTCTCCAGGTCGCTATCTATGCAGGAAAGACACTCTGTGTGCTAGAAAAGAGAGTTGACGGACTACAGAGATTACTGAAAAGACAGTTTATGCTTGGTGGAAAAAGTAACTTCACGGATGGTAGTGCATTTCTGAATAGAAATGGCTGAAGCACGAGTGTTTCCAACACCAGGTACACACAATGAAAGAGGGTGTTTCGCAATTGTCACAGGTGTTATTAGTTAAGTTAAAGCATGACTGTTTAACTGATTGAAAGACGTAATCCGTGTCTCTAATTAAAGCCTTTTGAAAGGCATACTGACGCATGTCATCGAAGATGGGCGAGGAGAAATGGTTATAGGCCAACTTATGTAATTTTATTATGCTTTCTCTAGTGGTAATGTGGACATCTCCACAAACAGTATGATGAGTTTTTGAATATTCCACTATTCTCATTATTAAGTACTTGTATTGTTGAAACAAATAAACGTCTAGCGGCTGAAGAAATTTTGTCGTGCCCGGTGAGAGAAAAATAGGCTCCACATTGAATACAAATTTCTCAATGCATAAACATAGATCCGTTTGGACACTCCAACTATTCAGCACTACGATTGTTTCCTGATCGCCAATCGATTATTTTAGTTTATCGAAGTATGTCGCAGTTATTTGTTTTGTGCTCTTTCCTGACTTGGTGCATGTAATGAGCAAATTTGAGGATGATATTCGTTGTACATTTTTAATAACTTTGGGACCCACTGACATTCCTGTGTTACAAGTAGTAAAGATCTCATAAATTTTCCAGCGGCGTTAACGCACATTTGCACGGTATAGGAATGAGTCGTTATGTTTTTTACTGATTACAGATGCACCCACGTCTTTAGCTCCCTTCATATCGAAAGTTCTGTTAGATACAATCTCGTATTGGGCGCCACTTTGATAAGTGTTCAGGACGTTGGACGGTGAACTCAATAATTTTTTTTTCAAGTTTTCCCGGGATTCATCGATCACATGTTTCAAAGACACTTCCGGAAACAAATCTCTTTTTGTTGCGATTTGTGTCATTTTTCCACTTGTTATTTTATGTGCCTGTTTGAAATTCTTGATGAAGTGTGAGCTTGCTGTGAATCGAGAAATTCCAAGCTCCAATGATTTGTTAATGGCCCGCATTTTGAGGTCCCTACCATGATCGGTGGCACATGACTCATTTTCAGGAGCAATGATTTGTTGAAAACGTTGGATGGTTTAAAATTAACAGTAATAAACAGTAAAATAAGGAGTAATACGCGACCGCGCATGCGCGGCAGTGTATTACTGCTTATTTTATGGTTTAATACTGTTAATTTTACGGTATAACACTGGAAGCTGAGATGCCAGTATTTTATCATAAAATAAATAATTTATTTTTGCACTGTAGTAGAACTGCTAAGTTCTGATTGTGCTTGTTAATATTATGCAACATAAAAAAAAATAATTATATTCAAAGTAGACTTTCTTCACTCTCAAAATCAACGGATTTCAAATTTCGTTGATCAAATAAATTAATAATAACAAATTTATACTGACATTAAAAGATATTTATTGTGAATTGGTTAAAAACATAAATTTTATGTTAATTTGTAATAAGATTTTTTTTTCAACAAATTGGGCCTGCCGCACTTTTAAAATCAACGCCTCATTTATTTATTTTTCAGTATTAGTTAATAATAAAAAAACTAGTCGTTGGGGGCCACCGTAATACTTACCCATCATGGATATGCAAAATGTAAAATATTAAAATAAAAAATGTGTAAATTACTTATAAAATGCATTGCAATTCGAATAAAATCATAGATGACGTCCTAAACTTTAAAGGCTCGACTACTGAATTGCTTAAAAGAAACATCCTTATAACACCAAAAACAATAATCCTATTAACTAGCTGTTTATTGCATCTGATTAAGCGTCTCATTTCCAATTAAAATATATCTTTGAATTGAAATTTGGATGAAATACAGGGTCATGAAAAATCGAAGAGTGTGGCAAATAGGATTACAAATATCTCGGAAACTCATTATCTGATCAACTTAATGTTTTATGCAAAATTTATGTTTTTTTTATTGTCTTTTATATTCACTCCTTAAAAGAAACAATTTCGAAAATTTTTATATACCTTTTATCAGAATGTATATTTCGAGAGTCCGAAAAAAATAGTTCCGGATAATCGAGGTTACTGAAATTCAATAAGCTTCTTCCCATTATTACATACTAAGTACATACCAAATTTAAGTCTCTCTCTCAATTTTTTTGGATGATAGAGATTTTACAGACACACAGACACACAGACATACAGACACACAGACGGACGGCAAAAAAAAAAAAAATCTCTAAAAATATGTTTTTCAGAATCTTCAGTGTCTGAAACGTGTAAATCCGTCAAAAAAAATTTCGATTTTCAAAACGATTACAAGACTTACCCCTATACTACGTAAGATGGGTAAGTAATAATTGAATGGGTGTCTGGAAGAATGGCCTATGTTACAAATTAAAAATGTTTACAGAAATGAGGAGAAAACTATTGATGTCATTGATTAGCAATGTCCTGAGTACCTAATCCTAGTGCAACATAGGCTCTTCTTCCTATATTAATTAACCTTCACTCTTGTCTTCATGCTGAGCTTTGACGAATAAGGTAAGGAAAGTAATAATATTATTTTTATTTTATTGTTTTAATTTTTTATTTATAATAAATAAACTTGTGTATTATGAAATTGCAACTTTTAACACTGGGTAATCATAAATAATTCCGGACTTTTCCAGCAACAACAAAAACAACTTTCCAAAATTTGTAACATAAGCCCTTCTTCCAGACACTCATTCAATTATTTACTTTATTTACTAGTAAATTTACAGATCAGGAGCCTCAACGTCAGCTCTGAAAATCAATGTTTTTTTTAATCTCACTTTTCATATATTTAGCATCTTACAATCCGCAATTTAATTCTTTTTTAATATTACATACATATTTATAGGCATATAAAACAATTCAAAGGTTTTCAGAAGTTAGAAGCGTTAAATTAAACACGGCTTATGCAATGATATTATGCAATGAAATTCGTATGAACTTCTTATTCATGTAACTTTTTAGATAAGGAAAAAAAAATTGGTATTAAAATAAATTCTTCATTTATGTCATAGAATACAAAAATAATTTATTTTCATAAGAAAATATTGCAGCAAAATAGTACGAGTTACTTGAATTTTATTATTTTAATATTCTTTGAAATAGGTTTGCTAAACAACTAATAAGAGCAAAGTAAAAAGAAATTCATTTTAAAATTTGTAAAAAATATGAAAATAAAATGTTTTATCTTTCCCGAGCAGATGCAAAAAATTTTCCAATAATTTAAACTATTAATTTCTAAATTCTAATGAATGTATCATCACATTTTCAAAGCTGTTGGATGTATTTAAAACCTCCATATAAAAAAAATTAGCATTATTAATTTTACGGTTATATCCATTATTGAAATATGCGACTTTCATTTCAGTAAAAAGTGAAATTTGAAAATCGTCTGCATTCCCATAGGAAAGCATTATGACATAAAAAGAAATGTTCTATATTTTTGAACGAATGAACCAAATGTAACTGAAAACCGTACAGCTAATTCCGGGTACCTCACCAGCATGCCCACCAAGAATGAACCTAATAGGACGATTTTTACGGCAGTTATCGGAGAACAGACAGACAAACAGACGGCAACCAAAAACTTTTCGCGTCTCCACAGTAAACCTCAAATGACGTTTCGGCAATTATTATCTCTATGTAATCTCTTTTGCTACATTTAGTTCTTTGTATGAAAAAGCTAATTTCTATAAAATATGTCTATCATTTCTAAAAGATATTTATTTAGAAATAATATATAAAAACACTGATATGTTGCATTCACAAAAGTGATTTTAAAGTGATTTTATGACAATATTAAGAAAATTGCAATTATCCAGGCTTTTGAAAAGCTTAATTGAAGACTGGGAAAGTTATTGAATGTTATCGCCTTGAAAATTCAGCGATATCAATAAATGACAAAGCTGGTATTCCGCCCTAGCAAGCGAAGAAAAAAGTAATAGTTCATTAGTCATGCGAGAAAAAAAGGTAGGCGCTTTAAATTGATAGTGGAGCTACTTTTAAATTGTGAAAGAAAAGGCGAAGAAAATTGCGGTGAAGTAATTAATAACGCTTCTTTTAAAACACAGATTCATTAACCTAAAAATATTTCAAAATTAAATATGCAATTGAAACTTTTAACAGTAACATCTGTCAAACAAAAGCAAATATTTTGTATTTATCCTAAAATAATTTGGCTGTGACTCAGTATAATTTGTTCATAAAGGGGGGCGCTTTATACTTTTGGTGTATTCGTAAGCTTAAGTTACAAAAGAAAAGAAAAATAAATCAGTAAGGAAATCAATAACGTTTTATATGTATGGATTCGTAAATTCGGACATAAATATTTTCTAAAGTTAAATATAAGGTAGACACAAGTAACATATTGCAGTAATGTATGTCATATACAAGCAGATTAGTTTTATTGATCATAAAATAATTTTCCACATTTTCTTTGATCGCGACTCAGTGTTGTTTTGTTTATAAAGTTTTTGATTAGCATGGATATAAGGATAAGTAAAAGGATAAAAAGAAATTTACTAGGTTTTATTATTATTATTATTCTGATAATAATTATGTTGTTAAATTTGATTTGAAACTCTTTATATATTTTTCAGAATTTTAAAATATTTTTTAAATTATACAGCATATCATATTATTTCTGATTTTGTATACACCTGCTACATTTTAGAAAATTCTCTGTGATACAATCTACGACCATTTTCGATGAATAAATAATTAAGCCACTGTGAAAGATAGAGCTGCTGTTTTTGGTCGTTATGTATGTATGTATTCATATATGTATCTCTTCAATTTTGTAAACAACCACTGAACTGATTTGAAATTAACTATTTCACTAGAATTCTAGTACACCAGGAAAGGTTTTAAGCTGAAAAGATTCATTGTATCGTGTATAGTTTTTTTTCTTTTTTTTTAAACATCAGCCAGCTATTTTAAATTTCCTTCAGGCGTACTTCTGGGACTCTCATCTTAAAGTGATCAGTAACCTTTAATATGATGTAAAAAAAGAGAACATTTGAAATCGAATTTTAAAAACCTCATTTATTAATCTTAAAGAATTAAAAAATACTCAAATTTAAGACTCGCCACCACATTGCTTCCAGTTTTCATGAAAAAATAAAATAAAATGAACATTAAAATTACGAACAAAACTCGAAATATAGGCAAAATAGAGTCATCGATGTGATCTATAGCAGTAAACCAATTATCAGCAATAATGCTGCGACCAGATCCAAATATCAGGGCGGCCACTGGCGACATTGTTTTAATTATATCTCGCAACACTTTCTCACAACAAAAATATTTCAAATGCACTTTGACAACGAAACAGTTTATCGCTTCAAGGGGATGCCTAGTTAAAAATAACTCCACTCCCTGTATATGAGTAATAGTATAACACATCTTAAGAAGTATGTGAAGAAATTTTATACTGAGTTAATAAATATAACAAAACTAAGTTAAATAAAGCATAAAAATTGTGATACTGGACAGTCTAGTGCATACTAGGATTTTAGATAGCTTAAGTATAACGTTAAACATTTAGTTCGTAAAAGAAGCTAGGGAGGAGGAGCTGTGAAGCGAAGGATTGGAGGATCACTTTCATCAGCCAATCCGAAATTAGAACACTCTGACAACATGTGCAATATAAATATAGTACAAAATTTATTTCTTTAAAAATAGTGGTGCAAATAGAATATAAAAATAGTTGCTATTGGTAGACCTGAAATATGGACTTAGCCATTCTCCTCACCACATCACTTGTGAGTGACTGTGGTTCATAGACCTTCTAATAAAGTAGTTATCTTTCCTCTGAGCTCTGGTTAGTCACTAACAAATCCTATTTTACTGGCCATTTCTGCAGCATTTCTGAAAGAGGTGATAAATAAAATGTATGCAAAATGTATACATTTTAACGTCTGAATGTGAAAAACTATTAAAAACACCAAATAAAATAATTTAAGACAGACATGAGTGCACTTAAAATAAAATTTATAAAAAAATATACTTAAAAACAGTTAAAAATACAAAATAGTAGACGTTTCGCCAAGCGACACGCAAGGCATCATCAGTACAAAAACAATCTATTGAATAACAAACCACTGAACAAATCAATTTCCTTGATCAAATTCCTTGATTTGTTCAGTGGTTTGTTATTCAATAGATTGTTTTTGTACTGATGATGCCTTGCGTGTCGCTTGGCGAAACGTCTACTATTTTTGTATTTTTAACTGTTTTTAAGTATATTTTTTTATAAATTTTATTTTAAGTGTACTCATGTCTGTCTTAAATTATTTTATTTGGTGTTTTTAAATAAAATGTAATTATTCAAATGGCGAACTACTATAGTGTCTTTATAAATAAGAAAATGGCGACGTACGATCAATAAAATTTAATTGATCGAGGGTGTTGTCGACGAAATCTTGAGCGATGAATATCATATAGTTGATTGACTTGACGGAGTTAAAGAGTAATTTTTGGTTGTTGAACATAGTGAAAAAAATATTCACTACACCTCATTTTCAGATGCAATAAACCAGAGTTCTCATCCATAATAATGCTAAACAACTAGTAGACATTTTAAGAAAATTAAATCCATGGAAAAATCTATTTATTAACGGAAAAAAGAGATAAAAGGTGACGTGCACCCCCACCCCCGCCTCCGCTTCATAGAAACAAGGCAATTTTATACTTCAAGAGTTATATGATAAGTGACGAATTACTATTGCCAACAGTATTAATTTTGTATAGAGTCATGGCGCCAAAAGAATTAGCGGTTACTCTTTTAAAAACATTAAATTTGAAAATCAAAGCCTCCATGCGGACTACCAGATTTGGCTAACACATAAATTTGAGAAAGTAAGAAACAACCCTAAAATTATTAGGTGAGGATAGGCACCAATAAGAAGCAGATGACCGACTCCAATGAGAAAAGGGAATTTCATCTTTATTCAGTTTATTGTAATGCGCTGAAATAGAGAGCTATAAAATATTAAACTGAATATGTTTTATTTATTTATTTATTTTAACTGCAGAAGCGAAGTGAAATTAAACATGACAGACATAATAGTAATATTGTATTACTTTAAATTAAATAAAACCGTATTAGAAAAGTGTAAAAACTATTGAAATTAGTTTAGAAGGAAAGGGATTTTAGATATTAAATCTGCTTAAAAAGAGTTAAAAGAATATAATTTAGGTAAAACAATTAATTTTAATTATACTAATAAATATATGATATTATTATAATTAAATCTAGAGTGTCTTTATATATATATATATATTATATATACACATATATATAAAAGTGGGAACATATGAGAAGTAAATTTGGATTTGTCGAGAAGATTTTGGACAATAACTTGGCTAGCCTGCCTTTATCGCCAATCTTGATATGTCTGTTGAATTGTGTCACTCGTTTAATAGAACTTTCTAAGCCAGTATTGACAAATTATGGCAAGTTGTAACAATTTCGACTAAAACTTCCATTATGAGCATGCGCCATGTTCGTACGTCACAACTCTTTTATTTATAAAGACACTCAAATGTGCGATTGTCACTTCTCTTGTTAAAATACGACAATAGGTGCTCAATAAGTAAATAAAAAATATAGATAATATTAATAAGAAAAAAATTTTGCACAGTTGCAAGCGTTTATTAAAAGACAGTAAATTGAAATCTTGGTGATTTTTTTTTTCGAGTAACTTGTTTATACATAGATACATGCAACAAATGTTGGGAAGAAACAGACCTATTAAGAAATAGGGGCTACCTCTCTTAAAACCACCAACTATCTGGGTGAGAAGAAGGAAGAAAATATTAAAAATAAATTGGTTTCAGAGAAATATCCCTACTTCTTCTCGGTATATTCTACTTGTCGGATATAAACGGGTTGATGAAAAAATAGTAATAATCGTGATCGAAGGATTCCTCTTGGCCAGACTGAGAACAACAACAAGAATTATTCCTTAAAAATGTGGAAGATATAACATCAAACCGACATTATGTTGTGTATGTTATTTTCGTCCAGCTTAAAGGCGATAGGTAAATAACTAAAGAACAGCCCAAATATAAATTATATTTAGTTATCATACCTCTAACACAATCCACTGTACCCTTTAAAAATAAAACTGACTCATGAGGCTCAAATAATAACCAGTTGAAATTAAACATAACAAAAGTTTATTATTATTTAAACGTAACAAAAGTTTATTTACAAAAATACATAGATAAATAAATACAAAAAAAATTATGATAAACATTACAATTAAAGGTCGCTATAAATAGCACAGACTTGAAATTGGCGTGACTATTTTTATTTTTCTGTTATTGCAACCTACATTCTGCACTGCTAGCTCATGGGAAAGTCGAAAAAAAATGTAAATCCTTTTTAGACAATACCTAAAAATATATATATACATAAACTTGGAAATTTAATTAGACAATACATGAAAAATACAATAATTGTGATACAATCTAAAAATCTAATTAATAAAAATATGTAACTGAATGTTCGATGCTGTCAACGGCTTATAAAAGGTTAAGCCCCGGAGGTATTATTTGAAAGAAAAATTCCATCTATTAAAGTTACATTTTTTTAAATCAATCTCTTATACGTGATTAGATAATTCCTCACATTATACATAATCACAATTGAATATTAAAATAATAAGTTGGCATTGATAATTAAAATTTAATTCTCTCGAACTATGGACTTTAGTAAGCAGGAACTACAATCCAAAAACACATAAAAAGGAGCAATAAATATATTAGAAAAATGCACCTTTGAAATCCATTGTCCTGGGCAGAAGAATAATGTGAAAGTTGTGCACATATTAATTAATCCTTAGAGCTGTATTTGAAAACATTTAATAATACGCGTCCATTATATAAATTACTTTTCGGACGCTAACTGCATGTTCATTAACAGACAACATCTCGTTCATAAATTGGGAGTGAAACTCCTAATTTAGACATTAATAAAAATCATATCTTGTGCTTCATCTTCAGAGACTTCTGCACGTATATTCGCGCATAACTCTATTTTTCGAGACCTCCCGTCTCTGATATAAAACTGCGTACGCACAGACATATGAGACTACTGTTTCGCCTGAAAATGACCGATGCGAGAAGTCGAAGTTGCGATTCGGCAATAAATATTCGTATGTGCCTAATAAAATATAGTGACAAGAATCTGTGATGTTCTAGACAATTTGGAACGACGAACCACGAGCACTTAACTTGAAATTGGCCTGACTATTTTTATTTTTCTGTTATTGCAACCTACATTCTGCACTGCTAGCTCATGGGAAAGTCGAAAAAAAAAATGTAAATCCTTTTTAGACAATACCTAAATATATGTATATACATAAACTTGGAAATTTAATTAGAAAATACATGAAAAATACAATAATTGTGATACAATCTAAAAATCTAATTAATAAAAATATGTAACTGAATGTTCGATGCTGTAAAATCGATGAGCGAAGTCATTCGTTCCAGCAACGACACAGACGGTTCGGAATTCTAAAATGTATACAGAGATTAGTAACACGACAACAAACCCTAAATAGCAGTTTGTAAAAGCATTTTTATTAACTAAAATAACAGTTTACGCATAGTTCTACCACAATTTTTAATAGAATTTTTGCCTTATTTAATCGCAGAAAAATATTGTAAATTCTGCATTTAAATAAGGTAATTAAAAATTCTGCAGTTTAATTTTAAATAAGATTTTTCTAATGAAAATTACTGGAGCCAGGCTCATTGGAAATTTCAAGGAATGTACAAGTATTAAAATTTGTAGTATTATAATTTTTATCAATTATTATAATTTGTGGAACGAAACAATTATACATTCCGTATTATAATTAGTAATATACAGAAGTGTTATTCATTAAATTCTTTAAATAATCTCTTTTGCCCATCGCTACTTTCTTTGTACTAGAAACTACTATTTATAAAAAAAGACATTTATTATTTCCTAAAATTATTTATTCAGAAATTATATTTCTAGGAAACTTCTATACCACATTCATATTTTTAACTTTTCTGTAAGTTATTTTATGTCTATATTTAAGAGAAAATCAATTTTACAGCCTTTTAAAAAGGTTATTCAAAGACTGAGTGTATTCACCTTGAAAAGAAAAAAAAGTACACACAACATCAATAAATGACAAATGTGGTATTCCGCCTTCGCAAACTATAAAAAATGTAGCACTTCATTATTCATGTGGCAGAAAAATGAGGACGTTTTATACCGATAGAGGAAGCCATATGTTTAAGTTACAAAAGGAAAAGAGACGAAATCGGTGGTAAAATAATTATAAGTTTTGTAAAAAAAGATATGATGCATTAACGTAAAACTTTTTCGAAATTGCTCCCCTTTAGTAGTAATTTCTGTCAAACACAAGGATATTTTAAAATTAAAAATTAATATCGTTTTATAGATCCGCATATATATACATATATATATATATTATGTATATAAGAAACTGCTCACACAATTCTAATTTAATTTGAAGTATTCGTGACACCTGATTTGATCAGTAAAATTAAAAAAGAATATAAAATCGGTTGGGGGCCTGACTTTATTTCTTCTTTAAGTTACATGGTAGTCCTTTTTAAGTCAGGTTCGTGTTTCTGAGTCTTGAAGATTATTTTTAAGCTCATTTGTGCAAAAAGAGCATTGTTCGCTTTTATTGTTGCACTTTTAAATTTTCACAGTAGGGGACCAGTGTGGAGAATAGGCGTTAATGATTGGATTAGAATATTTTGAGTGATATCTGGGCCAGGCTGTGTTTAAATCTCCCGTGAACTGATTTTCACGTATGTCTACAGAAAAAAGAGGATAGCACTGAAGTCATCACTTTTTATCTAAATGTTACATACAATTTAAAGTCTGAAAGTAATAAATGTTGGGCTGAGAAAATAACTTATAAAGGAAGGTTTGGTTTGAGTATCAAATTTTAAAGTTAGAAAAATTTTGAAAAATAATTTGGAATGTAATTTAAATTTTGAACTTTAAAAGGGCTTTATTATATTTTCCTTTTATGTTCTCCTCCTCCTAGACAAGTGCCACCAAACTTGTTTGAAAGTCTGATGAGCTCAACTAGAAGACCGTGAAATTTAAAAATATTTAAAGTTTAAAGAAATTAGCTTTTTTCCCCGTTTTAAGACTTTCAGGAAAACTTCGTCTAATTTTATATATAAAAAGTTATGCAATTGTCTTATGCCAATAACAATAATGATTCTATCCCCAGCCTCGCTGATAATGAAAAGTCAGTGTAGGATTTTAGAGACTAATAACTCTGCATAAAGAGCAGATATATGAATCGTTATTGTTATATGTTATTGAGAATTAAGAATGGTACCTGTGTATTAATTTTTATAGTGTGAATTAATTTCTTATTTGTGTATTTTATTTTATCGTTGTTCTCTATAGGATCACATTATATAAGCGAAATGATTTTATTTTTGTCGGCGTCAATGTGATGATCTCTCCGCAATAGCAAGGAAGGTCTCCTTAAAGAGCATACTCAGAACATTTTGAAAAAAATATGCTAATGAAGCTACTCATGTAAAATAAAGGAACAGTGAAATTTAGCTGCGAAATCTCAGTAGAAAATCTGAAAAAAAAAAAAAAAAAAAAAAAAAAAAAAAAAAAAAAAAAAAAAAAACTTTCGAGTATTTGGTGTAAGTTGGTTAGCTTTTGTTCGAGTAAATGTGTATACAAAATTGTAGTTATAAAAATTTATTTATTATGTACGTTAAGCTTACATAAACAAGTTCAGCATGAAAACGTTTTTCCTTAAAGAGTATTTGTCAATAAAACGTATTTTTTTTAAATTGTATTCCGTCGCCAACCGATGATAAATCGCCAAATAAACGAAATTTTCATAATTATTTTACAAACGTTATAACAAATTTGCGCAGAATTTTATTTTATAGATGTATATATCCTCATGAGAAGAACATTCTGTAATTCTTTCAAAGTTTTCTGAATATGCGCTTATGGAGACCTTCCTTGTAAGACACAATGAATTTGATAGATTTATGATGCCTGCTTTACAGCAAGTTGGAGAGATCGAAAAAAAAAGTTTAGCACCTCCTACCAATAGGAGAGAGAGAAGCGAGATCAGCCTACATCAAGAGGGTCATTCTAAAATTACCCAATAATTGACAAATGGGAATTTTCCCGCACTTTTTAAAAACTTTTAAATTGAGAGGCAACGCAAAAATATGATGACATGATACTGACTTAATATAGATGTATGGATATGAGGCATTTAACTCTGCAGCTCTTAGACAAATTTTTAGTCTGATGACTTTATCATGACGCCAGCATGCAGAAACGACGAATGGGTGATCATTGTATGTATTTACCCAAGGTCTGTCAACTTTTTAGTCCCACAGCATGAGAAATCATGTATGTTTTGTCCTTTAAAAATTGTTTCCAGCCGGAGCAAGACGAAAATTTCCAGCCAAATCTTGCACCTTATCATGCACCTAAAAATGTAAAACTTTATGGCTCAAAGTGGTATAAATGTTCTTTTTTAATGGCCTAATAAGTCACCAAATGTAAACCCTATGGAAAATGTCTGGTCAATGTATAAGCAAAAACTTGTCAAAGAAGAGTGTACAACAAAACGTGTATAATGTCTTCAATAATCAAGATATGTCTTCATGACGATGAACTCTAAAAAGCATGTTAAAAACTAGTTGATAGGAGTTAATAAATAACAAGGGAGGACATTTCAATTACTAAAATCTAAGTCTGTACTCTTTATGTTAAATTGTGTATTAAGAGATATTTGCTGTTTTTCATTGAGTGTTCGAATTAATTTGATGGGTACGGTAAGTAATATTGATTTATTAATACGCATTAATTGCAAGAGCATTAATTCAGTTTCAATGGATTCACTTTCTTTACTCTTTATTATAGTGTGTTTTTGTTGTAAATATTTTTAGTAAATAAAATTTATTAACTGTTAATTTTTATTAAACTAAAGATGTATATGCTTAAAGTGATAAATCAAAACAATTAAAGGCTTATAAAAACCTTTTAATATAAAGATCGACATGTTTCGAACACACAAACGGTGACATTTTCAAGATAAAAAATGATAAATAAAACTATTCTCGCAAAAAGTTTTAAACTGTAAATGGAAAAAATATTATTTTCTTATCGCTTTTTTTAATTTGAAAAGCATCTCGTGGCACATTTTAGGTAATTCAAAAGAGGCTGATTCATTGCATATGCACTCGCTACTGATATAGATTTCTATTGATTCACGGATAATGGATATAATATGTACATCTTTAATGATAATGAGTGATTTTCTTCTATAATTAGGTGTCATTATTTATTTTTGTATTTCTTTATTTTCACCATGTTTAAATTTTTTTATGATAGGCTTTTTTACATTTAAAGTAAAGTAAAGTAGTACTTATGAATTTATCTAATGAATTACTTATTCCTCGTCATTAAATAAAATAATCGGGGGAAAATCACAACGCAAAACATTATAATGGTATTTAATACTCTTATAGCCTTAAATTGAGGATTTTTGTGATTACAAATGAAAAAAATTAAAGTAATTATAAGGATGTATGAGAAGCTAATTCAATAAATGTAGCCAGTTGTACGCAAGTGTCAATTTTTCAACCCCTGCAACTTCCTATTCCAGTTATACTGTCCAAAATGCCGTCTGAAGATACAATTTTGCCCCGATGGTTAACTTATGAGATTATTCCTATCTAAATTAATAGTACTTATGACAATTTATAATTGCATATGGTTAATTAGATAGGTTTGTGATCAGGCTCTGAAATTCTCTACTTTAATTATGGCTATATAGTTGTTGGAATGATTTCAGTCTATGGTGATACAGTTTGGTTACGATTTCTCTTAAATCATTCAACATAAAGGTAGATAGGAGTACGTTTAATTCGATAGCATATATTATACATATAAAATACAATGAACTGATCATAGATTAAGTTTCTCTGGGCAAAGCTAATTCGAAATAAATTAATCAAAAAAGACCATATTAGTTTTGACTAATTTAAATCCCTAAATTTTAAGTGCTGAAAAATGCAATGGACGTTGCAAAAAACGTTGTGATTAATTTTTGAAAATAGCTTACCGTATAAAAAAAAATTAATTCGCTAAAACTAGCCTCTCTAAAATTTTTATCTATGTCTATATGCAAATCAAATTATTATTAAAAAGAGAAATTTTCACATAAAAGATAAAAAGAGAATAGTTAAATAATTAAAATAAAATTTTATTTACAAATTAAAAAAAATATGCATTCAAAAGAAAAAATCAACTATTTAATTTTACAAAATTTAAAGTAGGGGAGATGGGGGATGAATGGGACAAGGGATGGATGGGACGTTCTCAATATTTCAGGCAATAAACTTTTTTTTTAGTTGCTTCCTATCTTCATAGATATCACTACCATAGTGTGCTTCAGAACTAAAAGCAAGAGTACATGGATGTTTTCAGTTTTCTTCAAATTTGCATTTCCTGAAAACTCTGCTTAAAAGTAATTTTTTTTACATTTGAACTTACTTAAATATCTTATGCAATATAAACAATTAAGATATGTTCTAGTTTTTTATTTCAAAATTCAATATTGGTAATTAAAATGAATGCATATTAACTATTGTGACAAAATAATTTCTTAGACAAAATGGCTGACAATTGAATATATGCATCATGGGGATGATTGGGACATTTTAAATGGGATGAATGAAACTGTCTCATCCATCCCTAGAGGATGCTGAAAAATATATTTATTAACTAAATAATATTATATAGGTTGATAAATTAATAATTTATGGTAATTATTCTTTTAACATTTAATCCTCATTGTAGCCGTTGTCTTCAGCCATTGAATGCTTCTGTTTGTGGGCCTTTTAAGGCAAAGCTGAGATGAGTCCAAGATGATTGGCTAAGAATTAATCCTGGAGATCATATTATAATTTATAATCTCTCAGCTATTGCCAAGGAGGAATTTTTGTCAGCTTTTAGTCCTTAACATTAAATACGGGGAGGAAAATGTTTGTGTCCCATTCATTCCTGCTGTGGGGATGATTGGGACATAGAAGAACTTCTTTTTAAATTTCATTTATATTTCTGTATAATAATAATCTTGAATATATATTGTGCATAAGATGTAGTCAAACACTTAATGTATGACATGGGATATATAATATTGATAATAACTTAAATAAAATATTTAAAAAAACGATTTTTGTAAAAATGTCCCATTCATCCCCCATCTCCCCTACTGCCATAGTAGCCATAGTTAAAGTACTGCCATAAAGGCTATCATAAGAAGTTACTGTTGACTCTTCGATGAAAAATTTATTTATGGTTAATAAAGTTTTCTTTTAAATAAAGTTCTGTAAATAAAACGATGGGATTAAGCCTTTTCATCCCATCAATGGTATATATTTAGTTTTTTTTGTATTATCAGAGCAAAAAAAAAAAAAAAAATACCGTTAAAATATTATTTTCATGTGCATAAAGACGAATATGATTGACAGCGAATTTTATGTAACGGAAGCCACATATCGCATTATTTTATTTCGTGGAAAAAAACCTTACAGTTGAATATTTTCCTGTGCTGATATATATATATATATATATATTTGTTTTTTCAAAGCAAGGTTCAATAGAAACATATTCCTATATTCAATTTAAGATATTTGTGTTTTATTTCAAATATTTGTATGCAAACAGAAAAGAATTTTCGTTTGAAAATACATATTGTATAAAAATATTTTGAGATGCTTGCAGGTATTTTATTCATACAACTAGATTACCCGTCCCGAGTTGTACGGGGAAAAAAAATTACCTTTAAAGCTGGGGCTTGGGGTCTTTGGGCTTCATAAAACGTTAAAAACTAGAAACAAAACTATTATAAAGGTCCTCTCAAAAACGTGCTTATGTAATAATAAAATTTATTGAAAAAAACTTGGAATCGAAAATTTAATCCGAAGCAAAGAACTTTAAGCTTTCATTCTTCGGCCTTGCAAAAAAAACATTTTTTGGCTCCTTATGTTGGTGGATCCGCTGAATTTCATTAAAACTAAAAGCACTATAATAGGTTGCTAAAATATTTTTCAAACAACAACAAAAAAATATGAAGCTTCTGTTTATGAGGGCACTAAGTGTTAACCCCCGTGGTATACCCCCACTTTTGTATCATATAAACGACACTATACATATAATTAATAAGAGTAGGACCGTAAAAGATATTTTAACCTAAGTTAAATTTCCAACACAGCGACATTTTCCAATACTTACATGGGGCCTATAATGTTAGAGACCCAGAGTAGTAGTTAAGTCCCTCTTCATAGTTATTAAAACGAAAATCATTATAACGACTAATATATTTTACAAACTGAAAACATTTTTCCGGAGTCCTGTTTCTATGGGGACACTTATTGTTTGGACCCTTGAAGGTGACGGCCCTAATTCCTATTGTTAAACCGACAATCATAGTATTGGGGCTCTATGTTGGAAATAACCCAGAATATAATCTCTTCAATTGATCATAAATAATGAAAGAAATATAACCTTGAACTCTTAACGAGTTTCTGAATGAGATGATTGTCGATTTCAACCGGCAGTAAAACACGTGGAATCTGAAGGTTTTATCTATCGCGTCATAGAAGTGACGTAGAAACTGTATTATTTTCAATGAAGCTAAAAAAAGATGATGTAAGTTTTCTCCAATCAACGACTTTCAAGATGATGTTATTGCAAGAACATAAAAACTATTTCTCCTTTATTATTCTTTCGGATCATGTTTCTCTCGCTATAAAGTTGCAAAAATGTATTTGCAGTTTCTTAAATATTCTAAATATAATCTATAATTAATCTCTATAATTAATCATAAATGTAACTGTTCTAAATTTTGATATATAATTAAATTTAAAATGACCAAGTTATGCAATTATTATTTAAAATATATATACTAATAACATACTACAAAAACTATACACATGATTTAAGTGCCATATTTGAAACCTGGATTACGTTTAATGGATAAATCAAACGAAGATTTAAAAGGATAACTTGTTCGTGCACATAGACCGTCTCCTGAAAATGAAGGTAAGCAAATTTACCTTGCCTATATTTTAGTGTTGATTAGTATACCCTTTAGAAATACTTACTGCGGGAAGAACTTACTGCCTTCTAACAAATGATTATGTCAACTGAGAGAGATAAAGTATACAGGGTATTTATAAATAAGCATAGAATATTTATCCTCAAATATACTTAAAAGTCAAATTTAAATATTTAAAAATATTCTAATTAAGGGGTTTATTTATAGATTTAAAGGTGGAAAAATGGCGTCATTCAGAGGAGGACAAAAAGTTGAAAAATTAAATTCAACCAATTATTCGAACTGGAAGTTCAAAATAGAAATGCTCTTAATTAAAGAAGATCTGTTTGAAGGCGTTACTGAAACACCACGTACCTCAATTTCGACCGACTGGTCGAAGAAAGACGGAAAAGCGAGGGCAATTAAAAATTTAAGTATTGAGTTTCTGCTCTAAAAGATTCAGTAGTGTTTTCGGTTGATGCTGAAGTTTCGTTTTTGCGGTTGAATTGATCAGATATCTCATTTTTTATGAATTCTGGGGATAATTCCTCTTCCGGCCTAGCTTCAAGTGCAGTTATTAATGTATCATACAAAGGTGGCAATGAACAAAGCAATAATGCTGAAATATGGTTTGACTTTATTTCTTCGCCGATGGAGAGCTTATCGATTGTTTCTAACATGTTTGGAATGTGATTGACCCTATTGCCCCCTTCAGGTAATTTTGTGCTATACAGTAGTGCTCGCGAATATACGTTTAAATACGTTTAAACGAATCCGTACTTAAGCCTTTTTTCATATTATACCTATCGGAAATCGTTACCGGTTACAATACGTTTTAAACGTATTAAACCTATATTAGCGAGCACTACTATACAGTTTCCTTAATAAAAATAGTTTGCTGGTCATACACTATATTTCCAAAGATGACCGGTCACTTGCGATTTTAGACGTTTTGTTAAATATCTGGAAAGATATATGAGGAATTATCAAGAAACTTCAGGAGTGTAAACAACATGATAGACGTCATATATTTCCGCGAAGATTTTTTCCCGAAACCCCGTAAGGGGCCGTCAACAAATTGAAGAAAAACGAATATCTTTTGGATAACCCTGTAAAAACTAATATTGCAAAAGCATTCAAACTGTAGATTATGATTAAGTGGCTTACTGCAATAATTTGGGTTCACATTTATGAAGATAGCATGTATACTCGAAGAGAAATTCAGGTTTTTAAAAAAAGAGTCCCAAATTTTACCAAGTTTTTTGCTTATAATTTGCAGAGTTTTTAATATAAAAACAAGTTATTTTCAGAAAATGTGACAAACAAAATTGTACATAATACACTGCAATCAGAATTAAAAAATAATAAAACTTGAATGAAAAATGAGCAGGTTTACTAAATATTGTTTCACTGCGCATGCGCGAAAACAATCAAAATATACTGTGCATAATATATTAGCTAAATGTTTAGACCAACATTTACGAAAGTCTAAAAAATATAGCTTGAAAATTCTGATAGTAATCGTCGATAGAATAAGCTCGAAATTCGCTGTTCCCAAAAGGAAGCAAAAAGATGAGTGGTTGTATCAAATATAAAATGCGAGACACTTCATTCTTATTATGTCAACTTTCATAAGCTAGTGTATTTGGATACAACCCCTCATCTTTTTGCTTCCTTTTGGGAACAGCGAATTTTATAAAAACCTGAATTTTTCTTCGAGTATACATACTATCTTCATAAAAATGATTCCAAATTTTTACAATAAGACACTTAATCATAATCTACAGTTTGAATGCTTTTGCAATATTAGTTTTTACAGGGTTATCCAAAAGATAGTCGTTTTTGTTCAATTTGTTGACGGCCCTTTATGGGGTTTCGGGAAAAAATCTTCGCGGAAATATATGACGTCTATCATGTTGTTTACACTGCTGAAGTTTCAGGATAATTCCTCATGTATCTTTCCAAATATTTAACAAAACGTCTAAAATCGCATGTGACCGATCATCATTGGAAATATAGTGTATCCGTTATTTCATGTATGTTTAATTAGATTCTCATATTCTTTATCTGGAAAATGCCGAGCGGATTATTTTGCACTAGAATTAGTTTTATTGCATTACTTTGCAAGTAAGTCTGAAATAACTTGTTATTTAATTAATTGTATTTTTAATAAATTCAGTCGCTAAGTTATATCTATAATATACCTTTTACATTTTTGCCTTAGATGTCATTGCAGTAATCGTCATGGAGGCGTAGATGAATCGCATCGCAAACGTATTAACCGTAGACCAGTCAGATCGTAGGTAATTTATTTGTAGACCAATCAAATTGCCCGAGTTCTTTTGTACAACAGTAAGCATAAAGTCAGACAGTTTGTCAATTGCTATTTTCTTATGCAGCCACTCTTTTATAAAGGAACTCTATTCTGAGTAGGAAGTTTATGCCCTCAGTCCGTAATTTGATGAATAACACAACTCGAATAAACCTTTTGTTTACTTACCGAAAGTTCTAAAGCTAACTTTTACCCTGAACTACAATACGTACAGATAAGCTGTCAGCAAATAAAAATTATAAATTAAACAGTTTTACGCGATTTTGTAGATTTAATTTTATTTCTTAACAAATATATCTATATTGCATAGAACAAGCAAAAGGTGCTCTTTATGCATGCTTTTCGGAATTTGTATGAATGCGTCATATATCGGCATATATTGTCCCAATAAACTGGTTTATTGTCAAAAAAATAGCTGCATTCCTGTGTATAATGGAAGCATAAGAATAAAATGGTATTTCGCAAAATATCGAGCTTTAAAATTAAAAAAAAAATGTACGAATGAGGAGAAACCCGAAGGAAGGTTTTTTAAGCATATCACAATTGACAATAAAGAAAACTGGGATGAAACGTTAAGTTGAGAGCCTGGTTAATGCATGGGCCTCTGGGATTTTAACAACGAACTTGTAATCTGATGTAAATAAGATGACGGGAAATTGTAGATGCGTCTTAATTAGTAAAAGGAAACAGATATATATATATATTGAATGCAATATTAAGACAAATTGTTTTTATTGACTGACTTGTCCTCTAAGAAATACAAACATGTTTACATCGATAGTAAGGAAAACTTACCTGAAACATAAAGTTTAGATCTTATGGAGTTTTCACAAAAAATTTTAAATCTTGTGTAAATAAGATGACAGAACAGAAAATAAATTACAGATCTTTCTTCATTAGTAAAAGAAAACAAATATATAGTTCTCATTTGGGTACATATGTCGCAGACGCACCGGGGTTTCTTTTTGGAGCCAAAATTACGATTTTATGCCTGGGCAACCTGGTGATTTTGGCAAGATTTTGCTTAGTATGGCAACCCGGTAGAGCAGATTTGTCATGCCTGGTGACGCCGGAGTTTATGGCAACCCTTTTTTCCCTTTTCTACTACTGAGTAAGAGAGACGGTAAGAGTGTTTGGCGGGAGGCCAAGGTGTTAAGACGTGTGCGTGCGGAGGGCACATTATGAAATTAAGTATAATTGTTGATAGAAGGAATAATATTATAACTGCTGTTTCTACGGCAAATGTTCATCTTTATATATATGTGTGTGTACTTCATGTTCTGTTGTGACTTGCTGTCCCAATAAACTGGTTTATTGTAAAAAAAATAGCTGCATTCCTGTGTATAATGGAAGCATAAGAATAAAATGGTATTTCGCAAAATATCGAGCTTAAAAATTTAAAAAAGGTACGAATGAGGAGAAACCCGAAGGAAGGTTTTTTAAGTATATCACACGCTCATCTTTGTCGAACCAGTGATTGGATTTCTGAATGAAGTAAGCCGCATGATTCTTTATGTTTCTTCATGATTTAAATAAAAAGAACTTGAATAGAATCATATTTGAGAAATATTTTATGATTGAAAACAATGTGTTAACTTTAGTAATATGAGAGTTATTTGAGAGTATATTTATAGTATTAATATATAAGTGTTAAGAGTAAAAACAAAAATGTTTAGTATTAAAGAGCTAAGAAAAGAAGATCTAGTTGTAGTAGCCACAGAATTGGTCATAAAAGTGGAAAGTGAACACAGGATAATAGATTTGAATGAAAGCATTAATTGAGCAAAGCGATCAGTATGCAAAAGATAGTGAATTTATAAAAGAATTTTTTAATACAACGGTGTCAGATCGCATTGAGAGGGAAAAACATGACGCAGAAGTTGCAAAATTTGACAAAGAAAAATCTAAATCAGAACAAGATACGTTATTGGAAATCGGAAAAACTAAGCTGGAATTAGTTGAAGCGCAGATAGAGATGGCGAAAATGCAAAACGAGTATAGAAATTCTGACACAGGGGGGATGGACCTAAGCCTAATTCGTTAGAAGCACTAATCAAAAGCGTCAAAACTTTGACTATTGCAGTCCCCAGCAGGCCCGAATCGTGGGATTTATTTTTTACTTCGCTCGAGAAAGCATTCGAAATTAAAAATGTCGCAGAGGAGTTAAAGGTTGAAATTTTGTTTAATTTGGTAGGGGAACGAGCAGCGCATTTGTTAGTGTACGCAAACACGGAGGAAATGAAAGATTACCAAAAGGTTAAGGCGTTAATCCTAAAAGAATTTCAACCCACACCAGAGGCTTGCCTCGAAAACTTTCTTTTTGCGATAAGATCGAGAAATGAGAATCATATGCATTTCGCGAGTCAGCCCAGAGCCAATTGGCATTTCTATTGTGAACTGAGAAAAGTAACTGATTTTGACACGCTTATTGAGTTAATTGTCAGCGACAGATTTTTAAGTTCACTAGATTCAGAGACACGAAGTTATGTCAGGATAAAACAATTAGATAATTGGTTAAAACCACGACAAATCTCGGAATTATGCGATAATAGGTTCACTTCAAAGGGCAGAACATTTTCGGAATTATATGATAAACCGGATTCTTTGATCGGAAAAAATAAGTAGGATGATAAAGTAATTGTCAAGGTTGAAATACTCTGTTTTGGAAGCGAGCCAATAAATACAAGACCTTTTCAATATGAACATTTGTGGATAGGGGAGAAAGAAATCAAATGTATCACAGACAGCGCGGCAGAAATACCTGTAATAAATTCTAACCAATTACCGGATTCATTTAGAAATAATGAAAATTCAAAATTTCAGTTAATATCGGCTTTTGGAGAAAGTATAATTGCGAGTCTTGTAACATTACCAATAGCTTTAAAATCCGAAGAGTCAAATTGCTTGTTAAACAGTGTAGACGTACTGTTTGCCGTTACGGATAAATTATATGGGACATGTATTATAACACCGGCAGTTCATGAAATATTACAGTTAGCTAGTAACGAGGGAAGGGAGGAGAGGCTCAAACAGAAAGATTCTTGGGCGCCAGTAAATGATACGCAATCGGAAAAGGGTAATGAATTTGAAAGGCAAAAGGGGAAAGACAGCCAAATGGAGGGGGAAGACAGCCAAATAGAGGGGGATGATATAAATATTGAAAATTTATGCTGGCGAGGTGGAAATCAAAACGCGGAGAGAGAATTAATGATTAGCTGTATTGAAAGGAAAGATAATAATGGAGATTTGAATGTGGGTCAGAGATCAGACGCAAATATATACAGGGAACAACAGAAGAGTTGTGAAACGTTACAGGTTGATTTCAAAGACGCGGAAAAAGGTAAAAACGGGTTCGTTATAGTAGATGATTTGCTTTATCATAGAGAAAGAGTCACGGGGGATTGTGTTACGCAATTAGTGGTACCAAAGGTGAGGAGTGAGGAAATTTTAAAAATTGCGCATGAATCGATTTTTGCTAATCATAGCGGCATGAAAAAAACAAAAAAAAGAATTCGTTATTCATTTTATTGGCCGAATATGTTGCGAGATGTAGAGGACTATTGTAAATCTTGTAAAGACTGTCAGCTACGGAGTACAGAGAGGGCTAGCGATCAGATACCCATTGTCCCAATTGAGAGACCGAAACTACCGTTCAACGTTGTAAATATTGATATAATTGGAAAAATTGAACCACCTTCAGCACGTAGACATCAATATGTACTTACCTTAGTGGATCAGCATTCGCGGTGGCCGGAGGCGGTCCCGTTAAGAACAATTACGGCTAAAGCTACGTGCGATGCATTATTAGAAATATTTATGCGAACAGGGATACCCCGCGTAATAGTGAGTAATCAGTGCAGAAATTTTGTTTCAGGTTTAATACAGGAGTTTCATGCTAGGCTAGGAGCGGCTCCTAGATTTGCAACGCCAGGGCATCCACAAAGCTCGGGATTAGTGGAGCGATATAATCAGGTTCTGAAACGCATGTTAAACCATATATTTCGGAGTGATTCAAAAAATTGGGATAAACACATCCCTTATTTATTATTTGCCTATAGAGAAATTCCGAATAGTACCACGGGAGTATCGCCATTCAAATTAATGTACGGAAGGGAGGTGAGGGGGCCATTAGCAGTATTAAAATCCACATGGTCAGGAGAAATCCCACTACACATAAATCTTGGAAAGAGCGCAACCGAATATCTTCAGGAGTTAAAAATTAATTTAGAAAGGGCGGCGGAGCAAGCGGCAATAGTAGCGGAATTTAAACAAGGCTCGTAAGCGAAGTATGCTAATCGGAGAGCGATTTACAAGGAATTTATACCGGGGGACCAGGTATATCTATTAATCCCGGATTCCACAACCAAACTTTATGCTAGGTTGATGGGACCAGCCGAAATTGTAGCACGCTGTAAGCCTGATTCTTACAAAGTAAAATTAATAAATGGGAATGTTAGGAATATCCACGTAAATAAGATAAGAAAATTTACTCCTAGGATACGGGCGGTGGGAGTAATCTTTGAAAATGAAGAAGAATTAGGAGAAGTCCATCCCACCCCCAGTGTGAATGATGATTACAACTTGTTTAACATAGAGGCAGTAGATTTGAAGCATTTAGGAAATGTAGAAAGAAAAGAGATGTTAGATTTATTATACAAATATAAAGATTTATTTTCGAGAAAAGTACAAATAGCCAAGGTAGGAGAACACAAAATTAGATTAAACGGCGCAGAGATGAAAAAGCCCTATGTTTATCGAATCCCAGAGGCGTCGAAGCCACAAGTAGATAAACAAATCGAAGAAATGCTAGAGTTAAGACTGATCAAAGAGACTGATGCGGAGGCGCCACACCCGGTAGTGTGCGTGATGAAGAAAGATGGGGCCCTCCGACTGTGTGTAGATTTCAGAGCTTTGAATGCAATCACTAAAACCGACGATTTCCCGATGGAAAACGCTACGGATCTTTTGTTCAATATTGGCAGGGCCAATGTAATAACTACAATTGATTTATTAAAAGGATATTGGGCCATACCACTGGAAGCAGAAAGTCAGGGGTTAGCATGTTTTAAGACTCACAGGGCTCAATATCGCTTCAAAGTGATGGCTATTGGGCTCCGGAATGCAGCTGCGACCTTTCAGAGAGAAATAAATAAAGCGCTTTCAAAATACAAGAACTTTGCTAGAGCGTACATCGACGATATCGCTGTTTTTTCGGAAACATGGTCAGAACTAATGACGCATCTGGACACGATATTTTCTAAACTTCGAGAATTACGGTTCTCAGTCAACCTGAAGAAGTATGCCTTTGCGAAAAACCAGATTAAGTATTTAGGACATGTCATCGGGTCCTGCAGCCATCGAACCGACCCAGTCAAAGTCGAAGCCATTCGAAAATTAGCCATTCCAGAAACAAAAAAACAACTTAAGAGTGTCCTTGGATTATGTAATTACTACCGCGATTAACTGCCTAAGTATGCTGAAACAGCATACCCTCTGACAGAATTTACTAAAAAGAACAGTCCTGAGAAATTGTGCTGGTTGGAGGAACATGACAAAGCATTCAAGGAGCTGAAGAGGGGGTCTCGTTGAGGCACCTAGCCTTTATACACCAGTTATAGGGTTACCTTTCACTATACAATGTGATGCATCGGCAATAGGCATCGGTGCATGTCTATCTCAACAGAAAGATGAGAGACTATATCCAGTCAGTTATGCCAGTCAAAAGCTCACCAAAACTCAACAGGCTTAGCCGACCATTGAACGGGAGGCCTATGCGGTTATCTGGAGCCTAAAGAAGTTCGAACCTTGGATTTTTGGTTCACCCGTAGAACTTATCACCGATCACAACCCATTAACTTTCATCACCAAAAATGCTCCCCAATCTTCCAAACTGCAACGATGGGCATTAACGTTGCAGAAATATGACATTATGATTTCAAACTGTCCTGGTGCAAAGTTGACGAATGCTGATGCACTGTCTAGACTGGAGACAACAGACTAATAAAATTGACTATAGACTTTTGGTGAACATGTAATGACTGTTTAAAAAACAAAAAAAAACTTTTGTTTATGCTGCAGCTGTAACTGAATTTCATATTAACTTGTATTCTATATTCCATTTGTTATTCGCATTTAGTATTATGTATTATGAAACATTAATTGTATTTTTATATTGCAGTAGCTAGCAGGAGTTTCCGGAGACGTTCCAGAGATGTTTTAAGTATTGTCTGTATTTCTTTATATGTATATTATAGTTCATCGTTATTCATTAGTAGTTTAATGTTAGAGAATGAAGTGTAGTGACGTCACCAGTCTGGATTTCAGATTGCAAAGGCGGCATACCCCTTTTACAATCATAGCTGGGGTGTGTCATGCCTGGTGGAGCCGGAGTTTATGGCAACCCTTTTTTTCCCTTTTCTACTACTGAGTAAGAAAGACGGTAGGAGTGTTTGGCGGGAGGCCAAGATTTTAAGACGTGTGCGTGTGGAGGGTACGTTATAAAATTAAGTATAATTCTTGATAGAAGGAATAATATTATAACTGCTGCTTCTACGGCAAATGTTCATCTTTATATATATGTGTGTGTACTTCATGTTCTGTTGTGACGTGCTGTCCCAATAAACTGGTTTATTGTAAAAAAAAATAGCTGCATTCCTGTGTATAATGGAAGCATAAGAATAAAATAGTATTTCGCAAAATATCGAGCCTAGAAATCTATGGCCTAGCCTGACTCGTGACTTGCTGGCCTAGAGTTGTCCAGTTTTTGTCCATGGTTTTGTCGCCTAGCTTCGGAGGTTGACTGCCGTGTAATCGAATCGAAAGGACAGTTTTCGATATGCAAAGAGACTGCAAGAGATGTTAGTTGGCAGGTCAAAAAGAAGTGAACCGAGCTACGCTAAGAGAGATGCACAGAGAGTTGAACAGACGATGGTGAGCGGAAAATGATGTGTGCGGGTGAACAGTATATGATGGTTGTGTACGCTGGAGTTTTGATGGCAGAGTATAATGTTTTTTAATTGTTCATCTTATTTTAACTTCTGTATCAACGATGCCTAATAAAAAGTGCTGGATGTTAATCATCACCTTGGATCACTGGAGTTCGTTAAGTCATTACAGTATGGCTCTTTCCACCCGACATCAATAGAGCTTACTGATTTTAGTTCGGATTTTCACCACAGGGGGCGCTTTCGTATCTTTGGTTCTATGGGCTGGATCATGACGGGGTATGCCTCATTCGACTCGACATCGATAACCTTAATGAATTCAGTTATGTTCGTATAGGACATATTGTGCCTCCTGGCGGTGGAAGGTGTAACTAAAGGATTTTGCAGCTAACTCGGGTTCTATGGTTCACATCACGACACGGTTTGGCTCATTCGACACAACATCAATAGAGCTTACCTATTTTAGTTCTGAATTTCACCACCAATAGGTGCTTTCCTATCTCTGTTTCTATGGGCTGGATCACAATGGGGTATGGCTCTTTTCACTTGACATCGATAGAGCTGACTGAGTTTAGTTCGGATTTTCACCACAAGGGGTGCTTTCCTATATCTGGTTCTATAGGCTGGATCACGACGGGGTATGGCTCATTTGACTCTACATACATAGAGCTTTTCGATTTTCACCACAAGGGGTGCTTTTCTATCTCTGGTTCTATGGGCTGGATCATGAAGGGGTATGGCTCTTTCGACTCGACTTACGGTAATATATGGGAGTGTGTATGGCACGCCCAGTGTTTGCTGTCTAAGGTAGTGGGGCCACCAACATTAGATTTGTTTAAAAAAAATGTTCAACACTGATTTCAGGTACATTTAAGGTTGTTGGCACGGTCAACGCCGGGCGGGTAAGCTAGTGTTACTTAAAACACATAATTCTTATTATAAAATTTGTAATGAAGCATAGTGTCATAAAGTTGCGTATCTTGAAAGATGTTTGTACATATTTTATACGAATATGTTGTGAAATCATGAAAATGGTCTTCTATACTATATATATATAATATATACATATATTTCATTAAATATCTTATTACACTAAATAGAATCATTGTATAACGTAAAAAGGGAATATGTTGCAGCAAATTTCCGTTGGCAAAATTATGAAACTATTTAATAAATCAATTAAGGAAAAATAATGCTTGAATATTATGGATATAGATTTAATTAAAATTTTCTCGTTATTCAAGTCATTGAATAATAATTTTTACCAAATTAATAGTTTAACTGTACTACATCGCTTTATTGTTATAAAACTATTATTTTTTACAGAACGATATTAAAATTTACTCAGCTTCTTCATCGACAAGAAAATGACAAAAATAAATCTATCCTCTAGTTAGTCGTATAAAATAAATTCCATGCTTCATTTTTTACTGTATATTCTGAATGGGTATGTATCCAAACTAATGCAAACAGGATTACAAGTAATGTTACAAATAATGTTCAGTTAAACGAGAAGGTTAAAAAACAGGTTACGTGATGATATAAAAATAAAATTAATGTTCATCTCAGTGATCGACAAAATCCTTTCTGAATTAAGAAGCAAATCTAAACCAATCAAACTTTAGTTGTATATATGGTTTTCTACAATTGAGCTACTTCGAAAATATCTCAAAAGAAGAGTACACTTTCAGCTGAGCATTTGACAAATATTTATAGAAAGGATATAGTTAAAGGTGAACTACTTCTGGATGTCAATAACTTAAAATATGCACTGGAGTTAGATCTAAAATAAAGTTAAGCTGTGCTACTGATCTATTAATACACGTACACGGATATTTTTAAGATGCGTATCCAAAACTAACTACATGTCTCAAAATCTTCCTTACACTGTCTGTATGTTTATGAAACATTAATTTTTAACAAGTTGAAACTCGTTAAAACATATGTGAGGAATTTAATATAAGCGCAACAATTAACAAATATAATTATTGTAAATGTTAAACATCAGATAGCTCCATTATGACGATATCATACATTTTGGCAACAAACAAAATTCTAAAATTTTAATTAATGGGTATATAACTGTAATGCATTTTCTGCTATTTTTATATTGTATACTTATTTATGATACGATATTAAAAAATAATATTAAATGTTATATAAAATGTGCTATTATAGAAAACAACTTTCACAATAAAAATGTATGCATGCGATTAGAGTTTTACTTTAATTACCTTCAGTCATTACTCAGACTTTCTTCTAAAAATATTTCTGAATGAGGGGAGGTGTGCCAATTTATTATTGCCTTGCATCCGGTGGAATTTTGTCTAGTTTCGTCATTGCCTGAAATTACAGAAGAAATCGTTAAGTATTTCTCTAAATATTCGACGAAACGTCTAAAATCGAAAGTGAAAGGAAAAGAATTATTCACATATTTATCTTTAAAGAATTTTTTTATTATTTTCTTTTTATTATTTATTTTGTGATATTGATTTAAAACATTTTACTTTTTTATGAGCTTCCTCACGGAAAAAGTAAAAGTGTCGTATTATTCATACACTGTAAAAAATAATTCCTGATAAAAAAAAAAGGAAATTCTACTGGCAATCGGGACACCAGTACTATTTCCGTACTTTGATCGAAAAAAAATTCCGTAAATTCCAGGAAATTTTCCGTGATTTCGGAAATATCCGTTTTAAATTTCCGTTTTATAACAGATATCTTCCGTATTTTTTAGAAATTTTTATGTTGTTAAAATAAATTTTATAGAACCAAAAAAAAAAAAGTATTTCTCAAGGACAACCTTATACATTTCTGCTCCTTTTTTTCATTTCTGAGGGAGTTTTCAGAAAATAACCAACCCTTGCCACGATGAGAATCGAACCCCAAATCTTCCGTTTACTAAACTGGCAGTCTAGACCACTACTCTACGACTAGGTGTACGTTGCTTCCTCATATGTTGTTACTTATTTTAATCGGCTTATATGATTTCCTTTACGGAATATTTCCTTTACGAAACTAATGTCATTTACGGAAATTGTACTGTTGTTTTGTAAAAATGAAACTTCTCTGTAAAATTTTACGGAAAATCTCTTGTATTTTCACGGATTGTTTTACAGTGAGTTCACATTTAGTCAAAGAAATAAATTTCTCATTTAATTTAGAAAATGCAATTATTAAACATTAGGATGGAGATGATTTAAAAGTTACGAATAGAAGAAGCATACATAACATCAGAACTTACATTGCATTAACGATACAGACTGAACGTTCAGATAAAATCGACTGAACTTTTTTAAAATTTAATAACACGTAAACGGTGACAGCTATTGAAGTTATACTTGGAGGATGGTAATGTATGACGCCGGAAATTTAGTTACTAAGATTCCTTATTTTAATTCCAAATGTCATCAATAGATAGCGCTGCATTCTCATTCTGTATGGAGATCCTACATAGGAGCGAAATTGGTCTTTGATGAGATGTCCGCCGTCTTAGTTTGAAATTGGACAGATCTCCGTTGAACGCACTACAATTTCACTAATGTTTTAATTTATCTATTAAAATCATGGAAAAATCGTTTTATTGATTAAAAAACATATACAGAACATACATATGCACGTACTTTCACTTTAGTGAATAATAATTCTGCAAAATTCATTATTTGCATTTGGATAGATTAGAGCAGAGGTATTCAAACTTGTTCAGTCATGGACCATGGTTTGAAATTGGAAATTAAACGCGGAGCACTAAATTTTATCTCGCAGCTAACACATGGGCTGATAAGTTCCCGGTCTAATAAAGAAAACAGAAATTTTAACATAACTTTATAACTTTGTAACTTTATAACTTTAAGAATAAATAATAATAATTTAATAATAATAATAATAATTTAATAATAATAATAATAATTTAATAATAATAATAATAATTTAATAATAATAATAATAATTTAATAATAATAATTTAATAATAATAATTTAATAATAAATAACATAATTTTATAACGAAAAAGCTCCAAACAGTGCTCAGAATCATCGACTCGTTGTTGTTTTTGGTCAAAAGTCAACACGAGCGGTACCCACTTTGACAACAGCTTTTTCATAGACAAATGTTCATTCAAAATAAAACCTACACGTTCTTTAGATATCTTCAGAGTCTGAGGTATCTCCTGCAACTTCACTTTACGGTTCCCCAAAACGATTTTGTGAACTTTTTTGAAGTTTTCCGGAGTAATCACCTCTTTTGCGTGGTGCATCACTGGTGTCCGTACAACCACGTTTAAATTCAGCAAACCAGTCAATAATGGTTGATTTACCTGGTGCATTGTCCGGATAACGCTTATCAAGCCAAGCTTTTGTTTGAACGGTGTTTTTCCCATCAAATAACAATTCTTGAAATTTTTGTTTATCCATTTTTTTGTTTATCAACAAAGCCGTTCAACTAAAACCACTCTAACATTTTATCCACGCGGCGAATCGTCACGAAATTTTTTCTGCCACCTTTTAACCCTCTGAGCGTTTTGAAAGAGGGCAAAATTGTAATGTTGCTTTCTCTGCATTTTGTTTTAAATGTTAAAAAAATATGATTCTTTCAGCATTATAAATAAAACTTAATTACAAATATGAATGTAACCCTTGAGAGTATTAAATATTCTTCAATGTTTTGAAAATTCATTAAATCTATAGAATTATATTATCTTAAACATTGCATATATTGCAGTGAAACCTGGAGCTTAGTGAACGGAATATTACGTTCCACACGCTTAGAGGGTTTTAAAGGTTGGTATTTACTAAAAAAAAGTATCGGTTCGGTGATTGCAACGCCATTTGTGTGCCAGACCGGAAACATATCAGCCGATGTGTTATATACCGTATATAGTAAATAGAACGACAAAATGGCATTGACGATACAAGGTAGTTTCGTTATTTAAGCTTGCAGAATATTAGATTTCACCGTTTATTTTTTTCGCACTAATTTCCCATTGCAGACAAAAAACACACACATAAAGAAAATTAAATTAAATTTAGGGCAAATATTGCAGATCCACAATTTGTTATTTTATTAATTTGGAATTATTGCTACACATTTTTACTTGGTTTCGTGAAACAGAAATTTAATGAGAAGTATGAGGCTGTTTTGATTTGCACATTGAGATTACATTTGTCTGAATTTCGGATAGTTGCAACTGAATATCTTGCTCTGCATTGAGACGTGATCTGTATTTAGTTTTAGTAGCGGCGTAAGCATAAAATCCTGTTTCGCATAAATAAGTGGTCGCGAATGGCGGGAGAATAACTTTTGCTTTATCTGATATGATTTTAATTAATCTTTTAGCGTACACCAAAAATCTGAGATTGATTTCTCAGTTTCAAATTTTCGTCTGATGTCAAATCTTTCAAGCATTTGATATTCGTGTGATGTCAAAGAGGACGCGTTTTTGTATATAGAGTATGTTATTACAACTCAAACGTTTTCTTTCATGTTTTATTGCAATTACTTTGGAAAATAACTGTTCAATATATCAATCAAACACAAGAGATGAACTTCAAACTCGTTTAAAATATTCGCAAAAATGTCTGATTCGAGTTCTTCTCCAAATCCTTTTGTTAGTGGAAAACAATCCAGGATTCTGTTTTTGATTGACTCTACGGAATATTTCAGTTTCTTTTTAGATTCTACCACTTTATCAGTAGCATAAACAACAGTTACTGCTTTACCTTGAAGTGAGAGTCATAAATCATTATCTTTTGTAAAGATATGTGCCAATTTCAAATACGCCAATTTCATTAGTGATGACCACACAACTTGTCTCCCAAAGGAAAATCATTGTCAGTCATGAAGATTCTGACTTCATTCCTTAGTTCAGAGAGGCGCATCAAACATTTACCACAAGAGAGACTCCTTAGTTCTGTGTGAAGGAGTAAAGACATGTGCAAGGCATCATATAAGATTTCGAACAACCTGGTATTCTTAGGTCGTGATTTCATAAAATTAACAATCAAGCACTTATTTTATAAAAGTTATTTTCATGTTTATTTTCACGTTACACAAAAGTTTATTATCATAAAAACACTTATTTTCTTCATTGCAAGAGCATGTCGGTGAAGTGTGCAGTGGTTATTGCTGCACCCCTTGACTTTTTCTTTTATTTTTGCGATTGCACCAGACATCTTATCACTGATGCATTTCGTTCCATCTGTGCACACATTAACACAGTTATCCCATAGGATATTATTCTCCGCGAAAAATTCATCTAATGTTTTAAATATTTCAGTATCACTTACAGTAGTCGGTAATGGATTGCAGATTAATGACTTGCTGTGTAAATCCTCTTCAAAAGAGTTCAAATATGGATAGCGCAGAAATACTATTAATACTGCAAAACCAGAACATATTTTAATTCATCTATTTGAAGCCAAAATTTAGTGAATTTTATACGAGAAATTAAAGTAAATTTCACATTCTTAGCTAATTCGCCGATTCGTCGCGAGATTGGATCGTTTGACAAAGGAATTGTGTCTGTTACTTTTGAAGCCTTTACGTCGAACATGCATTCGATAATGTCTTTTGCACAAGGCTTGATAAGGTTTTCAGAAACAGTATGGGCTTGAGCAATTCGGCAACTGACTAAGTAAGATGCCATTAAAGCCTTTCCATTGACAGTTTTTGAATGATACAATATACATTTCTGGACTTTTCTGAGCTCTTTGTACTTCCTTCTGAAAACATCAGTTGGTTTATTATTACATTCTGTATGCATTCCCTCAAAATGACGATGCATATTTGCTGGAAACATTGAAATGTTTGGAAAGTCTTTGCCATAAATTACGCACTGATTTTTATTATCAGTGGTCTCAGCGAATCCAATAGCCAAATAAGAATCACGATACTTTCGTTCTAAAGGTTTTTTTAATTGTGGAACATGTATCCAAGGAAGTAGAGCTATGCAACTTGTTCGATAGTTCAGGAAATTCTGTTGCATCCGCAGTCAATGATTCATCCGCAAAACTAGCTTGTACAGCAGCAGTAACACCTCTACCGTCTTCCGCACTGCAATTAGAAAGTAATATGAACCTGTATATAAGAACAGCATAAATTCAGTAAAAAGTTTTTAAAAGATTATACATCTAAGAAGATTCATTGAGGTAAAATAAATTTTTACTTTTTTTAAGATTAATTAAATTATTTAAATTTTTTTATCCCACTTAATTTTTTTTAATCTATTCTTTAAAAATACTTAATGTAAATTTAAAATTTACAATTGATATCTTGAAACTAGAAAAAAAGAATTTGAAATTGAATCCTAATCCTAATAATATTATAAATCTGATTGTGTGCAAATGTTAGGCTGAAGCCAGCGTCAAAATGGAGCATTTAATGATCCTGTTTCTTTGCATATATGTTGATTATAACCCTTCAATGAACATAGGCTGGTTTTTGTTTATTTTATTCAAATATTTTCTTTAATAATTAAAAATATCATTATTTTCATAGAGAATAAATGGACAATTTTCCATACAATTTAATCTTTAAATTTATCGTTGCTAGGGCTTTGATCGTTGCCAATAAATAAAAACACGGAAAAATAAGTATTCCTCAACAATTAATTTTCAATTGAACGATTTTCACGTGAAAACTGAAAATTAAAAATAATTCAAAAGAAGATGAATTTCCGTAATATTTGAAACAAAAATATGAAGTATTTGTTATTATACATGAAGTATGAATATCGGTTACATTAAAAGATCTTTTTCTGTTAAAAACTGCGTTATAATTAGAAGGAAAATGAACAATAATTATATTATTAAAAATAGATTTCGATTGGACCATGTGTTAGAAGAGTGATTTCTGATATAAACATTTCATCTATTATTGTGAGCCTGAATATTCATCCATCCGACTTCAAGCTGGTGAAACGAAACACGTGTGCGCTGACAAAGTACTTTTCTGTTTTCTGTGAGATTCTCATTAAAGAACTTACACGTGTAACGTCAAGAGTTCAAGGCTAAATGACGTAGACTTGACTGTGTTTTTTTCTCTCATCCAAGAACTAATACTTCAGTCTCTGAGTAACTTTTATTTAATGCAGACCTGCTGAACAATTCTATTAAATTAAATGTTTTAACTTTTTATAGTGTGATGTAAATTTTATAATGTAAAATTAATCTTTCTTTTTCTTCAACAGTAATTAAATAATTAACTTAGAAATTATACAATGAAGCAATACTTTATTTAGAGAAGATGTTTTCTTATTTTCATCAGTGATCGAAAAAAGTTATTAAATAGTGCCATTGGATTTATAGTAAAATTGGATACACTTACTACACCTTCGCGGATTCAAAAGGTAGGACAAACTTTCTCTACCTTTCTTTTATTATCATGAAGTCTTAAAGTGAATTTTAAGAATAAAATTAGAAGAAGAATTTATTTACCGTAGTTCTAAAAATTATCACCATGGAATTATGAAAAGGATCCTCCTCGGCTTGGACAAATATAACGTCATAAATAATACATGTATTTTCAAATATTCGTAATAATGCAAGGAGCATAAATATCAATGTATAATGAAAGTAGATAGATAATGGACGTAATATTTAAGATGAAAAACTAAAATATTTTTTATCGATACTGATTAATAATTAGCTTGAATACCAGTTACATACAAATGTGAGTTTTCTACTAAAATTTACGTCTTGATTGCCAGAAAAAAAAATTAACAAGAATTATGCCATTAAAAAGAGATTTCTCTGAGGAAAAAGTGACGTCATAATTGAAATAAAACAGGAATTTTCAAATGTGTTTACAAGGAGCGGGAATCAATTCCTTACATTAATAATACAAGAATCGGTAAGTTTAGAAAGTAGATGAGTTTCACGTCATAATTATGACGCAAAATTATTATTATTTTTTAATTATACCGATTATTAAGCATGAATATCAGTTACATACAGATGAGAGTTTTTTGCCAAAAACCATACCATGATTATTAGAAAAATAAAAATAAATACGAATCTATTATATTAAAATCTGACCGCCTGTTTGTGTTTCGCAACTACTCCTTTCAGATTGTCGAACGCAATGCGATTTACTTAACACCGATCATCATTGATCCGAGGATGACATAAACTCTCAGAATTAAAAAAAAAAAGATTTAAATTCCGAATTTTTTTTTTTTTTTTTTTTTGTAAATTTTAACTAAGTTTCTCTAAAAATGGCAACTAAATTATTCCAATTTTGAGCGCGTTCAGAGACTGAAACACGGGTTACTCGTATAGTTGGGGAATGACGTCATCTGATTTTCTCAGGGTAAAGTTGGGTTAAAACGGCTGTGAACGCTTTTGGGTAAAGTTATGGGTATATTGACAATCCAACACTTCTGTCAATCAATCTACCATTACATTTTGATTGTACGAACATTTCAGGAATCATCCTAGCCGATGTTGGCCAATTATATCATAGTCCTGTTAAAGGTAGACCAATCAAATGTTCAGGACTCAAGTGTACAGTAGGAGTGATAAAGAACAACAGTTAACAGTTGTAGTTAGCTATAAAGCAAACAAACAAATCGGATTTCCAACCACGTGATCACTTTACCCAACAAAATCCTCCAGGTAATGTGGGTTACCCGAAGTCTGAGTAATTTCCAGCTCTCAACGCTATGGGTAACTCGTAAAAAGTCACGTGGTATCGCTTTCTGAACGCTTCGGGTTATCCATGTGTTACCCTATGTAACTCGGGGTTCGGTCTGTGAATGCGCCCTTTGTGAATAAAAAAGAAGAAATAAAACGGATTAATATATTTTTTCTCATTAAAACTGAAAAAAGAATTTTTTTTTTCAATTTGAATAGATGGTGAAAGAAAAACAAAATCTTGATTACAGTAAAATTTTGGAAAAATAAAAACGTATTTTCACACATTCAAACTTCATGAATCAATTTATTCTAAAGAACAAAAATCAAAATCTTCTGTCAACATATTTTCATTTAGAAATAAAGATTTTTTTCAGTTATAAATTAAATAAAGGAGACAAATTTAAGCTTCCTGCATTTACGTCTACAATAATTGATCCCTATTCACAATAATTTAATTTAATGAAAAAGAATAAACTATTTCCATTATCTTTGAAAGATGGCTATTAAAACGTTTCACAAGTCGTTAAATGTAAGATGGTTTACCAGGTAAACTTGACATATGTTTTTACACAATTCGCCGATTTCCACGATTTTATTTGGCCCGCCTTTTTTCATTGCAGTTTCCTTTTCGTGATTATTTGTCACAAAATTTCACTTTTTTAAAACTTAGTTATGTCAAGGTCTCTATAACATAGAAATACTGTATTGTCTCCTATGGAATGTGATAAAGAGTTAGTTATTTACGTTTCTAATTATCGGGAATGAAATATTTTGCTTAATTAATGCATTTATTCTTCTATTGATGATACGTGAATGAAGTCACGGGTAACAGCTAGTAAATGAATATTTCAACAATTTTGGGATCTTTAACAACAAGAGGCAAAAAATGAAACAAAGTCACCCCGGTTGACGGTGTACCTAAACACAACTTAAGAACTATTTTCTTCCACACTGTAATTAGAAAGTAATATGAACATTATATGAATATAACAACAGCATAAATTCACTAAAAAGTTTAAATAAGATATTGCATTTAAAAAGATTCATTGAGGCAAAATAATTTTTTTTATTTTTTAAGATTATACTCAATTTAAAGATTCAATATTTTTTCTTTAATGTAAAAAAATGAAAAAGTAATAAAACTTAAGTGCAAATAAATAATAAAAATTTCGTTTACTTCTCTTACTTTCTCGATTATGGAATGTTTGCTTTAGTCCGCAGCCATGATTTTATATATTTTTTTATTTAATACGATTCATTTTTTAAAATAAAATAACTAAATATCTTAATATATCTGAGGTGCTATGTCCCCTCAAACATCGAATAAAACCAAAACGAGTACATACCTCTTAGATGTTGATGCTTCCATGTCTATTCCAATTGGCTTGGCTTTAATGTTTTTTAAGGACCCCGTCTCCAGCCAGCAATAAACTGAAAAAATCGACATTATTCCCCATATCATTAATTTAGTATTTGAAGAAACCTTCACAAGACAGATATTTTGTCATCAAAATGAGAAATCTGAGAAGCTAAAGAAAATAGATTTTTAAACAATAATAAATTACATATAATGAACTTTATAATTTGTCAGTTCTCGACAGAATGTTGACTAAAATGCAATTGATTTGAGAAGTGAGTAAACAACCAGTTTTATGTGCAATAAAAATGTTTCGATAAATCTGGAAAGGTGTCGAAGCTTCTAATTGTTTCTGGAAATGCGGGGGCAGGGAGTTCAGCCTCTCTCTGGCTCGCTGTTGTCTGGTTCTGTGTTGTGTGGTGTTGTCTTTTGATTATATTTGTTTTGCCGCGTGGTGACGAGAAACTGACACATTGAATGCCGACTACCTTTATATATAATCAGTGTTTCACCCAATCGGTGATAAATGATTTATACTCGATTTTTTGTTACACACAAGAGCGCAAAATTCATAATATTCTTTTTTTTTTTGTCAAATATTTTTTAGTGAAAAATATTTTTAACTTTAAAAATTAAAATATGTTTAATAAAAATATTTTAAATTTTAAACATCTCCTTTTCGAGGAGCACTGGGAATTGTTTTGTGGAGCACTAAGTGCTTTACGTAGCACAGTTTGAGAAATTCTGATCTAGAGGATTATTTCGAATCTGAAGAGTTTAATAAATTTTGATATTCTTAAACCATCAGAAAGAAATACAAAATATGTACACTATAAAATTCATGGGATTTTTATTGAGCTTTTTACCCTCTCTTAACAATATATATTAAAATTATTAATCGAATCATTTCAATTTAATTATCAATTCTTTATGTATTTAAATTAATAAATAAAAAACTCGATAACTAGATTGTTTTAATTATTAAATAAAATAAATAAAAATAAAAATGTTTTGAATAAATAAATAACTTAGCGACTTTTTAGCTTTCGATTATTCTTTTTATGTATAAAATTCACGTTTTACAGCATTCATATTTCTGACCTGCTTCTTTTAACAGTGTACTATTAAAAATGTATTTCACATCAATAGCGTTACTTATTCGAATACTATATTTATCGGATCTGTATATTTAGATTTTTTGAAGCAAGACGAATATCTTCAGTGCAGATTTTGCGCCAAGATTAAATAATGTATATCTTTGAAGGCGAGATATACCGTAATGCTCAATATTTATTTTTTTTAATCTTAAATGCAGAAAAATAGCTAATAGTTAATAGTTACTGTTGTTCAGTTCTGTATAAAAAGCGAAGGATAATGGGGGAAAATTTTTGATTATTTTCCGGCTGAAACTCATTTTTCATGAAAATCTAAGAAAAACTACATTTATTTTTCAAAATAATCTGAAAATAAAAGGAAGTTCAAATACACTGAATGTATCGCACTGCGATGTATATATATATATATTTATATATATATATATATATATATATATATATATATTTATATATATATATGAGTAGTTGCATGAGCAATTATTCAAAAATCCTTCACATCGAATGCGAAAGTTGGAGCTAAATCGGCGGATTTCCCAAATGTCCTGGCGCGCCAATGTCTCTCTACGTTCAGGCTCACTAATTCTGTAATACTGCTTATCAGCAAAACATTGCAATTTCAAAACTCAAATAATTTCTTCTTTTCAAAAGCGAAGGGGAATGAAAATTAAAAATTGAGTAAACTGCATTTTTATACCTTAGTATGACATAGTATAACGCCATCTATCTGTGACATATGGAAATAAAAAAAGAGAAGGGAAAACAAATTTTGGTTTCACACGTTAATATTCTGCAAGAATAACTGCAATAGCTGTCACAGTTTACTTGATATTAAATTTTAAAAACTTCCTGTATATTTCAAGACACCCTGTAAATTCGTAATGTTACAAAGAAATGAAAAGAAAAAATGTATCACGACTAGATTAGTTCAATAATTTATTTAATATTAGTTACCAAATTTGTCTCATATAATTTTGATTCAAGTATAATTACTTATAAAATTAACTCAGCATTTGTAAAATCTAAAGTATTCTTACAGTCAGTTACTGCTTTTGCAATAATTCTTTGTGTTTCCTTTTGATTATTTCAAGCAGAATGAATTCACACCAGTTTTTACTCAGTTTACTACAACTTTACATTTGCCAATTTTACTCAAAAATTTTACTGATTTTTTTTAACCGACTCAGAAAAGGAGGAGGTTACCAATTCAATGTGTATGTATTTTTTTTTTTTATGTATGTTGACCGATTACTCCGGAACTATGAGTCCTATTTATTTGATTTTTTTTAATTCAAAAGAGAATACTCTCGAATTGGGCCCATTTCAATTTTATGAAAATTGGTTCAGTACTTCTTTAGAAATTCAACAAAAATGAGAAAAAAATAAGCATCTCTATAATAAAACTGTAAGTCATGTGACTGTCCTCAACAGTTCCGGGATGCCGCATCGCTTTTTCATATGCCAAGCGGCCATTTTTATTCAAAATTATTTTTTCGAATAAACTGCATAAAAGTTACATTTTAAGAAAGATCGTTCAAAATAAATTAATATTTGAGAGATGACTTGCGTTCAATTATGTATATATTCTGCAATAACTTCAGTCGAAAGATTCGCAGTTCAAATTCTCTATTCATAAAAGTAAACAAAAAAAAGATTGATTCGTCGTGAACATTTAAAATATTAAATCATGGAGGTAATCATTCGCAAAGCAAGTTCTCCGCGAATGAATTTTTGGACCGCTGCCTCGCGTCAAAAAAATAATTCGCACCAGTGAGACAATCAAAGTTTACCATAATTATGTGCTATACAACTCAACTTTCGGACCTTTTCTTGACGTAAATTGAACTCATGTAATAATATTTAATGAATCAGATTTTTAGCATTTTTAAAATCGCTAATACAGCTTTTATTTATCGCGTGTACAAATTAGAAATGATACTTTGATTTTGAAATCAAATGTTTTGATTTATGATATTATTTCTTATTTATTTATTTATTTTCTCTTTTAAATGAAAAGTGTGAAGTATTTTAAATTTATGTAATATAAGCATTTTAGATTAAAGTTAAGTATTTTAAATGAAATGAGTGACAGGTTTATAATTTAAAATTAAATTAATTGTAGTATGAATGACGGTGATGGGAACGATATTTGGCGAATTATCATCTGCTCCCGGCTAACAAAAATACTCATAATTAAAAAAAAGAATAAAAATAAATAAATGATAGTTTGTTGTAAATAAATATTGATATACATATCAAAAATAATTTATAGAATTAAAATAAAAAATAAAAGTAAATAAACAACAATTTCAATTACAAAGTTTTCGCCAAATTGGCGGGGGAGGGGGGGGGGGGGCGCCAACGTGCGTATGTGACATTTGTGCCCAAAAAATATGCGAAATGCTACCATGATCGCAAAAGTTCATGATTTGTCTATTAGAATCTTCCGATTTGGCGAAGGATTAAGGGAAAATTTAATTATGAATAAATGTAACGTGTTGCAATGTTTAACATATATTTAAGGGAGACCAAACTGGTCGCCAGTGGCGGCTAGTTTTAAAAATAGTTAATTTGTTGGGCAGACGACTTTCATTTAATATCATAAAATATTCTATTATGTGAATTTGCAAATAAAAAGACTGACATATTTAAATCAGTTTTAACTTATCGGATTATAATTCTGCATGAATAAATTAAAGGGGGGATTAGCCACTGCCCCCCTCTTTATACTTAACCAATGAGCGCCTTATCACAATGAACGTATATACAAAATTTTAAGCAAATCGGATATTATCAAGAGTTATTACGCTCGGGCCACCAGTTGTTGGGCACACGACTTTCAAGTTGCAAATAATAACAAAAAAAATTGACCTTTTTAAATAAACTTTAACTTATAGGATTTATTTTCATAGAACAAACTTTTTAAGAACCAAACAGAAACTGAAACTTTTGAGTGTTGCAAAATTTGAAAAGCAAAATTACATAAAATTGTGAATTGGATAAGATAAAGCTAGGAGAGTCTGCGCACATTAAAAAAAATAACAATAAGAAATATAAATAATAATTTTTTGCTAAACTATCCATGAATAATTTTTACTTCATTGGTTTTTTATGCAATTCCAATGATATTTTGTTGTTATGTTGTAATTTAATAAAACAGTTGTAATAAAACCAAGAAAGTTATTTTGCGCCATCTGTCCTTTCAGGGTTGGTGTGATTGCGCACATGGGTAGGAGAGATTGTTACAAATACTAGCTACAATTAAATTATTAACAATAATAATTACGCTTAAATGACATTGTTGTATGGTTTTTGTGAACATATATTATTGTGTTAGGAGTGAATATTTCTACCGAATGATTAAAGAATCCGAAAAAGGAAATAATTTTAAAAACGAATAAAAAATTTTAATTAAAGGGAAAAAAATTAAAAAATCAGAAAAAGCAAGTCCAGATAAGATTACAAAATAACGTTGAGTTACTTGATAACACATTTAACTTAAAATTAGTCCTTTTTCATTTTTCATTTTTTTATGCAGTTTTACCAATAAGCTACGTAATCTCTCCTAGCATGAAAACTAATGGGAGCAATGCGTCATCTCTCCTAAGTAGTAGATGCGCAAACTCTCCAATTTCGGTAGGAGAGATTGCGTGGCCTTTTATTTAAACACGCCCGCTACTAAAACGAACCGTTGGTGTTCACACTGTTAGTATAGGTTAGTAGCTTATGCGAAATCGTTTAAGTTTAAAATATTTTGTACTACTGACATTGTATAGAAATTTTGACGAATAGCTATGAAAATTCAAGCACTGACTTTGGGAAAACAAAACAAAATAGCAATGCTTTATCTCAGACGCTCAAAACAATCAACATGCACATTCAAGTAGACACTCTACTACTGCTGTTTTACAACTACCTGCAGTCGCTGCGTGCTCACTCTACTCTTTTCCCCCGTACCTCTATGTGCGCAATCTCTCCGGCCGCGCCATCTCTCCTGGCTTTACCTTAAATATAATGCAACGTATGGATAAAAACTATAAATTATGCCACAACAAATCTACTTTTGCATCTTTTAAAAGTTCCATTGTTGCAGTTTCACAGCGGTTTGGCATATTTTGATTAGCGTTTATTGGCGCATAATGAAATACATTGTTGTTTCAACTCCCATACAAATGCACGAGTTACAGAAAATATTTAGCGATTTTTCACCTGTGGCACACTAGTTGAAAACTGCCTTTAAAATACCCAATTATCTATATTATATTATACAATACAGTTGTATATAAATGCTTCTGAAATTGTCTTTTAATATTTCTACTACATAATATTAACTATAGATTGACAGTATAGAAAGAAAGAAAGAAAGGGGTTACTCCGAATAGTATTATAGGCGACATTGTTAGTGCAGTGTATTTACCTTGTACGGATCGTAAAAATCAATACACATTAAGCATAAGCACCGAAATCAGTGAGTTACGCAGTTATCAAAACTGTAGTATACAGCCCGATTATGACACATTATCCAAGACGATTAAGTGGGAATAATGATAAAATTTCTAATCTACCGTAATAGAGTCTTCTCCCAAGATTAGCGTGAAGTAAAAAATATATTAGAAACAATATGGTTTAATGTAAATATAGATATCATTAAAGGTTTTAAAGACATTAGATGAGAATAATAATAAATTTTCTAATCTTCCGTACTCGAGTCTACTGTTGTAAATATAGATATCATTAAAGGCTTTAAAGACATTAGATGAGAATAATGATAAATTTTCTAATCTTTGATACTCGAGTCTACCGCCAAGGTTAGCGTGAAATAAAAAATATATTAGCAACAATATGGTTTAATGTAAATATGGATATCACTAAAGTAATAAATAAATAAATAAACTTTTTAACCAAAAAAAAGAACCGACTTCAAAATCTAGTAAAAAGCGAAAAATAAACTTTTTAACCAAAAATTGAACCGACTTCAAAAACTACTAAAAAGCGAAAAATAAATTTTTTAACCAAAAATAGAACCGACTTCAAAAACTACTACAAAGTAAAAAATATTTTTTTTAGATAATAGTTAATAATATCTTAAATTAAGAGCATTATATTTACCATGTATATTATTATATTTATGTACATTAATTTGATTTTTTGGAGTCGGTGCCAGCCAAGCCATGTACAAAATTCAAAACAAAATATCCAATATAAATCGTAACACGCGTATAAATTATATCTACATAAATACGAGACAATAATAATAATAATAATTACACATAACTCTTCAAATGGTAGAAAATACAATGATTTAAATGATTAACTAATTTCAAAGCAATGTTTGTCGACATATATAGTTTCTAATCTCATTTGAAAATACATATTTATAACATCAGATGAAATGTTTAAAAATGGTAATATGGCTTTAATTTTGCTTGGCTGGCACCGACTCCAAAAAATCAAATTAATGTACATAAATATAATAATATGCATGGTAAATGCAATGCTCTTAATTTAATTTATTATTAACTATTATCTAAAAAAAATATTTTTTGCTTTGTAGTAAAGTCGGTAATGAAGTCGGTTCTATTTTTGGTTAATTTTTTTTTTTTTTTTTTAGCATGAACATCTTATTTATTTCAGTCACGAAAGCAATAGAAATGAAATTAGTCTTCATCTGTCTACTTCTTTCGTGTAAGTGTAATATGACATTTCGTTTCAAATATGGTTTTAAAAGAAATTCAAAGTAAATTTACTGTGACATAATTTTACAAACATGAAAATACTACAAAATATGACCAGCATTATTTGCAATACATCTGGGTTAGAATGTTTTTAAAATATATTATGCCTTTTTAAAATAAAATTTTTTAAATACTATTTTCTAGCGTTATTGTTTTTTTCACATCAATATGTGGTGAAATGATTTGCATAATGCTGAAATTTAATATTTTAAACCAAAATAGTATTTAATTCGAAGAGAGAGTAGTTTACACTCGTCAATAAAATTCATAATTAAAATATGAAAACGAAATTGTGCAATTATTCCTTTGCGGCAGGTGCAATCATTACAAAATGCGCAATCATATATAGATAAGACTTGATTGCTTTTTTCTTTTTACATTAAATGTATTTTGTAATGTTTAGTGCAAAAAGGATTTGACGACTGAACAGAATTTATTTAGTTGCACACAAAGAATATAAAAGAAAACTACTTTTGTAATAAATTTGTATTATTCGATATGCTTACGATATTATTTGGTATTTTTAAAAAATAATAGTCATTTACTAATGAATGATGTTGATTAAATTGAGACATTTATTTATTTTTTAAAATTTGCAACAAGAGTTCTATTAAAAGAATAGTTCTTTTTTCTCTAAAAAGATACTAGCTGTTGGTATATCTTAACTTAATACTGCATCAGACTGCTATACATTAGAATATGGGTACAATGCAATATAAAAATAACACTTCGTCAAAACTTGTAATGTTTCTTTTTATAATAGTGATCCGATGAATCATATCTTCTCTTAAAAAATACTTTTAAGCAACATTGACATTTGATCCTTTTATTAAAATGTAACCTGATATCCTAGAGTTTATTAAAGTAAGGTAGTTAAAAGAAACAATATTGGTCCCTTATTAATTCGCTAAAGGCGTATTTTAGGTACTGTTAAAAATTTATGTTTTATTATTAATGCTTAAATTTAGATATGCGTCAAAGAAATTCCGTTTTGTAACTATTCATATTTTAAATCTTCAGAAAAGAAGATGTTCTATTTTGGAGAAGATTTAATTTTTTTCTCTTTAATAGCAAAAAAAAAAAAAAAAAAAAAAAAAAAAAAAAAAAAAAGATATTTCGTAGAATATACGGCAGCATGAAAGATTGTTTTTTGTCATTCTGCAAACGAAAATATCGTTTCCTATTAAAAAATATCAATGCAATGCCTGTCTTATTTATTAAGTAACAAGTTACATATCATGCAAAGTCAAGATGAATGGTTTAGTAATTAGGTGCTATTTTTTAGGATACGTGTCAAGTTTTGCTTTAAAACATCGCTAATTCTTTCGTAATTAGCCATATTTTGAAGCTTTAACTGAGCCACGAAACATGAAGTAATTACAGTTTCTAATACGATTTTGTTATGACAGGCGTGGAAAACCGTACAACCCACAAAGATAAATGGATGAGAAAATTGGTAAAATGAATAGTGTATGCAAATTAGCTGAATGTGTCTTTATTGGTGCTGAACTTGATACTTTAAAAATATTTAAAATCATGTTTAAGGCTTTGGTTTTTAAATAAAAAATGAAATAATTTGCACATTAATCCGAAAGTTTTAGCCACTTTTCTTCGTATTAAAAGAAATAACGCAAAGGATGAATCTAAATGTCATTTATTCTGAAACAAAACTCTTTCAGCGATTTAAAAAAGGAAATGAAATGTACTTGCACATGCGAAAAAGTATTACTTTAAAATTACATATATTGAATGAATAAAGAAGGTAATTTACGAGCATTGAGTAGGCAAAACAAGGGATGGACTTTGGGTGTGATACATACTCCATGGAGGAAAATAAATGGGAAAAAAAGTGAATTTAAATTAGATATACAGTGAAAAGTTATCAATTGCATGTACTAAAATATTTTACTATTTAATATGTCAGGAATAATAAAAAACAGAAAGGAGAACCAGTGACAAAATTCTTAAAATATATATAAAAATGTGACTGAGGGAATGTATTGTTATACATGTAAGAAAAGGAAATGTGTAAAATGTGTATGTCCACAGAATGAAAAATTGATGCCTCTATTTCAATAATTTCATGAAAGCAACGTGCACTACAAGAGGAAAAATTTCCTATAAAATCTTATTATGAAAATAATAATATTGCCATACTGGCATGATTCAGTAGTGCACATTTTTCATTTTTCAACTGTAGACAAAATTTAGCAAGAAAAAAAATGGTTATTTAACTTATTTTTATTAAAAAGAATATGTGATTATGTAAATATGACAGAAAATGTAGAAGTAAGTGATAAAATGAATAATGAAAAAAAAGGTATGTTACCATGATAACTAACATTACCAAAATTATTGCGATTGCAGTAGGTAACTAAGTACAGTGTTGTTTACCATAATTGATGCATATAGCGAATTCTATGAACTCCTCCAATAAATATATGGTGTAACTAGTACCTAATTTAAAGTTACATGGAAAACATGATGAGATGATACATGTGCAGAGATTGTGTTAATGAATTATATTGAATATTGCAAGTAGTGTAATTAGAACTTACAAGTAAGGTATATAATGTCAAAGAAACAGGTGTTAATTTAAAAAAATGAATGTGAAAAGCGCAGTTGTACATTGAATGGTAGAGCAAATACTTTGACTGGTATTATATATTTATATATCCTTGATTAGTAATACTTGAAACATTGATTAGTAAAAAAAACTGTAAGTGAGAAAACGGAATGCATAAAGTATAGATTATAGAAGTATGTGTAAATTTACAGGATGAAATACTTGATGCGTTGCACATGAAAGTTTCATGAAATGAGTGCATTGGACAGAAATCTGAGTAGATCTCTAAGAATCGTAATATTAAAAATAATATAATCACCATTTAGGCCTGATTCAGTAATGCACCCTTTATTTTCTATCCGCAAACAAGTATTATTTAATGAAAAAGGATGATATATATATTTTTTAAATTACGTGTTTATTTATATAATATTGACTAAAGTGTTTATCCAAATGGAATTATAGATGCACAAAAAAAAATATATGTAAAATGAAGGAGAATAGTAAATGTTGTATATTTTAATATTTTATTCAGGGAAAAAAAATACCGATGTGGGAAGGTATGAAAAAGGTACAGAACAACAACAACAAAAATATGAATGGTAAAGAGTATGAAAATTTTTGGTACTGGTAGTGTGTAATGATTGGTAACTTTGACTAGTTGTGTAAATGACATGTGTAATTAAAAAAAAGGGAATCGACGTAGATTATAAAATTGGTTATTGGATATAGAAAAGCATTGTCAAACAATTGCAAGATTGCAATAGATCTCAAAGTCTCTTGAAGCCGTTTAAAGAGTTCCTAAATAAGCTACTAAAACGATACACATGGATTAAAATATATCAACTTAATAAAAATTACACAAAAATATACTTGTCATCATACAAATAAAATTTACCTAAGTATAAAAGAAAATATGGCATGTATAAAAAAAAAATAAGAAGAATGTCTTTAATTAATTAGTTGCTATATCGGTAAGCTGTGCCATATGTTTATAACGAAGAAAAATATTACTTAAATGATTCATTAATTTTTTTTTTTTTTTAACATGGTTGTGTTTAATTAAGAAAAAATCTTATAGAAATATATCCTATCTTCTCTTGAAACAGAAAAAAATATATATTTGAGGGTTAATGCTCAAAACATTAATAAACAACAAAAATGTCAATCATGTATTAAACTCCTAAATACATACAAACCTGAAAATTTTAAACTTCTTAGAAATTATGGCAATAAATATGGCATAAATAAATATGTGTATAGATATTGAGAAGGAAAAGTCACCTTTCATATAAGTATATATATGTGCAAATATGTTGTACACAAAACCTTATATATTTATTAAAACATAGGATCAGCACTGGGAAAAAAATTAAAAGGTAATTTTATACATGGCCAGAAATATCTGACACATAAGTACTGCAAATTGTTTTAACGTGGCAAAAGTGACCTTAAAGTGTAAAGAACATGTTAATTTAAGCAAAGTTATCTTTACTCATGTGTAGATCAAAACCTCGATCAATAATACAAAGAAATGTGTCATATCAAGTGTTATCTATTTATCAAATAAAGCTTAAAGAAGAAATTTTGAAAAAAAAGTGTATAAATTTTGTAATAAAGAGTGTATACATGTCTAGATTGTGTAATAATTAGTTTTTCTTACCAAAATATAACCGCAATATTATAATTATATTTAAATTTAACAACAAAAAGGAGCAATTAATTTAAAAAAAACTAAAATAAAACAGTGCGTTGTGACGGAGTGACACAAAATTTATCATCAAAGATTGATCCGAATAAATTGATTGAAATTAGTGCTAAAAATTTAAATCCATCCAAAACGAAAAAAGCCTGCACCATTTTCTGGGCCCTTGAAAAAGATGCAACGAAATATATCACTCCAATACAATATAAATTTTGAATATAAAATTAAGATAAGAAATTAGATAATGTCCTGTGAATATGGAATTGCTATTAAGAAACCGTTAGTGTGTAATATGTTTGTATGCAAACATTGCCATTTCTCATTACCAGTTTATTTTGTGCGAGCACCCCTAATGTCAAGACTCAATTTTTGAATCACTGTAACTATGCATCCAAAGCATATATTAAAAAGAAAGGACAATTCGTTATAAATAAATATATATATATATGGCAACATGCATCCTATTGCAACATCAAAAATTTGTCTATTAACTAATCCAATACATAAACACAAGATTATTATACTTTGTAATGTTATTAATAACAATTAATATATTTTGATGATGTAGTTATCTCATGGATGTATGATGCTTATTCGAATAAAATAAAAACACAGATATAGTATAGCATATAATACCAAATACAATAACAAAAAAATTAGATATAAATGCAAGTACACAATATAAAAAAAAAATGATTAGAGAGAAAAAAAATTGTATACATGTTAAATGAAGTCAGTCCTAGATTAAGGAGATTCCATCCTTGTCAAAATGTCAAAATCGGTAAGTGTAACATGTCATGAGATGCGGGCATAGATCTATAACATACTTAACTGCCATTAATTAATAAAGATAATATTTAAATTAGAATAAAATTAATGTTACAATTATTATTATTACAATTATTGTAAATATTTGTGTAAGAAGAAAAATATAAATGAAAAAAATTAAGATTTAGGTCTTTAGTATCATTCATTTTTTTTAATGTGATGAGAGAAAAAGAATGTGTATGTGTATATATGCGAATAACCCATAAAAAGATAACATTCACAACAGGATTGTCACGTTAGTATCTTCCCTGATGGGGAAGAAACTTGGACCAGCCGAGTAGGACCACAAGGAAAATTTAAACACAACATAAGTACATTTAATGCATAATGTACACAAATGTGTACATAAATGTACACAAGTGTGAAAGCTATCAAATTTGCATATTATGCATTTTCTTTTAACGAGGAAAATTCAAAATCTTATTAAAAATATTCTTTCAATAAATTTTGCATGAGCGGCAGCATATATTTAAAAATATTGAAATACTGTATAGCAAACTGACACTCAAAATAAAGGATTCTAGAAGAAAAATACACAGCTTAAACAAAAGTTAACTATCTATAAAGAAATATATCTATGAATGAATATTATGCCTTTTATCTCTATTATTAGATTGTTAAAATATTTAAAAAAAAAAGCATACTTATGTTGAAACCACAACTACCTAGGGCATACATGCTAAATCTTTATTAAGTCAGTTTGGGCAGTAAATAAATAAATTGAATTTTTATACTATAAAAGCACATATATTTTTTCATTACTTTACCTGACCAAATATATCCTCATGTAGAATAATAAAAAGAAGTGACTTACCACCTGAAATATTAACATCAGTATAACCATTTAGCACAAGTATAAGAAGCAAAAAGTTTTTATATCAAAATATAATATTGATGTAGGCTAATTAACGGTGAAATATTTCCCGCACTAATCCTTAGCTTTGAAAGCAATATTCGTAAACTAAAAAAGATATACTTCGCGCATAAAATGTGCATTGCAAATGTCCACTAAAATATGGGAATCCTTGCTATAATAATGAAGATGGGTCACTGGAAAGTTCGTGCTCTATGCACTGTTTATCAGTCAAATTCTTTATCCGCAGCATATAATGAATTATAAGTCTATGACTGAGCTTATATGAAGTTCAAGAACTGAAATAAACCACAGCGCAATCAATATGCAATTTTTTTCTTGTCTGTCTCATCAGTTACTCTTTCCATATTTCGTAGCATAATCTCGAAGGCAAAGAGAGAAAAAAAAGAAGAATCGCGGGTTTATAAGTGTTTAGTACGGATGCGATGGTTTAGTGAAATATGCTTGATGTCAGGGTCGCACTATTAATTATCACCGGTAGAAACTGTATTCAGTTGTGCTTTCGGTAATTGAGTTCCGCAATGAATTATTGTACATATCAGCAGTTCTACAAGTCATGAGGAGAAAAAGATCCAGTCTTGGAGTTTTAGAAAAGAAACTTTCCATTTCATACATAAATCCGTGAATAATAGAATGCGAAAAACAAACCGCGGCTATTCAAAACAGCTGTTTTATAGATGAAGAAAACAATAACTTCAAATTAGATATCAGATCTGCACAGCGTTCATATATATCGCCGGGAAAAAGAAGCGATGAGGCAGTTTTCGCTTTGAACAGCTAAATTTAATATGTAACGGAAAAAAAAGTACTGCGGTTCAGCTGCTTCTTTAATAATTATCCGAGACTCGGAGAAAATTATATTCCATATAATTCTTCCATTTGAAATATTGGAGATGATCTTTCATACGAGAAAAACATGGGGATTCCAGTTCCAAAATTTTATCGTCATTTCCAGTTTTATTATGTCCACACTGTTTGCGAAAACACGGAAACAAATCTCTCCTTACGTCTACAACGATTTCCGAAACATACTAAAAAAAATCGAGGATATTATTTTAAATAATAGTTTTTTTCGTTATTTACTATTCGTTGATTCCCGGGTACCGTGCTGCAAATGTTACTGTACAAGTGCTATGGTCATGAGCACCAATCTGTGTACTGGAGTTAGTGCGTCGTGATCGTAAGTTATTAAAAAAAATAAAAGAAGACACAGGAGAGACATCTTGAAGAAAGAGTCGAAAATTAAATATATATATGCAGGTTTAATCCAGGTTCAGATAAAGCACAGGTACATTGTCGAATAGGTACAGCTGCCGAAGGCAATGGTACCCGGGACTCCAAACGTACACTTAATACAGCTTTTACATGTTGTTATTAATCACAAGGTTCGAGAGAGAAAGATTATTAATTAGAATAATTTCTTCGGTGGATACCGAGCAGAGATGACAGAGTTACATAAAGCCAAGTAGCCAGATTAACGTACATTTGGCGAGAGGAATGTGATAGAAACGCAGGTGTTGTTTTCCGTTAAATGTTAAGTCAATGGGAGATTGCTGACGATCAAATATGAATTTTTAGATGCCAACAGTGAGGAATGAATATAGTAGCCTCGCAAACCACAAGAGTCTGGTTCATATAGGGTTATATTAAGGAGTGTTACTAAAAATTAAAAATAGACATGTACGTTACAATGATAATACAATTTCAGAAGATAGAGGAACAAAAATGTAAAACGAGAAAGGGTAGCAGAGGGGAGGGCATCTGCTAAATTTGACTGAGCGTGGGATAGAGATAAATTCACAGTTGCTAAGCGAGCTAAATAATTTCTTTTCTTCTTTTTTTTTATAAGAGAACGCAGAGCGAAAGAATTACAAATGAATTGAAAAGGAGTTATAATAAAAGGAACAAAAGGCTGGGACTAGATACATTTACAGTGTAGAAAATAAAATAGATTTAAGATGGTAATTTTGAAAAAAAAAATTATTTTAGGTGGGGGGGGGGCTAAGGTGTAAATTAATTAGAAGTGTAATATGTGAAGATAATTCCTCTTCACACCAGGTAATGCAAAAGAGGCTGATTTATTGGCATTTGTTCTTATTAAGCACATAGATTTCTATTGACTCGCGGATAAAGGATGGGGAGTAAAATATTGATGGATAAATTGCTTTACTTTCTTTAAAATTAATCTGAAAGTTTAGTCTTGTTATAAAGTTAACAGTTATATCCTTGTTACGTTTTGCTACAGCTGCAGTTTTCTTGCTGTACTTGATATCTGATAAATGTTCTTTATTCATCGTTTTAAGCATTCTATTTACAATTTCTATATAATATTGCATTGTTTGACTGGTTTAGGTAAACGGAACAACACTATATTAAATATGAGTAACAAATAAAATTTTTTAACGAGAAAGAAAGCACATATAGCAGATATCAAGTGCAGCAAGAAAACTACAGCTTCAGCCTGACTTAACAACATAGAAACTTTTTCCATTAATTTTAAAGAGTGTAAAATATGTTATCCATCAACATTTTATTTAACATCTATTATCAAAGAATGAATCGAAATTATATATGCGGAACAAGAACATATGCAATAAATCATGCCTCTTTTGAATTACCTGGTATTTTGCATGAGATGATGTGTAAGCTTAAAAGGATAGTATAAAATAAAACACGTTTACGTAAGATTATTCTCGTTAAAGCGCAGTGACAATAGATGGCACCTAATACTATCTCGTGATACATGTTCTTTAGTTTCAAAGTTTAATTTTATGCAGATATAGTATATATATTATTTCCAGACCTTGCGATTGTCAAGATTTATGTATATATATATATATATATATATATATATATGTGTGTGTGTGTGTGTGTGTGTGTGTGTGTGTGTGTGTGTTTATTTATTATTTGCAGAACTTGAGAATTTTACCGCTAGAAGTCTATGAAAGTAGCCGGTTTGTTATTATTATTTTTATTATATATACATACATATATATATATATATATATATATATATATATATATATATATATATATAGTATCTCTAAATAATCTTTAATATACATAAAGGGTGTGTTCACAAAATTTCAAAACTGATCGTTTCCTGAGCAGGGGCGCGCGCGCATACCCGTTCCATCAACAGGGTGACGTTTAGGGGTGTCAGTTGCGTCCGAGTCGTTGGAGTGAGTAGACTGCTAGTGGAGTGAGTGCAGACAGAGACGCTTCGTATGATTCAAGAGGCCTACCAAGAAGGAGACAAAATCAAAGAAGGCTCGCATGAGCAAGTCACGCGTGAAAAGCATGCTTATTGTTTTTTCGATGCTAAAGGACTGATCTAAAAAGAGCTTATTCCTACCGCACAGAGTGTCTCAGGTCAGTTTTACGCTGGAGTGCTCGACCATTTGAAGGATTGTATCCGGCGTGTCCGCCCAGACGTTAGAGACGATTGGATTGTTCACCGCGATATTGTTTCCTCTCACACGTCGCTCGCCGTCGCCGAAGTTTTGGCTAAGTTTAATGTGGCAATAAAGCCGCAAGGCCCCTACAGCCCCTACTCCGGTCTCACCGACTTTTTTTGTTCCCCAGTTTCAAGAAAGACCTTAAAGGGAAGCGATTCGACACGATTCCAGCAATGCAGGCAGCTTCGACGAGGTCCCTTAACAACCTTGCACGAGAGGACTTCTAGGTTGCCTATGAACAATGGAAAAACGCTGGCAGCGGTATGTTGATGCGCAAGGGTCATATTTCGAAGAATTTTAGTTGGCTGTACAAAAATATTTAATAAATTTTGTATTCTCAGACCAGTATTTAACTTTGTGAACACACCCTGTATATATATATATATATATATATATATATACTAAAGCACAATTATACATTTACATTAACCACACTATATAGCCAAAATAAAATAACAATATATCAACTGAACACTAAACTATAACCAATTAAAACTATAAAACAAATATAACCAAACTCAAAATACTAACGAAAAATCAATACCAGGAAAATTAAACCTGAAGGCAGGAGGGCATGGCTAACAACATGCACTGCAGGGTATATATATATATATATATAAATATATATGTGTGTGTGTGTGTGTGTCTATGTAATCGTTTAGCATGTAAATGTATATTTTATTTTAGTGATATATATTCAAATTACACATACAAACTTTAAAAAAATAATAAAATATTTTGTTTTTCTTCCAAGAATTGTAAAGTATATTTTATAGTTTTTTAATAAAAAAATAAATAGCACAAGAACAAAATCTCATGCTCTAATCATATATTATAAAACACTTTCCAACACATTCAGAATACTGTTACAAAGCTTCACCGTTTAATGATGAAATTTTGATGAAAGTGGATGTTTAAATAAGCATTTTAGAAAAGATAAAACACATTTTAAAAACCCAATTTCAACAATTACCATCAATACTCGGAAAAATGTCGGAATTCATTGGTGCAGCGCTGTGTCTGATCTATAGATTTGTAAGTGTACTACGTAGTACGCTAAAATGTAGTTCAGTTAGGGAACGCATAGCACAGTTTAAAATGCCTCTTTAGCAATTTTCGTCAATAAACGGAAATGTACTCGAGATCCTTTGTGCATCCCTGTATATATTCTACAGAATTTTTAAACACCAAGTAATATGCAAAAATGCTATTGTATTTAAAAACGCGTACCACAATTGAAAACGCACTTTCAGCAAATATTTTCATAGAAAGTACCGTAACCGAATTATTTTGTGCCCCCAGGAAATTAACGAATGATGCTATGCACACCCTACTCTAATGTAAGCATCTTGTAGTCCAACTCAGTGATATAGAGGGTGTGCCAAATTTGTCTGTATAACTTTGATCCTGCATAAAACCTGAACGAAATAAGATAGCGATGTTCGGCTATAAAATCAACTCATAAAGTTTTATTTGTACTAAATATAATGTTTTTGCTTTCAGGTATGATCCAGTAAGATCCATAACTGGTGATGGCTACATCACAAGAAAACGCTCAATTTGTGGCCTGGTTCATAGAGGGGAAGTCAGATACACTAGTTCAAAGGAATTTCAGACCAAAATACGGACGTTACCCACCATCCAGGCCCTCAATACGCGCGTGGCACGAAACGTTTATGGAGACATGTTCATAAAAACCTGCATAACATAAAATCACAAGCTCTGCTTCATAAAAAAGACGCGTGCAACCAAAGGTATTCGTGCAACCAAAGGTGTTCGTGCAACCAAAGGTTCACATGTGGACTCTTCTAGCATCACATAAAACTTTGGAACTATCTATTTATTATACAATAAACGGATCTTTGTTACCTAATTTCGTTTAAGTTTTATGGAGGATCAAAGTTGTAAAGATAAATTTTGGACACCCTGTATATCAATTTCAATATGTTTGAAATAGTGTAAGATTTCTAAAATGCACCGCAAACGATTTGTACCCATAAACTGCAGTCTAACAAAATTCTTTTGAGTGTTCGTGTAAACGAAGTATAAATGCTACACACTTCATTTTCAATACTGAACATGGCATAGTAAACCTTAATAACATATATAAATTACATTGAAATACGTGTATATTTACACGAGTTAGAGCACAGACACACAGACTATCTTTTCACAGACTATCTAACACTTTTAAACTATGTTGGAACGTGTTGAGAAGTAGAAGCTGCATAAAGTTATAAAGAAAATTGTAGTTACTTTTAAAAAATATATTAAGGCTAATAATGCTGAAAATCTATTTTTATTTGTACTTTTACACATACTATTGACGGCACTGTCTACTTTTTGAATTGAAAGCTTTTCCCTTATGATAAGTTTTATATTATTTGCAGTACAAAGCAAAACTCGACGGAAAACTTCAATTGATTATTAGTTTCTTGGATTGTGTGTATTTGGATTTTGTGTTCTGAGTGCGCACAAAAAACTCAACAATTAATGATAGTGTAATATTTGTACTATAAAAGCGATTCCCAACAATATAAAATTTTATTCAAAATGTGCACGGAGCATCAAATATGAATATCTTCTGTGGCATTCGGGGAAAAAAGGTCATCCGTCCGGGAAGTCTGCTGGCAGAAATGACCCAGCCACCCTGATGGGTCTCTGTTGAATCTACTCCTCAGTATGAGTGGTACCTAGGAGTGGGACGTGTCAAAGATCTTTTAACATGGCTAAAAATTGAAAATTAGTGAGGATAACGTTATAGTAATTGCGACATTTCCGTATTTAATGTATTCCAGTACAGCAACGTTGCTGCATCTAGTGATTTTTTTTCTTCTTTCTATGAGCGAGAAGCTCTCATATGCGCATTATAGTGATCGCAGCATTAGCGAATTTTATAAATTTTTGACATTTCTATACAACAAAGTTGCTGCAGTCATTGATTTTGTTTTCATTTAAGGGATGATTTCATAGGTCAATCATACATATATGCGTCGAAATGATCACATTAACGAATTTCACATATTTTGAGATTCCTGTATAGCACAGTTACTGCATCTATTAGGTTTTTTGTTGTTGTTGTTATTTGCATGGGCACGAAGCGCTCCTACATGGGTTATAGTAATCGCATATGGTTATAGTAACTCATGGGTTATAGTAATGTCATATCTTTTTGATTATCTTGTACAACTTGGTTATATCTACATTTTCCCTTCTACAGGGTCTCGTTTACATTCATAGCCCCCTTTCTTTCCCTGCGCAGCTGGCCTATTTAGGTCAGCAAATGGTCAGGGCAGATAAGATATATTTTTAACAAAGGGGGAGTCAATACCAGACCAATTGGCCTTTGCTCGGAGCATCATAATTCCACATTTGACAAATAATGATATTTTTTTCACGTGTATAAAAAGCATGGTGCATTTATTTTTTATTTTAAAGACTTGAATTTATACTGTGTGCTAATTTCAACAGTTGCAGCTCGAGGTTAATTAAATGCAGCTTTAATGCTAATTTTATGAATGATCAACGAAATATTGTCATATTTTGTGTTATAAATCTAATATGCTTTTAAAATATAACCAAACAAAATGTACTAACTACTAAATTTTTTATCAATTTATTGAATGAGACTTTCACTTCAAACATCTTTTCTATCATTCTGTTAAAGAAATTTGTATTACCCAGGAAATATAGTTTGTCTCTTTTTGGTTCTTAATAAGAATAAGAGGATTATTATATCTTTTATTTCGATTTTATGAAGAATGTATTTGTTTAAATATGTCTTATTCTTTTTTTTCTGTTGTAAGCTATTTCTTGTAAAACTTGAAACAGTATTATAAGGACGTTTATAATTTTCGTTTAATTTTTTTCCTGAATTGAATTAGATAAACTATTTCAGACTAAAAGCCTTTATGTTTTTCATTTAGTTCTCATTAATTTTATAGATAAAAAGCTATTAAATAATTCTATAATAAAGGGATAATAATTCCTATTAGCAGAAAGGGGTATAAAAAATATTCACCATAAAAGTTCCACAGTAGGATGATATTAAGGTAACTATATATATACTATATGCCTGCATACCTGATAGGCATTTGTTAGGCGTGTTTATACTATTCAATTATCTATGATGCCGCTATAACAATTTTTGAGTGCTCCAGTTTTTGTTAGCTAAGCTTCTAACTATGGAGTTTTAAATACAAGCTCACTGCAAAAAATAATTGTTGATTTTGCAGTATAAAACTGGCATCCCAGCTGCCAGTATTATACCGTAAAATTAGCAGTATTAAACAGTAAAATAAGCAGTAATACGCTGCCGTGCAAGCAGTAATACTGTTAATTTTACGGTATAATACTGGCAGCTGGGTGCCAGTTTTATACTGTAAAATCAACAATTATTTTTTGCAGTGCTTAAATATTCCTTATAATTAAACTGTCGGATAAAATTTTAAAACTGCATACTCACGAACTGCAAACATAACATCACTCATGGAATACATATAAAATTTAACTTATTGTGGGGATAATAAATAAAAAGGAACAAACGTGTTAAGATAGGGTTCAGTAATGATAGAAAAGTTCAACAGTAAGGTTATTTTAAGGTAAGTACATATGTTCCTAAATAACATTTGTCAGACATTTGTTAGATAAGGTTTTAGGATGCATGCAATTCCCCATAATGAAGCTAAAACAATTTTTGAGTATTCTAGTTTCCGCTAGCTAAATGTCTAACGATAGAATTTCAAATATAGCAAGAATGTTACTTGTAATTAAAATGTGTGATAGAATTTTAAAACTGCATATGTCGAAGGAAAAATATCATTTCATGAATATATCTAAGTCTTAAGATTTTAACTTATTCTGGGAATAGACACCAAAAAGCCTATAACTTCTTAAGAATGGATTGAGAAATGCACTTATGATATGTTTTATTTTTTAAAAACTCAATAACGCTCTCCGATAAAATAATCATGCTGATTATTATGTACTCTCATGACTGCGCCGAAATAAATGTTTTATTTTAGATATTTTCCAACAGAATTGAAAAGTGCTTATGACTTTGGTTTTTCTGTCTATCTGTCCATACTCCATGTCTCGCAAATATACTCGGATTGCTCTGTAAGTTTTACATGTGAATGACGTCTACTGTAGCACGATGGCTATTGAAAATTTGTATTTTGTTTGCAGAGAGAGTCAAAAGTATTCCGTTTCATCAAAAAATCGTTTCATGTGCATTTTAATGCTGTTACGCCATTTCAAACACAATGAAATTTATATGCATTTTTGAAGTCCACTAAAACATGCATTCTGTAGAATATTGGGCGCAAAGTATTTATTATTCATTTACGGGCTATACCAAAGAATTTCTTTAAATAATAGTCTACGGGGAGAAACTATGTGCTTCGTATTTCAATTATGTTACACAATTTCAAATATAATGAAACTGATACACATTACTGAAGTTTACTTCAAGATACTTTCTGTAGAATATGATGTGCGCAGTATTTATCGTTCATTTAAAGGGATATACACAAAAGATTTCGGATACTGTACTGTATCCGAAGTACTGTCTATTAGTTACAATTGCTGGAAGTGCGTTTTCGGTTATGGTATGAGTTTTTAAGTTTATTTAAATTTGTGCATACTACGTGGTGAGTATAAATGCAGGGATACACAAAAAGAATTCGTAAGCATTACTGAGGGTTCTAGTGAATTGCTTAAAGGTGGTTTTTATTTGCGTTAGGCATTTTGCTGTACTATATTTAGAATATTAAGAGATGTTTCTAAGAATATAAATAAAGTCATATACATATGGCCGCATATGGATGATATTTTCTGGAAGTGGGACTTCAGAAATTTTAAGCGTGTTTTAGTCTGAATTAAATTTTACCTTAATGTGTGGCATGTATAAAAATCTGTAGGTAGTATACAGGGCTTTACAAAAGAATTCAAGTGTGTTGCTCTTTATTGGTAAACATTTCTGAAGGTTAATTTAAACCTAATATGCATTTTCTGACTAAACTACATTTTAGAATACTGTGTATAATATATACAATTCTATAGATTAAATAAAGGGCTGCATAAACGTATTGGAGTACTCTTCCGGCTACGGACGATAATTGCTGAAACCTGGTTTTCAAATATGTAATGCGCTTTCTAAAACGTTTACTTAGATATTTTATTAAGTCTGTTCAGTACTATGCCATATTAGTATCTTCAATGATGTAAAATCTCAAACACATTTTTTAAATATTGCCATCTCATTTTTCTAAATAATACTATTATGAGACATGAAACAAAACAATCATGAGTAAGTTTTGAATAACAAAGAGAGATTTGGGAAATTGCGGTTTTACGTTGTTATATATTATATTTAAATCTTAAGAAAATACACAGAATTTATCAATAATCTATCTTAAAAACTCTTAACTAATATCTATGGAGATCTACACTTATCAAAGTAAAGTTTCTTTCTTATACTGCAAATAGTGTACAGTATTTTTAAATATCAAAGTCGGGTGGCGATTTGCAGTTACACGTGAAAATTTAAAGAATTTTTGAGCATTGAAGAATAAAGAGTTCGTCAGAAATTCAGCAGATTTAAATTATGATATAACCGAGTACAAAGAGTCTTGAAACGGCAAAAGTAATGCTTAGCGAGGCTTTCAGAAGAATGAAGTGATTTTAAAAAGTGGCAATATGTATATGTACACTACAACTCAGATAATACAAAAATTTGGATAATCGAACCGAAATTCAACTGAAAGATAAAAGAAATGAGTTCGGTTAAAGAAGAAAATTAAAAAAAAGTTTTAAAAGCTTCGCTTTTTGTTTAGCATTTTGAAAAAATTAACAAAAAGGAACATTGTCAATATAGTGAATCTTTTAATAAACCGGTTAAAACATATGTTTATAGAGTTTTTGGAATGTTTTTTTTCTTTTATAATTGTCTAATGAAGTGATGTGAATCTGGATAATGTTATATATATATATATATATATATATATATATATATATATTTATCTTACGTGGCGTGAAAAGCTGAGTTTGTTACTTGCCGTTTGGCAACAACCGTAGTTTCTGGAGTGACGATTCTCGGTGTTTCATTTTACGGTCAGATGATTAATTCAGCAAATTAAAATTCAGAGCAGGAGCTCTTTTTTAACGCAGTATGATCTTTCGGCCGATGTATGAATAGCAGTATGATCATTGGTTTGTTTTACTGTCACGTCATGCATTCAGAAAATCAGCTTATGGATCAAGAGTTTCTTTTAGACATATCACAAAAAGCGTTTCTTTACAATTTGTTAACTTGCCAAGCGTCTGAGTAAGATTGTATTTTTCACGACGAAAAAACTTTAGATGAACGAACTTTAATATCAAATTACCTATTCAGTAACAGTGGTATCTTTAACAGTGGTGGCACGAACTAAAAATATTTTTAATTATGTTTTCAAAGAAGTTTTAAATTAAATGTGTTTCCAAGGCATTTTTTTCATTTAATTATTTTACATTTCAAAAGTTTGTAAATTTAATAATGTTGAAATGATTTATACCCATTGGTAACACCAACTTAATGCATTTTTAATTGTGTTTTAAACAAGGTTTTTAATTACTCTTTTTTATATAATTTTTTTTTAACTTTAATATGTTAAAAGATTTATGATAGTTATTTATGAACTTATTCTGGCTAGAGTTGCTTCAAAAGGGGGCAAGCGAGCTGCGACCGCGTTTGTGAATTGTGTCGGATTTCACGGGGGATGACAAGCGTTTGCGAGCAGGGCCGGGAGCCCCCTAGTAAAGCTATATTACGCCAACGTCTCATGAATAAGATGTCATTTGGTGTCGCGTCTGAATGCTGCCCTACATAGCGTAGTGCTATTTCTATTGCATTCGCAGCATCGGAATACACAAATAGTATCTCCCTCATAAATTCTCAAGATCAGAGTCATCTTGGTGTTTCGAATGGGACTATTACTTTATTTCGGTTGCCAGTTAATAAATGGATCGTCACCTGTCTACTCCTAATTTCCCATCTTTTTTGTCTTTTAACTTTTTTATTATATTTATATCGGAATTATCACTAATTTGAATATTTTCTAATCTGAAATGGAGACGATTTTGGGCTCTTTTTGCGGAGCCCTAGCCCGATATCAAACGTACGCAGTAGAAAATTGTTAATAATATTTTTAAATTGTTTCAAGAAAAATTTTCTCATTTAAACATCTCTTCTTACATAGTCAGAGGTATTAAACCTCAATACTCCCTCATGACAACGATTCATGATTTCCACGTTTCTGAAAATCTGTTTGAAATTAAAAAATATATAACTATACTCCACTGGAAAAAATAAATCTGTACAAGTCACAATTCTTGTACTTTTTAAGTATCACTGTACAGCAATGGCAGAAAGACAGTCTGAAAAAAGACTTCAAACAGAAAGACCGAAGATATTCCACGGCTTCTTTATGTTACTAACAGACTGTGCAAAACTGCATAATCAGACAAAATATCTTTTTTCAAAAAGATTTTAAAGGATTGTAAAACACTTCAAGAAACTTAGACGACATTCTTTTTTTTTCAAATAGCAAGTATTCAAATACATATTATATATTTGATGCCCGTGCTCGGGCTCGCCTCATCTCTAATCTGAACAGGTAATGGTTTCAAGTAGTTACAGATTAGCTGTATTACACTGTATATTCGAATATTTGTAAAATATATATATATAAACATAATAAATGACTGTGATAGAAATATTTAATTAGTTTTCTTCATAATTTGGTAATGTTTGAGATAAAACGCTTTCTTAACGCTCCATATTATCTCTTGCAATTTTGTATTTATTTAAGAATATTCTAATTAAGTTTTAATCTTTAAACAATATGGTCAAACTTGTTTAACCTGTACCTAACATTAAATGAATTAATAATGATTGCTGTGAGTTTGAAGAATAACGACTATTTAAACCATTTAAGCCAGTTAATTAATTAATCATTTTACTTTTTAAAAATTAATTTCGGTGACATTTTAATATTCTTAACTAGTTTATTTATCAATGCTTGCATCTTAAGATAAAAAATAAATAAATAAAAATAAAGAAAAAATCACTATTTTTCACTATTTCTTTTTGATCGGAAATTAGTATTACATCAGGGATTTTCATTAGTTTTAAATCAATGCCAACAACTATGTAATCGAATTCAATTATTTGAAAAATGAATTTGCCTAAACTTTGTATTCGTAAAGTGTCCCGAATTTTCACATAATTGAAGCGTTTGAGCACTTGAAATTTTTAAACAATATATCAATAAATGAAAAATATTTCGTTATTAAAAAGGATTTCAAATCATATCATAATTTAAATCACACGAATCAAAAAATTTAGGTGTATTTATCTATATTGTAATGAAATTGGCGAAATGTAAAATGTAGGTAGGTCTGTGTCTGTTAGTGCAACTACCCCCATTATTTTTTTTATTACACTACTTTTATTACTTCCATATTCGTTAATTTAAATATAAAATTCTTTCATTTTCGTATTTTGTTTTCGCTTTAAAAAGAAAGTGGAGCAGTTGAAAATAAGATTAAATAAGATGAATATTTTGAAGTATTGAACACTTGTCTTCAAAGTTTGCAGAATGGAAATTTAAATTTGAAAAAATAAAAGTAACATACACGTTTTTTTAAAGGTATGACATTAATATAATTTGAGATAAGGTAAGGAATGGTGCCTTCGGACATGGCCCACCTTGGGACACTATTCTATAGATTTAAATGTTTTTTTTTTTTTTTAGTATGAAAAGTAAAAATTTAAGAGGAATTAATCTTTCAAAATACACACATTTATCATGCCATTAATTGATAAGAATATCATTGTAGTCCTACGTTACACAAGCAGAAATTGTAAAATCAGAAGACAAGAATTGGGGCAAGTTGGGACACATAATAAAGGGCAAGTTTTACAAGTTGTCCATGGTGGGGAAGGTTTGAAAAATTGAAAGTGTGTACATTTCTTTTAATTAAATCTTTTCTATAGCACCTGTTTCAGTCACTTATTTTTTTCTACTGACAAGGGGAGGTTCCGAAGTCTGAAACGGAGAATGTGGTGACATTTTGGGCAATATGTAGTCAACAGATAAACAATATGAAAGGCATAAATCACAATAGGTAGTGTGTCCCTCAAAAAATTAACCCCAAAGTTTATCCAAAGTTAACGCTTCAGTATATAGTCGGATAGTTATTTTGGTACAATTTCAGAGATAAACACGTAAGTCTGTTTTTATTTATTTTTTTTTTAAACATAAATTGGAAGAAGACATAATTTGCAGTCAAATGGCTATTTTTTGCCTTTTACTGTTACGATTTGGTGATTAAACGGTATAGGATGGTCTCTTTTTTTTCCCGCCTGGGCAAATACACAAAGCAATACATTAACAGACAATGTTATATCATATGGTGATGTATAAACTGGGTAAGTTTATTCATATCTTGTTTTATAGCAATTCCCTTTCTTTTATTCCTTTATCGACGAGAGCTCTCCTGAGTGGTATTGGCACCCTGAAATAAAATCCAATTATTTTATAAAATATTATAATATATTTTTCACTTATATTTTGTTGTTTTTATATGCTCAAATATTACTCGAATTTTTAATTTATAAAATCTCTTACTTAATCTGTCTAATCAGTATCCATGACGTAATTTTCGTCGCAATTGGGAATTAAGCGTAAATTCTGGGCACAAAATTTTTCTGAAGGTGCTAGTACTTCTTCAATGGGCACTGCTTCTTTCAGGGACAGACATTTTGTGACTTTTTGCTGTTGTATTCCAGGTGATTAAAGAAACACAAAAAATTCAGAAGCTTTATATTCGAAATATTCAGATAGTTCTGCAGCAGCCGAAGCACATCGTTGAAAATTTCTGATCGTAGCTTGCGCATAATTCAATCGATCTTATACAAAACGGCCATATGTCCAAGAATCAATCGCAAAAAATTTATCATATACAGGGTGATTCATCAAGATGGATCCAATAATATTTTTCTTTAATATTGCTGCTAGACACATACTTCCAATTGCTAAGTTTCATAAAAAGGTGCAAAATTTTATGATATAAGTTGCGACCCCCTAGAAGTGTGTATTTGAGTACCAACAGAGTGAATAAATGTCCCGACCTGGAAAAGAAAGCAGAACTCTTGATATCACTCACCAATTATTAAATTGGTGATTATTATAAATTTAATTAGATATATGAATATCTTTTTTAAAAAGTACATGATGCAAAAAACATTAAAATAATGATTACCGTATATTTCGGCATATAACGCGCATCTACGATTTTAGACTTTATTATTTTTCTATTTTTAGGTATATTCACCATATCATGCGATATCGTTTTTTGCATAGAATCCTTCATGAGGTATGTGCCATGAAAGTGCAACAAGTCCATTAAAAAGTATAATAACTAGCACACATATACAGAAAATAAGCAAATGAAAGTGAGGACATATGCTAAGCCAATGTGCTTGAGTCTCCACAAAGCGTTTGATATATCGTTCAATCAAATAATCATGTCTTCTCCTATTGTTTATTACCATAGAAATCTCGAATTTTACGCTTAAATTTTCAGCTTTCTTTTTTATACCCGGTATATAACGCACACCTGTAAGTTTCGATCAATATTCTTGCTACAAAAGTGTACGTTATATGTCGGTATAATACGGTATATAAAATGAAACTTTTCGTTGAATTTAAATGTTTTTTATTAGTTTCGGAGGTGTATCGAAAACCTGTAATATGAATGAAAATATACAGAGGATGCTGGGTCACTTTTTAACGATTTTCATGGAATTTATATCAATTTTTGCATTAAAATTTACAAAGATTACTAATCAAACTTATTACGAGGGGCAGTCGGAAAATAAGTTTCCCCTGGCGACTGTGGACAGAGGTGTGTATGAAAGACAAAAAATGTAACGAGACATTAAAGATAAAACATAACTTTATTTTTCCACATAAGTACAAAGTACATTGAGACATTTGTTGTACCGCTTTATAAGCTTCAAAAAGGCCTCCAGAAAAAAATCAGAGCTTTGCATATGGACGAAGCCTTGAACGGCTATGGGCGAAAGACGACACAGCAGGTGAACGCGAACTTGCAAGACACCAATACATCATTGGGTAGAGGTCGACCGCGATCAAACAGATGGCACTGTTGCAGTGCCTGCACAGATGGCGCAACGCTTCATCCGTATGCAAAGCTCTGATTTTTTCATGGAGGGCTTTTTGAAGCTTATAAAGCGGTATGACAAATGTTTCAATTTACTTGGTACTTATGTGGAAAAATAAAGTTATGTTTTATCTTTAATGCCTCATTACATTTTTTGTCTTTCATACACACCTCTGTCCACAGTCGCCAGGGGAAACTTATTTTCCGACTGCCCCTCGTATATGTTTATGTGTGTGCATGCGAGTATACGTGTCTATGAATAACCATTTATTAAACAAGTTAGTTTGGACAATATTTTGTCTTAAAAGTGAAAATTCTGTAACATCTTTCTTTACATATTATATATGTTACATTATTTTTACATGTTACATATGTTTAACAAAAAAAAGTATTTAAATTGATCTTCTAAATCTACAAGGAATATTCTTTATTTTAAATGAAAGAAAAGAAAATAGTCTGAAACAATTATGACGAAATTGCAGATTAAATACATCGCACTGAGCTGTCGAAACAGCGCTTTACGAATTTAATTAGCAAAATGATTTTTTCATAATAATGTAAAAATAATTTGATAATCGATTATTTAGTCATTTTGATCTTGTAACAAATAATCTCGAGATTATTAAAGAAAAATTTTCAAAATGTGAGTTTTTAATGTCTTTTTGATTAATTAAAAGTAAAATATTTTTTGAAAGAAATTAAATTAAGTTTGTCCTTGCTTTTGTAAAAGAAATGAGATGGAAAATTATTCATTTAGTCTTTACTATACAATGTAAATGTATGGTGTTCAATATTAATTTTATGTTCTTCGACATGTACGTAGTCACAGTCTGTATTAGTTTATTTATTATTACTATATGTTTTATAGCATTTTTTACAGTTGTATTGCTATACATATTTATTTATTAGTTTATTAATTTATTAATATCATTCCTTCATAGAAGAAAAATTGAAATATTTTTTTTTCACAAACATAAGAAATATAGCGATTTTGAAATTTTGCAAGTACACTCTAAATAAGAAAGAGTGACTATTCACTCCGGAGGAGTGGATATTCACTCTATCGCAGAGTCAAAATTTGCCCAACCTCTTTAGAGTGACTATTCACTCTAGGCAAAAGTGAAATTGTTCACTCTCTGAAAGAGTGAATACTCACTCCCGAGAAGTGAATATTCACTCTAAACAGGAGTGGATACTCACTCTTTCAGAGGAGTGACTATCCACTCCTCCAAAAACAGTGGTTTTTTTCACCCTGATAGGAGTGAATAGTCACTCTTTCATAGGAGTGGCTATCCACTCTTTCATAGGAGTGACTATTCACTCTTACAAAAGGAGTGGATTTCTCACTCCTGACAGGAGTGAATAGCCACTCTTTCATAGGAGTGAATGTTCACTTTTTATGGAGTGAATTATTTTTTTTTTTTATGTTTCCTTTATGGGCATTTTAAAAGAATCATATATTTTAGAGCATGCAATGAAAATAGACACAAGCGTGGTAAAGATTGGAATAAAATACTTTATTGGCAATATTTATTTAATTCATGGTTTGTTACAGTAATTGAACTCTAATGGAAAAATTCAATTAGAGTTAGATAATGAATTAAATTAGATTACTGACAGAAATAAACTAAAATATTTTATTCCAAGCTTATCACTATTGTGTTTGCTTTCATTGCATGCCTTATAAAGATATGATAATTTTAAAATGCCCATAAGGACAAGTAATTAACCAAAATCTTAATCAGTTAATATTATTTCTTTCTTTTTCAAATACCCATTAAGTTGTATTTAGTATTTTAATAATTCCTGTGATGTACGTTATTTTATTTTTTATTTTTTTCATGTGTAACTCAACTTTTAAATCTTTAGATCTCTGTATTTTTTTTTTTAAACGTGAAAAGCAGCCATGTTTAGCCACACTGTAGCCTCAATAAGTGGGGAAATATTTGACCATAAAGCAAGTCACGGTTTGTTCCAAAATCAGAATCTGATTAAAGCATGGGCAAAGTAGGCTATGACCCTGCTCCCTTCCATTTTTTTAGGGAGCCAAATTTGGTATGCAATTTTTGTAAAGCTTATATCAGCTTTACAAAAATCGCATACCAAATTTGGGTCCTAAAATAATCGGATGGGGCAGGGTTACAACCCACTTTGACCATGCTTTGATCAGATTCTGCTTCTGGAACAAACCCAGACCTGCTTTATGGTCAAATATTTTCATGTATATAAAAAAATAATAAAAATCCGATTTAATTTTTTTTGTAATCCAATTACATTAATTATTATTATTCTGGGTTTTTTTCACCCACATATATATTAAAAAAAATACTCTAAGGGGATAAAATTCTAAAAACTTTTTTTTTCTATTAATCTCACAGTATATTTTTTTTAATTTAACTGTAAAATTAAAAATATAATAATCATATGAAATACACAGAGCTAAAAACACAAGAATAATTATATCTTACCTTTTTAAAGTATTAAATATCACCAATGTTACCAATCAGTAGGTATAACTGACATTAGATGTCTTAGAATATTAGATTACAACTGTGTTTTAACTCCTTGAAGGGCACCGGTATATTATATATACCACTTAATTTTAATCCCAAAATGCCACAATGACACCAGAATTTTATAATCAAATTTTGAATTTAAGGTACATGACAAAAAGGCTTTTACTTATTTTAAAATAAATTCGTTCGTGAATCCTGGTGTCAATCAATCATTTCAATATTTTAGCTACAAGAGTACTTTGCCCCTGAAGGGGTTAAGCAGTTGTATCTTTAGATCTCAAATTTTATTATAAAAATTAAAACCCCTAAAAATGTGTTTGTCTGTATCATGATGCTGACAATAGATTTTATACATATTCATCGACCTTTTTTTTTTTCATATTATTTTCATTTTTTTTTTACTCGTGATATTATTCAACATGATTTTTTAAATATTTTTAGAGCACATATTGGATTAATAACATAGATTTTTATTCTTCACATATTCTGCACCCACGTATAATCTTATTCTTCATTTGTAGGGTATTTTCAAGCTGGCCCCGTGTCTCGAAATTTAAATATGTTATTGAGATGGAATACAGGATATTTATCAAAGTAATTTTTGTATTTTCAAACAAATTTTATGCAGATTACTTAAAAAAATAGTACCGTCCTGCAGGTGAATATAGTACTATAGCTATAGGAGGGATTATTTCCCATTGGAAAAACACATTATTTATAAAATATTCAGAAAGTCATAACTTCACTCTGATACTCTCAGGATTATTTTTCCTTTTTGATGCTCTGTATCCCCCATTTGAACAACAAAAAAAAAATGGTTTATAACATTTCTTATACAAAAAGTTAAATTTGTTAATATATAAACATTTACTTTGATAATATACTCTGCATTAAATGCAACGGTGTCAGTAAAAATGAAAATTCATATGTTATCAATAATACAAAGTAACTGAAAATTAAAAGGAAAGAACTTTATTGTGCAATATCATATAAAAATTAGATTTTTTTTTTTCATATTGCTATATGAGCAATTTTTCAAGCTGGCCCCGTGTCTCGAAATTTAAATATGTTATTGAGATGGAATACAGGATATTTATCAAAGTAATTTTTGTATTTTCAAACAAATTTTATGCAGATTACTTAAAAAAATAGTATCGTCCTGCAGGTGAATATAGTACTATAGCTATAGGAGGGATTATTTCCCATTGGAAAAACACATTATTTATAAAATATTCAGAAAGTCATAACTTCACTCTGATACTTTCAGGATTTTTTTTCCCTTTTTGATGCTCTGTATCCCCCATTTGAACAAAAAAAAATGGTTTATAACATTTCTTATACAAAAAGTTAAATTTGTTAATATATAAACATTTACTTTGATAATATACTCTGTATTAAATGCAACGGTGTCAGTAAAAATGAAAATTCATATGTTAAATTATGTTAAATTATATAAATAATACAAAGTAACAGAAAATTAAAAGGAAAGAACTTTATTGTGCAATAGCATATAAAAATTAGATTTTTTTTTTTCATATTGCTATATGAGCAATTTTTCAAGCTGGCCCCGTGTCTCGAAATTTAAATATGTTATTGAGATGGAATACAGGATATTTATCAAAGTAATTTTTGTATTTTCAAACAAATTTTATGCAGATTACTTAAAAAAATAGTATCGTCCTGCAGGTGAATATAGTACTATAGCTGTAGGAGGGATTATTTCCTATTGGAAAAACACATTATTTATAAAATATTCAGAAAGTCATAACTTCACTCTGATACTTTCAGTTTTTTTTTTTCTTTTTTGATGTTCTGTATCCCCCATTTGAACCAAAAAAAAATGGTTTATAACATTTCTTATACAAAAAGTTAAATTTGTTAATATATAAACATTTACTTTGATAATATACTCTGCATTAAATGCAACGGTGTCAGTAAAAATGAAAATTCATATGTTAAATTATATCAATAATACAAAGTAACTGAAAATTAAGAGGAAAGAACTTAATAGTGCAATATCATATAAAAATTAGATTTTTTTTTTTCATATTGCTATATGAGCAATTTTTCATTAATATACGTCGGATGATAATCACAAGAGATGTTTAGCTATCATTTAAAAGTAAATAAGTAGTCTTTTTTAACAACTTGCAGTGAAAATTACTTCTAGTTTCAAAACGTCTTTTGTTTTTAATATACATCTTACAATGCCTAATTGTCGCTTTTGTATTTTTCATGTAAATGCATGTAAACAAACTTATATAAAAAAATTTACAGCAATTTTAAGTGCAAAACATAGTTATATAAGTAAACATATAAAATTCTAGCTTTTTTTCTAATTTCTATTTTAAATTTTCAAACACTTTTTTACCAAAAAGAATAAAAATAATATATTAATATTAATTTCCATTTTCACAAGTTTTGCATAACCTAAACTAAAAATTTTAAGCAGCAAAGCAAAAATAAATAATGATTTCTATATTAATTTATTCTACATAAAATCAAATTATATCTGTAAAAGTATAATTAGGTTTAATGGCAATTTAAATGAAGAATGCAATTATTAAAATGATTATTTCAACATTAGCATGATTATTACATATTCTGCAAAAAGTGTCTTTTTCGCAAAAATTTTATATGAACTAATTTGGAAGTGAATACATGAGGAAAAAAAAAGCAACACTATGATTCAAGATATTAATCAGATTATATATTAAAAATTGTATCTATAAAATGAAGGTCTAAAAAATGTATTAAGGAAATTATTGATATTGAAAATGATATGTTTTTATTAAAAATCATCAGAAATAAGAACACAAATCTTTTAACACAAAATATATTTATTGTTTAATAAAAACGATGCAAATATGAAAAATGCAAATTATTCTAATAAAAATAATTTAAACAGAAAATAAATAATACTACGTATGCAAGAACGTTATTTTTTTTCCAAAACAAGTTGTGCTCGAAAATTGTCATTTTCGTTCTTTGCAAATGGAACAACTTACCTTTAAAGTACTATCCACAATAATATGTAACAGCTAATAAAATTTATTGGAAGCACTATATATATTCACAATATAGCGATTAAACGCTTTAAAAAATATATATATATTCGCCATTTTTAGGCAAACTCTATTCCTTGATAAATAATGCACAAAAAATATCAAAAAAAATTCTGTACATATCCACAGAATTTTGTATATATCCACTTGATAATCTAATATTTCACTTTCAAGCACTCAACACAACAATTACTGCTTCTAAATTGTAAAAATCACAGCACAGATACAAAAACTGAAGAAATTTTATCATAATTTTCACAATATTAACAAGATCAGTTTGTTTAAATACTAATACACCACTAGCTATACATGGCCATATACTATGTCATATACTATGACCATATACTTCTATACACGGCCTTTGAAACATGCATATTCACAAAAGAAAAATATTACGTCAGCATTTATTTCCCGCGCTATTAATGAAGCAGTCGTTTTCTGACTCACCTCGAGTCTCGCTTTACTACAGAGGAGCTTATCATTAAAACCTTTTTATCAGCTGCAATTGAAACGCTTTAGAAATAAATAGAAACTCTTTATGCTTTTCTTCAGACACAGGGAAAATATGACAAGATTTTTTTGTCACACTTTCAATTTATCGAATTTTATAAATTTAAAAGCAATTCTTACACCAAATTTTTGCTTTAAATCTCGTTTAAATTTATTTTACTAGGATACTTTAATTCGAACAATAGCCTTCACGAAGGCGTTAAAATAGGTCGATGTCCACCAAAATTGAAGTAAATAAACGAAAAATGCGACGTATTCGCTACTATTGGGGGGGGGGGGGGCTGTCTAGTTGATACCTTCTTTTAACATAATCGTGGGTAGGGAGTGCAGATATGAAGACAATTACCCCTTCGTAGATTTTGAAATAAAATTAATAAAATTTTCTTTATGTCTGAATATATATATAATATATAAATATAAATTATTTCAAGTGATTATAGAATAATTTCTCACTAACAGAAAAAAAGATCTAAGACCATTTCGTCAAGGGAACCCCTCTGAATTCCTCGTAGAAAACATTTTTAATTCTGTTTCCATTTAAACATTTCAGATTTATCTTAAACAAGGGGTTCAAGAGGCCAGGGTCCCCCGACAATTAAAAAAGCGTTTCAGTTTTTTATTTTTAAAATTGTTGTTAGAAACCTATTTTGGAATATTTAATACTATTTTTTAATTTAATTTTTGTATTGCTTTTAAGGTTGATACGTTTAAATATTGTGTTGCAAGGCGCGTTCGGACAGAAAACTCTCAGCTAGCCTTTTTCGTAATCATAATCTGCATTTTAAAAAGCGGACTAAGCTGTCGACCACAGCACACCTGTCTGAAAATCAGGGTCTCTGTCATGGCCCCTCCCTACATTTCTTTTTGCCGGCGATCATGCATAATTAGTATTTCAAGATATATATATTACTATTTATATTACGCCCATCTCTGCATTCCCCGAGTGCGCCAACTAGTGCAAGTAAAATTTGTAAAACTTTATACTTTTGTGAAAAGCAATTCTTTAATTCCTTTAATACACAATTTTATTTTTCAAGACTTAATAAGCAAAATTGTACAGTTTTGACACATATCTTATGGTCTAATCAAATTATTTCTTCTATAAAGTAATATCATTGTGTGGATAGAAAAGTATTCCAGATTCAGACACTTAGGTGTCTGAATTATATTTTCAGACACATAAGTGTCTGAATCTAAGACGCCTCTATTTGCAGTGAAGATTTTTCCTCAAATTAGTGTTGCCGCAAAAATAAAATAACCGCATTATATAGTGCTGAACAATGATTAAAAAAATAAATAGTAGTACAAAAAAGATAAAATATCAATTCTCCACATAGTTTTATTTTATATTTATGGTTAAAAAGCAAAATTGATATTGAAATGTTTAAAAGAAAAAAAAAGACTCCATCGACGGTCGAAGCAGTGGTATTTCACGTGTATATTAAAAGGTATGCTTTGTTATATTAAATTTTATTTTCATTTCATTCATTTTATTGCATTCAATTTATTTATTTTTCATGTTTTCCAAGAAGCGGATGGATATCTTGTGAATTGACGAAGTGATGAATTTTTTTTCTTCTTAAACTCCATTCCTCCCCCCCCCCCTTGAGGCTATTTTTAATGATATCAAAAATCTGTCATACATAAATTTTCGACCCTTTTCCTAGAAGTAATAATAACTGTAAACGGATTTGATACGTATCATAATTAAGAAGTTATGGGTTTTATTTTCTGTTTTCACAACCCCTCCCCCCCCATTTCGATTTTGCCCATTAACGAACTTGACCGAGATTTTATGTTCCTTGATTATATGTATCAGTTTGGAAGATATTTGTGCAGAATTATTGAAGTTATCGTGTCCATAAAAAATGATATAGCTATATAGACAGATAGATAGATAGATAGATAGATAAAGTTTTGAATTGGGGGGTGGTTTGGGGTTCTAGGGGTCATGATCGGCGTAGATCTGCAAAATATTTCAGAAATTCCCTCATACGGGAGAATGTAATAGGTAGTATTTCTTACGAAATCTACCTACAAAGAAAAAGAAAAAATGATAATTTCGTTTCTCTCAATAAATAAATATGGACAAATATGAATTTTTTTTCTTCTTAAACTCCATTCTTCCCCCCCCCCCCCCTTGAGGCTATTTTTAATGTTATCAAAAATCTGTCATACATAAATTTTCACTCTTCAACGGAGTGAAATATTTCACTCTTGTCAAAGGAGTGAGACAGTCACTCTCGACAACGGAGTGACATATTTCACTCCTTTCTAGGGAGTGGAAAATTCCACTCTTTAAGGAGTGCATTTTTATAAAATTCACTCCAAAAAGAGTGAAAATGCCTCTCACTCTTCCAAAGAGTCAACTTCTCACTCCTCCCAATTTTAGAGTGTAGATATAAGGAATCTGGACCACGATCCGAAACAATTGCTATATTAGTGTTATAGTGGTCGCATAGCGGGGTATTTGAGGCAAAATCCTGGCCCAAATTATTTTTCATCTGTTTTAATGTTAAATACATTGCTGTTGATTTACTATTAGTAAATACACTTAATTAATGTTATATACACATAAATATATGCATTTAATTAAAAAATAAATATATTATGCAAATATTATTTAACTGTTTATAAGAGGAAACTAATTGTTGAGAGATTTCTTTTATTTACAAGTAATGTTTAATTAAATGTGGTCAAGTTTACTATATATAAAAGTTTAATTATTTATATAAACCATTGTGTATAATGAATACATTATTTGCATTTAGTACTTAGCAATGTTTAGTCTCTATAGTATTGATATGTAATTACCTTGGGTAATTAGTGCCGTTAATTGAGGACTCACTTATGTAGAAATAATACGGTTTTAATATCTGGAGTAAAGCATGAATTCTATTTACAGTACACATAATTCTATTTACAGGACACATGCAAATTATATACAGGTTTTAAGGGGGAAAGGGCGAACTTTTTCTGCAATTTATCGGCTGTTAATGCATCGTCGATATCAGAGCTAGGTTGGACCGTCTGTCCAGACCAACTCGAAAAGGAAATCTGAAGATAATTTTAACATTCCGCTCTCAAACCAGAGATGCAAAATCATTAAGTCATCAAGTTTATTGTGTGTCGAGTTTTGCTAGCCTTGTTAATTCTAGTGAGAAAGTGTAGCGCCTTTCTTGTTGCGGTCGGCCGTTGTTATGGGAAGCGATAATCACACCCCATCCACAGTGGGCTATCCGACAGGTGCGTGCCCATGCACACGTACAACCAAAAGCAACAATAAGAGAGCAAAAGAAAACTTTTAAGAAATAAAACGAATCTTTATGTAAATTCTTAAAGCCAAAGAGAAAAAAATGATATATAAAAGAAAAAAAATTAACTTTACATTTATGTTTCGAACTTTTGATAAACAAATATCGCAAAGAACCATGTCAGGGCATTTATTTCTAATATAATTACTACAGCCTTCTGCTCTGTATCATTTCCAGTGAATGCATCAAATATAATCGACGCTGGTCCTGAATACCGATCTGCGGATTACAATTAAAGACGGGAATCGCGTTACAGACATGGCTAAGAAAGAACAACGTGGAAGAAGAGCATTTTTATTGAAAAACTATTTTAACTTTTACAAATGCAAACATTGTTAAAATAACTGCACAGCACTTCATAAAGTTTCTTATTGTTTTTACAAAAGTTGTATTTTTGCTTCATTCTTATTTTTAGTATTCATAAAAAACATCAGTAAAGAGGAAAAAGCGCTAACAGTCTAAATCTCGAAATTACTCCCGTACAGAGGATAAAGTGCTAACTGTCTTAATCTGGAAATTGCTTCTCACATTTCTTTAACGATGTAGTGGTTTATGTATACATAGTTTAATTATTTACCAATAACGGTTTGTTGAATAAAACATATGTAAATATCAATTATGTAGGTGTCATAATGCAGGTCAAATCAAATGGTTTTTGCATGGAAACTGTTGCTGTAATGCACATGTTAAGTGAAAAATATACGGTGTCTCTCTACAAGCGGAATCTAGATTTTATTCCATAAATTTAAGAACAGCGAAGACATTTTTGGAAATATTTTAAAAGACACATTTTGCTTTGTGTAAAATATAATGAAATTTGTGTGAAATTGAGGAAGTTCAATGTTACTTTATTTAGTGATAAAGTATGTACCAGTTATCCCCATTCCACTTTATGGGGCGTTCAAGCTCAGAGTCGGATGATATCCATTTATGAATCTGATTTTTTCGTTCCTGTCAAATTGTTAAATGCAGCTTATAGAATTGAGAGTCATTATTCCTGGAATGATATTACTATAAAGAATACTACAAGAAGAGTTCCAAGAAGTGTATGTATGTGTTGTACTGCACGTAAAATGGTAAAAAAATTCCTTTCACATTATAAGTTATTGTCATTAAAATACTCCATACTATTGTTTAGATCCATAAGGACCATTTTAAAATTATATTATGAATTGTACATCATTACATCTGCTCATCAATTTCGATTAATAAGCATCAGCAGTTCTCAAACAGACTAAATGAAAATTAAACCTGTATGGGTATTTTAATACGTTTAAAAGGGCTCACATACATGTATTCGTGAGATGCAAACCTGGACATAAATAATTATTCAGAATAAAAATGTACCAAAAACTGCTTCTAAAACAAGAATAATAATAAAAAAAATTGTAATTTAACAAATTACAACAACCATTGGGAAAATGTTCCGAAAGCTTAAAAAAAGAAAAAAAATTCATTATTCAAAAATATTCTTAGGAACCATTTACAAATAGACGCACTACAGCTGAAGAGACCCTGGCATTCTCTGTCCTCGCAAAAATATTCGTTTGAAGCATCGCCGCAGTTATTGAAACGCATTTTCCATTACTATACCTTATCCTTAATATATACCTTAATATTTTGTCAGGTCCTTCCTACAATAACTTTATTTCTTGTTTAGATTGATGTCTGAGCTAAAGATATTTTGAGGAAATTAAAGTTGAAGACCACTTTTTTTGCTTTATAAGACGACTTCTCATCCGATGTCAATTTTTGAATTCATTTTTTTTCTCATATCTGATAGTTTGCATCTATCCTTTTTGTAACTTTAACATGTTTGTAACGATTTTATGCATTTCTATTGCCTATTCAAAGAAAAATTCTTCTAAGGTTACAGAATTTCGTTAGAAACGCTTTAAAAAAAATTCTTCTAAAGTTACAGAATTTCGTTAGAAACGCTTTAAAAATAATTCTTCTTAAGTTACAGAATTTCGTTAAAAACGCTTAAAAAATAAAATGACGACGCCAAGAGGTCCATTCTCGACCGAAAACAACAACCATTTTCTCAATGGTTAACAAGGAAGAAAAATGATGCATCAGGCGTAGATTATGAAACATTTTCCAACAGTAACAGAATATTATTAAGAAATTTCATTTTTTCATACGATGAAATTAGATATCTAAATAAACAACTTAAAAAGCAACAACGTGGAAATCCATTTTTAGCAATTGCTGTCCATATCCGGTAACGTATGCAAATTCTTTCGTGTAGCATCGTGTTATTTCGTGTATGATCTATCGAATTTAAACACACCACCTAAAACACTAAAAATTAGCTAATTTTAAAAAATGGATACCGATGCGAAAAAATTCACTTCCAGCAATTATTAATCTTCGTCAGTCCTGGAACGGAATTCTTTTATGTATATCTGTAAAAGAACGATAAATGCTACGCACGCCATACGTAATATACAGAAAACTGCTGTACCGCGCTTCAGGGATTTCATTATTTTTGAAGCATCTTAACATCATCAAAATGTCCTGCAAACGATTTTTTTCCATAGATCATAATGTAATGGCATTCTTTTTTGCGTCACTGTAAACAAACTGTAAATGCTACTGATTCTGTACTCCTGATAAAGTCTGTTGTAGTCCATCTCATATCAATCTCATTATGTTTCAAATATCGTAATATCAATAAAATTCCCCACAAATGATTTTTCCGCATAGAACATAATGTAACAAAATCATTTTGTGTGTCCCTGTAAATGAACTATAAATGCTACACACTTAATTTTTAATACGGAACATTCTACAGTGAAACTCGATAACATATAAGAATTTCATGGCAATCCGAGTATATTTACGAAAGTTAGAACACGGACAGACAGACGGCAGTGAGCCTACAGACAGACAGACAAACCGAATTCATAAATACTTTTACGATGGAAAGTGTTAAAAAGAGCGTTTGTAAAATTTACATCAGAATATTAATTTATTTTAATTATTTAATGCTATTCTTCCAAAGATTTTATTTCTTAACAGCAATTCCTCTTTTGATTAGAGTACCTTGCTTAAATTCTTTCTTACATTCTGCAAACAGCGTCGACTTCAAACACTGTAATATATTTCAGTTGAACAAATTAAAAAGAATTCTCAATAATTCTAAAACTTACATTGATAAAAGTATAATTAATGAAACTAAAAATTATCTATATTAAAGAGAAAGTTTTAGCGTTAAATTCAATGCACTAACATATTTACGCAGGCTATTATTAACACCGAATTTATTTATGTTCGCTTTAAAATGGTAATTATTTAAGGACATGTAAAAAGTAGATGCGTCTATAGTGCAATACCTGACATACATACAAAAATGAAACCTTTTGTCACGCATTACCCTCTCAGCAAAATACTCATTATATTATTCCTTTACACAGTAAAAAGTTAATAATTTTCAATAATTTAATCTTTTCACATAAAAAATAAGTTAGTTCAAAAACGAACATAGCTGCAGGTATCTCAGGCGAACACGTTTAAAACTAAGAATCAAGATTAAATATTAATGTTTTGAATATTTGAATAAGTGCGAGCTAGATGTTTGTGATTTCTTAAAAATCCAGATAGAATCAAAATATATTGACTGTAAGTAAAATATTTAAATGTTCTTAACACCGCTTTTATTATTTATTTTGTTCAAAGTATAATGTTATGCAAAGATTTTCGGTTAATTTCCTAACAGCATGACTTTATTTTAAATAACAGAAAAAAATTTGCGTTGTTTAGATTATTTTAAGACATAGCATTTTTTCATTTAAAATTAAAATACTTACTCCAAAATCGTTTTACTTTAACATTGCGACTAGCAGGGAAGACCGAGCTATGCTCGATCAAAATTAGCTTTGAGTTCAACTCGATATATTTTTGTCTCTGTATTATTATTATAATGCCTTTTATTTTATAAAAAAATAGCTTGACCCATAATGACCCATAATCAAAATTATCCAATACTCAAATTTTCTCGAACATGTGACCAAGCCCAATTGTCTAATCGTCACCTCAACCCGTAGGATATAAAATTTAGTCAAAATAGTCTGAGCCGTTTTTTAGATAAAATTAACTTGACCCACAGTGACGCAAAAATGATCCCCTAATCGGATTTTCTCGAACATGTGACCTAGCCCAATGATTTTCTTGTGCCCCAAAACCGTAGGATACAAAATTTAGTTCAAATCGTCTGAGCCGGTTTTAAGATAAAAGTAGCTTGACCCATAATGATCCATGACCAAAATGACCCGCTAATCGAAATTTCTCGAACATGTGCCCTAGCCCAATAGTCTTCTCGTTCCCTAAAACTGTAGGATACAAAATTTAGTGTAAATAATCTGAGCCGTTTTTTAAATAAAATTAGCTTGACCCACAATGACCCAAAATGACCCACTAATTGAATTTTCTCTGACATGTGACCTAGCCCAATGATTTTCTCGTGCCCGAAACTTGTAGGATACAACATTTAATCAAAATTGTTAGAGCCGATTTTAGATAAAATTAACTTGACCCGCGTTGACCCAAAAATGATCCACTAATCGAAAGTTTTCGAACATGTGACCCAGCCCAATAATCTTCTCGTGCCCGAAAATGGTAGGATACAAAATTTAGTCAAAATCGTTTCTACCGTTTTTATATACAATTAGCTTGACCCTGACCCATTCTGACCCATTCTGACCCACTAATCGAATTTTCTCGAACATGTGGCCCTAGCACAATGGTTTTCTGGTGCCCCAAAATGATAGTATACAAAATTTCGTCAAAATCGTTGGAGCCGTTTTTAAGATAAAATTTGCATATATATACATATATATATATATAACCACACACACACACACCAGATTTGCTCGTATTAGAATATATGATATATTTAATTACATTTTCAACTTTTTAAGAAACAAAAGTAATTATAAACACTTTATTAACAAAAGGTATTCTGTATGTTAACAATTTTTATCATTCGTAACATACTTAAGTAACTGTAGGATGTGCTCCAAATATATATACAAAATAACTTAAGAAATTTACTTTTAATTCTGAATATTAATTATAAGTATACAGAAATACACAAAATAAACTGAAAAAAAAACTGCATTGAAATAATAAGTAAGAATTTTTTTTAAAGAACGCACCAAAATAATAATATAATTATTTAATGGTATTTTACCAAAATATAAATACTTACTAAAGATTATTCTTTTCTTTAGATTATTGTTTACATTCTGTAAAAATTGTCTATTTGAAATTCCACCATACATATTTTTTAGACCAATGTTTTACAGTAAGTCTTAAAAAAAAAAAAAAAAAAAAAAAAAAAGAGTATAAATAATTAAATAAAAGAAAGAAATCTGCTTATTAAATTTAAAAATAAGTTTTCCTAAGCTCATTTTATCACTAGATTCAATGCACTAAAGTGCGGCTATGTACGACATTTTTGGCATCCAAAATAATTAATATTGTATATTAATATTTTAAAACGTCACACACTTCAAGATATAAAAAATAGTAGCACCTCTAACATAACATCTGACCGTATTTCTGGCTTTAAGAAAAAGTTGAATCTTCCATTATATTTTACCGTTTCAGCTAATATCCCGCTACATATTAAAAAACATCATTTTTCAACATGTTGTATGTTCATTTAAAAAATATAAGTATTTAAATTACGCTAGTTTAAAAATTACAAAATCTGCAAGCATGTCAAACAAACACATGTAAACAAGGAAGTTTAAATATATGCTTTAAATATTTGAATAAGAGAAAGTTGGGATCTGGTGAATTGTTATTTCTATTAAATAGAATCAAAATGTAGATTGTAAATAAAATATTTAAATGTTTTATGGCACAGTAATTTCTTTGAAATTGCAAGATTATTTTGGTATTTAAGACTTAATAAATTATGTAATTTTAAATTTAAAGAAATCCGGTTTATTTTGCTAGCAGTATGACTTAAATGCTGCATTTTATTTCAAATAAAAGAAAAGAGTTTGCGTTTCTTAACTCATTTATATAAGCTATAGCTTTTTTTTTTCATTTAAAATCTATATTATTAAAACAAAAGATATTTTAAAAATCAAAATCGGCAAATCTGCACATGAGCTAAACTAGCGTTGATTCAGAGAGAATTTGGACGAAGTCAGGATAGCCAAATGATCTAAGGAAACAGATTTAAGCTTTGGTTCATAAAAGGGAGTATGGGTTCGAATCCTACTCCTGACAGAAGGTGGTTCTTTAAAGTTATTGGTTTTCAGATATTTTATTTTAATAATAACCATCAAAAGTTTTATTTTTTTAGGAAAAATTCGAGTGTTTAAGAATTTGTATTTTTTTATCCAAATATAATTTATAATTAATTAAATATATATATAAAAAATGCCTAATGTTGGAACATTAAATTCACCTTCGTATATAAGTTAAAAACATGAAAATATTCAGAATGAATCACAATTTATTACTTATTACTAAATTAGGTGTAAATTTAAATAAAGGTTTTAAAACATTAAAACCCTTCTATAGATGTTAAAATTTTCGTCGGAGTCCCGAGCGCTTTCGACTAAAATCTGGCCATCAGCAGGAGGACAAAAATGAGAAAAAAATCTGTAACTTCCGGAATGTACGCTGGTTAAATATGAGAAGGCGTAACCAAATATGAAGCAAGTGGGTAAGTGTGATCGAAGATCGCACAAAGGATTTCCTTTAATATTCCTTTCAAAACACTTTATCCTTTCTTTAATAAATCCAAATAAATTTCATTTAGAAAAAAAAAGGCATGTTTTTTATAAAGTAAAAATTTAATGGTCTATTTTTTCGTTTTTTCGAATATCTAAACCGGCCCGATAGCAGGCGAAGGCCGCTATTATATTCTGTCATAATAATATCTGTCATGTGGACTAAATGCGATATTTTAAAAAAAATAGTTTATATAAAATAGATATTTAAACCAATTGTGTAATAATGTGACTTCTTTCTCCCCTGTAATCGAGGTCCTACTGCCAAATTGCGTATTTTAGAAAGTGAGATTTTTTGTGACAGTTCTTTAAAAGTATCTACATTGATTTTAAACCAAATTGTTGCTAGCAAACGCTCATGTTTGGAGCTAACCTTGCCCACATATTACGGAAGATTAGTTATTTTATATCTTACTAGCTTTTACCGTCGTTTACGTAACATTAAAAGAAAAATAAATGCATTAATTAAGGAAAACGTTTCATCCCCAATAATTAAAAACATATGTAACTCTCTTTATAACGAACTCCGTTTTCTCGAATATCTAAACAGGCCCGCTATTATACTCTGTCATAATACTATCTGTCATGTGGACTAAATGCGATATTTAAACAAAAATTAATTTCAAAATTAAACATGTTGTACACCTTCAAAATGTTAAAGTATGCGAATATTTCCATAATCGGGTTTTTATCATGATTCAATACGTTCCTCAAACTCATATTTTTACTATTCTCTATTATTCATATTGATAATCGCTTTGTATTATTCTCAAACATTTGAAAAATCCGTTAAACTTCCAATAGGACGTCAGATTAATTTTCTTTTTAATTTTCTAATGACGTGATATTAATCTGCTTTCTGTACATGCACGTACTCATGCTCCTAGTATTATTGAGAAATGTTTGAAAATTTCCGTTTTATTACCAATATGACGTCATACGAATCTTTTTTTCAATTGGTGTAATTATTTATTTCATTTTCCTTTTTCACGTGGAAATCTTTCAATAGAAAATTAATTATTGTAGAAATTTTTTTATTGTGGATTTGTAATTGTTGGCAACTGCCATAACGAAAAATGTTTAAATTTAATAGGAAAAGGTTGTTAGATTTTTGTTTTTTTATCTCTCTATATTAAAATAATACGATTTTTTCAAATTTTAATATTTTGAGCTTCATAGCAGTTATTTAGCTATAAGTATACAAATTTTCATGCCTGTAAGTTATACAGTTTCTGAGAACGGCTTTGTGACGGACAGACAACGGAGCGGGAGTAATAGGGTTTCGTGAGATGAACGAAACCCTAACAAGTGGGTAAGTATGATCGAAGATCGCTCAAAGGGTTTCGTTTAATATTCCTTTCAAAACACTTTATCCTTTTTTAATAAATCTAAATAAATTTCATTTCGCAACCAAAAAAAAGGTTATGTTTTTTATAAAGTAAAAATTTACCGGTCTATTTTTCTCGTTTTTTCGAATATCTAAACCAGCCCGATAGCGGGCCAAGCCCGCTATTATATTCTGTCATAATAATATCTGTCATGTGGACTAAATGCGATATTTAAAAAAAATTATTTTCAAAATTAAACATGTTGTACACCTTCAAAATGTTAAAATATGCGAATATTTCCATAATCGGATTTTTTTCATGATTCAATACGTTCCTCAAACTCATATAGTTACTATTCTCTATTACTCATACTGATACTCGCTTTGTATTATTCTGAAACATTTGAAAAGCCCGTTAAACTTCCGATAGGACGTCAGATTTTCTTTTTAATTCTCTAAGGACGTGATATTAATCTGCTTTATTGTACATACACATGCTCATACTCCTTGTATTATTGAGAAATCTTTCCGTTTTATAACCACTATGACGTCAATCAATTTTATTTCATATTAATCTTTTTTTCGATTAGTGAAACTTTTTATTTCATTTCCATTTTTCACGTGGAAATCGTCTGATAGAAAATTAATTATTGTAGAAAGAATTTCATCGTGGATTTTTAATTTTTGGCATCTGGTATAACGAAAAATGTTTAAATTTAATAGGAAAAGGCTGTTATAATTTTGGTTTTTTATCTCTATTTATTAAAATAATACGAATTTTTCAAATTTTAATATTTTGAGCTCTTTATATTTGGTACTCAGCTATATACACAAAGTTTCAACTCTGTAAGTTACATAGTTTTTGAGAATGGCTCTGTGACAGACAGACAACGCAGCGGGAGTAATAGGGTTTCGAGAGATGAACGAAACCCTAAAAATGGGAGGTGGGGGTGGGAGGGATGAATCTATTGAGCAAGGTGGGTTATTCCAAACCAAATGCACCTATTGACACCAAGTAGATTAAACCAGATTTTTGGTGTATTGCATGATAACATATCATTTTACACCTATTTTAGTAATAAGTAATAAATTGTGATTTGTTTTAAATGTTTTCATGTTTTTAATTTGATTTATAATTATTAAGTAAAACATACCACTTAACATTTTATTTTTTAATTAATGATTTTGTATGAAAATATTTAATTTAAAAGCTTTGCCATGAAATTATCGATTAACTAAATTGAATATTTTTACAATTTTTTATGTAATTTTTAAGACAATGATGAAGGAGACAAGTATTAAGAAAATTAGGTGATTATTTTCCGTAAAAAAAAAAAGAAAAGGAAAAGAAAAGAAAACAGAAAGAAGGGAAAATATTTATATAAGAACTATGAAAAAAATTTCAATACTTAATTCATTAAAACAAGACTAGTAAAAAAAATAACATTTTTTTTTCCTCTGGAGTTCTTATGTTACTGTTAAATTTTTACGTGTATAGTTAAAATATTTACTCTAAAACAATATTTCTTTCGCCTTTTCTTATATTTAATTAAATTTGATTTTTACAAGAAACAAAAGTAATTATACAAACCTTACTGACAAAACAATTATTTACATTAAGTATTTTAATGTCTTTAAACATAAAACTCTTCTGTAAGATTTTTTTCCCGATATATGTTAGGTCAATATGCCTAAATGTGATGACCCATAAAAGCGATAAAGGTCTTGTACCTAAATTCCTACCGCCAGAATCATACATAAATCTGAGATAATCAAATGTCTACATTTCAGGAACAAAACGCGGAAATGTTGCTGCATTTAAAGCGTTTCTTATAGGAGTAGTATTTGTCATTGCAGTTATAAATCATTAATTATCAAACTCTAAAAACAGTTCCTAAATGCGGTGAATAATCCCGAAATATAGTGTACCATTACGTTTTTTATCTTTGAATGTCAAATAACACCACATCACGACACTGAAGGTCTGTTTCATCTTGCAGAAGAAAGAGCTGGAAAAACGACACATTTTGAACTACAGTTGTTCAAACTTTTCTTTGTACTCTGGTGTCTGATATTTTGATAGACATATTAGTGAGGAATTGTATGCTTCAAATATGGAGAGGCTTTCCCCATAAAGAAATCTATGTGCTATTTTTAGCCGACTGCCAAGAAGGGTTATGTGTTTGACGCGTATCTGGGTATGTATGTATGTGGATTTTTTTATACCGTCAAAACATCCCAACGGCTGGATTGATTTTAATGAATGAGGTTTCTATCGATTCATCTTAACCGTCCAATGGTTATAGGCTAGTTTTTTTTTCATAAATTCAAAATGGCGGCCGTAAAATGCAAAATGGTGGTAGAGACGAAAAAAATATTTACGCACCATATTGAGTGGCATATCATTGGATAGGTCTTTCAAAATGAAGACGATGTTTCATAGGCTATTTTACAGTCAGAAGCTCCGTTTAAATATTACACAACCTGAAAGTTGTATAGGTAGAATCTCTAGCTTAACTGTAACTCTAACCTTCATAGACCACATCTAAATATAGACCACATCAAAACAGTGTTTATAGATAGGAACTAACAATTAAATCCAACTTAAAAGTCAGCAAGACAAGTAAATAAAATAAAAAGGTAAGTAATGTAAAAAATAGTTTCACATTGATGAGAAATATTTAGTTTTTAGCTCGCTTTTTACGCAGTCGCGTTTTTTGATTTTTTAAATTTAATTCGTACTTGTTAATACTTCCCAACACAGTTGAAAGTGTTTATGAATTCGGTTTGTCTATCTGTCTGCTTGTCCGTGGTCTAATTTTCGTAAATATACTCGGATTGCAATGCAATTGATACATGTTATTGAGATATACTATGGCATGTTCAGTATTGAAAATGAAGTGTATAGCGATTATAGTTCGTTCACAGGGACGCTCAAAAGAATTCCTTTAGATTACTACATGGAAAAATCATTTGCTGTGTATTTTAATGATATTACCCTTTTTCAAATATATTGAACTTTATATTTATCACTGAGGTGCACTGCAACATGCTTACTACAGAATATGGTGTGCATAGCCTTCATAGTTCATTTACAGGGACACACAAAATAATTCGGTTACAGTACTCTCTATGAACAATAAATGCTGGAAGTGCGTTTTCAGTTGTGGTACGCATGGTCAAATTAAATTATTTTTTGCATATTAGTTTATGTATTTAAATTCTGTCGAACATATACAGGGCTGTACAAAGATCTGGAGTACATTTCCATTTATTGACGGAAATTGCTAAAGGGGAATGGTAATAAATGTGTTATGCGTCTTCTAAATGATTTAAATTTTAGCATACTATGTAATATATATACAAATATATAGATCATATACAGGGATGGATAATATAATTCGGTTATTTTTCGAAATATATATGGTAATTCCTTAAAATGGGTTTTCAAATGTGTGATGCGTTTTCTAAATTGCTTACTTAGACATCATCTTTCACCTTATTAAACTGTGAAGTTTTGCTACAGTATTCTGAATGTGTTGGAAAGTGTTTCATAATCTATGCATGATGCATCATTTTCCCTTCTTGTTATATATTAAATTAAAATTATGTTTAAAAGCATAAATTTTGAATAATTGAACTTTCTTAATAAATACATTTAGGAGTTTCCACATAGTGATATATTAGTAATTCTCTTTGGCATAGTACTTAATATTTCAAATAGTATTTCAAAGGATAAATAAAGGAAAATTCAAGACTTAATAAAATTTTACTCAAAATTTTGACATAATAATAGCGATGTATATTTAAGCAAAGAATAAAGAAATATGATCAATTGATCAAGCAATGGATCAAACGGCGATGCAACGAAAAAGTGCCCTGTGGTAATTTTTCCTATAAACATGGGGCTCAAGGTAAATGGTTTGATTTATTGACTTTAATTTAATTTTTAAAAGATTTTTTTATTATTAAATAAACAGGAATTATTTAATACAATTTCAATACTATTTTTACTTTACTTTCCCGATGTAATTTCTAGCAAACAAAATGCTTAAGTTGAGAGCTTCTAAAAAGTCTTAGTAGTTATACACGCTGTAAAGTGTAAGGGATGTTAAAGCTGATCCACTAACATCGTGGCAGGCCCATAGAAAATATAATATTCCTCACTCAATTATACATGGTTAAGTAAATAGGTGAAATTTTGGGGTCAGTCACTCCAACTTATCTGATAAAAGGGTAATTGGAGAGTCTAATGATGATATTAAGTTTAGCAATATTAAATATTAACTAATTGTTGAGTGTGAGTTTGAATTTTTCAAGATAGGGTTGGTTGAGTTAAGTGGGCCACGGGTTAAGTGGGTCGTCCCCTCAAACTAAAATATGTACTGGATATTTCACACTTATTTGCATTGATCATGTCACATTTCGTCACACTGATGGGTTTTGCTATATTTGCTATTTTTATTTGAGCTTTGTTTAATTTATTTTTCGTGTCATAGAACTAATGTAAAATAGATTTCCAGAATAGTTTGCTTAAAGAGTTCAAGCAACATTTTCCCAAGAGGGGTTTCCAGGTTAGTCTTCATTATCTTTTAATGTTTATTAAAAAAGTGCAAAGTTTAACCTAAAATACATACTGTAAATTGAATTTTTGCAAAAACTATTCTGAAGAAGTGTTTAAGGTACATCTTTAAGGACAGTACACCTTTAAAATGGTCAAAATTTCGATTTTTAGATTTTTACATCATAAAAAGATAATTTCATTCTGAATAACTTGATACCAATCTTTTAATTGTGCGATATTAGGGTAAATGTACACACCACTCTTTCATTTTCGATTTAAATGCCCTGCGAAAACTGTCATGCAGGCTTTTTAACATTTTGTTAGCACGCTTTCAAATTATCGCAACTTTGAAAATATGCTAAAATGCGTTAATTGTTTTTAGTTGAATACCGTACATAATAATAAGAAAGCTTTAAAACATTAACTTCAACTTCAACTTTCACCAAGTTTATTTACTTTTGATTACTTACTTTTACTCTGAAACATGATCACAATTTTGCTTAGCTGTTTACTTTTATTCGCTATTAAGCGTTTAATTTGAAACGAAACTGTTCTTTTTAGAATAATATTTTCCTAATTGTGCAATATTATTCCAATTTTTAGTATTTATTATCCATTTTTTAATGAATAATATCGCGAAAGAAATCGTCAGTTTAATGGTAATCGCTATACAAAATTCTATTATAAAAATATGTCCTAAGGTGCTAATTTATGTCATAAAAACTAAAAAGTAATAAATTTGACAGTGATTTTGTTTCAATTGATAGTTTTGGATAAAGACTTTTTTATGTTAATATTAATTTTAGTAAACTATCCGAATTGTTGGGCTGCAACGTATGTGAATCAGATATTAAAATATCAGAATGCCTAAAAAATGGCCTCAATTTTGGATTAAATAATTTAATTTCATAAAAAGCGCATATTTAATTCACTTAGAAATCATTGCTAAACAAAATGTTAACTTGTATGTTTAAATATAATTTTTTAGCAAAAATAAGTACTACATTATTCATTCAAATTTATTTATTTTTGACGGAAGTTCCGATATTCTACAGCATTTTACAAACTATTTTATATTTATCAATTTAAATTAGCATCTGATTTTATTTTTAATAGTACTGATTAAGTTATAAAATTAGTAGTTTTGTTTCTGTTATTATGATATTTTAAAAATACATGAACTAGAATGGTGAAGCTGTGTTCAGTATATATACATATATATGAGGTTGAATGTAATTATGCAAAATTTCAAGTATGTAGGTCAAATGGTAATACCCTACAGGCTTTTTGAGTAAAACATATAGGATACTTCCGGTTGACATAGAGCCTTGAAATTTGGCACGAAGGAATATCTCATAGCACATGTAAAAGAAAAAATTAGAAAACCATTAATTTATAAATCTATGTAGATTTATTATTTGACAAATTCATGAATTTTCCTAATCGGCACTAACGACAAATTAACGCATTGTAACGGAATTTTTCGTAACGTTAATATAACATAACAGTGCGGAATCCTTAAAGTGCGAGTCCTACTCGCATCTGTCTAGATTTTACTATTAAAATACATAAAGAATTTGAAGAAGAGTCGAGTAGAAATCAGCCAACGGTAATGACTGATACTAAAAGTTGAAAGTGATCAGAACGGGGTGATAAAACATTTCATGAACTGAATAAAATGAAAGATATAACTGCCAATCTTCAACCTTTTTTCATATCAGCTAAAGCCAGAAATTTTGCAAAAGGAATGAAGTTAATATATAACCATGTAGAAACAACAAACATTGTATTAAGTGATATTTAGGGTTCCGTACTTAGAGGGTTTGTCCAAGAAGAAATATCAGTGAGTCGATTAGAAGACATTTATTTATTCGATCGGTACAATACACTAAAAAGTTTCAACATAGTGGTTGATAAACAATGAAATCGCCAAAGATTTCGCTACTTACCGCAGCCTTTTTTTATTCTGATTATTTCAGTGTTTAAGCGCGTAGTTCGCTCACTTGTCTGTTGAATTTGTGTTTTATTTATGTTATTTTATTATTTTAGTTATTGATGAAAATTCTAATTTCGTCATGGAATGTTAGCCGTAAACAAATGCTGAATTGTTTATATTGTTTTAGGTGCAAAAATGCTAATATTTCGTAATCGGGCTGCACAAGATAGATATATTTTTTTAAAAATGCTTGAAAATTATTTTAAAACTCATAAAAAATCAGTAAACTAAGGTACAGTTTTCAAATAACTTGCATTTGAAACAACATTCTTTTTCCTATTCTAGAGTTTAAAAAATGAAATTGCGCGATGTATAGAAGCTAACAAATTGCAAAAAAAGCGAAATTTATTGTTAGGCTTTTGACAGAGTTAAAATGACGTCAGTGATATCCACAGATATGTTTTTGCTTTATAATATGGATATATTAAAAGAACTGTTTCATACATAAAATGCATTGTCACATTTAGGTACTTTGGACACATCATTTAGGTTTAAATATTGTAAATGTGACAAACGTGACTTATATGTGACAATGATTAATTTCTTTTTTGACTACAGATAATTATTCAACTTCTTCAAAACAATTTAGTTTTGACTTAAAATCGTAATAATAAATCCTTTTTTGCTTATATTTGATATTTTATTTAATAAATTAAGGAAATATAGTCTAAACGTGACAAAAGTGTGAGACATCTTCTCGCATTTAGGCACAATGACTTTACAAAAATAACTTTAGAAATTTATTTTAAATAATAATCATGAATATCAAAATATACAGAAAAAATACATAAATTCGGCGTAAGAACAGTGAGGAAGAAAAGCTTTTTTATGAACGCATCAAAATATTAATCTAATTATTTAATATTATTTTATCAAAAAATTATTACTTACCAAAAATTCTTCTCTTGTTAGATTATTGTCTATAAAAGGTACTTGAAATTCCTCCATATATTTATTCGGCCAAATTAAAAAAAATTCTAAATCAATCTAAAATTTAAAATGATATGAGTTTAAATAATTCAACTAGAAGACATCAGTTAAATAAATTGAAAAAGAAGCTTTTTTAGGGTAGTTTTAGCGTTAGATTCATTGCATTAAAGTACATGTATGCGAAAATTTTCACACCCAATAGAATTATGTATATTAATATTTTAAAATGTTTCTTTCTTCGAAACAAGTGAAAAGTAGTGGTGCGTCTAACGCATGTATGACTTCACGCATAACTTAAAGAAAAAAAACCCAAAAAATTTATGTACAATGTTCCATATATGTTTGTTATAGATATATAAAAACAAATTCGTACGTCTCTTTCAAATATGTTCAGAGTAAAAGTACATCAAAGTTTCATGATTTAACACTGTCGGCTTTAGCCCTGTTGATATCCCTTAAATTATTTATTCAAGCAAATTTTCTTTTAAATTTCAAATTTGAATACTTTTCAATCCGTTTTAATTCAGTGTTCTTTTATGTGTAATTAAATTTGAATAATAATAAAAAAAGTAATAATGCAGACATTATTGGCAAAACTATTTTTTACGTTAAGAATTTTAATGTTTTTTAACATCAAATGTTATGTATAAAAGTTTGTATTCAAACATGTATACAAAAATAACTTCACAAATTTATTTTTAACTCTAAATAATGATCATGAGCATCAGATAAATACACAATACAGACCGGAGAAAATTTGTAGTAGAACAATACGACAGAAAAGTTTTTTTTTTTTTTTTTTTGTGAATATAAAAATATTATTATACTTATTTAACGGTATTTTCTGCAAAATATTTAGTACTTACCCGAAAATTTTCTTTTGTTTGGATTACTGTTTACATTCTGTAAATAGCGCTTACTTCACATTCTAGCGTATATTTATTCGATCATTTTTTTAAAAATGTCAACAATGCGTAAGAAAGGCTTTTTCAACAACGCATCAAATTATTAATCTAATTATGTAATGGTATTTTAACAGCATTTTTATTACTTACCAAAAGTTTTTCTCTAGTTTCGGTTATTATTTAGATGCTATAAGCAATGGTTACATGAAATTCCACCATATATTTATTCGACAAATATTTAAAAACTCTCGACAATATGAAGGCAATGCCTCGTTAAGAACGTATCAAAATAATAATATAGTCATATATATATTATTTCTGATGTCGATACGTCCTTTTTCTGTGCGCTTGTAAAAAGCACAACAGTAGATGCAATATCATTCCAAAAGTTTTTGAACATGCTTTTGACATAATACAATCACATTTCGTTACAGGGTCATTCCATGGTAACTTACACTACATTTAGAATAATTGACTTCAATAATTTTCCTAATATAACCCCAAAAAAATTTCAAAATGTAAAGTTGATGTGATTTTTTAATTAAACCTATCCAAACCGAAATTTGGATGAAAATTACCCAAATTTAGTGCTATTTCTTGAACAGTGGCAATTAAATTTATTATGGTAACTTACATTCTTTTTCGAGTAAAGTAAGTTACCATAGTTAATATAATTTTCAGAGTTCAAGAAATAGCACTAAATTTATATAATTTTCAAGCAAATTTTCCTTTGTATAGGTTTAATTAACAAATCCCATCAACTTTACATTATGAATATGTTTAATTGTTATATTAGTAAAATTACTGAAGTGAATTATTCTAGATGTAACGCAAGTTACCATGGAAAGACCCTACAGACAAATTTGACAGAATTTTGAAGTTAATTAAAAAATAATGAAAAAGTGTAGGTATGAAAGGTTACGCTGTGGATATTTATACGACGGCATAATTGACTATATAAAACTTTATTACTTTAACGAAATATATAAATAATTCAACATATTCAAATAAACATAATTAATAAATAAGTATAATAACAGCCATTTAACAGCCGTCCTGCAGCCTTTCCAAAGGACGAAGCATCACCGTAGACCACCGAAGAGCAAGTGTCAAAGATTCTCGCCGAATCCACCGTCAGTCTATACTTGGCAAATCCACGCCAAACTTTCGCCAAATGGGAGAACGCTCTTTTTGCTCCGCTGGAGAAACTTAAATGAATATGCTTGCGCTTCCATTTTCATATAAGGCGAATTAGCGCCGCCACACAACTCCCCCGCCAGTCTCACACAACACGTGGGAGACGAAAACGAACTCTCCTTCCCGATCTCGTTATGTAAGTTGTAGGATCAGGCTCACAATCCTCATTCAACAGAAACGCATGTTTTAAACGATCAATATTTATGATCTTTTCCTGTTTCCCATTAGAAACCACAAAATCTTATTGCAGTCGTTTTATGACTCTGAATGGACCTTCGTAAGTCGGTTGTAAAGATCTCTTAAAAGGACCTCTCCTAATAAACACATGGGTGCAGTTCTGCAGTTCTTTCGGAACATAGATCTTTTGCTGCCCATGCCTTAAAGGTTGACAAGGTCTCAATGCACACAATTTTTTGTAGTTTCGAAATATAAGTCGGTGGGTCTGACAAGGGGCTATCCTCATACAACTGACCTGGAAGCCGTAAAGTCGTTCCATATGCCAGCTCAGTTGTAGATGAACCAAGGTCTTCACGTACTGTAGTCCGTAGACCCAGCAAAACCAGGGGGAGAGCTTCCAACCAATCCACCTTATAGCACATTAAGGCATGCTTTAAAAGTCGATGAAGTCGCTCCACCAAACCATTCGTCTGTGGCCTATATGAAGCAGTTCTAGCTATAACAGAGCCTAGCATTCTTGCCAGACTTTCAAAAAGTATGGACTCAAACTGCTTACCCCTATCGCATGTTATCCTCTGAGGCGTACCAAAACGGGAAACCCACGTCTGAACAAAAGCCTGAGCAACAGTTTCAGCAGTAATATACACAACAGGTACGCCTCCGGCCTTCGGCCACCGGGTAAACCTATCAATCATGGTTAGGCAATATCTGAATCCACGTACTAGAGGTAAAGGATCAATGATGTCTATGTGTATATGCGCAAATCTCTCGTCTGGAACCAAAAATTGTACCAAAGGAGACTTAGTATGCAGGTGTACCTTACTCCTTTGACAGGGTATACACGCCCTACACCACACAGCAACATCTGTATTTAGCCCTGGCCAAACATATTTCGAACAGATTAGCTGCCTAGAAGCCCATATTCCTGGATGCGACAGCCCATGCTTTGACTCAAACACCTTATATCTGAAGGTCTGGGGGACATAAAACCTGTTCACCTCACCAGAAGTTTCACAATACAATAATGTCTTAGCATCCGGCATTTGTACTTTTGCTAACTTTCCACTAAACTCAGCCTTTCCGTCCAAAATAACTTTTAGCTCCTCATCCTCTGTTTGCAACTTTTTCCACAACTCAAAATCTGCAAGTGACGCAAATTGAATCTCACAAGCTCTAGATAAACTGTCAGCAACAAAATTTCCCTTGCCCAGAAAATACCGTATATCCGTAGTAAACTGGGATATAAAGTCCAACTGCCGAAGCCTTCTAGGGGAACATTTTTCTTGTTTCTACTGAAATGCAAAAATTAGGGGTTTGTGATCTACATACAACGTAAATACCCGAGCCTCCAACATATACCTAAAATATTAGATCGCAGAATATGCCGCCAACAATTCTCGGTCATATGTTGAATATTTGCACTGCGTAGGGGACAACTTACGAGAGAAAAATCCAAGTGGTTTCGGACCATCGGGCGTAACTTCTTGTAACACCCCACCCATAGCAAAATCACTGCAGTCAGTTATAAGTGCAAGTTTCGCATCTTGAGAAGGGTGATAAAGCAAAGTCGCATTAGCTATAGCTTGCTTAACCTGCTCAAAACTGCTTCCTGCATCCGCATCCCACTGAATTTCTCTTTTATCCCTCTTTTTTGCCCCATTTAAGAACACATTTAGTGGTCTTAATATTGCTGCAATATGGGGTACAAAACGATGATAGTAGTTCACCATACCCAAAAATCTCCTGAGATAGCTAACAGTTTTTGGTTTTGGGAATTCAATTATAGCTTTCACCTTATCTTTGTGTGGAACACAGCCCTGTCTATCAATAGTATGACCTAGAAAATCTACAGTTTCTTTGCCAAACTCACATTTAGATTCATTAATTATAATCCCGTAATCTCTAAACCGCTTAAAAACTTCCTCCGAATGCTGCATATGCTCAGCGTGAGTTTCACTTGCTATTAAGATGTCATCGAGATAAGGAAAGCAATAGTCCAGACCTCGTAATACATCATTTATAAAGCGTTGAAGCGTTTGCTCTGCAGAGCATAGCCCAAAGTTTAAAAATGGAAATTCAAACAACCCAAAAGGAGTTATAATAGCAGTTTTAGGGATATCGGGAGGATGAACCGGAATTTGATGATAAGCACGGACTAAATCCACTTTAGAAAATATTTTTTTACCCTTCAACATATAAGTAAAATCTTGAATGCGAGGAATGGGGTATCTGTCTTGTACAGTAATTCGGTTAAGTGCCCTGTAATCCCCAGTTGGTCTCCAATCTGAAACACCTTTAGGGACCATATGTAATGGACTGGCACAATTACTTTTAGATGGCCTACAGATACCTTTCTCAAGCATGTAATCAAATTCCTGCTTAGCTATCCGGAGCTGCGCTGGATGTAACCGCCGAGCTCTAGCTGTCACAGGTGGGCCAACAGTAGGGATAAAATGGATTGTATCATGTTTTACAGTTTGTTCATTCGTATTATTTAACTGTGTAATCTCTTTATACTTTTTTAGCAGTTATATATATGCAGTGTTTCCGATGATAGTCTTAACCAGCGGGACATCACACAGACTGGCGCGACCAAGCACAGAAAAGTTAGTCACAGGGTCCAATAAACGCCGGTTTTTCAAATCAACCAATAAACCAAAATGTTGTAGAAAGTCAGCGCCTATAATTGGTTTAGTTACTTCAGCTATGATAAATGGCCATTGTAATTTACGTTTCAGTCCCAAATCCAGTTTCAATAGTTTAGTACCGTAAGTGCAGATTTTTGTACCATTAGCGGCATACAATGTGAAATCCCTCTTTCTAGTACTTTTAACTAAAAATGACTTCGGAAAACATGAGACATCACTGCCTGTATCTATCAAATAGCTGGATTGAGTAACCTTATCTGTAACATAAAGCCTGCGACTCAAGCCCATACGTGCAGTAGCCGTCGCTACTCCTGCGAGCGAAGGTCGTTTTTTGGTTTATAAGCGCACGGAGGTAAGCATTTTCGAGCCTTTTCCTTAAATCGAAAATGATACCAACATAGCCACCCCTCTCTGTGTGACCTATCCCCTGAGTTAAATGAGTTCCGCCGGTAAGATTTCCTAGGCGACTTGGAATAAGAACCCTCTTTAACCAGCTTTGAAAGTTCCTGAACCTGAAATTGTAGCTGCTTCAACTGTTTATTTTGCTGACTAAACTGAGTTTGTTCAGCCTCTCTCGATTCCAGAGAGTTAAAACCAACCTGCGTACATTCACAAATCTTATCCGCCATCTCCGCTAATTTATTTAAACCCTCAGAGATGACAGACAAAATTGTTTGCACCGATACCAGTAACCTCCGAAGCCATATATTTTACAAAAAGTCATCGTCAACATGGCCCTCACTTAACTCTCTCATCTTACGCAATACCATTGAGGGGGACCTATCACCCAGTTCTAAATCTTCAAGCAAAGTCTTACCTTCCTATTCTAAGAAACTTCAAATTCCGATAATAACCTCGCTTTAAGAGCACTGTACGGTTCTTCTGGAGGTTTACACACAATATCGGAAGCAAAAGATAAAGTTTCAGCATCCAAAGACGCCACCAAATGATCAAATTTAGTTTGTTCGACCCCCTTGTTCGAGATTCCCGCTAACCTAAAACTAGCCTCTAGCTGTACAAAAAATAACTTTGCATTACTAGGCCAAAAATTGGGAACTTTCACCGACACTCTATTACATCCTGTACTCCCCCCTTGCACAGTTTCCTTAGGAATGTCGTCAGGCATCCCATATAATATCAAAAAACAAACAGAAATCTCAAACTTCCGAACTAAACAACAATTTAATCCAAACTGAACGAAGATTAAAACATTTTAACACTTAAAACAGCAATATCAACATCGAAACCAACCAACCATTGAAACCTGGAACAAGTTTAAATTATCTTAAAAGTCCCCAGAGGATACATGCAAAAGGGAATAAACAAAACGTAATCTTCTCATACCTTAAACCTTGAAAAACATCCGACTAGATTTGACGAGAACTCGTTATGAATTCATCTTTCTTTTACTCTTTTTAACAACAGCTCCAAAAGCGTGTATAAGGGTCACTACTTGTGGGTATGAAAGGTTACGCTGTGGATATTTATACGACGGCATAATTGACTATACAAAACTTTATTACTTTAACGAAATATATAAATAATTCAACATATTCAAATAAACATAATTAATAAATAAGTATAATAACAGCCATTTAACAGCCGTTCCAAAGGACGAAGCATCACCGTAGACCGCCAAAGAGCAAGTGTCAAAGATTCTCGCCGAATCTACCGTCAGTCTATACTTGGCAAAACCACGCCAAACTTTCGCCAAATGGGAGAACGCTCTTTTTGCTCCGATGGAGACACTTAAATGAATTATGCTTCCGCTTTCATTTTCATATAAGGCGAATTAGCGCCGCCACAGACAAATATAATTTTCAGACATATAATTTTCAGAGTTCAAGAAATAGCACTAAATTTAAATAATTTTCAAACAAATTTTCCTTTGTTTAATTAACAAATCCCATAAACTTTACATTATGAATATGTTTTATTGTTATATTACTAAAATTACTGAAGTCAATTATTCTAGATGTAACGCAAGTTACCATGGAAAGACCCTACAGACAAATTTGACAGAATTTTGAAGTTAATTAACAAATAATGAAAAAGTATTAGCAAGTAATCTCAAAGATTGTATTGCGAAAGTTTCGCACGTGTCAGCTGGTAAAAATATAAATCCATGTTGATCCCTGGTATAATTATTTAATGTTATTTTTAACAAAATCTTTATCACTTACCTAAATTCTCTCTTGTTTAGATTATTGTTTGCATAAGAGTGTATACTTGAAGTTCCACACTATATAGGTTCTATCAGTTTTTAAATGTTCTCAACACACCTAAAATTTTTATTAATATAAATATAAATAATGAACAAAATACACATTAGTTAAATTAATTAAAAATTAAGATTTTTTAGGGTAGTTTTAGGGTTAGATTAAATGCACTAAAGTAGCCACTGCGATAGTTTTGACACTCGACGTAATTATGTATATGCAACGTAGTTAATATTTTAAATTATTACTTGCTCCAAGGCAGTTGCGTCTCAAATTCAGCATCTTAATTCATACATGTATATTGCGATTTTTTTTACCTCGTTTTATGCTTTCAGCTAATGTTCCTGTACTTATTAAAAAGAAATTATGTTTCAACATGTTACACATGTTCACTTAAGAAATGTAAATATTTAAATTGCGCAAATTGAAAAAAATAACATAGCTGCAGGCATGTCAATAAACCGCGTGTAAGAAACGTGTTTAAATATTAATGTTTTAAGTACTTGAATAAGCGAGAGTCCTTCTAATTAATTATTTGTATCAAATTAAATCAAAACATCGATTGTAACTAAAATATTTAAATGCTTTATAGCACAGTATTTTATTTGAAGTTTCAATCCTGTTGTTTTTGCTGGAAGCATGAATTAAATGTTTCATGTTATTTCAAATAAGAGAAAAGGGTTTGCGTTGCTTCCCATAATTATTTAAGTCATCGAATTCTTTCACTTAAATTTTAAGTCTGTACTTCGAAATAATTTTTTTCAGACTAGCAGACATACATTTCCCAAAATAGTCAATTTGTGTTCACGGCATCCCAAAACGTGTAAATCCATGAAAAAGACGGAATTCACAAAAAGTCATGATTCCAATACTTTTTCTCTTATACAGTGTGTCCGAAAAATCTGGATACTTTTGAATAACTTGAGAAATGCACATCAAATTGGAAAACGGGAAAATACGTGTTCATAATTATTGAAAACTCTATTCAGCGATATCAAAGTTGCCCCCCAGCCCCAACCTCTGGGGGGGTGGGGTGGAGGGAGCAACTTTGATATCTTAAATGATAACCTCTATTTTTTATTCCAGATTCGGATTCTGCTTGAAAAAAACTTAACTTTTATATTTAAAATTTTTTTCCGGATCATCGTAAATGGTGCTGTAATCGATCAAAATGTGACGTTAAACAAGAACTTCAAATCTTAAGAGACAACAGTACGAGAACTGATGGTCATTCACCAAAATTTAGGAAGAACTTCGTTTTGGCACTGGAAATTAAGATCCGATGAGTCCCCAAAATACGAGGGTGACGCTGAAATTCTTGAGATACGACTAAAGGGTAAAATATAAACTTACCAAATCTTAGCAGTGTTCAAAGCAGTTCCCGTCAAGATCAATGCATTTTTGTATGCGAATTTTCCAAAGATTAAATGCCTCGAGCCCTTCATTTCTTAAAATCGATGAAAAATATTCTTTTATAGGCTCATCAATCTCATCTTTGGAATGAAAACGAAGCCCACGTAAATTTCTTTTGATTAAGAAATAGCCAAAAGTTACGCATAGCAAGATCAGGAGAACAGGGTGGATGTTCAATAACTTTGATGCTTTTTTGTTCAAGAAATTCGACTGTAATCCTTGTTGATTGAGAAGATGCATTGTCGTGGTGAAGCATGAGTCCCTTAACATTCACCTATTGAAGAATTTCTGTAAAAACGCTTAGTGGTGTACCAGTTAGTTGTAACTGTCTTCTGTCCCTATAGCTTAATGGCCTTGACCAGACCTGTACTTCTGAAGAACGCGACATACATAGCTTTTTTCATTGCTCATTGTCTTTTCACCATTGTTGTTTTAGGATCATCTTCAAAGTACTAGTTAGCTGTAACTGTCTTCTGTCCCTCTAGCTTAAGGCTGCTCGTCAGTAAACTTCCCGATTCCCCTCGCTAATGTTATTCCTATGGGCGTAGGATGCATTCGTATTTTTAAAATATCTCCCCAGGAAATTAATATTTTTAAGTTCTGTTTTCTGTGTACTGTTCTTAAAGAATGTCTCTTTTTTTCTTAGTTATCAAAATATTTCTAAACTATGTGCTTAATTTATATTTTTATGTGTTAAAATCTTAGCGAAACTGAATACGATTTTAACATTTCATGTAAAATTCAGTATATATTTTAGAAAAAAATTGACAACTAAGAAAATAAGAGACATTCTTTAAGAACAGTACAAAGAAAACAGAAGTTAAAAATATTAATTTTCCGAGGAGATATTTTTAAAATACGAATGCATCCTACGCCCATAGGAATAACATTAGCGCGGGGAATCGGGAAGTTTACTGACGAGCAGCCTTAATGGCCTTGACCAGACCTGTACTTCTGAGGAATGCGACATACATAACTTTTTTCATTGCTCATTGTCTTTCACCATTGTTGTTTTAGGATCATCTTCAAAGACCCATACTTTACTTTCGTGACGTGTTGGAGCCCCAAAAAAAGGTAAAAAGGTATGCTCGTCTCATCACCAGTTATGATTTTAGAAATAATACAGTAACCATCAGCATTAAGTAATTTTAGGTTTTCTTTACTAATTCTCGCATGCTCCACTTTTTGGTGTTCTTTTAAATTATGGGGGACCCAACGACAAACTAATTTTTTCATATGCAGTTCTTCAAGAATAATTTTATGTAGCCGCGGATCCAATGTTAAGTCCCTTCTGTATCATTGAGCATGTGCAATGAGCCAAAGATACTCCAATTTATGTGTAGCCTAAAATATACAGTCACATATATTAAAAAGTGGAAAAGTAAATTCGGTTTTATACAAAGATTTTACCATTTTCTTTCAAAGATGGTTCATATGTTTCTTCTTTCTTTTTATAGACATTCTTCATATTTTAAAAATCTATCAAAGATTATTTTTAGTTCTATAAAAAGAATGTCTATAGTATGATATAAGTACATAAATATAATTTGTACGATGCTAATTTATTGCTCTTCACAAAGTTTTCATTTTAGAACAATACAATGTATACTACTGACATTTTACTAAAACTATTGATTATATATTCACATTCAGGGACAACACAAAAATGACAAAATGAACAAAAATAACGTAAAATGGTGAAAATAAAATAAAATAAAATTAAAAGAAAATTCTAATTAAAAAAATTACAATAACCATTCTGAAAAAAGCAGAGGTATAGCGGGGCAATGTTCGGATTCTACCATAACCGTTACCTCGTACTAAATGACATTTAAAAATTTTATTAATTTAGCCCCCCTAAAATACCCCCCTCTTATAGAAGACCTATTCGCCCCACCCTACTATAACATAGCTTCCCCACGTTAGCTATTCCACCCACCTACTATAGTAGGATTTCGGCAGCAGGCGGTGCAACCACCGCACCGCCGCTACTGCCGGTTGCTGACGCAGAAGTCCCATTCCCTATCTTTATTCCCTATTTCCCTTATTTACTGACTTCCCGTTTGGTATCCGAAGGTAGAATAAACCAAAATATCCAAATATAATGCCAACTTTATGTGTTAGCATTGAAATTTTTAAAGTTTAGTACAATTTCTATTTGTAGACCATCCCCTAAGAAAAATTTAAGTATTGCTTTAACTCTTGTTTAGATTGATGTCTGAGCTAAAGGTATTTTAAGGAAATTAAAGTTCAATACCACGTTTTTTGCTTAATAAGACGATTTCTCATACGACGTCAATTTTTGAATTCAGATTTTTTTCATATTTGATAATTTGCAGCTTTCCTTTTTGTAACTTTAACATTTTTGTAACGATTTTAAGCATTTCTATTTCCTATTTAAAGAAAAATTCTTCTAAAGTTACAGAATTTCGTTAAAAACGCTTAAAAAATTCTTCTAAAGTCACAGAATTTTGTTAAAAACGGTCAAAAGAGTAAAGTGCGTACATCATTTGGTCCATTCTCGACAGAAAACAACAACCATTTTCCCAATGGTTAATAAAGTAAAATAAGATAAAAAAAAATTAAAATAAAACTATTAAAAGTAAGAAATAACTAAGCATCATCGTCTGATATGTCCGAGTCAACGGCATTGGGATATGGATTTTGAAAGATGTACTTATTACTTTGCATGAATTTGATACAATGATATATACGTTTTAAGACTACTGAGTGGCCAAGAATATATGTTAGCCAATCTTTCAATGACATGTCTCTGTGCTTTTCAATATGGTATGTTGCATGTTGACGTCAATGTGTAGTCCAGGATATAATGCAACGAATTCAAAAGATGTCCAAAGATACAAAGAGGTGAATTTCTTTTGCCAATGTTGTGTAAGTACTGTTCAAAATGGGCCATTATCGCACTATTAAAAATTTTGCGATAGGTTGAACCAAATTTTGATTCTATAGTAGCTGCAACCATAAGATGGTGAAACATTGATTCAAAATTTGGAGCTATGTGTTATCCGGAGCTTCAAATGTTGCAACGATAGTTCACCATCTTATGGTTGCAGCTACTGCAGCAGCAAAATTTGTTTCAAATCACCGCAAAATTTTTAACAGTGTAGATAGAAAAAATATTAATTGTTCTGAAAAAGTCTAATGAGACATTTGGTATGAATTGGTAAGAAGTGTATCGTCCCGTGACTTGTTTTGCCAGTCAAATAGAAGTCTGCTTTAAGATGTAATTTTACATATGATGATGATGTTGAAACAAATAAGGATGGAGAATCGATATCTTGCAATGCAGTTTTACTAATTTGTCGGCATTTTCATTGCCAACCACACCGGTAGGATCTCTTATACACCTGAAGTAGAATATTTTGTTTGTGTTTTCAACAATTAAACTTATATCTGACACCAGGAAATCTGTTTAGACTATATTATGCAGCGATTTAAAATCTGAGAGACCATCTGTTGATATAAGGTAATAGCGATAATTAGATGAATTTACCCAAATCAATGAATATTTTATTGCATGTAATACTAGGAAAATTGAGTTCTTTTCATAGCCGTGTGTTTCAAGTTAAGAGTGTTTCATTCTTCTTATAAGCACAAATGCGGAAACTTTTCCTTATACCGCTCTTTGAATCATCCGTGTAGATGAATACAGGGTGTTCCAATATTATGTTGATGAAAAATGCCTGTAATTAGATTTCAAAAAGCTACACTTTTGAAATTTTTATACTGTCCTTGGATCCTGTAAGTTATATTTAGTATTATTTTCTCCATGGTCAAGTAAAACATTACAAATTATTTTCTTCTATGGCCGAAAATTCACTGAGTTATGATATGTTGAATTTTGTGAAATTTCAAAGCATTCCGGTCTGTCCGTTTTTAAGCTCCGACAGTAACAAAAATTGCAATGTGACAAAACCCACGATAGTGCCATAATAACCAATGAAACTCCCGAAAGAAGATCAAGTTTCAAAATGTGACAACCAGCTCTAGCACAAGCTAGAGATATCAATTTATCAAGAAAGAGACAAAAAGCCACCGAATGATAATAGACAGAAACAACCCACAACAGGGGTGAGCCCATAAAAACGGCAAAAAGAACCTGAAAGAGACAAATAAAAACGAAAAGTGAAATCAGCCCAGCCAAAAAGGCGATAGACACTACAGCGAAAATCCACCATGAGCGTGACAAGACAACAGAGATGACAAATGTGTAAATTTATGTACGCTAATGGTGCCAGGTGCATGTAAAATCCGTCGTGGGTGCAAAGTCCTCGAAGTTCCCTGTGAATTATACCTCTGGGAGTGCCTAGTCAGGTGAAGGTCTCGTCACCTGATCAAGGTTTTAAATTACGAGACAAATTACTATCACTTCCTTAATTTTTTACTTTTTAAATCTGCCAATTCAACAAAGATAAATAGAAACCTTGAACCGGCAAACAAAGAGATCTGTAGCAAACCACTAGACAGCAAGCACTGCAGCGATGCCAACAAAACTATAGTCAAGTGGATCACAGCCACGCTGTGATCAGGCGATTTCCGCCTCGCTCCCAGGTACTAACTCGTCAAGCTAGGCACTAATGCCGGGCAGGTAGGGACCTGGATAGCGGTATATAAAACAAAAGCTCGGACATTTCATAATGTATCATTACTCGTTGTGTTTTGGTCGAAGAAGAATAGAATTTTTATTGTTTTACTTTTCACAGCATGTTGAAAATATTCTAAATACAACTTATATGATCAAGAGATCCTATAAATATTTAAAAAGTGCGACTTTTTAAAAAGTAATGGCAGAGTTGCTTTATAAACATAATCTTTATTCCTACTTTATTTTGAACACTTTTCAATTTTACATTGGCAACGTACCTCACACAAGTAAAAAAATTAAAGCCTGTTTCAAAGTTTTAGGGACACCTTTTTGATCCAGTTTAAAGTTACTTGTACTACCTGTGAGAATCATCTCCCACGTTGTGTCTATTGTATGTTTGGAGCATTTGTAATACCTCTGGGTTGCAAAATAAGGATTCGTTAAAATTCCTAATATTGTTACTAATGTGATCTCCGTCACTTGCAGCATTTGTTGGTCCAGTGTTATAAAAACTGTTGAAATCCGTAATGTACTGGTTGATGTGGCGTAAGTTACGGCTATCATCGTAAAGCAACTTATGTAGAAAACACGTTCATTGACATCCGTGAAATTTCAAGTTTTATTACAGCTACAGATTTAATATAAATGAAACTCAATTTGTATATACATAATCTTTATTAATTAATAAAGAGAGCTTTACTTATGAAAAAAATCCCCTGCATTTTATTAGCAAATGTGAGCATATTTAACTTCTCTTAATTTTTGTCACCTCCGCAACAGAAAAATGATATTTATATTTCTCACAGAAGAATCTCTGAACGAATTAAAATGATATTTTCGTTCTAAAAAGGGTTTATTAAGATGTATTCGTCGCACAAATAAAAAAATAATTGTACATTTTTAAAGTTTTGTTATTTTACGTTGCGGGTGTGACATACAGGGTGTCCTCAAAGCCCTGATACCATTATAAATTATTATAACGCATGAAATATATGTAAGATGTGCGTTTTTTTTAAAATGATGCTCAGTATTAATATTTTTGTTTGCATCTTCATTTGCTGACTTTACTATGCTAAAGGTAATGACACAGGGTGTACAAAAAGTCCTGTTATGCTTACAGAATGTTATAGAACATTTTATTAGAGATGAATGCATACGGTTTTCTGCAAACTGTATTTGAAGTTTATGCAGCAGTAACCGCAACTGAGTGCGCTTTTGGTTGCTATCACGACATAAGGGTTTTAGTAATTAATTAAATGGATAATGAACTTTACCCATGTCACATAATCTGCGGGTATATAGAAGAAAAACACCAATAGGCTTGAAGAATAAACAATCTTTTCCGGATACAATAAAAGTCTTTTTAGGTACCTGCACAGGCGTGGATGTTTCCACTCGTGGGCAAAGTCCACAGTACACTCTGTACCATCAGTTTCACAATTGTATTGTCAACAACTGGGGATGCAAACAAAAATTTAGATCGTGAACAACACTTAGGAGAAAAATCAAGAACATTTATCGCAAATATTACGTGAGTTATAACGTTTGTTTTTTAATAGTAACTGCTGGTATGAATACCGCATATTTGCTTTTCCTCTCCAATCTACAAATTAGTGCAGTAACTAAGGGCATTAAAAAGACCACACATGCTGCTGACAAGGACCTTAAGCAAAGTACAATTTGATGTAGAATTTACGACTTTGGACTGGAAGGCACCGAGTTAACAATGGAAATATAGAACTGGACATAGGAAATTTACAATGCCACAATAAAAATTTATCATTATTTTCCATTTTCTAGGGACCGATGAACACATCAGGTTCCCAAGAACGATGGACAATACTCCCAGAAAAAGCCCTATCATTGGCCTAACTGTTACGATGAAATTCAATGAGAAAAGGACTAAGTGCACATAAATTATAATTTCGGGGCTGGGCCCAATTTTGACTAACCATTGACGGAGTCTCTACGAGGAGGTAATTATTTTTGTGTAACCCCAATTTCATGATTGTAAAAAAATAGGACTTCACTTCGATTTGTGATTTTTAGAGTGGTATCTTACGAAAGTAATCTGCTATGAAGCAGACAAATATAAAATTAAATTGTGCACCAAGTATTTTCAATACTGTATAAGCAATGAACTAGACTTTGTGTTGTATAGTGCCAGTGCAGCTGGAGACGATATCAGTCATGGACGGTAAAGTTACTTTGATCTATTTTATTGTGTCCTTTTTTTGTTTTAGTGAATGAGTAATTTTTGTCTTTACATAACCCAGAAGTACCCGTACTTATATATATAACAATATAATATGTCTTCCGTAATTCCATCATATCATAAAAAGATATGAGTTGTTATGCTGTTAAAAGCTATTTTAACATTTTAACAATTACCTTTTTAATTATAATTTCATAACATTCTGTATTTTGTCTGTATATTTGTAAATAAATAATTGTTAAATGTTAGCTAATCTCTTTTCCTTATTTTTATAATGTTTCCTTAACTTAAATATATGCATCGAAGTGTCTAGAGGTATATTTTAGTCTTAGATATCCCCTCGTCCATACTAGCAAATAAACTGAATTAATTAAAGTGATAATTACTGACATAGATTTATTTTTATTAATTATTCAGTATCTCCTTAAAGTTGAGAGACTTCGAAAATTAACGACAACGCTCTCTTTTATTTTATATTTTAATTAGAGGATTTTATTAACAATAATTTTGTGTTTATTTTAATAAAAAAACATTCTAAATACTTTAATTATTACTCGCAACTAGGATTTATTTTATACGATCTCCTTTTTACCTTTTATTTATGCTTGTATGGATAAAAATCAGTAATAAAAACGGGGTTTTATCCAATTTTCCTCATTAGCAATGTCCGGGTGGTTTAATTATATACGGTAACCGGGTTGTATTCACAACTTGTCTAGAACTTCCCAGCAGTAACGGAACTTTGTAGACATCCTTATTATGAAAATGAATTATTGTGAGCATCACATTTATTCAAAGTTTCACCCTTAGTAAGTAATATGCATATACAACATTGCCACATCATAGAAGTGCAAGATATTAATTTCCACTGAATGAAAGATAACCTTGCTGATGAGAAAATAGCCTTGCAAATTGATTTTGTAAATAATTACTCATTTGTAATTCATGATAAAATACAGCCCACTAGTCAAATTCACATGTCTGCAGCAGTAGCTTTATTTCCTGAAAATAACCATCAATCATATTCAGTTGTTTCAGTTAAATATAACCGTGGTAAACCTGTAGTATGGTCATAAATATTCTCATTTAACACCTCAAAGACAAGCACAGATATACAAAAATCATATTTTTTATGGTGATTGTGCTTATCACTTGAAAAGTGGGTACAATATTTTATGTTAAATATATTACAAAAAGGAATATGGAGTCCATGCAACATGCTTTTTTTAAAGCACATGGGAAAAAGAGTGTTGGATGAGGTAAAGGCGACATTGTAAAAATTTGTTTCAATTCTGTTTCTGGAAAGCTAGAAGTAGTACAAACAGCTTCTGTGTTTGCTAAATATGCTAATATGTTGCTAAAAACAATAGTGGTTTTATACATCCTTGAAAGCGAAATGCAATATTCTACTATTACAATGTTTGATGAATATTAGTATAATGTAAAGCTTGTTCCGTATAGTCAAAGCAAGATATCTTCTCAATTACTGTAGATATTACTGATGTATCAATGGTATCTTTAAATAGAAAATCAATAATAAATCTGGTGATAGGGCAAATAAATGTTACTTTTACAAGTGTAACTTCTACAATAATCGATGGTTTTGTGGTAGATTGTTTATCTCTATTGACAAAGAAACAAAATACTAGTTTTACTGTTAAAATCATAAACCTCGATGATCAGCATATTAACCAGTCAATAGTCGCGTGTCGGTATTTTTGCCACCCATATCAATTATCTTCTTCTAACCCATCTCCCCTTACAAATACAATGGGGAAATTCCATATATGACTGACCTTAAATGTTTTTCCACCACCATAGTCAAGTAAGTTGCGTCTCTATTTTTTTTTCATGTACATTTTTACAAGCAAAGTTGGAATTCATGGAAAAGTCTCCGAAACTATCACTAGTATCAGTTCATTTTTACCTTATCCTAATATTTCAAAGCACATGAGAAAAACTTATAATTTAAGTAAATTGCAAATTTATAACTCCATTGAAATGTAATATTCGAATATTAAATGATAATAGTTTCTTGATTTCCATTTTCTGTATGCAGGAACCGACGGCAGAAAGACCGAACGCGACCAATAGCGTTGTGAGGAATTCATTAAATCTCTCACAGTTTGCAAATTAAGTATGATAATCAGGTATAAGAGTTCCTATGTGTTTGAGACTTCCATCATATTTTTCTTCTAAGTTACAAAAATGTCGCCAACGACAAAGGTATAGATAACTCCACTATCAATCTTGGCACCTGAAACTTCGTAGACAGGAATGAGAGTGGACGAGGAAAAGAAGCGGTCCTCTCATCTAGCCGACATCGTGGGAGACCCACCCCGTGAGAATTTTACACCGTGAGAACTTTTGGAGTTGTTTCGTATATCAGTAGGACCTCCCAAAAGGAACCTATATCCAATCACACGAAAACTTTACCTTATGACGTAAACTAAAACTTCTTTTAGTGGTGAACGGAGAGGCTTTTGTTCGAGAAGGGATCGTAGGTCGGACAAAAAAGAGGGGAAGCAGTCAGAAAGAGTTTTGGGAAGCAAGGTGTTGTGGAGAAACACTTATCTCGGAGAAGATGTTCTCAACCTAGTAGGGACATAGGTCCTTGCTGACAGATTTTGAACAGAAAGATCATCTCTCGTAAGTCAACGGTGAAGCTGTTGAGTGAACATTTATGAAAGGTGAATGAGAACCTTTGCTAGTTTTTGATAATACAAAACGCTGTACGAGGCTGGACACTTTCCATTGACCATGAATAATTACAAGTCGAACGAACTCTATTAAAAATTGTTGTGTAACTATGAGCTATTTCTAGACGAACTGTAATTTTAGTAAATTTGAAATCGAGTTTATAATAAAATTCTTTTCGAAGGATATCTTGAAGTTGATCCATCCTAAAAGGTTTCACGCTACCTGTCATGCAACCAATATCCTTCCAACCCTTTTTTGTTTTAAAAAAGTAAACAGAAGTGAAGAGAAGAGAGAAGAAATGGTGGTTCGTTCGGAGTAAGTAGGATGTGGAAATGCATCCGAGTATATTTTGGTTGTTTTAAGAAGTGATGTGGTTTGGTGAATGTTTAAGAATATTAGTGAAAGTGTACATAATGTAAATAATATTGTAAATACCAGTTCTCATTTAATAAACTGTGCATTTAAATTTTAAAAAGAAGAATTTGTGCGTCACTCGGCTGTCATGATATTACAGCCCGCTCTCATAACGAGAACAAGAGTTATTTCTACGATTTAAAATAATAAAAGTTGTGCTTTCGATCACAGTGTTTGGATTACAAAATAGAGGTGAGCTATTCTTTTTTTATCATTTGATTGTGTAGTAAGATACTGTTAACTTTATTCGAAAATGTTTAAAAACGTAACTAAAGCGGATTTACTTATTGTTCTGGAAGAAATAGGCGAAGAAGCTGATGTTAGTAAGAGAGTACCCGAATTAAAAGATTTGTTATTGAAATCTAAAGAATACTTAAAAGATAAAGATTTCGTAACTGAATTTTTATCAACTACGGTTTCAGAAAGAAAAAATGGCGAGGAAGTTAATAGGTTGCGTTTACAACAACAAATGAGAAGCGAGAATTTAACCCATAACGAAGGGGAAAATAGTACGTCATTATCATTAGATAAATTAATTAAAGCAGTTCAAGTTTTGGTAATCCCAGTGCCCAAGAAAAATGAAACATGGAAACTTTTTTTTGATTCTTTAGAAAGAGCGTTTAAGCACAAAAATGTTCCTAAGGAATATAAATCGGAAATTTTGCTAAAATTAGTAGGTGAAAAAGCAGGAAATGTTCTTGTTTATATTGATGATGAAGAATTAGCTGATTATGATAAAATTAAATCTTTAATTTTGAAAGAATATGAACCGTCCCCATTTACTTGTTTACAAAATTTTAGAAACGCTAAAAGATTACCTGGTGAAACCCATCAACAGTTCGGTTCGCGATTAAGATCCTGTTGGTTAAATTATTGTAGAATTCGAAACGTTAAAGATTTCGATTCACTTATTAATTTAATAATATCAGATAAAATTTTTGAAACTTTGGATAATGAGCTAGCTACTAACATTGCAGTCAAGCAAGGAGAAAGTTGGCTTTTGCCCGATCAGTTATCGAAAGACTGTGATATTTATTTTACTGCAAAAGGCAGGTCTTTCGAGGAAACAAAATTTGAGAAACGACCTATTTATCGTGAAGTGAATAATGATAATAATACTAAATATGTTCCCCCACAACTAAGGAAAAATCAAGCTACGTATGAGAACAGACACTTCTCAAAATCACGTGATTGTTATATTTGTAATTCCCCATTACACCTAGCAAAATTGTGCCCAAACAGAAGAAATAAGTATGATAAATCTTATACTCAAAATGATGATCAGGGTCAGAGAAAATCGAAAATGCAACAAGATACAAATAAATTTAATCCAAATAAAAATAATAATGCAGTAGTCACTAATGTTAGTTCCATGCATTTACACATGAATGATCAATTAAACGAAGTTCTTTTTCCTTTAAAAAAAATCATTATTTATGTAGAAGGAAAAGAAATAGAAGCTATTTTGGATTCAGGTACCCAAATTAGTATTTTAAATACGTCATTAATTTCCGATCTGAAAATCGAAGCTAAAGGTAGTATTTTGTTACAGTCCGCTTTCAAAGAAAAAGTACAAGGAAATTTGGCTACTATACCCATCCATTATAAATTACCTAACAGTGGAATTTATGTCACTTTAAATACGCTTTTTGCTTTCACTGAAAACTTAAATGTCCCCTGTTTAATAACTCCAGACGTGTATAATGCTTTGATTGAACTTCAAAATGAAGAGTTGTGTAATAGTCAACTGCAGGAGTTCGAAGGTCACGAAGCTAAAAATAGCTCAGACGTCTCACTGGCGAAAGAGGAATTAAATGTTTGTTTTATTTCTTCAGAGAATAAACAAAATGATCGAAATGATGAATTTTCAGAGTTTAACAAGTTTTGTAAAGAACAAAAAGATTGCGCAACTTTAAAGAATTCATTCAAGGACGCTAGATTAGGAAAAAATAATTTTTTGATACGGGATAATTTGTTGTATCATAAAGAAACTATTTACGGTGATAAAATATATCAGCTCGTGTTACCGGAAAGTTATAGAAATAAAGTGTTAGAATTAGCTCATGATTCAATTTTTGGAAACCACTTAGGGATGAGAAAAACTAAAGAAAGAATTAAATTATCTTTTTATTGGCCGAATATTTCAAGAGATGTAGAAAATTATTGTAGAACATGTAAGAACTGTCAGTTAAAAAGCCCTTAGAAACAAACAGATAAAATTCCGATTACACCTGTTGTCCGCGCACCATATCCATTTCATACTGTAAATATTGATTGTATCGGTGAAATTATTCCGCCGTCAGGAAGGAAGCATAAATATTGTCTTACCTTAATTGATCAAAATTCTAAATGGCCAGAAGTAGTACCATTACGGAGTCTCTCTGCGAAAACGGCGTGTGATGCTTTATTAGATATTTTTATGCGCACCGGAATTCCTGAAGTTATCTGTTCAGACCAGGCCACTAATTTTAAATCTGAACTGACTAAAGAATTTGAGAACCCATTAGGGGCATGTCCTCGCTTTTCAACTCCATCATACCCCGCTTCGAATGGATTAATTGAAAAATTTAATCGTGTGTTTAAACAAATGCTACATCATGTAATTCGCACGGATCCTGTTAATTGGGATAAACATATTCCTTTTCTACTTTTTGCCTACCGTGAAGTGCCAAATTGCACAACTGGAGTATCACTGTTTAAGCTCATGTATGGTCGGGAAGCTAGAGGTCCCTTGGCAGTACTAAAGTCATCATGGTCAGGTGAAATCCCCTTACCATTGAATCTTAGTAATTAAGCAGTAGACTATTTACAAGAATTAAAAATAAATTTGGAAAGAGCCGCTGACATTGCTTCTCTAACTGCTGCAGAAAAACAAGAAAATTACACTCGCTATTTCAATCGTCGAAGTAGAATGAAAGAATTTGAAAAAGGCGATTTAGTATATTTGCTTATCCCTGATTCTACCAATAAATTATATGCTAGATGGACAGGACCCGGAGAAATACTTGAAAGAATAAAACCACATTCGTATAAAGTGAAATTACCTGATGGGGGTGTCAGACATGTTCATGCGAATAAAATAAGGAAATTTAACGTAAGAGTACAGACTGTTGGGGTCATTTTTGAAGACGATGTAGAATTTGGTGAAATTCACCCAACACCAATTAAAGCTAATACTTCGAATGAAAATAACATAGAAGTAGACCTTAGTCATCTGGAGGTTGATAAACAATTCGAGTTAAGTAAACTTTTACAAAAACATGCACCATTATTCTCAGGTAAAATTCAAGTTGCCATCGTTGGAGCACACAAAATTCGTTTATTACCAGGTGCGGAAAGAAAGAAATCATATATTTATAAAATTCCGGAATCACTAAAAAATGAAGTGGACAAACAAATAGAAGAGTTAGAGCATCTAGGACTTACAGAAAAAAGTGAAGCTGAAATAGCTTATCCGGTCGTATGTGTCGCAAAGAAGGACGGTAGCATGCACTTATGTATGGATTTTCGTCAATTGAACACAGTGACAAAACCTTTTGATTACCCTATGGAAAATGCAACTGAATTAATTAATCAAATAGGAAGTGCTAACATAATTACATGTTTAGATGTATTAAAAGGGTATTGGGAAATTCCTCTAGAAGAACAGAGTCGAGATCTTACTTCTTTTAAAACCCATCGTGCTCAATACCGATGGAAAGTCATGCCTTTTGGGTTGCGCAATGCGGCAGCCACATTCCAGAAATCGATCAACAATGCTCTGGATGAACATCGTGAGTACAGTCGAGCATATTTGGATGATATTGCTATTTTTTCAAATGACTGGGAAAATCATCTGAAACATCTTGACGCTGTTTTATCCAAATTAACTGAACTGAAATTCACGGTGAATGTTAAAAAATGTGTTTTTGCAAAGGCACAGATCAAGTATCTAGGTCATGTCATAGGAGGAGGTAGACATGAGCCCGATCCGGAGAAGTTACGTGCCATTGAGACAATAGAATCGCCTAAAACCAAAACAGCCCTCAGAAGTGCATTGGGTTTATTTAATTATTATCGTGACTACATAAGAAATTATGCTGAAATCGCCAAGCCTTTAACCGATTTGACAAAAAAGAAAATCCCAGAAATCATTCCGTGGTCTGAGGTTGAAGAAGAGGCTTTCCAAACTTTAAAACGTTTATTGTGTGAAGCTCCTAAGCTGTATACACCAGATCCTAAAATGCCTTACACTATTCAGAGTGATGCCAGTTCTTATGGAGTTGGTGCTTGTCTATCGCAAAGAGATGAGAAAGAAAATTTGTGTCCTATTAGTTTTGCTAGCCAAAAACTCACTAAGGTGCAACAAAACTGGTCGACTATTGAGCGTGAAGCTTATGCGGTAGTGTGGGCATTAAAGAAATTTGAAGTTTATGTGTTTGGTGCGGAAATTGAACTAATAACTGATCACAATCCTTTAATATATCTTCAGAAATCTGCACCTCAGTCTGCAAAATTACAAAGATGGGCCTTATCGCTACAAAGATATAATATAAATATTTCTCATTGCCCAGGTGCAAAATTAAAAAATGCAGACAGTCTGTCACGACTAGTTACTGTATAAGGATTATTTAAATGATACTTTATTTTGTGTTTAATTTTGGTATGCAGTATTATATCAAGTCGTCTTTCCGTCTGTTGTGAATTGTTAGTGTTTTTTTATATGTTTATTATATTCATTATAACTATTATACCAAGGCTTCTATACATCTGTTTTGAATTGTGTTTTTATATATATTTTATGCTGTATAGTTGTATGGTTGCTATTTGTCAGATTTTGCTTCGCTTTGCGTAGCACAATCTTATCGGGGGGGGTGTCATGCAACCAATATCCTTCCAACCCTTTTTTGTTTTAAAAAAGTAAACAGAAGTGAAGAGAAGAGAGAAGGAATGGTGGTTCGTTCGGAGTAAGTAGGATGTGAAAATTCATCCGAGTATATTTTGGTTGTTTTAAGAAGTGATGTGGTTTGGTGAATGTTTAAGAATATTAGTGAAAGTGTACATAATGTAAATAATATTGTAAATACCAGCTCTCATTTAATAAACTGTGCATTTAAATTTTAAAAAGAAGAATTTGTGCGTCACTCGGCTGTCATGATATTACACTACCCCTTTTTTAAAATTACAACATCTTGGATCCATCACAGCGTTATGCAAAAAGACTCTCGGGTTAAGCTAGATTACCTAAAAAATTCTTTTAGAAATTATATGTTTGGTCAGAAAATCGATACATTTCATGGAAATAAATAAAAACCTTTTTATGAGGAAATTTTCATCTCCAAGCATTGTTACCCGAAATGCCATCCATTATATATGTCTTGTATTATAATATTTTCGGTCATTTAAAACATTATATCTCATGGCAAACAGCTTTTAAAATATATTCTTTACATATACGTATGGTACTGGTCACGTCCACAACAAAACTGTCACGTGGGAAACTCCAAATTTAATATTTATAAATATTGTATGTTATTGTTTAATGACACATATGCTCAATGTCCTATTTAATTTACATTTAACAGGTATTAGAAAGTATGCATTACAATGACAAGTCCATGTACTTTTAAAATCACATCCGCAACGTATGCAAACTATTTTTTTAAATGGAAAAAAAATTATAAAAATTTTATACTATGTGTCAAAATAAATAAAAGCTACTTTTCTAAAAATATATACAATAAAAAAGCTTTTAAATCCTTTACGTACAGCAATAAGTTAGTTTATGAGTGTCAAATCCGCAACGATGTATTCTGCGAGCAATTGTTTGTTTGGAATTCTCAATGACACCATGCTTTTTAGAATCCATATAATTAAAATATTTTGATACCATGGTCTTAAAGTTATACTGGCGAAATATAATTTAGTGCAAAGTACGTCATTTTGATGCGTTAATATTATTTTCTTCGTTTTACGAATGAAAATGCAGGTTTATGATATCATTTTTCATTAGCGAAAGCATTTCGCTGCCTTGCGTTTTTGGCCTTTAATCTCGTAAAGAAACAAAATGTTTCAATATATGAAAATTGTTGAACTATGTGCTCACGTACAACCTGCCTTATAAATGTTTATTTAAATTGTGCGGTTTGGCAACTGTCTTTAAAATTAAGTTTTCTGTTTTTTAGTATTTTATATTTTTGACATGTAATATATAGGTTGTTCATGTTACTTGATCGTATTTCTATCAAATATATTTTCTGTAATTTGCTGCTTCTTACTCAGCCTTGCTACATATTTATGTGGTGTATTTTACAATTTATATTTAACAGATTATGTTGCCTAGAAGCTCATTTTATTTTGAATTAGGGAAATTTATTTACCAGTTCAAACTGCCTTTTTTTCGTACAAGTACGATTCAGCATATTAAATATGACTGAACAGAAAATAAACATTACAATGTTAAATAACATAAATTACAATGTATGGAAATTTAAAATATAAATGTTTCTAACCGATAAAGGGTTATGGGATGTAATTACATCGGAACAACATCGGCATGAAGGAGGAGCTGATGGAGATGCTTAAAATAAAGCAAACAAGTCTACTAAAGCGAAAATTGCTTTAAATGTAGAAGATAATCAGCTAATACATATCAAGCATGAGGAAACATCAAAAAGTATGTGGAATTCTTTACGTAAAATTTATGAACAAAGGCATTTAAAGACAAAACTTTTGTTGCAAAGAAGGTTATACAGTATGAAATATGATGAAAAATTAAACGGGAAAGATTATGTTCAAAATGTATTAGAAGTTGTTGATCAACTAAGAAGTCTAGGTAAAGTAATTCCAGATGATGATATTGTTGGAATTTTATTATGTGGCTTTCCAGAAAGTTGTGATTCTTTAATTACAAATTTAGAAGCTGGTCCTTCTGAGGAATTATCATTAGAATACGTAAAAATTAAACTTATTGCAACGTATGAACATCGCTTATTAACATCTAAATTAAATGATGAAACAACAATGAAAATATGCAAAGGGCCAAAGATACCAAAGAAAAAGGTGGAATTTATTACTTTACAATTACTGTAAAAAGCCAGGGCATATTAATTTTTTTTTTAATATGGAAAGCTGAGTAGCACAAAACAAGATAAGACAGAGTTAAAATGATTACAGACAATGTGGAGGTTAAAACGGAAAATGAGATTTTTCAGTGTCTTAAAGCTTCCAATAAATTTTCTAATGTTGATTGGTTTATTGAGTCTGCTGCGACAACTCACATGACACATGATAAAAATATTTATTTTACTGAAATAAAACCAAAACGGAGCCAGGGACAAGTTGCTAGTGGTCAGTTACTTTATATTAAAGGTATTCGTGACGGTTTAATTAAATACAGAGGAATAGACAATTAAGTAAGAAACATAAAATTGTGTGGTGTTTTATATTTTCTAGGTCTTGATAACCGATTGTTATCAGTAAAGCGACTTTATGAAAACGATTGTTTTGTACACTTTGGATCAGAAAAAGGACAATAATGAAAAATTATAAAGTTATAATTGAAGGGAAATTAGAAATTTCTGTATAGAAGTTAAACTGTAATGAAATGGCTAATAAAGTTTTTGAAGAATCGCATATAAATTGTATTCATATGTGGCATAGAATATTTGGACATCGTGATCGTAGATCAATTAAGGAATTACAAGATAATAATTTAGTGAAGGTCTGTCCAACCTTTCAGTAAGCTTCTCAGCTGTTGTCAAACAATGAAGGGCGCCATTATTCACATGACTCAAATCATGCACCAGTATTATCTCCCTGTAGCAGTAGCAATACACACACGTCTTATAAGATGCAAAAGCGTCTCATACAGGTAGACATAAGGCCGCTATGGTTCAAGAGTTCTATTTAAAAATAATTATCAGAGAAATCATAATCTATAGTAAATTTCGAATTACATATTGTCTTGCGAGAGGTTTATCTCAGGCATTTTTGTAAGGCAAGATTCCAAAAAGTTTAATTTCGCCTATAATAAAATAACGTGGAAATCATAGATATTGCTAGGGTTTTTCAGGACGTGAAAATAAGCTTACACTTGTTTTGAAGACTTGAATGTAGCTTGAAAAAAAGTCCAGAAACAAAGACAGGCTTGATAGTTAAAAATACATGGGAATTTCCAGAGAGATAGACTGAAAGAGCTTTCACTTACAGAAATCGCTACGCATTTATCGATTTTTTAAACAAATTGACAAAAATTGCCTAAAATTTCAATCATCTGGAAGGGAAATTATTATCCCTCCTATAAAACAGCCAATGGGTCAATGTAACAAAGAAAAAAAAATGAACTTTCATACACTGCGCTCCTTACTCTGCCTTGCTACATATTTGCGTGGTGAATATTGCAATTTAGATTTAAAATCATATTTAAAAATAATCATCGAACATTTTCATTGATAAAACCGAAATATTTTTCTAAGAATGCGTCTAAATGACGTAAATTTTTGAAATGCTAACTCTTCCTGTACCAAGATTAGGTTGCCCCGAGGTTATCCATGGAGTACAAAAATCAATTCATATGGAAACTTCTCGCTGGCGAACATGTCAGCTTTCACTAAAGAAATGTATTTATTAATAATGTATAACGCGTTAGAATATACATAGATCAAAAGTATAAAAAGTTTGTGCCAGTAAAAATGGCGTTATGTTTATTTTCAAAAGTATTTTTTATTGATAAAACAGAAAAACTATAATGCGTTAAAGTGGTGCAATTTAATAATTACAAATGTTAGAAATAGAGCCTAAATTGATTATTTTACCTTATTAGTTACCTTTTACTACGTGTCATTGATAATTTTATTTTTAAATACACTACATAAATGAAGTTTAATTTTTCAATAACGTGAAAAGTTAACATTGATAAAAATAGTGTTATGGTAAATATAGTTTAAAGTATTAATTGATTTTGCAGTTATATTAGCCAATGTAAAACTAGGCTTACTGTAATTCCATGTAACAGATTCTTATTAAACTTTTTTATTACATCGGATTTCGACGGGAGCCACCTCGTAAGTGTTTAAATTGGAAATAAACTTTTTTAGAAATTTAGCCTTAACATTTGGTAATCAAAATTAAATGCTTTATAAAGATGCCATTATTTATATATTTACATGCTGATATTTGTAAATTAACGGGAATGCAAATTAGTGTTGAAACGGCTCAATACATAAAAAAAGTAATTTAAAAGAACAGGCACAGAGTAAAAACCTCTGCAATTCCATTCAGCTCACCCGACTTTTTTTTGACGTCACGCTGCCTGTCGATATGAGTTGTTATTACACGATGCATGAAAAAACATATGTTGAAACCAACGAGCTCTTAGTAATAGTTAGATCGTTGGTTGAAACATATTTATCATCACTGTCAATTCAAGAATTCGAAAGTTCTATAAGTTGTATTTTAGTTAATACATAATAAACTGGTCGGATACGACAATCCCAAAACTTTCTCATACAAGTTTCACCTACACCAAAAATGGGCCTATATCCCAAGTGTAGATAATTGGCCGTCAATAATCAACCCAACCCAACCCACCTACACCAAAAACAAATCAGCCTCAACTTATGTTAAGGTCTAACTGAACATAAAGTTTAATTAAATTCCGTGCATTAACTTTTGAGATATGACTATTGCTGAAAACTCCTGAAAAATGCAATGCAGCATAGAAGCGCCATCTGGTGGGTGATTTTCACCAAACCTAATCAACAAAAACTTATGTCAACGTCTAACTGAAACTGAACAGCCATCTGTTGGGCTGTTTACACCAAAATGTAACCAGCATCTATGTATGTCAAGTTCTAACAGAATCTGAAGTTTGATCAAATTCTGTGCTCTTGAGAAATTGTGTTCTCAATTGTGTCTCTTGTGTTCTTGAGAAATAGCTATCATGAAAATCGTGAAAAATGTAGCATATAAGCACCACATGTTGGGCAATTTACCACAAACACTAATCAGCACCAATTTATATTAGGGTCTAACTGAATCTAAAGTTCTATTAAATTCCGTGTATTAGATCTTGAGATAGAGTGCCCACAAATTTTTTGTCACATACAGACAGACTCACATACTCACAAACAGACATGTTCTAAAAACAGTCAAATCGTGTTCAGAACCCTCTAACACGTAAAATTCCGCCGAAAACCGGAAATCGAATTTTTTCACGAATCCAATACTCCCTTCTTGTAAAGATTGAAGAAAGCAAAAAGTAATCGTTAACCCTTCCTGTTGTATTGAGCTAAATCTTGTTTATTCCGGATGTCTGTTCATTATTTCAATATTAAACTACAATCATTTGACACATTTAAACATAAATTTATTCGAAAACCATCACAATTGACGAACATAGCACATAACAAAAGCACAGAATTCATGAGGACGATTATTTTTTCTGTCACGCGCATGACATTTCACTTCAGTTTATAGGATATGTGACAATCATTTAACATTTTTTTTTTATGGAAGATGTCCGAAAGCAAAATGTTCGAATATTGCCCATTGAATTAGTAAAAATCAAGCGAATTAATCGTATGTCGGATGTTAAACTTTTAAAGATATCTGGAGGAAATTTAATCATCCACAGCTTTTTTTCCAGAAAAAAGATCATTGCGTTTTCAGGCGTTAATCCTCTAGAAACAATCTAATATATTTTGACATTCATTCATGAAACATATGAAGTGTAGGATTTTAATCTCAAAAACGTAGTATAATTAAAAATACCATTTTCAAAAGAAATGACTGCATTTTCTTTTGAAAATGGTATATGGTAATGAAAATGATATATGGTAATAGTAGTTTCATCATGATGACATCATTTTCGAAAGCTTTCATTTCGCTAGCTCTGAGTAAGTACATAATGTTTTAAACATTTTGCAGAAAATTCTTAATGATGGTTTAAAAATAGACTTTTAAAACTATCATTAGAATGTAAAAATTTCTCTACTATTTATAAAACAAAACGTTTACTACAGTTTCATCATGATGACATCATTATCGAAAGCTTTCATTTCGCCAGCTCTGATATTAAAGCACATAATGTTTTCAAGATTTCGCATAAAATTCTTAATGATGGTTTAAAAATAAACTTTAAAAACTATCATTATAATGTAAAAATTTCTCTACTGCACCATTTTTAAACATTATTATTAAAAATTGCTATAACAAATTATATTTCATGCAAGTGGAACCGCCCGTAACAACTAGTACATTTATATATATATATGTATTCCGCAACAGCAATATTTTTTGTTTTCATTTTACTCAAAAGAAGGGTAATATGATGCAACTTAAAATAAAAAAAATGATAATAAAAAAAGATCATATATTCGATGATTCTTTTTATATGGAGAAAACAAACAGATGTATTATGTGATATTTACGTTTAGTTCCTCACAAAAATGTATGTAACAGATAGTACTTTTGTCTGCCTTTTTTTGTAAGAAAACGCAATTGTATTATAACTTGCAAGAAAGGAAAAATAAAAGGAAAGATCAAATATTGAATCCATACAAAATGATAGCTAATGTATTAGTGTAATGGAGTGCCAGCAAAATGAACCTATTTTTATCTTTCAATAACTAACAAATTACTTCCATAAATTAATGAAATGTTTATAATAGATTGCAATTTTCTTATCAAAATATTAAGTTTTGAATATATTCCAAAGAATCTTTAATACTTCAGATAAATGCCGTTATTTCAGTTTTGTTTTTATGGCATGCTAGATTTTTTTAACTACAAATGTTAAAGGCTTTCACGTTTATAAATATTTATCTGATATACTGATTGGTATTTTGAGAAAAATAACATGGTAGTGTAAAACCCCCAGTTATTTACACCTATAACCAGTAACTGACACTTGAGCAAAAATCTAACTCAAATAAGCATCTTGTTGTAAAATTCTAGAAAGTAATGTCATCTAGTGGTAAATGACACACTTATTTTTATTTTGGAGTCAATTTATTCACCACTAGAGTGCCAAGAACATATTCAATGTGGAAGAAACTTTTGAGAATACAAAAAGTGCCATTTTGAAGCAGCCATCTTATTTCTAAAATTAAGGAAGTGTTTTTCTAATCTATTTGTAATGCAGCCATCCTAAACTTTTTTCTTAAAGTTACGCTTGTAGAAATTAGTTTAAAGATACATATGATATATTACGGCCACGATTTAGGATTTATAGTTATTTAATTTAGCTTAATGGGGGTGCTAGTGATTGGTTCCTAGGATTTCATATCACCAGTTTCTGACAGAGGTGTTAGTTATTGGTTATAATAAAGAAAGTTGAAATCTATTATTTGAACTGTTTAAAAATGCATAATAATAAATTAAATTTATCTTGTAGCAAACACTATTAAACTTAAAGTTGTTTTACCTGTGTCTGACACCAGATGTCAGTTACTTGTTTGTCAGTTATTGGATATCTGCATTACTAATAATGCAGTACTAAATATTACTACTTTATACTCTTACTATATATTCTGCATTACTAATAATGCTTGATTGCTTGTAATCAGCTTACTAAATCCCACTTTTTATAATAAATATTAATGTATTTTTTTATAATTAAGAATAAAGTTTTTTTTTTTTTTTTTTTTTTTTTTTTTTTTAAATCTTTTAAAATAAAGTGTCAGTCAGGTTTACTTTGTGTCAGTTACAGGTGTTTCAAATTAGGGATGGTGTCAGTTACTGGAGTTTTTGACCTTATAATATAAATAAAATTCATTTTTAATAATAAAATGAATAATTTTTCAAAATTTTGCCAACAATAATTTTTAATATAATTTTTTCTCTATTATCCTTTCAAAAACAAAGATAAGTTTAAAATAGATTTAAATTTTTGTAATAGTGATTTGAAAAAAAAAAGATTCCTTAAAGTGTCAGTTACTGCGGGTTTCACCCTACATGCCATTTTGCAGATTTTGAATATATTCTTTTATAAAAAACAACAACAACAAAAGCCTACAGACAAAAATGAAATACACTATATTGCCAATGATGATTGGTCACTTGCGATTCTAGACGTTTTGTTAAATATCTGGAAAGATACATGACGAACTATCCTGAAACTTCAGGAGCGTAAACAACATGATAAACGTCATATATTTCCGTGAAGATTTTTTCCCGAAACCCCATAAGGGGCCGTCAACAAATTGAAGAAAAACGAATTTGGATAACCCTGTAGAAACTGATATTGCAAAAACATTCAAACTGTGGATTATGATTAAGTGGCTTATTGTAATAATTTGGGTTCATTTTTATGAAGATAGCATGTATACTCGAAAAGAAATTCAGGTTTTTATAAAAACAGTCGAAAACAGTCGTCCAAATTTTATCAAGTTTTTTTGCTTATAATTTGCAGAGTTTTTAATATAAAAACTAGTTATTTTCAGAAAATATGACAAACAAAATTGTACACAATACCCTGCAATCAAAATTAAAAAACAATAAAAATTGTATGAAAAATGATCAGGTTTACTAAATATTGTTTCACTTCGCATGCGCGAATTCAATCAAAATATACTGTGTATAATATATTAGCTAAATGTATAGACCAACTTTTATGAAAGTCTCAAAAACATAGCTTGAAAATTCTAATAGTAATCGTCTATAGAATAAGCTCAAAATGCGCTGTTCCCAAAAGGAAGCAAAAAGATGAGGGGTTGTATCCAAATATACTAGCTTATGAAAGTTGACATTATAAGAATGAAGTGTCTCTCATTCTATATTTGACACAACCCCTCATCTTTTGGCAATATAGTGTACCATAAATAACAGTTTTCCGGTTTATCTTTGAGCAACATACATTAGATGGACATTACTTAGTAGTTGCATATTAGTTGTTTTCAAGAAAAAATAATTTGAATTTCTTTTAAAACGTCTGTCACATTTTTGTAATTAGAACTATACCTCTAAAAATGATGATTTAGGAATTAGCAGTAGTAGAAGAATAAGCTTGGACATCCTGTATAGTGTTACAGTTATCATTAACTAACAAAAGATTGAATTAAAACAAATACTAACATAATGTCCTATGACACAATCTAAGAAAAGTAAGAAGAAAATTTCGATCAAAAAATGTACGGCGTTCATATAAAAGCCCTAAAATATGGAAAAATTCAATCAGCTATAACTTTTTTACTTTCTTCTATCTTTATAAGAAGAAAGTATTGGTCCTGAACACGATTTGACTGTTTTAAGAAAATTCCTGTTCGTGAATCTGTCTATATATGTGTCTGTCTGTAAGTGATACAAATTTTGTGGGAGCTCCATCTCAAGAACTATTGCACAAAATTTCACCAGAGTTCATATTCTGTTAGACCTTGACAGAAAGAGTACCTAATTATGTTTGGGTGTGTATCGTCCAACAGGTGTCATTGATATGCTCTGTTTCTGGCGATTTTCGCGTTAGCTATATCTCAAGAACGAATATATTATCGTTTAATTTGGGTTGCAGACGATTTGATTTATATAGAAAAAAGTTTTGGGATGGCCACAACATGACAGTTTACTTATGTTGCCATCCATGTGTGTCTTTCTAAGGGATCCTAACTCGTATTTACGAAGCGCTTATGCAGGCTAAAAAGAAAAACTATGAAACATTCTGAACTGTTTAGGCGACGATCACGACATGAATTTGAAACCAGCACTTCTGTTCTACCGGATTTCAGAGCAGAACTTTGCAGTCGCTGGTGGGGCCATTAAACGACTACTAGTGTTTAATTTTAATTTTAGAAAGCTAAACACAAAAGACTTGCATTAAAATAAAGTTTTTCACAGGTTTTAAATATGTTTCGCTTTAGTATCAATACACTTTTTCAGTTGAATGGACTAAATTTCAAAATAGGTATGCATTGATAAATTTGTATCGCGAAAACATTAGATCATATGTTTTTACTGTTCGCTACTAAATCGATAAGCATGAATTTTATTTTTGGTGAATGCGAACAAGAAAATGTCATTGGATGTTAAATTAGGTGAATAATGGCAACGACATCAAATCAACTTTCTGTTGCTTCAAATAATTGATAATGTACAAATTGATAAATAACAATAAAATGTTACGACCAAGCTTATATTGCAATGATAAAGATAAGTGTGACATTGCAAGTTTTGCTTTCTGGGTTCAACAATTATATCTGGAAAACAAAATGTTGTATACAAATCAGCATTCACTGGTTCTATAATCCTCAAATGAATAATTCCAAAGTAGTCGGATTTACCCAGAAATATCGGAAACATTTATTTTAAGGACTTCATGCACGAGCAAACATTGTCGTATTTTGTTCTTTTTTAAAACATCTAAACATTCGATTGCTGCTTTGCTCATTGGAGTAAATCCAACTTTTTTCACCTATCATAATGTCATATGCATGCTTTGATGCACCGGAGATGAATCTTTTGAGATTTTTCTCTTGATATTTTTGATCTGAAAAGCTTTCTTTGAGATTGAATTAAATTGTTTCTAATTCAATACGCAGATACATTGTTTAATTTTAAATTGATCATCTAAACAGGAATGCATTCGGATATCTTAAATATTCAAATATGTCTCAATGTCATCATATGTTACATGATAATCTAAAGTGATGTTCTGTTGCACACCATCGATATTTTTTTAAGTCACATCAGTTCATTATCGACTTTCAAAAAATTCATCATTGAGACGCCTACGTCCACGATGGAATTCTTTAAACAAGTTGTAAATTGTTTTTTTAGATGGTGCTTCATGATAAAAATTCATTCGACCACACTTGTGTTGTTTCAAAGCTGTGCAGAAAGTAATAATAAATCATAAATTGAAAATCCTTTTCACTTGAATCCGTTTTTGTTGCTTTCTTTTTAACTTCTAAGTTATCCCATGAAACGAATTTTATGAAATTTCTCGTTCATTTACATAAATGTTCACGAGAAATAGGAAATATTTAGAAAATCGCCTGTTAAAAGTTGTTATGCTAAATATTATACGTCAGTATTTGTCTACCTAAGACATGGATAAATTCTTCACAAAGTGTTATCACAAATGAAGATCAGAACACTTTTGATAACAAAAAATTAGAAATCTACAAATCCGGTTTTCATATTCTAATATACATGTAAAACCCGTAAGCAAATCTGTAAAAAAGAGACATTTATTAACTTGCTTTTATATTTTGTTTAGTTGCAATTTCGTAAACATGGACAATATAATTTAAGTATTTATAAAATGTCTTTTGTTTTAAAAAAAAGTCAGAAAAAATAATATATTTGAAAATTAAGATTAAAACTCAGAATAGTTAAAAATTTTGGACTGATGGATTGCACTGTAGCTTCTCTGGCGCTACTGGCAATCCTTTTTTTAACACCGCTATTATTCAAAAAGTTCAAGGCTACGAAAATAGAAAAATCTGTCTTTGCTGTGAAATTTCACACGTAGTGTTAAAAAAATTTAATTTTCAGCATTATACATGAATTTCCTATATTAAACTCGAACGGCTGCTTTTTATATATACGACTCGATTAGTGGGGGAAGAAGCTCGATTCTTCTCTGATAGCTGTAATGGAATGAGGACGATGTCATTTTAGAAGCACGTGAAAAAAAGGAGAAACTCCAAGATGTCACAGATGTGCAGAAAGGCAAACACGAAGATAATACACAATCGACAAGATCATAAATTGGGAATACAGTGCGCGAAATTTCCAGACGAACTACTATTTCAATCGAGTTTACGTAGCAATTAATCATAATACTCATAAACCCCAACAGGTATTTTTACCAAATCCAACAACAACAGAAACTGAAACTAACGTATTTCGAGAGGTGTCATGAATCTGAAAACAGTTGGTACTCACTATCAAATAACCTGTAGTCTGACGAAGCGTTATTGTTTTGAAAGTGTAAATGCACGCAAATGCCGCATCTGGATGAGAAAGAACAATGATTGTGGAAACCCTATACCTCTGCGTAACCCCACAGCATGTGAATCATCAGGTTTATAAAGAAAATAAGTAAAAAAAATCAAGTTTTTCAGAAATATTAAAAACCGTAGAAGTGATAACGTTTTCATACCATAAGCACCAAAATTTCACCAGAACTTCACAACCCTGTTTAGGTATAGATTAGTACTTGCAAGCAATGTAAATCTACTTAGTATGTTTATAGATTTAAAAAAACGTCCTTAGACGTTTTTCCTTTTACAGAAATGTGAGATAGATCACTTCTAAAATAAAAAAAGATAATATATTTTCGTTTAGTTGACATGGCAAAACAAAAAATGGAATGACTGAGAAGATAAAGTTAGACAATGAAACTGAAATAACAAACAATGTCATTGATCGACTGAATGATCTTCATTGTAGTGAGAAGTGCTACGCCAACACACCATGAAATCGTTGAATCGCTTATTGCCGCCCGGAATGTAAGAGAAAGCTTTTCCAGATCTTCCAAGTTTTTGCAACTGAAAAGTAGTTTTGTATTGTAAGCTTGATCCGTGGGGAATGTAAGAGCAACTCTTCGTTTTTGCAGTAGAAATCTTTTTTTTGGGAAAGCCATCAAAAAACTCGCAGGTAGTTACGGATCTTACGCTTGAAGAATCATACTGTATATGTCTATATTTCGAAAAGTCCAATATATTTTCGCACAAAATGTTTGCCACAAAATAAGTGGTATTTTTCTCTATTCTGATCATCTTGTTATATTTATCAATTGTATATATTTTGTCCTTCCTCTTCTTCTCTCCATTTCCTTCTTTAACCTTACGCTGAATTGAAGACACTATATCTTCGTCTAGTTTTTGTTGCCTTCTTACTAATTCACGTGTAGAGCGAAAAATGGAAATACTATATACCAAGGCTGTCTAACACGGCGTTCTTTGAAAACCTTGAAATATCCCCGGTTACTAATTTTTTAAAATAAAAATCCATTTTAAAATATGACTTTCGTTAAAAGCAATAATATTTGCCTTTATTCTTATTATTATTATAGACCAGATTGAAGTTTTCGGTTCCTTCCACCTTAAAAATGTCTGAGATAGTCATCTAAAAAAAAATGTAAATGTAAATTCACTATAATTCACATTTTTTTCTGTAAATTATTTTTTTCACAGAATTCTTGCATCGTATGATCTGATAGTGATCACTATGTCGATCAGTATGAGATATATGGACATCGTACAAGACGTGTGTGTATAATTGCCACTACTACAATGAGGTGATTCTATTGCATGTTTTCATCGTGTAAATAATGGCGCACTTCTTTATTTGCCACCAGCTGAAGTGCATGTTACAGAAATGTTGGAGAATAAAAAGTAATTTCGCTATTATTTGAACATCCCTTATTAAACGACGTTTTATTTGCATTCTCACCTTTGATTCAGGTAAAGGCTGCAATGTGTTGTGAGCGCACTGCATTAGGTTCGTCATAACGCGCCTTTTTTTCTTTGAGAAGTACACAGCGGTACATTTCGAACTATTTATATCATAGACAATCTTTATATAGCGCTTTTAAAAGACAACATAATTTATTCTTCACGAGAGTAGTTTGATAAGTTTTCGGCTTGATACAGAAATGGAAGAAGTATGACAAAATGCAATGATGTTTGTAAAGTATGATTCTTTAGATGGCATGCAGCCGAGTTTCAGGCGCGTCGGTTTATTAGTTATTGCTGAGAGATAAAGTAAAATCACAAGTTTTGACATTTTCTAAAAATGGAAAAAATGGAAGTTCGAACTGTCATAAAATACTTTGTTAAAAAATATTTAACCCCCACAGACATACAAAAAGAGATACATTCCAGCGTAAAGGATTCTTTTCCTTCATATTCGACGATAAAAAGGTGGGCTGCTGAATTTAAACATGGTAGGAAATGAATTGACGATGACGAACCTTCAGGACACCCAAAAACCACTATGACCAACAAAATCGTCTCAAAAATTCACAATGCCGTGTTGCATTATCGCCGATTGAAGATACGCGAACTGGCTGACATTGCAAACATCTCTATAGACCATATCCACCTCATTTTACACGATGTTTTCGGTATGAAAAAGCTTTCCGCTCGATGCGTGCACCGGTTGTTGAACGCCGAGCAAAAGCGCCAAAGAAAGAACATTTTTCAAGAGTCTTCTGAAATGTATTGTGTTGCAAGTTGAAAAATAAAATGAAATATTGTCAAAATTTTTGTATTTTCTTTTTCAGGCCGAGAACTTTTCGAACCACCCTCGTACAGGGCTGCACTAACGAAATTGCACACAAGAGTGTGTCTTAATTGTAAATAGTTGCAAGTGCACTACATTGAAAAATAATATGGAATTATGTAAAATCTCTTGTTCTTTTACTGTCAGACCGAGAACTTACCAAATCACCCTCGTATAAGATATACAAGTGTTTCACAGTACAATATTTTTTCAGAATAAAATTCTTCTACACATCACAGGCCCTTTCCAACACCTGCTGTAATCTACATTTGGCAATGATCGTGTATCTGTCTCATTTCCCTGCAGAAATGGTCATTACACTTTATTAGTTTTGATTATGAAGTTACTTAAAACTACAAGTGTACAGAGGTCGGCGGCCATCACTGAATTTGTTGTTGAAAAAAGCTGTTCGATATCATACGGCAGAAATTACAGGAAAAATATTCCTTGATGCTGTTGAGAGTTTTGTTTCATCTTTAATGATGGATTTTTTCATGAAAGATCGTCATCATTTGTAATTCTAGATGCGATGCGATAACAAGCACAACAAAAGCGCCCCTGTCTGTGGCAAATGTAAATTATCATTGTGATATTCTTTCTGTTTCTTTTTGAATACCTGGCACTAGAGGCCGATCAATCTACCTCATCCTATCTACCGATTCCATCTACTATCACACTATTTATAACTATTACAAATTCACAGTTTACAAATTACCGGATCATTGCATAAATAACCGCGAAATCCAGATTCATGGAGATTCAAAAAAATTTGCCCGAGACTTAAGAAATGACAGAATACGTCTCATTCACGCACAAATGTTAGGATTCAAGACACCACAATCACACGCAAAATCACAAAACCCATTCGTCCACTAGAGTACCCTTATGAAAGAATAGCTATGCACTCTGCCGCAACATATTCGAGGTCTTTTTTCCCGGAATTCAGAAACATAATTTTAAATATGAAAACATAAATATAAATTCATATTCAAAAACTTATGAATTCTGTCTTACATTAATTTCTACATTGATTTATTCAACTCAACCTGGTTTTTGAATATAAAGATGAAATTTTATAATCGATTTTTAACATATTGCGTACTATGCTAAAATTTTTAAAATCACATTTACAGGTGTATTTACGATCACAATACAACATTTAAAAATTTTTAGAATTCAATTGTAAATTAATACATTAATTTTAACTCATTTTTTCGTAAACTCGTTACAGGTGATAAATCGCCAAATATTCTCTGTAACTCATACGATTGTATACGAGTTGAAACAACAATTTATTTAATTATGCGCAAATAAACGCTCTCTAATGTACGGCAAATAGCTGTGAAATTGCAACAATGAAACATTTTAAAGGATAAAAAGTATATAAAATAAATTATAAATAAAAAATGAAGAGTGTAATATTAAAAGAAAAATACGATTTTATCAATTAATAATTTAATATTAATTAATTTATGATTATATGTTGAAAAATCAATTTAGAAATTCTAAAAAGATAGTTCGAATAATGTTTTATTGTTTCTTTCTTGTTGCCATTAAAATTTTTTGTTGCCCTTAAAATTTCTTGTTGCCCTTAAAATTTCTTGTTGCCATGTTTATATTTTTAAAAAGGGCAAACATTTTATATATTTTTTAATAAATTCAATTGTTTGTGCTGGCACTTTCTACCAAGCGTAAAAGAAGAAGCGAATTTTCATAATCAAGTTTGATACTCACGCCAAATTAATGTATTGTAATGTAATGTATTGAAATTTTGAAAAAAAAAAACATGAATTGCTTTTAAAAAAATTAGGCATTATTTCTCAAGATGAAGATTAATTGCTTATGAAAGATTGTTGTTTAAAAACTATTTTACTTTCGTACTTATTTCATAAAATTATCCGCAATTGTCAGAAAAATGGGTTTGCAAGCTTATAACTCATTTAAATCGTAAGTTTTTGAGATACGAATAAAAATATTTTTTCGATTTCCTAAGGGACCATATCTTGTTAAAGTTGGTATGTACATTAAACAAAATCTTAGACTGTCACCGAAAAAATATATATAGAATTTTCTTTTTTATAAAGTAAGTTTCATATAAATTTAGAATTTCTATATATTTTTTCTGGTAACTCATTCAACGTTTCCTGTACTTTTACTTCTAAGATCTTAATTTTATTTTTTGATATTTTATATAACCTGGAACAAATTACAACTCTATGAAGATTTTCTTTAAAATTTTTTATTTTTTATTTTGGAGAGTTTGTTTTTATTTTTAAAAAGCGAGTTTAATATAAATATAAAATTTCTATGTACTTTTTCTGGTAAAGAATTGAATGTTGTCGATACTTTATCTTGTAATACCTTAATTTTATTTTCGAAATTAATAGATAATCTCTAACAAATTATAACTCTATGAAAAATTAAGAAAAGGTTTACAACCTATAATTTTTCTAGCAGCCTTGATCCAAAGAACTCAAATATTGTGGGAAAATTGTGTGTTGCCATTTTAAAATTCAAAATTGGTACAAATTTTAATATGTAGATGATCCCTATTTCAAAAATTGCAATTCATATTCGAAAAGTAAGCACAATTTCCAGTTCAATGGTACCTCTCACAAAATGGTATAAAATAGCATGGGGTGGTTTTTTCTATCCTTGTTCTATAGACTCCTTCTTTTTTGCTACACTTAGTTGGTAATATTCTTCTCAAAAGTAAATGATGAATATAAATTAGTCATATTGCAATTTAGTAAAATTATTTTAATTCTAACAATGTCTCATGAAGAATTGTATATATATATATATATATATATATATATATATATATATAGGTGGTTAGTCCCATGTACACTTTTAAAAATATTGTCAAAATTATTTTGGTACTAATTATAAAAATACATTTAAAATTTTGAAAACGTGATAGTACACTTTTAATACAATTTAAAATAAAAATCATGCCTAATTATGTTGTATTCTTCCTGAAATTCATGTGAAATATTACACCACTATATAAATAATTTTCATGGCCTGGTATTTTTGGGTAAATTAACTTTGCATTCTAAAACAAAATTATGCCTATTTTTATTTTTTTTTTATCATTAGATGTAACCAAATTGATATTTTGTTATTATGTGTATTGAGACGTTATTAATATTTTTAAAAACATATTTTGTTTATCATTTGATTTTGTTATTCATTGATAAAATTATTATGTGTATTGAGACATTATTAATATTTTTAAAAACTCTGTAAATAGAATCCTTATATGAACTACTATCGTGCATGCGTGATTCATAACAAAACAACAAAAATGTAGCGATACTTTCAGAGAACATATTTATATTCTTCGACAAATAAATATTCTTTACAAAAAGACATACAAATACATTTTACGTCTGATACAGATCCATATATACATTTTCATTTTTCAATATCACATCTTACAACTTGTGACACATGTCTTTTCTATCGGAACATGAACAAAATTAGTCCATCTTCAGATGACAGTAATTTCTGCAGGTACCAAATAGTTATCACTATTGACGGCAATATCCAGTTCATCTTCAGAAGTAGTTAAAAGTTTTTTCATGTAGGAAATGAACGAGACAGGTCAATCTTCAAATTACAGTAACTGTTGTAGGTACCAAATAGTTATCACTATCAACGGCAACGTCTGGTTCGTCCTCAGATGGAGTAGGAATTCGTGGTCTATCAGGCGTGTGCGGAAGTAGTAGCTCATAAATTTCTGTAAAAGTCAGGCGATCCCTTGGTTCAGTTTTCCAGCATCCTGCCATAACATTGATGATGAACTCGGAACAATTTTCTGGTGAAGGTAAAAGAATCCCTTGAAGGATGAGTTTCACAACCTGTAAATAGATATATCTAATTAGTTAGTGCAGTAGATGTTATTAAAAACGAGAATAGAAAAAAAGTTAATACTGAAAATAAAATTATAATGATTCTTCAAAAATTAACTAGAATGCTATGGCCATCATAAAGTTTTCTTCTATATAAATCAAATCATCTTCTACTAAAATTAAATGACAATCTATTGGTTGTTGAGATATCTAGCTTAAATTGTAAAAAACAGAGCATATTAGCAAAGCGTGTTGGACGGTATATATCCAAACCTAATAATGGTATATGTATGTCAAGGTATCGTGTATTTCATCAAAATACACAATATGTATTTTGATGAAATTCTGTGCTTTAGTTCTTGAGGTATAACTATCGCGGAAATCGCGAAAAATGCATCATAGCCGTGACACCTGCTCGGTAATTTATACAAAAAACCTATTCAGCACCAATATATGTCAAGGTCAAACTGAATCTGTAGTTTGATTAATTTTCGTGCATTATTTCTCGAGATAAAGCGCTTTCAAAATCTCTGTCAAATACAGAGACAGACAGACACAAAGACAGACTCACAGGCAGACAATAATCAAAAATAGTCAAATCGTGTACAGGAACATCTGAAACGCATAATGGCGCAAGTCGAAATTCTTCACGAATCCAATTCTTTCTTATTGTAAAGATAGAAGAAAGTAAAAATGAAATCGTTTTGCTTCATCTACATGAAGACAAGCTTAAAATAAAAACTACTTAGAAAAGTGCCAGATGACATAAGAAAATGGGAGGTGTTCTGAGCACTCTAATGAGCAATCTATTGGGCGAAATGTAACAATGTGCAACGTGTATTCGATTTCTAAAGAAAACTAGTCGGATGTGCCAATCCCAAAATTTTCTTCTATTTCACACACGTTCTGCAATTCGCATACACTAAAAAAAAATCAGCACCAATTTATATCAAGGTCTAACTGAATCTAAAATTTTATTAAATTCCGTGCATTAGTTCTTGAGATATGACTATTGCTAAAATCGTGTAAATACTGCAAAATGTAGCACAGCAGCACCACCTGTTGAGAGATTTAGACCGAAATTTAATCAACGAAAACTTATGTCAACGTCTAACTGAATCTGAAGTTTGATGAAAATCCGTGCATTAGTTCTTGAAATATATTTATCGTGATAATAATGAAAAAAGTAGTATAGCAGCGCCATCTGTTATGCTATTTACACCCAAACGAAAGCAGCATCTATTTATATGAAGGTGTAACAGAATCTGAAGTTTCATGAAATTCCGTGCATTAGTCCTTGAGATATAGCTATCGTAAGAATCATGAAATAAAATGGTATAGCAGCGTCACCTGTTGGGATAGCTGCACCAAAACATAATCAGCGTCTATTCACGCCAAGGTCTAACTGAATATGGAGTTTGATGAAAATAAGTGCATTAGTTCTTGAGATAGAGCTATTGCGGAAATCGCGGAAAATGCAGCATAGCAGCGCCACCTATTGGGCGATTGTCACCAAAAACTAATGAGCATCAACTTAAATTTCATGCTTGACATAGAGCGCGATAATCCGTTAAAAACTGGAAGTGGAAAATTTTCATGAATCCAATAATTTATTCTTGTAAAGATAGAAGAAAGCAAAAATAGTATGTTGTTGGCATCACAAAACTTTCTTCTTTATAAGCCGTCTACAACCAAAATTAAATGACAATCTATATATAAAATATAGACAAAATGTGTAAGTAATACAAAGAGGAAACACAAAAGGCTTATAAAAACCTTTTAATGATCGACATATGTAGCGCTCATATACGGAGCCATTTTCAAGATATATATCGATAAACAAAAATATTCTCGCAAATTTTTGTAAATAAACTTAAAAAAATAAATCACGAGATCATATATGTAAAAAAGCAGGTACTTGAAATAGTCAACTGTAAACGTGAAAATTAGTATTTCCTTATTGCTTTGTTTTAAACTAAAACGTACCTCGTGCCAAATTTTAGGTAATTCAAATGAGGCATTGGAATCATTGGAGATGTTCACGATACGCATATGGATTTCTATTGATTCACGGATAATAGATGGGAAATAAAGCCTTGATGGATAAATTATTTTAATATTTTTAAAATCAATTTTTAAAATCTCGGTTCTATGTAGTCTTGCCAGTGCTGTAGTTCTTCTGTCATATTTGATATCTGGCATATGCTCTTTTAATCTTGTTTTAACTTTCTAGTGGTCATTCCTATATAATATTGCAATGTTTCATCTGCTCTGGTGAACTGGATTTCATAAACACCTGATAGTTGATATTTCTCTATTGCGTCTATTTTCTTACAAACTGCGCTTTTTAATTAACACTTTCCAACATAGTTGAAAAGTGTTTATGACTTCGGTTTGTCTGGCCGTATGGCCGTCTGCCGTCTGTCCGTGCTCTAACTCCCGTAAATATGCTCGGATTGCCCTGCAATTTTTATATGTTATTATCGTTATCTATAGCATGTTCCCTATTTCAACTGAAGTGTGTAGCACTTATAGTTTTTTTGCAGGGATACTCAAAAGAATTCCGTTACATTACGGTCTATGAGGAAAAATTATTGCAGTTTATTTTAATGATGTTACACAATTTCAGACACATTGTAATTGATATATATCACTAAGGTGCATTACAAGAAGCTTAATATGGAACAGGGTGGGTATAGCATTTAAAGTTACTTTACAGGGACAGTCAAAATAATTCCGTTACATTACGTCTATGGAGAAAAATCGTTTGCGGTTTAATTAAATAATGTTTCACTATTTTAAACGCATTGAAATTTATATATATCACTAAGGTGCATTACAAGAGGCTTACTACAGAATACTGTGTATAGCAGTCATTGTTCATTTACAGGGACGCACAAGAGAATTCTCTACTATCTGTTAACAAACAATTCCTGGAGGTGCGTTTTAAGTTGCTGAACGCGATTTTAAATTTAACTCACTTTTTTTCTATTACTTGGTGTGTATAAATTCTGTAGATCCTATACAGGGCAGTACAAAAGTTCGCAAACACATTTCCGTTTATTGACAGAAACTCCAGAAGGAGAATTTTAAACCGTGCTACGCGTTTCCTAACTAAACTAAAATTTAGCATCCTATGTAGTATATATACAAATCTATAGATCATATACAGGGCTGAATAAAAGTATTCGGATATTTTTCCGATTATTGTATATGTTGGAAATATATATTGGGAATTCCTGAAATTACGTTTTTAAATATGTTATGCGTTTTCCAAATTGTTTACTGAGATGTTATCTTTCAGCTTATTAAACGGTAATGATTTGTAAAATTATTTTGGAAGCGTTGGAAAGTGTTACATAATCTATGCTTGACGCATGGTTTTTCGTTCTTGTTTTATGGATGGCTTTGCGATAGGACATATATTAAATTTGCTAAGTTTATATTTCAATCTTTCAAATAATCCAGGGAACAATCTATACGTTCTTGAGATATAGCTATCAAGGAAATCATGAAAAACAGAGCATAGCAGCGACACCTCTCGGGCGGTATATACCCAAACCTAATGAGATATATTTATGTCAAGGTCTACCAGAATATGAAGTGTGGTGTGAATCCATGCATTAATTCTTGAAATATAGATATCACGTGAAAAATGTGACATAGCTGTGCCACCTTTTGAGCGGTTTACACCAAAACCTAATCAGCGTCTATTTGTGTCCAAGACTAACAGAACATGAAGTTTGATTAAATTCCGTGCATTATCGCGGAAGTCGTGAAAAGTGGAGCCTAGCAGCGCCACCTGTTGGGAGATTTACACCAAACACTAATCAGCATCCATTTATGTCAAGGTGTAATTGAATCTGAAAATTGATTAATTTCCATGCGTTAGTTCTTGAGATAGAACGTCCACAAAATTGGTGCCCCATACAGACAGACAGACTCACGGACAGATATTTTCTAAAAGCAGTCAAATCGTGTTTAGGACCTTCTAAAACGTATAAATCTGTAGAAAACAGGAAGTAGAATTTTTTCATGAATCCAATACTTTCTTCTTGTAAAGATAGAAGAAAGTAAAAATGACACCAAAATTTGCAACCAAGAGAAACTTTCATGCACAAATCTAAACCGTGCATCTTTACTGTGCGCGCTCAATAGATTGCCCATTAGAAGACTCAGAACACATCACGTTACTTTTTAACCACTTTATCATCTAGTAATAGCTGACATTGAATGTCATAAAAATAGCAAATAATGCTTTTATGCAAGAATATTAAAAGGCAGAAAACCAGCCTTGCTTTTTTTAGCACGCTGTGCTTTGATCTTTGCCGCACTGAAGAAGAATCTCGCTTGTGAATCTGAAACAGCTGTTCGCTGTTTTTGGTATATTATTTTGTGCATTTTTAACGTTGGTTTTCTGCCTTTTAATGGAATGTATTGTTAAGCTTATCTGCGAGCCTTAGCGTAGAGACTGGGAAGAACGGTTACTTTTGGTTAACAGGTTATATAGTTTCACAGTAGCATTGGTAACAGTTTCAAATAATCTGTTGCTTTTGCAATGTATAACCAATAGCTATGTACAACGGACTTTCAAATTAAAATGCCTTTAAACAGAATGCTTGAAATAATTTTGGAAAGTAAGTATAGCCGTTGTTTTCTTTTGAGATGAATCCACACTAATAAAATATGCTTACATAATAAAAAAGTATGACAAAAAATTACCTAGTTATGATACGTGCAATTTCATGAATTTTCAACTTTTATGGCACTAAAGACATGTTTTTTTTTCATTTTTAGTGACATAAATCGCCGAAACTTCATAAAATTCTAAGTATCTTAACTTGGTAAATTCTGGTCATAGAAGAAGGAATTTTTATTGATTTACTTGTTAGAACATTGAGAAGTATTCTCAATAAAACTTACAAGGCTCAGACATCGGATAAAATTTTACATTCATGACTCTTTAAAAAAAATAACTATTTTGACGTAAACCGATTTTCATATAATGCAGAACAACCTTTGGAACACTTTTGCAATTAGAACTATACAGTCTAAAACTAAAGGTTTAATAATTAGCTATTGATAAATGATAACAAGGGACCCCTGTATAAATGTAAAAGGCGAAAAGGATGTTTTATGGGTTAAAATACTCATGAAACATCATATCAAGGATTATATTTTTATTACGTATTTTGTTGGAAACATAGCACATGAGAGTAATAATTTTTCGTTTTGTTTTATTTATCGAAAACAGGAAGCGCATTATTCAAGCATATATTTGTTAATAATTTTATTCAACATTTTTGAAAAAAAAAAGTGTAGAAAATTTAAATATTTTAAAAAGTAACTAAATAAGAAGAAAAGAAAAGCAAATTGAAATAATCCTAAAAGAAAAAAACAAAATATAAGAGGATCCTACATGATTGTTTGAAATGTTAGAATTTCGGGAATAGAAAGGATTTCAAAAATCCAAACCTATTTTCTCTATGTCGCGTTCCAATCTATTCCTAAGAAGCTTATACATGTCTTTAAAACTCAATTAAATAAAAAAGGCTCATTTTGGGCATACGTATTAAAGATAAAAGCCGATTTATTACGCAATGAATTATTATTGAAATAGTTTACTATTCCTTGGATATTTGTGTGCTTATGGATTTCCTTTTTTTACATTTAATTATTTTCACGAAAGTAAACAGAATTTCACTTTCTGCATTATACAAAATGTCATAACAATAATAATTATAAAATATTGTAATTGAATTATTTGTAAAGTACGTAAAAACCATCTACTGTAAAGTAATACGTTTGGAATACATTAAATTCTCGTTAATACGTGTCCGCTTAAGTCAATTTCGATTTCCCCATCATTTTATTAACACTTTCGAACATAGTTGAAAAGTGTTTAACAATTCGGTTTGTCTGTCTGTCTCTCCGTGCTCTAACTCGCGTAAATATATTACGATTGTCATGCAATTGATGTATATTATTGAGATTTTATATGGCATGCTCGGTATTGAAAATAATGTATGTAGCATTTATAGTTTTTTTTTTCAGGGATACTCAAAAGAATTACGTTACATTACGGTCAATGGGAAAAAATCCTTTGCGATTTATTTTAATAATATTACACAATTTCAAACATACTGAAATTGATATACATCACAGAGGTGCACTGCAAGAGGTTTAATATGGAATATGACGTGCATCGCACTTATAGTTCCTTTACAGGGACACTCAAAATATTCCATTATATTACGGCCTATGAAGAAACATCGTTTGTGGTTAATTTTAATAATGTTTCACTATTCTAAACATACTGAAATTGATATATATCACTAAAGTTTAGTACAAAAGCTTACTATAGAATATTGTGTGTATAGCATTCATCGTTCAATTACAGGGACCCACAAAAGAATTCGGTACTGCCTTTAACAATAATTGCTGGAAGTACATTTTCAGTTAATGAATTTTTTTTTTAATTTAACTCATTTTTTGTCTATTACTTGGTGTATATAAATTGTATATATCGTATGCAGGGAAGCACAGATGTTTTCGAGTACATTTCCGTTTATTGACGGAAATTTCATGTGGGAATTTTAAACTGTGCTTCGCGTTTCCTAACTGAACTAAAATTTAACATTTTATGTAGTATATATACAAATTTATAGATCATATGCAGGGCTGCCCAAAAGAATTCGGATAGTTTTCCGAATATTGCTGGTAGTTCTTTAAATTGCGTTTTAAATATGTTATGCGTTTACCAAATTGTTTACTTAGATATGACCATTTACCTTATTACACGGCAAAGATTTGTTAAGGTATTCTGGAAGTGTTGGAAAGTGTTACATAATCTATGCTTGATGCATGATTTTTCGTTCTTGTATTTACAATTAATGTTAAGGGCATTGATTAACGCGTACTACTTATCAGATAGTGTGGAGTAAATTTTCACAAATTAAACGGGCAGAATAGAAACTGGTTTGAACTCTTCAAGAGCAACTTGGTGTAACTTTGTTTATAAATTGCCAGTGACAGGGATGAAGAGAAGTAAGCATTCCACCACTGACAATGGGAGAAGTTCCAATAATAATATAGGTCGTTTTCGTATATTACCGATCAGAATCTGTAGTAACAGGCGAAAATTTCAATTGTGACGCAAAACTGAAAAAGTTTGTGGTAAAAAGATCATTTTTTGAACTGTCGATAAAAATAAATCGGTCAAGTACGAGCATAACTCGCGCTCAAAGGATTCCGTACATTAAATTTATTAATTAATAAACTTCTATTACCCATAAATTTTTCATAATTCTAGTTTCAGTAGATTTGGAAATAGGAGTAGGGGGGGGGGGGGGCATATTTTCCAGTATACTTTCGACGATATCTCTGAAAATGTAGTACCTAAAATTAAAACAAATATATTTTTGAGTATGATGTTACGAGATCTTTCGAACGATAGCCTACACAATATATATATATAAATTCAAGTAACTTAATTAATATCTCGGCTAATTACTGACAATGTTTCTTTAAAAATCGTTTTGAAATATCCTTGGATGATTCTGCATCGATAGATATCTCGAGCGCCCATCAACGTCCTCACTGACCGCCCAAAAAGTAAAGTTTGTGTGTCACAGACAAATGCGTTTTTCTCAAACACAATGTTACCTAGGAAAATCGCTATAGTTTTTCTGCAAAGTTTAAATAAACTCCTACTACCCCTAATTTTTTCATACAAAAGAAAACTTTTTTATTTAAGTAACTTAATTAGTCCCCTAAATTTTTCCTAAACATATTTGTGAAGGGTAATTAATCTGAAAATATGTGGGTAAAAAGGCTTCATAACTTTTCCCAAGTTTGAACTTTCCAATTCCCATGGTTTACAAGAAAAAGGGCCCTGACAGACGGACAGACAGACACAGAAGTGATCTTATAATGGTCCGATTTTACTTTTTAAGTACGGAACCCTAAAAATAACAGACATTACTTTAAATAAAGTTAAATTATGTAAGCACGGAAATGTTTTGCATAATAAGTCTGCCTTGAGTTGTATAATTAATTATTTTGTATTAACAAATTGGCATTACCTTCTTTTTTTTTTCTTAAAATTATTAAATTTTACTTTCAGCGCAAACTTGTTAACTTATTTTACTTTTGTTAAAAATTTCAATTCAATTAATTAAACACAAGGCATTTTTTTGTACCATTCAAATGTTTCCATCGTTTGAGAGCCTACATCAGTCATGCGAATAAACGCGCAAGCTAATGTTAAGTCTATGGGAAGGTTCTTGCGCGATTTCTCGTTCGCATTTTAATATTTTCAAATAATTTTTTAGTATAAGATAGCTGACGTCGATCCCTAACGTTGATAGTTTTTACTTTTTCGATTTCGATTCCAGTTTTTTTATACAAGGTACTTTCACTTTCAGAACCGGTTCCAACCGGTTCCGAAATTAGAAATGTCCGCTTATAAAAAAACTAACTAAAATCGAAAAAGTAAAAACTAACAACGTTAGGGATTGGCCTCAGCTATCCTATGCAAAAAAAAAAATCATTTAAAAATATTAAAATGCGAGCGAGAAATCGCGCAAGAACCTTCCCATAGACTTAACATTAGCTTGCGCGTTTCTTCGCGTGACTAGCGTAGGCTCGTAATTAGAATTTCGGTTAGTGCGGACGCAAAATGGCGGCATTTGGAAGTCCAAAATAACTGAAGTTCACTGTATCAGAAACCCTGGTAGAATCTGCTAATCCGAATGGAAACTCATACAGAAATGCGCTGCGTTATGTTTTGTAGGGGAATTTTCGAAGAAATGTTTCAGGAGAAAGGCTGCCGATTAATTCAATTCCATAGAAATGCTTCATTTTTCGTAGAACTTGATCTGTTGGCCCAAACTATAACCAAGTACTATAGTACTGCTTCCGAATATTCCGCCCGAAATTTCTAAAAAAAGTCATGAATTTTACTTGAAAAGTCATAAACTGATAAGCGCCAATGTGTCTTAATGTAGATGAGACATAGTCTGGGAATTTCATTTCCCGCAACAATGAGTATCGATCACTGATCAATCATCATGTCATCAGGAAACAATTTCATGCCTAGCAAAGACCGATCAGTTTTTGCTACTAGGGAAATAAATTCCTTGCTCAACAGAGTAAAGTTATTATATAACATTCCGAAAAACAGTAAAATGTTAATACAAATGTTTTCAATATCATCTTCTTAGTCCTATTATTATATATAGTATATAGATTTTGAATTGAAAATTCTAATGTATTTATAACTAAATTTTTGTTTTAGCAAACAGTCAGATGGTCTCTATTAGTGTAGAAATTGTACGTGCCGGGATATTTCTAGTATTTTTCCGGAACTCAACATAACACATCAGAAACATCCTTCATTTTGAACAAAAAAACCTCATTTGATCACAAATGTGTGGTCGTCAAAGATATGCTTAAGTCATTAATTTTTATTAGGATAGAAAAAAAAGATTGAAATAATACCGAGTTTCTTCTTTTTAAAGTCCATCGGCTTCTTAAAGAAAAATAAATACCAAAATTATATTTGCATACTTACTTCGTCGTTAGAATGGCCATAATAAGGTTGTTTTGCGTATGTGAATATTTCCCACAATACGACGCCATATGCCCATACATCAGACTCGAGTGAAAACTTTCCATACGTAATGCTCTCTGGTGCCATCCATCTAATAGGTAACATCCGGGATCCTCCGACCTGAAACGATATCAGGTTTTAATGTATGATTAATTTTACCAAAATTAACATTTAAAAAATTACTGACAGCTTGGTTTTATATTATTTTATCACGCAGATATTATCAAATATTATTTAGTTCTTACTGAATATGTCAACATTTTCAAATTAATGCTGACATTACAAAATGAAGCAGTAAATATATCACAAAAGTAAAGAGGAAAACACTGCAATAAAATTCCAATTATCCGAACTCGAGTATCTGACCAAAGTAATCGCCAATCATTCGGATTGATATCACGAAATAAAAACTGTATTTAAAGGAAAAAGAACCTTTATTGAAATTAATATTGTATGTATTCGTTCGAAAAAACAAAATTTCCTTCAAATTCTTGTTTAAGCAAACTTTAAAATTTATATTTAATTGGCATTTTTGAAGTCTATATTTGGATTATTCCGAGTAGATATTTATGGTCTACAACAAAACAATAAACTTTATTGGACATGTTGAATCAACACATATAAATATATATCTGTATTACATATATTTTTGTTTTATTATTTGTAGTAAAACTGATCTTTTTAAAATATAGGTCTAATGTTTTTTAATACATCACGGACCTTTTGATCACACAACGGTGGTTTTAGGAGAAAAAAAATATTTCTCAATATAAATTTTTTTATGATTGCTCATATAATTAAGACTTTTGCTTATCAGGATTGCCTATATTGTCAAAATATACTTATTTTACGTAAAACAAAATTCAGAAAGTTGGCTGCTATTTTTCTTTTCTTTTTGTTGTACAACAGACTGTTTAACGTTAGTGTGATAGCTACGAATCAGAGTTGGGAAAATTTGTAATTGCAATCATCTGCAATGTAATTACAATTTAACTGTATGTAATTCATTATAGCTACAATTACATGCCGTAAGATATTCTTGCAGCATTGTATCTGGAAGCGCCCCCCATACAATCATTTGACGAAATTTCTATGCTTGAATGTGTGTAATTATAATCAATTATATACAATTAATTTGCAATTACATAGTTGCAATTACAAATTTTCCCAACTCTGCGAGAATCAAATATTGACAACTACTAAAGTGACTTTAAAATCGACAAATATATTTTTTATCTAATATAATATTCATTCAATTGTGGATTATACAATTTTGGGATCCAGTCTCAAAACCTCAGTGCTATAAATCCGTATCTTACAAGTGCTTTACATAATTTATGCTTTTCCCAATTGGGAACATGAAAGTTAAATCAATTACAGCAAGTATATTGGTCATTATTATAATTTATACATTATATATTTTTTAATAAAGTGAATCATTTTAAATAGGTATACCAATATTTTGAAAGTTTTCGATCATTTTTCAGAGTTATGTGAACTTTTAATTCCTGCATTGTGAAAAATGCAAAAAAGTCCTTTTTGGGATTTTCTGTGCATTTCCAATTTAATGATTGAAACCTAATTTCTGTTGAAACCATCTGAAGTGATTCCACTCAATTTTTAAAAGACTCTATAGAATGCCGTGCACTCAGATAAGTTTCTAACATATTAAAATTAGCTGGATTCTAATCGCGGACTTTACGATTTGAAGCTTTGGACGTTACTTTGAACCAATCTGGCTTGATTGCAGTGATGTAATATTTATCATTTACCCTGTATCACATTGCAGTACTGATTTGGGTATTTGACCTATTGAAACTGTCGCAAAGTTGTTTGAAAACAGTTTTATACAAAGCCTGTTTGGCAAATTTGTATGATAATCTCTACCATTCTTGCAACAGTGGTAAATAACATACCTGTTATTTAAACTCCATCAAAAACAGAGTTTGGACGCTATCGGGTTCAATGACATATATACAGTCGTGGAAAAGAAACTGAACACCCCTAATAACTCTGCAACAACTTATTGTAGAAGAATGTTACTGGTACTAAACGATTGGAAATAAAGTCTACTTTTAAATGATCTATATAAAATATTTTTAGGGGCCATCTACATATAAGAACAAACCCAAACTTTGTTTTTTCAACGGCAAGACCCAATTTTGACAATAATATTTTAAATTTTCGGTTCAAACTATGCCTAGATACCAAATTTCATGAAATTCCTACGAATAGTTTCAGAGAAATTAATTATTTTAAATTGGGATATTTTAGGAGCTTTATCCAAATTGAAGTTGGGTACTCGATTGTTCAAATGCTGCAGAATGAGTAAGTCACTTCTAATGCATTATTTCTTGCCAATAGCACCATTTTATTCACTTAATATGTTTCGGCTACTGTTATATGCGGTAAAATCCTTTCAATATTCATTTCGTAATGCTGTAATGTTTACAAGAGTTGAAATATCCGATTAAAAATATATAGAAGTTTATCTGTGATTGAAATGGTTTTCGAATATGTGAATATGATTGTAATTTTATAGGTGTTTTTATAATGATTTTTGCCTTATTTTGAATTTATTTTACTCGCTCTTTTCTGAATTTAGATGTGAAGGATGTCGAAGAATTCAAATTTTAGAATAAAAAATAGTATGAAGCAGTATAAGAAAACGGTGTAGAAAAATAAAACAGACAAATGCCAGTCTGAATATAAATCTTAACTCGATTACTAATGGCATATTTTTAAAAATTTTCAGCAAATACACAACACATATGCATTTATAGGAAACTTTACTTCAAATATATATACCACAGAATAAATAAATAGGTTTATTAGATTGGAGAAGAAGTTAGAAATTCAATTAAATGTAACAAAACTTATGAGTAAAATATTTTTTTCTATGGTAGGACTGTTCTTTTTATAAAAAATGAGCTTTGTAAATTTAAAAATAAAAGTTACACTAATTTACATAACTGACGTAATATTATATCTCGTGCAAATACGATTTACGCAATTTTAATAAAAGAAAATGAAAAGCAGACACAGAAAAAGTAAAAAAAAAAAAAAAAAAAAAAAAAAAAAAAAAAAAAAAAAAAAAAAATCTTATTCTAATCAACAATAAAATAAGTAAAATATTTTTTCAAATTATGCACATGACGGCCCCTTAAATCAGCATCTTGTCGTTATTTAAGCATAATTTGAAAACTATTGGAAAAAAAATTTAATTTTAAATGCGCATAAAGTAGGACATAATAAATATAAATCTATCAAAAAAACTGTCGGTTGCAATTCATAATTTTTTCGAATATTATAAAATTATAAAAATTACAAATTTAACGTATATATTTTTGGGTTTTTTAGTATTATACCCAAAAATAAAATATGAAAATGTAATTTAACATTAGAAGCTCTAAATTTTGAATGTTTATAATTCCAAAACATATCATCCAAATCATTTGAAATTTGATATCTAGGCAACCGAAGTTTGAACCGAAGATTGAAAATATCGTGTCAAAATTGGGTGTTTCTATTGAAGAAAACAAAGTTCAAGCTGGTTTTTATATGAAATTGCCCCCCTAAGCAAATTTTATATGCATAATTTAAAAGTAGACTTTATTTCCAATCGTTTGGTACCAGCAACTTTTTTTACGATAATTTGTTGCAGACTTAGTGAGGGGTGTTCAGTTCTTTTTCCACGACTGTATATGCATGTATTGTAAAACACACCAGATACCAGTCTCTCATGAATTGAAAAAGTTAGGAAACGACAACATACACACATAAATACAGAATTGCTGCAAAAATCGCATACGCGGATTCAAGGGACTTAGAAAAAGTAAAGGTATAACAAAATGTAACGACACACCAGAATTTCTTAATCTTTTTTTAAAAATCATAATTACAATATTTCCATACATTATGTGTTCGGTAAGTAAAAATTACGTTATATTTTGCCATGACTGCTAATTTCTAAGTGAACATGAGTAAAACTAAACTTTTTTTGATTTTTCAATTGATATTATAATAATAAAAAAAATCACGTAAAATATAAAATATTTAAAATATTTGGAGTTACATAACTTTTGCAAAAAAAAATGTCAACCTTTCAAGAATGAATGTCATTACCTCCATATATCCGTGATTCCCAATCTATGTGATATTTATATTCCACTCATACTTTTGAAATATATTCTTTGAAGCTCTTCTATAACATATCATGTTACCACTTTAACGACTATCTGCATATTTCACTTCGAATAGCATCAGAATATGCAAATGTACATTTATAGCTTAAAGTGGTCACGATTTTAACTTATTTTCTCAAAGAGATAGTTTTAGTTTTCTTAAGTACACGAGTTTCTCTTTAAATTGAAATAAATAAATAATGATATCGTAATTATTAAAGCCTATTCCTTCTCCGAAAAGAGGTAATATTTTTTGCTGCAATTTCTAATACAAACTATATGAATTTCGTAATAAATGAAATATAAGTAATTTATATTCTATAAATCACGGCTGTCCGTAAACAGCAAACCCTTGAAAATATACACAAATCTAAGCAAAATTGCTCGCAGGCGTAGTTTTTATTTTTACTTCTTGTGCGTTAAAAATGAAGTTTTATTGAAATTCAAGAAATTTAGGCAGTTGTTCGTACATGATATCTAAATAAAGCAAAAGCAACGCTTTGCAAAGTTTTATTTTGGGGCAATTTTTTACCATCGAATTAAATTTAAGCACGGTTTTTAAAGTTTAAAATTGAAAAACACAGAAGTTAAGAGAAAATAAACTACTTAAAATAGTTTACTTAAAATTTTTAAGATAAAATAAAAATATTTTCTGTTTTTAGAGACCAATACGAACTATAAATTCTATAATGTAACATTCTATTTCTTTTAAATGCTAAAAGGTGTAAATTAACAACATAATATACAGTAAAATAACTTTTATTAGATTGTTGACATGTTTCGGCACACTCCTAGCCATTTTCAAAAACAAATGAGAATATTTTATAATTGCAGGGTCTTTGAAGTTATTATCTGAAATGCTATCATTTAATTTCCATGTACTTTTTAAAAATTACGCACGTTATCTTTTATATTTACTTGGTTCTTTATTTTCATATTTGTAACCATGGAGTAACTTGAGCCACAATTTCAGTAAGTTAATTTCGTAAAGATGCTGCACCGTTACATATTGTATTTTTGCGTGTTATTTTCTCTATGGTTTTTCTTATTATAGATAGCTAGTATAGACTGGAGGGAACAATTATTTTAATTTCATTGAAATTTATTTGGATGGTTTCTTCTTGTTATATTCTTGACAGGGCTGTGGTTTTTTTTATTATACTTAATATGAGCTATATGCTCCTTTTTCCTGTAACTAAATTTCCTGCTTGTCTTGCCAATATAGTAATTCTTAGATCCTTCTTCTTTAATAAAAAGTATTTCATATACTCATAAATAATCCTCAAAATTAATTGGGTCAATTTTACTGAAAATGTTATTCTTTAATTTCTGAGGGGCTTTGGCTATTAAGCAGTTATTGAAACGTTTAAGGCTGTATTTTAATTTTTCAAAAAAAGCTTGGATAATATTGAAAAGTATAAAGTTTGTATTTTTTCGAATCAACTTTGTTTTGTGGTTTCTTATTATTGGCGATATCTACGATTGATTTATTAATATGGTGTACCTTAAAACCATTATTACAAGGAATTTTACGAATATTATCTAATTCATTATCCAATTTATTTTCAGTGCACATTATAAAGGCTCGTCTTATGAAAAATCTGTAGGATGAAATTTTGTACGTAATTGGACAACATGCGTTATTTGGTATGGTGGATTGGTTAGCCATACTGGTTCGGAAAAGATATATGTCCATAGATTTATTTTTCTGGTTAACATTACATCAAGGAAGACTTTTATTATGTTCAATTTCAATAGGGAATTTAATGTTATTGTCAAATGAGTTTAGAGGATCTATAAATATCTTAAGTTCATCAAGACTATACTACCAACTTATAAAAATATCATCAACATATCTGAGCCTTAATAGGGATATGAATTGTGTTAAAAGATAAGTTAAAAAAGATCCATTTAATTTAATCAACCATAAAATCAATGACATCATTAAAAATGGTATTTGGCCCCCATTTATGAATAAAATTCTAAAAGTACATCAAGTAGCTGTTATTCCTAGGATTATTGGAAGGCAAACTAATCTCAAAAGCAACATGCCATTACGTCCTATAGTTTCAAAGTGCTCAGGACCGACTTATTTTTTAGAAAAAGCTTATGTTCCCTTCTTAAGAGTTTTTTTACCAGATTCTACATTAACTATTAAATCAACAGAAGTTTTCATTCAAAAAAATCAAACATATACTATTACCAGATAATTATATAATGGCTAGACTTGATATTATTTCATTGTAGCCATCAACGGACATGCATGTAGTATGTAATACGATTACATAGATTACATGTTAATTTATTAGATTTATTAATATGTAATTTATTAGATTTATTAGATTACATATTATTACAAGGTGTTATAATTTATTATATTTTTAATGTACCATTACTTCATTATTTTTATAATTGTAACTTTCTTCTAATTTTATAGTATATATATATATATATATATATATATATAGCTGCCAAATGCTACTATTTTTAGCACCACTATTTCATTAAAATATTCTTCGCCTTATTTAATTGTAGAATTTTTAGATAAAGTAAGATTTTTTTTTTAATTACTGGTGGCAAAAAATCGTAGAAGGAGACAGCTTTGCAGATATGTGTTACAGCTAAAACCCTAAGTTAAGTCAGTTTTCTGAAATTAGCTGGCCATTTCGCACTTTGCCCGAGAGGTGCGGCTAAAATTCAATGTACTTGAAATACATAGTGTATATGCTACTATATGACCGCTCATTACCCGAAGTGGCTAGAAATCCCTAGCAAAAATAGATTTCCTGATGCAAGGTTATGATGTTTTCACCATGAGTAGTATTACTTTCCTCGATTATTAATATTCTTTAAGAATATTCTATAACTATTTTATATTTCTTTCATTGTTCTTGAAGCAATGTAAACGAAAAGAACAATTATTGCCTTTATCTTTCTAAGAATAATCATTTCCTTCAAAAAATCTTATGTAATGAATGCAATTTTCAAAATGTAATGTTCAAATGAATGTAATTTTCATTGTCTAAACTATATACGCTTAAAACATAAAATTTGCAAATTTGAATAGAGTAGGCACCTTGTAATAATCAGATGTATATATATCACGAGACATTCCAAAGTCAGATATCTTCACTACAAGATTTTCTCCAACAAGACAGTTTCTTGTTGCCAAATCTCGGTGAACAAAATGCTGAGACGATAAATAGACCATTCCGCTGGCAATTTGTGTAGAGATCCAGATAAGATCTAGCTAAAGGGAAAAAAGAAATTACAGTAAGATTCACAATAAAAAGAAATGTTACGAATGACATTATTGTAAATTATATTGTTTCGTGTTCAATAATATCTAAAATGGAATATAAAATTCCGAATAAAACTTTTATTTATATTTTTATGCACATTAAATGATTCATTTCATCTCGATATAAAAATTATGTTATTAAATTATTTCATATGAGTTAAGCAATGCTTTAGGAGAAATCAAATGTTTGCAATGAAAGACTGTTTTAAACATAATTACATATATCTACTAAGTAACACCACTTTAAACGGTTCAAAATTTCGAAATATTCTTGTCTTAAGTACTCTGAGGTGAAAGTGCAATTTTGGAGTTATAGAATTACAGCGTGCCACAGCGGGTAAATAGTATCGAAAACATTTACCACATTTTCTTCAGAATAGTATTTATTAAATCAGTAGATACTCTAGTTCCGCCAATTTTCAATCAATCTAATTGATCTTTTAAACAATAATCTTCGAATATTTTCCAAAGACTTTTCGAAATATTGATATCTTGTTTTTGTATGTAATTTTAAGTAACTAATTTTTGGTTAAACATTTATATTTTACGGGCTGATGTCCAGGAGCTGTAGAGCCGTCATTTTTTAATATATCAATTGAATAAAATACAGTTTATTATGTTAATATATGCATAATAATTTAGCGTAAATGGATTTTTATAAACACTTCTCATCTCTTAAAAAGGAATCACGCAAAAGTCTTAAATTCAAAGTCGTCAAACTGATGTTATCCCTTAAAATGGACCATAAAATAATGGCTTAAATCGCAGTCACCTCTACAAAGAGGAATTAGTTTATTTGTACGTTTTTTCTTGTTCCTCCTTGTTTTATTGGTTCCAGTATTATTTTGGTGATTGTTTGTATTATTTGGCACAAAATTTCACTTTTTTAAGACTGAGTTCTGTCAATACCTCTATAACAAAGAAATATCATGTTGTCTCGTATCAAATTTATAAAGAGTTGGTTAATTATATATTTTTTTAATTTTGGGGAGTGTTGCTTAATTAATGCATTTATTCTTCTTTTAGTGTTACGTGAACGACGTCATAGGTAACAGCTAGTAATATCATAAATGTGAAAGTTTGACTGAAGTCCGCGTCAAAACGAATGATTTAATAAATATCTTTGAAACCTTTGTATCATTGCATACATGAATTAGAACCCAGAAATGAACACAGGCTAATTTTTAGAGGTTTTCTGTCGAAAACTGAGTCATAATTAGAAAGAAAAGTTAAACAAGAATTCTATTATTAAGAAAAGATTTTGCGTGAACCACGGAACTATAAAAAGTATCCTCCTTGGCTTGGACAAATATGACGCCATATTGGAAATAAAACATGCATTTACAAATATTTGTAATAATACAAGGAGCATGAATATCAATCAGTAAATAATGACAGTAGATGAATAATGACGTCATATTTCAAATGAAAAAAATATTTTTTTTATCGATACTGATAAATAAGCCTGAATATCAGTTAAATACAGTTGAGAGTTTTCTGACAAAATTCACGTCATGGTTACCAGGAAAAGGAAATAAACAAGAATTACATTAATAAAGAGAGATTTCTCTGGGGGAAAAAGTGACGTCTTATTTTAAATAAAACGGACATTTTCAAATATATTTTAATAAAACAACGAACATGTAAAATTTCATATGTAGCGATCTCATCTCACTTGAACAGTATAAAGCGAGTTACTAGCCTAACGTAATTGGCTTGGCATTTTGCTCGATGTTGATGCTCAGTTTACTGTTCATGAGATTCTTGGTCAAATTCTCTCCAACGCCAAACTCTTGATTGGTGAACCGAACAAACATGCAACCTTGAACCACAAAAATCATCTGACTTCATAATCAACAGTTGGCTGCAAAAAATAAATCACCTCCAGAACGCAAAGCCTATGAAATGCTCATAGCCCAAAGCCTGTCACGCTGCGCATCCCAGATGCGTAGTACGGTAGCTCGACAGCGTCATTCACGAGTGCATAGCGTTCGTCGGACGTCAACAAGACGTCTTCCTCACTGAGGATGGAGTGTCTAACGATCGCATCTCACTTGAACAGTATGAAGCAAGTTACTGGAGTAACTGACTTGGCGTTTTTCTCGACGCCCACGCTCTCGCTTACTGTTCATGAGATCCCTGGTTCAATCCTCTCCAGCGCCAATCTTTTCAGATTCATTAGTAATACAAGGATCAGTAAGTCTAATTATAGAAAGTATTTGAATTTGACGCCATATTTAAAACGAAAAATTGAAATACTTTTTATCTATACTGATTATTAAGCATGGATATCAGCTATCAACAGATGAGAGTTTTCTTCCAAAAATTACATCATGATTATCAGGAAAAGAAAACTGAATATGAATCTATTATATTTAAATCTGACTTTCTGTTCGTATTTCGCAACTCCTCCTCCAGAACTATCGCACGCAGAGGTATTTACTTATCACCAGTTATCTCTGATCCGAGGATGTCATATAAATTCTCATAATTAAAATTTTTGAATTAGTTTCCGAGATATGTTTTTTTTTTTCCTTTTTGTAAATTTTAAGGAAGTTTATCCAAAAACGGCAACTAAATTACTGGATAAAAAGAAGAAATAAAACGGATTAATATATTTTTGACGCCATTTTCTGAATAAAACTGAAAAAAGAATTTTTTTTTCAATTTGAATAGATGAAACAAATTTTGATTACAATAAATTTTCCAAAAAATAAAAATATATTTTCCCATATTCAAAATTCCTGAATCAATTTATTCTACAAAACAAAATCGTCTATCGACATATTTTGAGTAGAAATCATTACTTCGTGGATTTGTTTCAACTTTAAATTCAACCAAGAAGACAGATTTAAGCTACTTGCATTTATTTGGACAATTATTGCTCCCTATTCACAAGAATTAAATTCAAAGAAAAAGCATAAACTATTTTCAAATAATTATTTTTGAAGGATGGTTGTTAAAACATTTCACAAAGGCGTTAAAGGTAAAATGGCTTATCGGGTAAAAATGACATTTGTTTTTACCCAATTAATCGATTTCCAAGATTTTATTTGGCTCTCCTTTTTTCATTGTTTTCAATTTAATTTTCGCGATTATTTGGCACAAAATTTCCCTTTTCTAAGACTGAGCTATGGGAAGCCCCCTATAACAAAGAAATACCGTATTGTGTCCTGTAAAATGTGATAAAGAGTTAGTTAATTATATATGTTTTTAATTATCTGGAGTGGAATGTTTTGCTTAATTAATGCATTTATTCTTCTATTAATGTTACGTGAGCGAAGTCACGAGTAACTGCTAGTAAATATATATATTATAAGCTGTTATCTAGGACTTCGTTCATGTAAGGTTTAAAGAAGGAAAAATGCATTAATTAAGTAAAATGTTTGACTCTCGATAATAAAAGACATATATAATTAACAAACTCTTTATCACATTATACAGCGGACATTACATCTAATTATCCTAATTTACATATTTATGTATATATTTATATAAGATTATTTAAATTTATTTCACGTGCTGGAAATTTCATACGCTTTCTCTAAGATTAAGTTTTTGAGTTACTTTACTTCCTTATTATTCTACATTATTATTTCTCTTTATTCTATTTTATATTTATTCAGTTCTTAAATATTTTTTTTAATTTATGTTTCCATGTCAAAGAATATTTTTTAAAGTGTTTATGTTAGTAAATATTTTTGAGAAAATTTGTTCATTAATAGGTCAATGCACACATGACTTTGAGGTGATTAGAGTAATCGAATATTCAACAAACAACATAATGTCTCTATTCTCACATTTTAAATCGAATGGAAGACATTACACTTTTAAAAAAGAAATTAAAACGTGGTAAAGCACAAAATTTCGAAAATAAATCATAAAAGCATAAAAAAATCTTTAACTCTCAAATATATTTTTTGCAATGTTATTTCAAAATGTCATATTTTTCACAGCTGTAGATCTTCCAACAATATCAGAAAGGTTATCAAACCCCTAAGACTATGAAAGCCTGCATGTGTCAATCGCGAAAATAAAATATGTAAAAAGCACCTAGATTATATATAAACATTGTCATATCGATCGTTGTATTTGCAATTTAGGACTATACAAGATCTTAAATTTGGCAGGAATATACTCCGATGGAGGAGAAAGATTACATCGCAGAGATATTTTCAAATGTAAATTTAGATATTTCAAAATTTAAAGTATTATCAGTTCTCCCGTCTCAAGTACTCGGGATAACCGATAAGTATCGGAACAGGACAATTGATTATTACTAGTATTTTGTACGGATTTTTTTCATGGGTTTTTCCACAATCAAGGTGTTATTCAAAAATAAGAGAAGGGGTGGAAGAAGAAATTATTGCTTAAATAGTAGCATTGACTTTTCTTCGAACTTTTCGTGAACGACGTCACGGACAAATCCTAGTTTCCAATTACATTGAAACGCCCACAACTTTTTATATCATTTTAATACATATATTTATTAAGTTTTAGGGAAATCAGGATTGTGGAAGATTGTACGGTAAAAGGACGTTAAACGTATGCACTTGCTGATGATATAGTCTGTGGAAAATACGACACTGTGAGTAATTGCCATAAAACACTTATTGTTACTGGACGAAAATCGGCACATGATTTAAAATATAACGACACTTTCACCAGGCAAATTTTTTTTTCAGACAATCCTTGTTTACAAAAAAAAAACATTTTTTTAACTTCATGAATCATACACAAATATGCACTTCTATTTATTTCAAACATGAAAGAGTATCAAAATTTATCTTTTATTGCAGTATTTAGAAAATAGTAACTAAATAAATATATTCTTGATTAAAAAAAAAATCGAAGAGAATTGAAATTTCTTATTTTACAAATGTAAATAAACTCATGCCGTCCCGTTCTCTGTTAAAAATCATGCATTAAAAAGTTGAAATTTTAAAGGCGTAGTAACCCGGTATGTTGCGTTTGAATAGCATGAGATCTATTGACTATGTGGGAGGTTAATGAAATCTAATGTTATTATACATTGAGAAAAAATATAATAGTAATTATATTAAACAGTGATTTTTAAGCAATAAGCCATATTTACAATGTAGGTAAAAAGTTTATTCGATAAAAATACCCATTGTCAATGCTTTATTAGTAAGATGTTCTTTTAAGACTTGATTTCTAATTTCGGAGCTAGTGAAATGATTATGAGGTCATTTTGATGAAATTATACAAAAGTTTCATAATTTGGACAAAACTAATCAAAACTACATTTAAGATATATTAATTATGATTAAAACTGAATTATAATTTCGAAATTGCTGAAATTCTGGTGGTGGAACTGGACATTTTGATGAAATTACACACAAATGACATCATTTGGACGAAACTAATCAAAAACATTTGAGATATAGGAATTAAAATAAATGTTTACAAAAATGCAAAATTTCTCGCTAAATCATTCCGCATTTAGTGGCCTTGTGAAAAGTTTTAATCGCTTTCTTTAAGAAATAATAAGTTGAAAATCAGTGTCCCATCTTTATATTTATTTCTTCTAAATGTAGAACGCTAATTCTCTAGTTAAATGTAAGAAGCTTAAATATGTTTTTCTTTAATCTCCCTGGTCGAATTTTTAAAAAATAAAACAATACGATATAATGCTTTCTCGATGAGAATATGTCGACAGACTTTTTTCTATTTCAGAATAAACTGATTCATGAATATTCAATATGTAAAATTGTGTTTTTATTTCTTACAACTTTCTTGAAAAATATAATTTAATCAATGTATTTTCCTCAATTATTTAAATAAAAAAAATATTTTGAATTTTAATGAGAAAATAACATTAATAAACATCCAAAACTTTTTATCATTTACCCTTTTCTCCCTTTAATCCACAAAAATGGAGTAATTTAGTTGCCACCAGTACAGAAATGTCCTTAAAAATTGAATAAATAAATAAATGAATGGATATAATAACAATAATAATAATAATAATAATATCTCAAAACAATATTTTAAAACAAAAATGTTCACAAGCGAATCACGTTTCGGGGGACCCACTGTCTTCGGTAGCATAGAAACGTTCGGGTCAAAAAAAGTTCGCGAGATTCCAGCCCGGCTGACAGACAACGAAGTTAAATAAAAGCATACAATAATTATCTTTGCATTAAAAAAAAAGTAACTAACGCTGCCGTTACCGCCGTAAATGAATTTTTTGTGACCGGATTTTTTTCTGGGCAATTATTAACAAACCTATTGCAAATAAAATTATGAAAAATATGAAAAATATAGCTTTATAGAGAAATGTTCGATAAATACGCTGATGCAGACCGCTTTTAAATATGAAGCTTAAATATGTTTTTCTTTAATCTCCCTGGTCGAATTTTTAAAAAATAAAACAATACGATATAATGCTTTCTAGATGAGAATTTGTCGACAGACTTTTTTCTATTTCAGAATAACCTGATTCATGAATATTCAATATGTAAAATTGTGTTTTTATTTCTTACAACTTTCTTGAAAAATATAATTTAATCAATGTACTTTCCCCAATTATTTAAATAAAAAAATTATTTTGAATTTTAATGAGAAAATAACATTAATAAACATCCAAAACTTTTCATCATTTACCCTTTTCTCCCTTTAATCCACAAAAATGGAGTAATTTAGTTGCCACCAGTACAGAAATGTCCTTAAAAATTGAATAAATAAAGAAATGAATGGATATAATAATAATAATAATAGTAATAATAATAATAATATCTCAAAACAATATTTTAAAACAACAATGTTCACAAGCGAATCACGTTTCGGAGGACCCACTGTCTTCGGTAGCATAGAAACGTTCGGGTCAAAAAAAGTTTGCGAGATTCCAGCCAGGCTGACAGACAACGAAGTTAAATAAAAGCATACAATAATTATCTTTGCATTTAAAAAAAAAAAAAAAAGTAACTAACGCTGCCGTTACCGCCGTAAATGAATTTTTTGTGACCGGATTTTTTTCTGGGCAATTATTAACAAACCTATTGCAAATAAAATTATGAAAAATATAGCTTTATAGAGAAATGTTCGATAAATACGCTGATGCAGACCGCTTTTAAATACAACTATTATTTTAAGCTGTTTAATATTTTGAAGACGGTCAAAATAGTTCCATTAAAAAGTTTTATGGGATCAAAAATTATACGTAGCAATTTAACCATCTTTTAACCATTGCGGTGTTCAGTGCGCAATTATTTTTCAAATTTGACTAATTTTTCTAGGTTTTTTTTAATTATTTAAAATTTTATTATTTAAATATTAATTGCTGTAGGAAAATTATTATTCCGGGTTTTAAAGATTTGGCCCCTATAAAGAAAAATGGCTAAATTAGGAAAAATGTCGTTGGATTCTTTTTGAAAATTATGAAATTTTGAATTATTAAAAAACAAAATTGAATAAATTAAATACAAAAATAGCCAAAATTCTTTTCTGTATTGTAATCCACCTACATGCAAAGATACAAAGGCATTAAATCATACGTTCCCACGCTAACTTCTGCTAAACATTTATATACACTTTCACATTTATAATATTATGTATTATGATTTTTCAGAGTATAAAGAGTTCTATCTCAAAATTTGAAGTGCGTCGCACTGCAACTTGAGAAATTGATTCATTATTTTGATGAATTTACAACGCAAACTTAGTCTATTTTTTTCAAATTTGACTGAGTCAAAATCAGGTAAATAGATATCACTTTATTATTTCGAACAAAGAAGATATCTTGCATTACCTTAATACTGTCAATAGATCCATTTCTAAAATAAAATTATCGAAATGATATTTTAGGGGCAAACAAAGCACTTGCTGTAAAATTTTCGCGGTACGAATGCAATCCGGACGACTGTTTGCCGAATGTTTTCTCGAACATTTTCAAACAAAGACTACACCGCCAAAATGTGCAGGATACTTTTTATTTTAAGCATTGTTTTAATAATCTAGACAGAGAAACATTTGACGAATTGTTTTTGAACTTCGGGGGTGTAAAGAACATGTTTGAACTCATATATTTTAGTGAAAGTGTGTCGTGCGATTTGGGGAATTGAATAAGAAAAATATTACAAATAATACAATAAAATCGCTTGTTAACATTAAATTAAAGTGTAATTATTGCTTAAAATGATAAAAGAACAAAACACAAAAGATTTAAAAATAACCTTTTAATATCGATGACACACATTTCCTTCTCTCAAAAGGCGACATCTTCCGATCAAAATGATAATTAAAATATTCTTGCAAAGTTTTTGAAAATGATAAACATAAATCACGAGATCACATGTCCAATGGAAGCAGATGCTTAAATTGGTCAAACTGGAAAACGTAAAAATTATTTTTTTTTATTGCTTTTTCAATTTGTAAAGCATCGCGTGCCAAATTTTAGGTAATTAAAAGGAAGCTGATTCGTTGCAAATGTTATTGTTTCGCAAATATATTTCTATTGATTCACGAATAATGGATGGGAAATAAACTCTTGATGGAAAATTGATTTCAAGTATAGTAAAATAAATTTTTCATCAAGAGTAAAATAATTTTTCCATCAACTTAACGCGGTACCCCAGTGTTTCGTTCCCAAGAAAGCTTGAGGCACATTATACCTGCAGTCAGCATCTGAATGTCACGACTACAAAAAGTTTACAACTAGCAAATCTCGGGGAATAACCGAGTACTTAAGAAAATTATTGCGTTTCGTCAATTGCTTTTGGAGTTATGATTTTTTTAAATGTTTCCAACCTTTTTCGATGATACTGTATAAAATTTCCTTCACCTTATAATGTGAAGTTAAAAATATATTGATAGTGATAGTGATAAAGTACTATGTAAATATATTACTTACTGGGTTTAAGCGTATGAGTTGTGTAGCTGGCATTGGAAGGAGTGGACTGTTGCTCCGTAGAAGTTGAGCCAAGTCTCCATATTGCATGAATTCAAATACCATCCACGGACTTGATTCATTTTCTAGAGAAAAACAGAAATGTGAACATTTGTTTTTCTATGAATGAGTTTTGTTTATTTATTCTTTATTTTCATATTAACTAAAACTGAATACATTTGAACTCTGTTAGGAAGAAATGACAACGGAATTTGTTCGAAATAATAGAGCCCTCGCAATAATTTATTTTAAAAGCTCAAGCAATCATACTATTTTGGAAAATGGGAGTTCTGTTTAAATGTATACTAGGTAATCGGACCACCCAATAACGAAGCAATGAAACCTAAATTATGAAACCTAAGAAAATAGAAGGTGAGACTAATAAGTAAGGCGAATCCTCAAAATGTGAACAGCACAACATGCTGACACGTCCGCATTACGTTCTTCTCTGTCTTACGTAAAGTTTGCACTTTATTTTTGATATTTCTCGGTAGGTGTCTGTTCATGCGGCAGCTACAACGTAACAGTTGTTAGAGCATTGCGTCTAAGAGCCGAGAGTCAAATGAATTCTGTTTCAAATTGGGTAAAAGTGCACCGGACAGCCAATAAATACTGTGAAATGTGTAAGGAGAGATGAAGCTCTTTCTCACAAGACAATATTTCAGTAGTTCAAGCGTTTTTGTGAAGTTTGTAAAAGCATAGAGTAATAACATCGTTGTGAAAGACCGCTGACGAGCAGAACGACGATAAAAGTTGACCGAGTTCGTCAGTAATTGTTACGAGATCACCGTTTGTACATCTGAATAATGGCAGACGACTCTTCTTCGTGGAATCTTTTGAACCATTGTGACCGAGGGATTTCGGTAAAAGCAAATTTTTGCGACGTTTATCCCACATCAACTAAGCGATGAACAAAAAGAACAGTGATAGCAGCCGTGTGAGGATTTCGTTGATACTTCGGACAAAGATGAAATATTTCTGCTCTGAATCGGCATTGTAAAGACACATATTTGCAAACACTTCAGATACCAAAGCCTCTGGTGTTACTAGAGAACTTGAAGCAGTAGCAAAGGAGGATTTTTCCAGAATTTTTCAACACTTGTATGGACGTTCTCAGAGGCACATTACACCCGGCGGGCAGTACTTCGAAAAACAATAAGGATATTTTTTGCAAATATACAGGTTGTCCCTGAACTCATGGGCCAAATTGTAAGGAGAGATAGAAAACGCCGGTACAAGCTCAAACAACCATACATGATCCTTATTCAAGCAGTGAAGCGCTACAGGGAGCTTTCTGATTGTGGAGATAACTCTGTTTACTACACGATTTGTGCTTTCAAAGTACTCACAATCACACCAAATATGTATGTTCTTTCATGCATGAACATGCATGAAATACATGTTCACCTTTTCCTGATTATTAAAACCAGCCATCCTTTTTACAATCTAGTGTAGAACTGATGATGTTTGCGAACAATCAGCTCTTTGTGTATTTTATCACAGCGCCATCTCGCGGTTCGCCGGTTGCGATACGCCCGTGCATTGTATGACGAATATAGCTTGTTTAGATGTGTCCTATTACCCCTTAAAGTTTTGCCCATGACTTCTGATTCACCCTCCACGTTTCTGAAGGAAATTTGGTCCAAGAATTTAAGATACCCCCCCCCCCCTCTCCCTCTCACTTTCTTCAGCTATTTGCTTTTCAATTTCTTTATTTCTTCTTCTAATTTTCATACATATTAGCAACCTAGTTAGTAACAACTATTCCGCATAAATAAAATCAGCAATCATTTGTAAGGCATTATGTCGAAAATATGGTTTCTCTCCACAATCAGAGAGCACCCTGTATAGCGCTGCACTGCTTGAGTTACGACCCTGCATTGTATAGTGTTTTTAACTAGTCCAGACGTGTTCTATCACCACTTACAGTTTGGCTCATGAATTCAGAGACACCCTGTATAATACTGTAACATTTCTGTGATCAGACACCTTATTTATCGGTCATACCAAGTAGTAAGTAAAAATTGAATTTATGGATAACTTCTGAATGAATGACTAAGATGTTTTAATTTTAACCTTTAAATACCATTTTTGTTCATTATTTACTGAATCAATTCTGAAATATATTCTTTATATGTCTATACATTTATTTTTTATTTTCGTTAAAGCCTTTAAAATTGTAGCTAATATTTAAAACAGTATCTTCCAAATGATATATACTATAATCTTGAGTTATTGGAATTTTATTTTAATGATCTCATTCTAATATTCACAAAACTCGACTGATAACGGATTATTAATTTTCTTATACTATTATTCAATTATATGATTTAAAGAAAAAAATTCATACCATTAAAAAACAGTTTGTAAATAAAATAATCATAGTACGACGTTGCCGATGACTATAAATATGTTAAAATTTCCTCAAATATAAATGATTAAGTGTAAGCCTCTTTTCAGCTGACATACAGAGTGTCCTAAGAAAATGGTAGTGCAGTGGGGATTTAAACAGTCCGTACGCTAGTTAATAAAACACAAGAGCTATTTTTTTAATACCACCTGTCCCGTCAAAATGTTTCTTTTTTTTAACCCAGAAAATTACTTTTGCTGTTGCTACTTTTTTAATGCTGTTATATTTCCCTCCCCGTTAAAATAGCACAAATGACGCATGTGAAAATGGCATGTGAAATAACGCATGTGAAAATGGAATACAGCTGTTTCGGAGCTTCTAAAGCTCCATCACTAGTGCCATGGTTAAATATAGAAGTTAGACAGTGTTTAAGCCATTTCAGTATATGCAAGCGTCTCCGCTCGCGGCCAAGGTGAAATGCCTTTTATAATAGTCGCACAATAAATCCAAAGAAAATCAGCAGGAGAAACACACCCATCGCTAGGCCTGCGAATAGAGAAAAGGTGAAGCAATTTAAATATCTATTGTAGTTTAGAATCAAGTAAATATATTTTGGAGTTTATTTTAATTTTTTTTTTTTGAAATTTCACTAGTTTTTTATTTTTGGCGTGGGGGTGTGAGATACTCTGGACAGTGAAACTTTGTTATAACTAAGCTGAAGATAGCACTGCGTATAATCGGTTTTATTACGACATGTTACGATTCGAAGAACTTTTTTTTAATTTCGATTTATCTTATACTCAGTTTTAACCAGGCTTGTGTCTTGTGTTATCCGCTTTCAACTGTATTAATGTCCACTTACATAATACTGCATATAGAATGCGCAAATTGATGTTTCATTAATTTTTTAACTGTTTTATCTACATTATTTAAGCTAGTTTTTTACACACATATCACCTACTGCTACACTGTAAAAAAAAGGTAAATGTCTCTTAATGTACCAATTTATAATATAACCGCGAACAACAATGTACAATAATCTCTCTCAAGTTAGCTACAATGCCGAGAAACGTGCCTTATCTTCAGAAACCTCAAAAGCCAACGGATTTTCGAGATTTAAAGAAATATTTATAAAACCAAAGTTTGTTTTGCTGCCACTGATTTTCGGAAACGTTATCGAGTAGCTTTTATGGTGCATTGATAAGTTATCTGAAAGTGGAAGATCGGTTTTTAGGATGCTTTAAATTCTCAATTAACCATTTTCAGCTGTATAACTAAATTTATACATGCAAGAGGAACAAAATAATAATAACTTTATATTTGTTTTAACGCTCTTAATTTATCCTGTTTGTCTGTGAAACATGATTGTAGAAAATGAAAATGTTTACTTGAGAATTGATAGTATACGGAACACCTATATTCTTTGCTTAGAAAATTGATTAACAAACTACACAGACTACGCGGAAACTTTTCCGAAAGTCAGTGGGTGCAAAATAAACAATTTTTTATAACTGCTTTTTTAAATCTCGTAAATATATCGGTTTCAGTGATTTCTAAAGATAAAGAACGCTTTTGAGAATCATAGGTAACTCGGAGCAAATTATTGTACACTTTCGTTCGTGGTTATATTTTATTTTTTTCTAGATTCAGAAACATTTGCAGTGTACTTTCTATTAAAAATCTTCATAACTCATGACATATTTTCCAAAGTGTTCTCTTGTAAGTCTTCAAATTGCAATAACTTATTAAAATATGTGCCATTGGAAAATTTTCCGTTTCTACGAAATGCTTGAATGGTTTTAAATGCACTCACTTTAATATATGGTTGATTTATTCATTGGTTAACGCATTTGAATTTTATAGTATGTCAGAAGAATTACAGTTTGATATTTTAAGCATTAGGAAATTAATAGACTAGTAACGCCTTTAATTAATAATTATTGTCTAACTTTATTAGACAGTGAAACTTATTTAGTAAAATTTAAATCTACGAGTTAACTAAATTGATTTCTTTTGAAGTAAAGAGAGGAGGGAGATAACCCATTCTTAAACATTAAATATCTAAAATAGTATGATTAATTGAGATTAGGATTTTCAGTTAGGATAACCAAATTGCGTAAAATGTGGATCTATTTAGCAAATAGTTTGTACTTATTGGATTATGGAAATACAGTACATGAACTAATTTTAACTACATTGGTTTTAGAAAATATTACTTTTAATTTCATTATACATGGTACATTTCATTATACATGGTCATTTGAACACATGAACAGTTCAGTGCATGTCTTCAAAAACGAAAAATCGGTGTCTAAATAAAGAAATATGCTTTATATTCTTTCAAAGTAATATCTGTCATTTACAATGCACTTTTGATAACGACTGTACAGTTTATGAAAATTGCGGGAAATTTCCTCGTTTGATACTACATGTAGAACACCAATCACACGGTTTTGAAAGAAAGCCAACAAAACACACAGACCATGATTCCAGTCCTCTGAGCTGTCACGTGAACGTGATAGGTTCGTTTACACCAATTGTCTAACTGCCATGTGTTCAAAGTAGGCTGAAACAAAGGTGGTGTATAGTGTTGCCAGGTTTACGCGGACATCCCGACTTTCAGGGATTTCGAGGATGCGGGAACACCGAGCGGGACGCCCAAAGTTCCGATTTTTCAGGATTCACAATTTTTTTTACATTTCTTTTAGTACCATGCTATTCGTTATTATATATTGAATGGAAATTAATGCAGCAAAAGCTGTGGAGTTGAAACTTGTCTATAACAGAAAATTGTCATGGCTCGCAGAAAGGAATACCGTACAAATCTACCTACTAAGACAGAAAACTGTCAAAAATTTAATATTTTTATCGTTCCTAGTTATTATTTTAATGTATTTCGTTCAGTAAATCCTATGAAAAGCGAACTTGTTTATAACGGAATCCTGCCTTTGACGTATAAATTTAATATTTCCCTACAGAAGGAATACCATACAATTACAACAGCTCAATCGGAAAGCTCTCCAAAACGGAATTTTGTCTTGGTTTCTAGCAATTCCTCTCTTGCACATATTTACTGTAGATTATTCTGTTTATTTAGTACAGTAAAACCTACTAAAACAAAATATGAAGTGACCGGAAAAAATGTCCGTTTTAAACAAGTTTTTGTCTTAACAGGTATAATTGCACGGTATTATTTCCATGAATTTTTATGTTTAAGGAAATACTCCGTTTTGGACAGATTCCATTTTCGTAATTTTTCTGTATTTTTTGTCTCGATTTAGAAAACGCAGTCCCGCTGATTTCGGGATCTGCTTGTCCCAGTTTTTGTGACAATTTTTTCTGAGAAAACTAATGAATTACCATAGCCTGTGTCTTTCATTAGCTGCTGTTTCGAATTGACCCAGCCACATTCGGTCGGCAATAGTCGTGTAGTCGTGAAACATTTATGGCCCGTAGTAGAGTTGCAACACTCGTATGTTACTGCAATAAACCTCTTTCTGTTCACGTACCTGAAACTAGCCTTAACCCCTTGGGGACGAGCGACACGTATACGTGACGCATAAGGTGCTCAGAATCCTCAATTATTGCCACTAGTAACTTTTATTGTAAACTTTGCCTTATTTAATGACAGCATTTCTGAGCTTCAATTAGGCGAAATTTTCTGTTTTGAAAAACTGGTTGCAAAAGATTAAAAATTCTGTAAAGGACGCTCGTAGCGAAGGGGTTAATAAAATTTATTTTGCGATCCCGGCATAAAAATCCATTTTCTGAGTCTTCTCCTTGCGATGCCAAAATACGGCTTTCCCCGCAGTTTACAGAAACTCTACAGTTGTTGTCAAAAGTCATTTGCAAACAATAGACAATACTTCGAAAGAATATAAAGCATTTTTCCTAATTTACGTAAGAATATATTGTTTTTGAACGCATTCATCGAACCTTTTTGTCATTCCTTGTACTTTCAAAATTCTTATTAAATTAGCAGTGCGCGAATACTCATTATAACATAAGTCTTTTTATCACAGCATGTATAATATTTGAAAGTTGAAGAAAATAGGGTGGGTTTAACAGTAACTGACCAGGCACCAGTAATTGACAAGTGAAAAAAAAACAGCAGAAAACACGAATTAATGGGTATACATTCTAACTTTGGTTGTCAGGGGACATATCTAACATCCAAAGAAATGTTTTTTTACAAGTTATAATTGAAGTTAAAGATGTGATTGAAGATTAGCGTTAGAAAATTAGAAATATTTTCATTTTTCTATTTTTATTAGATTTTGAATTATTGTGTTTTAAATTTTTTTGTAATTTTTGTATCTCTCAGTATATGTGTCTTTTAGCGGCAATTTTAAATACGAACATTTAAATTTTGATTTTTACACCAAAAACGAAATGGTCAATTAATGATGCAATATCATATTCTAAAAAATACAGTAAATAATATAAATTCTAGAAAAGAAAATGAGAAAATGTTCCAGAATACGAATCCTCATACATTAATTAGTATATAGAGAAAACTGCTGAAAAACGGGCCAATAATTTTATTTAAAAAAATAATAATTTGAAGAAATTTCCACTAGTTGATCAATTACTGACACACTCACCATACCATTTTATATTTATGATGAAAATGCAACTTATATTTCTTAAAAAGGTAAATATTTCATAAACAAATACAAAACATTAAGATCCAGTTCACATGCCTTTCATTACGACGCCCAATAGTTTTAAAATATTTTCATGTCGAAAAGCAGACATTATTTCCACTTCTCTTTCAAAGTCTGTTTGTGTCTCCAGGCTTACATTTTGCTTGAGGGTTTTTACAGCCACTGATATCGTAACACCCGAGCTTGTCGTATACAGACCTGAAAATTAAAAAAATATTATATAGTTTGTGACTCAGATAGAAAAAATTAGCTGAGAACTATTGTTCAAAATGTCAAATTATATTTCAAAATGTCAAAATAATATCAGAATCAGAAATTCATTTTTTTTCTTTAAGATGGTCGTTAAATGTTACCACCACTGTATAAAAAATAAACATGTTAATAAAAAAAAATCTCGTGAAAAAATTGCAAATAATATTTTTTTTACTATGATGTATACGTATGATTTTGAGTTTAATCATTGACCATGTGTGTTATTTAGTTTGATAAATCATAATAAGTTTACACAGACATTAGATATATTATGGAATATTGAATGCTTAAGTAATTATTTCCATCAATGAACTAACTACCCGTATCATTATCTTAAACAAACTTAGAATCATCTAATGCCATGTTGGAAAATGTTTTCGAGACTAAACTTCTGATCTCAGTTCTTAATAATAAATTAACTTCTTAAAAAAATAATTAAAATATTAAAGTTTATTGATGCATTCTTTATAAAAGTTCATTATTCTTGAAATAAGCTAATATGTCCCAAAAAATAAATCTTCTGATAAAATTATTTAACTTTTAAGTAAAAAATAGCTGCTGCTTCATATTTATACAGGGTGCCTACTAACGACATGTCCCGTTTATTTCCGAATTGCCACAACTATGGTCATAAACATGGTGTCGAGTAACGTAGCTATGCGCTACCAGGATGAAACCGCTTTCTGCACCATCTAGCCACAAACCGTGGTGTTAGCGTTCCTATCTCGAAAACAGTACGAGATACAAGGAAAAAGTAAATTGCAAAGTTTTATACGATCCTCTATTTAGTATGAAATGATGTCTTATATAAGTAAAAATAACTTTATTGAAAGCCCCGAAACGAAATTTTTTATATCCAATCACTAACTTAATTACACCACTAATTGCATGCAAATGTGTGACATTATAAAGTTCAATTACTAGTAAATCTAAAACATCAAAGCAAGGTACAGTTTATTTTAATAAGAAATTCCTGTTAAGTATGCGTAATGCGCCCAATATCAGCAGCATTGCATCATGTAATCTGCATATGTTCCGATAGTGAATACATTTAGCATATATAATTTCATTTTCCTATTGAAATAAACTATATCTTGCTTACATGTGTTAATTTCATCAGTTAAGGTGCATCTGTCTTATAATGTCACACTTCTACATGTAATTCGTTGTTTCCGTACTTTGTATTTTTGTTCAAGATAGGAACGCTAACTTCGCAGTTTTCCGTAAAGTGTGTAAACTTTTTCATCCTGTGGCGTCTGAATACCGCGTTTACAATTACAGCATTCACCGTGGGGTGGACAACACCTTAGTGTGCAGCCTGTATGCAAAAAATAACTCTATGACGAATGCTGTTAATCATCTTCAAAAATAATATACATTTAATCCCTGCAGAACTGATATGGATAAAATTACCATATTGACTCGCATAATTTGCGCCCCCTCAATATTTTACTCAACCTTCTTTTGAAAAATAATGTCGACAAAAAATAAAGATTTGAATAGTTTTCGCATGACGATTATAAGAAAATTTCAGATCATGAAATGGGATTTCATTTTAATATAATCGATATTAATTTACTATAAAATGTTTTAAAACTATAAGCTTCAGTTTGTTGCCATGTGTCGAAAAGAGGAAAAGTTCACTCTTTTGTTTTCGCTTCACCTGCTACTAGAATGTAGGTGGTGTTTCAACCAATAATGCTACATCACCAAACGTGTTATATATTAAACCAGTGATTCTTAAACTGTAGTTCTCATACATCAAGGGGTCCAAAACGTATTTTCAGGGGGTCCCTGAAACGTCCTGCGTTCCATTTAAATTTTTTTACTTAACACAAGAACATGAGAAAAATCTTGATAGGAAAAAGTAAGAATACAGTAAAAAAAGATATGATTAACTACTAATTAAAAACAACATAAATGTAAAAAAAAACATATACGTACCATTTCATAAAATATTTTACTGAAGATGTTTGACTTCGTATACAAAACTGTATTTTACATAAAATATTTTATGAGATGGACTAGATTAGAACTAGATTATTTCCTATATCATGATCAGTTTATATCTTTTACGGTGCCACTTTACCATTATTTCCAAACAATGATGTTTGTGGTATGTTGCTAGAACATTTTTAATGTATATCAATTAGATTATTATTTGGGAATATTACTACCCATCCAACCCCGAAAAAAAAATCCGGTGCGTGCTCACAAAGATAGACAAAAATGTGTCCGTGGTAGTTAAAAGTAAGAACCGCTATTAGAGCATTTAGTATTTGAAAGTAATCAAAGCATCTGTTAACAATTGACGGAATTTGCTTAGATTGTTCAGGCAATTAGATGTTTATACATATTTAGAAAAAAATATCTTCAAATAGAGATAGAGCGTAGAACAAAATTATTTTAAGAAAATTTTAAATGTACGGTACTATTTCAGCTAAGGTTACAATCACAAACATGCAAAATAGCTCATTATATGAACATTTCATAATTATTACTAATTATTTTATAAAATAGTATATTCATCATCATTTATTTAGTTTCGCCAAGTTTTTCTTCTAGAAAACTTAATATCAATACATATTTAATGACCATAACTCGCGTATTTTCGCATCTTTGTTTTTTTCTTTTCTCTTTTTTGACAGCGTAGAAATGGTAAAAACAGTGCGTCAAATACGCGAATAAATACGGTATATACAATAAATTTAAATGTTTTGAAATAAGCTACCCAATCATGCCAAATATTTTTTCCCTTGCCATGAATAATTTTATAGATATATTCTGAAAGAAAGGAAAAATTATCGCGAATACGTATAGGGTTATTTATTTGGGTACAAACTCTTATAAAAACACTTGAACCCACATGTATATTCTTACTATAATATACTTAAATTACAGATAATAAATTTATTTTATGTCTATCCGTGATACACCTTTCCCATCATATTCTGGAAAAAAAAATATTTCTTCAATTATAGCATTATCAACAGATTTAAAAATGTCACTACAACCAGTATCAAAATTAAGAAAAAAATCGAGAGAAAATTTCTTGTAGTATGGAAGGATTCATCTCTTGGGTAACGTTTCTCAAACTTTTAACGGTCATCTCCTATCAAAGGTAGAATAAGCTAGTCAGATGTGCCAATTCCAAAATTTTCTTCTATTTCATACATGATAACATTTTTAAAAGCGTATTTTTTTTTTATTACACCTCAAGGTTTTTGTCAATAAATGTTTCAAAACCAAGGGAGAGGGTATTCGTAAAAAAATCTAATCAACGGGTAATATGTAAAAAAACGGGGAAAATTTTGCTTACTAGAAATATGGAAATTAAACATAGCTGAGTGATTCAGTAGGATTTTTTTTTTCAACATCTAGCACGCTCGTTCTGAAAATCGCGCCTAAATTCACTATTACAGCGCCACCTTCAGGCCGGTTTTCTCTAAAATTTATTTTTATTTTTTTAAAAACCTCGGAGTGTAATATTACATGGAAATATAAAATTTCGTTGAAAAATATTTATAAATTCGTCACTTAAACTGCAAAACATTGATAAAATCCTTATCACTCTGGCGGAATATCCCCATTTTCAGTTGGGATATTACGACCATAATCAAAAACATATATATGAAGTTTGATTCAATTCTATGTGTAACTTTGTACACTTTCCCAAGATATAGTAAGGGAAATGACACAAAAATCGCTATATCACATCGTCTCATTCCAGCGAAATATTCCTAATTTCAACTGGGATCTGCTAGCTATAGCCAAAAACATATATAAGAAATTTGGTTCATTTCTATGCGTATCTTCATACACTTTTCGATGAATGAGGTAATGATTCGATGATGATACAAAGAGGACACACGAACAGACAGATATTTTGTAAAAATGTGTTTTTCGAGATCTCTGACCACTAAAACGTGTAAATTTCTCGAAAACAGTATGTAGAAAACAGACTTCGATTACAATACTATCTTCTATTATATATAGAAGAAAGTAAAAATCCTCACAAATTACTAGCTACTTTAGTACAACCATTTATGAACAGTTTGCATAGTTAATATCACGAAAATTTGTTTCCAAATATCAGTATAGAAATTATTCTTTATTGTTTGAACATAATTTTCCAATGTTTGTTTTCAGTGTGTGATTCATATACCGGATGAACCAAAAGTTCGTTACAACTTTAGAAAATTCATAAAAAATGGAAAAAAATATGATAAAGAAGTGCGGTTTGAAAGAAAGGGCTCACAAGGTAGTCGGATTTCTTTTAGCAGCAAAAAAAAAGTTAAAAATGTCACTGGTAGATTGCGCTGTCGACCCGAAACACAATGAACAGGACAACAGTACGCTCCATCCATTTATTCTTGCAATAATAATTGTTCAACATGACCTCCGGAACATTGTGCGACACAACTAAGGCGACTCACAACGTCCGTTACAGCTGAATGCAACATGTCGGAATGAATTGCAGAATCCTCAGAACAGATAGAATATTGATAGAACGCTCGATCGGGCAATGATAACATTCTGAAAGCGAATGAGAAATCCTCGTTTATCCCGGACTTTTATTGCAGGATTAATTTACATAATTCTGCTGAATTACTCGTGCTGGTGAGTTCTGGGCCTCCTAATTGGAGATGGTTACTTATGCCCAATTACATAAACTCTCTACAATAGCTAAAGGAAGCACGGGTTAATGCTTCTTCCGGAAACGCTGGGTGTTGAATTATCAGGTTAAAAGTGTGATCGTGGCTTCTGGACGTCGGTGAAAATTTATAATGATCCCATAAAAGTTACTCATATCATTGAATTTAATTAATTACTCTAATAAAAAAAAGATCAGATTATTACGTTGTGATTATTTACGCCGCCCTACGTCTTATGAAGCCGGACTAGATAAAGTATATAAATCCCTAACGTACTCATAAATTATAAACTAGTCCTCCTGATAAACCAACTAAAATTAATAAACAATTAAATTAAAGAAAAAGAAGAAAAACACTACTCGATGACATATGGGTGTTAACCCATAGAAATTAAATACAAAGAGTTAAAAGTAAACAAAAAACATTTATTTACATATCTATTTACAAAGACATAAAAAATAGAGAACAAACATCCCTAACAGGATGTTAAATTTTAAGTATAAAAAAATAAGATGAAACAATTGAATAATCATTAAAAGAGTTAGTGAGTCTTTTTCCGACTCGCACTACCGCACTTACGTGCATTAATTATATTTCAGAGAAGAAACAATTTCTCTACATTTACTAAAGTACTTCTACCAGTATTTATTCATTATTATACACATCCAATATGAGGGAATAGTGAACAACAGATACCTGTACTTTCAGAGCACTTCTGGTCTGCATTGTTAGCGATAGTCTAGCTCCACGAGATAGGCAAATATCCTCGGTTAGGTCATCCTTTTTTACTTTGGTCGCAACCACACCATTTCGGGAACTACCTTCGTTTTTACAAACTACCAGCACTCTACTTTTTCTTTGAGATCTTACTTCCTCGGACAGGACGTCAGGTACTGCTCCTCTTCCAGATCTCCTCTTGGGGCTCACTTTTTCTTTTTCCCCCGTCACTGGGCCCTCTATTGGCTCCCGTGTTTTGTAAAGAAATCTCCGCCCTCATCTCTTATTGGTTTTGCTAAATGTTATTCAGGACCACCTAGGATGGGGTCCTAAATTGTAAATTTGTTATGCACTTCCAAACAGCTATAAATTTTTCAGCACGTAAATTTTTTCTCCGTAAAAGATGTCCTTGTTAGATCGCAGACCAGTGGCTCCGAAGGTAATAAAACTACTCTGGATGGTCGTTTCTATTTTCCCAAACGAAAAAGAAACTATGTACACTAATAAAATAAATAGTCCACAGAAATTCCTTGTTATACAATATATATACATAAAAAATACATATTAAAAAAAAAGTAAACTAATTTAGTCAGAAATTGGGAGGTGGCTCATATCTGACCACCAACTCGCATGTTAGCGCCATCTATAGGTCACTTTTTTAACTAAAAATTTGTTTGCTGCTAAAAAATCCGACTACCTTGTGAGCCCTTTCTTGCAAACCGCACTTCTTTATCATATTTTCTTTCTTTTTATTATTTTTTAAAGTTTTAACGAACTTTTGTTTCACCCGGTATATAAAAGCTTAAAAACAAACAATTCATGTTTAGTTACTATGAATCGAAAGGTTCTAGATCAGCTATGTAAAATTTGATTACCATTAATAAATATTGGATTATTCGGAAAGTTCTTTCCGTTTGGGAAAGTTGATTTGTATCCGAAAATTCTATCATTTACTTATTAGACATTAATTCCAATGTTTAATATCTAATAATGGACGGTCAGAATTTTCCGGTACAAAATGGTTTTCCCAAACGGAAGCAACTTTCAGAACAATCACTTTTCATGCATGGGTATTTTATATTTTCTAAATGACTACGACCTTCCATACACGACTTCAAAGTTGATAAACAACTCCTCAGAACAAAGCTCAATCATAGGGATGAAATTTCAAAGGAAACCTTGATACAGCTTTCAACAGAAATGTGTTAACTTTTATTTTATCACAGTAAAAAGTAATAAATTTATCATTTTGTAACTTAATTAGTGTAAATCGAAATATTTAAATTCAACATCATTCATTAACAAGAACGAAAAATTATGCGTCAAGCATAGATTATGTAACACTTTCCAACGCTTCAAAATAATTTTACAAACCATACCGTTTAATAAGCTGAAAGATAACATCTAAGTAAACAATTTGGAAAACTCATAACATATTTAAAAACATAATTTCAGGAACTTCCAACATATACAATATTCGGAAAAATATCCGAATACTTTTATTCAGCCCTGTATATGATCTATAAATTTGTATATATACTACATAGGATGATAAATTTTAGTTCAGTTAGGAAACGCGTCGCACAGTTTAAAATTCTCCTTCTAGAGTTTGTCAATAAACGGAAATGTGTTCGCGAACTTTTGTGCTTCCCTGTATAGGATCTACAGAACTTATACACACCACGTAATAAACAAAAAGTGAGTTAAATTTAAAATCGCGTTCAGTAACTTAAAACGCACTTCCAGGAATTATTGTTAACAGACAGTAGAGAATTCTTTTGTGCGTCCCTATAAATGAACGATGACTGCTATACACATAATATTCTGTAGTAAGCCTCTTGTAATGCACCTTAGTGATATATATAAATTTCAATGCGTTTAAAATAGTAAAACATTATTTAAATAAACAGCAGACAATTTTTCTCCATAGACGTAATGTAACGGAATTATTTTGACTGTCCCTGTAAAGTAACTATAAGTGCTATGCACACCCTATTCCATATTAAGCTTCTTGTACTGCACCTAAGCGATATATATCAATTACAATGTGTTTGAAATCGTGTAACATCATTAAAATAAACCGCAAATGATTTTTCCCCATAGATCGTAATGTAACGGAATTCTTTTGAGTGTCCCTGTAAAAAAAACTATAAGTGCTACACACTTTCGTTGAAATAGGGAACATGCTATAGATAACGACAATAACATATAAAAATTGTAGAGTAATCCGAGCATATTTACGGGAGTTAGAGCACGGACAGGCGGCCAGACGGCCAGACGGCAGACAAACCGAAGTTATAAACACTTTTCAACTAGGTTGGAAAGTGTTAAAAAGGGCAAAAAATAGTAATCTATCTAACATTTGTGTTATACATGAATTAGACTTTAGCATAATTAGCACAATTAGCCTAAGGTTTACGCTATTTAGCATAGTTTTAGCATAATTAGGCTAGTTTTACTCTATTTAGCCTAGTTTTAGCCTAGTTTTAGCCCAATTAGACTAGTTTTAGACTTTTTTGCATAGTTTTACCACAATTAGGCAAAGTTTAGTCTAATTAGTCTAGTTTTATTCTGCACAATTAGGCTAGTTTTATTCTTTTTAGAATAGTTTCAGTACAATTAATCTATTTTTAGTAGATTTAGCATAGTTTTAATACAGTTAGGCTGGTTTTACTCTATTTAGCATGGTTTTAGCACAATTAGTCTGCTTTTACTCTATTCAGAATCGTTTTAGCACATTTAGACTAGTTTCAGTCTAATTAGACTAAAATTAGTCTAATTAGGGTATTAGTCTATTTAGCACAATTAGGATAAGTTTAGTCGAATTAGAATAATGTTTTGTATTTAGCACAATTAGGCTAGTTTTAGTCTATTTAGCATATTTTTAGTAAAATTGGCTAATTTTACGTTTTAGTACAATTGGACTAGTTTTAAGTTTTAGTACAATTAGGCTAGTTTTACTGTAGACATATAAGAGAAATAAAAATTTGTATAATGAAGTATTTTCATATTTACTGCCTGCCTAAATTAATAACAGTTAGCATTTTTTATCTAAACAATAAACATTTAATTTTTTTTAAAATATAAATTTAATAAATGAACGAAATATTCTATAAAGTATTGAAAAAAAATTAAAACAGCATACTCCTTTTCTTAAGAGGCCGTATAAAGGCGATGCTGACTGATACATGCAATATTTTCTGTGGACGATATCTTGTAGTTGGCCCGAAAATTATATTATTCTCTAATTTAATCTAAAAGTATATTATTTTAAAGTAGTAAAGCGTCGTTAAAATAATATTCGTCCAATAATTGTCTCCTTTAGAACGTAATGTATCCGAACTAATAATATACTATGTGTTGTTTTTCTTTAGTCACCTGAAGTTGAAATTTTCTTATTTGAAATTGCATAGCTATATATTTTTTTTAATGAAACGTAAAAGTTAAGTTAATATTTCAGATTTAAATTAAGTTTATACTGTGTACATTCGATTCAAGGAAAATTAAAAAAGCAATTTAAAATCAAATTATATATTTTAGTCATATAAATATTTGACATTTCAGGACTTGGGTTCGGTGGTCGCCTACGCGCGGTGCGCATCCTCATGGGCGCCTGTGGCGCAGCTTACTTTTACCCTATACCATGCTTTATAAAATATATAGGACAGTAATATGAGCATTCACTTAAAGATTTTCTGTAAAATCTCTTTTCAATCATTTTTTGCGAAATAGTTTAAAGAAAACTTTTTCAGATAGCAGACAACATAAAAAATGCATTATTTGAAAAAATTACGGTTGCTTGTGAAAGAAATTTAAACACCCCAACGAAAGAAATGTAGTACTTTGTAGTACCCAAAAATATGAGAAAGCGCACAGTCGCAATTTATTTGATTTATTTTTTTTAAGTCTGTTTTATTGCAGAGAACACAATTGTACAAGCTAATTTTATATTTAAAAATAAACTTTATTTTAAAATTCTACGCAGTGCAAATTTAAAGTGTATGATTTTAAAATGAAAATTCACGTTCTTTATATGGCGTCACAGTCCATGTAGAACCATGCATTAAACGTTCAAAATAAATGAACTGTTATAAAAAAATTCAAATTTGCTCAATCTCATTTTAAGATTTAGCAACTATAATGTTATTTAAAATATATATTGAGGATTTCTAAATTGTTTTCTCAACGTACATATAAACATAATTTAATTAATATTAATCTAAATATAACCGAAAACGTTTCCGGTTAGTTTTTATTCTGAATTAATTATATAAACACATAAAAACTTTATTTTACGTAAGTAAGGTGTCACACAGAATATACACATAAAACAAATAAACCACTGACATGTTTCGGTTTCATTAGAGATCAAAACTTTTATCATAAGAATACAACATCAATCAGAACATGAATGAATTAATTAGTTTTTTCAATCCGAAATATCGGATTTTAGTATGCTATCAATTTTCAATTAAGCATTTTCAGCAGCATAATTGAATTTATACATGTAATAATAACAAAATAATATTAATTTTAATACTAGTGTTGCTGCTGTTAACTAATCATGTTTTTCCGGTAAAACATGTTTATTTAACATTAAAACGTTTACTTGAGAATGGATAGCACCAGGAAAACTTAAATTAGGGGTTGAAATAAATAATTAATCTATATTAATGAAAAAAAGTTTTGAACTATGTGTGTGTGTGTGTGTCGGCGATGGTTAACAAAATATAGCGCACCCAGAACTAGAATACAGCGTTGACATTTTTTGAGTTAACAAGGTGGCACACGTTGAAATTTTATGAAGAAGGTTGTCTTATTAAAAACTTTATAACAGTGCTTACAATGTATCCAAGCAACCATATGTCTAATTATAATAGTTTTCGTTGAATACATACTTCTGTTCAAGACTTGTATTCACCCTGTATATATATATATATATATATATATATATATATATATATGATTAAAATAATAATAATAATAATAATCTAGCAAATAAATAACGCGCATTCTTTTAAAGTACTTTAAAACACATTTTCCGTTTATTGTCATATTTCTTTTAACAAGCCGTTAAAATAATGATTTATTTTCCAAATAATACACAGCACAGAGACGTTCCTTGGGGAAAAATAAACTTGCCTGTGAGGGAAATTTAAAAATAATCCAATAAAATAAGTGTAACACTTTTATTCGCATGAAAATAAAGAGTTTGGGCACCGTTACGGTTTTGTTCGACATATTTTTATTCCAGCATTCAATTTATAAGCTCAATATATCTAAAAGTACTCAGTTGTAGAGATTTGGCGAGATTTATAAATAATGAAAGAAGTTTTGTTTGTTCCTACAAACACACAATACACTCCTATATAAATGATTTTTGATTAGTTTAAGATTGCATAACATAAATGAGAAAATATCAGTGATTAAAACAGATACTAGAATAATAAAAACGAAAAAAAGTGTGGGGGGAGGGGGGGGGGGTAAGTGTGATCGAAGATCGCACAAGTGGTTTCATTTAATATTTCTTTGAAAACACTTTATCCTTTAATTAATAAATCTAAATCATTAATTTATAATTATCTTTATCATTTACAACATACTTTATCAATAAGATCATAGATGGCAACACCATTAGATTTAAAAATAAAATGTAAACAAAAGGAAGCTATTTTTTAAATTAAATTAAAAATATTCAAGAACTGTTTTTCAGACAATTGTAACAGCATATGATTGCATATCTAAACAGCATATTTAATTATATAATTTAATTTTAGCTAACAAAAAACATGGGACTATGGAAAAAAAGAAAGTTCTTTTATCCATCGGAGAACAAAATGTAAAAATCGAAATTTTCAACTTCGGTCATCGAGAATAGAACCAGGAACCTTTATGTTAGGAGGAAAATGCACTACCACAGAACCATCTAGCCTTCGCGAAAAAGACTGTAATTAAGGTTTTGTTAAGATCTAAGAAAATTGAAGAAATGGATGGATGTCATTATATTAATTCAGTTAATTAAAATAATATAATACTTTTTTTAATTTTATTATTCGTCGTGTGACAGGAGGTATTCAGCTATAAGTATGAAAAATTTCTAGTCTCTAACTTATACAGTTTCCGAGTACAAATTCCGTGACAGACAGACAGAAGAGTGAGACGAATAGTGTTTCGTCCGGTGAAAGAAACCCCAAAAAATTAACAAATAATACTGCTAAGTAATTTCTTGAAATATTTAGATGCATATTTAGATAAAATATCGAACTTAGATTATAATTATTACCCATTTTACACATTGTCCCTTTCAAGAAAAAGGAATTGAGTTTAAAAATATTATTAAACACATTGTGCACAAAAGTATAAAATGAAAAATAGGAAAATAATGATAATATGTCCCTGAAAAATTATATTTTTGTTCATCTTAGTAAATTTCCGAAATGAACAAGGTGCACCCTCATAAGTAAAACAAGAGGTTTTCTAAATTTAATGTATAATCATCTGCAATAGTAACACGATATGAATGTTTTTAAAAAGTACATGATTGCTGATTGTTGTAAATGAGAAAGCGATGCATGTAAAAGGAGAAGCATTATATACGACTGTCAATCGTTGTGAATAAGAAAGCCATACTCAATTATATATATATATATATTAAAAAAATTAATACATACCTTTATGCACTTTTCCAAAGCACCCTTCACCAATCTCTTCTTGAAGAACGACTTTGTCATTTGGTATTTCCATGTCCTTAAACGCTCGCAGTAAAGGACTATCTGGTGAAGTAGTGTAGTAATTGGGATTTGAAACGTATTGCTGCATGCATTTGCTCAGAGATATAGCTGCTGCACTTCTACCTCTTCCGGGGAGCCACCAAAATAAACCACCATTTTTCTTTTTCCGGTAGCAAAGAACAAATAGACTGGCGAAGCTGAGGACAATTAATGCCAACAGGCAACCTAAAAGAATACTTGGTGGACCATCGTAATTTCCTGCTGGTGCAGAATGAACTGAAGCATTGGTTGGCTGTGTGTGATTCTGAAAAACAAAAACAAAAAATCAATTTTTGTTTTAAGGGTCCATTTCACGCACTTGAAAACACCCGCTCGCTAATGTTAATCCTATGGAGCATTATTTTCTCATATCTCGTTCGAATTTCAATATTTTTAAACGATTTTTTTGCATTGGATAGTAGAGATCAATCTCTATTTCCGCCGAGATTGATTTTCGATTTTCGATTTTCTTTGCAGATTTTTTTTTACAAAGATACTTTCACTTTCGAAACCGGTTCCGAAAGTGAAAGTATCTTCGTAAAAAAAATCTGGAAAGAAAATTGAAAAAGTAATCAACGGCGGAAATAGAGATTGATCTCTGCTATCCAATGCAAAAAAAAATCGTTTAAAACTATTGAAATAGCGAACGAGATATTAGAAAAATAATGCTCCACAGGATTAACATTAGCGAGCGGATGTTTTCAAGTGCGTGAAGAGGACACTTAAGTGTTTTATCTTAAAAGAAAACTTCTGTGAAAAATCGTTGAATTTTCTAATAATTATTTGTGTTAACTATTTAACAGTCTTATTTTAGGGCTGTTTTAGAGACTAGAAGAGTTATATTTTTATTTAAAAAATTTTAATTTTATGACGCTTTCTATACTCGGAAGTGTGATTTTTATAACGGCCATTCTGAGCTAATGATAAAGTTTGTGTCTTTGTCTATAACAAATGTGAATAAAACAAGTCAAACATGAATGTTTAAATTTTTTGTCAACATTTCCTATCAATCACTATGTTGTTCACTAAATTAAATATTAAAATAATTAAATTTTATTATTTAAAAAAATTAATATTTGTAAATGTTATTACCATGGCTTGTCCCAGACATCAACTTTATTATATTTTTAGGAGATGAAAAAAACAATGATTTTCTATGTATATTTCATTTCTTATTTTATATATTTGGCACTTTAGAGAAAAAAAAACAATTTTATAAATTATACTTATTTAAAGTTTGACCCTAACGTGGTTCTCATTCCATGGTATATAATCAGTAATTTTTAATTCACCTCTCCTCTAGATGGTGTTTAAATATGATAACGTTGTTAAATGGTGCAGTTCTTCATGTTCTTATGAGCAGTAAGTTCTATATTTGTTTAACTATATAAGTACTACTACATTTTGCTCCAAAAATTTAGTCAATGTATTTACTATATGTCATTACCAAGTTTATTACTGCTGAAATACATTTTCAATAATTTAGCTTTGCTGAATGAATTAAATAACAATAATGAAAAATCACGCATCAGGCATAGATTCTGAAACACGTTCCAACATTAGTAGAAAATTATTAAGAATTTTAATTTTTTCATACCATGAAATGAGATATCTCAATAAGCAAATTAAAAATAAACACATAACTCAGTTAAAATCCGTTCTCAACAACTTATGTCCATATCCGGTAATGTGTACGAGTCCTTTCGTGTAGTCCTGTATGATATCTATACAATTTATACATACCACCTAATACACTCATAATTAGATATGTTTAAAAATGCATACCCCAGTAGAAAATTCTTTTCCAGCAATTATCGATCTCACAAGAAGAGGACCAATTTTGGAAATCACAGATTTTGATTATTACTTACCCATCATACATAGTATAGGGTAAGTTTTGTAATCGTTTTAAAAATCGAAAAAAAATTTTTGACGGATTTACACGTTTCAGACACTGGAGATTCCGAAAAACATATTTTTAGAAGAAAATGTTTGCCGTCCGTCTGTGTGTGTGTCTGTAGGGGAGATTTAACATCCAAAAATGAGACGACTGGAGCATAAAATGACACTTTACTTTTGTAACAAATAATATTTTGTTTAAATATTTTGTTCTATTGGATTTCCGACATATGTACCAAACAAAGGGATTATTTTGTGGACCTCCATGCAGTGAACTATTAAAGATGCAGGCTTTAGCTTGATACTACATAAGAAATATATGGTAAAGTATAAGTTAAATTGCATTGAGAGATTTGTACTCTTTTTTGTTCTTAAAATACATTTTTTAAAATATATTTAACAAACAAAATATGAATTTTTACCACAAGGTAATAAATCAGTCTAGAAGTCTCAAAATATAGATGCTACAATCCTGCTAATGCAAATTTAGTTAGAGCTTACTATTATGTAAAACATTCATAATGGTAAAAATATTCTCCAAACGGTTTGTCGCAAAGAGCTTAGAATATATCAAAAAGTAGTATTTTGAGAAAAATGATGTTAACTATTAAACAATTTGACGTTTACAAATTACAGATTGTAGATTGCAGATTTCTACATATTATATTTAATTACAAGTTTATAGCTTCCCAGAACATATTTTATCTCCATGTTTTACAGTCTTCTTTGCACGTCCGGCTTCTGTTATTGCTGCTCAAAAATCGTAATTTTTTCACTCCTCCCTATCCTTAAGCCAATAAAGCAGGCACGTATTCCAAGTAAAAAGTAATTTAAACTCACTTTTAGTGCAAGCATGCATTTTTACGTACGTATACCAGGTAAAGTAATGATGAAAAAGAATGATAAATATATACGAAATCAATGAGTTTATTGTATTGTGGTTTGTGTAGCTAAAAAAATTAAATATTTTGTTTGGCGGGAAAATGTGCACGCAATCGTACAAGAGAAAGGACGATGAAAGCAGCTGCTCTCGGTATTTGCGAAGAAACTGGCAGAGCGTAAGGATTTTTTCCAATCGAAAGATGGCACAGTTCATGCTTCAGCTATACGAAATAAAATCAATCACGGGTGTTCAACGTCATTTTGGAACAAAACATGGTACAGCTGCCCCTACAATAAACATTTTATTCCACTCGGACCAACAAGTTAGGGTGTCTGGAAATGCTGAATGACAGTGAGAAAAATCTCCGTAACTACAGATTACCCAAGCGTGCACGGATGAGTTTCCCAAAAATCCGATTAAAACCATTCGTGCGGCGACAAAACAGCTGCATATTCCAAAGTCTTACGAATCATGAGGTCGTACGAAGTCAATTAGGACGATGGCATTACAAACTTCCTGCTCATCAGCCGTATGATCCTGTCCATCTGAAAAGTTTGCTGGGCTATACTGGAATTTTCTGTTAATGATGCCGAGAACTTGTTGATTATAGATTTCTCGGAACCGATCCCATTTCAAGCGTCTGTTCATGTGACCAGGCACAGTTGCAGAGTTTGAAGAGATAAAAATTCGCATGCCGTCATTGAGTATTATCACGTTAGACCGAAGATGAATGTTTGGTGGTATCTTATGAAGACTGGCGTAATTGGACCATTCTCTTTAACAGAACGTACGGTGAACTCAACAATCTACCTAGAAATGCTAGAAAGTTGCCTTTTCCACAAGTGCCACCAAGAACCATTTTTCAATAGGACGTTATAGGATAATTATCTTCTAAACCCCAGCAGGATCGTACGATAATTCCAAGATGGCACATTGCCGAATTACAGTTACGGTAGGACTAGTTACACTAATAATGCATTCAAACGTGTAGAATGTGATAAAATATCACCTAGACTTAGACTGAGCTACAAATGGCGCTCACATAAAGGTGCACTAAATCATTTTGGGTAATTCTTTCTTGCTATGTAAACCACATATCAATAAACAGATAGATTTCGGATATGCCTTTTTTTTCATTTCATTCCTGGACATCCTATATGAAATTTCATAACTTCTTTAGACTAAGAAGATATTCATTTTTTTTACTAATATTATTTCTTACTAATTGACAATTTTACCTACATTAGAAAAACAGACATAAACAAAGGGAATGCTTTAATACTGCTTTAATACTGCTATACATGCAATAGAAATATTTGCTTCGAAAAATCTTTATTTTTATATTTGTTTAATCAGATACATTTTTCGAACATGCAAAAACTTGTACGTTTCATAGTAATTATTAAAATGATTTTTCTCATATTATTTAGATGTAACACACTTACTGTGTCAGACACATTTGTTGGCAAGAACTTTGAAGGAGACAGCATTCCAAGCAGTTGGTGGGGACCAAACGACCCTTCAGTCGGTGCTATCTGCATATCTGTAATACTGCTGACAGTAGAACTTGGCAAAGAAACATCTATTTGAAACAGACAATAGAAATATTAGTATCATTATTTAAAATAACAAACGTGACAAACAAGTATACATTTCACAAGGAAGACATTAATAAAAAAAGTAATTCACGTTTGCCTCATCCATATGGGCACACGGTTTCAGTTAAACGCTTGTAGTTGCATGTCAGCCTTACATTTTTTTATTCCTTATCTTTTTAATTATAATTAGAAATGAGAAATGAGAAATTTGTTTCTATCATGAAGAAAAGCTGTTGATAATGCCCAAATTTCTTAATCGATACATTTCTGGAACTACCTTATGAGAATTTCTTTAATGCTTACAATGATTCTGAATGAAATTTGAATAAACTTTATGAAAATTTTGCATGTGTTTTAAAGTTTATTTTGATTGAATAAATAAAAGTCCTTTAAAAGCTCCATTTTATGTAATTACAACATGATTTAAGAATATCAGGGGAGATAAAATATTAGGAAATGTGGTATGGTTTCAAAATTCCTTTAAAATATTGCAATGCATTAACTTTCACAACTATTATCATTTGTATCTAACTCTCTAATTTCTAATGAGAGAATCATGAAAGAGGAAACAGAACCCCCGGGAAGAAACATACTTCAAAAATTGTCGTATGTTTCTGATAATTGCAATTCATTATTGTGAGGTTTACTTAAACTTAATAACGACCTTTTATCTTTTATACTTCTGTAAATAGTGTTTACCCCTTTCAAAAGCAGGGTATATTATATATACCTACCACTTGATTTTAATTCTCAGCCCCAATTGACATTCAGAAATTTTTATTAATTTTTTTCTTTTATATGGTACATGTAGAAAAGCGAACATATTTATTTTTAAATCAATTCGATCGTAAATTATGACGATATGAAAAAAATTAATCATTTTAGAAATTGTTTTCGTTTGCCCTTGAAAGGGTTAACAGGGCAAATTATGTTGAAAATGAACCATATCGACCAAATATTCTGTATTTTTCCGTGTATGTTGCGCGTCATTTAACCATTTATGTAACAAATTATGAAGTAATAAATATGTCGCCTTCCAAAGTCTTTTTTATTAGTAGATATCTGCAATCATTATACATACTTTGGAATTTTTTCATTTATCAAAATGTAATTAACCAAATCAATATTTACAAGGATTTTGTAGGCTATTTTCAACTGTACCAAAATCATTTCTTCAGGATATTGTTTTAGCATTTTATACAATTAGGAAATGTAGAAAAATAAAGACCTTACATATAAACATATAAATTTTTCAGAACTGACACTTTCAAATGAATGTCTTTCAACATAAAAAAAAAAAAAACTGAGCAGTTACAATTGGAAAAAAAATATCCATTAAAAAATATTTTTTCTTTTGTACAGCGTATCTTCTTCTTTTAGAAGAAGATAAAGTAAAGTGTCTAGAACTCGTTCTAACTTGCATTACTGACAATAGGCTTGTTAAATGAATTTTATAAGAAGTTTCTTTTAATTTTTTCAAGGGCAGTGGTACGTTTATGAAACCACTTAATTTTAATTCCCAAATGCCACAATGCCACCAAGAATTTTGGTATAAAATTTTCCGTTTATTATGTATGTGAATTATAGCATTTTCATATTTCCAAATAAATTTGTTCCTAAATTCCGGTGTCATTCATTTATTTCAACATTTTACCAATGGAAGTACTTTGCCCCTGAAAGGGTAAATGGTACTTTAAAGCACCGTCTGTGCATAAAGGCTTAAGATGCGTATCCTGATTTTTCATATCTTATTTGACAAAAACATTTTAGAGACAAAATAGAAAAAAATTACTTCAAACTGATTTTACTCTACTAAAATCTAATAGTTGATGCTAAAATTGCACAATATTTACATTCTATTGCTTCATGGTTTTGTAAATTCAAATACAAAATTGCCACCTGAAGATTTTATTTAATGACCAATGGTCATATATAGAGACGCCATTCAAATAACGAATACTCATATATAACTTGCACCTCGATTTTAAAGTAAATTTTGAAGGGAGATAATGCGCGACAAACACGAAAAAATATGGTATTGTAAAAAAAAAAAAAAAAAAAAAAAAAGAAAAGCTATCAAAAAGGGTAAAACAAAGCTCAATTCTCTAATTTGCATAATTTAAGTTGAACATAATATATATTTTGTAGATACAGATACAGAAACGGTCTTACTACTTCACTCCTATCAAGCCTGAATTATTAAATACTTACTGACTATGAGAAATGAAAAATGAAATGCATTGTAATGACTAATTTCTTTTTATCGTTGACACCAGACACTAATTGCATTGTAACTTTTAAGTCCAGTACATTTGCTTATTCTCACAAAAAAAGCGCACACAAACTGCCATCCAGAACGCCTGAAGAATCAACGCTATGTTAAACGTCTAAGCAGAGTTGGGCAAATTTGTAATTGCAATTAACTGCAATGTAATTACAATTTAATTGTATGTAATTAAATATAGGTACAATTACATGCCGTAAAAAATTCTTGCAGCACTGTAGCCGGATTTGCCCCCTATCCCATTATCAGGCGAAATCTGAAGAATCAACGCTATGTTAAACGTCTAAGCAGAGTTGGGCAAATTTGTAATTGCAATTAACAGCAATGTAATTACAATTTAATTCTATGTAATTAAATATAGGTACAATTACATGCCGTAAAAAATACTTGCGACACTGTAGCCGGAACCGCCCTCTATCCCATTATCTGGCAAAATTTATGTGCTTGAATGTGTGTAGCTATAATGAGTTACATGTAATTAAAAATATAATTACATTGCAGATAATTGCAATTAGATAGTTTCCCAACTATGCTTCTGAGCATGCGTTAGTCTCACACAGTTTATCATCGAGAAATAACAAACGACTAATGTTTGATATAAATTTTATAAGTAAGTTATTCGTCAGTTTCTTTTTCTCTCTCTGTCGCTGATGTGTATGTCACTTTGCTTCTTATTGTAATTTTACTTTACAGTACTTCTTTACACGACGGAATTTTTCTTTTGCAACAGAAATATTTTAAAATATTTTTTAGGAATACCAATTAGCAAAATCATGAGAATTATAAATGTTTAATGAACACACAGTTAAGTTTACTATTCATAACTGAGACATATCTAGTTATTTTCAAGTACTTCATGTACTCAGAAGAGCTCCATACCAAAATTACTTTACTTTGCTCTTATTTTTTTAAATATAAAATAACTCTTCTCAAAAGTTATTCCGCATGTGCTAATTTTTGCACTTCTAAAATTTGGCAAGATTTCTGAAAAAACCCTAGATACAGAGTTTAATAATGTGAAAATACTAGCGAACTATGTTTAAAGAGTGTATGCTTTCTATCACGCAGCAGTCGAAATATGTAGCAAGAAACTTACAAAAATATGCAACTATGTATTGAAAAAATATGGTTCTAAAGTTAAAACACATAATAAAAACAGCGACGAACTGAGAAAAAAACATGGAATTTAAAATATTTTCATTACACTGAAGATGTTCGCGTACAAGGTGTTTTTAGTGATAATTTATTAATTTTTATTGTGAATAAGCAAACGTTACTTGCTAAATATCATTTAATATTTTGCATTTCTGTCACTAAGGCAGTTTTTAGTACGTAAAACTAGGTGCAGGAAATACTCATGAATATTCTTAAGTAATTTTGACTTATATGCATTTTTAAATCGTTAAAAATACTAAAAAAAAAAAACAGGTTCAAATGCTCATTTTTTAGCACATTTGTTTTTTAACAATGTTGGAGATAACATCAAGTAATTCGAAATAATTGAAATTAATTTAATATCTAAATTGATACATGGGTTATTCTGAGATAAAGGAAAATTTTGGCTTCAAAAAAAAAGATTTTTTTTGGAAAATTTATTTTTAAACCCCTATATTTTGTGCTAATAAAATGTTTGCATATCTTACATTATGAGAAAAATATTAGCAGAAATCGTGTGCCTTATTTATGCCTTTAAAACTAGAATCGCGGGAAATCTTATTCAGATTTTTTTTAATGTTTTACACCAGAATTTTTATTAAAAACTATTTAAATTATTTATTTAACTTTTTAGGTGCGTTCGTAATTATGTAAATACGTAACACCTACAGTCGTTGTCTGGTTCGTCCGTCCGTCCGTCTGTCCGCATATAACAGCGCAAAAACTACCCAATCGAATGGTTTGAAATTTAATATACATAATCGTTGCAGAATTTTGTCGATTCATTTCGAATTTTATGAAATTCGAATCAAACCATAAAAAGATATTAATAAACGTTTTTTTCATTCTATTAACTCTTATCATACGTAATTAATTCAATGATATCTCATGATAGCTATTGATTCTACGATGGTGGTTACGTCATATTTAAGATGGAATCATTTTATTTCCGTATTACTGAATTTAAAGACCGGATTTGTATACTAAAATTGTTTAATTATAGCAATCATATAATCTACCGACTGTTTTTTAGATAGATGATTCCGGAAAAATAGATATTAAATGTAAAAAGAGTCAAAATGTGCATTTCAAGTTATTGGAATTTTCTGTAAATGTCCACAAAAGATAAAAAGTTGCCAACTTAGAATGTACTTATTTTATTACGGAAATTAATCATATCATAATAACAGACGATATAATTCATTTCGCTGAAATGATAACGATGATTTTTTTACATTGTCTTGTCTTGTATATTTGCGCATAGTATAATTTTAATGCAACAGTATTGGAATTAATTGTTTGTAAAAGTGTACTGAAACTTACTTTCGTAGAATAAAATTAATATCTATAATATGAAAATCTGCACTTAAAATAAAATTTGTATTCATGCATTTTTGCATAAAACTGCAACAGTTATTGCATCAAGATCTGAATATTTATAAAACTATTTACGTGTACGTACGCACCTCATTTGTCACGTTTAACGTATAATTCCAAACTTTTCGTTTTTTCGAGGCGTTTTCTTTCCATTTTTTGATTCCAATGAAATTTTTCATTAGTGGTCATTCTTTACTCCTTGCGCATTTTGAATATAACAAATAACGGCTAAATTTGCTGATAAACTCTCAGGGAGAGAGAAAAGAGACTCCATTGATATTATCTTAAATTAGTTAAATATAATTTAGAATATCTAAAAAATCTTCAAATTTGGCACTTTTATGGTCTGTTGGTCATTACCATGTTTTCATAAAGACATGGTAATGGCATTTTTAGTATTAAGTTCAATTTAGGCTTAATATAGTGATTAAAGGTTTATATTATATTTACTTTGAAAGTAGTCCAAGAGATCTTTATAATTATATCAATAAAGTTATTAAATTCTATTGTTATATTTTAGTAATATGAAACATGTTGATGACGCATAAAAAACCACATTGTTCCCAATTTTAGAATAAAAGTATCAAAATAAAACAGTACTGTCTATGTCTACAAAAGAAGACACCCACTGCATCGAAGGACATGTGTTACCCTGCAATATAGCAACATAAACAGTATTTTAGCACCATCTAGTAATGAGATTGGAAAGCAAAAACTTTGTGCCATGGTAATGACAACTAACTCCAGGGAGAAAGTTTAATTAAAGATAATTAAAATATTTTTTGTATTAAAGCTAAAATGCTAATTATATTATAAGAAGAGAGATAAAAACTTTATTATACTGGGGAAGGAGGGGGGATTTTAATTCAGGGAGGGGGGAAATCAGTTTTTTTAAGTAGGTCAAGTGGGGTGTCGTTTACTATGTATTTTTTAATTCTGAATCGAACCACACCATCCGCAAGTCGATACAATGATTCGTCACAACGTTACACAAGGTTTTATAAATACAAAGTCGACGATTTAATTTCAATGCAGTTAATACAGGTTTTTACAGAAACAACTGATGGGCTTTCACGAAAATTTGGGAACAACTTTGTTGGCACTAGAAATGAAGACCCGATGAGTCTCCAAAAATTAAAGTTGTTTTACCGTATTTTGGGAAGTAGAAGGGGGCATTTTAATTCAATTTAATTTTGAACTATGTATTTCTAAAACCTGACGTAACTTTGTAACGATTCATCGTATCGACTTGCAGATGATGTGGTTCGATTCAGAATTTAAAAAATACATAGCAAATGTTACCCTACTTGACAAATTTAAAATAGGTTGAATTCTCACCACACCTGAATTAAAATGCCCCTCTTTCCCCCCCCCCAAAAAAAAAAAACAAACACCGGAAAGCAACTTTATTTTGGGGAACTCACCGGATCTTCTTTTCTAGTGCCAAAACAAAGCTGTTCCCAAATTTTCGTGAATGGCCATCAGTTGTTTCTGTAAAAACCTATATTCACTGCACGGAGGTAAAATCGTCGACTTTGCATTTGTAAAACCTGGTGTCACTTTGCAATGAATCATTGCATCAACTTGCGGATGGTATCGTTCGATTCAGAATTAAACAATACATAACTAACGATACCCTACTTGAAAAGAAAAAAATGATTCCCTCCTCCCTGAGTCTTTCCTGAGTCGTTCCCTCTAGTAGTCTTTCCCTTATGAAACAGGGTAAAACAACTTTATTTTTTAGGGACTTGTCGGATCTCCAATTCTAGTGCCAAAACGAAGTTCTTGCCAAATTTTGGGGACTGGCCACCAGATGTTTAAAAAAAACGTATTTTACCTGTACTATTACAGTATTTACAATTTAGGTTAAACAGAAATTACAAAAATTACATTTTGCAGATTACGTGATTTTTGATGCAAACCTTTAATTGACATTAGTATAAGATCCCGTTTCTAATTTCGTAGCTGGTGAAATGAAAATGGCGTCACTTTTACAAAATTATAAAATAATAGTTTACCATTTTGAATTTAAATAAATGCTTTACAACAACAACAAAAAAAATATATCATTTTTTCCCTATAAACAATTCTACTTCTTGTGCCTTTGTGAAACTCTTTTACCGTCATCTTTAAAAATAATAATTAATGTAAAATAGTATGTGATATTTCTTTAAGTTCAATTCTCGTGAATAGATGTCAATAATCGTCCACCTAAATGCAAGGAGTTTAACTCTCATTCATTGGTTGAATGTAAAGCTGAAAAAAAAAATCTATGAAGTAATGATTTCTAAATGTCGACAGACGAGTTTTGTTTCATTAGAATAAATTGATTCATAAAGCTTGAATATGCGAATATATTTTGTTTCTACGTTTTTTTTTTTTTTTTTTTTTTTTTTTTTTTTTTTTTTGGAATATTTAATTTAATCAAGATATTTTTTCATGATCTATTTAAATTGAAAACAATATCTTTCTCCGATTTTAATATATATATGGTCAAATAAATAATTTAACAATCTATATCGTTTTCTTTTTCTCTCTTTTATGCAAAAAATGAAGTAAAATTAGTTACATCATTACAGAAATGACATTAAAAATTAATTAAAAATTAATATCTTGGAAATTAATTTAAATCTTAAAATTCTGAGACTTTATATGACATTCCCGCATCCATGCGAATTACTGATGTTAGTTTCATCGCACAATGTTCCTTATTCTAGAAGTAGTAGCTGTGAAATAGAAAGGGACAGGTTTATTTTAAAGTAACATTCCCATTCACTGTACTCTCTAATATGCTTGAACGAACGTTGTTTATGATCAGAAAATAAATTCCAATACTAAACAATACAATTTCCTTTAATCCCCAACTGCATTAAAGATATGTTGCTTTCGAAACATTTCTATTAGTTTACAGGGAAAACAGTGAGCATTAAAATTTAATTAAGTATGATAGTTAAAAATGATTTTAAATTTGACTATTCTTAAGTTAAATAAAATGTTGAAAGAATTGTATGTTGGGGACATTTTTATTGTGATCTTAATTGATACAAATTTGGAAGGACGTTATGCGATTTTGTCGTGTGCTTACAGTTATTCTTAATGAATCAGTTTGCGAAAAGGTGGGGGTGGCACTTAGTATTGTTTCCATTCAGTAAATAAAATTACTTTAAAAGCTTTATTGTATTTTAACTAAAACATGCTTTGTCAATGCAAGTGGGAGTAAAGATTTAAAGAATTTCCTACAGGGTTTGAAAATTCCTTTAAATTATTGCAATGTATTAAGTTTCGCCACTTTTATCATTAATATGTGTCTCTAATAAGCATAGATCGAATACTTTGTGCGAATTTTAATGCATAAACCAATGTATCTCTCATTTCTAATTGAGAAAATCGTGAAAGAAGGAACAGAACCCCCTGGAAGAAAGGTATCTAACATACTGGCGAATGTTGCTGATATCTGCAACTTATTATTATAAGGCGTACTTAAATTTTAATGAATATCTTTTTTTTTCTTTAGCACTTCGGTAATGAATGTTTTAGGGAACAAGAAATATGTAAAATAAACACAATTAACCAACTTTATTTCGCTAAAATACAGGGTAAGTCAAAATGAATATAGCGATTAGAAACGGCTATAACTATTTAATGGAAAAGAATTTATTGATAAGATTAGCACAGAATGTAGACAGAACTTCAAAATTTTGTATACATACGTCATAGATGTTTTATGTAACTTCCCTTAGTCACACGGACAACATCTAGGCGGTAGTCCATTTCACGCCATACATTCTAAAGCATTTGTTCAGTCACCGACGCAAGCGCATTACAAATGCGTACTTTGAGTTCTTCAATTGTTTTGGGTATGGGAGGCACATACATCTTTCACATAACCCCATAATCGGTCGAAGTGGAGATGCCGACGACGTCTTCTTCTCTTGGCAACCGAGATCTCCGGATTTGACACCCTGCGATTTTTTTCTATGGGGTTATGTGAAAGACGTGCCTCCCCTGCCCAAAACAGTTAAAGAACTCAGAGTACGCATTTGTAATGCACTTGCGTCGATGACGGAACAAATGCTTCAGAATGTATGGCGTGAAATGGACTACCGCCTAGATGTTGTCCATGTGACCAAGGGAAGTCACATAGAACATCTATGACGCATGTATACAAAATTATGAAGTTCCGTCTACATTCTGTGTTAATCTTATCGACAAATTCTTTTCCATGAAATAGTTATAGCCGTTTGCATTGGTTTATTCATTTTGACTTACCCTGTATAATGCAAACAAATGAAATACATGATAGAAATTAAATAAACCCTTTTATTGTAGCACGATTTTTCAATAAAAGGTGTAACGCAATGCACATTATAATTATAAGAAATCCTATAATGACTGCATTATTAAATCCTAAAGCCTTTAAAATGAAAAAAAAATGTTCAATAATACTGTAATAGTTTTATAAGAACATTATATTAAAAATATGTTCTTAAAGAATTATTACAGGATTATTTTTAATGTTCTTTTATTAATCATAATATACTTCTTTTTAGAGAAAAATAACGCTTCCATTTTTCCCCTATATCTGATAAAGTTGATTTTTTTTTTTTTTTTTTTTTTTGCTTTCAGTCTTTTAATCTTCATAATTTGTACGTAATAATAAAATCAATTTGCAAAAGAGGAAAATGATTAAAATGTGCTGTCTAGACGACATTTCAACAATGTTCATTAATGTTGTGAAGTATAACATCGTGAATCATTCTCAAAATTCTAATGGACTTGGAAAATAGGAAGAATAATCAAATATGCTAATTTGTTATTCCAAAAATAAACAATTATATTTTGTAAACTAGTTACAAGAACTAAAATATCGTTCTTCTTAACATTAAAAAAATCTTTTTCATGATTCAACATTGTAGATGACTTAACGTTTCATAGAAAAAAATGAAGTATCTAACAGCCAATCAGAATTAGTTCTATGCAGTTTCAAAATGCTGCTTAAGAACACAAGTTTATCCGCGTGCATGTCTAATGGTAAGAATGCTGTATACAAGTTTGGAGATATCAGGTTTGAATTACGGTTCAGGGTCGGGGGTTCACCGTGTTCCTCATGCCACTTTGGACAGAAGTACCGGCATGATTAGAATTGTTTGTAAAGGAAAAGTACTACGTATACACGTAGCCTGTTCATGATTCAAAATTTATCAATTTATACTTCAACATTTTACTAATACTTGGTTCAACATTTTATCAGTTAATGTTTCAATATTGTATCACAACCTTGCATGGTTCATGCAAAGTGCCAAATTATGGTAAAACTTTTCACCATCTTTATATTTCAGCTGTTACAATATTTGTTTTGACCTAGCACGAAACTTTTAACTGAGTAGGCAAGTATTACAACAATATTCATAAAAAATCATATATATTATTTCTCCTGTCAACATCCCTTTTTTTCTGAAAATACAAAACGCAGAACGACGAATGAGATAGCATATGAAAGGATTTTGAAAACGCTTCTGACATAGCACACTTAACATTTCGTTAAAACATGTTTTCGATTAAAAATTGCTGATAATTAAAAATTAAATCGGCATTGTTTTCCTAAATGAAATGAAAGGTTTTCCTCAAAACATTGTTGCCAACAAAATAAAATACCACATTATATGATGCTCAGCAATTATTATAAAAAACACCGCACGGGTTTATTTTATATTTATGATTAAAAAACGAAATTTAAATTGAAATGTTTAGATTTATATTTCTATGTTCCATGTTTTTCCCGAAGCCGATAACGTCATCCTCTAATGCAGTTAAAATACGATTGTTATTTTTTTTTCCTCACGCGTGCCTTTAGCAATCTTGGATCAGTTTTTACTCTAACTTTGATGGAATAAATTAGATGATATTCTGGATTGACTAACAACTAAATGTTGTTTACAGAAATTTTTATCCTTGCTTTTTCTTTAGAAATTTAAACCTGCATCTAATAACTATTACATATTGATAAAAAATGGTACTTCTCTATTATCCCGTCGACCACTTTTCATAACAAAAAACTATCGCCAAATAAACGGGAGAACGTTGCCATTGGAATATCAAAATAAATAAATAAATAAAATATAAGAATTTAAGGACACGATTGTTATTTTAATTTATGAAATAACTAATAAATCAGTAAAACATAATGAAAAATAGATGCAAATGTCGAATTAAAAACCACTTGATGATTTAACAAACACGTATAATGCTTCTGACATCAAGTAAATGGGACTCCATTTTTGGCGTTTAATCTTTCAATTTGGCGATAGTTTTTTGTTATGAAAAGTGGTCGACAGCATAATAGAGAAGTACCTAAAAAATATTAGATTTCAGTGCGAAATCCTCGCACGGGCCGTCTGGTTAATTTATAATTGAATTATAATATGAATGGTGCAGTTGCAAAAGTCACATTATCCACGTTTTTAAGGTTTTGAGTTATTCATATCACCGTGTTCGTCTTTTTAAGGCGAATGGGACTGTAATAGTGATTTGGACCCTAAAAATATATTAAGGTTGAAAAAAAAATGCTGAAAATCTCGTTTTGATGCATAACTCACATTATCCAACAACTGTTTTGCAGCAAAGCTCACACTCTCCAATTCAACCAATCAGGGAGGTACAGAAGTAAGAAGTAGTGTAAAACGTTCCACTAGTTTAATGACAGTGAAGAAGTTGAGCCATGTCTAATAGTAAAATTTTTGCACAAATTATTTTTAATAAATGTTTTTTTTTTCAATTTTTGTTGTTTATTACCCTCCAAAATAACATAATAAAAACTAATTTTCAAATTTGTCTTTTTTTTCTTTTTTTTTGTGGGGGGGGGGGGTTGTTTTAAATCCATAACTATTTTGGTTTATAACTAACATTACCCATAAGAGTTTGCTGCAAAACTCACATTTTCCATATTTAAATTTAAATTCTAGCGTTACCACAATTATTACAGATTTAGGACTATGTGCAACTAGTTGTTATGGCAGCAAATATATCACACAAAACAAATTGTGCCACTACATCATGTTTATTATTAATAAACAGTTTTTGGTATTTTTCTAAAAACTAGGTTATGTGGAGAGTGTGAATTGTGCATCTACACTCTTCATATTTTGAATATTAATTCAAGTTAACAAAAAATGTGTGAATGAAAAATTGTTAAATAAAGCAAGGAAATACAAGGGTCAACAACAAAGTCTGAAAATAAAATTCGAGCCATGTGTTCATCAACTGACGCAATGATTTCATATACTGATCAGATAATGATTTAAAAGATTGAAACACAAAAAAAATGTGTTTTTTTCAGTCAGTAGAAATCAAAAAAAGTTCAGACATTAAAATATTTTTTATTAAAATCAATACATTATCTTTTTTAATGCAGTTTATTTTTTTAGTTGAACACAATTCAAATTTTAAAATCTGTTAAAAAAAATATTTATTCTATTTATTTTAACAAAAATAATACATTCTATAATAGGTCATAAACCATTTAATTATACGAAACCGAATTTTAAGCTTAAAGACAACGTATTATTGTTTAAATATTCAAAATATTTTACCTTTAAATATTTCTTCATATTTTCCAAATTTTTGACTCCATAAATAATCTACAGGGTGTCCCCAAAAACCAATAGTGAAATTTCGAAGAAAAATTTACAAAGGAATTCCTAATTAAGAAATTGTGAATTCGGTTTCTCCGTCTGTCCGTACTCTAATTCTCATAAATATATTCGGATTGACATTTTGATATGTTAATGAGATTCACTGTGGAATGTTTGCCATTGAAAATGAAGTGTGTAGCATTTATAGTTCCTTTACAGAGGCACACAAAAGAATTCCTTTACATTATGGTCCATGAAGAAAAATCGTTTGCGATGCATTTTATTTAGTTTATTTAGATATCTCATTTATTGTATGAAAAACTGAAATTTCTTAATAATATTATGTTAGCGTTGGAAACTGTTACATAATATATGTCTGATACATGCTGTATTCTTCTTGTTTTTAATACTCATTGAATTTTTTTAATCTATGTACATTTAAAAAAATATTTAGCAAAAACAATTCCTACGACATTATTGCTGTTCTTATCGGGAAATATTTACTTTCATAAATTATATTTTCATACATTTTAAAATCTTACACTAATAAGCTGTAGTAACCAACATGCTTTAACATTATTATATGAACTATTATCACATTAAACTATATTAAAATAAATAAATAAGGCATAGATTATTGCAAATTTCACGTTCGAACAATTACACTAGCCATGCATTTAATTCACCAAATTCTCAATCAAACTCATCAATCTCAATTCTCAGTCAAGTCTGTAATGAAATACGTAGCAGGACGTTTTAATGGGGTTGCGTACCACAACTAATCAATGGAGTTAACTTATTACTTGGAACTGGGCTTCTAAAGCATTGGTCGCCAATAGACGGTCTACCAGAAAACTTTTGTGGTCTGCTGAAAATTCTAGACATTATTACTTTTTTTTATGTTTTATTATTAATAAAAGAAACTAGTCGAATGTTAAAATAAATGATCAACGTACAAATAGCACAAATAAAAATATATAAAATAGGAAACAGCTGTTTCGGAGCCCCTAAAGCTCCATCATCAGTATCAGTGACAAATTTAAAAGATTAAAAACTGATCCAAAAGTTTAAGCCATGTAGGTATGTTTGTGTCTCCGCACGCGACCAAGATAAAACTATCTTAATTCTATCTTGGTCGCGTGCGGAGACGCAAGCAAACCTACATGGCTTAAACTTTTAGATCAGGTTTTAATCTTTTAAATTTGGCATTGATGATGGAACTTTAGGGGCTCCGAAACAGCTGTTTGCCATTTTATATATTTTTATTTGTGCTATTTTTACGTTGATCATTTATTTTAATATAACGGCACAAAGTTTAATCCACCTATTTAAAATAACTAGTCGAATGTTCGAATCCCAATCTTTCATCTACTTCATACATGTTAATACTTCAAAAAACGTAATTTTTTTTTATTATTTATTTTAGAATAAACAAAGGCACACTAGCAGCGCCACTTCTTATATGATTTATAAAGAAACCCTAATCAGCACCAAATTATGTCAAGGTCAAACTGATTCTGAAGTTAAACGCAAATCCGTGCATTTGTGTTTAAGAAAGAGCTATTGCGGAAATCGTGTGAAATGCAGGCGCCACCTGTTGTGCGATTTACACCAGAACCGAATCATATCAATTTATATCAAGGTCTAATTGAATCTAAAATTTAATGAAATTCCATGCATTAGTTCTTGAGATATGACTATCGCTAAAATCTTGTAAATCCTGAAAAATGCAGCATAGCAGCGCCACCTGAACGATTTTCACCAAAACCTAATCAGCAACAACTTATGTCAACGTCTAACTGAATCTGAAGTTCGATGAAAATCCGTGCATTAGTTCATGAGGTTGAGCTGTTGTGATAATCGTGAAAAATGAAACATAACAGCGATACATTTTGGGCGATTTACACCAGAAACTAATCACACCAATTTATATCAAGGTCTAACGTAATCTAAAGTTTTATTAAATTTTTTGCTTTAGTTCTTCAGATAGACAGCACACACAAGTTCACACACGCACAGACAGGCATACAGACTCACAGACAGACTAACAGAGAGACATTTTCTAAAAACAGTCAAGTCTTGTTGAAGACCTTCTAAAACGCATAAATCCGTCGAAATATTTCACGAATCCAATACTTTCTTCTTGAAAAGATAGAAGAAAGTAATAATATTCTAAGAATATCTTATACAGGGTGATTTTTTTTAAGTTGTGAAAGTAAAATCCTATAACAAAAGAACCACTGATCCAAATGACCTGAAATTTCACCAGTATGCTCCCAAAGCAACAGGAATTTTTTAGGCGTGGTTAAAAAATAAACTTAAAATCGCACCGACAGATGGCGCTGTAAGTTAACAGAAACAAAGAATATCGTCAGTGGGAGGAAAAAATGGACGGTAGTTTGTGAAACCATCTTCCGTAGTCCTTCTGTCGCCATTAGACATTTTCTTAAGTGTCCTGAATCTCCTAAGAGCAATTGCTGCGATGTCATTATTCTAATAATACAGTTTCAGTAACAACGCACGGTCCGTCAATGGCACAGTCATTGCGATGATATCAGTAGAATAAGGAACAGGAGGTAAGCGTGCTTCACGTTTTTATCTCCACTGTGCGTGTGTCGTGTGCAAGCTCGTCTCCGGATTTTACTGCATATACAGCGCCATCTGTCGGTCCGATTTTAAGTTTTTTTTCAACCACTCCTAAAAAATTCCCACTGCTTTAGGAGCATACTGGTGAAATTTCAGGACATTTGAACCAGTGGTTCTTTAGTTATAGGGTTTTACTTTCACAACTTAAAAAAAAATCACCCTGTACTTATGAAAATTTTTTGCGTGAAAAAGCAGTGACAAGTTGGATTCACTTTTCAAGAACATATTTGTGCGAAAAGACATTTTCTTCTGTCACAACAATTAAAAATCGCTACTGGTCTCGAATTGAAATAAAATAGAGCTAAAAGTCCATGCATTTATTTCAGGCAAACAAGAACAGATGTCAACAAAAAAAATTGTGATACGTAAATAGCTTTATTTATTTTTTAATAATTAAACTAACTTTAATAATTTTAGCAGAAATAACGACAGACGCATTTAATTGTTTTAAGGTGTAAAATTTAATGATTACTTTAAAACCCAACAGTTTCAGTCAGCTAGTGCCCATCTTCCGGGGTAAAATTAACAGACTTCAGGTCAGTAAAATGTTAATTATAACTACTAGGGAATCGAACCCGGGCTTCCCGGGTTACAGAAAATAGGCGAAAACCTTTTTTTTTATTCCAATAGATTTTTCATATTTATTATACATGTATATATTAAACTGATTCATTAACAACGTAAAAAAGAATTTTTATAAAAAAAAATATCAATAATACATTCAAATAAATTTTCGAAATTTAACAAAGAGATACTTTTGTATTAGCCGCATGCCCGGAGTTAACGGCCAAAGGAATCGTCCAACATTTCGCTGCTTACTGCAGGTTTTTTATTCGGAAAATTTCAACTGTTTAAGGGCATAGTTCGAGAACATATCTGTTAAATTTGCATTTTATTTATATTACATTATTATTTTAATTTATATTTTGATGAAGTTTTAATTTCGTTCTGTAATATTAGCCGGGGTTAAATGCGGAGCTTCTTATATTGTTTTAAATGGAAACGGATTAATTTTTAGCAATCGGACTGCACGTAATAGAGATAGATTTAAAAATAATTCATTCTTGGAAATTATTTTTAAAGTAAAAAAAATAATTCATCCTTGGAAATTATTTTTAAAGTCATAAAAAATCTGTAAATTCAAATACATTTTTCACAGTACAGTGGAACTTCCCTTTAACGAAGTCCATATTTAACGAAGTTTTCTATTTAACGAAGTTTTCTATTTAACGAAGTTTTCTATTTAACGAAATTTTCTGCAGAACTTTGACTTTGAACACCATTAACATGTAAATTAATCTCCATATTACGAAAAATGTATTCTATATAACGAAGTTTATTCCACTTTTGTACCTGTACAGATTTCAAACTAAGAGGTTGCTGTTGCGATGGATATGCGGATTTATTTCAGTGGATTGTATGAAAATGAACACATTTAAATAATTTCCATTCTGCTTGATGCTAAATAAAACAATTTTTTCACACTAAGAAAAACACTTGTTATCATTTCTCTCCCACACCGAGGAACCAGCGCTAACAGTTGGAGGAAGTCAAAATCCCTTTTTTTAGATTTTCAATGATAAGAAGATACAGTGACGCATTGGCGTCAGATTCATTAAAGCAAAAAATATCAATTAGAGTCAGACAGTTACCATTCTGACCTTCCATTGCTGATAGATAATTGCTTTGTACATCCACAAGAATGTGCTTCAAAATGCAAATCGAAGAACATCAAAGGTGTTTTTGTTCCTGCCAAAATAACTTCTAAATTTCAGCCGTTAGTCTAAGGAATAATAAAATATCTTGAAGTACATTATAGAAAAAGACAGAAAAAACACAATGTAATGTAAAACATTAGTTTGAGCACAAATGTATCAGAGCTGATGAAAGCTTGAGCCAAAGCTTGGGAATGTGATGTGTGATTTCATTGATCGTACACAACTGTTTTGTAAAAGACGACTTCATAATTGAAACTTAATCAAATGCTTCTGAATAACAGGTATTATTTTACAAGAATACCACTCAATACCTGTTTGTCATATCTGAATGAAAAATTATATGAATATAAGTTGATTTCTATTTAATGAATTTTCTTCATAACGAAGTTTTTAAGTGTAACGATGAGACTTCGTTAAATAGAAGTTCCACTGTATTTGCAATTTTTTTTATATTCGATGGAGTAGAAATTGAAATTGTGCTATGTTTAGAAGTTTTAAAAAACGCAGTGAAAGCGAAATTTATTAGTCAGTTCATTGCTACCATCAAAATGACTTCAGTATTAATCAGACATGTGTTGGTTTATAATATAAATTATAATTAACATTAAACCTTATGCTTGACAACATCATTTATGTGTGACATCCTCTCTTGACATGAACCCGATTACGCAAGATCAGCATCAAAATTTAATAAAATAATTTTATTCTATATGTTTGAATCTAGGCAAAATTTGTCTAAAGTCGCTAGCAAATACAACTACTATTCCACCAAATGGAGAATCATTGTTTTTTTATGTCTTTAAGCGTACCGTCTACACATTCAAATTCGAATTTACTCATCATGGCTGCTTCTTCCCCGACGATTAACTTTGTTTCTCTTATTAATCCAGTAAGGTCATATTGCTTAGTAATAACACACATAGATGTTTCGTTCAAATTCAGCGATATTTTAAATCTTGAATGTGTTATTCTACCTTGATCTAATAACAAAGCTGGGATTGCAGAAGATTAAACAGCTAACGAACCAAATTATATTATCTCATCATTTTTAAAACTACATTAAGTAAAAATATTTTGCCAGTCCTGATGCGTCAATAAAATAAACCTTAGAATGTTCATTTAAAACAGCAAGCGAAACTTCATCATAAGTTGATGATTTGATCGTGATAATCCTGGCGCAAACGATAAATAGCCAAGTATTATTTGAGTCACAATTATGTATCACAAACATTCCTTTGGTTTTTGAATTAAATAATTTTGATTTATGAAATTATCGTTCATCAAAACGTTTATTATTATTATTATTATTATTATTATTATTATTATTATTATTATTATTCTGTGTTTTTTTAAAATCAGTAATAGTTGTTACTTTTACTTTTAAAGGGTCTGTATTAATTTCTAACTAATAATAGCCAATTCAATTCTTTAATCAACGATGATATCCGCTCGCCAAAATGGCAAGAAAATGCCAATGGCAACCATTAAGCTCGTAAAAAGTGAAAAATAAAGTTATTTATTATTATTTTTTTTATTTTAAAAGCCATAATAAATCAGTCAATTAAGATACAGTTTCAAGCAAATTGCATCCATCTGAAAGTAGATTTTTTTCCCTGTTTAATGGTGTAAATATAAAAATGTGAGATGTTTAGAAATTAAAAAAATTGCAATAGTAAAAATTGCAAAACCGAAATTTCATCTTCAACTGTTGCCATTCGCAAAATGACGTCAGCGTTACGCACGGACACGTTTGTCCTTTATAATATAGATAGATAGATACTAACAACTAAATAGTAACTTAGTAACTCAATAGTAGGTTTTATTTCGATTTTTCCCTCAAAAGACTGTTTTAGCTTCTTACTATCCTTCCCCTTTTTACTTTTGACCTTTATTTTCCTTTAACTAGTTATCTTTTACTAGTAAATCTACAGATCAGGAGCCTCAACGTCAGCTATGAAAATCATTGTTTTTTAATATCACTTTTCATATTTAGCATCTTATAATCCGCAATTTAATTTTTTATATTATATACATAGTATTTATAGCCATATAAAACAGTTCGAAGGTTTTCAAATATTAGAACCGTTAAATTAAACACGGTTTATGCAATGAGATTCTGAAATTCTTATGAACTTTTTTTCATGAAATGTTTTGGATAAAGAGTACATATCTTCAGGGGGCTCTGCCCCCCTGAACCCCCCGTAATCTTGTTAAATTTATATTCGTGATTTTCTATTATTTGTGTGAATGATTATAGTACATATTGGATTTCGTTTTATACTGTGGTATTATGAAGATAAGCAACAGTTTGGAAAATAATTTCATGTTATCCTAATACCCAAATAACAATATTTACTTACCTTCCAACCACGAAATACTTGCATCTGATGGATAAGTTGAATATCTCTTGTACAAAAGCAACTTATGGAAATAAATCTGAATCTACTATATTTCCTATATACTATACCCTGAATATGCTATATCTATTTTAGAAATCTAGTTTAATTACAATTTTTGTTTCGGAAAAACAGTTTTGATGGTCATTCTATAATATTTAGATGTAAGATCTTATCTAAGTACATCCTGATCTACTCGATGGCAATAGCATACTAAAATCCCCAGCCCCCCCCCCCAATATATATATATATATATATATATATTAGTCATATTTGGAAACTTTTGAACCTATTGGGTAATCATTCATAATCGTGTCTACTGCCAATTCACTAAATAGCAAACGTGATTTGGCGCTATAAATTATTTTTGTGATAGCTTTTTATGATCTTAGTTTCCAGTAATTGCGCTATTTCAGGATGTATGGATGCTTTTTACTACGCTAATTTCTTTAGATTAACCATCTCGTCGTATGAGAGATTTTATCCTATTTTTAAAATAATACTAATTTTCAACCACGAAAAATCCACATCTCTTCCAGAAAATGAATAATATCTCATGTAAAAATGTTTCGGAAATCATTCTACAGTAGTTAAAAGGTAACTTATATCAAAATAAATTCTCATTTATTTCAATAAAATACAAAAATCAACCGAAAATAATTTATTTTGCGAATAAAATATTGCAGCTAAATAGTCTCAGTGTTTTGAATTTTATTATTTTGATATTCTTTGAAATATGGTTGCTAGGATACTGTTAAATAAAAGAGGAAAATAAAAATAAATGCATTTTAAAATTTGCAAAAAATGATAGAATAAAATGTATTATATTATTAGAACAGATGTATAAAATTGCACCAAAAATTATACACTTAATTTAAAAAATCTGACAAATGTATTAACAAAATTTCAAATTAATTTAAATAATTTAAGACCTAACTTGATAAATTTTATCCTTCATAACTTACCGTTTAAATACATGAATCAAATGCGCCATTTTATTTTCACAAATTAAAAATTTCAAAATTTCAAAATCGTCTGAATTCCCATATTAAAGCATTATGACCTAAAAAGAAATGTTCTATATTTTCAGAACGAATGAACCAAATGTAACTAAAAACTATACAGCTAATTCCGGGTACCTCACCAACATACCTACCAAAAATCAACCTAATCGGATCATTTATGCGGCAGTTATCGCGGAACAGACAGACAGACAGAAACCAAAAACTTTTCGGGTCTCCACAGTAAGCCTCAACTAACGTTTCGGCAATTATTTGTAGTTATTTATTTATATTTTATCTCTTTCACAGTTGTTTCTGTATTTTTGTTCCATTTAATTCACACCTTTTCTTTTTCTGTATTTCTTGTGTCATTTTCTGATTGGTTATTATACAGGGTGATTAGAAAATGAGTATACATTTGGAAAATTAATAATTCACGGAATAATGTAGGTAGAGAGGTAAAAATTGACACACATGCTTGGAATGACATGGGGTTTTATTGTAACCGCACAAAAAAAAGGTTTAAAAAAAGGCCGACAGATGGTACTGAACAGCAAAACGTCAGTGACTCTGCCTGAGAATCGTGTATAAAAGGAGCTGTAATGAGAGAGAGAATCAGATGCACCAGAAATCGCAGCATGTTGACGTTACCAGAAAAGGCAATGTTAGCGAAGCTCTACTATCAAAATGATGAATCTGCCGCGATTGACCGACATCAATAGGCATGCTAAAAGACAACATCCAACGTCAATTTCTCAGCATAACTACAGATATGCTGCACAGTGCTGTGCACAACATTGTCCCTCGGCTACAGCTATTGTTGCGGGATGACGGTGGATGTTGAGCATTCGTTCTGAAGAACATCGTCTTTGCTTTCTCATAATTTGTTATGTTAATTATTGTTTTTCTTATCACACGAAGCGCCATCTGTCGGCCATTTTATGAACTTTTTTGTGGTTACAATAAAACCCCATGTCATTCCAAGCATGTGTGTCAATTTTTACCTCTCTACCTACATTATTCCGTGAATTACTAATTTTTCAAATGTATACTCATTTTCTGATCACCCTGTATATCTTGCTTTCTTATAGGCTTTTCCCTCCCATCTGTTCATTTCTGTCCCATTCTTTTTTATCCTGTCTTGCTTCTACTCTCATTAAACGACCTACTAATTCTGTTAAATAATTCATACCTTTTTATATCGATAATGTCAGCATAGAACAACAAATTGGAAATTGTCCGTCAACCGTGACAAATGAGGTGCGTTCGTACTATAGCTAGTTATATAAATATTCAGATCTTGAGAATTTTTAATTCTGTAAAAGGAATTATATCGTTTGCAGATTAATTTCTGTAATAAAATAAGTATATCGGTCGCTTGACGGTTAAACCACGGAAGCTCCTATAAAAAGAAAGCACCGATTTCTTTTTACAAATTCAAATTTCTTAATAAATATTTTTATTAATATCTCCTAAAGTTTTGATTCGATTTTCATAAAATTTGAAATGTCTCGACAAAATTCTTCAAAGATAACATATCTTAAATTTCAAACCATTCGATTGGGTAGTTTTTGCGTTGTTATATGCGGACGGACGGATAGACGAACGGGCAGATAGACGGACGGACCAGACGACGACAATAGGTGCTTATATAATATAGGTTTTATATAATTACAAACTCAGTTAAAACAATCATGAAGTGTTTGAAAGAAAAAAAAATCTTGCATGAATAGCTATAACATAAATAGATATAGCATGGATAGATATAGCGTGAAAAGATGTTCATAATTTCAAAATAATATTTACAATTTGATAACCAAAAGTGAATATCGAATTAAACTCTTACAAGATTTATTTTCTAACTAGCTGTTACTCGTGACTTCGTTCACGCAACATTAAAAGAAGAATAAATACATTAATTAAGCAAAATTTCTCAATCACTTCTGATAATTAAAAACGTTGATAATTAACTAACTATTTATCATATTTCATAGGAGACAATACGTTTGTTATAGGGACCTTGATATAACTCAGTCTTAAAAAAGTGAAATTTTGTGCAAAATAATCGCGAAAATGAAATTGCAACCAATGCAAAAAGGAGGGCCAAATAAAATCGAGGAAATAGACGAATTGGGTAAAAACAAATGTCAATTTTACCTGTTAAACAATTTTACTTTTAACGCCTTTGTGAAACGTTTTAACAGCCATCCTTCAAAAAAACATTAATATGAAAAAGTATATGTTTTTTCTTTAAATTCAATTCTGCCTTCTGGGTTTAATGTATAGCTGAAACAAATCTTGTTTTCTAAATGACAGTATGTTGACAGGTAATTTTTGTTCTCCAGAATAAATGGATTCATGAAGTTTGAATATGTGAAAATATGTTTTTATTATTTGGATAATTTACTGAAATTAAGATTTTCTTTTCACCATCTATTCAAAGTGAAAATAAATTCTGTTTTTCAGTTTTAATAAGAAAATGGTGTATAAAATATACTGATCTGTTTTATTTCTCCCTTTTTATACACAAATATGGAGTAATTTACTTTCCGTTTTTAGAGAAACTTCGTTAAAATTTACAAGAAAAAAAATCTTGCCATCTAATTTAATTTTTTTAATTCTGAGAGTTTGTGTGACATCCTCAGATCAATGATAACAGGTTTTAAGTAAATCGCGTTGCGTTCGATAGTCTAGGAGTAGTTGCGAAATACAAACACACAGTCAGATTTTAATATAATAGATTCGTGTTCATTTTCCCTTTCTTAAAATTATGATGTGATTTTTAGCAGAAAACTCTCATCTGTATATAACGGATACTCATGCTTAATAATCAGTATAGGTAAAAAAGCATTTAAATTTTTCGTTATAAATATGGCATGAAGCTCATCTATTTTGTATACCTTGTATTATTAATGTAAGGAATTGATTCCCACTCATTTTAAAACATATTGGAAAATTCCGGTTTTATTTCAAATACGACGTATCTTTTCCCCAGAAAAATCCCTTGTTAATGACATAATTCTTATTAATTTTCTTTTCCAGGCAATCAATTTCAATACTGGCATAGGGGAAATTATGTTACTTTAACGAAATAATATTAAATCTTTAGGTTTTATCAACAAAAATGGAACTATTAACATTCGTCATTTTTTTAGGTAATCGAGTTATTTCTTTTAGTTTTAAGAATGAAAATAACTATTTCTCGCTATCCATGACACCATTTTCGACATGGATAATTTTGCGGAGCATATTATTGACATTTGCTAATAATTTTTTTTTCAAACTTCTTTTTACTTTTTTAAAATTTAAATAAAAAATACGGTATAGTTTTATTAGCCGTGCGCAGACGATAAAATCCTAGTATTGTTACCATACAAAAGATAAAAAAAAGAAAAAAGTAAAGAAAAAACCCAAGATCACTTTATTTCACCATCAAAGCATATCCGCTTTATTTTCGATGTATCACGTCATATTCGCCTGTTTCCTATGGTTACGCATATTGAAATCTATTATTATTATCAAAAACTAAAATAGGTACGGTTTATTTCTAATAATATTATTTAATCTTCTTTTTAATTCTTTAATTTTTTTATTTCATTTTCATTTTTTACGTGAAAATTTTTTAATTGAAACTAAATTGTTGAGTAAAAATTGTTATTCCTTGTTTTGATTTTGTTTTGGCAACGATAAAGTATTAGCAATGGTAAAATAAATTTAACCATTTTAAAATATTATACGAAAAAATGTCCATTTATTCTCTATGAAAATAGCGAAATTTTGAATTATTAAGAAAAATATTTGAATAAAATAAACAAAAATCAGCCTATGTTCATTTGACGGTTATTATCAACCTATATGCAAAGATACAGGATCATTAAATGCTCCATTTTGACGCTGGCTTCAGCCTAACATTGGCACACAATCGGATTTATAATATTATTAGGATATAAAACAAGAGATATAATTTTAGTATTACTCACTTTGACGAATTTAACATTAAAACTTTTTTTACAGTTTGCACTATATTCATCACTACATTTGAGAGCGCAAAATGGCGAAATTTCCCAAAATTTTGGGGAATACCCAAAAACAAATGCCACATATTTTCTCCACACATCTTTGTATATTTTTTATCGATGTATTCAAAATATGTTTAGTTCACCTTTATTACGTAAAGTAAAGACATTATTGTTTATTTTAGCTCACATCATTATGATGTTGAATATTTTGAAAATTAACGATTTTTATCGTTCAAAACGATGCCATGAAAATTATTCTTTTCTGGCAATAATTTATAGTGTTTTTTATGATGAAATTTATTTCAGGAAAATGTATCAGTATGTTTTAATAGTAAGCATTTACGAAGATTTGTCAGACATTTGTAAGAAAAAAATCTCATTAAGTTTCGAAAATATTCCTTAATTAGTAATTATAAACATCACTCCTCTTTTGTTATCATATTATTACTGTTATGATAAATAAAAATTGTATTTGCATTTCTATTAAAAGTTATATATTTTTATATTATTTGTATGTTATTCTACGTTTATAGTTAGAATTATGTAATAATCTTCTATATTTATGAAGTTATATGTGTATAAAAATATTTGTTTACATCAGTGGTTCCCAACGGGGTGCGTACGCCCCACAAGGGGGCAATTTAAAATTTTGAGGGGGGCAATTTCAGATTTGTTATTATCCCAATCCCTGCCAGCTGTGTTAATTTTTTTTAAAAATTTTTGTCTTTGTCTTTTTTGATAAAACTATTTTTGCAGGCTAAAAATATAATTAATACATGAAAAATTTATAAATAACTGAATAAAAATAAATTTTCAAAACGTTTCCATTAAAATTTAAAAACACAACTACTACTGGAATAATTATATGAATTACTTTTAGATATTTAGACACCTTTTTATATAATTAAATAATTATTAAATTTTTCTGGTTACAATATTATTTTAATATTACACACTTTTTATCTTTACTTTTTTATTAAAAGAAACTTGTATTTCTATCGACAGAGCAATATGTCACATGAAGAAACTTTTACTTATGAAATTACTTAAGGGTATATCTGAAATTGACTATGTTCAATATATTCAACCTAAAAAATGTTTGAAGTATTTAAAGGAGGTACTACTTTGATAAAATTAATTAATCTTCAAATAAGCATCACAGAAAGAAATGGGCGAAATGTCTTCTTATAGTTCTTGTGCAGACAAATTACACGGATTTAAAATTTTAAAATCGGCTTATATATGGTGTCCAAATAATCATAACGGGACAAAGAAAGGCTGATTTAAAATGGATAAAACTGCGAATCCGGAAATGCTACTTGTGAATTACTCTATACATACAAACTTGGTATTAAAAATTTTTTCTCCTGCTCTAAATGAAGTACTAAGATCAATTATAAAATCTATCAATTCTACCAAATGTAATGCAAAATGTGGGATTCTCTTCAAGAAATTTCACAAAGATAAAAATGCAGACCATTTCACACTTTTGTGTCTGAGGTTAGTTGCCAAAGAACAATAAAACTTTTCTAGGTATAAATGGGAAGATGCATGGCCTCATTGTTTTCATCGATTTATGTTAAAAACATACTTCTACTGAAAATTTTATTATTTTTATAAGTAAAATGATGTGAAACGGTTTATCATAGTTAATACTCTGTTAGCCTTCCTTTGTGGGAATAAGAGTTCATTTTGTATATAATAACAATAATTATATATTACAGAGGAAAGGAGGGGGGGGGGGGATCTTGATTTTAAAGGTGCAGAGGTGGGCCGCTGCCAAAAAAAGGTCGGGAACCACTGGTTTACATTGTATTTCTGATGTGGATGGTGGTCCTAATCTCTTTCTATGAGTTTTGAAAAAAAAAATTACACATATGTTTTTTAAATATTTCTATTTCCCAACTAATTGTTTTTTCTTACACTTTGTTGCTTAAACTTTTGTATAATATAATTTTTATGTTGCTTCATACGCGTTTTTATATGTAAATTATTTTTATTTTTTGGGTTACTTATTTTAAAGTTGTTTGCCGTTCATAATGTTTTTTCTACTGGGATATGTTGTTTTTCCTGCACCCAAATTCTTTAATGCATTGGATAATCCTATGATTTTTACATAAACTAATGAAAAGAACAAAAATATAAACTTTTTTGTAGCTTTTAAGCTATGGCACGATACATTATTATGTTAAAAAATGATTTCTTATCCTTCTAAAAGGAACCGTATACCAAAATATGTAATTCTAAATATGGGTGTACACTTCTTTTAAGTTCATATTCTTAGAAAGAGTAACTTTATTACTTTATCTTGACCTAACAAAGCACCCCATACCATGACTCATCCCCCTTTATTTTGACGGCTCCATGAGATATTTCTATTCCTCCACAAATTCTGTCAGTGCTAAATTATAACTTCATACAGATGAAGGACGGTTCAATATCGATGGGCCTGTAACTGTATAGAAATTTTGTTATTCCTAACTTTTTGTGTGCCCTAATAGTTTTGGCCAGGGGTGTAATATACAGAGAATTAGCATGTAATTAATTAAAAAACATGAAACAATAATTTTATAATCACTATATATATAACATAAAATGAATGACATATTTAAAACAAATTTGGTGATGGACAAAATTTTCTAGAAGGTCTGTTTTAAAGACAAATATTTTTGTAAAGGGCCCTTTTAAGATAAAATATTTTGTGAAGGATGGACTTTTAAGATGAAAAATTATATGACATGTTCTGTTTAAAGATGAAAATATTTGTGAAGGGTCATTTAAAAAGTGTTCTTCAGAAAGTTTGATTTTTAAAGCGGAAAATGTTCTTTCTCCAATTGAAACAAAGGAAATAATACTCTCGAAACTTTTAAAACACTTTACTTATATTTAGCTCACATTTAGAATTAAAATTCATTTATTAATGAATTTTTTCTACTTACTTCTATTGCGATCACAGCTGTTATTAGGACCTGCTGGCTCCAAATCACTACATAAGCAAACATAAGAACTTCCTTGAGAATAGCATCCTGCTTCCATACCACATAGATTTGGATGTTTTTCACACATGTCAACATCTGAAAAACATAAGGAAAAAGTAAATACTGTGTATTTCTAACAATTTTGATCTAAACAGATCTATTATAATAAAATACTAGAGATCCGGAAGTTTTATAGACACTTCCGGTATGATAACATAATATTACTCCACAGATAGTGTTGAATACTTAAGGAAAAAGGAAAAGTGATGAAATAAATTTCATTGCAGATTATACTTAACTACAGTAAAGAATACGCCTATAGATACAGTTACTCCCAACCCACCCCCACAAACACACACACACGTGACAAAATTTGTACTTGCGCAAGCATAGACCCAAAAAATATTAAAACAATCGTTCATATAATAAAAGGTTAGATGTATATTATATGTTACGACTCTTACAAAAACAAAATATTAAATCTATTTTATTTACCTCAAGATTTTTTTTTAAGTATTAATAAAATAATTTAAATAGCCAAGTTTTCGATTAAATAATTTCAAACTCAAATTTCCCAAAAGTGAAACATTTGTTCAAAGAAAAAAAATACTTAATGTTAATTTAATATTTTCCTTTAAGAAGGTGCAGAAATGTTTGAAATGACGTACAACTGTATCTATTATTTTTTTTACATAGTGTCTTCAAGAATCTTGTACAGTTCGTCCGATAGGAGAATTCCTAAAATTACAGTCATACGAGCATTAAACGTTAAGCCGCGCAGAGACCGACGATACCTGCGAAGGCAAAACTTTAAACTCAATTATCTTGAAACACTGTTTTTCAGTGGTTTTGCGATGATAGCTTTTGAAAAAGTTTACAGATTTACACGTTTCTTTTTATTTAATAACGGAAATCAAATTTTCTACAAGCTGTACCTGAATTACAAACTATTTCTTTTTCTTGCTTCTAAATCCACGATAAAACTTTAGTCAGTGTTCGTCATTTGAAACATTTCTGGTCCCTCTTAATTACAATAAACAATTTTAAGTTATTTTGATTAGCAGATATCACCTGATATTAAACGTAGAAAATAAAATTGGCGCAAAGTCTAGCTAGAAATATGGAAGGAAAACCATATTTTAAATATATTTTTCCCGTATAAAAACTATAAATCCATTGTAATCGCGTTCATGCTTGTCAACTGCCATGTTTTGGAGAAGCCTTAACTTTATGTAATAGGGTGCTTTTTGCAGTAATTTATAGGTTATTTCACTTATTTCGCAAACTTTTTTATTCTTATATTTTAAAATGTTATATACAGGGTTATTGTAAATGATGGACCCATATTCAAAAAATTGTATTTATTAAAGTACAAATCCAAAATGAACAATCTTTATACCAATGAAAAGAGGAAGTTTCAAAGTTTATTTTAAAGACATTATAAATGTTCAATGTGTCCACCGTTTGCTCACTTCTTGCGAACTCAAGAACGCAGAAAACTTTGTGCTCCACAGTAGCCATCTCACTCACAACTGACAGTGAAACGAAATCGCGGCCTATTGCCGCGCGATCTCTACCGGCCACCTCTGGAACCATCACCGCTTTGAAAGCCGCGCACTCAGTAACAGCAGATACGCTTTCTCGTGTGTGGGACGAGTTTGGCTATCGGGTAGATGTTTGCCCTGCAGCAAACGGTGGACACATTTATAATACAGTAAAACTTCTTTTAAAGGCCACCCCTATTCAAAGGCCACCTCTATTAAGGGAGAATATTTTGGGGAACGAAAAATTTTCCCATAGACTTAATGTTAATATTTCTCCTATTAGGGGCCGCACCTACCCCTCATAAAGGCCTTTTTTTTCACATGTGCCTTAAATCCTAAACAGGTTCAACATTCGAAAGCTGATGAAATTGAATATGATCCAGATTCAGATAAATCTGAAAATGTGGTTGAATGCTATGATGATTTATCAGAAGATTGGGAGAAATGAATTATAAATGAAATAGATACAAGTAAAATATAAACATTTGTTGTTTTAAATTTTAAAAAAGGGTTATTTTTTAACTTTAAAAAAAAATAATTTTTTTTATATCACGAGTTCAATCTGATTCAGATAATGATAATGAGTCTGCAGCTGTGAATATATCCTGTCAGAAAACACTAACAGAAATAAATAAACTAATATCTCATTCTAAGGCATTAATAAATGATGCAAATTTAAGTAATTTGTTCCATAAAGTAAAAGAATCATTAGAAACTAAAATTGTCTGCGAAACAATTATGGAAAGTAAACAAACGTCAACAGAATTTTTTTTTCAATCATGCATAGAGTTTAAAAATGTTAATAAACAGTTTTTTCACCTACATAGGTTTTGATTTCCTTATTTTAGTTTTTTTTGTGTGTGCCACCCCTATTCAAGGGCCATCCCTCATAAGGGCCAATTTTCAATGGGACGGTAGGTGGCCCTTACAGAGAGGTTTCACTGTATCTTAAAAACAACTTTGAAACTTCCTCTTTTTATTGGTATAAAGATTGTTAATTTTGGATTTGTACTTTAATAAATACAATTTTTTGAAAATGGGTCCATCATTTAGACTAACCCTGTACAACTGTTATATGCCTTAGACACTGTTATATAACTTATTACAATATTATTCACCTTTCAATATCACTTATGTTACTCATCAAATATTGGCGTGAGTACCTATTGAATGAACTTTAGAGTCAAAATTAAATTTAAAAAAATTGTATGCTTGAATCAAATATACGTACACTAGTAGATTAACTGCAATTTTTTTGCAATGCTTTTGTTATATGTAACCGTCAACCGGGGTGACTTTGACCTACCCCTCGGAGAAAGATAATACGTGTAGTAAATAAAATTGTTACAATAAAACTAATTAATAATGCTGAATTCTGAATGCAGTAGCTTAAACATAAATTATTTGATTCAGCATTTTACAAATTGAGTTTGGCATCACTTCCGTTGTTGTTTTGTTTATTGTTTTTTAACGCCCGATTTTACCGGAGAAAACTTTTGATTGAAAAGTTATTTATATCTGATGCTTTAAAGTATTTTTTTTATCTCTTAATGTATTTTTTTACAAATCAATGAGATTTATATATTATTAATTTGATATTTTAGCTTTTACATTGACTTTATTCACAACCGACATTTTGAATGCCTATTTGGGGTGAGACTGTCTCAGGACAAGGTCACGAAAGGTATGTTTTATTATATTTAACTTTTGTGAAAATATCGTAAAAGCAAACATTTACTGCAAATATAAACGTTGTACCAGTATCTATTTTTTTTGTACAGGAGCTGGTGTAATAATGCCTCGTACGTACAAATACCTTGTAGGTAGTCGTAATTATAAAAATTATACTGATAAAGCACTACAGAAAGCGGTAGATGTTCTACAACATATATTAAGCCAAAGAAAAGTCGCTGAAAGATATTCAATTTCAATCACTACTTCAAAGAATAAGCTAAATGTCCTAAAAAAAGTAAACCTCCAAGATCTATTTCTTCTAAAAGAAATGTTTTTTCAGTGCCGGAAATAGTGAATATACCTAAAATTTTGTCTCTTGAAAAACGTTAATCTTACCATGTCTAAATTATTAATTGTTTTTACATGTTATGCCTAATAGTCATTTTTTTAAAATAAAATTTCGTTCTTCTGTTAATTTTTATACAAAATTTGAGTTTTTTTGAATGACGAAATGACATATTTTTTTAATATCTTCTATTATTCTACCATAATAGTAGAGTTGCATTGTCTTACAAGTTTTATAAGGCTTCTTCAATGATTTTTTAGTTATGAGACAAAGTCACCCATGCCATGGTGACTTTGTCTCACTCCTTAAAAAAGAATTTTAACAAAGATGTTCTTTAAAAATACAACATCTGAATTTTAAAATTTACAATTAATATCTTAGAATTAGAAAAAAATAGAAATTACTTAAAAGGAAATTTCAATAAGTTTTCAATCTTTAAAGACAACAAGAACTTAAAATTAAGACAAAGTCTTCCGAAACAATGGTAAAAATTTGTGCATTTAAAATTGTGTATTTCAACGAAATACATTAATATATTTTCAAGAAATTTTAATTTCAAGATAATTTAAGATAATTTAATAGTTCAAGTGCAGATGAATATTTCTTTTGATCATAAAATATATTAAATGATAAATATCTGCGAATAAAATACATTTCCGATAAAATAGGATGTTTTGGAAAATGTCAGCTATTAGGAAAAGCTGCCTCTGCAAAGGAATAGATTCTGAAGTCTCTTAACCTCCTGGGAAATTAGAGTCTCCTGAATTAGAATTATGCATCGAATTAGGTAACCCACTTTTACCGGAACCTGACTGTTCGAGTACGATCGTATTGATGCTTATTTATTTTCTTGAGTTTCGGAATGAATAGTATAACAATAAATAGTATAACAAAACAACATAACCAAAATTAATATTATCAGTAGAGTTCAACGTTTGTCGCAGAAGAAACTTTTAACAGCACTATATCTCAACAATAATATTCGCGGTAGATTTCTATTGCAAATGTAGAGATATGTCATAGACTTTTATTGCTTAAAAACAGTGGTGTTAACAATTTTTTCCTCGTCAAACGTTCAGCACTGAAAAGCAATATTAGCTATATAATAAGTATAAAACGCAATAAAATAAAAATACTGAATTTCTCAGTTCTAAAGAAAAAATAAATCAGGAGATTTTTTCTAGTAAATCAGTCTTTTGCTCAATGCAAAAACTTTTTATTTATTTTCTAATTGTAGAAATATATAGTACAAATTTAATTGATTTTGAATAATGTATGATTGGTGTTGAAGATTAAGAAATATATACACCACTGTAAAACGAATATGACTACATGTAAAAGAAAAAAAACTTTTGACTAAGTAAACGAACCTTTAGGGTGTTTCAACATAATTTTAAAATAATTAAAAATAACAAGATAGATTTTGCCTTGCCATAAGAATATAAAACAACAGTGAAGGTCTTAAATACATCTATCCACATCTCACACTATCCACAAAAATCCACATCTCAATTAACTTTTAAATATGGATTAATGATTATGTGTCTCGGGTCGCGCATAAAAAGTCGCCGAGTCACATGCGGCCCTCAGTCCACAGGCTAAGTACGGTTGAATTAAATGATCAAATCAATCCATAGTCTCACTTGTACAGTTTTAATGCTACGACAGACAAACTACATACAGTCTACATACAGTCATTCTATAAAATGTTCAAATTTTAAGAATTAAAAGAATGAATAAAAGCGAGCACTCTCATATTTAAAAGCTATAATAAAAGGAATGTCATATGTATATGTAGCTCACAGAATATGCCACAGAAAAATTAAGACAAATATTTTCCTTGTTGATCTCAATGTTGAAAGATTTTTAATTTTCCAACATCTAAAATTTTCTTTTTTTCGGAAAGCCTCTTCTACTCACTTAAAAGTTTGTGGTTTTTATTTTCATATAAAACTATATGTATTTTAAAGAAAAAAATTGATTTACTTAAAAATCTATATTCGAGATATATATTTTTTCCCGTAGACTTTAGGAGGAGGTATCGCAACAAAACTTTTAGACAAGCAATAATCACCAATTTAAGTTAACGGTCAAAATTTGTTAAAGTGACACTTTAGTAAAATCTTGATTCATAAAATTGCATAATTACTTAAAACTAGTTATTTTCCAAAAGTATTAATATGAGAAATAATTTCATGGGGCTATTCTCTGAATACAAATTAAATATCCGGTTAGTGTGTTGCTGTGGTGAATATATATATATATATATATATATATATATATATATTCTCTTTAGGCTTTAATAATAGATACTTTGATAAATTCTAATTTTATTTTTGAAACATTCCCCTTTTTTCAAGCATAGACATTTTTAAAGGTAAATAACTAAATATGCATACTTCCGGAATATGTATACTTCATACACATCACAAATATTATAAGAATGGTAGTTGAAACTCAAGAAAATTGCAGACGAAAATAATGCCGATCTAAGAAATTGTTGAATGCAAAAATATCAGTTGTATGTATTGTTTCAATAGTTAAAAAATTTCATTTTAATAACATTTAAATTTATGATTTAACAAAAAAAACTTCTATATCACTTGTAGAATTTTTTAGAAATAGACATAAAAACATGTATCCGACGAAAGGCGAAGACAACTAATATTGCTGAAAGCACTATGAAACTCAAGAAAATATTGGATAAGAGAATGTAAACGACGAATGTGAGTGAATGGGCGCGTTCATGGACCGAACCCCGAGTTACATAGGGTAAAACATGGGTAACCCGAAGCGTTCAGAGACCGATATCCTAGACTTCGTGTAACCCACATTACCTGGAGAATTTTGTTGGGTAAAGTGATCACGTGGTTGGGAAATCTGATTTGTTTGTTTGTTCTATAGCTAACTGAAACTGTTAACTGTCGTTATTTATGACTCCTACTGTACACTTGAGTCCTGACCATTTGATTGGTCTACCTTTGACAGGACTATGAAAGAATTGGCCAACGTCGCTAGTATGGTTCCTGTAATGTTCCTACAATCAAAATGTAATGGTAGATTGGTTGACGGAAGTGTTTGATTGTAAACATGCCCCATGAACGCTTTACCCAAAAGCGTTCACAGCCGTTTTAACCCATCAGTACCTAGAGCTCCTATAATACAGGCTGAATCATACCGCCATTTAATAACCCAGCGGACCAAAAACCAAGCTAAAACCGGTTTGTTTACCGTACTAGTGGACCGCGAGTGACAGTAACAGGGACGGCAAACACCTGCTCAGGCGGTTTCCTAATGCTGAGCGAGGTCACAATATGACGGTTATTTTGGGCAACATAATGGATATGCGTCAGCTCCCCTTATAGGAGCCTCATCAGTACCCTGAGAAAATCAGATGACGTCATTCCCCAATTATAGGGGTAACACGCGTTTCGGTCTCTGAACTCGCCCAATGAAACGCTGATGAAAATTGAAAAGATTATCAAATGCATGAATATCTGAAGACAGAATGAAAAGTTGAAATCAAATGAAGAAATCATCGAATGCATGAATATTGGAGGTATGTATTATTACAAAGAGTATAAAATAAATGTTACATATGTTTGACTTTATCGTTAAACAAAAATCTATATTCCAGATACTGATATTTTTAAAAGATGACATAAAATATGTATTCTTCCGAAATGCATATTTAATAGGATGTGGAATTCGTGGTTTGAAACTCAGGTTAACAGCAGACGAAAGAATGAAAGATTGATACCAATTGATGAAATCATCAAATGCAAGAATATCGAAGTTGTGTGTTACTACAAAGAATATAAAAATTAAATTTGCATATTTTTGAAATTATTGTTAATCAAAAATCTTTATTTTTCACGGAGTTATTTTTTTTAAAATGGCATACAAATATGTATCCTTTCAAAGTGCAGATTCAATAGGATGTGGAATTCGTGGATTGAAACACAGGTTAATAAATAGCGGACGAGGGAATGAAAGGTTGATACAAATTGAAGAAATCATCAAATGTAGGAATATCAGAGGTAAATATTACTACGAAGAGTATGCAAATAAAGTTTACAGATGTTTGAATTTATCGTTAAACAAATATCTATATTTCAGATAAAGATATTTTTAAAAGGTGATATAAAAATATGTATGCTTCTGAAGTGCAGATTTAATAGGATGTGGAATTCGAGAAGTGAAACTCAAGTTAACAACGGACGAATGAATAAAAGATTGATAACGATTGAAGAAATTTTTGAAAGCATGAATATCGGAAGAATGGACAACTACAAAGGGTATAAAAATAAATTTTACATATGTTTGAATTTATCGTTAAACATATATCTATATTTCAGGTATAGATATTTTTTAAAACATGACGAAAAAATATGTATCCTTTTGAAGTGCAAATTTAATAGAATGTGGAATTCATGGACTGAAACTCAAGATAATGCGGACGAGAGAATGAACTGTTGATATCAATTGAAGAAATCGTCGTATGCAAGAATGTCGGAGGTATGTATTACTACAAAGGGTATAAAAATAAATTTTACATATGTTTTAATTTATCATTTAACAAGAATATTTATTTCATGTGTAGATATTTTTAAAACAGGACATACAATATTATCTATCCTATTAAAAATTAAAAATTAAAAATAAATGTACAACGTTGAAATAGCACAAATTAAAAACATGTATACTGGCAAACAGCTGTTTCAAAGCCCTTAAGCTCCATCATCAGTGCCAATTCAAAAGATTAAAACGAGTTAAAACCCCTAAGCCATGCCAGTTTGCCTGCCGTCTTTTGCACGCGCCCAGATGAAATGGCGGTGACCTCTTCAAAACAACCTTTGAAACAGCTGTTTGCCAGTATACATGTTTTTAATTTGTGCTATTTCAACTTTGTACATTTAATTTTAATATAACGGCACAAAGTTTAATCCACCTTTTTAGATTTAAATATCTATCCTTCCGAAGTGCAGATTTGAAAGGATGTAGAATTTGTGGACTGGAACGTTAACAGTGGACTACAGAATGAAAGATTGATACCGATTAAATAAATCGTCGAATGTAAGCATATCGGAGGTATAAAAGTGTATAAAAATAAATTTTACGTGTATATTAATTTATCATTTAACAAACATCTTTATTTCAGGTATATATATTTTTAAAAGATGACATGAAAAATTTATTCTCTGAAGAGTGAAGATCACAAAAGCAGTGGCAATCATGGACTGACACTCAAGTTAATATCAGACGAGAGAATGAAAGATTGATACCAATTGAATCGATGATTTAAAAAAGTACATAAGTCCGAGATTTAAGGAATCAATAAAAACGGTGCTATACACACGTACTAGATATTTTAAGAACATTTCTCTGCTCAGTATATTTCTTAAACCTTTTGATATGTTTGTAGATCATTACCTAAATTAAAAAAAAAAAAGTTTAAAAAACCTTTTGTTTTATGTTGGTTTTGCACTTAATGGGATTTAGTATCCTAGAAATGATACAAAATAATAATAATCACATTTTTATTTGGTATATGACAAAATATGCATAAATCAATTATGCCTGCATCTTAACACTTAGATTTTCGTGCAAATTCAAACTGTTTAACTTCCCGTCAATGTATTTAGAAACAGTGTACACTAAAATTTCTAAATTTCATAGAAAACAATTTAATGTTTCATAACATTAATTTTAAGTCAAATATTATTACCAAGTAGTGCAATTTATAAAAAAAACCTGTAACATTGACATATATGAAAATATTTTCGAACATTGCGCATTTGTGGAATATTTAAATTTGTAGCGTCTAGATAGTGTACAAAATGCAGCAGCGCGAGTAATTAAGTGTTAAAGATTGACATTAAGTGCATAGGTGCCAAATATAATGTATTTTGACTACCATCTATTTCCAAATAGTAACATTCACCTTATTAAATCATATAACTCCCAGATTAAATAATGCGAAGATTATTCAAAAATAGGCATTTAAAAACTGTAATTATTGGCATCTGTGTTTTAGGACACTTAGTCATATTCACCATCGTCTTCGATCAAATTGTCTTCTTGTTCTGTTCTTGGCCATTGGAATACATAGAATTTTAGTATACCTTGTTAATGTCATTGACTAATGTTGTTTTTGCAATAAACGATAAATTTGAGTGGCTAAATACAAATAATACTCTGCATTTTTTTCCACATGTGGGATTAACTTCAATGATGCACTTGGAAAGAAAATACGTTTTAAAAAAAGGTGGGCATGTAGTTTTTGAAAACATCAATTCAACTAAAAAAATCATGGAAATATAAATATAAATGCTGGACGATTACACCATGAAACATTACAACATTAAAGACGTGAGTATAAAACATCGCAAATTTACTGAATGGTGTATACAAATGTCAAATAAAAAAAATTATACATACATTAAAATTATAATGGAAATTTGAATAAAATAATTTGTTCTAATGATCAGATTTTGACGAAATTGAAATGGGACCACCTTGGACCCTTACTCTTTCAAACAAATTAAAAATTATAAAAATCGATGCACATTTACGAGAGTTATGCGTGAACAACATAATACATACATACGGGTCGAATTGATAACCTCCTCCTTTTTTTAAGTCGGTTAAAAAATATCAACGTTTCGACCACCTTCTATGGTCATCGTCAGGAAATATTTGTTATATTGCTTCCAAAGTTTCAAATGCGAAAAACAATCCGTCCGTTACACATTCTGGCATGTGGAACGGACCAATGTGGGAATTCATATACAGGTTGTTCTAGAAAGGACTCCCCAACTTTTAAATGACATAACTTCGAAATAGTGAGAGATAGAAATGTGAAACAAGTTGAATGTTAAACAGATAGGTCTGGAATTTGTTATACGCGAATGTGAAAAAATAGTTCCAATATTGGATAGTAGGTGGCAGCACAAGCACATGGAACTTTAAATGGTACTCAGAAGGACAGAAATTTCATTCGTGCGTCTGTTTCATTGCTGACACGTGTAAAATAGCTGTATAGAATTAGAGAATAATTCGGAATTCAAGAATATCATGCCGTATTCACCATATTCCCCGGATCTGAATCCATGCGACTTCTTTTTGTGGGGTTACTTGAAGGACGCTGTTTATTCTAAGAATCCCCAAACGTTGGAACAGCTCTAACAATTCATCTGTGAGGCATGTGGATCTATTTCAATAGAAGTATTGGAACAAGTGATTTCGAACGTTACCTGTAGGTTGCGTCATGTTGTTGCTGAAAAAGGTAACCATATCGAAACCATTGTAATGTGATTTTTATCTCAGTTTAAACAGCTCACTTTCAGGAACTATTTTAAAGACACAGCTTTGTGATTGCAGAGCCCTCTCGTGTCCAATATTGGAACTATTTTTGTAAATTGATGTATAAAAAATTCCAGACCTATCTGTCTAACATTCAACTTGTTTCACATTTCTATCTCTCACTGTTTCGAAGTTATGTCATTTCAAAGTTGGGGAGTCCTTTCGAGAACACCCTGTACATTGATGAATTATCAATGAGTAATATATACCAATGTGAGAATGTGGCAACGGACGGATTGTTTTTTGCATTTCAAACTTTGGAAGCAATACAACAAAATTTTTCCTGAGGATGACCATAGAAGGTGGTCGAAACGTCGATATTTTTAATTTTAATGTATGTATAAAATTTTTAATTTGACATTTGTATACACCATTCAGTAAATTTGTGATGTTTTATACTCACGTCTTTAATGTTGTAAAATCATCGAATTCATGAATATCGCAGGGTATTAAAGGTATAAAAATCAGGTATAAAAATCAGGTATAAAAATCAGTGTATTAAAGGTATAAAAATCAATTTTAAATATGTTTGAATTTATCATTTAACATGAATCTTTATATCAGGTATAGATATTTTTAAAATATGACATAAAAATATGTATCCCTCTGAAAAAAAGATTTTGAAGGATGTGGAATTCGTTGGCTGAAACTCAAGTTAACATTAGACGAGAGAATGAAAGTTTGTTACAATTGTAGAAATCATCTAATCCATGAATATCGGAGGTATGTATTATTACAAAGGGTATAAAAATAACTTTTTCATATGTTTGACTTTATCATTTAATAAATCTTTATTTCAGGTACAGATAATTTTAAATGTTGACATAAAAACACGTAACCTTCTGAAGTAAACATTTTGAAGGATGTAGAAACTGACACTCAAGTTAATAACGGACGAGGGAATGAAAGATGAACAACTGAAATCATCGAAAGCATGAGTGTCTGAGGTATGTAGAGCAATTCCGGGTGAGATGCCACATATTTTTTTGAATTTCTGTATAAAATCCCATGGTGCACTTAAACTAAAAAAAAATTATGCTGTGCTATTTAATGTTAAGTATACAACATGTGTACTGCGACAACAAAATATAAAAAAAAAATTAAAATTAATTTTTTTCTATAACATTACACTACGGCGCGTCACCCGTACATTCAGGGTGAGACGCCGCACTTGTGCGGGAGTTATGCCGCGCTTGTCATAAGAACATAATGAAATTATAAATACAAAATATTCAAACACATATTCCTATCTGGACTATAATTAACTATGTAAGAACAAAAGAAACTAAATGAGTACAATGAAACGCACTAGCTGGTTCAAGTCAATATTAGTTTTCCGACTTTGTTCACTGCTAAAATTGTCTACGTATTTTTTAAAGACTGGATTTTAATTATTATTTCAGCAACAACGTAACATCAGTGTATTAGAAAGGGAAAATAAAAGAATAAAATTGTCTTTACATAGTGTTATTTGTTAATAGACCTGTTTTTCTACAGCAATCTACACAAAAAGTGTAAAAGTCTTCATGTAACCGCATTTGACACATGATGCAACGAAGCCAATCACACTTCCTCTTAGTTTTGGAGTAGTTTTCTACACATTCCTTGCAAAGAACGTCTGCGTCACATGTGTGATCCAACGTTTCATTATTATACTTTTCATTTACATCTTTTACGTTTCATTATTACTTTGTTTAAAATTAATCTGCAAATATTCTACGTTGTTAAACCTGGCAAAAGCTGTAATTTTCTTCCTGTATTTGATATTTACTATACGTTCTTTCTTCCTTGTTTTAGACATTCTATTTGTTATTCTTATATAATATTGTATTTTTTTATTGGTTTTGGGGAATGGAATTTCATATACTCCCGATAGTTGGTCAGTTTTAGACGGATCTATTTTCCTACAGACTATGTTTTTTTATTTATTTATTATTTTTTGTTAATTTAGGGAGGTTTTTGTAATCAGACAGATATTGAATTTCTTACTTTCTTCTATCTATAACAGAAGAAAATATTGCAATCGAAATTTTCCTCGACTTCGAGTTTTCGACCGATTTACAGGCTTTAGGGGACAGAGATTCCGAAAAAAATGTTTTTACAAAATGTCTGTCTGTCCGTGTGTATGTCCTCTTTGTATCATAGAAAAAGTGTATTAAGTTACGCCTAAAATTGAGCCAGATTTTTGTCATAGGTTTTTGGCTATGGCTAGCAAGTTCCGCTTGAATTTGGGGATATGCCGACGAAAGGTGGCGCTGTGATGGCAATTTTTGTTCCATTTTCATTATTGTATCATCAAAATGTGTATGAAGTTATGCAGATAACTGAACCAAATTTTTTTGTATAGGTTTTTGACTATGGCCTGCAAGTCCCAGTTGAATTTGGGGATATTCTGCCGGAAGGGAGCGATATGATAGCCCTTTAAAGATTTCAAATTTTTAAAAAATGTTCCAAAAATTAGAAATCCCAAAAGTTTTTCCCGTTAACCGTTCGGCCTTGATCCAAGGATTCCAGGGCAACTTTTGTTTTGGGATATTCGGCAAGAAGGAGGCGCTATGATAGACACTTAAAGAATTCAAATTCAAAAAGTTGTACAATTAAGTCGTTAAAAATATTAGAAATCCTAAAGGTTTTTTCAATTAAATGTTCAGCCTTGATCCAAGGATATCGGAACAATTTTTGTTTTGCCTCTACCTTAAAAAATGGCTGAGATATAGCAATTTGAATTTTTAGGGTGGCTCACATTTTGAAACAAAACAGCGTGATTCCTCCATAAAAGGGTTTAATTTATGAGTTTTAGTGAATATGCTTTCTTGCAAATTTTCTTTCATTGTTGTAGCCATCGTTCCAACTCTTATATGTTTATAACTATATATTCATATTCGCCAGCATCAAATTATCGCCAAACTTCGCGATATTTTGCAAAACATCGTCAAATTTGGCAATGTTTGGCAAATATCCCCAAATTTGGCGACATAAATAGGTTGCTATAAATGAACCCAAATTGGCTATAGCCAGCTAATTTGGCGAAATTCTGACTGAAATTCAATATCGACGAGAACTAGATATGATTTTTCTGTAACCGGATTCCACGAATTTTAGCTTCGTGTTTTCCAGTAAAATTAGCTAAAATCTTAAAAATAAGGAATAGGGAGGCTATCTTTTCTCACCGGTAGAGGCCAGAAGGACTTTTCTTAGTCGTGTTGTACATCGGCTGCTCGTGCGACGAAAGGTGCTTCACATCCACGTAAACCGATGATTCTCAAGCAGCTGACGTACAACAGAATGACGTAAAGTACTGTTTTTAAAGGCGATGCGTTAGCGAATTTTGAAGTATTAATATGTATGAGATAGAAGAAAGTTTTGGGATTGGCACATCCAACTATAGTTAAGTTTATATTTCAATCTTACAAAGTACCCATGAAAAATATTGTAAAGTCTTGGACATTTGTTTTTTGAAATTTCCTTTCCTTTTTTTAGCACTTTCCAACCTAGTTGAAAAGTGCTTATGACTTCGGTTTGTCTGGCCGTCTGCCGTCTGCCGTCTGCCGTCTGGCCGTCTGGCCGTGCTCTAACTCCCGTAAATATGCTCGGATTGCTCTGCAATTTTTATATGTTATTGTCGTTATCTATAGCATGTTCCCTATTTCAACGGAAATGTGTAGCACTTATAGTTTTTTTACAGGGACACTCAAAAGAATTCCGTTACATTGCGGTCTATGGGGAAAAATCATTTGCGGTTTATTTAAATAATGTTTCACTATTTTAAGCGCATTGTAATTTATATATATTACTAAGGTGCATTAGAAGAAGCTTAATATGGAACAGGGTGTGCATAGCACTTATAGTTACTTTACAGGGACAGTAAAAATAATTCCGTTACATTACGTCTATGGAGAAAAATCGTCTGCGGTTTATTTAAATAATGTTTCAGTATTTTAAACGCATTGAAATTTATATAGATCACTAAGGTGCATTACAAGAGACTTACTACGGAATATTGTGTGTATAGCAGTCATCGTTCATTTACAGGGACACGCAAAAGAATTCTCTACTGTCTGTTAACAATAATTGCTGGAAGTGCGTTTTAAGTTATTGAACGCGATTTTAATTTTAACTTGCTTTTTGTCTATTACGTGGTGTGTATAAATTCTGTAGATCCTATACAGGGCAGCACAAAAGTTCGCGAACACATTTCTGTTTATTGACAAACTCCAGACGGAGAATTTTAAACTGTGCTACGCGTTTCCTAACTGAACTAAAATTATCATCCTATGTAGTATATATACAAATCTATAGATCCTATACAGGGCTGAATAAAAGTATTCGGATATTTTTCCGAATATTGAATATGTTGGAAATTCCTGAAATTATGTTTTTAAATATGGTATGCGTTTTCTAAATTGTTTACTTAGATGTTAGCTTTTAGCTTATTAAACGGTATGATTTGTAAAATTATTTTGGAAGCGTTGGAAAGTGCTATATAATCTATGCTTGACGCATGATTTTTCGTTCTTGTTTATCCATGTTCAGAATTGATCTATTTATAATGCTTACTTTATATTAATTATTTATTAGTATATCACGTATTTTATTTAAATCACAGGTTAACTGATAAGTAGTACAGATTGGGAAGGCTTTCTTAACAAAATGTTTAAATGCTTAAATAATCCTTAAAGATAGTATCAATTAAATCACGTTTATGGAAGATTATTTATGTTAAAGCGCATTCACAATAGCTGGCGCTCAATGCTATCTCGTGATACTATCGTGTTCAAAGTTCAACAATTTTATGAGAAAATAGTTATTAGTTGCAGGCATTGAAAATGTCACCGTTAGAAAATGTACGAAACTAGTTGGTTTGTTATTAAAAGATTTTAAAGACTGTTTTCATATGTACGGTAACCACATTTAGCATGTAAATGTATATTTTATTTTAGTAATAATGCATGATTTTCACAATATAATTCTGCAAAAATCTTTCCTTTCTTTTTACGTATGCATAATTTTAATACAATACATAAAAACACATATTCGTTTATCGCATATTATGAAAATATTATTATATGTAAAGGGATATTTATTACAAACTAGATGCGAATCAATACGCCCTATAAGAATTAAAAATCATACTTTATGTTTAAGAACGTATAGTGATTGAAAAACTTTTATTACTCCTCGTAAGATTTATTTCGCTCGGGCTCCTTCTATTACTAAAAATCAATTTACTATTGGGAATTTCACATTTTTATATTTCTTAAATTCCTTTATCGAAATGCTTCAATTTTGATATCTAAATTTGTAATTTATCCTGAAATCGAAATGTGAATTAAAATTTGGATTTAATGTAAAAAAAATATTATTGTTTGTTGGTTGTTGAGCAAAATAATGATATATGCGATTCGAACCATATAGAATAGCGTATAAACTTCTTATATATATATTTTGTACAATTTATATAAATAAAAACTAATATATTGAAAGAAACATGTTTGAAAAACCAGATATCAAGAGAAATGTTATTTTCAAAATATTTTTCAGTTTTATTTGAAACATTTCGAAGAAAATTTCTCAACACATCATATCTAAAAAATATTTTTTTTTCAAATACAAACAAGAAATAAATTGTAAGTTTCATATCACCATAAAGATATTTCCTGTGACATTTCTGATCCACAGTTTAGAAGAAACACGTGCATCCTTTATTCCAAAATAGATTTAAGTTCTTCTCATGAAAATATTTCCTCGTAAATGAATATACAGTATAACGCCGATTTACGGATACTCCATTTAACGATTTCCTCAACTTAAAAATAAATTATTATAATAGGGATTCATCATCATATATATTATTTCTCCTGTCAACAACCCTTTTTCTCAGAAAATACGAAACGCAGAACAACGAATGAGATGCCAAATGAAAGGATTTTTCACAGGCTTCTGACATAGCACACTTAACATTTCGTTAAAACATGTTTTTGATTAAAATTTGCTGAAAATTAAAAATTAAATCGGCATTGTTTTCATGAAAGAAATGAAAGGTTTTTCTCAAATTATTGTTGCCACAAAAAAATAATACCACATTATATGATGCTCAGCAATTATAAAAAACACCGCACGGGTTTAGTTTATATTCATGATTAAAAAGCGACATTGAAATTAAAATGTTTAGATTTATAGTTCTATGTCCCATGTTTTTTCCGAAGCGGATGACGTCATCCTCTAATGCAGTTAAAATACGATTGTAATTTTTTTTTTTTGCTCGCGCGTGTATTTTGCAATATTGGATCAGTTTTTACTATAACATTTATGGAATAAATTAGATGATATTCTGGCTTCACTAAAAACTAAATGTTGTTTCCAGATATTTTTATCCTCACTTTTTCTTTAGAAGTTTAAACCTGCATCTAAGAAATATTACATATTGATAAAAAAATGGTGCTTCTCTATTATCCCGTCGACCACTTTTCATAACAAAAAACTATCGCCAAATAAACGGGAGAACGTTGCCATTGGAATATCAAAATAAATAAATAAATAAAATATAAGAATTGAAGGACACAATTATTATTTTAATTAATGAAATAACTAATAAATCAGAGTAAAACATAATGCAAAAATACACGCAAATGTCGAGTTAAAAACCACTTGATGACGTAACAAACACGTATAATGCTTCTGACATCAAGTAAATAGGACTGCATTTTTGGCGTTAAATCTTACAGTTTGGCGATAGTTTTTTGTTATGAAAAGTGGTCGACGGGATAATAGAGAAGTACCTAAAAAATATTAGATTTCAGTGCAAAATCCTCGCACGGACCTTCTGGTTTTTACTTATTTCTGCATTATAAGATCCCCGTATTAACGATATTTTTCCTCAATTTAACGATAACTTTTATGAATTTCAAATATTTTAAACACATTTTCAGTCCGTAATTAAAAAGTAAAAACGGAATCATTATAAGATCATTCATGTGTCTGTCTGTCTGTCTGTCATAGCCGTTTTTCTCGAAAACTATAGAACGTGAAAAGTTCCAAATTAGCATATTTGTAAAAGCTATTGAACCATATATTTATGGATTATTAGCCATTCAAAAATATTTTAGGAAACATTTAAGGAGGTAATTAAATTACTTGAAAAAAAAAACATATTATATATATATATATATATATATATATATCGTGTGGGGAATCGTTCGAAAGATCTTGTAACACCGAAATAATAAATATATTTGTTTTAATTTCAGGTATTATATTTCAAAGATATCGTCGAAAATGTACTGCAAAAATATGCCACCGCCCCCCCCCCTTTTTCCGAATCTACTGAATCTAAAATTATGAAAAAAGTAGGGTTAGTAGGAGTTTATTTAAAACTTACAGTAAAAATATAGTGACTTTCGTAGGGCAAATTGTTTTTGAGAAAATCGCATTTTCCCGTTACACACAAACTTTATTTTGCGAGCGGAGTTAGGGGGTACTCGAAGTACCTATCGACGCGGATCAAGTAGGATTATTGATACTGATTTTCGAAAAACATAGTCGGTAATTAGCCGAGATATTAATTAAAAACCTATCTGGAAAATCGCAGCACCGACCTAGGCTGCGTTGCAACATTGCGACCTCCTTTCGAAGCACGCTTGACACAATTCCAACTTTGAACTTTGTACAAGGTCTTTATTTTAAATAAGGCGAATCATAGTTAACGTTTTCCATTCCAATTGATTTCAATTATTGAAAAATAATTCATAGAATAATTCCAAGTCTTTAAAAGTCTTATTATTCTTTTAGCAACTGTAATATTACAGTTAGTTATTAATAAATTTATTAATACGGAACCTTTTGTGCGAGAGTAAAACTCGTACGTGACCGATTATTTTCTCTCTTTTTTTTCTTTATCTGTTGAACGAATGGAAAATATGATAAGCTGTTTATAGAATTATATTATAGTAATGTTCAGTGGGTATCTGAAAAGGTAGAGTGTATATCTATATGTAATACTTTTGAAACAAATGAAAAATTACAAATGAAACAAAGAAATTATTTACAAAATATTTTTTCAAAGTGTTAGGTATATATTAAATGCGCTAAAAATAAACCTAATTAAATACCACTAGTAATCATTTTTTTTAATTTAATAACCAACTTTGTGAAATTTTGATTTATTTGACATTTTCTTCGGTCTAGGAATAACACGATTTAACAATGATTTTTAAGAAACCGTTTGCAATTGTTAAATCGATGTTTGAATGTATATGTGTTAAAGTTCCTTTAAAAAAACAGTTGAAAGATTGCTGACTACAAACAAAGAATTAAAGGGGAAATTAAAAAATGAAGTTACAAATTAAATCTGTTTTTTCTAGATTTAGAAATTAGTATCGCAACATAACTAGAACTTATGTTTATTTGAAAGAAATGTTAATGTCATTCCCACGTAGTTTAAAGAAAGAGCAATAAGAAAAAGAAGATATTTTTACTTTTGCTCGGAAAACTTCATTTAAACTAGCGAATGGGATTCTCCAGCATAGTGTATATCTGTTAATCAAACTAATGAGTGAGTTTTATTTATGACCTAATTCAAGTTTTCGAATCTAAAGTATTAAATTGTCAGGCGACAGTGTAGAATAAATAAATTTCTTTTCATTTGTAACTCGATTGCTTTGAAAATGAACATATAATTATAGGGTTTTTCTCTATTATCCCGTCGACCACTTTTCATAACAAAAAACTATTGCCAAACTGTAACGCCAAATAAACGGGAAAACGTTGCCATTGGAATATCAAAATAAATAAAATATAAGAATTTAGGACACAATTGTTATTTTAATTAATGAAATAACTAATAAATCAGTAAAATATAATGAAAAATACACGCAAATGTCGAATTAAAAACGACTTGATGACATAACAAACACATATAATGCTTCTGACATTAAGTAAATGGGACTGCATTTTTGGCGTTTAATCGAACAGTTTGGCGATAGTTTTTTGTTATGAAAAGTGGTCGAGGGGATAATAGAGAAGTACCAATTATAGTAATATTTCTAGGTGAATATTACGAAATCGAAAATAAGTTACAAAATATAATTAATTAAGATATTAAATTAAATATTCAATTTTAAAATTTTCCAGGCGCGCTAATTTTTGCCTCAGACCCTTTTTTTTTTAAATCAAGCTAGCGTGTTATACAGATTTAAAAAAAGTTTTTAAACATTTTATTTTTACAATGATAATAATCGTAGAAGAAATAAATACTTTTTGATAAACATAGTTAATTTCCAATCTGCGTTATCCAACCTTTTGCAAATTTCAAATTTTCGAAATGTTTAACGTTTTTAAAATATAATATAAAAAAATTATTACTAATTTTTGGCTAACATGCATAAAGAATCTTTAAATCATGTTTCACGAAGATTCAACAAAAATTATAACACCTGTAAGATTTTAACTTTACCGAAATTACCCGACAATTAATTTTGACAAAATAACAAACTTATTAAACAAATTTTTACCATAAAATTTGCTATTTTGTGGATTAAAAAATAACAGAATCAACAGAATTTTGTTTTATTTCAAAGCTGATGAATTTTAGATTATTATTTGAAACTATTTTGGGAACATATTTTCCTCAATCTGACGGCCGACTATCTCCTTAATCCCTTCAGGGGCAAAGTACTCTTGTAGCTAAAATATTGAAATGATTGATTGACACCAGGATTCACGGACGAATTTATTTTAAAAGTAAGTAAAAGCTTTTCCTCATGTACCTTCTAAATTCAAAAAATGATTATAAAATTCTGGTGTCACTGTGGCATTTTGGGATTAAAATTAAGTGGTATATATAATATACCGGTGCCCTTCAAGGGGTTAACGGGGAACTCCAGTGCAACTCCGGTTAAACTACGATCATTTGGGGAAAATAAACAGAAATTATACATATTTTGAACAACAAATTCCATAAAATTTGAAATTAAGTATCAGAAAGCTCAGAAAAAATACTATATGTGGTCTCTCTCCTGATTTGTGTACACTGCTGCTTTGTAGCAGTTGTTCAGAAACAAACCAACAAGGGTTTAACATGTTTAATTTATTGTAGAAATTTGGCAGACTTTTACAAAACTATATATATACTATATATATGCTATATATATACTATATGTATGTGTGTGTGTAGTAGTAGTAGTAGTAGTAGTAGTAGTAGTAGTAGTACTAGTAGAAGTAGTAGTGTATATTTGACAGTTCGATATCACCTGGTGTGGGGTGGGGTGTTATTTTAAAGTAAAATTTTGCAAAAGAACGAAAATCCAAAGATTTTCTTAGAGGCCATGTTTCTTTTAGAATTATAAAGACTAGAAAATATTGACAGGTTCATTAGATAAATACATTTCTCGTGTAACTTTCTTACACAATTGACATCCATGGCTAAATTACTAATGCGAACACAATTACCTCCAGTTCTAAAGACATTGAGAAAAACGAATGTAAAACTTTTGGAAGAAGAGCAAAAGTTTGTAGAAGGGCAGTGTATTTTTTTAATTTACCGCTGGGCAATGCGGTACATTCGAAAGGGAAAGGTTTTGGAACTATTTAGGCTAAAAATAGGGATATTTGGAAGGTTTTCATGAAGGCATCTCTCTCATGGATATTTGTAAAATAATTACGAAGGCCAGATAATAGGAGAAGGAAAGAAGCTATGCCGGAAGTGTTATTCCTTTTTGGAAATTTTTTAATTAAAAAATAACTGGTCTTTTATTTCCCATTCTTTTGTTAGTCGAATTTCTTATTACTACGAATCGAAGAATACACGTCGTGTCATTTGTGATAAAAGCATCCCCATCAGTGAAAAAAAATCATTATTTTATTGATTATTTCATATAGATTAGGAGTATGCGAGATTACTTATGAATCACTATCTTTCATTTCGTGAAATAAGGAGTATTACAACTATTATATGTTTGAAAAATTATGTATATATGTTACAAAAATGTACGCAAGCATGTGGGCTATTTTATAATAAAGTACATTTTTAGTTTTAGTCAAATAAAGTATCAAATTAAGGGTAAAACAATGTTTTTATGTTGTTTTGAACTTATGAAACATCATGTTCGTATTTCCCCACACTGTAAAAAAAATCACAGTATTTTTACAGCAGTGCCAGCATATTTTGCTGTGAATTTACAGCAGTTTTGTTTTTCATGGATAAACAGCACTTTTGTAAATTCACAGCATTTTTTGCGGTTAATTTTACAGCAGTTCAGTTCTTTTTATTTTACAGCAGATTTGTTAATTTTACAGCCATTTTTGCTGTTAATTTTAATGCAATTTTAACAGAATCACTGCAAAACTTATAGCATTTGTTGTTGATATTTTACCCCCCCCCCTTCCTCTCTGTGTATTGTTTTTTTTTCTTATTTTAACCTGAGACATATTTCAAAGACTTTGGGCACTAAGTATTACCTTTTTGTTTACTTATATCATTATTTTAATATCATTATTATATAATAAATTCTGTTATACATATATACGATACAAATTTCGGTTTTTGGTCAAGTATATCACCCACAAAAATTTTAGTCATTTGCCTATAGAGATAAAATGTTTTTTCAATAAATCACAACAAAGGAAGATTTTACTTTATCTAGCTTTTAATTAATTATTCAGTATTTCTTTACAGGACTTTGTTTGACCGTTTGTTTGTATTTGAAAATACCCACTAATTTAAATCATGCATATATATTTTTTTTTTACTCCAACAAATTTAGGGTTATTTTTTGTATCTATTTAAATATTTTTGTTTATTCAATGTAGCCATTATTTCCTCCACCCCTCAACACGAACATGCAAAACTTTCTGATATTTAAACTATTATTCATATATAATTAATAACAAGACCTTATTGTACGCAACTTGCTGATATGGAAACTTTATATTGATAAAAAACTTATTTTATGCTAAGATAATTTTATAAGTTTACATTTAATTCCATAAATATCAGGTCTGATTGAAAAATGAACACGGGGTGAAAAAAAAACACTTATGAGTTCAAGAAACGTAGAATAAAATAATAATAAAAAAAATCTGTTCACATAAAAACTTTAAAATTAAGCGTAAAAAATAAATAGATAATGGACAAAAACATTAAACGAGTTGCTGCAAATTACTGCTGCGACAGTAAACAAACAAGGAATATTTTAGGAATTGATAAAATAGTGCATCCAGATTACTCATAATAAATGATTTGAAAATGGAAAATAAATCACTGTTCGAAATATCGGCTAAATATATTAAATAAATAAAAATACTTAAATTACTGTCCAAAGTGAACCGAAAACTGTAGCTGGTAAAATATTTATAGGATTTAGAAAGTATATTCGAATGCGAACGTATGAACTGGAGTTTTGAAAAATATATAATAGCGTAATAAGGCATAGCTAAAAACAGGGATCTTGTTTTAAAAAAAAAAAAATGCTTGCATAAAGTTTCCCTGTGATACTTAAACTCAAATTATACGTAATAATAACAATTCTAGAAGAACATACTGAGGTAAAGTAAAAAACAACATAACTAAATCAACATCCCCAACATCCCCCCCCCAACAAAACAACATCCCCTAAGCAAAATCATCTATTTTTACGATTTAAAACAAAATATTTATTTTAGACAAATGACGTGAAAGTTCCTGCCGTGATATACACATGGTTTAAAAACAAAATTAGTATCGTATAAATATATAACAGAATTTATATGATATTATTAAAACAATAATATAAGAAAACAAAGATAAAACTTACTTTTACTCTTTGAAATATGTTTGTAATCCATTATCAGGTGTAATTGTTACAACTTTCATTTCTCGTAGAATCGAAGCGTCACTTCATTATTGGACTGCACCTGCCGCTGACCTAAATGTGTTTATTCCCCTCGTTTGAGATAATGACAACAACGCCGACAGATGTCGCTATCTATACAGCTGTAATCACTGTAAATTAACGAAAGAGCTGTGTTTGATTGCTAGGTGAAATATTAACAGCCTTTTTTGCAGTTTTTCTTCCGTTTTTTTTACAGTGCAGATCGTGAGAAATATTTTATTAAAATTTCATTTTTACATTACATTTATTTTTTGTTTGTAACCATGATGTCCAAGGACAAAACGACTACATACCTGACATTTTTGCTACTTTTAAAATAACTAAAAAGCTTATCCTTCTCGCTATTCTTTTTGTGCCCCAAATTCTTATGACAGTAGTTATTTATGAGATAAAACTATTAATAAACAAGATTACCATTTGAAATTGAACCTCTGATTCGATTTACAAAGCACTGAAATGATCATAAGCCGTGTATTATGAAAAAAAAACAACTTTGCAGACTGAGTAACTATAGTATAAACTATGCTCGTGACAGGGTATGGGCAAGATATTCCAGGCACCGTGTATACATTTTTTATATTAAAGTTTAATTTCTTTTATTACATAATTACTTACGTGTATGTTTCGGTTATATCACGCTACATTTCCATAATAACATTTTTTTTTAAATTCTATTACATTTTAATAAATATTTTGTGACATCTAGAAAAATTTCCCATATAATGTGTATGTAAGTATGTAAAGTATATAATGCCCAAGTAAGGAACGGATGTGTAGAGTAAGTTGAAAAGTATGTAAGTATGTAAATTGTAAGTATGAAAAAATAAAATATAAGAGTATATAGATAAGTTCGCCAACAAAAAATCAGTTACATTTACGTGGAAAAGGATTTCGTTATGCAGATACAGATATTGTTGCAGAGGAGTCACGTGGTGAAGTGGACTGCTTCTCTGTGATCATTGCTGTAACATGGTGTGAGTAATATGTTATGAAGTATAGAGATAATGCGTTAAGATGGGTAAATAGTAGTGCTCCCGACGCTATACGTATTTTAGTTATACGTTTAACTGATTTACGTATATACGTATAATACGTATATTTGAAATACGTATAAATAAAATTATATGTTTAAACGTATCCGTATACGTATAAGCGCATACTGGTTAAACGCTTAATTCAAGTATACGTATATTTCAAATATACGTATTTACTTTTAATGCGAATGGACGTCATCAGTCTTACGTCACTGAACGGCGAAAAAGCTGGAAATCGTGGTATTACCGTAGTAATCTGCATAATATGTTTCATACATAGGTTCTTGCTATTTTTCTCTACAAATATTTTAATCAATTTATTTTACTTCTAATTTTTATTGAATTAAGTGATAAAATGTTATATAAGTTTGCTAGGGTAATTTAAATTGTTTTATATTTCTTAAATTTGTTATTATGGTTGTTATATGCCATTTTGAATGCAGGACTCTAGAGGGTATTTCTCAATGTCTCTGATCCGCAGACCAGCAGAAAAATCATCTTTTTTTCACGCAATGAATGAAAACCATTTAAACGTTTATACGTTTAATCACTGGGGTAAGACCCATATATACGCTGTACCGTATATACTGTTTTGTATAATACGTATAACCGCCTTGGCCGTATCATACGTATCCAAAATGTGTACCCCGTGTAATATGTATTATACGTATACTCGTATACACGTTTAATAGGGAGCACTAGTAAATACAAGGATGTGACAAAGTGGCGATAAAATAGTGGGTGAAGTTTCGCGTTTTGTTCTTGTATCTAAGCAAACTGTCCAATGTGTCTACTAGATTGTTATACCGCTATCGGGCATGAAAGACGGCGTCAGAACAATGTTCGGAAAAAGATCTAAGTCAGATGGACCAAAGGCAAGTATCCCCAAAGGCAAGTGTCCAAAAACAAGCGTTTGTCAATGAAAATCAGTTTCAACCCTGGCATTATACGATGCAGTTGGAGAATGAAAGGCTCATCTCAACCTGTTTCCGAGCGGACGTTTCGAAACATTTAGAGAAGGCTACCTTGTAAAAGGTCATTGTTCACAGCAGCACATAAAAATTCACATGTGCAATGTGCCAAGAAACACTCATCGTGGACTGTAATAGACTGGAGACGTATGGTGTGACCTGGCGAGTGACGTTCTTTGACTATATTCGATATAAGTAAAAAGTCAAGTTCGTCGAAAGCCAAAATAAACATTAAATATTGATAATTAAGAGAATTGAGTGTATTGAAAATATTTAACCAATATTGTATTAAGCGTAAATACCTTAAAGAAATACTTTTATTGGTTAAATATTTACGTTACATTGAAATTATTGACAATAAAATAACAATATTGAAGAAATATGGGACTTACTTGGAAATATTCGTAATGAAATGGGGAATATTTCTTGTCAATATTTCATCAATATCGACAAATTGTAAAAACTACAATTTTGGCTTAATATTTTATACCAATATTGCCGAAATTGGTCAAGATATAGCCAAAATTGACCAAGCTATATCAAATGGGATCAGTATTGGCTTAGTATTATTTTACTACTAGGTTTTTCTTAAATAAGAATAAAATAAAAAATAGAGAGTTCTAAATATATATAAATATATGTTGTCCAATTAGTGCTTTCACATTAAAAAAATTCATAAATATATTAACAAATTGTTATATCGGAGTGCGGTTTGCATCATAACACTTGTCGAAGAGTCGGATTTACTGTGGAAATAGAAAAAAAAAATAGTTCAAACATATCCAAATGTACGTTCATATTTCAAAAATTAATGAAAAAAATAAGAAATTGTTGCACGAGAGGGCGGTTTGCACCATATGCTTTGCAAATAATCTGAGTTTGTGTATCAAAATTAATTTTAAAAATTGAACTTTGTTTGCTAAAAAAAAATCCGATTCCTTAAAAGTTCTTATGGTTTAAAGCGCACACCGATACGATTTGATAATTTTTCATGGATTTTGGAAATGGGCATGGAATTCTGGAACACCATGCGTATATACATAGATTTTTGAAAAATGCGAATAATATTTTCTTAAGAAATAGACTTTGTTTTTGGCACTTTTCAATATAATTCAACGTTGTTTATGAATGCGGTATCTCTGTCTGCCGTCTTCCGCCCATCTGTCCGTGGTCTAACACTTGTAAATATAATGGAATAGTGATGTAATTTTTATGTTACTTTTGTTTACTATAGAATGTGGTGAAATTAAAAATGCAGTGTGTAGCATTTATAGTGCGTTTACAGGGAAGAACAAAATAATTATGTTACATTATGGTCTATTAGGGAAAAATTGCATTTTATTGATGTTACGATATTTAATGAGATAGATATGCATCACTGAGATGGACTACAACATGTACTTAGGAGTATAGAATAAATAACTGTTATAGTTCGTTTACAGGGACGCACAAAAGAATTCCATTACATTATGATGTAAGGAGGAAATTATTTGCAGATATTTTCAATGATGCTACACTGCTTCAAACATAAGGAAATTCATATGCATCACTGAGGGGCATTACTCCATGCTTTTTATAGATTAAGGAGAACGTTGCATTTATCTTTCATTTACAGAGAAACACAAAATAACTCGGTTACAAGACTGACTCACTGTAAAAAAAATTCCGAACGTTTCAGGAAATTATTCTGAAACATTTCGCATATTTTAGCGGAATTTCGAATTTCTTTATGTCCCACGTCAATTACGGCAATAATTCGTGTAATATTTTCGAGAGGTTTCAACTTTTTCGTAAACTACATTCTGCGCATGCATGCTTCATGTTTTATGTTCCATTAACTTTTTTATAACTATATAGAAGAATAAAAAACAGTTGCCTAGGTATTTAGAGACAAATGGAATCTGAACAAATGCCATTCTTTGTTTGTATATCAACCGATAAAGTAAGTAGCTAATTTAAATCATTTATGCTTCATATTTGAATTTTCATTTTATCTGTAATACGAAATATTAAAATTTAATTGCTTAAATAAGACACTGAATTAACAAAAGTATATTAATTATTGAAAATTGGAATGTTTTACTACTTTGTTGTGGAACGTAATAGCAAAAAGCCGTGGTATCGTAATGCCACCACTTTTTTCCGGAACCTTCCGTAAATTTTTTTACAGTGTATGATCGATAGTTGTTAGAAGTGCATTTACCGCCGTGGTACGCATTTTAAACTTATCTAATTTTGATTATATTAGATGGTGTGCATAAATTCTATAGATCGTATAAAGGGCTTACACAGAAGAATTCGCACACAAAACCGGATATCGATAGCAATTGCTGAGAATTGATTTTTACTGAATTAAGTATTTTTTAAATTGCTTATTTAGATATCTCATTTCTTTGTATGAAAAAACAAAATTTTGTAATAGTCTGTTAGTGCTGGAAAGTGTTTCATAATTTATGCTTGATGCATTATTTTTCGTTCTTGTATTTTAAATATATAATTTTTTATCGTAATCTTCCATACTTGGTTCCACTTCCGAACGTTGTCTACAATGGCTACAAATTGTTTTGAAATGGACTTTAAAATGAACACCACTAAAGATTTTAAGCAACACTTTTGCAACAATTAATATTTGCTCAAATACGTAATTTGGCCATGGATTCGATTACGGAAGATTAATTTTATTTTCTTTCACTTTCAAGTGATAAAATTAAATATACATCAGTTTATTAATATTCCGCAATCAATCTCAAATTAAATGTGTTCTTCATTAATTTTCTATAATTGTAATAGAGTTAAAATCCATGATGGCAATTAATTTTAAATCCCTGGTTCTTTCCGAATATTCTATTTTTCGAAAATAATGAAATGCTTGATCTTGAAGAATTCAATTTTCCTCTGCCGCGGAAGATGTTTAAAACTGCCAGGTCAGAAGATTCTAGCTTTCGAATTTTAATTAATTTATAAAGGAACAGAATTGCCTGAAATTGCACAATCTTATTTTTAATAATATACACGAAATAATATCCCTAGTAACAAAATATTGTTGGTTATCATGTTTATTTTAGAAGGAAATCTTGCATGGAAATTGCTTGAATTGGAAATACTTTCAATGTGATACAATTATTCGTTAAATATTGGCTTTTGATTAGACATATTCGCGAAAAATGTCGGTATTACGGAGATATTGGAGTCACATTCGGTATATTGGCATTGAAATAGAAAAATATATTTTACCAAAATTTTTAACATATTCGAAAAACTTAAACACGGAATGTTGAGCAAAACTTTTCTGCAAATATCAACAAAGATAAAGCTATATAGTGACTCTAGAATATTTTTTTCTAGAAATACTGAATTCTATTTTATACAGAACTCTTTGTATCAAAATATATCAAACTGTTTTTAAGTTATAGCTAAATAAGCAGTTCTTTAAAAATGCTTTTGCGTCTTTGAATTATTAGTTTGTATTATCTAGTTAACATTGTTTCAGATAACTGTTTTTATACAAGAATATTTATAAAACAATTTTGCGTGCTAGTCAGGAGGATGACTATTGGAATATAATCCAATCAAAAAATATTTTTATAATAAGACGGAGAAAATATTATTTTCATTTTTAGCACTTTCCAACATAGTTGAAAAGTGTGTATGAATTTCGTTTGTCTGTTAGGACAGACGTCGTACGGACCGACAGCAGTCTGTCGTCTGTCCGTACTTCAATTCTCGTAAATATACTCAGATTCCATGTAGCTTTATATGTAATTGCGGTTTACTATATAATGTTCGGTAATGAAAATGAAGTGTGTAGAACTTATAGTCCGTTTACAGAAACACACAAAATAAATTCCGTTACACCGTCTGCCATCGTATGGATAGACGGCAGTCTGTCGTCTGTTCGTACTCTAATTCTCATAAATATACTCGGATTGTCATGTAGTTTTATATGTTATTGCGGTTTACTATAAAATGCTCGGTAATGAAAATGAAGTGTGTAACACTTATACTCCGTTTACAGAAACACACAAAATAAATACCGTTACATTATTGTCTGTGGGAGGAAATTGTTTGTGGGTCATTTTATTCACGTTACGATATTTCAAACATAATGTGACTGATATGCATCAGTGAGGTGTAATACAACAGGCTTTCGCAACAGTATCAAGGCCTGATTATCACAGGCGCGCATGGAGCATGTCCCCCTGGGCCCACATTTTCCGTGGGGGGGGGGCGCAAAATGCATTTTGTCCACTCTCTAAAGATACAAACTACTGCAAATTTCCATTTTTAGTCTGTAAAAAAAAGAATTTTTCCCATTCATGCAAACTAATGTTCTTCACTAACGAAAATGAAATGTAATGTAAACTTCGAAATTCTGAGAAAAACGGATAATACATCAAACATGTTTCATTCAATCCTTTAGGTTCACAGTTTTACTTAATTTAAACAGCATATAGTGCAAAAAAATTTACCTTCACATAATTTTTAATGCATTTTCGGTGTGTCTATCATATATTCTTTTTTCATAAAAGTATGGTTTAAAATTTATGTTACACATAAAGCTGTTTGTCATGTTTACAGGGCAATTTTCTTGAGAAAGGGGACCCCTACATAATCTGCGTGCCCCGGGTCCTACACACAGTTGATCAGGCCCTGAAGAGTATAGCATAAGTAGCACTCATAATTCGTTTAGTGGGAAGTACAAAATAATTCCTTTACATTGTGATTTATGAGAAAAAATCGTTTATGGCGAATTTTAATAATGTTATGATGTACTTCGAATATAATAAAATTAAATAGAGTAAGAAATCCTGCATCAGGCAAAGATCACGAAACATTTTCCTATATTAACAGAATATTGTTAAAAATTTTCAATTTTTAAAACTGTCTAACAGTCCTGATAAATACTTTCCAACATAGTTGAAACGTGTTCATAAATTCGGTTTGTTTATCCGTCTGTTCGTGCTCTTAAATTTCGTAAATATACCGCGTTCAGTAAATCTCATAAATTAATCCCTTATCTTTTTTAACCTGTTGTCTTGTTTCAAAATGTTAGCCACCTTAGAAATTCAAAGTACTATATATTAGCTATTTCTTAACATAGAGGCAAAACAGAAAAATGCTCCAGAATACTTGTAACAACGCCTAACACTTAAGCAGAAGATAGATTTGGATCTGTAATTTTTTTTTGTATGTATTTTTTAGTTTGAAATTTTTAAGTGACTGGCTGCCATTTTGACATGAAAATGGACCAAGCTGGCCAATCCGAAATTGAAAGTCTACGGCGGGTGCAATAGGTAGCTTTTTAGTTTTAGTAATGAAAGTTACCTAAATTAAGGATTAAATTTATGAGTTTTATTTAACGTGGTTTCTTGAAAATTATTTTTCATTGTTGTAACCAGTTTTTTTTCAACTCTCATATGCTTAACATTACATATTCATATCTGCTAGCGTCAAATTTTGACCAATCTTGGCGACACTTGACGAAGTATAGCCAAATTTTGTGACAAAAAAAATTGCCATAAGGGAAGCGAAGGTGGCTAACTACTGTAGTTGCTATAGTTGACTAATTTGGTGAAATTCAGTATTAACGAAAATTGCGAATAAATATTCTCTAGTCGGGATCTTTACATTTTACCTTCGTGTTTTCAAGTAAAATTGGCTAAAATCTTAAAGCCAAGAAATAGGGAAGCTATCCTTTCCTGCCGGTACAAGTCGGGTGCACTTTTTTTACTTTCTTCTAACTATACAAGAGGAAAGTATTGGATTCGTGAAAAAAATTGGACTTCCAATTTTTGACAGATTTATATGTTTTAGAAGAAACCGAACACTATTTGACTGTATTTAGAAAATGGCTATCCGTGAGACTCTCTGTCTGTCTGCATATGACAAGAGTTTTTTAAACGATGTAACTCAACGAAATATTGCGTAGAATAGGATAAAGTCGAAGTTCGTATGAAGCTTCCTTTTGTTAAGTGATGCTGATTAATTTTTGGGCAAAATCCCCGAAAGTTTGTACCACAAATCGATTATTTGTTTGATTCATGTGATGCTTATATATCCAGTTTATGTGCTCAGAATTCATCGAAACATCAAATTTAGAATCCTTACAATTGGAATAGATTGCCATCCAATTTTGGTTATGATCCAGTGTCGCCAGATTGGGGATTTTGTCCCCATTTTGGGGGATTTTGAACCTTCTGGAGAATAATTTGGGGACAAGGAATTCGTAAGGACAGTTTGGGGACTATCAACATTTTGGGGGAAAACATGGAGAATTTTTTTCATCATTTCATGTAAAGTTTGCTTTTAGTCATTTGGCAAAACTGGATCTGTCTCAAACTCATTTTGGTTCGGAAAATGAAAAATCATGAAGACAATGAATTTACTTTCTATCTTCCGGATGAAAATAAAATTCGGAAGTCGGAAATATCAATCATTATTCTCTTGGTTGTTCTCGTCGTTTATAACATTGCAGTTTACACGTTTCTCTGTATCATTTTCTCCCACATGTGTACATCTTTAATGTTGCGACAACGGAAGTTCTATTATTACTTTTTATCTCAAGTTTTTCTTAACTTTTCAATGCACCAGTAAACAAATATAGCAAGTGAAATTCTGAATAATTAATATCACAAAGCATTGTTGCCTTTTTTTCCTAAACTAAATGTCATTTTGAAGATAATATTTTTTCGTGTATTTTCATCAAAACAAATTGTAACGGAAGTAAGTAAGAATTTAGATTTAGACATTTGGTAAACATAAACATGAATCGACTGGACGACTTCCCGCTTTTCGTTTTCAATCCGGATTTGCTAAAGATTCAGAAACTATGCTCAAGGTTGCGTAGATCGAAGATTTTACGATAATCAATTAAATGTAATTTTAATTTTTTTTTTGTAAATGTGGAATTCTTTCTAAAATAAAAATAAATAAATAAATAAATAAAAGGCTAGATTTGGGAAAAACTAAATTGAAATTGAAAATTTACATTTTTGAGTAAAAACTCTGTTGAGGACTTTTTTGGAAAAAGTCACTGATTTGGAGAAACTTTGAGAAATTTTGGGGAAATTCATTTTCGACCATCTGGCAACTCTGTTATGATCATCTAAGGAGGTGTGCCCAAATTTGATCATTTGTTCGAAATATGAGATGCTTATATCACCAGTTCAAACACGCGGAATACAACGAAACTTTACTCTTAGCATCCTGAATATGAGATTACATTATAGAAAAAAACCTATTTGCTAAATCAGCGTAATTTATTGTAGTATTTATATCGTTTAATTACTTTGATTTATATAGAAAAATGTTTTGTTATTGCCACAACATACATTTTTTTTAAATTCTTGACCGTGTGAAGAACGGCTATACTGCTAGTAAAAAATAAAATAAACTATTATTAATAAAAGAACTAATGCTGAATGAAGCTTTATTAAGTTGATGATTATGTAAATAAATTATTAGTACACTCACTATTTTTTTAAACATAATTTTTATCAGTCAACTTTTTCGATATTGCAATGAAAAGCCAAATATTAAAAATAATTTCCTTTTTCATAAAATAAAATTTAAAGGAACCCTAATTCTTATCTTCTAAGTGTGAAATAAGTTTTATATACCGTTAATATTCTGTTGTGAATTTAAAGATTAAGTAACTGTTTTGAAAACGCTGGATTAAAATTCTAAGATTCTACTTTCGTAAAGAGGTATTTAATTATAGTCATCATTGCTGAGTTATGAATATTATAATTTACCGTTTTCTTCATTCTCTAGCGCTTTGAAACTAACTAAGAATGTCAAATATATTTATTTAAAATTATAAATTAATATAATGCTATTTTTATTTACTCTTTTCTGTGATCTTGAAAATGCAATTATAAAAAAAAAGTAATGGTTTACTATTTTGCGAAAAGTATAAGAAAATAATCTCGTGAAATACATAGGGAAGAGTAGCCATATTTGGACCGCCGTTTTAAATGGACCTTTGTAATTCTGCCGTTAATTACAGAAAGAGACGATATCTACCGCTGAAATCCTACTCATCAGAATGACGTCATTTATGATTAGAAAAAGCATCCACCTTCCACGTACTGTTTTTAGGCATTTTTTAAAAACTTTTTAAATTATCTGTTTTGATCTAATTTTTTCTTTCTAACCGTAAGAGAATACTTTAAAACTAAGGTAAGTTGTTATGTTTTCATATACATATACAAATTCATGTGTTTATTGCGCATATTTTTAACGCGGAATTGTTTACTTTCGTTTTTATTCTTAGTCTTGAGATTATCTGTTTTAAAAAATGGTGCAGTTGTCTTAATTGGACCAATTTGAGTTGCTTATATTGAACCAGATATACGATTATAAATTTGAAAAATAAGTAATGAATTTTGAGGGCTGTACGCTTTGGACACTATTTTTCGGAGTCAGAGTCAGCAATGATGAAACCTACTAAAACTAAGAGAGTAAAAAATAATGATGAAAATGATACAGACAAACAGTCTCGAAGAAAAACATCAATGACAGCAAAAGTTGTCAAAGATATAGGGGAAAAAGGAAAAAGTATGTTGTGACGAGATAATTCCGCAAGAAGGCTGCTACTACAAAACCCCCCAAAAAGCCAAACAACCATTAAAAATGTTATCTCCCTTGCCAAAATCAGTTATCTCAAAGTACAGAGGGAGCCAAAAAAATGCTGTGGATCTTCGCCATATAAAATAAACCTTAAAATGAAAAAAAAAACGACAAAAAGGAAGATCTTGAAGCACATAAGCAATTGGAACATTAAGTTTAAAAGAATAGGCGTAGTTCAATTGAAAAGAAAATGATGAAAGGGAAGAACTACAGATATAAGGTAAAGAAAACTTTTGTTGTAAAAAAAATGTCTAGTGATTCAGAATCTAAAAAGTAAAATCAAGACAGTGATGATTGGTTTGCCTAATTTGTAAGAAAAATAAAATAGCAGAAATGCAGTGCTCAGATTGCCAAATATGGTTCCATGTTGTGTGCGCTGGAATAATGAACAAAAGAAATTCATGTGTAAGCCTTGCATCATTTCTTACATGATATTCAAGTAACAGGCAATTAGTTCCACAATTTCTATTCAAATTACTTATAACTTTGATTTATATTTTGAATACATTTTGTTTTTAAACAATTACTCTTACTTTCAGACATTTGATTTCATTATATTTCATTGCTCTTATATTGTTTGATTGTTTCATTAGTCGCAAACTTTGATTTTATTAAAATTAGTTATATTCCCTGCTCATGAAAACAGCCTAATATTGTTTGGTCTAATTTAGGAGACCAGTCGCTGAATTTGGACCACTCTTGATAATTTTTTCAAATTAAAATAAAACTTAAGATTTTCAAAAAGAAATTGTTATAAAGATTTATTTAGTTAGTAGATGAACAGATTGATCACGTGTAGTGACATTTTCAGATATTCCAAAAATAAAGTGAATTACACCTGAAAATAATTGAAGTGGTCCAAATTCGGCTACTCTACCCTATACCCTTTCAGTAAATAATGTATAAGAGGTCTTAAATAAGTACTTAAAAAGAAGATATATTAATACTAATTAAAGTGTGGATTTATATTAGAGTTATTCTTATTAAATTAAGTTTAGTAAGTTTTTTATGCTATTACTGGAATTGAGACGTGCTCAGCCCGAGTCCGAGCCTGGACACGAAATGCACTCGGGAAGACTCGGACTGAAAGTGAAAATTTTATTTATTCACTAATAGAAAAAAAAATGCCAGATGCTATTTGAGAAATAATGTAGTATAAGTTTTTGAAAGTGTTTTCCAATCCTCTAAGAATCAGTTGATATTGAATTGTTATTAATGGAGCATAAAGGGAAATATTCTACGTGGTTCTAAAACCTTTCTTCAGCCAGTGTTACTAACTTGAAGAAATCTTGGAATATTCTTGTCTATTCTTTCTTCATTTTAGAAGTCCGTTTTTTTCAATTACTGAAAACAGAACTCATGTCTTTCTGCTATAGTTATAAAATGATATTTTAAAAGAATTTCGCAGATTTTTCGCAGTGGTTAATATATGGTGTTAAGTGGTTAATAATAAATAATAAATTTGCTATTTTAAACATATATTCAGGGACGAGAAACTCACGGAAAGAATGGGGCGAAGTCATGAGGGTGTATTTATCATTAATAATTATTTCTATTTAAGAACATATTTTTAAATGATATATGTATTTTTTTTTATGTTATCAGTAATTTTCTATCGCATGCTTTAGGTATCAGTCACGGGCGAGCTCGAGCTCTGATAATTGAATGTTTTTGGTCTCGGACGAGCTCAGATATTAAATCGTCGGGATCGGGTGGGCTTGAGCTCTCTCTCCCTCCCCCCCCCCCCAGAAAAAATAAATAAATAAAAAGGAGTCTGAACTCATTTTTGGTTGTTAAAATTGTGTCCCTTAATATTTCTGTGTTATTTGTTTAAGAATTTTGCATTATTTGTTTAAGAATTTTGCATTATTTGTTTAAGAATTTTGCATTATTTGTTTAAGAATTGTGCATTATTTTTTTAATTGCATAAATACATAGATTCATTTTTATTAAAAATGATTAATCCAATTTCATATTTTTTACAAAATATTAACAATTTAAAAAATATATATTGCTATGGTTTTACCCTATGAAATTCTAGTTTAAAATGTTTAGTATCATACAATTATCTAATTACTTTTCATGTTTCAAGGAAATCTCATAATGAAGTAATGTATCCCTGAAATATTCAAGTACAAAATTTGGGAAGAATATATTATAAGGAAAAATAATCGTAATGAAGTTAATGATATTAAAAATTACTTTAAAAATATATTTTAACAATGCTTTTTTATGTAATTTTTTGTTAAATAATTATTCAAATAACAAATATATATTTTAATTAACTTTACGAAAAATATACGCGAAATGATTTGTTATGTAAATTAAGTACTATAATAAATGAAAATTTGATATAGGGACTTTATTGTTTTTTGCCAAAAAGCATATAATTATAATTAAACATATAATTAAGGATATAATGTAAGATATTTGACATTTTTGGGACGTAGTGCAAAAGATCCTTCTGAATACACACACATATGGGTTATCTAGCTAGAAACGCACAAAAGGACGTCACGAATTACTTATAAAAAATAATTGCTATTGAAAATATGTAATATTAGAAGAGTGTTGTAATAAAATCATGCAATTCATGCAACTAACCAAATAATGATAATAATAATAATGATAATAATAATAATAATAATAATTATTATTATTATTATTATAAATATCATATCTAGCTATACCTTGATATACATTAATAACTACAGTGTATGTAATTTATATTAAGATAAAACTCATCTCTATAATTCTATAACGGCGCGCTCAAGCCTGCCTCGATATGCACGGCACACACTTTGAACATCTACCTTTATAATTTCTAAATACTCCTGTTGATGTGTCAAATAAAGTGTTTTTTTTTCTTGTACCGGCTGTGACGTCATACTTTGTTTTCGTAATTTTCTCGTAAACTATGGATCGTACAGGTACAATTTTTTGGATATTTTTTATGTACTCCCAACGAGGAATCTGGCTGTGCAGAGTTTGGGCGCTATTTATGGGACACTCTGTATATATATATATACACACACACACATATATATGTAGGATTTCAGTTGAAACACTTCACGTAAATGATCATCAAATGAACTGACACTGAACTGACACTCTATTATTATCCATGACTTTGATGCGCGAGTTGTAAATGGTTTGAATCGCGAGATTTGGCTAAGAGCCAGTGTTCTAATTTTTATTATGAAGCGAGACGTAAAATGGATATAGCCGTTAGGCCTGGTTGGATTATCGTAATGTAAATTTGTTGTATAGTTTCGACCAAAAGTGTTATTAGTTGAAATTAAAGTGCATATTTTGTTGTTCATCGATTATTTGTCATATTGGTTCAGTAAAGTGCCTATTTATATATCATTTACTTACATTTGTATATATATATATATATATATATATATATATATATATATAGGGTGGTCATAATATCTTTCCCTGACGACAGAAGATTATTACGAAATAATCATTGAATGTAGTACTGTAAAATTTTTATTATGGAAAACTCATGTTCTTAAGTTTTTTTTAGTCCGGCCTCTACCGTCGTTCGTGAGTTCCTTGATGACAAATTTCCTGGAAGAGGGATCAGACGGGATGGAAAAACTCCTCTAGACTTTTTCTTTTGGGAGTACATAAAGGACAGAGTGTTTGCAACACCAGTAATAGATATTGAAACACTCAAAGTCAGGATCACAGATGCTGCGTATAGTGTGGCAGTCCAAATGTTGGGCAATACATGAGGAGAAAGGGAGTACCGCCTTGACATTCTTCGAGCTACCAAGGGTGCTCACATTGAAATTTACTGACCTAAGTACTTGTATTAAAAACTTCATAAATGTCTTTACCATATATTGAAACAAGCATATGTCTAATTATATTAGTTTTTATACAATAAATTATTGTACTCAGGAAAAGACTTTATGACCACCCTGTATAATGTTTCCATAGATTAAGACTAATCACGCGTTTAAACTGTCACTGCCCTGGTTTCTACAAATTATTGAGTCAATAAAAATTATTTTTTTAAAGATAAATAATTTATTGGATTATTCGGAAAGCTCTTTTCGTTTGGGAAAGTTGGTTCGTACCGGAAAATCCTATCATGTAATTATTAGACATTAATTCCGATATCTAGTATCTAACAATTGACGGGCAGAATTTTCCGGTACGAATTGGTTTTTCCAAATGGAAGGAGCTTTCCGAACATCCCAATCTTTTTAATTCAATGTGCATTTTAAAGGTAACATTGGGTATTTGTATTTTTATTTTATAAACGACTAATGTTTCATCAAATTGAGTCCATGGATTGAAAATTAATAGCTGTTAAAAACCTGAACAGAAGTCCGCAGAATGATATTACAGACTGAAGAAGAAGCCTCTTAGCTATTTTGGATGCAGCAAAAAGCTGCAGGCCTAATCTGTGTAAAATTATTATTATTATTTATATATAACTGTTTAAAAATCGTCAACGTACAAATGCCATCATCAATTTCTTGGTCAATATAAAGGCAGGCACGGATTACAAACCAGTAAAATTAAATAATAAATAACATGTAATTATAGTTGAAGAAAACTTAATTCACAAACATCATTCAGATAAGTCTAGTATTTAGTGTATGAAAAATAATTTAAGAAAAAACAGCATGTCTGTGAACAAAATTCACAGCATCCAGGTAATCAAATAAAAATCAGTTTCAATAAAATATTTTTACCATCTGGGTGCATACAAGAATGATGTCAGTTCGAAGCAATATAAAGACACTTTTTATACCATTAATTTACAAATTTGTTTTTCATAGAATGGCGTGTTGAAAAAGTTATGTTTTTGGAAAAATGACTCTTGTACACACACGCACACATTGTTACTTTTTTACAATGTTTTCTCCTAAAAAAAATTAGCAATACTGTTTACGATTCCAGTTCACAAAAATCAAACCAAATGTAAATAACCTTATTTAAGCGGGATGTCCCGATATTCAAAGCTTTTTAGATCCGTCCTGCGGAAACAGTGCACGAGACGAAAAAAGTCCCGATTTTTCATGATGTATATATTTCTTTTATATTTCTTAGTATCATGCTATTCATTAGTCTACATCGAGTGGGTTTTTTATGCAGTAAACATGTTAAAACACATCCTGTCTATAACAGTAATTTTTTACCGTCTCGTCGAAAGGAATCTACATGCTCAGACGGAAATTTATCTAAAACGGAAGATTTTCCTATCCCCGGCGGATTTTTACTTCATTTTGTTTAGTAACTCTTGTAAAAATAGAACCTGCGTATAACAAATTCTGTCTTATTCGTAAAACATTCCTGGTCCTTACAGAAAGAATACCATACAATTATAACTGCTCAATCAAAACCTCTCTAATACGGAATTTTGTTTAAGTCCAAAGCGATTCTGTTTTCACCGGTTTTACTCTCTAAGATTATTATGTTTATTTATTACAGTAAAACCTAGTACGACGAAATCTCAAGTAACCAGAGAAATATTCCGTTTCAGACAAATTTTTCGTCTTAAAAGGTATATTTGTATGGTACTCTTTCAGGCGGGACGATGGATTTTATGCGTTTAACACAAGATTTCGTTATAGTCAGGTTGTATTTTCATATGATTTACTGTATTTTTCTGTCCCGATAAAGAAACCCGTGTCCCGCTTTTCTGACCCTCTGTACCACTTTTTGTGAGAATGGACCTGACAACGGCAGTAACAAGTTCATTGATCTCAAGTAACCTGAGAAATATTCCGTTTCAGACAAGTTTTCGTTTTAAAAGGTATATTTGTATGGTACTCTTTCAGGCGGGACGATGGACTTTATGCGTTTAACACAGGATTTCGTTATAGACAAGCTGCGTTTCCATATGATTTACTGTATTTTTATGTCCCGATAAAGAAACCCCTGTCCCGCTTTTTGTGACAGTGGACCTGACAACGGTAGTAACAAATCCATTGATCTCAAGTAATCAGAGAAATATTCCGTTTCAGACAAGTTTTCGTTTTAAGTGGTATATTTGTATGGTACTCTTTCAGGCGGGACGATGGACTTTATGCGTTTAACACAGGATTTCGTTATAGACAAGCTGCATTTCCATATGATTTACTGTATTTTTATGTCCCGATAAAGAAACCACTGTCCCGCTTTTCTGACCTTCTGTTCCGCTTTTTGTGACAATGGACCTGACAACGGTAGTAACAAGTCCATTGATCTCAAGTAACCAGAGAAATATTCCGTTTCAGACAAGTTTTCGTTTTAAAAGGTATATTTGTATGGTACTCTTTTAGGCGGGACGATGGACTTTATGCGTTCAACACAGGATTTCGTTATAGACAAGCTGCGTTTCCATATGATTTACTGTATTTTTATGTCACGATAAAGAAACTCCTGTCCCGCTTTTTGTGACAGTGGACCGGACAACGGTAGTAACAAGCCCATTGATCTCAAGTAACCAGAGAAATATTCCGTTTCAGACAAGCTTTCGTTTTAAATGATATATTTGTATGGTACTCTTTCAGGCGGGACGATGGACTTTATGCATTTAACACAGTATTTAGTATAGACAAGCTGCGTTTCCATATGATTTACTGTATTTTTATGTCCCGATAAAGAAACCACTGTCCCGCTTTTCTTACCCTCTGTTCCGTTTTTTGTGACAATGGACCTGACAACGGTAGTAACAAGTCCATTGATCTCAAGTAACCTGAGAAATATTCCGTTTCAGACAAGTTTTCGTTTTAAAAGGTATATTTGTATGGTACTGTTTCAGGCGGGACGATGGACTTTATGCGTTTAACACAGGATTTCGTTATAGACAAGCTGCGTTTCCATATGATTTACTGTATTTTTATGTCCCGATAAAGAAACTCCTGTCCCGCTTTTCTGACCCTCTGTCCCTATTTTTGTGACAGTAGACCTGACAACGGTGGTAACCAGTCCATTGATCTCAAGTAACCAGAGAAATATTCCTTTTCAGACAAGTTTTCGTTTTAAAAGGTATATTTATATGGTACTCTTTCAGTCGGGACGATGGACTTTATGCGTTTAACACAGGATTTCGTTATAGACAAGCTGCGTTTCCATATGATTTACTGTATTTTTATGTCCCGATAAAGAAACGCCTGTCCCGTTTTTCTGACCCTCTGTGCCGCTTTTTGTGACAGTGGACCTCACAACGGTAGTAACAAGTCCATTGATCTGATACACCTTCTACAAGCTAGCATATCTTTCAATCTATACAAATTTTATCGCATGATTTTAAATGCAATGTTAAATCCCCAAAGCTGTCTTCAAGCAGCTACTCCAAATAATTCGAAATGTCAGAATTATAAAATCTTTTGTTTATGATTTTAACTTACAACTAAAACATTCTAAAGTAATAAACAAAATATCGTTAAATAATCATTATAAAAATCATGTTCTTTATGAAAAGTTAAATTTAAATTAATTACGTTTCATATTCATTTCCATTATTTCCCAAATATTTATTAATTGTTAAAAGAAACCAGTTACATATATTCTGTCTTTAACATATTCATGCCAAACCATCATTAAAATCACTTAAATACTTAAAAAAACATATGCAAAATAAATAAAAGCAAGCATAACATTGTGAAATGTGCATATAAATTTTCAAAATTCATATTTCATTCGTCGTTTGTATCTAATTTAATAAAAACATTCGAGATGTAAAATATTATTCATTATAAAATACGTTCATTGTTTTGTTTATGCTAAGAAATAATTTTGACAATTTGGATAGCTAAAATTTAAATATGAACAAAATCATCGGAAATTAATTCTATAATTGCATCTTAATGATTTTACAATTGAAATTTAGAAAAACCTTGCATAAATTATTTCAAATTCGATATATGGGATAGTTTGATTTTTGAGCTACGAAAGTAAAGCTCTTAGGCGTCGACTCCAATGGTATCTATGTGGTTCTACTCCTCTTAAACTTCTTATTTTGTCGATGATTATCTACCGTCGATGATTATATAATTCAGCACAGTGAGAGATACCATGGCCATCATGGTTCGCAAAATAAATAAATAAATAAATAAAAATAAAGAGGAATAATTATAGCTTTCTTGAGGAATAATTATAGATCATAAGTACCACAGATTTAACGTTAAAAATCACTAGCTGGTCTCTGATTTTCACATTACGTAATATTTATCTCTCACTCTCTCTCTCTATATATATAAATAATTTTGTGGATAATTTCAATTTACAACTCAATTTACAAATTCAATATACAAATCTACAATTTCTGGCCAATTTGCACGAAACTTCATATACCTACGTTTTATAACAAGAGTAAAATTGTTTTCTACTTTAAAAATTACTCAAACCACTCTTTACCCATTTTATTAACCTCCTGATATATAGTTTATATTTATGTAAATCTATTTGTATGAATTTTCTAAGTTATTGTTTTCTTTCTTGTTGCCACACCCAAGGAAAACTGCACAAGAAAAAGAAAAAAATGATAAAACATGTGCTATTTTTTTCATAAACACACAAAATTCAGATCCATTTGCAATGCTCACGCATCCAAAATTGACATCATTCTGAGTAGATATTACGTATTTATCATACATAAAATATTAAAAAAAAAATTAATATAAGTTCCTTAAAATTACGTAGAACCCTCATTTAAACGTATTCAGTGTTAAAACATCCACTAAAATACAAACATTTCAATTTCAAGAAAAAGATTCAGGAAAAAAATAACAATTTATAAAATATGATGTCATTTTCTGGGAGATGCTTTCAGAGTGACATCAAACTCGCTATAAACAAACGGTAGCTATGTTTTATTTCCTATTTCGTTTGTATACTACAACTATATCTTACAGCTATACCTTATACCTAAGTGTTTTAATACTTTAGATGCGGTGGTAACATTTTCTACGATTTATATTAAATAAGAAATGAAACATAGTAACCGTCTTAAGAGTCAATTCTTTCTCTTTTCAAAGTCTGACGTCACGACAGAAAACGTCTAGGAAATGACGTCATTTTCCAGTAATCACTGTAGATACATTTTTTTATGAATATAAATGCAAATTTCCATTTAAAAATAATGGCATACGAAACAGAATTTAACTAAATTCTACGCCATTTGGTTGAATTTTTTGTTTTTTTGCTTTCAGTATTATCAGGGAAATTATATATTTTCTGTTTCGTTATAGACAAAAACACACATTCTCATGTATAAAGCTGGGAGATTTTTCTATGATTGCGTCAAAGAATCGTTATTGTCGTTTTATCGATTTATAGTAGGCGCAAATGCAGATAGCTCCGTTATCGTGAACGCCGTATTTTTAGGATACTGCATTTTCATTAATTTTACCCAGGGGGCTCCCATGGTTTGCACGGTTTGTTCTGAAAATGGCTCGTTATAAAACAAAAGACGTTATATTGACATAGGAATTATAAATCAGATTACAACAACTTATTTAAACAAACAGTAGGTATAAATTTCAATAACAATGAAAGAGTTCGGTTTGCATATTTTTGGTCGTAGTTTTTAACAGCAAAGAACTTTACCAGAGAGATGGCAGATATCGTATTGGCCAAATTATTATTCCCAATCGAAAGAAAATCTCAAAACCTTCTTCCTAAGATGATTATATTAAAATAAATCATCCTAGTAATGTAATAAGCTGTTCAAAGGATTACACTGAGTATTGACATAAATATAAATGAGATATTTGGCGATTGTTTTGTTTATATTTTCTATAGGTGAGTGGCAATACTAATAATTACAAAATCCCGAAATTCTGTTGCGTTTATATTGTTTGCTCGCCAGTTACAAATCAAATAATATCACTTCCAGTTATTAATGTTTGCGTTTTGATTGCTTCTTTAATTTTTTTTGAATTTTAAATGCAGGTTTTTAATTGAAAAATAACATTATTTAAAGAATATTCTATAACAGTAATTAAAATGGGTGGCAAGAAAGACATTTCTCCAAGAAAACGTAGACAGATTCAGGTTCTCTTGCAAAATTCTAACTTGACCTAAGCTGAAATTGTCAATAGACCTTCTATGTCTCGAAAAATAGAAATTGGACACCGAACAGATTAGGACGATGTGGAAGAAAACGGATTTTTTCACAACGTGATGATAGAGTTTTACAGAATTTGAGCATAAATAGCAGAAAAAGTTCTTCAAGACAGTTGAAATATGCACTGGTTAACCAGGACATTACTTTGAGCACAAGAACCATCCGCAGAAGACTTTTTGAGGCCGGCTACAAGGCCTGTCGTCCAAGGAAGAAACCGAAGCAGACTGAAGCCATGAGAAGTCAATGATTAACGTGGACAATATCGTTTAAAAACTGGGTTTACCAAGGATATTTTTAATTATAAATTTTATAGAATGTCTACATGGGATAATAAAAATATTTTTACCCTCTGCCAGTCATCAACTGTCCAGTTTTTAAACGATTTGGCCCACGTCAATCGTTGCCTTCTCATGGCTTCAGTCTGCTTCGGTTTCTTTCTTAGACGATAGTCCTTGTAGCTAACCTCAAAAAGTCTTCTGCAGATGATTCTTGTTCTCAAAGAAATGCCCTGATTACACAGTGCAGCTTTCAACCGTCTTGGAGAACTTTGTCTGCTATTTCTGCTCAAAATCAGTAAAACACTATCATCACGTTGTGAAGAATTCCATTTTCATTCACATCGTGCAACTCTGTTCAGTGTTCTATTTCCATTCAAATTGGTGTTTTTCTTTATCCTTACTACAGTTTTTTGAGACACAGAAAGTCTATTTGCAATTTCAGCTTGGGTCAAGTTAGAATTTTTCCAAAGATTCTGAATCTGTCCACGTTTTCTTGAATAAATGTCTTTCCTTACCACTCATTTTAATTACTGCTATAGTAAATTCCTTAATTAATGTTATTTTTTTGTTAAAAACGTGCATTTAATACAAAAAAATAGAGAAACATTTAAAACACTAAAATTAATAACTAGAAGTGATATTATTTTATTTGTAACTGGCAAGCAAACAATGTAAACAGAACAAAATTTCTGGATTTTGTAATGATTAGTGTTGCCAGTCACTTATAGAAAATATAAACAAAACAATCGCGAAATATCTCATATATATTGAACTCACTACTATACACAGCGTAATCCTTTGAATAGCTTATTAAACTACTAGGATGATTTATTTTAATATAATCATCTTAAAAACATGGTTTGGGGATTTTTTTTAATAGGACTAATAATTTGGCCAATATTGTATATTCTTGCTAGCAATATGTTAAGGTTTATTTCTAAATTAGACATTATCAATGTCTACTTCAAAACATCAAATGGAAGTTATTTTACTCAGCTCAATTTTGTGCAGATCCCGTATGCTTTTTCCTAGTATTATTGAATAGCTATTGAATACCTAAAGTCAAATACTACTGAAGGATTTTGTTTCATTTTGAATTTATCTGAATGCGATAACAGTTGTCTAGAGAAATTTCATGGATATATTGTGTCTTCAAAATATCCGTTTAAATTCATCTGTGTTGAATAGTACTTGTGCAATTTGAAATAGTTTTTGCTTTATTTCTTTGACTAAACGTACAAAAGAGAGACTTAATCTTCCTTTAAATATCTGTAGGAAATCCTATAATGAAACAAATATGTTTGTATACTGATTCTAGTTATTTCCTCTCAAGGCTGTATATTTCTTTCTTCTACAAATATTGAACGTTTTGTAAGATAAAGTTCATTAAATGTATTTCCTGTAATATGCTGTTCTGCAAATTCTAATAAAAGACAGGTAAGAAAAAGTTTCAATTAATCTTTTATTATAGAAATTAATCTTCTTTGAAATTCCTATGAAGTACATGCTTTTGAATTCTTACATCAACACCCTTTTCTTGGAACAAATGTATTTAAATTTCATCAGTTTTAGAATTTCATTCAAAGATCAATTTAGTTTTTATGTGGTGTAATATTGAAAACCAAATACAACTGCATATTAGGATCAAAATTTTTCAACATTTAAAAAACCTCACTAAACCGTGCTTTAAAATCAAAATTTATATGATTTCTGACGTAATATTAACGGTGAAATTTGGCTTTCTCCAGTACTACAACGAAAATGTGGGTAAATTTGTAAAATACTCTGCTTCGTCTAATTCTGGCATGGTTAAACTTACTAAAAAATTATCCAAAGTAAAAGCAACTTTATCATTTATTCAAAAAATTGAAGGACAGTGGATATGTTAGCAATATCTACCTCTCATTTACTTAATTTTAAATTCATTTTATTAAAACTAATGTTCTTTTAAACTTTCATAAATTCATTTTTATTAATATAAATGTTTATTTATGTAACAAATATAGTGCAACCAGTCTCTGACAGCTAAAGTTCTACTAAAGTTCTTTGAGCTAAAGTTATACATTTCCAAACCTAGGGTTTTTATAGCATACGTGGCCTGGATATCTATGAAGCTTGACTGTTTTGGACAAAATCCCATTACAAGTTCATCTATTGATCATACCCTCAAAATCATAACAATCTCATTATATATAAGCACACCAAACGTGGCTTCCCCGAGTTAAGTCGGAGTAATAACAATAACACTGTTTTCCTATCTATGCGGCCGTTGAAGTGGTTAAATTCGCGCCAACTTCTTTAAGCCCTTCGTTCACAAAATTTGAGTATAATAAATGGAACAAATCCTTCTTTAAACGGGTATAATTAAAACGGTGTTCCAGTTTGTGTAAATATATATATATATATATATATATATATATTCCTGTCATATATTGGGTCTTTTGGAAAGTTTTGCAGTTTCCCAAAGCGAAGCGTGGTTTCGTCTAGTTATATTTTGCTACTGCTGGGAAGGAGTGACTTTGACTGAATCAGATACGTACATTCTGTCTTTTATGTCACTGCGTAATTCTCGTTTGCGATGTGGCATAATTTTTGTTTCAGTGCAGTGCTAAGAATGGAGAACCAAAAAGTTCATTTTCCTCATATTATGCGCTTTTATTTCGCGGAAATATGAGCCTCGGATATGATGCCCGCTCTGGACGACCATCATCCGTAAAGGAGAACCTCTTAAAAGAAGCTATAGCTGAAAGCCCAAAAAAAGGACAGTCATGATCATTTGACATCTTCTTTTAAGAGATGCTCCTTTACAGATGATGGTAAAGTCCAGAGCGGGCATGATTTTCGAGGCTGACATTTCCGAGCTTAAACTTCTCAAACCACCTTCGAACTGTGCTATCTGAAACAGCACTTTGTCCATATACAGCACATAGTTTACGAGCAGCCTGACTAGCATTTTTACTTTTGTTGAAATAAAAGACCATAATATGAGGAAAATGAACATTTTGGTTCTCTATTCTTAGCATTGCACAGAAGCGAAAATTAAGCCACAACACAAGAAATAATTATACAGCGCAAGCAGAAAAGACCGAATGTATAAATCTGGATCATTCAAAGTCAATCCTTCTCAGCAGTTGCAAAATATAACTAGAAGAAACCGCGCTTCGCTTTGAAGAACCGCAGAACTTTCGGATGACCCAACATAACAACTGATTATTTTAGAGTTGTCACGCAAAATAAATTTTAGTCGAAAACCGGTTTTTTTATCATTTAAGTTAGGAGCTTCATGAAATTCAGGCAAGCGATAGATTTAAATATATTTTATCAATCGCACTTAAAAAACATTTTTGCATATTTTCCACTACTTATTTACTTTCTTCTGTCTCTACAAGAAGAAAGCCTTGGATTTGTGAAAAATTTCTAACTCCGGTTTTCGACGGATTTAAACGTTTTAGAAAGTGCTGAACATGATTTGACTAATTTTAGAAAAGGTCTGTCCGAAAGTCTGAGTGTCCGTCAAATTTTGTGGGCGCATCTAACGAACTACTGCGTAGAACAGGATGCAATTCCTTATGAAGTTCTATCCTTATGTGAAGGAGTGCTGATTCGTTTTTGGACAAAATCTCCCTGGAAAGATGCCGCAAATCGATGGTTGGTTCTATTAATGCGATGTTTATATCTCCAGTTTATTTGCGCCTAATTCAACGAAGCATCAAATTTAGAATACTCATGATAGTAATAGATTGTCATTATATTTTTGTTGCGGTCATCTAAGAGTGATGCCAAAATTTTATGATTTGTTTGAAATATCAAAAAAAAAAGTTTTGTGCGTGCCATACCATACCATTTTTTTTTTCGAAAAGTATAATAGGGATAGGAAAGAGGGAGTTGCTTGCAACTCATACGGATTCTTAACCTTTTGTGGTCCGATTTGATCATGAAATTTTAATAATGAAAAAAACATCTTATTTTCATTTTAAAAAAACAACATTTTTTATTTCATGTTGCATACATTTTATTAATTAAAGGAATATTATTTTTTTGAATAGAAATGTAATTCATTGTGAACTATTAAAACTTCAAAATTAAAACAAATTAAATTAAATAATGCATTGCTAATATTTTTCTAACGTGTGGTACTTTATGAAACATTCTGGAAAGTGCAAAGTTATCTTGCATTGTTAACACTGCCAGGTAGTCCCACTTCTAAATCTATTCTTGTACTATTCTTGACATGGCATCTTTTAATGGGATTTTTTCTAAGTTGCAGGAATATACTCTGTTAAATGTAACTAAATTTTGGTTTCCAACCTAACTGACGTGTATCAATCACCTTTCTAGAGACATGCATGAATTGTATAAATCGGTAGTGGAACCTTTTTTATTTCCGCTCTATTATGCTAAATTTAACATACGCGAACCCTATTTTTAAGCGGCTTCGAACAAAAAGAGGCCATAGAAATCGTGTGTATGTTATTTTTATGTATGTCCACCAATAACTTTTGTACAGACTCGCTAATTTTGGTAAATCTCTTTTTGTTAAAAAGGGCTGATTTTGGTGATGGTTCCATTATAAGTTTTATCAGAATCAAAAAATGGTATGCTTGTCAGCTAATCCGCTTGTACGTTTTTTTTTCTTTAACGTTCTAAGCTGTAATTTTTGTAAAAATTGATCAATTGCTTCAAAATTTCAGTGTGTGATTAAGGGACACAATACTGATTTATATTTTTAAAAAATATTCATATTTCTTTTTCCCTGTGAAAAAAAATATCATATATATATATATATATATATATATATTTGCCCAGGGACACTTTAAAAATGTAACATGTTATCCTTTACTGTTCGTCACATTGAGGATCATTATCAAAAATGGGATTAAAATTGAATGAGGACAACCTTAACGAGTTAATTTTTTTATAGTATAAAACATATGAATTGTAGAGTAGAAGTTAAAATATTTTAAAAAGACATTTTTCTTGACGAGTACAGCTTGTCATATACCTTTTAAATTAAAATCTCGTGACGAGCTAGACCACTGAGCTCTATAATAATACGGAGAGCTAACTCACCGAACCACTTTCTGCCGCAACCACTTCACACTTTCAGCGCGCGCAAGTAATGAATCCTGCACTTTTCTTAATATTACAGGCAATTTTTTAAGCTTTCCCGCATACTTTTTGTCACTTTTCGTTATTTCTACAGCTTCTTCATATTTTTATGAGCAATACTTAACATATTTTTCTTTTTTTTTTTTACTGAGCTTATATAAAATTTCCTTTTTAACAAATATCAAATTAAATATTGGCTTTAGTAATGCATGTAGCAAAATATATGAATTTAAATAAAACCTATAGTTTTTACAATAAAAAATGTATATCAGAGAAAATTATAGCAACTTCGTCATATTTTAAAAAATAATACAATTTGGAAATATTTACTCCCATACTATTCTATGGAAGAAAATGCTTGCCTTGCCAAAGATTTTCACCCGAAAATCTTTGGCATTGTATTCATGGGCGGACCGCTGGATACAATGTATGAGAATAGGAAGTTAGCTCTCCGTTCTATTGTGGAGCTCAGTGAGCTAGACTCGTCATGCCATCGCAAGATGTTAACAAAAAACATCATTCCTCTGGTAAAGAATATTCTAATAATTTATTTCTATCAAACTAGAATAAAAACGAAATGTTACTTCCTCAATGAATATGCTATTGTTTATAAGCTGCCTTAATATCGTATAGTATAAATATACATTAGCAACAAATATTTGTATAATAGTTATACAAAATATATGTACAAATATGAATTAGCAACATAATCAATAAATTATCCATGTTTGATCAGAAATGTATCAGGGAACAATAACGTTTCTGTTACATTCAATATTTATTTCAGTATCAGTTTTCAGTTCAATATTTATCTGATATACGTACCAATGAAGTTATACTTAATTTTATACAAATAGTCCATTAATACTGTAGTCTGAGTACATCAAACTTACATCTAATTGCTAAAGACATCACTGTCTGGCATGCTGAATAAATGTACCTATTCAACAAGTGGCAAAACTTTATACAGTATTAAATTTACCCTAAATCACAGGAGTTTAGATACGAACCAATTACTGCGTTTCTTTAGTAATTGCAGTGACAACATTGTTTATCATATTAACATTTCGTATATATGGGCAGTGAGTTGCGTAAAATCTCTTGAAACGTTTAGACAAGTTGGTCAATCACGCAATTTAACTTTTGTAAACAACGAGAACTCAGGTGACGTTCTCTAAGCAATTGCTTCTGAAATAAATATCATTTAATTATCAATTCTGGTAAAACTAGCCGACATAAATTGAAACAATTATCTGTTTCTCCTTAGTTTAACAACCACATTATGTTGTAAAAGGCTAAACTATCACATGAATAAGGAGTGAAATTTTGAATAAATTTGAAATACGTATAGTCATTTTATAATAATAGCATTATATTCAAACATTTAATTCAATAAATTTTACACAGGATTTCAAAAACTTATGACACCCAAATATCATAGAAACTATAAATATAAAAGACATTTACATGTATTTTATTAGGTATTTACCTTATAAGATATTTAATTTACATTTACTTTACGTTAGTCTAGTTTGAATTAAGTTCCATATATATGAATGAGAAAGGAAATATTTTTCTAATGTATAACATTAAAACTTTTCTCTAAAATATCGATATCGTTAGTACTGTAAATTAATCCGTGCGGCGTTAATTAAATTCCATCACATTTAATTTATAATGTGATAATTATTATGAAACATATAATTATATTATTAAACTTTCAGATGCATAATTAAAAAAACTTAAATCTTATAAACAAAATTGACATTGAATGTTTCATTTGAATTTTGTGATTAAAGAAAATGAAACAAATATATCATAACTATATTGTAAAGGATTAAAGTATTAAGAAATACGAGCTAAAGTTTGACACAAGTAATTATTCAATATTTATCTGATCGAGTACTAAAGTACGTATAATCATTTTATAATGGAAACATTATTGCCAAGTGTTTAATTCAATAATTTTAAATACATTTTCAAAAACATCTGTAAATTTTTCGAAAGCTAGAAACTTAGAAGTTTTCAAATTAAAAGTGATAAGGGGTTTATATTTATTTTATGTTAGAACAATTTAAATTAAGTTTCGTACATATGTATGAGTAAAGGAAAGCTACTGCTTGTAGAAATATATGCTAGTAATATAGAACATTTCAGCTTTTATCTTAAATTTCGAAATAGTTTGTACTGCTGAATTTGCCTTTGCTGCGTTAATTAAATAACGTAAAAGTTTAATTATAATGAAATACGTAGAATACATAAGTACTGTGATTAAATTTGTATAATTAAACTTTAATAAGATATAGTTAACATACATAGTTATTTATGTATTTCATACTCACATGTCATAAATGCACACTGATATTTTGTGGTATTATTTTGATAATGTAGTATTCAAGTTGCAGATAGCAAAATTCTGTCTGTAAATCGTTACCTTAAATGATTCTTTTTTTAAACTGAAAAATGGTTTAGAATTAATTGTTTTTTAAATAAACCTTATAAATAAAATTATCATTAAGAATTTCATTTGAAATTTGTTATTAAGGAAAATAAATATTTACATAATAATTCATGAATTTCCCAAAGAGTGTTTTGTCACTCAGAATACATTTTTTATAAACTGTATGAAATTGACAAGTTTCAAGGAAAATACTATATTCAATTCAAATGTATATTAAAAAATATCAACTTTTACGGAATATGCATTTAAGGAGAAGTTATGTATAAAAATGTGTAGATAATTAGTATGTATACGAACTTCTTTAAATTGAAAATCAGGGCTTACCAATGATCTTAGATGAGATATCTTAATATCAAATCGGAAACAAGCAGAATATACAGATGGACAATAAAACGAGATATAAACCTTTTAAAAACTGGTACAATATTTCATAACACTGAATGAAGATTTTAGTAATATATTTTTCACATTATATGTTGTATATCTTAATATTTCCTATATAAATAGAAAATATCGTTATTAAAAATCACCCAGTTATTCATTTAAAGCAGAATTATTTGCAAACTAAACGGAATTAATAAGTGTAGATTTTAATAAGTCTAGATCAAAACAAAATGAACATCACTACATAGTATAAAACAAAGTCGCTTTTTCTGTCCCTATATCCCTATGTACGCTTAAATCTTTAAAACTACGCAACGGATTTTGATGCGGTTTTTTTTAATAGATAGAGTGATTCAAGAGGAAGGTTTATATGTATAACACGACGTTCTACGTAGATTAGTTATTGAATTATGATAGAAAGTTTTGTTATTTTGGCCGAAAAGGTTACCATTGCTATTTTTTTGGCGATCATTATTGTTGCAGAAAGAAATGAAAAGGCTATACATCTCCAGAAATAAAAGAAAAACTGTGTTAAATTAATTAAAAAAAAAAAAGAAAGAAAAAAGAGTTTTAATGAGAGAATATTATAAAACGAAAATATTTAATTTAAACATGATTGGGAATGTTCGCAATGCTTAAAAAATTATTCAAGGGGCAAGATTGCTATCGAAACAATATTTCGCGATTTATCTTTTGTTTTTGGCGATTTTGATTTTACTTTTGATCCTAAACAATTTGATTTTAAGCCAAAAAATGTCTTTTTTTTTTTTTTTTTTTTTTGATGCAGAAAGAATTGAAATGGCTATACAGCTGAAAAATAAAAGAAAAAGCTGTTATTAATTTTATTTTAAAAAAAGAAAGGAATTATAGGGGGAAATTCGAAAATCAGGTGATATTTTTTTTTTATCAAATATTAGCTTTTTCAGTATTTGATTCGGATTATGAAAGATTAGCCTTCTGAAAAAGTTCTACTGGACGGATTTTGATGCGAATTGTATTGTTAGTCAGATGCTATTTCAGGAATGGTTTTAATGTACTACATATTGTTCTACGCTGCTTAGTCAAACAGTTGTGTGAAGGTTATACAGTCAGGAGAACCCGATTCCGAAAGATTAGCCTTTTTGAAAGTTTTTACTGGGCGTATTTTTTGCGACTTGCATTGTTAAATAGATAATTTGTAAGGATGGTTTTAGTATATTTTATATTGTTCTGTTTTAGAATTACGTGGAAAAGTTCTATAATCAGATGAACCCGATTATAAAAGATTAGCCTTTATAAAAACATCTACTGAATGGATTTTGTTAATTAGTTTGCATTGTTAGTTCGATAATTTTTAGTGATGGTTTTAGTATATTGCATATAGTTTTATCATTCTTTAGCAAACCTTAACTGTAAATGACCAAATAAAAGAGTTGGTCCTTAACAGCTAAAATTTTGACTGCACATTAGAAAATATAATAGCGCAATCACGTCATTTTTCAGTAATGTGGAAGGATATTCCAGGTAAATATACAGATTGCTTTCAAATACAAGGTCAAATTAAACGATATATTTTGCTTGCTTCAAGGTTCATTTGTAGAAACTGACCAGCGCAGCGGGCGTAGCTTGCTAGTGTTTTTATAAGATAAAATATGGATTATATATCTTTTTAAGGTATTACAAATCTCAATTTAAAAAAAAGTGCCTTGTTATTACTGATGGCATTGAGCTCACAGGCTATTCACACTGATTGTATATTATACTCTTATTTCGAAGAATAATACTCCTCAAAAAATAAAAAAAAACGACAATAAATTAAGGGGGAATTAGCCCCTCTGTTCCCCCTCTTTATACTTAACCAATGAACGCCCAAAACTAATCACAGAAGCGCTTTATCACAATGAACCTATAAACAAAATTTGAAGCACATCGGATAATTCTGACTGAAAAACTCATTTATCTAAATTAAGGGGGGAGGGGTGAACAGTCATCGTCCTCCACCCCTTTATACTTAACCAATGAACCCTCAAAACTAATCAGGGGAGCGCCTTTTCCCAATAAACCTATAAACAAAATTTGAATCAAATCTGATAATTCTGCATGAAAAGCCCATTTATCTAAATTTAGGGGGGATTAGCCCCCCGTTCCTCCCTTTATAGTTAACCAATGAACCCCCAAAACTAAACAGGGAAGCGCCTTATCGCAATGAACCTATAAACAAAATTTGAAACGTATACAAAAACGTATATTTCTATCAAGAGTTGTCGCGTTACGTACATACGTTTATACATACATACATACAGAACGGGCGGGCGCATTAGCTATCAGGCTTTGATAGCCTGTGAGCTAAAAATCCGATTAACTATTGCAAATAGCATTTATTGATATAATACTTTTCTTTTTATTGGTTACATGAAAGCTAAGCATCCAAATGATATTTTCTTTTAAAAAGTATTTATCGGGTGGAGAAGGATTGTCTAAGGAGATCTATCATATTACCAAGCTAATATTCTCTATGTTTTGATCCAATACTAGGTTAATACTATCTCCTTTAGCATAAAATACTCTCCTAATATTGGAATGTCGACATTTTGCGTTTATTGGCAAAGAATTTGTAGCCATTCTAATGCCAAGAACAACCGCAATTATGCAAATACAGGTTGTCAAATGGGAATATTTCCTTTTTTTTTCAATGTATAGTCCAATAATTGTTTAGTAAATTACTATAAACAGAAAATGTCCTATTGCGTTAACTTTTTTTCTTCAACATTCGTGTTTTTTAATGTTTTAATGCATTGAAAAAAGTTCCACTCTTTCGTATGAAATCATTTGCAATTTAACGAAATAAAATCAAGTACAGGGTGGTTATAATATAAGTATCTCTATTTGGAGCTGTCTGTAGCTTGAAAGAATAACCTGACTGAAAACAAAATCGGTGCACTTACTATTCGACAAGGGGGGAAGAAGAATGGAACAGTAAAAAAAAAAAATATTGCAATAATCACCGATAGATGACGCTACTGAGTATCAAATGCAATGTTTAATAGAAAAACAAAGAATTAAGGCGTCAAACCGGATGGCAGACCTAAATTATTGGAAAATGTCACATTGAACTTGGTCATGCTTTCGCATGGCGGTGTCGATCATGTTTAGGCTCCCCATGGTCATTGTGTTGGAGGACGCAATCCAGACTATGCACGACGTGCTCCACTGCGGAATTTAACACATCAGGAGTGATGTTTCGCACATGTTGTGACATGCGGAGAAGTCATTGAGGTTTGCGACACCTCCACGGTACACAATAAAGATTTCACACTCAAAAGCGCCATCTGTCGGCGATTATTACAATTAACTTTTCCATTGTTCCATTCTTCTTCCCCCTTTTCGAATAGTAAGTGCACCGATTTTGGTTTCATTCCGGCTATTCCTTCAAACTACAGATAGCTCCAAATAGAGATACTTATATTATAACCACCCGGTATATAGATGTCTAAAAAAAGAAAGCCAAAAAAACATTTATACGCGTGTATAGGGTAAATTAGAACAGCATATCTTTAGAAAAATTTAAGTACTTCACGTTTCAATAAAGTTGTTTATTAGTTAGTCTCAGAACACGAACATTTTAGTTTTAAAAATAAGTACAAAAGATACAGTTTTTGGATACCCCTGGACAACTTCTGGAAATTTGCAAATGTTGATTTTCAAATGTATAGAGCATCTTTTCTCAACATTGTAAAATTTACGACGTCCCAAAGATCCCAAAAATAAAGTAATCACACAACCACAAAATTCACAAACACCAAAAATATTTCGCTAGATATGAAAATTTTTCGTTAATTAAACTATAAATGCAGAAATCCATTGATTTAACATTATTTATTTTTAATGTTCATTAAGCGCATAAGAAAGCTTTTATATAAAAAAAATTCAGAAAGATCAATACCAGTTATGTAACTATAACATGACATTATAATTAATCCATAAAGAAATTTCATAAGAATTGTATACTTTGTATTCGATTTCCCTGTATATTTTATTGTGGCCGCCTGGCTGAAAATCAATAACGTATTGTATGTCTGTTTAGCTTCAGAAGAATATTTCAGACTATTTCCATTTTTACAAAAATATTATTTGACGATTGTTTGACGTATGAGAGTCCTAAATAACCAGGAAATAAAAGCGAGAGAATAATGAAAGAAGTTATGAAATATGTCTGGGCGTGGATCAAGGGATATGTTGACACAAACGCAAATAAGCAACGTCTTCAAGCGCGAAATCGGGCCAACTACCGGCCGTAATTGGCTTATAAATAATGTTTTCCCTGTGACGTTGTAGTATAATAAGATTTCTTCGAGGGATAAACGTGAAAGAAGTCACCAAAGAACCTGATACTAGATAATTAAAGGATTATATATCATAGATGAAATAAATATGTTATTGGGGATATTAAATATATATATATAATAATAATTTAAAAAAATTTGGGTTATAAAATTTTTGATTTACAGCATTTGACATGATTTAGAACTTATGATATTATACACTTTTAAGTTTATAATTGTAATACAAAAAGGATTTTTAATTTATTACTAAATAAAAAAATTTTGGGTTCTAAAATTTTTGATTTGACATGATTTAGAACTTATGATATTATACACTTTTAAGTTTATAATTGTAATACAAAAAAGATTTTAAATTTATTACTGAAAATGAACACTATATGGCCAAAAATTACCGCACAGTATCGGAATCAGGTGTCTTGTAAAATATCTAGTGAAATATTTCAAGAATTCCTGAAACTAGCAGTCCCATCCGGCGTTGTCCGTGCCCGACACGGCCCGAGTCATCCGAGATAAAATAAGACCGGAAACCCAGTCTAATTTGCTATTGGTGTAAAAGTAAATTTTAAAAACTACTAACGATTTATAGTTTTATAATACACGGAAGTATTACTGAAGTAATGACGTCATCTTTGGTGAGAAAATATTATCACAGAAACTAAAACATTTTATCGTCTCACTGGCTAAGCCAAATCGAAAACATAATTTTATAAAACTAAGCAAGCAAAAGTATCTTCGCAAAAAAGAAAAAGGGAAAAAAAAGTAAACTGAAAATTTTTACTGGGGATTTCACATGGCGAAATCACTTAGCTCTCTTTCACTTACGAAGGAACACCACCATCATAGCAACTGGATTTTCGGCATCGAAATGTAACTCTAGGAAGCCAACGATGACAAAATCCTTCTCAGAACTTTCATTTCGGTTGTCGAAAATATATCTAGTCTTAAAATTCGTATTAATTCAAATTATTATTTTTTAAATTTCCCAAATAAAGTTCCTGAAGGGTTCATCTAAACAGGGATATAAAATATAACATTGGATGACTAAAGTATCAAGTAGAAATTGGTTAATAAAACAAACAAAGTATTTTGATATGGCTGCTACTTTTAACACGCAAATGCACACACAATCCTATTTTATTAAATCGAAATTTAAAAAGTTGTAGCAGAAAAAAAGTTCTAAATTACGGTTTTTGCGATTCTGAAAGGACTAGAAACTTGAAATCTCGCATGGCGGTTACTTTTAAGATAAAAATGCTCATGAAGAACCGTTTCTAAAAATTTCGAAATTTAAAAGCAGAAAATGAGCGGAAAGCATTCTAAAAGCATTTTAAATTATGATTTCTATTTCTATGGATGGCCTTTGTTGAACACATCCTGGACTGCTTAGGTCTTTCCAGAGAAGACTTATATGCTTCCTGCCTTCTGGTTCTAGACTTTCTTAGGATTAACGGAATTTTGGATCTTGTCTGACTTCGTCAGACAGTTGGAGCATAAGCCACAACATTTCTATGGATTTGTTAAGGATAGAAGCTTTAAAATTGACATGACTGCTACTTTTAAGACACAAATACACACACAACACTGTTTTTTTTAATTGAAATGTAAAAGTGTGCAGGAGAAAAAATGTTCTAAATTACGGATTTTCTGATTCTGAAAGGACTAAAAGCTTAAAATTTAGTATGGTTATTACACATAACATATAAATGCTCGCTAAGAACAGCTTCTACAAAAATCGAAATTTAAAAGCTTCAAATGGGGGAAAAGCGTTCTAAAAACATTCTAAATTATGATTTCTATGGAATTGTTAAGAATAGAAGTATGGAATTGTACATGACTGCTACTTTTAAGACACAAATGCCGACACAACACTGTATTTTTTTTAATGGAAATTTAAAGAGTGTAGGAGTAAAAAACATTCTAAATTTCTATTTTTGTTATAGTTGAAAGGACTAGAAACTTGAAATTTAGCATGGCTTTTACATTTTAGATAAAAATGTGCTCTAAGAAGGGTTTCTAAAAAAATCCGAAATTTAAAAGGGTAAAATGAGCGGAAGGCGTTTTAAAAAAGTTCTAAATTATGATTTCTTTCTATGGAATTGTTAGGAAGAGACTGGAAATCGGACATGACTGCCACTTTTAAGACGCAAATGCTCGCTTAGAACAATTTCCTGAAAATTAGAAATTTAAAAGGGTAAAGGAGCAAAAGGAGTACTAAAATTGCGATTTATGTCATACAGTTGGTATAGAAGCCTGAAATTTGGCATGGTGAGTACTTTTAAGATGTAAATGCTCGATAAGAATAGTTTTAAAAAAATCGAAATTTCAAAGAGTGAAAGCACAAAAAGCATTATAAATTACTATTTCTATGGAATTGTTAAGGATAGAAACTTCAAATTTAACATGGCTGCTACTTTTAAGATGCGAATGCAAACGGTTCAAACAGTTTTCTAAAAATTCGTAATTTAAAAGGCTGCAGCAGCAAAAAATGCTCTAAAATTGTTATTTATGTGATACATGTGGTATAGAAGCCTGGCATTTCCCATGGGGGCTACATTTAAAATATAAATGCTCACTAACAACTTTTTAAAAAAAATCAAAATTGAAAAGGGTGAAATGAGCGAAAAATGTTCTAAAAACGTTCTACATTACGATTTATTTGGAACTGTTAAGTTCTGTTATATTCAAATTTGGCGTGACTGTTACTTTATAAATGTCTCAGAATACTTTTCTAAAAATTCGAAATTAAAAAAGGTGCAGGAGAAAAAAACGTTCTAAAATTGTGATTTATGCTATACAGTTGGTACAGAAGCTTGGAAATTGATACGGTGGCTACATTTAAAATGTAAGTGAAATATAAGAACTATATGAACTAAATGAACTATAAGAACGGTTTCTGAAAAAATCGAAATTTTAAGGGTAAAATGAGCGGAAATGTTCCAAATTACGAATTTAGCTAAATGTATTCAGATTAGAAACTTTAAATTATGTACAGTGGTTACTTTTAAGATACAGATAAATAGTATAAGCATTTGATTACAAATTCGAAATTTAAACGTGTGAAATGAGCTGAAAATGTTCTTAATTGAGGTTTATTCAGAATTCTTAGAAATAGAAACTTAAAATTTGACATGTCTGTTATGTTTAAACGTAAATGCTTCCACAGAATAGTTTTTACAATACTTGAAATTTAAAAGTTTGCAAAATAAAAAAAGTTCTAAAATTACGACTTTTGCAATGCTGCTGAGCTAGAAATTTTAAATTTAGCATGGTGGTTATTTTTAAGATATATGTGCAGGCTGAAAATGATTACTAAAAAATTCTAAATTTAAAAGGGTGAAATGAGCAGGAAGCCGTCTGAAAACCTACTAAACTATGATTTATCTGAAATCGTTATGAATAGAAACTTGAAAATTTACATGGGTCTTACTTCAAGGACCAACATTCATCCACAGAACAGTTAAAAAAAATTAGAATTCTTAAAGTGTGCAGGAACAAAATACGTTCTAAAATTGCGATTTCTATTATATAATTGTTATAGAAGCTTTGAATTTGTGGCGATTACATTTAAAATGTAAATTCTCGCTATGAACGGTTTTTAAAAATTTAAAAATTTCAAATGAAAAATGAAATGAGCGGAAAACCTTCAAAATACATTCTAAATTACCATTTATTTAGAATTAATTTTAGCTCTTCTCATTCATTTAAATCTTATGTTTGCCTAATGCAGTATAAGAATGAAGTTTACTCAAAATGTGGTTTAATTAGTAATTTTTGAATTATTTGTTGCAGTAAAATTTCCTCTTATGAAAACAGGCATATTTAAACAATTACGCGAGCAAAGACATGGGTTTTACTAGTTATGTTATAAAGTACAGATACAAATTACATAAACGCAGACTATTGTATGGATTTGGCTGGAAACTATTGATTTGTAAGTTTGTTTCAAAAGCCTGGTTAGGACTTGCAATAAGCCTCCATAAAAATTATCAAATATTTGTTGCTGTAAATATTCATTTCCTGGCTGCTTATTTGTATGACTACTTTTTTCATATGATGTAATAGCGGTTATATTGATGCGTAAATTTTTGTGAACTTTAAACTGTGATATGTAGAATGACATCTGCCCAATGTTTATAAAAACACTTTATATATTTGTAAAATTTGTATTTAATTCTGGAATTAGGAGATTAAATAGCTTAAATATTAATTCATTAGTTATTCTTTAATTCAATTGTTTTCAGAAGAAAAAATGCTTTACTTTTTAGTAAAGACACTTAAAGTTATTTTTCTTATATAAGAAGCATCGTCAATGCTCTTATTCTGTTTTTAGTCTACCGATGTCTACTTGTCTTCCAATTTTGTAAGCTTTAAAAGGTAGTTATAGTGTTTTAAAGATATATAATATTTTTTGTCAAAATTTTTCGTCACATACCGTAATTTCGTGCGTATGCGCCGTACCCTAGTTAAGTCTTTTTCAAACCGGAAATTTTATTGAAAATAAGAAGTCAAATAAGTGCTAAGCAGAAGTAAGCGACATTTTATTTAAAATAAATTCTGGTAGGAAATCGAATTGTCTGAGGTGCGGCGTATACGCGCGAAATTACGGTATATCATTTAATAACAGACGCTTTACAGAATATTTCATTATTTATCTTCTTTCTTGCAAGATATATATTTATTTGTATCATCGTTATCATTGTCTTTACGAAATCTTGATGTAAAAGCAAACATCATTTTATATTTCAGATTATATACCCCGAGACAAATTACTGTCTGATCAGCTGTAAAAATGATACTCGTTTAAAGATTTTATCAAACTTTTAGATCCTGTAACAGCAGTAATTACTTAATAGTAGTACGTTATTACACATGATATTAGTACACGTGATATCGATAAAAAAAGTTACAAACATTTATCAAATAAGAACTTCAAGATATATTTCCCATGTAGCTGATACTCTACAAGATAAAATGTAATATATTTTCAGAGAGATTAACTTTTAGCTTACTTTAAAAAATAAATCATATTCTCAATATAAAAAGCGCTATAATAATACATCCTATTTTTAATCTTGTATTTTTTTCTTCCTACCAAAACCAATAAAAACGTAATTTTCAGGAATATGTATTGTAATTTTTTTTTATTCTGAAACTAGATGTATAATATTAATAAACAAAATCGTAAAAGTGTTGAATATAAATAATTTTGTTTCAGTATTATTTTCTAAGCATATTTTTTTATGCCATTTTGCATTAACTTTAAACATTTTTATTTACTTACACATTAGTAAACAATAATTAAAAAGCATTATATAAGAAATAGCTAAAATATAACAATATGCGAACTATAGTATTTAAACTATTTTGAAATTATGCAATTCGATCCTTTATAAAATATTAAATGTTTAAATTGGATTGTAGTAGTTATGATTTCGTGTACATTGATGATAAATGCAAATTAGTAGAAAGTTTGATACTTTCACTACATGGTTAGATTAAAACTATAAATTGTGCAATGTATTTGAAAATTACCTGCTGTTGAACAAAAACGAGTGATCAATATAAATACAATATAAAAAAATATATATACAATTTAACAAATTAGAATAACCATTGGAAAAATGTTCCGAAAGCTTAAAAAAAATTACCGTACCGTGTTATAGCGGCCCCCACAACTATGATTATGCCAAGGTTGCATTTATGATTTCGCCAAGCTCATCGCAAAGCTTATATATGCATCCTATATACGCATATATATATATATATATATATATTCCAAACACTCCTATATGTGCCATATACGCCATTATACACATATTATTTACGTCTTATATGTCTTATATACATCCCATGTCATATATATATACATCATATATACACAATATATGCATCATACATGACTATAACTTGGCCACATACGTCAAGAAATGTTATATATATATATCATATATTATTATAATGTCATACATGCTTTATAATTTGGCGATAAATCTTGGTCGCTTGGCGATTCATCCTTGAGCGCCGTTATAACACGAAAGTACCAAATCTACAATATATTAATGAAAAAGAAACAAAAAATAAATATTATAAGACGATTTCTCATTCGACGTCAATTTTTGAAGTCGGTTTTTTTCCATATCTGATAATTTGCATCTATCCTTTTTGTAACTTTAACATTTTTGAAACGATTTTATGCATTTCTATTGCCTATTCAAAGAAAAATTCTTTTAAAGTTACAGAATTTCGTTAAAAATGCTTAAAAAATAAAGTGACGACGTCAATAGAATGACGACGTCAATAAAATGACTACGTCAAGGGTTCCATTCTCAACCGAAAACATGCAACAACCATTTTCCCAATGGTTAACAAGTGTGTATACAAGATGTTCCACAATTGAATGACGTTTTTTTAAATGTAATAATAAGCAAATAATGAAAACAATTAAAGTTATCCTTGCTGCAGGGTCGCCATTGGCGATTTTTTTATATCTTATTCACATCACTATTTTTAAAAAATAATTTTTATAATATATTGCTCTTGCATATGTTGCCAAACTGTTTATGAAAGATTTTTGTTTTGGAACAGTGGTGCGAGATGGAATTAAAAATAGTGGCCAATGGCAGCTCTGTTGCTGTAAATCAATGCATGAAGTCAGAAATGTCTTAGTTTCCTTATCCACTATATATATAAAATGCAAACGGAAATTTCGTTCCTACTGCTTATAACTCGAGTTCTGCTGAATGGATTTTGAAGGCACTTGCACTGTTCGATAGATAATTTTTCAGGGAAGGTTTTAGTTTATAACATATCGTTCTACATAGATTAGTTATAGAATTATGATGGAAAATTCTTTTATTTTGACAAAAAGTTTACCATTGGTTCTTTTTAGGCGACCATTATCGTTGGTGGAAGAATTTAAACGGCTATATCATTTAGAAAATAATACAAACACCACGAATAAAAAAAAACTTACAAATTTTATTTAAAAGTTTTAAAAAAGAAAAAAACCTGAAAAACGGTGAGAGATAATGTTATAATATGAAAATATTTAATTTAAATTTGAAAGGAAATGTTCGCAATGCTAAAAAGATTATTCGATGTGAAATATTACAATTGAAACCATATTTGGCGATTTGTCGTTTGCGTCAGTTTAAGAAAAATGTATCAGAAAATTTGATTAGATAAAATCTGAATAACAATTTTTTATTAAATTTATTAATTTCTTTTTTAATCTAACTCCACGATCATGTGACTTACAAAAGATAATAGCAGGTGTAATTATAAAAATGACTGTAATACTGAGTTACATGTTATTTGTTTATTTACGATTTTTATTTTACTTTTGTCGCCGAACAATTTAATTATAAGCCAAAAAGGCATAATCTTGACATTGGTTCGAGCGATGTTCACAATAATGGTGTTTTTTCAAGCGTACTACAGAATTTGTAGAGATTTTTTTTATATATACAAATGTAAGTTATATAAATAACAGTAAATATTATTAAAAATGAGTCAAATATTTTAATTTTAGTATAAATGTCTGCCACACAAATGATTAACATACATTTAAAAAAATCATCATTCATTTCATTTAAGTTTTCTTTGTAAATCTTTTCTTCTTTTTGAAGGTTTTTAAAAGATATTGGAGTAATCTTTCGAAATCAGTTCACCCGCCAATTGGCGTATTTACTATATTGTTGGAAATGTCTTATATATTTGAAGGGGACTCTGGACCTCGAATCCGATTGCAGAAAATTACACAAAATTTGTACTCCCCGATTACTAAATTTAAGGTTTTTCATTATGAAGCAAACGGACAAAAGAAAATTTACTATTATATACATATTTTTCATCTGCAGTTATTTTACTATCACTAAAAAGCAATACTTGCATTGTACGATAAAATAGAAATTGAATTGTCAATGGTGGCCAAGAAACAATATTTGCTGATTTATCATTTGAGCTTAGATAAGAAAAAAAGTACCTGGAATTCATATTATATAAAATTTCGTTCATTATAAAGCAATTTCGGCAGACGCACATCCTTAGCCGCTGAACTTAGCGGCAAATTAACGATTACGTTCATTATGTTGTTTATAGGGTTTATAGATTCATTATAGGGTTACATAAAACTGAAGAATAATGGAATCTTGAAAATAATAGAAATAACAAGCATATTTATTTTTCCGTGTTATTGTGCTCATTAAAGAAATGCAAAATAATCTTCGGTTAAAATATTGAACATAAAGATTATTACTAAAAATTTGCATAACTAAACATTCTCAGGGAGTTTTATTGCCGAAAGATCTATAATTCAGTCAACAGCAATTCGACAATATTGAATGGAACGTAGTTTAGCGCGTAATTAACATCGTTTTGTTGCTAACTCTGTCACTGTAGCCATATCATTGCAAAATATTATAATATTTGATTTCAAACTTGGCTGTGGATCCGCTTCCTTTGCTAACCGATCCACTAATTCATTACCTGTTATGCCTGAATGTCCTTTGACCCATTGTAGATAAATTTTTTGTGTTGCTTCTTGCAGAGATTGGATTATTTGGCAGATTATTATATTTTTTGTAGATATATCTTTTAGTGCTGATATTGTAGATTGGCTATCTGACCCAAATTCATTAATACCAGAAAAATTTATACCATATCCATCCTCATATCTTAAGAGAATATTACAGCAAACTTTACATAACTCATGGCAACGTGATTGGGACTTATGTCCCACTGGGCGATATACCTATGTATTGAAGCCAAAAGTTTCAGAAGACTATCTTCTAAGTCATCGATACCTATATATATTCGCTATCAATCATGGCCCTTTCGCGGCTTATTTAATTAAATTTAATAAAGTTTTGTCTTCAAGATGCACTTGTGGCGCAAGAGGGGATTCGCTACATTACGTTCTCACATGCCCATTGACAGCTACTCTACATTTGAGGAAAACAGACACCATCTCTCTGTCGAATTGGTTCAAATCAATCTCAGCGAATTCCTCATTGCTGCAAAAGATAATTAGCTTCATGTCCTTAATAGAAAAAAACCAACTGTTATTCCAAATACCACCAGTACACATCATTGGTGGTGATGATGATGATGTTGCTTTTCCTGATGATGACGAAGTTTATTGAAAAAATCCTCTGTCTCTACTTTTAAAATATTTTATAATAAAAATCTGACAATTTTAAATTATTTTTTAAACTCATATTAACTGTGACTTTTCTGCTGAGTATGACTTTTGAGTATGACTTTTTGAGTATGACTTTTCTGCAAAGTAAGCTGGGCTGTTTTGTCAAATATGCAATTTTTTTTTAATAAACTTACCAAGCAGGGCTTGCAGGGGCTAAAGCCATATGGTAGGCCTCCCTGCTTGGTTGAATCTGAATCTGAATCTGAATCTGAATCTGTGGAACCGCTTACGGAAGATTAGGAAGATTTTATTGGATGCAAAGTAGAGGATTATTTTTCTACCAAAATCAGTTATCGAGGTTTTTTCCAGGTTAATAGTTACATGATTGCAACTGGTATATAAAATGAAAAGGCGGTGAAAATGACGTTATTATAACTTTATTCACTCAATTCAGCTTTGAAAATCTATTTTTTTTTTATTATTCACAATTTTTTTAAATATGAAAGTTAAACACTGTCCTTTGTTTCCAAATAACGTATTACGTTTTTCACTGTATTTAATCTGCTGGAATCCAAAGATAGAAAACTGTAGTAGACCTGCCAGAAGATGACTATATTACGAAATATAATATAACGCAGAGTGAAATTGTATTTAACATGCCGGAATCAAACATAGAAACAAGCTGAGAGGCTCCGGAGTTCAAGAACTAACAATTGAAAATGAATAAAAAGTTAATTTCAATGGTCAATCATTATTTAATTTCAATGGTCAATCTGTGCAATGATCCTACTGCTCTCTTTTTTAGTACTGTGGTCGCGTTTTAAATTCTGTTGGTCATAATGGCCACATTTCTCTATCAAACTGTACTATAAATGATCAAATAAAAGAGTTGCTTCTTAAAAGCCAGAATTTTTTCTAACGCATAAGATAAAATAATAGCGCAATAGTATTCGCATTGTATTCATCAATGCGGAAGGACTTTGCAGGTGAAGATTCATATTACTTTAAAATACGTGGTCAAATTAACCATTTCGTTGGACTCAAAGTTCATTTGGAAAATAGACCAGCGCAATTGGGCATAGTCTGCTAGTTTTAGTATAAAATTGCTGCGCTGTGTCAAACTGCAAGAAGATTTAAAATGACGTATGATTCTAAGGAAAGTTTTGGTACCATGATTTGTGTGTGTATGAGCGAACACGATAACTACCAAACGGTACTTGAAATTGAATGCCCATTTGGTGAAAATATTGTAGACCACTGTCGCTAGAACTGTATAGGTTTTCATAAAAATCGGCCAACAGATTAGATATTTAAGCCACTTTTAAACAATTTTCTAATCGAATATATAGGAAAAGTCAAAAAGAAAATGTAACAGAGTGTAAGTGATAAATATTGCGGCGATGTAATGAAGCATTAGTAGGGCAGAGGTAACGTCGCAAATTTCAAAACCTGAAGTCCAGCGTTCGAATGCTACCGATTACATTGTAACTAGGTTAAAGAATCCGAAAAAGTGTATGCACATTTAAGGAAAGAGGAAACACTGATCGTAGTTTTTGTAAGTAACCGAATTTGAAAAGTGTTTTACACAGTATGATAAGTGGATCTTTGATAAAAAAAAATTTAACATTCGGTAAAATTCTTGTAAATATTGGTTTAATTATGGTATAGCACTTCTAATTTTATTTGTGTTATTAAGTTTACGCAAAATATGTTGATGCACATTACAATTATGATATGGAATATGTTATTATTGTATGTTCTTATTCTGTTTTGTATTGTATTTAAGTACTGTCTCTGTAAAATAATGCCAGTGTTATGTTAATTTGTCAAAATTAACTTCATCGAGGGTTAAGGGATATCCCATTGTTTCCGTTTTTGGCAGAGCCAAACGAAGGTTTGGTGGTGGTGGTCTTTTCACCACTTGTTTGTGGCTCGCAGTTAAATTTTCCTACCGGCAGAGATGTACGCTAAAACTTTTTTGGTAGGCTGTCCTGTTCGGTTGAATGTGTCAGAAATTTATATATATATATATGTTTACTTTTTGGATACATACACCAGTATCTATGTTATAAAGGACAAACGCATCTGTGCGTAACGCTGACGTCATTTTGAGAAAGGCAGCACTTGACAATGAAATTTCGGTTTTGCGATTTTTGCTACTGCAATTTTTTAAATTTCTAAACATCACAGATTTTCAAATTTTACACCGTTATATAGAAAAAAAAATCTACTTTCAAATGCAATTTGTTTGAAAACTGTATCGCAATTGACTCATTTAGTATAGCATTTAAATTAAATTTTAAACACAATAATAATCCGTTTTCCGTTTGCACCTTAAACAATATAAAAAGTTCAATATTTGTTTCCAGTTAATATTCAATAACGAAATTAAAACTTCATTACGCAATCAATAAAATAGTATACATAAAACATAAATTTAACAGACATGTAATTAAAATAAACTCTTAAAACCACCGAAATTATCAGAATAAGAACAACTGACTGCTGTGGATAACGAAATTTGTCTTCTGCTATTAACTTCTGGCACGAGGACAATATGAAATTACCGCTTTTAATAAATTTCAAAATTTTATTTGAATATATAATTGCCATACTTTATATACTAAAAATGCTCTTTGGTGTTCGTAGGGGGCAATATAAAAAACTATTAAATGTCAAAAAATCTATTAAACTTTTTTCAGAGATTTTTTAGAGATTTTTTTCAACTAAAACAAATTCTTTTCACGAATATTCTCTATCCCGGGAAGCTCTGGTTGGATGCGCTAGTGTTCCAGAATATATATATATATATATATATATATATATATATATATATATATATATATATATTTACTGTGCGAGCAAGTAGTCAAAATACAGTTTTGAGAAAAGTACATGCAAAGTTAAAAATCAATTAGAGTCTATGTTCAACTACATATTTTTAATTTCAAATTGACCTACCTTTAACTTGTATATTTTCATGCGATTTGTTTTGTTCTAGTCAGAATTGTATATATATATATATATATATATATATATATATATATATATATATATATATATTATAAAATATGAAAAACACAAAATCGGCTCTTTGAAGGTTAAAAATTCACAAGTCCGTTTAAGGTTTCAATAACGAAAATTCTTTGAAAATGAAAGTGCTTTCTTTCTCTTCTTCACTTGTATGACTCTATCGGAAAAGTCTTAATTCAAAAGAAGTTCCAAAGAAATATGTACGGCAACATAAGTGCGCTTGATAATAAAAAACAAATAAAAGCGAAACAGACAGTAAAGATCAAACGCACTGTAGACGATCGCTGATAGTTTTCGAAGCAAATGTTAAAGACTATGTTAGAGCCCTGTTTGACGAGCTGTTGAAAGATTCTGTAAAGATTGAACTTTAGCGTGAGAAATTTCGCATCATTTTCAGATGCTTCGTTTGAAATTTTCGTAATTTCAAACATTTGAAGGTCGAATGAATTTCTAGTTTTTTGTTGTCAGACAGAAATAATTTCTTATCAGAAATTTTCAGTTTTTCCACGTTCTAAATAGTGCATTTGTCTATGCAATGTATGTAATGAATAATATATGTGTAAAACTTATTTCTTAAAGTAACTCTTGATTTTTTTTAACTGTCAAAATATTATTTTTTTAATAAAATTTGATATTCTTTGCTTTTGTTTGTAATCACTTACACATGATTTTAAAACATGTAAGACAGTGTGATAGTTTCATTTTAGTTTCTTCCATAGCCATTGCCAAAATAATTTTTTAAATAACATTTTGATGTACTTTGCTTTTCTTTGTAATCCCTTACTCGTAATTTAAAAATATGGAAGACAGAGTGATATTTTTAGTTTAGTTCTTTCCATAGCCACTGTCAAAATATTTTTTTAAATAACATTTTGATGTACTTTGCTTTTGTTTGTAACCACTTACACGTAATTTAAAAATATGGAAGACAGTGTGATATTTTTATTTTAGTTTTTTCCATAGCCATTGTCAAAATATTTTTTTAAATAACATTTTGATGTACGTTGCTTTTGTTTGTAATCACTTACACGTAATTTAAAAATATGGAAGACAGTGTGATATTTTTATTTTAGTTTTTTCCATAGCCATTTTCAAAATATTTTTTTAAAATACATTTTGATGTACTTTGCTTTTGTTTGTAATCAGTTACCCGTAATTTAAAAATATGAAAGATAGTGTGATAGTTTTATTTTAGGTTTTTCCATGGCTTTTGTCAAAATAAAATTCGGCACTTTATGATTTTTTTTTTAATTTTTCAAACATTAACAGAAATCTGTAAGGCTCTTAATTTTTAGGGATTGCTATAAAAAATAAAAATTATTATTATTATTGTTCTATCATAAACCAAACGTTAATGTTCATTCTTTGATACTGATTCTCTAACAAATCAAATTTTTAATGTGATAGCAGAAAAAAGTGTTTGTTAGTTAACATAGCAGTCTCACAAACGCCACATCCGATTAAAGTTTAGTAGTTTCCTAAATTGCCGTTTTCCAGTTAAGGGTTAACGTCAACTTTCCTATGAATATTCTTTAGATGGGATATTCCCCATCAACTATGCGTGAAATGGCAAAATAACTAAATTCGATCGGAATTTCTGTGTTTCAAAAAGGATTTAAATTATTTCTGAGATTGAATTTTGAAAAATGTTCAGTTACATGGAGATGTTCAATTGTATTTTACCTGCCTTGATTGTGACAGCCAGCTGCCGCATCTAATTTTTATTGAAATTGTTATTTTCCGACACATTTTACTTGAACAGAGAACTTAAGAAATAAGTTTTACATTTTCTACAAGAGGTATATGCATAAACTCAATGGTGTTTTCTTTTTTTCTTTATTCGCGTTTGTCTTATTCGCACATCTCACGAACAAATACACAGGGTATTCTAAAATGGGCTAACGAATTTAAAATAGAGTAGCAAGGAAAATTGAAAGCATTGAAAGTTATTCTTTTGGGAAAATAATGTGTAAATTCACGATAATCCACAGTATTCTCCTTTATTTTACTACCAAATGCCACAGACAGAAAGCGAAGCACTAACTCAAACTCTAATAATGTTGAAAATAATATAAACCTACTTCTGTTTTTCGTTTAGATGGCTAAACAGAATGATGGGAAAAAAACTGAGTGGAGCTCAATCCTTAACCTATGTGTTCAGAATGTTAAGAAAGGTAAATCACATTAAAAATCACATTCTAATCGCAACAAACAAAGTTTGCAATATTTAATTGACAAAATACGTGGATATTCTAGGTATGATCATGTTATACATATGTCTGCAAAAGAAACTGTGTGTGCAAATGTTTCTTTTAATTTTTTTGAAGGTTTAAAATTGATGAACACATGTATGAACGGTAGACTTTGAAATGAGAAAAAATCGCCCAAAAGTACAAACTTTTGTTTCGTGCTAAAACGTTTTAATAGCAATGTATTGCCTAATACTTGTAAGAAAATTTTCATACTTCTTAAAGACAAGTAATATAAAATAACATATCATAATACATTGCAAATACATTTTTCTGAAAACAATTCACAGTCTATATACATTTTTAACCCATTTGTGCCTGAATTTATTTTCCCCTCTCAATATTTTGTTTAAGTATAACTACAATATATATATATATATTGTAGTTATATATATTATATATATATATATATATATATATGCTAAAAAAAGAAAGATGTTTGTCTGTGTGCAATGGATGGGAAAATCTACCGCACATAGAGGTCTGAAAATTTGGATGAGGGTAGTCCAAGGCAGGTCCTAATGCACCTGAGGCTCAGATTTTTTTTATTATTTGATAATTAGCCGATATATTAATTACTAGCCATAATGAACATCGCAAAATGGCACGCATTTGCCGTTCGAAAGCTTTCCGATATTTTTCCGAAAAATGTGAAGCACAAAAGTTTCCGATGGGTGACTATGGCTCCTTCTTTTCGCGTTTTTCAAAGCCCCCATATGCTTAACTATCCAAATACGTAAAAACGAAAGATAACTACATTTATGTACTTTAAGCTTTCTAACAAAGCAATCTATTTATAAAAATACGTATTTTAACTATTTCAAAAATATTAATTTTAATACTGTGAATTTGTGTTTTTATTTCGCATTTGTCAATGCGCCCATCCGCTGAACTAATACGAAAAAAAAATAACCCACTTGATCATCGTACTTTTTCCTTTAAGACGACGTCTTCGTTTTAAAAAAAATAATATTATGAACTCTTTCAAAAAAATTCTTTCCCCTATCCGTTTCGGAGTTCCCTCTCGGGATTGCATTATTTCTTTAAAGCGTAAGCTGAGTTCTCGAGGTGGTCATCCCTCATTCCTGGTCATCCCCGGGGTTTTCGCTTTTTCCTGCAATGTTTAAAATCTGCATCCACGCTTCTGACAAAAATACGAAAAAATGGAAAAATACCAGGCCATATCTTCGTTCATTTTACTTTCGAAAGGTGGTATCCGTTTTATGTATTGTGGTATTCGCTTTGTAAATTATAATACGAGAAAGGAAGACCGATCTATGCTCGGTCAAAATTAGCTTTGAGTTCAAATATCACGACCCATGACCAAAATGACCCACTTATCAAATTTTCTCGAAAATGTGACCAAGCCCAATTGTCCTCTCGTAAAAGAAACCCGTAGGATATAACATTTTCTAGATAAAGTTAGCTTGACCCACAGTGACGCAAAAATGACACACAGATCGGATTTTCTCAAGCATGTGACCTAGCCAAATAATTTTCTCATGCCCCAAAACCGTAGGATACTAAATTTAGTTCAAATCCTCTAAGCCGTTTTTAAGATAAAAATAGCTTCACCCATTATGAACCATGACCGAAATGACCCACTAATCGAATTTTCTTGAACATTTGACCTATCCCAACAGTCTTCTCGTGCCCAAAAATCATTGGATACAAAATTAAGTCTAAATAGTCTGAGCCTTTTTTTAGATAAAATTAGCTTGACCCACGGTGACCTAAAAATGACCCAATAATCGGATTTTCTCAAGCATGAGACCTAGCACAATGATTTCCACGTGCCCAGAAATCATAGTATACAAAATCTAGTTCAAATCATCTGAGCCGTTTTTAAGATAAAAATAGCTTGTTCCATAATGACCCATGACCAAAATGACAAAATTTCTCGAACATGTGTCCTAGCCTAATAGTTTTCTCGTTTCCTAAAACTGTAGGATACTAAATTTATTTCAAATCCTCTGAACCGTTTTTAAAATAAAATAACTTCACCCATAATAACCCATGACCAAAATGACCCACTAATTGAATTTTCTCGAACATATGACCTAGCCCAACAGTCTTCTCGTGCTCCAAGACCATAGGATGCAAAATTTAGTGTAAATAGTCTGAGCCGTTTTTAAGATAAAAATAGCTTGACCCATAATGACTCATGACCAAAATGACCCACTAATCGAAATTTCTCGAACATGTGACCTATCCCAATAGTCTTCTCGTTCGCTAAAACTGTTTCATACTAAATTTAGTTCAAAACCTCTGAGCCGTTTTTAAGATAAAATAGCTTTATCCATAATGACCCATGACCAAACTGACCCACTAATTGAATTTTTTCGAACATGTGACCTATTTCAATGATTTTCTCGTGCCTAAAAACCGTAGAATACAAAATTTAGTTCAAATCGTCTGAGCCGTTTTTAAGATAAAAATAGCTTGACCCATAATGACACACTAATCGAAGTTTCTCGAGCATGTGACCTAGCCCAAGGATTTTCTCGTGCCCCAAAACCGTAGGACACAAAATTTAGTTCAAATCGTCTGAGCCGTTTTTAAGATAAAAATAGCTTGACCCATAATGACCATGATCAAAATGATCCACTAATGGAAATTTCTCGAACATGTGACCTATCCCAATAGTCTTCTCGTTCGCTAAAACTGCTTGCTACTAAATTTAGTTCAAATCGTCTGAGCCGTTTTTAAGATAAAAATAGCTTGACCCATAATGACACACTAATCGAAGTTTCTCGAGCATGTGACCTAGCCCAAGGGTTTTCTCGTGCCCCAAAACCGTAGGACACAAAATTTAGTTCAAATCGTCTGAGCCGTTTTTAAGATAAAAATAGCTTGACCCATAATGACCATGATCAAAATGATCCACTAATGGAAATTTCTCGAACATGTGACCTATCCCAATAGTCTTCTCGTTCGCTAAAACTGCTTGCTACTAAATTTAGTTCAAATCCTCTGAGCCGTTTTTAAGATAAAATTAGCTTGACCCATAATGACCCATGACCAATATGACCCACTAATTAAATTTTCTCGAACATGTGACTTAGCCCAACAGTCTTCTCGTGCCCAAAAACCATAGGATGCAAAATTTAGTGCAAATAGTCTGAGCCGTTTTTAAGATAAAATAGCTTGACCCATAATGACTCAAATATGACCCACTAATCGAATTTCCTCGGACATGTGACCTAGCCCAATGATTTTCTCATGCCCGAAACTCGTAGGATACAAAAGTTAATCAAAATCCGTGTTAGTCTAAGCCGTTTTTAAATAAAATTAACTTGACCCGCGTTGACCCAAAAATGACCCACTAATCGAAGTTCTCGAATATGCGATTAAACCCAATAGTCTTAGACCGTTTTTTAGATACAATTAGCTTGACCATGACCCAAAATGACCCACTAATAGAATTTTCTCGAACATGTGACCTAGCCCAATGGTTTTATGGTGCCCCAAAACGGTCGGATACAAAATTTCGTGAAAATCGTTAGAGCCGTTTTTAAGATAAAATTTGCATATATATATACAGGGTGTTTTTTTTTAAACTGACGCTATTCAGAGCCGACTGTAGCTCGTTCTAATAACTGGATTGATACAAAATTTTGTGAATGGACTAAGAAAACCATGGGAAAAAAAGATTCCAAAAAATAGTTCCAATCACCACCGATAGGGGGAAATGTGGCGCTGTGGTAATTTATGCAACTGAGAATTAGCATAAAATACGGGCAATAAATGAAAATGCAAATTTTTACTTACGCAAGCGACAGTAGCGCCAATAGTTTAATTTATAAATGCATGCGAAAAACACCGAGAAACAATTTCAGCTCAGGTTGAAAATGAATCTCACGTTAGCGCAGCGCGCGTTACTTGTGAAGTTCTATTATTGTAACCAGTGCAATGCACCAGCCGCTCTTCGTTTACTTAGAACACGCCATAAACTGCGCAAAGGACCTTTATCCGTTAATGTATTGAAAGCAATGATTCTGAAATTCAAAGAAACAGGCTCGCTTGCAGTTCGGTCAGGCAGAGGACGTAAACCGGTAGCAGAAAAAGTGATAATGGATGTTTCAACTGCAATCAACGAAAGGGAAAGTGTAAATGATGAATAAAACATGGCATTTTATCTAAAATATTAATTTTGTCACTTTTTGATGTTTTTTTGTCAATGTACAGCGCCACATTTCCCACTATCAGCGGTGATTGGAAATAATTTTTTTCTGTTGGAATCTTTTTTCCCATGGTTTTCTTAGTCCATTCACAAAATTTTGTATCAATCCAGTTATTAGAACGAGCTACAGGCGGCTCTGAATAGTGTTAGTTTAATAAAAAACACCCTGTATATATATAACCACACACAAGATTTCCTCTTGAACAAACGATACCAAATCATGCCTACGTTCATTTTCCTTTAAAACGGCGTCTTCGATATAAAAAGAAAAATACTAATATTAACCTTCAAAAATTTCGTTTCTGAAACGGACTTCCACGATTTTTGTTTATTTTTCAATTTTTAAAAATCTGCATCGGCTTCGGAAATCAAAATACGAAAAAAAATTAGGGTAGTCCCTTCATATCTACGTACCATATCTACGTATATATTTCTTAAAAACGGTTTAATTCGTTAAAAAAAATCAAATTACGAAAAAAAAATATGTCAAACTACGTACATTTTTCAGTGATCAGTTCAAAAATATTCCTTTTCGAAAACCAAATTTCGTGAATTTTGTATTTCTGCAATTTTTAAAAACCGGAATGCATTTTCCTGCTCGAAATATTAAAAAACACTTAATCAAAGTACTTTTATTTTTAAAACGACCCCTTTCGGCTTAAAAAATTATTACTATTAATCTCTTTAAAAAAAAAAAATATTTTTTAAACTGAATTTTTTTTCTGTCTCTCTTAGTGCCTTTGAAAACAAGTTTCCCGTCTCGATTCTTCTTTAGAACATTTTCGTCTCTACACATGCGCTGTGAAACCTACCTTCTAAACAGAGATATAGATCGTTCTGAGTATAAAATAGGGAAGTAGAAAAAATTATATTTTCTCAGGAACTTTTGGTAGTAATTGAAGGATTAATATAGTTTAACGTCAGAAATTAAATCGCCAATCCCTATCACGAGGAATCCTTAGTTCGTTTGAAGAGATTTTCATTTAAAAATAAAAAATCCTGCAAATTCGAGGTGTACGCGGTTGAAGGCTGTGGATCTCCGAACAATAGGTTCGTTTGGGAAAAAATTCTTTTAAACACATAAAATCATTTAACATGATTTTAGGTGTATCTATAGGGTTATGATCATGGACCAGGCTAACGTCGGTGTTTCGTTTAAAAATATAAAATCCAGACGGCTGTACTATTTTTAAAATAATATTATATCATAAGCTAGACTTATATAGACATTTTTATTAAGTCACATAAATTTACAGCTTTATAAGTCATATACTTCTATTTTTAAACTTTTTATGAAACCACAGCTTAAATATTTGCGCATAATTCTAGTGTGATAATATGTTTTCTTTTATAAAATATTATAGTTACTTTGTGAAGTTATTTTTCAAAGCATAAAAGTGTATCGAAGTATGACGAAGGTGAAATTTAAATTATGTTTGAAGACTAACAAATTATAGAAAAGAGAAAAAAAATGATAAAAATTCTTCTTATACAACAATCAAAATTTTTAAATATAGATTAAACTTTGCTTTTAATATTGAAGTAAGCAAGTAATACATAAGCAATTTTGTCTCCACGAATATAGGGTTTTCGTTATAAAAATATTTACACTGAACATTTTATGAAAATGGAAATTCGAAACAAAGTGCCATTTTTAAGTAAACCTGGTATTAGGTTTGTGTCAAAGCAGAAAAGGGATGCAGTTTGTTAACAGGTATACCTCTTAGAAAATGTAATCGTGGGATGAAGGACATTTTTTTATGGATAGATCACGACTAAAGAACATGTTCCATGCTAATGATCAGCATCTTCTGATGCAATTAGCAGCTTTTCATCCAAACAGCCTGGATATTAAAGGTTGAAAATGAAATCCTAATACTTTAGTGGGAGTACCGAAGTGGGAAACTTTCGATGGAGTATTGGTAAAATTTTAAAAAGGCCGTTACTGGCCGAAACGGCAGTTAAGGCTTATTATGGAAGTTTTTGTGCCTGTCTGCTTGTCTGTATTCTTGGCGATAACTGCCACTAAATGCATCCGATTAGCAAGTAACTAAGTAGGTATGCTGTTGAAGTACCCGGAATTAACTGTATAGTTTTTGGTTATATTTATAATTTTGTTTATTCGTTCGAAAAATATGGAACATTTTAGTTTTCGTCATAATGTTTTTCTATGGGAATTCAGACTTCTTTCATACTTCGGTGAAATAAAAATAGCATATATGAATAGTTGATTCAAATTTTACATTATGGATGCTAAATCTTTACTATGTGATGTCTTAATTTAATCGAATTGGCTTCAAATCAGTTTCAATCGGTTTCTCAATAATTTTCTCGGCCATTCGCAACTCTCTGTATATTTTTATAGACTTTTTGTGCATGTGTTCAACCAATAAAAAACATTTTCCTTTTCACTTTACAAATTTGAAATAATGCGCGTGCCTTTTTTTTATTATCTGTTTTCATTTAACGGTTGCCAAACAACTGAATTTCATAGCATATTGACATTCTTAAAAGTTAGATTTACTACAGTTTTGGGAAAGCTTATATGCTTAAAAAGGGTATAGTTCTGTATCCTGTGATGGTTGACGCAATTGGCGAAAAAATCCAAAAAGTACGAAAAATCTTACCGAAAATCACTATTAGGATAGATATATCTCATACAAATGCCACTTAAAATCATAAAATGGAGAAATGGCCGGTATAAAAATGCAAAAAATTACACGCTTTATATGAATATTTTTTGTTTTTTAATATTTCCGAAGACACGGGTAAGAGGTAACAAGCTCGTTCACAACTGCAACTACAATTTTTAAACATTTATATCCCATCAAAAACATGACATTTAAAAAATGTAGCCAAGTTTCGTGATTCTTTTACCATAAAAAGTTCTGAGATCATGTAGAGCCAAGTTTAACTCTCTAACTCTGAAATTTTCATTCACAAATTACTCTTATTCTTTACATCTTTAGTTAATGCTTATTTTGTGACTTGGCAATTACGCAACACGAGAATGTGACGGCTGTTTATAAGTGTTCTTAATTAAATAATCCCATTCCATAACATAGTAAAGTGTAATAACTTCCTTGTACTGCGCAATTGCGAAGTCACAGACTAGGACTGATTTCTCAATGAAAACTTCAGAGTTAAACTGGGCTCTGCATGATGTCAGAAATTTTTACAGCAAAAGAGTCACCAGATTTCGCTACATTTTTACATGTTATGTTTTTGGTGGGATTGAACATCCAATAATCCTCCTTTTCTTGACTTTGGACTCTTTTTGAACATCAACCATTGGTTTTCGACATGCCCACTCCCAGTTCCTATTATTTGGAGGATTTATTTTTCTTTGCGAATATAGTTTATTTGTCATTACTGATCTTCAGAAGGTCACAAATTGTGTGTACGAAACTAGTAGGTCTGTATATTATCAGTTTCTTTAAACCTTTACGTTTACTGTAATCCCTTTTAGCATATACATATCTTTTTTTTTCAATCATAATAAGTGATTTCCTTATATAATTCTATACGTAACTATGTTAAAACATTTATTATAATATAGATTACATTATTTTGTCCAAGAAAATGAAGTCTTTTAAATCTAGGATAGTTTATGTTTACTGTTATCAATTTTAACATATATATTTATTTTAATAGTTACGTATATTTATATCAATTATTCTGCTCTTTGATTACAAAACAAATTTTGTTTTAGAAGTTCTAGACTTGAAATTGGTTTCATGTCACTGGGATAAACTTTCATGTTTGTTTTCCTTTTTCTTTTATCTGGTCGGCATTTGATATTTTGAAAGAAGAAAGTTGCATTCAGAAAAGGGACAAACAAATTAGTAGTTTTCGAGAATATAACAGAAAAGGGATATGTCAATAAAAATATTGTTCCAATTAGAGAACAAGAAAGTAGGACGAATTTCATGTTTGACTTTTAAGAAATTTGCGAAGAAGTTTGATATTTGACTTTACGTGGCATGTTGGAAACTGAAATGTATAAATAATGAAAATAAAATTCCGAGCATTGTTTGATATAGTGTGTCTTTAAAACGATTTAATTTAACTTTATTATTAATTTTATGCTCAGCATAAAATGTAATCTGTCTTTTCGTTGACAAATTTCAGTTTAGGGATAAAGCGCGTTATCTTGTATTTGAACAGGAGTATTTAAAAAAGATAACATTCCGAAAATAAGAAAATTAATTGACATAGTTTAATTAATAATAACTAATAAATTAATTAGTATTTTTCTTTATTTATGGGATGAAAACTCATCGAATAGTACTACAAACGAATAGTGTTGAAATTTTTTCTAAAATTTGTTTTATGTTTTGTTTAGGATAGTTTATTTTATATAAATGTTTTTTGTGATTTCTAAACAATCCTACATCAACTAGAATGTTATCCTTTTCCCACTTAACCGTTCACTTAATCTGTTATTAAATTTTTCCGACGTAGTTAAAAACTGTTTATAAATTCGGTTTGCCTGTCCGTCTGGCTGTGTTCTAACTCGCCTGAATATAGTCAGATTGGCATACAATTGATATACATTATTGAGTTTTACAATGGCATGTTTGGTATTGAAAACGAATTGCGTAGCATTCATGGTTCGTTTACAGGTACACTCAAAAATATTCCGTTACATTATGGTCTATGGGAAAAAATCGTTTGCAATATTTTTTAATAACGTTATATTGTTTCAAACATATTAAAATTGATATAGATCACTGAGGTGCACAGCAAGATGCTTAGTGTTGAATATGTTGTGCATATAATTTTTCATCCTTATACAGTGACACACAAATTGTTCGGTTACAGTAATATATATGAGCGATAATTGAAGTAAGTGCGTTTTCAGTTGTGGTATGCATTTTTAAATATAACAATTGTTTTGCATATTACTTGGAGTGTATCAGTTACATATATTACATACAGGGATGTACAAAATAATTCGAAAACATTTCCGTTTTGGATGGAAATCGCTGAAAGGGAATTTTTAACTGTGTTAAGCGTTTCGTAACTGAACTAAATTTTAGCCTAATATGTTCTATATATACAAATCGATAAAACATATACAGATATTCACAAAATAATTTGAATTTTTTTCAGACTGTAGCTGGCAATTGACGAAATTGAGTTATAAAATGTTTTATGCATTTTCCAAATTGTTTACAAGCTTTGTGCGATCACAAAGATGGATGGTTCATTTCAGCGACCACCAAACTTATGTGTATGTCCCGTAATACAGGGTTATTCTAAATGATGGACCCATTTTCAAAAAATTGTATTTATTAAAGTACAAATCCAAAATGAACAATCTTTATACCAATGAAAAGAGGAAGTTTCAAAGTTTTTTTAAGACATTATAAATATTCAATGTGTCCACCGCTTGCTGCACGGCAAACATCTACGCGATAGCCAAACTCGTCCCACACGCGAGAAAGTGTATCTGCTGTTACTGAGTGCACGGCTTTCCAAGAGGTGATGGTTCCAGAGGCGGCCGGTAGAGGTCGCGCGGCAATAGGCCGCGATTTCGTTTCACTGTCAGTTGTGAGTGAGATGACTACTGTGGAGCACAAGGTTTTCTGTCTTCTTGAGTTCGCAAGAAGTGAGTCGCAAATTGCAGTGCAGCAGTCATTTCGTCTTAAAAAAAACTTTGAGACTTCCTCTTTTCATTCGTATAAAGATTGTACATTTTGGATTGGTACTTTTTTAATTTTTTTGAAAATGGGTCCATCATTTAGAATAATCCTGTACTGTAGCAAGAGTATAACAATAGTATATGAAATGTTGTAAAACAGGTATTGATCGGAAAAACAGTAGTAAGAAGCATTAATTAATGATCGCTGTCGTCGGACATGCGCATAACAACTCAGAACAGGAACGCATCTTTACAGCAGATCATATACAAATTTTCATATAAGTGCCTCAACAAGCGTATATGTACAAAGCCTTTTCGCTGATGAATGTCGAAAGCAAATTGGTGAGGGCCGTCTCCTGGGTTACATCTATACATCTATAATAACCGCATACATGCAGATGATCGGATAGGAAGTAGTAATGTACACTACAAAAATAATATTTATATAGTGAACTACAATCACAATTCATTTACCCTGTCAGAAATGCACGGAGTCTCACTAATATCAAAATTTTGCTTCATAACTTTAACATTTAGAACGGTATTTTAGCGTTAAAAATACACAAAAAATAAACAAAAATTCAACAAACAGCTGTTTCGAATCCACAAGCAAGATTCTTCTTCAGTGCGACAAAGAGCAAAGCTCAGCGTGATAGAAAAAAAAGACTGGGCCCTCTACAGCAGATAAAAAAGAAAAAAGCCCATTCTAGAAAAGCCCAGTCTTGCTTTTTCTAGCACACTACACTGTTAAAAATAAATCCGTTAATTCACGGTAAAACTACTGGTAGCAATGTTACCAGACTTTTTCAGTTCCGTTAGTAGATTTTTTGTTTTCAGACATAAAAGAATGAAAAACTATGTTTGAAGAAGCGGTAACTTTCCGTTATGAACGACCTTGGTTCTTAAAAAAATTGCATCTCTCTTTGTGCTGCCATTTGTTGACTATTACGGGAGTATTTAATATTTGATATACTTCAAGAATATTTTCTGGCTGACATTGGGGCTCGAACTAGGGACGTTAGTGCCTTGAGCCAAGTGTTTTACCGTAAGACCAGTGGGCCCTTGCTAGAAAAAGAGTTAATGCTAGAATAATGAGAGATACGGGATTTCTTCAAATTGCGGCTTAAACAATTCGAGGCTTAGAAACCTGGTAAGTTTGAAGTTAATTGCGGGGATATTTCGTTATGAGATTATGATTGAAAAATTTAGCATTAATAAAGGATAAAAACATGAATTATATATATTCTTAATTTAACTGTTAGATGTAAAATATTAATATTATATTTTGAAGTAAATTCGATAAAGTATGTTTGCTTGTTTGAGAAAATCGATTTTTTTTTCAACCATTATATATTTTTTAAATGTGTTCGTTTAGAATATATTTTCGGTGCGAGTGTTTTTTATAACCTTAAAAAATAAATTGCGAATAATTTTAAAGGAATGAGAAAATTATTTGTTATTTTTTTAATTCGAAAGCATTATTTTTGTTTGTTGCTTCTTTGAGTAAAATCGATTTTTTTTTACTTAATTTAACTATTATATATATATATATATATATATATGTGTGTGTGTGTGTGTGTGTGTGTGTGTGTGTGTGTGTGTGTGTGTGTGTGTGTGTGTGTGTGTGTGTGTATTTGTTTAGAATATATTTTAAATGCGAATATTTTTTTATAACTTTAAAAATTAAATTGCAAATAAATTTAAAATAATGTGAAAATTAATTGTTGCTTTTTTAAATCCGAAAGCACCAATTTGTTGTTGTTTTAATTAAACTCGAAATTTTAATTTATTGAATTTTTAGCTTTTTTGTGCTGCAACTTGTCATTTTTTTAAACATTGAAAATAAATATGAAGCTGATAACGGAATAACTCCGTTGGCGATTTTCTTCTCCGTCTGTTCCGTTGTGTTCAGGGAATATGGGAAAATTTTCTGTTTTTTAACGGAAAATGATCTTTTGTAGTGAAAAGGGACTTTTTTGTGAAATTCAGGAATAAAATACCCGTGAATTTCAAATTATCTTTAACAGTGTGTACTTTGCTCTTTGTCGCACTGAAGAAGAATCTCGCTTGTGGATTCAAAACAACTGTTTGCTGATTTTTTTGTTTATTATTTATGCATTTTTACCGTTGGTTTTCTGCCTTTTAATATTACTGCACAAAGTTTTCTTTGCTATTTTTATGTAATTTGAAATTGTCTGGCCTTTCTTTATGTGAAATGTAATGTTATTATAAGAGATGGTAGACTTGTTTACCATTTTTATCCACACAGTGCTTAATTTGACGCTCCATATTTCTGAATGTAATTGACATTTCACACTGTTTCATTTACCGAAGTGCTACACATTTCCCCCATTTTTCATTATATTATTCCATTTCACACAAATCAAAGTAATTGTATTAAAAATTGCTTTAAAATATCCAATATGTCGTGACTGCCGCTACTCGTGGAACAGACGGAATCACGGTCCCTTCCTTCAAGACAGGCCCGTACGGTAGTAGATCCGATCACCAAAGATTCCATAGGAAAAATTTAATAGAAAATTCGATAATTTTAAGTAGATTATAACTAGTTTTCATTTTAGTAAAGTTATGAACGCTAATTATGTTCAGATTGGAATGAGATAATGTGCATTTTTTAAGGAAAAATCAGTTAAATTCTTGGCTTGGTACACAGTTTTTGTGTGTGTGTGTGTGTGTGTGTGTGTGTGTGTGTGTGTGTGTGTGTGTGTGTGTGTGAATTAGCACTATTATCATCAATTGTGCATTACAAGCTATTTTTCAGTCAAGTTTTTCCAATCTCTGTATATCTTTTTTGTATGTAATTTCCGTTTGTTATTTATACATATATTTAAATATATATGAGATGTTTCGAAAAACTTCTTATATTTTACTTTGTTAAAATATTTATATATGCAAACATACTTGAATTTTTAAAGCGGAACTTTTTCTACTTTATTAATGCTAAAGACAAGATATTTCGGAAAATACGAAAAATTCAAGAAGCTCTGGGATGTAAAACTTATCTAGAAGAAACTCATTTTGCTGGAGGCAATATTTCAGAACGTATTTCAAAACATGTAGTTTTTTTTTTCTAAAAATTTCGCCTTCAGTCCTTTTTAACATTATTTTAAAAGTGCAGATATATGCATAAGATTTGTGGAATCAATGAAGTTATTTATAAAATGCCAATTAATTTAACAAATATTTTTAAAAAATGCAGTAAATATACACATTAACAGAAATACGGAGTAAGCTAATAGTCCTTGACGTATTACTTACCCATCATACGTAGTATAGGGTAAGTCTTGTAATAGTTTTGAAAATCGAAAAATTTTTTTTTGACGGATTTACACGTTTCAGACACTGGAGATTCCGAAAAACATATTTTTAGAATTTTTTTTTTTGCCGTCCGTCTGCGTGTCTGTGTGTGTGTCTGTGTGTCTGTAAACGCTCTATCTCCCGAAAAAATTGAGATAGATACTTGCAATCTGGTATGTACTTAGTATGTAATAATGGGAAGAAGCCTATTTCATTTCAATAACCTCGATTAACCGGAACTATTTTTTTCGGACTCTCGAAATATTCGTTCTGATAAAAGGTATATAAAAATTTTCGAAATTGGTTATTTTAAGAAATGAATATAAAAGACAATAAAAAAACATAAATTTTGCATAAAGCATGAAGTCGATCGGATAATTAGTTGCCGAGATATTTGGAATCCTATTTTCCACACTCTTCGATTTTTCATGACCCTGTATTTCATCCAAATTTCACTTCAAAGATATATTTTAATTGGAAATTTGACGCTTAATCAGATGCAATAAATCGCTAGTTAATAGGATTATTATTTTTGGAGTTATAAGGATGTTTCTTTTAAGCAATTCAGTAATCGAGCCTTTAAAGTTTGTGACGTCATCAAGCCTCGATTTTATTTGAATTGCAATGCATTTTATAAGTAGTTTACACAATTTTTATTTTAATATTTTACATTATGCATATCCATGATGGGTAAGTATTACGGTGGCCCCCAACGACTAGTTTTAAAATGCAATAAGAAATAAAGTAATTGGCGTATGAGAGTATTGTTTGATCGAAAAAGAAAGATCGAAAGTATTTTTTCAACATGTTAAAAAATAGTTCTAAGAATTTCCCATAAATGACGCAAATGATCTTCAATTTTTCAAAAAAAAAAAAAAAAAAAAAAAAAAAAAAATCAAACAATCAAGACAAACAGTTAAAGGTTTTTTTTTTTTTTTTTTTTTTTTTTTGTAAAATGTAATATTATTTTTTAACGTGTGGAATGAAATTGAGTACAGTTTAGAAGTGATTCAAGTTAAAAAGAACACACGGTGAAATATTGTAGTAGATTGTACAAAAAAAAATGTGTAAATTAAACAAAATAAATTGTATAAATTAAAAAATAAATAAATTATAAATTGAAAAATAATATAAATTATAAAGTAAATAATTATATAAATATTTAAGTATAATTATATTATTATTAATTATAATATAATATAATATAAATATATATTGTATATTGTATATTAAAATATATTTTTAATATTAATATATTAAAATATTAATATATATAATAATTAATATTATTCTTAATTATTATTATTGTTATCATTATTTAAATATTATTAATCATATAAATACTTATTATATTATAAATTAAATAATTATATAAATTAAAAATAAAAAAATAAATGTATACATTAAGAAAATGAATTGTACAAAAAGAACTGCCCTCTATGGGCGATTGTTTTAACTAAACATTTGCTTAAACAAAACTTTCCATCATGAAAAGCGTTTTCATCAACGTCGCACTCTCATACGCTAATTAATTATTTTCTTAATCAATTTCGAAATGTGTCGAGGACTTTTACCTCACTCCGTATTGCATAACCAAAGAGCGAAATTTTCTAAAAGCTGGTTACAAAGATTAAGAGATACATACAATATACCAGTAATGCACAGAAATCAGGCATCCAACTGCAACCATTGCGGATAAATGTTTTAATAGAAAACAAATATTAATGAAATTGATAGAACTATTAATGCATGTCAAGAGATATCCTAAATGTAAAAACCAATTTCAAAATTTTAAAAGTATGGTGGAACGAACAAAATTTTTAACAATTTCCGCCATAGCTATATCTCAGGAATAAATGCACAGAATTTCATTAAACTGTATATTCTGTTAGATTTTGACATAAATAGATGACTATTTAATTTTAAATGTGATCACTCAACAGGGTGTGCTTCCATCGTATGTTTGGGGGAAGATTCCTAATTGGATCCACAACCAATTAATAAAATTTAGTGAACGTGGTTTGCAGTTTTATTAACTCCATTTTTGTAACTCTCATACACTTTTAACCCCATTTGTGGTCAGAATCGTTCATTTTGGACTCTAGCTTTTTGCTGTTGAGCAGATTACTGAAAATTAGCCCTATACTTTTGCCTGTGAACAAACATTATAGCTGTATCTTATTTTCTAATATGTAGAAATGCACCAAATTTTATATTTGAGTTTAATGATTAAAAATATATAAGTTGATCATTTTTTTTAATTTAACACCCAAATGGAGAGGCGTTGTTATTCTGTTCTTCTTTTAATTCACACTCAGTGTACATCCGTGTTAAATTAAAAGAAATGAGCTATGATTTATGTTCATAATGGATGATGCTTTTATAAATTTGTATAATAGAATGGTAAAGAAGAAATTTTCGTGATGAAACTAATATTAATATGAACCTTTTATTTTGTAAGTGTGTGTGGTTGTGGATCACACAAAAAAGCTGTAGGAAATATTATTCTGATGCATGAATTAATATTCCTATGTTATTTTTCTTTAGAGGTATGTGAGATTCCAGTATTTTTTACGCAACTTATTTATTCGTAGGTGAGTTACAATGAATCAAATTGCAAAACGTTTCTCGTTAAATTGCGTGATATAACACAATTATCAGAGTCTAAAAGTATTTTTGCAAAAGTAGATCCGCCTTTAGGATTGTGTGATGGGTTGACACTTATTTTATAAAATGCCACATCCCCTTAATATTCAACAATTGCTGCAGTGCTGCAAGATAGGGGAGTGGTGGCATTCCCCATGTCACCTTTATTTGACTCCAAGTGACTTCTTACTTATTTTACAATTGAAAGAAGACTTCTATTAATGTGAAAGCTTTATTATCCAAATACATATGTTGGTAGATCAGAAAAACATTACGAGAAATATTGTTTTAATTAATGAAAATATTTTTTTTTCTCCAAAGGTGCAACAAATGATGCTTCCAGAACTTTTATGCAACTTGTTTAACTGTGAATGAGTTTGGCAAGACGTTTCTCGTTAAATCTGGTTTAACACAATTACTATCGTCTAAAAGTATTTTTGAAAGTGAAGCCAGGCATTTAGGACTGAAATCCTTTTTACGAAATGCCAAAGCCCCTGTTGCCGTCCATGCTTAACAGTTTCTGCAGTGTTTCAAGATAGAGGATTGGTGACATCTCCTATGCAGATCTCATGTGGATCAAATTGAATACTTAATTATTTTACAACTGAAATATAATTACTGATGATGATTATTTTTACATACGTACTTTGGTGAATCAGACGAAAAGTTTCAGAAAATATTATTCTAATACATGAAATGATGTGAAAGTGATTTTTTCTCAAGAGGTGTAAGCGATAATATTAGATGTCCCAGCATTTTCAACGTAACTGTAGTACGTAGCTGTAAGTAGCTCTACGTAGCTGTACGCAGCTCTACGTAGCTGTACGTACTTTAATTGGTGTAGCTACTCGAAAAACCCCAACAACAAAATGAAAACATTTCTCAAGAAATTTAAAAATGGCAAGGGCCATGATCTCTACTATACCAGAATGACCTTATGATCTCAACCACTTAAATACCTCAATCTATTACATGAGAAACTACTATATAATTATTCTTTTGCATTTCATTCAAGTTCTTAGTTTTTTATATAGCAATGAAATCTTTTTTTTTTCAACACCATGTATATTCCATACGTGTTTATTTTATTTGTAAATTAAACTTTTCGGGAGATCGCTAAGTATCAGGCTTGAAATGATCAACTATTTATTTAATATTTTTTCCGCAACTATTACAATAATATTAGTCAAAAAATAATCTTCGTGGTAGATTTCTAATATATATATATCTTGAAAATTGTTACAGGAGACTCTATTCCTTAAAAATTATTGTTCCAGTGTTCAGAAAATATAAAATGATTACTTGAATTGGTGTAATTTTTAGGGTTCCGTACTTAAAAAGTAAAAACGGAACCATTATAAGATCACTCCTGTGTCTGTCCGTCTGAATGTCAGAGATCTTTTTCTCGTAAACTATGGGACTTGGAAAGTTCAAACTTGGGAATGTTATAAAGCATTTTTAACCACACATTTTCAGATTATTAGCCATTCACAAATATGTTTAGAAAAAATATAGGGTGCTATTTAAGTTACTTGAAAAAAAAAAGGTTTGAAAAAATTAAGGGTAGTCGGAGTTTATTAATTAATAAATTCAATGTACCCTTTGGAAGGAACCCTTTGAGCGCCAGTTATACTCGCACTTGACCGATTTATTTCAGTGATCTTTTACCAATTTTTGTTTGGTTATTTATAGGCCATATATAAGAATGTAAACAAATATATCCTGTATTAGTATGAAATATTTACACGGTATTGTTAGGCTTGTAATAATTTATGATTTACTTGTTAAAAGTTACTAGATGGCGCTTTTTTTCTGCCAAGAGATTTTTCATAACTCACTACCATTTTACGAAAAATAAAACCCTGAAAAGGAAGAAAGAAAACATTTTCTTGCCTACTGCAGAATGAGTATTACAATAAAAATACAAATATGCATATACAGGGTCCATACGCCTCAAGGGGAGTGTACCAAAGTGTTTGTAAAGAAATATTTGCCTTATTTAATGAAAATAAGTCTTTGTTTATATATGGCGACCTCTATTTTACAAACATTCTGGTATTCAAACTCCTAAAATCCCCATAATCTCCTGAGACGTACGAACCGTGATATATTACGGACAAAAAACAATGAAAAACTATGGATTCGAAAAATGAAAATTTAAATAGTAATCTAGAAACATTGCTCCTAGTTACATAAAGAAAGATAAGGATAATAAGATGTAATAGCTTCAATGCTTAAAGACTTATGTTAAACTGAAATATTTTCTTATCTTTTTGAAATCCGATCATCTTCCCGCCATGGCTTTTCTAAGTAAAGGAATAGATTTATATTCCACTGATAAAACATTTTGTTCTTCTTTATAAATTTCAGTTAAATTTGGTGGATTTGTTTATAGATCTCATTAAATGATACTGAACTTTAAATCAGATTTCTTTAATATGCCTTGTTTATATAACATTTATGTATTATTATGCAATTATTCTATATTTTAAATACATAACAAGTAAGATGAATATATAATGCCCATTTTGAGTAAAAAAAAAGTTTCCTTTTTTAATATACAAAAGTAAGTTCTGTGACTGTATAAAAATATAGAATTCAGATGTCTTAAGAAATATATACTTATTAACTATTTAAAAATATTATGCTGTTTTTCTACATAGTCTACCAGTACATTAAGCCATTTATCGTAAAGAGATACACGTGTTGTTATTTCAACATTAAAGAAAGTGGACACCTACGAAGTTAGCCATGATATCATGGCAACTTTTCCTTCGTCATTACCATCAAAACGCTGGCATCTAACAGTTTTTCATGCAGAAAAAAATTGGAAATCAGTAGTTATGAACTACACGAACCAGTTCATTCTTCTCGACAGATGACCGGCCACTTTACAGTTCATAGTGTAAGTTAGTTCTGCCTAACTTGAACAATTATACCCATCTTCTATCCATTCCATTATTCATAGCTGTATCATGGTGAAACAGTTCTATGTGTCACAGAACATGTCACAGTTTTGTCTACAGAATTTTATTGACTACATATTCATTGCATTAAAAAAGGCGAATTACAGAACTCAGATTAAATATATCACCATCAAAGATAACATGTATCGTTTTAAATATCATCAGCATGCGATTACACCAGGGCTTTACATATTTGATAAAATCTGCTAGCCAGCAAAAAATTCTAGTTGCCAGTGAAAAATATTTAACCCCCCCCCCCACACACACACACCCGTTCCATTTTCCTATCATTGATTTTCATACAGCACGAAAGTTTTCATGAATTGAGAAAAAATAATAAGCATAGTTTAGAATTATTAGTTACATAATTTAGAAAGATAATGTAAATTAAGTTTTCTAATAAAACTGAGGAGCCTGAATTTTAATTAAGTTTTATAGATTTACTTCAAATGAATTACTTATAATCAGTTTATATGCTATTATTCTTTTAAAATGAATGTGTTATATTAATCAGTTTTAATTCTGAACACAAAAATCTTATTTGAAACTTACAGAAACACTTGATTATTTTTAAATATTGTACCCCATTTTACATGACATATAAGCTGGATTAACACTATTTATTAGTTTTATTGAAACCTCTCCCCTCCACCCTCATTCTAATCACGTGATATGCTAGCTGACTAGAGCGGAGAAGAATGGCGTTTTCTGTGCATGAGATGGAAAACGCCTTTTAAACTTGGTTCTTCCATTAAAAGTACGACAGAAGAGGAAGGTCACTGCTTGCCGTGCAAGAGTAGGGGTAAAAGAGAGAAAAAATGTCGTTCGTGCTCATTTCTTAGGTACCAAGAAAAAAAAACACACCAGGGTAAAGGAAAAAAACTCGCTAGGTAAAAAAACTTGGTTGCCAGTGGCGACCTGGTGACCGCATTTGTCAAGCCCTGCACGTGTCAGTTTTTTACTATACAAATAATGCTCTTATGATATAGTTTTTAGTAAATGAGAATGCGATTGCAAAGTAGCGCCACCTTTTGGATGCGGAAATGATAGCGTTTCAAAACTTATTTTCCGAATATCTTTTGCATTTTAATTGCTTTGATAAAGTATAGGATCAAAGATTACTGGTCCTATGATTGATTTTACTCAGAAGACTGATCTAAATATGTTATACACGATGTGAAACATAGATTATTTATCGAATGTTAGCACATTTGAATTCTTTTTAATCATTAAAAGAAGTCGCCTCATTAGTCACTTTCGTAATGATCAAAAGTAGGTCTTCCGCTTCTGAGGTGCCACATTAAATGGATGCTATCCCGCCCTTGGCCACTGCCTACTGGACCTTGCCTGGCGTCTCGGTCGTCCAGGTGGCATAAGCCAACAGTACAAAAATAAATACACAGTGAAAGCTAAAATATAACAATAAAATGCCAACTATATATATTTATAATCGAGTTAAGTACCTTTTCTCTCTATTCTAAAAAAAAAATGTAACCACCGCTGACACCGCTGTAAATAAATTACGTTTGCAAGGAGGTATTTCTCAGCTAATATTAAGAAAACTATTGCGTATAAAAATATGAAAATTGGTAGTTTTATAGAGAAATGTTCGATAAATATGCTGAAATAGACTCGAAGAATTATTTTAAGAGATATTTAATGTTGAAGTTGGTCAAAAAAGTTAGGTTAAAACAGTTTTATAGGAACAAAAACTATGCACAGGAATTTAATCATATTTTGCAGGGATATAGGTAATAAGCTTGCGGTGTGCATTATTTAATTATTATTATTTTATTATTTGACTAATCTTGTGAGGTTTTTATTTTTCAATTTTTATTCAAAAATTCATCATTTTAATTAATATTTATTTCATATTTTGAAAAGGCCATTTTTAGGTGCGTTCGCAAAAAGTACCCACCGCTTAACACCGTAAATACGTAGCACCTATAGTCGTCGTTTGGTCCGTCCGTCCGTCTGGTCTCATATAACAGTGCAAAAACTATCCAACTGAATGGTTTGAAATTTAATATATATAATCGTTGCCGAAATTTGTCGAGTCATTTCAAATTTTATGAAAATAGAATCAAAACTTAAAAGGATATTAATAAAAGTTTTCTTCATTCTATTAAATCTTATCATACGTAATCATTAAATTAATAGAAACGCAAATTATGAAACTGAGGAAAGCAAATACATGACCATTTCTTTTTTCTTATGCCAGGAGGCCATCAAACTTGGGTAATTTTGATTCGGAGCCATTTTGACTATGCGACATACTCAGATTTGAGGCTTTTTTTGTTTAGTTTTGAAAATGTTGTTTTTAGAGTGTATGCTTGCTATATTTACATTTAAAAAATCATCATTTCCAAACTTAGTGCTCCTAAAAAAAGGATATACACTTTTAACTTCATTTTATTAGAAACACTAAGTATTTTATAAGTCTCTAGTAATATTAGTCTGTTCATGATTTGAAATAGCTCCTCTCTCCCCCTTACCCACCAATCATAACATATTCTCCTTCATTTTCACGACTCCATGCAACGTTTCTATCCCTCCATAAATCGTGCCGTTATTAACGTATAACATATGGTACATCAAGATTGAACCGTTTTTCATCCGCCTGAAGTTTTACATGTTTGGGCTGCTATATCCACATTATAATTAGCATGATTTGTAGAGCATTATTTGTGGAGGAACAGAAACACCGTACGAAACCGTCAATCATGGTTTGGACGCTATGACAGCTCAAGATGTGACTGTCCAAGTTATTGTTTATAATAAAGACATATGGTTGCTTTTAAAAGAGAAAAATTAATTTTCAACAAAAAATTGTATAATCCAATGACAAGAAACCTACAAAAAGTGATTCAATGACAACAATATCCTATTATCTGATTGGCCACCTCGATCGCACGATATGAACTTATAAAAAATGAATGGAGTGCAATGGTTTATTTTTTATGTAAATGTCAAGTAATATTCATGTATTACAGAACTAGAAGAAGCTCTTTACAATATTTGGGCAGCTATATCCACAGTATAATTATCAAAATTTGTTCCAAAGATTTGTTCCAAAGACGAACCTTGCAATTATGGCCATTAAAAGTTGTATTATTTATTTAAAAAAAATATTTTTAAAATAAAAATGAGCCAGAAAATACTCTTTAAAAATAAAATTAGGTATTCTTTAAAATTTTTTAATACTTAAAATTGAAAATATCTATGATTAAATACAATTTTTAATGTAGTTGCTAGGGGTGCATGTAAGAAGTGTAATGTATGTATGTAAGCGTGTTAGACGAATAGATGTAATATGCATGAAAAAATATAGGTAATGTGTAAAAATATATGTAATGAGAAGATAACGAGTATTATGTCATTAAAGCAAATTAATTTATGTTTACATTGTAAGATGTGCATAGCAAAATGTATGTAAAAATGAAGAGGAATAGATGTAAGATTTATTTATGCAAGTGTGTAAGTAATGATATTCATGTAAGATTGAAGGTAATGTATTAAGTTAATAAATTAATTCAGTTTTTTTAAATTATTTATTACTGTTGACATTGTCTTTTCCTGTCACGAATAGTACGTAAGTACCGAATGGAAACCAATAAAGTGGCCTAAAATACTATGAAACACAGATCATACACAACTAAAAAAACCAAGAAACTAGACATTTGTTTTTAGTGAAAAGAATGATGCTCTGTAACCCTATAACCTGGGTTTTATCCCTTGTCTTTTAATAAAAATATAAGCATTATCAACTAAGCTACAACTTTCTATAAGAAAACATGAAATCTCATATAAAATTGATAACTAAAAGTTACGCATTTCAAAACATAAATAAAGTACAAAAATACAATAGTAATGTCGCTCCTATGTTATTCCATAAATAAATATAAATCTCATATAAAATAGATATATCTAGATTAAATATCTCATAAATAAAAGTACAAACTATAAAATAAAAATATTATATTTCCCTTTATTTAGAGAATAAAAAAAAACGTTTTATATATTTTTATGATTTATGAAAATGGTTGTGACATTTCAATTTACAATACAGTAATATTTTTAAAAATGCCACATAAAATAATCATTTTCGAGTACAATTTCTAGTACATATTGATTTTTCAAATTCTTAAGAATAGTTAAAATTTTCAAAATTAGTATATCTCATTTCTATGAAAATCTATATTTTTTATTTAAATATTATTATATGAATTTCATACAATACTTAAATATGTAACTCAAGGCCAAAAGGAAAATTGATACTATATAATAAACATTCTAATTTTCTTTAAATTGACCGTCTTAAAAAAGCAATTTCATTTTAAAATTAATTATTCAAAACCCTTTTGAATAAATGTCGGAACATTTCTGTAAAAATTATGTTTACTCAAACATTTTTTTTAGAAACTAGGTTATTACAAATAATTTTTATTAATATGGCTACGAATTAAATATATACTTAATTAGTCATAATAATTAGAAAGATGTGTTACTTTTTACAAAATTACATTAATAAATTTTAAGATAGAAAAACAAATCATTTATCTCTGAAAAATTGAAAAATATGATAAAAAATAATTTTTTTCCAAGATACAGTATGAGTTTTAATTAACCTACAACTTTGAGCTAAAACAATTTTGGCGCCATTGCGCATAGCACGGCAAACTTTTTTTATTTATTTTATTTATTTATTTATTTTATTTTTGTGAAAAAAATGTGGAACAGAAATTTAATGAATTATATTTTCAAAGTGAAAACCTTCAGAGGTAACACATTAGAGCAACCTAGTCAAAAAGTTGTCCGATACAGATTCAAGTGTTTTTTGTTTATGCTTAAAAATGAGTCAGTTATGACATTTTTTAATCTCGGCTCTTATTGTAAAACAAATATTTCATATGAACCCCAAAAGGTAGAAATCAGATGGATTAATTCTTGTGAATAAGGTGGCCAATATAGTGGCCAATAGCAATCCACCACGATAATGATTTTGGTATTGATAGGTGATAATTCGCGTTCCAAACCAGCTGTTACTTGTTTTAATAGTATTAACGAAAATAGTGTTGTATTTTCACCACATAAATTCCCATTCTTAACAATAAAAATACGACCTTCGGTTGAATATCACGAGGTTTGGAAGATATTTTGAAAAAGAGTCAGAGTGACGTTAAAGAATTTCCTTTTATGCCTGCTCTCATTGTACGTATTCGTAGGGAAATCTAGTGAGGTTCTGAGAAGGTATTTCAGTTCAAAGTTGTAAGTTAAAACTTAGTAGATGATTGACTACGCGGAGAATAAAATTCACGTAACTCATTTGTATAAGCTAATTTGTTTTAATATGTAGACATATAATTGTCTAGTTAAAAAAGGTCTATCCAAACAAAATTTTTACGCTTTTATTAATAAAATATATTATTTCGTAAAATTTGAAAATTCGGAAACATAAAAATGCTTAGATATAAATTCTATGGACGTACACTGTTAAAAATATTTAAATAAAATAACAGAGAATCTACTGTTAATCATTTATCGCAAATTTCATGTAAATGTGCAAGAAACTGAATACCGATATTCTGTTAAGAAACAAAGAAATTGTTCCTCAAACTTACCATAGACTCTGTATATTTACATCTATAAAAATATCACAGACGCTGTACAATTAAATGCATAAAAAATAGAAGACAGTTGTGGTTTTTTTTCATAAGACTGTCAGCAAATTATAACACAGTGAATGCAGATATTTCGTACTGGCGCATTATAGCAGAAGCGAGCTATTTTTCGAAAAATATGCGTGCAGTTACAAAATATCACGAAATATCGAAAACTGCCATACTACAACTGCAAATTGGATGAAAATAGATTACACATCCTTCCTTCCTCTGTACAAAATTTCTGGTGCAAACATTAATGCATTCCACCAAACTATAAAAGTAGAAGTGGGAACGATTGATCGAGAAATTAATTTGATCTCAATCATACATTGATGTAATCTTACAAGATAATTTTTTATTCCTAAATAGTGAAAAATGTCCAGGACAGGAATCAAAACTATGACCTTTTCCTTCTTAATCAGATGCTTTTAACCGAGAATGAGTGCAAATTTACCGACAATTTTCATTTATTTTCTCTTTTTTTACAGATTTTTTATCAGTGTATTTCATTCACTTGGAAATAAACCAAAGTACTTTAAAATTGTTCTCATGAAGGAAAACAGCAAAAGAAACAATTTACTTTACTTATGCTTTTAGTTCTGTAGCAAAAGTTTCCATAGAAACAGCATTCATCCAGCCAAAGAAAGAAAGGAAGTATTGGCTTTTCTTTCTTTCTTTTATTTATTTTTTTATTTTTTTTTTGTTTCGTTCGTCAATAAAGTAACTGAATTTTTCTCATATAAAAGTCAAGTCACATTACATTGATGAATGAGTTTAACTTTTTGTAGAATTTGACGAAAATAAATCGATAAAAATAATATATACCCCAGGAGGTTAATCTTTACAGCCTTACATAGCCTTTTTGAAAGCACGAGGGAACACATATATTACAATTCAATTACATTCAATACTACGCGGAGTTTTACATTTGATTTGGCATTCGTTGATTCAATATAACATTTTAACAATTGTACATTTCTCTTATACACATTTGTAAAATTTTATGGCCAGTCAGGCTACAATTAACAGCGTTATAATTAAAACAAATTTGCGATTTAAAATTATATTTATAGATTAAATCTATACATACGTATTTGCGCCACCCTTACTAATAACAATTTTCTGTACAACTATGCACTTAAAGTATTATACAAAACTAAGATGAATAGAAAAACAAGAATTAATCAACGTAAGAAAAAACATATTGATGAAAATACGATGTGATATTGAAAAGGCCAACGGATTTAGCCCCAAAGGTTCGAGCAGATTGGTTTTCAGATCGTCGGAACGTCTCACGTGGTCATTCGTTCTTTTTGAAGTGTTATGACTTCTCTAGCATGTCTAAAGGTCAGCAAGGGACATCGCTGAAAGGTTTAGCACGCCTCTTTCTTTTGTTGAGACCGCCAATTTCTTTTGTTGATGACCATGGAACCTTTGGAAAATAATGGCCAGTCGAAAGATTTAAGACTTTCTTATCAAGAAGCATATAAATGCAACTTTAAGCGGATACTTCACTCACGCGAAAACACCCACTCGCTAATGTTAACCCTGTAAAAGAAATTTTAAAAAATATCTCGTTTGCATTTCAATATTTAGAAAGATTTATTTATTTATTTATTTATTTATTTTTGCATTGGAGAGCTGAGGTCGATCCCTACAAAGGCCGTTTATTACTTTTCCGATTTTGTTTGCAAGTTTTTTTTCTTCTTCTTTTTTTTTTTTTTTTTTTTTTTTTTTTTTTATTTTTTTATGGGGATACTTTTACTTTTGAAACCAATGAAAGCAAGAAGAGAAATCTGTAAACAAAATCGAAAAAGTAAAAAACGTCCTTTGTAGAGATCGACATCAACTCTCCAATGCAAAAAAAAAAAAAAAAAAAAAATCATTTAAAAACATTGAAATGCAAACGAGACATTAAAAAAAAATCCTTTCACAGGAGTAACATTAGCGAGCGGATGGTTTCGCGTAGTTGAAGTAGCCTCTTAATAGAAGAAAAGTCGTTAAAAGATCGATAATAAACTCTGAAAGGCATCTAGTAGTTTGCTACCAAAATAGAACTCTTACAGCCTTTGATGTCAAGAAGATAAAGATGTCCATTGATTTTTAGCACCCCATGGTTTGAAAAGCTTTGCAATATGACAAATTCTGCAGCCTCTCAGATAAGTTTTCGATTAGAGGTGGGGTGAGGGGGGGATACAGATGGGAGGAAAATTATCATTTTCACTATTGCCACTTAAAGCATTGTAACAGGCTTTTGTGTCTTAATTTATTCAACACAAGTACATTAAATATAAAAATATGAAACATTTTCAACACGACATTATGCAAATCTTATATATAAATCTTACATAAGACTGTAATAATATCCTAAATAAGAATCTTAACATTTAACTATTTATTTTGTTGGAATTAAGAATGTCCAGCATTATATTTATATTCTATAGTTTACCCTAAAGAAACATTATTTGTTATACTTTAATAATGTAGTATGCCAATTAACTTTTTAGAAAAATCTCATGAATATTAGTTTGCTTTCCTTATGCCGAGTTTGTACGACAACATTCAAAATTCATTAAAATGCATTACTGCATTTGAAAAAATATCTATCCTATTTTCGGTCTCGATAACTTTAAATTTTCATGAGGATTTGCATAAAACTTGCAATAGTTACCAGAACTTTTTCGTAGTATGCTTCGCTGTTGTACGTTTTTTAATGAGAAAAAAAATCTATACATTTTGTCAAGTATATTTCTTCGCAGGTAACGTAAGGGGATAACTCACAGTGCAGCTTATGTAAGAAATATAAATAAATATATATTTCTGACAGCTTTCTATTGCTCTTGTTGGAACTTTGGAAATGCTGTAGATATGACAGACAGACGTAAATATTTGGAATCAATTGGAAATTCTTTTCATCTAGATTTCTTTGAAAAGTTTAAATAATAGAAGTATGCACAATAATTATAATAAGTGATAGATTATAAACAATGAATGAATGAAACTACTATATTAAAAATGGCTATTTTAGCAAAAAGTTTATAATGAATAAGGTAAAGCCAGGAGAGATGACGCGGTCGGAGAGATTGCGCACATAGAGGTTCGGGGGGAAGGAGTAGAGTGAGAGCGCAGCGAATCCAGGTAGTTGTACAACAACAGTAGTGGAGTGTCTACTTGAAAGTGCACGTTGATTGCTTTGAGCGTCTAAGATAAAGTATTGCCATTTTGTGTTGTTTTCCCAAAGTAAGTGCTTGAATTTTCATAGCTATTCATCAGAATTTCTATACAATGTCAATAGTACAAAATATTTTAAACTTAAACGATTTCTCTACTAATCTAGACTAACAATGTGAACATCAACGGTTCGTTTTAGTAGCGGCCATGTTTAAATAAAAGGCCGCGCAATCTCTCCTACCGAAATTGGAGAGTTTGCGCATCTACTTAGGAGAGATGGCACATTGTTCCCATTAGTTGAAATGCTAGGAGAGATTACGCAGCTTATTGGTAAATTTGCATAAAAAATGAAAAATGAAAATGGACTAATTTTAAGTTAAACGTGTTATTAAGTTACATAATTTTATTTTGTAATCTTATCTGGACTTGCTTTTTCCGATTCTTCATTTCTTTTTCCTTTAATTAAATTTTTTTAATCGTTTTTAAAATTATTTCCTTTTTCTGATTCTTTAAGCATTAGGTTTAAATATTCACTCCCAATACAATAAAATTTGTTCACAAAAACCTTACAGCAATGTCATTTAATTGTAATTATTATTGTTAACAATTTAATTGTAGTTATTATTACTAACAATCTCTCCTACCCATGTGCGCAATCACACCAACCCTGTAAGGACAGATTGCGCAAAATAACTTTCTTGGTTTTGTTAGAACTGTTCTATTAAATTACAACATAACAACAAAATAGTAATGGAAATGCATAAAAAACGAATGAAGTAAAAATTATTCATGGATAGTTTAGCAAAAAATTAATATATAGATTTTTTATTGCTATTCTTTTGAATTGTGCGCCGACTTTCCTAGTTTTATCTTATCTATAGTTTTTTTTTCAAAGTACAAAAAAGTTTTATAAAATTATGCAAATATTCTTTGAAATAAAAAAACAGTTCTATTTTCTTGTAGAAATAACTCAAAGTGGCAAAATTATTACAAATTAAAAAATAATACTAATAAATTTCTACAAATGTTTCTTTTTCTTTTTCTTTTTGAGATTTAATTTAATTTTAAATCGTTTCTCAGTGTACTTTAGTCAGGCATATATCATTCTAAATTTTATCTTTATAAACAACGTACAGTTATGAATACATATAAGATTTTTCTTGTGACTAGTAGTATTCAAATTGCCAAAAAATGTAGCATGGAGAGGGATCAGTTTAGGGCAAATCCAAAGTGGTTACTTTCTGATACATTTTTGAATTAAGTTTAGAATGCACTCTTTTTCCGAAGTTACGTAATCAAACACTTTTCCTATTTTGCGGTACAAGTAGATCTTTAAGAAAACGCTACAAAAGTGCGCGTTTTGAGCCGAATTTCTGAAAGCAAAATCGTGGAAAAATAAAATAACTGCCGTCATGAGACAACAATCGCTTATAAACTATGATGTCATTCATTTGATTACTTGATTACAAATCACGTCAATAATAAAACCTGCAAATATCATGCTTTTACGTTTAAAAATGAGTCCTTAATATCTCTTTCCAAATTTATAATTTCATCTGGGAGAGATCTCTAAAATCTTTAAAAACCGATTTTTGAAACTCAAAATAATTCGTTTTGCTTTTTTTATTCTTCGAAAACTTTTTCTTTTGACATATGAACCGCCATACCACTTTTTAAAAATTGTACTTTCTTTGCAATTCATTTAAGGTTATCAAGCTCAAGTAAATCTGCCCATGAGAAACTGATTTGGTATAAATTTCTGTGAAAACAAAACTAGATGTAATAATTACATTTTATAACTTGAAGACATGATATGTATTCACTTGGAGAGTGATATAGTACAGATGCAATGTTATAAGATTGCACAGATTTCTTGAAAAGGTAATCTTTAATAAATTTCTTTTCCGATATAATCCGTTATTATAGCAACAGTAAAAAAAAAAATCTAAAAAAAAAGCAATATATTTTATTAAATTTTAATTACTAATTAATAACATCATATACGATAGCAATAAATATATCTTATACCTTATTACCAATAAATATATCTTAACCTTGAAGGGAAGCAATGGAGATAATGTTATACTGTTCTTTTTTTGGATTGTTACTCTAAATTAAAATTTATCAAAAATTAATGCTTCGTCTAAATTTTCTAGTTTTTTCAAAAGTATGCATGTTCTCTACGTATCCCTGCATTGTTTACGGACGACTCAATGTAATATAGAAAATATATGCAAGTTTTCTAAATATGTTCTATTTACTTAAAATTACTAGATAAAATTACTAGATAAAATGTACTTTCTTGCAATGATGTTAAATTACTATTTTGAATGTGGTTGACAACAATAAACAAAACTGGTAATTGACAACCACTGGTAATTGAAATTGGCAATGGCATGATAATTGGCAACACTTTTGGCCCTCTTCAGGGCACAGATAATACGTAAGTACCGGCGAAAGTTCTAAAATTAGGTGAACCCCCATTATGAAAAATTACCTTTTTAAAAAGTTCTAATGAACGTATTTTGATGGGAGTGGCACCGTTAGTTTGATAGTTTTTCAGGAATGGTTTTAGTATATAACATATTCTACGTAGCTTAGTTATAGAGCTATGTTGAGCTATGTGAGTAATGTTGACGTCATGTTGCAGATGGCAACAATCAGAACATTAAATTTAGCATTTTCCAATTTATTAATTTCTAAACATCACAAAATTTCAGTTTTTACACCGTAGAATAAAGAAAAATGCACTTTCAAATGCAAATTGTTTGAAAACTTAATCAAAATTTACTGATAATTTTATTGGTTATAAAATAATTTTCAAGCATGATTTTCTATAAAAAATCTATGTCTATCACGGGCAGCAGCCCGTTAACGGAAGATTGACACGTTTGCACATAAAACAATATAATTAGTTCAGCATTTGTTTCCGACTAATATTCCAAGACGAAATGAAAACGTCATCAATAAATAAAAGAATATAAAAAATAAAACACATATTTAAGAGATATGTATTCAAACTACGCGCGCAAACACTGAAATCATCAGAATTCGAAAGGTTTCTTTAAATAATGAAATCTTTGGCGATTTCTTTGGCGATTAACCGCTGGCATGCAACTAATGCGAAAGTATCATTTTGAAGAAATTTCAAAACTTTATTTGAATACGTAATTGATATTTTTCTTATTAAAGAGGCTTAACACAAAACGCAATTTGGTAGAATATTTTTAACGTAAATAGAAATCTACATGCGTAACGTAAACATTTGCAATGAATCCGCCTCATTTGAATTACCTAAAATTTGGCACGAGGTACTTTTCCCTTTTAAAAAATCAATAACGAAATATTAATTTTCGCGATTACAGTTGGTTATTTCAAGCACCTGTTTTCTTACATATATGATCTCGTGATTCATGTTTTCAAGTTTATTTTCAAAAATTTGCGAGAATACTTTTGTTTATCGTTATTTATCTTGAAAATGGCGCCGTATGACCGTTGAAACGTATGTCGATCATTAAAAGATTTTTATTAGCCTTTTGCTGTTTCTATTTGTATCACTTAAGCATTTATCTGTATTTTAATTGTAAATAAGCTGTTTAACTAATGAATTTTAAGTATGTAACAATGCGTATTAATAATTCATGTAAGTAATGAATTTCCCTGTATGTATTTCAGCATTTAGATGTTGATCTTTGCTTTTTGAGAATCGAAATACAAACATCTTAAGTTTCGGCTTTTGTGAAAAATGTACTTAGGAATCCATTAACGAAAGATTTATCTGGTACACCAAATATGCTTATTCTATATGGAATATCATGCAATTATCTACTTAACTAAAGCACCTTAAAATAATAGCTTTATTACTGATAATTTTTGAGAAAAAAAATATTATTAATAATGGGTATCTTAAAAATTAAATATATTATCTTGTGATCTTGAAAGTCCGATTACCTGGAACTCATTAAAATCTATAATTAGAAAGTAGATGAAAGAATGCATTAAGTAACTCTGCGACATATTTCTCCCATTTCATTTATAAAAAGAAAAGTTCTGTAATTATTAGATTCTTAAATTAGATTAATTTAATGCATACTAGCAGCAACCATCGAAATTCGACGGAGATAATATTTCGAATAATATGTTAGAGTTAAAGCTGGCATATAAAAAAAGTGTAATAGAGATTACTGACATCATTAAAATTTATATAATAAGTATGATATCACATTTATAATGCAAATTCAAAATTAGAGGTTTTGTAAAAGCATTTCTTGCTATATACTACATTAATTTTAGTGCCACTTTTTGCACTTTCAAACTTTCAAACTTTTATTGGGACGTACCCAAAAGATACCAATACGACGGAATGTTGGTACTTGTGCTTTATTTACAGTTACAAAATATGCAAGACGAATGGGATATTGACACCTTTCAAGTAAAAATTTTAAAAAGTTGTATCTGATGGTATTAGTAGGGTAGCAAAAGTTGCGAAATCCTGCGACAAATAGCTGATACTGACGTATCTTTCTCACAAGGAGTACTGAAGCGATTTCAATATATTGATTTTTTTATATTGATTTTCCAGAAGGACAATCCGATAAAAATTGATTTTCTTGAAAAAACATAACGATAAAAATATAGACAATTATAGTAGCCATATTTCTATGATGTTTTCTTTTCTGGAAAATCAATTCCTTTTCGTAAAGTTAATTTTAAAATAAGTATAAAGTTGAAAATAGTTTTTTAAAGTACACGCTCTTATAATCATTTAATGTTTAGCATGAAAAGAACGCCTAGTTTCATTACTGCAAATCATGATTTTTCCACACACATTCCGTTAAATTACATTTATTACCCGATTATGGAAAATTGACGGGTTTTTTTACGCTTAGTAAAAAGCACAAGCTAGTGAATTTAAAAAATAGGGTTTTGTACTGTTTATTTTTTAATATATGGCAACAGGAAAGTAAAAAGGCATTGTTTAAACTATCTATTTAAGATTTCTAACTTTTTTCTTCACGTATAATCATAATTAAATGAATAGTAAAGTATTAATTAATAAAAACGATTTAAAAATATATTATACTGTTTATTTCTTTATTTATATTTTATTTTCTACTTTTTAATGTTAAAATCATTTCATTGTTGCAGTTTCACAGCCAGTTGGCGCGCGTGTTTTGCCGCATCATTAAATTCATTGTTGTTGTAACTCATATACAATCGTAACTCTCAAGTATATTTGATGATTTATTAATTTTGGCGGGCAAATGGAAAAGTGCCTTAAAATTAATGTATTAATTTGTAATTAAGTTCTAAAAATATTACAATATTGTATTGTCATCGAAACCACGCTCATGTGAACATAATTTTTTTTAATTCAAAAATATGAGAAAGTTGGTGAAAAATCGATTACAAAATTCCATCTTTACACACAAAAACCAAGTTTAGTTTAAAAAAAAAAGAGTGTAAAAATTAAATATATCTATATATTACTGGAAAACGATCATTTTGTCGCTTATGTACGATCAAAACTTTAAAAAACGATGCTGATCTCGCTTCCGTAGTTTCCGAGTATAAAGTTACTTCCAATATCAGCTGTTTTCCATGAGATTTAAGGAAAGTTATTGCCAACTCTACCATAAGTAATGTTTTCGAAGTCTAAACATTTATTTTACATGTTTCGTAAATTTAATCGAGTTTCATTTAAAATCTTATATGGATATTGCCTTATATTTCTTAACAAAATTCCAATAACTTAAGTTTTTATAGAGAATATAAGTGGAGGCAAACCACGCAATTCTAAGATATTTAAAAATTCATTTTTAAATTGGAAGTCTTTATTTTCTTTTCCAGTTATTGAATTATTTACATTCATAATGTTCCTCACATGCTTGGTATAAAGTTTATAACTTTAGAATAAATTTCATGGCATTGCTTATTGCTTGGATCCAGAATTGAAAAGTTAGTATATTTCACAACATTGAATAGTACAACTCTTTTCCAAAATTGATGTGGCAGTGTCTTTTTTCTGCAACTAGTCGTATATATTATATTATGTGTTATAAAACATGAGACCCTGAAAGTGTCTGTGCGTATGTCCGGGCTAATTTCCAGGCTAAAAATCCGATTACAGAAGATTAGCCCATTTTTTAACTAGCGATTAGTTATACATTTAGGATTTTTGGTTTTTCCTTTTATCAGTTCTTACAACCCCCTCACTCAAACCAATGGTTAGCATGCTGTCCCCAAATTGAGAATCTTGGGCCGTTGTTCGAGCATTTAAAACCAGGGCGATCTTGGTGGAGAGATTGTTCAAGAGGTTTTTATGGTTTCCCTTGAATAAAAATAATAATTCGGGTCACTTCCCGTCCAAAGTACTCCCTGAAAACATCTCTTCTATAGCCTTATGAGTAAAACTGTCCAATTTTTAACACACACCCCCTTCTTCTCTAATCAATTTTTACTCGTTTCTGTATTCAGTTATTGTGCCAAGAAGGAAATCAAATACTAGTTGTAGTAGAAGCAAACTTAAAGGAATACTTTTAATACATAATAGCGAAAATGAAGAAGAAATAGGAAACCGTTTACAAAGCAGTAGAGAAAGAAATTCCTTAAGAAGGCAAAGAGCTCAGTCGCATGAGCGTAATATTTAATCAAATTTACACTGTAATAGACACGATTCGCAGAGAGAAAAATTATCATCATTTGAAAGAATGAATTACTATCATATCTGAGTAGAAGCATAAAATGAATGAATACAAAATAGCCGAGTAACAAGCAATAATAATATGTGATTAGATAAAGAATAATATGCTATGAATTCGACATAATACGATAATTATCATGCAGTTTCACTTCGCGAGATATATTTTACATGCCAGATTTTTTCTGTTCTAAAATGAAAGAACGAGTTCATAAGGTATGCGTTGCTAAAAGGGTAAAATTAAATTAGAGGCAATTCATCTTTCTTCTGAATCACCAAACACGTTTCGTATTGATGACCATTCTCAATATAAACAATTCTTGAAAAATATACCGCGACTTAACAATATTTTCTAAATGACATCCTTTAAAAGTACTTCGGTTGTCTGACGTAAGAAGATGTCTACTTTCAAAGTTTAATGTTAAGTCTACTATTTAGCAGATAGCCTACATTTGTATCGATCCTGTAATCGTAATTTTCTACAGATTTATCTTCTTTGTGATCCTGAAATATGAACATCTACTTGATGTAACATAGCTGTGTAATCCATCGATATTGCCTTAGTAAAATCATTATAATATATGTTACATTCGCGTAACTGTTATATACAATATTTTTAAACTACCATGGAAAGTACTCTATGAAATAAATGCACCTGGCAGATATACATTTAGGACAAAATTTTTCTGATAAAACATTGATCGAATTAAATAAAACAATGTAATGGCTTTGCATCATATCCCTCTAATATTGTGAGTTACCGTTACCAACTGGTATGAATTTTCAAATTAGCAATACTGAATTTTATAGACATTTTACGATAAATCTCGATTATTACAGACTTGATTACAATTTAAGATGAGCGTCTCTTGACATCACATTAACGTTCATAGTGAGCTAATGTTATTTACAAATAACAATTGTAATTATATGTTTTTACTGGATTCGCCTATAAGCACGGGTCACATTTGATCAATTAATTGCTTGACAAAGTACGAACGAAAAACAAAATTGATTTTGCTGACACATTGTCTCTAATTGCAGATAAACTTTTAAGAAGCGAGGTATAGTGACTAGCGCGCTGCGAAAAAATCGAAATATCTATTTCCGATTAGCTATATTGCGGAAAAGTTGCCTCTGCTATTGATAATAAAGATTAAAAATAGATTTTTCAATTCGGATAATATCTTCCAATCACGCATACAGCCTAAAATTTCCAAAAATTGACGAATTTGAAGATTTTTTTTCGTAAAAAAGGAAACTAATTACAGTAATATAGTCACACGCGATAGCGTGAATAAGTTGGCTACTTCATTGCTAAAAAAATATTTTAAAATATTTTTGAAATAAAATAACATCTTCCGATCGCGCATACCGCCAAAAATTTAAAAAAATGATGAATTTCAAGATTTTTCTGTATTAAAAAGAAAAATAATTCAAGTAATATTTTCAATCGTTATAGCGTCGAAACAACTTTTTGAATTTTGATTTTTTTTTTAACTGGCCGTCATTTTGAAACAAGATGGCGGATGAAGCTGGCCAACGAACTCGGTCAGAACTTGGTATGTCCTATACACATATACACTCACATCCAAATCGATTGAAAATTAAGAGAATTACAGCATGACATTCAGGATGGTTATAATTAAATTTCCACTTTGTAATGGTCATAAAAAGAAAACTACTGGACCAAATGTTATCAAACTTGGTAATAGTTTAAAGAGGTCATGGGAATTTCCTTCCCGCCAAAAAAAGAAGTTCAAATACTTACCACCAGGGGGAAATGGCGCTGTATGCAATATTGTGAAACAAAATAAGGGTCGGAATCTAACTTAACCTTTTGTTACACGGGTTTAACATTTTTTGTACCCTTAAGAAACATTGAACTAAACAATATTACCATTTAAAGGCGTGAAAGACGACAGAAGTCGAGTGCGCCATCCGTGTAATAAAATCTGTTCGTGTTCTTAAAAGTTCAAACCACAAATTAGCGATCACAAAAAACGCACTTCTAGCAATTATTGTTTATAAAGAGAACTGTAATCGAATTATTTTGTGTGTCCTTGTAAATGATCGATAAATGCTATGCACACCATATTCTAAAGTAAACCTTTTGTGGTGCACCTCAATGAAATTTCCTTATGTTTGAAATAGTGTAACATCAGTAAAATATACTGCAAACGATTTTCCCCATAGAACGTAATGTAACGGAATTCTTTTTAATGTCCCTGTAAATGATCGCTAAATGCTACACACTTCATTTTCAATACTGAACATGTCATAGTAAACCTTAATAATATTCTCCAATTACTTGGCAATTGGAGTATATTTACGTGATTTAGAGAATGGACAAGCAGACAGACGGTAAATAGACAGACAAACCGAATCCATAAATACTTTTCAACTATATCTGAAAGTGTTAACAACTATGTTGGAAAGTGTTAAAAAGGAAAATTTGAACTTTGTTTTCGTTTGTCAATAAAGCAACTGAACTTTTCTGACATAAAAGTCACGTATTTTTCACTGATGAACGATTGTTCTTTTTTCAAAACGTGATGAAAACATTTAAATGTTAAGTAAGTTCTCGTTTCAGGAATTGTTGCTAAAAAACCATGTTTAGTTATTTATAGTTTTATACTCATAATAAATTGTTTATAAATAACAAAAGTATTTTTTATTACAGTGATTGGAACATTTTTGTTTTAATAGCAAAAAAGTATTCTTATGAGTTTGCATTTGAATAAAAGCTTTAAGAGTTTAATAATAATATTTCTGAATACCAAAACATTATTTTTATAATAAATAAGATAACTACAATGATATGTAAAAAAAAGTTGCATCAGATATTATGCAACTCAAAAAAAAAAAAAAAAGAGAGAAATGAATGGAAATGCATTAAACAGAAGTGAGTAATAAATCAACGATTTCAGTGTTCGAGTAATATAATTAAGATTGTAAAAATCATACAATTACGTTTTTTCAAAAGACTAAAAAAATATATGAACATATATGGAAATAATCTTTAACAAAGGTTTCTACCTAACAGAACACACTAACATTTTGAAATGTAGTAGTTGCATTAACAATCATCTCTATATATTTTAGATATATCCTTTTTGTTAGAGATATTATAATGCCTGTAATGGGAGTAATAACTATTTTTGGTACATAATCTAATACGATCTGCTTAATGCATATTAAACAATAGATTTCATATAAATTATCTGGGATTATACATTAAAAACCATTAAATGTAGATGAATTATTAATCTTTATTCTAAATATTCTATAATTTTGTATGAAGTATTCCGTTGATAAATAGTGCCGAAAACTTGTAATAGCAAAATTTCATAACTATGAGGGTTGGCAGGGCCAAGGAGAGGAGGGGCACAACCTGTAAAAATTACTGGGGCCCGACACTCTTAAAAAATCCGTGTTGGATTCTGTTTTATATATATATATATATATATATATATATATAATAGCACACACGTTGGAAATTGTACGTCAAATGTGGCAAATGAGGTGCGTTCGTACTATAACTAGTTTCAGTGAAATGGATTATACCGTCTGTTATTATGATATGATTAATTTCCGTAATAAAATAAATACTATATTTTAAATTGCCAACATTTTATATTTTGTTAACATTTACTGAAAATTCCAAAAGGAAACTTACGCCTAGCTTTAAAATTTTCAGAACTTGAAATCCATATTTAGTCTCTTTTCCATTTAATATCTGTTTCTCCGGAAATATCTATCCAAAAAACTGTCGGTAGATTATAGGATTGCTATAATTAAACAATTTTAGTATACAAATTCGGTATTTAAATTCAGTAATACGGAAATAATACGACTCCATCTTAAATAGGACACAATCACCATGGCAACCTGGAATCATTACCTATCATGAGATATCATTGAATTAATTACGTATGATAAGATTTAATAGAATGCAGAAAAGTTTTCTTAATATTTTTTTAAGTTTTGATTCGATTTTCATAAAATTTGGAAAGACTCGTCAAAATTCTGCAACGATTATACATTTTAAATTTCAAACCATTCGGTTGGGTAATTTTTGCGCTGTTATATTCCAACAGACGGACAGACGGACGGGCCAGACGACGACTATAGGTGCTACGTATTTATATAATTACGAACGCCCCTAAAAAGTATCCATACACTAGGACTTCCCTCAAAGGGATTAGTCTGAGTGATATTGCTGAGAACATAGGGTTAACAATTACAATATAAAGAAAAATAGCAAATTAAATGATAGAATTACAAAATATCATACATAAATTCATATACACTGTTAAAAAAATAGAAAAGAAGTATTGTTCATCAGATGTGTTGTCATATTTTTTTTTAACATGTGGCAAATAATCTCATTTTCTTAAGTGCGTATTGCGCAAAACTTTGAAAAACGCCGGATCTTGTAAAACGCCAAGCTTTTTAAAGTTACGTAATTGGATCAAGCGTGGCTTAGCGCAAATTTAATTTTATTGTTGCACCTTTTTTTGCGTGTAAATTAAAAATTTTTCTTCCTTGATTATACATCTGTTATTTGTATAACTGTTTATAGGAACTCTTACACTTCAAACCACATTGATAGCATGCTTTGCTACAAACCAGATTGCAAAACTATAGTCTAAATTACTATTAAAGTATACAAAATATCTTTCGATGACTTCTATAAAATAACTTTTACATTAAATCTCCATATCGGCAAAATTGAAAAATTATATATATTTAAAAGTTAAGCTTAACAGATACTTCTTGATTATTCTCTAGGAGGCTCTGCCCCTCAGCGCCTTTACTGCGCCAATCCGCAGACTTTTTTTTGCCTGTCTCTCCACAATCTGTCTTTTTCCCTATCCGTTCTCCTGCCCGTCTCTCTAACCGATTATCTATCTCTCTACACGTCTCGCTACCTGTCTCAATATTTCTTTACCGGTCTCTCTACCCGCCAATCTATTTCTCTAACCGTCTGTCTATCCGCCTAACTACTTGTATGTCTAGTCGTGTCTCTATCCACTTCGCTACCCATTTGTCTATCTGTCTCACAACTTGTCTATCTGTCTCTCTACCCGTCTGGCTATACGCCTCCCTACCCATCTCCGTACTCATCTACTGTCTCGCTACTCGTCTGTATACCCGTCTACCTATCCGTCTGTTTTTGTACCCGACTCTTTACCCGTCTCGCTACCAATCTCATTACCCGTCAGTCAACTCGTCTCTGTACTCATCTCTCTACTCGTCTCTTTATCTACCACGCTACGCGTCTCGCAACCTTTCTCGCTACATTCCTGTCTACCGGTGTCTCTACCCGTCTCGCTACCCCTCTGTCAACCCTCTTTTTACCTTTCTCTCTAGCCGTCTGCCTATTTGTTTCGCTACCCGTCAGCCTACCTATGTCTCTACTCGTCTCCCTACCCATCTCACTACCCGTCTGTCTACCCGTTTGTTTACTCGTCTTTCTACCTCTCGCCACTTCTTCCCAATATTTAAACAATTCATTTAATATACAGAAGCCGTTTATCAGTTATTAAATGCAAACAGAAGTAATTTATCTAATAAGTGTAATCAGATACAATTTTTTTTAAATACATACATAAACCTGAATAATAATTCATCAGTTTTGTGTTCATAGTTGTTTATATCATTTGACAGTAAATCTCAACTTCTTAAACCTGAATTGTCTCAAGCTTTTTAAAAAAAACCACAAGGTATGTTTAACTGCAAAGTACCCTGAGCGCTATATTACCTACATGTTATTAAGTTAAGTGAAAGTTTCGTTATCGCGTTTGCAGCCAATTGCTTATGTCAGAAAGCGTGGCTTAACGCCATGTTAAATTCATTACTGTAACTTTTTTTTTGGGGGGGGGGAGGGTTTTAAATATATACATTTAAATTAAAACTTTTGCCTCCATGCCATTAGTATTGTTTGTATTATTAACTAAACCTTGTAGACCGAGCTTCATTTGAAACAAATGTAAATGACTTCTTCTGCAGTTTTTTTTAGGAGAAACTTTCGTAATTGGGCCCAAAGCCAATCGGAACATTTAATATCTTTATTGTAACTCTTATAGAGTTAAAACAATATTGTTGCTAGCTTTATTCTTGTTTGAGACCAGCCTTGCCTGTGTATCTGAATAGGGAAAAGTTTCGTATTCAATGTCGGTTGGCGAAAAAAAATTAAAATGGTGCCAAAAGGTAGTTTTAGCATCTTACAAAAATTTTCAAGAGAGCGGTAAAACATGTTTTTCAAATATTTACAATCATACGTTTATTAAAGCATGTTTTTGCACCAACTTAAAAATTTAAGCACGATGCTAAAATAAAATTTTATCGCCATATTCGATATTTTAATAAGTAATGAAAATACACAAACAAACTTATTTAACAAACCTAAGAGGCCTTTTTGCGATAAATAATTGTTACTGTCAGGGGGGTAAATTGTAAACAATTAATAAACGGCTAGTAAATAATAAATAGCATTTAAAATCTAAAAATGGAGAAGTGGTCCGTATAAAAATGTAAAACATAACATTATACGCTTGATATATGTAAATCTTTTTTTATTTTTTAATATTTCCGAAGGCACAGATAAAAAGGTAAAAATCTCTTTTCCAAATGCCATTACAATTTAATAAATAGAAAAATATCTGCAAAAAAATATATTTACATAATACTACATCTGCAAAAAAAATAAGATTTAGAAAAAGTAAGCCAAATCCTGCAGATCCCAACAACCAAATCGAAAAACTTATCACCAAAAAAGAACTCGCCAAATCTTACGGCACAGGAGATGGATTTTTCCCTCTGAATGCAGAATATTGGTTTTTTTTCTTGTACGATGGGTGATTATAATATAATTGTTTCATTTCACATACTACATACCGTTTGATATATTGGTACTTTTATGTTATCCTGCCGCAGTTGATAAATCGCCAAATATTGTTCCTATAACATTTTCATATTGAATTCATTTCATTTAAATATAAACCTTTCACTCATTTGATTTAAAATACATGCTTTTTATTAATCCCATTTGAAATGCTAAAAAGAGAAGAAAAAGAAATAATGCCATAAATCGAAACCTTTTATTTAAACACCAAATATTTTTTTTTCTTTTTTTAATTTACACACGCGAAATAAAAAAAAGCTGCTATTGCTGAGATTTGCGCCAAATCTCTAATACCAAGTCTACCAAGTTATTGCGGGGTTTTTCATTCAAACAGAAAAAAATCCAGATTAATTTTCGATTTCTACTAAATTGAAATATATTTTATTGTGCTGAATATTAATGCGTGCATATTTTTTTGTTCCATGTACTCCATGAACTTTTCAATTCCGATTGTCTACGAAAATCTCCCGCCGGTGAAAATGACGTACACACAAAATTTTCGTGACGTATGTACTTTAATTGTGCTTTTTTATCTATTTTTTTAATATAATTTCCAAACGGTTTGACATTTATTCTTGGTAATAAATAGACGTCGTTGTCACCTTTTTAGGTACCTGCTGTAAAAATTTGAACGAAATCCGTTAAATATTTTTTGAGTTATGCTTGACGAAAGGTTTTAATATCCATGGTAGCTATATATGGGGCAAAGTAATACTGCGCTGTGTATGAGTCTTCGTGTTCACTCAGACAATTATTTTTTAAATGAAATTTTAAAGTTATAATAACTGTTAAGTAAAAAAATAAAAAATTAAAAATTACAATAGTCAGGTAAATTGTGCATGCTATCCATGCTAAAAGACAATAAGAAAAATCAATTAAAATAAAATTTTCCATTAACTAATAAATAAGCATCAGTGATACGACAATAGAGAGATATCCATATACACTGCTAAGATAAAATTAAAAGAAATACCGTTCATCAAGTTTGTTTTTTTCATATTTTTGTTTATATGAAAGCTGGAGAAAAGCGAAAAAAATGGGTTTACCTAAAGAAAAAGGTTTACGTAAAGTTCACCTATTATAAATTACTTAATTGTTAAAAAATTAAAGATTTTACTTTTTAATTGTTTTTACATAATCTAATAATGAGAAAAGTTGTGTATTTTCCTCATCTTTTTTTACTTTCTTCTATCTTTATACAAGAAGAAAGTATTGGATTCATGAAAATTGTCCACTTCCGGTTTTCGGTGGATTTATATTTTTTAGAAGGTCCTGAACATGCTTTGACTGTTTTTAGAAAATGTCTGTCTGTGAGTCTGTGACTCTGCGACCTCTATCTGCCTGTATGTATGTGACAAATATTTCGTGGGCGCTGTATCTCAAGAACTAATGCACTTAATTTAATAAAACTTTATATTCAGTTAGTACCTGATATCAATTGGTGCTGATTCGTTTTTGGTGAAAATCGTCTAATAGGTGGCGCTGCTATGCTACATTTTTCACGATTTCCGCAATAGCTCTATCTCAAGAACTAATGCACCTATTTTCATCAAACTTCAGATTCATTTAGACCTTGACATAAATAGACGCTGATTACGTTTTGGTGTAGATATCCCAACAGGTGGAGCTGCTATACCCTTTTTACGTGATTTTTACGGTAGCTATATTTCAAGAACTAATGCACGGAATTTCATCAAACTTCAGATTCTGTTAGACCTTGATATAAATAGATGCTGCTTACGTTTTGGTGTAAATAGTCCTAAAGGGGACGTTGCTATGCTATTATTTTCATTATTATCACGTTAAGTATATCTCGAGAACTAATGCACGGATTTTCATCAAACTTCAGATTCAGTTAGACGTTAACATAAGTTGTTGTTGATTAGGTTTTGGTCTAAATCCCCCTACAGGTAGCGCTGCTATGCTACATTTTTCAGGATTTACACGATTTTAGCAATAGTCATATCTCAAGAACTAATGCATGGAACTTAATAAAACTTTAGATTCAGTTAGACCTTGATATAAATTGGGGCTGATTATTTTCAGTGTATGCGAATCCTGTGTGAGATAGAAGAAAGTTTTCGGTTTGGCACATCTGACTAGTTTTTTAATGCAGAGACAGTACTTTTAAATATTTTTTGTTCATTGTGCCGTTTTATTGAAACTATGTGTTTTACAATAATAATAAACATGATATTTTACATTGCTAAACTGAGTGTAAAACCGACAGAGTGAAAAATGTCCAATCCGGGAATCGAACCCGGGTCCTTGGAATTATGCTCCAGGGCTCTACCGCTGAGATACGAGGACGATATCCAACTTGGCATCTTTCACTCACATATGACGGTAAAGCTGCAACCAAAGCGCAAGATGGAAATGTCATCATGAGTACACAAACACTGTGGCAAATTTGAGACGACAAATAAAGCCACACAAAGTCCATCATAGATCAATACACATAAGTAAATTAATTTAAAAATTAATTGTAATTTACTTATATGTCTGTTTCGTTCTTTATTATCCCGATACAATTTAGTTGTGTTCTTTGCTTCAGATAATTAACCAAGTTTCTGCGGTTTTCACACCTGTTTCTAGTTTTCATTTCTCGAGCAAGTAGCAATAGGTGTAAAAACAATTTTACACATATTAAAATGTTAGTTTTGTGCATTGGCTGTATTCTCTTACAAAGATCTCTTTCTGTAATGCTACATACATGTATTGTTTGAGGTACGGCTTCTTCTCTTGTAACTAGCTATAGACGTTAAAGTTGACTAAATTTAAATTATAGAAATACCACTTACATTTTGTAATTTCTTTAGCAACACATAACTTACACTTATATATTAACGTACCTTGGATTATTTACTGTGAGATAATCTTAATACAGTTTGTTTGTTTTTTGTGTTAGGTAAAAATGGAGATTTTGGTCACACACTTTATTTTTTTAACACTCTGCAAAGTAGTTGAAAAGTGTTTATCACTTCGGTTTGTCTGGCGTCTGGCCGTCCGTCCGTACTATAACTCTCGTAAATATACTCGGAGTGCCTGTAATTTTTGTATATTATTGACGTTTACTATAGCATGATGCCTATTGAAAATGAAGCGTGTAGCATTTGTAATTTATTTAGAAGGACAGTCAAAAGTATTCCGTTACATTACAGTCAATGGTAAAAAATCGTTTCAAGTGCATTTTATTTTGATGATGTTACGCCCTTTGAAATATGGTAAAATTTATATATAATTATGAAGCAGACTAAAATATGCTTTTTGTAAAATATGGGATGCAAAGCTTTTATTATTCATTTACAATGTCACACAAAAGAATTATGTTACGCAATGGGGTTCTGCGGGGGAAAATCTTTTGCGGTGTAATTTAATGATGTTTCACTGTTTCAAACATACTGAAATTTATGTTCATTACTGAAAAGTATGGAGTTCATTGCGTTTATCGTTCATTTACAGGGACACACAAAATAGTTCGGTTAGAGTTTTAGCAAAATAACTGGACTATGTGTGATAAGTGCGTTTTCAACTTTGGTGTGCGTTTTTAAATTTAATTATTTTTTTGTGTTAGTGCGTGGTGTGTGTAAATTCCGTTGATCATTCACAGGACTACACAAATGAATTCGTAAGTATTACTGACTATGGCAATAAACTGCTTAAGGGTACTTTTAATTGTATTACGGATTTCCTGCTGATTTATATTTAGTAGACTAATAGAAGTTTGTGGAAAATAAATAAATTCATATACAGGGCTGCGCAAAGAACAAGGTACATTGTGGTTTTTGGGTAATTGCTGGTAGTGAGTTTTAAGTTGCCTTATGCATTTTTTACCTGAATTAAATTTTAGCTTGATATGCGGTGTGTATAAAAACCTTCAGATAATAAACAGGGCTGCACAAAAGATTTCGAGTGCATTTCCATCGACTGGCGAAAATTGCTAAATGTGAATTTTCTAATTGAACTAAATTTTATCATGCTATGTAGTATATACCCAAATCTATTGATATTATTTAGGGCTGCACAAAATAATTCTGCTACTTTTTTAATTATGGAAGGTAATTGCTAAAAGGGAATTTTTAATGTGTTATATGTTTCCTAAGCTATTTACTGCATATCTTCTTTCACCTTATTTAACGGTGAAGTTTGGATACAATTTTCTGGATGTGTTGGTTTCATAACCTATGCTTGACGCATGATTTTTCGTTCTTGTGTCATGTAGTGTTGTTCAAATGTTAAACAAGAATGTATTACTTTTTAGAAACGAAATGTTCATATTTTAAAGCCATACTTAAGGAGCAGTATTCGAACCAGTACCATAGCCTAGATACTTTCTCGGCTGACCTGGTGTTTGTCACCAATGTCCATCATTTTTTATCTTGCTTAGCAACAGAACTTGTCATTGCTGTAGATAGAGTTTTGAAACAGACCCATACGCGTGGGGTACAAATATTAAATGCGGTCAGTGACACTATTAGTGAGTGACTAGCCGCCACTGGCGACCAGTTTGGTCTCCCTTAAATGTATGTTAAACATTGCAACACGTTACATTTATTCATAATTTAATTTTCCCTTAATCCTTCGCCAAATCGGAAGATTCTAATAGACAAATCATGAACTTTTGCGATCATGGTAGCATTTCGCATATGTTTTGGGCACAAATGTCACATACGCACGTTGGCGCGATTCCCCCCCCCCCTCACCCGCCAATTTGGCGAAAACTTTGTTATGGAAATTGTTGTTTATTTACTTTTATTTTTTATTTTAATTCTATAAATTATTTTTTATATGTATATCAATATTTATTTACATCAAACTGTCATTTATTTATTTTTATTCTTTTTTTTAATTATGAGTATTTTTGTTAGCCGGGAGCAGATGATAATTCGCCAAATATCGTTCCCATCACCGTCATTCATACTACAATTAATTTAATTTTAAATTATAAACCTGTCACTCATTTCATTTAAAATACTTAACTTTAATCTAAAATGCTTATATTACATAAATTTAAAATACTTCACACTTTTCATTTAAAAGAGAAAATAAATAAATAAATAAGAAATAATATCATAAATCAAAACATTTGATTTCAAAATCAAAGTATCATTTCTAATTTGTACACGCGATAAATAAAAGCTGTATTAGCGATTTTAAAAATGCTAAAAATCTGATTCATTAAATATTATTACATGAGTTCAATTTACGTCTTGAAAAGGTCCGAAAGTTGAGTTGTATAGCACATAATTATGGTAAACTTTGATTGTCTCACTGGTGCGAATTATTTTTTTGACGCGAGGCAGCGGTCCAAAAATTCATTCGCGGAGAACTTGCTTTGCGAATGATTACCTCCATGATTTAATATTTTAAATGTTCACGACGAATCAATCTTTTTTTTGTTTACTTTTATGAATAGAGAATTTGAACTGCGAATCTTTCGACTGAAGTTATTGCAGAATATATACATAATTGAACGCAAGTCATCTCTCAAATATTAATTTATTTTGAACGATCTTTCTTAAAATGTAACTTTTATGCAGTTTATTCGAAAAAATAATTTTGAATAAAAATGGCCGCTTGGCATATGAAAAAGTGAAACGGACATCCCGGAACTGTTGAGGACAGTCACATGACTTACGGTTTTATTTTAGAAGATGTTGGATTTTATGGACATAATAGGAGAGATTCCCCTCTTAAAGAGTGAATTATTTTCTGAATTCCTCTCAATGTCCGCAATTTTTTTTAAATTAATAAATTATCTTCCGATGACTCTGAACTGGATTCTCGTGGGTACCCACTCCGTTATGTATGTGACAACCGTGCTCTAATAACAATCACATTACATATATAACCACACAATCAAACTAAAACAAAACTTTTTCCCCTCGATAACAAAACCAATCTTTGTTCAAACATTGAATGAAAAATACAAAATAACATAGCTTTAATAGTCGTTTAAAAAATAATTTAGGTGCACGCACTTCTTCATTATTATTTATAATATTTAATTGATACTTACTCCGTTTTAATTAACGTTAGCTGTGATGTATATTTGTAATTAGTGATTTTTATATCATTACAGTATTATAATGTCTTTTATGTAATTTTCGATGCCACACTACAGGTACACAGTTCAATTCCAGACAGCCGACTGGGCGAGGTCCACTCAACGTTTCACACATTCCGGGTCGATAAAATGAGAACCAGGCTTGCTTGGAAACTAAACACTGAGGGTCCCGAGTTAGGATGACCACCTGACCGGGCAAATGCTGTATAGCATCTCATAGCCCATGGTCAAGAAAGCAGGACTGGACACTGTAGGCCATTATCCTTAATTGATTGAAGCGCCACAAGTTTAATTATTTTATGTAATTTTATCTGATAATCTATTCATATGTAAACAAGTTTTGTAAAATCGACCTATGTCGTATTAATTATCTTATCTTGTAATAATTAAAATTGTATTGTTTGTGAGGGTATTGTATTCTTGTTTTATTGTGCTTAGTGAACTAGGTCTGTTGTAACAAAATTTCTAATGCATCTTCAGGCCTTCCTTCCTGTATTACCTTAGCGTTAGAAGTCCAGGTAGGTGTTCTATTCTCTGTGTGTAAAAATAAAATACCTATTAATTACACTGTTAAAAAATTTGTGCTGGGTTGTACCAACTTTTTGTGCTGCTGTACACTGCAAAAAATAATTGTTGATTTTACAGTATAAAACTGGCACCCCAGCTGCCAGTATTATACCGTAAAATTAACAGTATTAAACAGTAAAATAAGCAGTAATACGCCAAAGTGAAAGAAGTATAACAAAAATTTATTCGGGAAATATTTTCAAAATTTAGAATTAATTTTTAATTAAAACGGCAATTTCTGCTCAATAATTTAAAATTACGTCTTCTAGAAAATTGTGTAAATATTTTATTAAAAAATTCAACAAACTTACTAATAATAGAAAATCCGCAAAAGTGATGAAAATTTGTTGAATAAGTACTTTATAAGGATAACAAAATGACTGAAGATGAAAAACATTTTTACTCACAAAAAGATCTACTTCTATGAAGATATTTTTTAGTTTACTGTTCTCGGAATAGGTTTGTTTTATATTTTTTATTTTATAATTAGAGCATAAATCGAACATTCATCAATTTTCATCGATGTTGCTGTATTTATTCATAGAAAATAACTTAACACGATATTTAGATCATAAAAATGTTTACCACAAATTTCTGCTGTTTGCGAAAAACTTGTTTGCAGTATAAAAATTGAAATTTATATGCAGCAAATAATTTTACGCGACGAAAATATCCTTTAAATACATGAATTTCTAAAATAATCCTACTGTTTTAGTGGTGAATATTGAGCGTTTTCAAATTCCTGGTAAAATTGGTAAAACAATGGAACTCGTAATGGAATTCTCATTAGTATTTCACAATCAAGTACTTCAGTTGCATTTCATTATATGATAATCTATTAGAGCCAAAACACTTTATTTCATTTCTTCTCACGTACTTCAAGTAGGTATTCTCAATTGCCGTTTTACAGCATACAAAATATCTCTAATAAGAAACTAATGTTTGAATTATTCTTCAAATGTCTGATTACAAGGTTGCATACATAGGTTATTTATGAGTATATTATGTTACTCAACTGACATATGTAACACATAAAGAGTAATATAATAATAAATTTAATCCATTCTTGATATAGTGAAGTCGTAGAGTCAAGTATAGTGAAGTCGCAGAGATATTTTAAAGAGGGTTTTTGTTACTAATGTTGTATAGTGTAGCAATATACAGGTTTGTGAATTACATATAAGAAAATAGTAATACAAATTTCTAGCTAGCATGCTCAGTTTTTAATTATATGTTGAATAAATGTACTATTGTTAAAAACATTTCATTACACTGGAGTGGGCCACAAGTGAACAGACGAAAATTTTCGAGCTGAGTGAGTCTCACAAGGGGACCGCCAAAAATGATGGGCATAGATTTTGATGATTTTAAAGTATGTTGTATGAGTCATACCCCTATCTATTCAGGTCAAAGGTTTCCTTCAAATGGGCCTTAGTCTTTGAGAAATTTGGGGTTAAAGTTCGGCATGCGTTTCAAATACCCATTAGTTTGCCGTTCTGAACAATGTCTCCGTGGCACAGAGCTAACGTTTGCGCTTCCAGACACGGAGGTGAGTGTTCTATCCTATGCTGTGGTTTTTTTTCTTTTTTAATTAATTTTATATTTTTGACGCGTTACAAGTTTTACGCAGAATTATGAATTTTACATCTTTGAACTTTTTGATATTTTCCTAATAAATTACATTTACATTTTCGAATTTTTAAGATAATATTTCTGTCAACGAAAATCCATATTAATTTATGTCTTGATATCTCATCTTTTAGGTAGCTTTCAATACAAAAAAGTATAAAGCTACCTATTGCAGCCGTTCGGAGGAAAGCAGTTCCGGAAAATTTCGATATATTTTCACCGATCATGACCCCCAGACCTCAAAACCACCCTCCGTTCAAATGTTGATTTATATATATATATATATATATATATATATATATATATATATATATATATATATATATATATATATATATATATATATATATATATATATATATATATATATATACATATATATATATATATATATCTGACCTATGTCATACGATAACGCTCGTATTTATAAATCAATTTTGATGAAACTAATTGTGTGTATTAAGCTCACAAATGTCTCGACCGAGTTCGTTGGCCAGCTTGGTCCGCCTTTTTGTTTCAAGATGGCGGCCATTTAAAAATTTAAAACTAAAATAAATATACAAAAAAGTTAAAAATTCAAATTTATTTTTTAATTTAGTGTTAGGCCTTGATACGTGGAATCCAGAGCATTTTTTGGTTTACCTCTATCTTAAAAAATGGCTGAGATAGAGCAGTTTGAAATTCTAGGGTGGCTGACATTTTGAAACAAAACAGCACATTAACGCGATTACTCGCAAATTATATTCTTTCATTGTTGTAATAATTTTCCCAATCATACGTATAAAACTATATATTCATATCCGTTAGCGCCAAATTCTCGCCAAAATTGGCGATATTTTGCGAAATATCGCCAAATTTGGCGACCAAAATAAGTCTTCATAAATGAAGCCAATTTGGCTATTGCTCAATAATTTGGCGAATTTCTTATTCAAATTCAGTATTATTAGGAATCGTTTGTAAACGTTTTCTTTGCATTTTAACTTGCTGTTTTCGTGTAACATTAGCTAAAATTTTTAAACGAAGATATAGGAAAGCTACCTTCTCCTCCCGGTACAGGCCGGAAGGACTTTTTAAAACGATTATTGTTTACATTTATTTATATTTATTTATTTATTTATTTATTTGTCATATTTATGAAATAATGCATATTTTTTTACTTGCATTTTTTTATTTTAAAATGTTTAATTAATTAGAAAAAAAAATAACAAACTAATATATCTATTTAAATTTCCAATTAAAGTTTCAGCAGGACTGAAACTACGCCTGTTGGTTGTACGCTGTTAAGCAAAGTGAAAAGAAAATTCACATCCTTTGTAATGTTAAAATAAGATATCCTTTTAATATTTGATTTGTTCTAAATATATGGCAATATGATTACTGGAGAAATACAAAAACATGTATCATCACCGACATCGACATTTTTAGCTTATTAAATATGGAATTAATTGTGTGATACATATCGTAAAAATATGCTATGGTATAAAATGAAAAATATTTTGCATACATTATAAAAAAAATGATAAATTTTCATTTAAAATTCCATAAAATTAAAAAAAAAGTACTTTTTAGAACGGTTATTAAAATATAATAAATATACTAATAATAAGTTTTAAAAAAAATCATCTAGACATAAATTAGTTTGGAGTTTCGTCAATAAAAATATTAATTTCAAAATTGTGCAAAAAAATTAAGAAAAAAATTGAAAATGTAAATGTAATTTATTAGGAAAATATCAAAAAGTTCAAAGATTGTAACGGGTCAAATAGATAAAATTAATTTTAAAAAGTAAAGGTACATGCCAGGAAAGAACCCTCGCCTCCCAGACTGGAAGCGCGAGCGTTAGCTCCTGCACCACGGTGACCTTGTTCAGAACGTCAAACTAATGGTTATTTGAAACGCATGCTAAACTTTAACCCTAAATTTCTCAAAAACTAAGGCCCATTTGAAAGAAACATCTGACCTGAATAGTTAGGGGTATGACTCCTAGAACATAATTTAAAATGATCAAAATCTGTGCGCATCATGTTTGGCGGTCCCCTTGTTAGACACATGAAAAGTATGCCAGGCATATAAGTTTGGCGAAATAGAATTTGGGCGGAGCAAGGATTATCTGTGAAGATTACAGGCGGCTAAACACAGCGTTTAGCATTGCTCTGATTGGCTCTTCAGATTAAGATATTCTGTCCATATTGACTTTTAACGTCTTGAAAGAGGTTATCCATTGCATCACCCAATAAGAGCAAAGTTAACAGCATGTGAAGAGCCAATCAGAGAAATGCTAACCGCTGAGTCTAGCCGCATGTGTGAAGATTAGGCATAATTAATAGCATATTCTTTCTGTGCGCTGGGTTGAAAGGAACAGAATATAGAACTTCTACACTCTTCAAAATCCATTACCGTGAAAATATGAAACGTAAGAAAAACTCTTTGAGATATAAATCACATTGAGATATAAATCACATGAGATATAAAAACACATTTGTGGTCTAAGCCACAAGTCTACGTCTGCGAAAAAAAATGAATTAGTCAAGATATAGTCCGTCATAATAACGGTCGATAACTGCCATATGTGATTTATTTTTGAACATAAGAAGAGGAAAACATTTATTATTATTATTATTTATGGCACATACATGACTCGAGAATAATTTTAACTGAGAACGCAAAGTTTAAATGGCGTAGACCACAAGTGAACATGAAAAACTTTTCGAGCGGGGTGAATCTGAGACACATGAAAAGTAGGCCAAGCACATAAGTTTAAAGAATGGAATTTGGCGGAGAAGTGGTGGTTAGGCAAAATTAATAGTATATTTTTATTGTGCGCTTGGCATAAAGAGAAAAAATGTAAAGCCGCTGAACTTCCACACTCGCCAAGAGAAATTACTGTGAGAATATGAAACTTTAAAAAAAACTTAAAAAGGACAGTTTTAAAAAATCTTTTAAAATAATTATAAAATTTATTTGTTGAAAATAATTTTACACACAGAATGTGTCGTTTAAATTTATGAATATTTATTGTAATCAAATTAATTTAATAGTAAATAATTGTAAGTTTTCAAAGAACTGGTAAACAACAAAACTCGATATGAAATTGTCATTAGTATTTTACAATCAAGTACTTCAGTGTGAAATATCCTTTTGCATTTAATTATATGATAATCCATTATATCTAAAACACTGTGTTTAATTTCCCATTACGTAGTTCAAATAACTACTCCCGATTATCCTTTCACAACATACAGACTATCACTAATAAGAAATTAATGGACGAACTATTCTACATATGTCTAAGTACAATGTTTCATAAGTAATGCTTTATTTTCGAGTTTATTATGTTACACATTTTACATATGAAGCAGATAAAGAGAGGCATGTGATAATAAATGCATCATACTGTTTAAGAGTACATTTAGAGGAACAATTAATATTATCTTCATAAATGAATAATGACAATCTTAGGGAATTGGATTTCTGCTCCGGAATATTTTGCAATACCCTTTGTTTGCTGCTGTATATCAAAAGTTTAGTGAAACAAAAAATTATGTTACATTTTCTCAAAAATTATTTTATTTCATGAGTGACGATGGTTTCGTCGCTACCATGTCAAACTATCGAATATGAAAAATGCATTTTTCATTACTTTTAAAAATGGGCCGAATGTCACCACTAAATTGTATTAGAATTCTTCGCCTAGTAAAAATAATAATAAAATTTCTGTGAAGAACAGTTGCCAGTTTGGCCTTCCTCCTTTTTCATTCAGTGATGACGAATTCATACCGAAAATTTTGAAAGAAAAAGTTTCACTTAAAGTAATTACGAGATAGGCTGTCATTATATAAAGAAAAAAATGTCTATTTTAAATTTCTGGTATGGATTCAACATTTCTGAAAGGAAAAAGAGGCCAAACTGGCAACCCTGGTGATGTTGAAAACCTGCAACCCTCTTAAAATTTAGTGGTGACAATCGGCCCATTTTTAAAAGTAATGAAAAATGCATTTTTTCACATTCGATAGTTTGACATGGTAGCGACGATATGGTAAAGCTAAAATACTAAAATTCTAATTAATCTTGAAGATTTCAGACATCATTTATTATTAGAGGAAAATGTCCAAATACAGGCTTCCACTTTTATTTTCAATCAAGATCCTACAAATTTGAAAATTAGTTGAGGAAAAAGATATGGTAGGGTAACTAGTTATATTTTTCACATCCTCTTAGTAACAGAAAATTCAGTTTAGAAAACTTTTTCTGTTTATAAAAAAAAAAATTCGAACGTCTGCAAATTTTGTGTTTTAATAATTGGGTCAAATACCGGCTACCTCTGTTTTTGTTGTTTTTTTCAAAAGAATGACACAAATAGGCCTAATTTCACTAATTTAGAAAGAAAAATATTGTTTTCATAGATTTTATTGGTTGATAACATTTAATATGTACAGAAAGAACAAGAAATTTTTAATAAATAACCATTTCTGTCAAATTTATAAAAATTCTTAACGACTATCTCTATATTATTTCCGTTATGCTCCTAGTTTTGTTTTTTAACGTGTTAAACAAAAAAAAATTGCTTGCTTCTTAACATGTAGATTACTTTATCTATAAAAATCACAAACATAGTAATCACTCTCTGAATCGGCGATGTAACTATTAGGGTAGATCGAAAACTATTGTAAAATTATTTTTGACGCGGGGTGTAAAAGTTGTCTTTTATTAGTTTACATATTTTTTTTTATTGAAATCCATTCATATTTTCATTTATTTCTGAAGCAGTCAATAACATTTACGTAATAATATACGTAATTATATTTACATATGCTTATTATACAAATGTTTTCGCCCTCTGAGAGGTCGCGGAGGTAAATTTCAAATATTTGTTATACAGAATGTTCTATTGTCAACGGCAATACGTCGCACTACCAAAAAATTAGGTCAATTGTAACAAAGGAAGTGTATTTATTAAAAAGGATTGCAAGATTTGAGCCGAACGGACAGACAAAACAAGTAAAATAAAAGTTTGTTCAACGAGTAGGTCTGCCTTACATTTTCTGAGAAATGGGTGGATAGCTTATGCTTGCTCTCTCGCTCTCTCTCTCTCTCTCTCTCTCTCTCTCTCTCTCTCTCTCTCTCTCTCTCTCTCTCTCTCTCTCTCTCTCTCTCCCTCTCCCCCCCCCTCTCTCTCTCTCCCTCCCTCCCCCCCCCCCCCTCTCTCTCTCTCTCCCCCTTTCTCTCTATGCTGTATTTACGACGAAGACAATCAGAATGATCTTCGGAGCTATTCTGAAACTGAAAGCTATGTTTAATTGAAGTACATTAAAACACCATTTGTAGATAAAAAACATTTATTAAATGCCTCGGATATGTGAGAGGATTCTATTAATTCCCAATTAAACATTTTTAGCTTGCGTAATTCATTTTATACATGCAAGAGTAACAACACAATATTTAATTAAATGTTAACATTAATGCTGTTCTGTAATGCTGTTAATGTTAATGCTGTTATATTTGGCTGTAAAACATCCTTGTTCATTACAAACATGTTTATTTGAAATTTGATAGCATAAAAAAAATATATATATTCCGGGTTGAGAAACTGATCAATACACTACTAAAACTACTCAAAAACCTTTCCAATAATCAGTGACACCAAAAAATCCATTTAGTTTTATAAATATTTCTTTAAATCTCCAAATAATTTTGGTTTATGTAGTTTCTAAAGATAAAGAACACTGTTCGGAATCGTTTGTAACTCAATGTGTTTCGTTCATGGTTATGTTATACAGGGTGGTCATAAAGCCTTTCCCTGATTACAATAATTTATTGCAAAAAAAGGTAATATAATTAGGCATATGCTTGTTTCAATATAGTGTAAAGACATTTATGACGTTTTTAATACAAGTACTTACGTCAGTAAATTTGTCAAGGCGAATGTCAAGGCGGTATTCCATTTCTCGCCATGTACTGCCCAACATTTGGGCTGTCACACTATAGACACAGCAACCGTGATCCTGACCTTGAGTGTTTCAATATGATTTACTGGTGTTACAAACACTTTGTCCTTTATGTACGCCCAAGAGCAAAAATCTAGAGGAGTTGGTCCATCCCCTTCGATCCATTTTCTAGGAAATTTGTCATTAAGAAACTCATGACCGACGGTAGATATTGGACTAAAAAAACTTAAGAACATGACTTTTCCAAATAAAAATTTCACAGCATTACATTCAATGGTTATTTTGTAATAATTTTTTGTAATCAGGGAAAGACTTTATGACCAACCCTGTATTTTCCTATCATAAGAAACATCTTCTTTTTTTTACACTATGGCACTCATCGGATAATGCGTACAATTTTTTCACAACCCAGCTCAAGTCTAAAGACACTTGTTTTGTACGTTACTTGTTCAAAAACAATTCTGGTGCCACTTCTTTTAATAAAAGATCAAGAAAGTGATAGTGACTTTGATGAAGAGAAAATTAGCATTCTACAACTGACAACGTCAGACAGCAATACTGCCGAGTGTTCGCGGATATTACCAATAAAAATGTGATGTAACAGAAAGACCGAATTTAGAAGTGTGTCGCTAAATGAGAAAATGATGTGGTAAAAAGATCACTTGTTCCATTATCGCAAAAAAGTAACTTTATAATTTAAATACATTTAAATTATGTAAGTATGACAATTTATTTTTATATTTTCTTAGTCCTAAAGTAATTAGTTTTTTTTTTTTGTATTAAACATTTCTCAACTATTTTTATATTTTCTTAGTCCTAAAATAATTAGTTTTTTTTTTTTGTATTAAACATTTCTCAACTATTTTTATATTTTCTTAATCCTAAAGTAATTAGTTTTTTTTTTGTATTAAACATTTCTCAACTTATTCAACAACTATGTTGGAAAGTGTTAAAAAGTATTCTTATGAGCTAACATTTGAATAAGTGCTATAACGGTTTAATAATAATGTTTTCTTGTACCAAAACATCTGTATATTTAAAACACAAGGCTGTTTTTTCAGACATCTGCCCTAAATTTTCTACTGAACCAATTTTGCTAATTATTTTTTTAAATGAAAGCTGTTCATTTGTAGATGTGCCCGCACTAGCTATTTTTAAAAAAATTCCGAATTTTATATTTTAAATTTAATTATAAACGTTTTTTATAAAATTTCTTGTAAATAGTGGCAATCTGATTACTTCCATTGTTGTAGCGAAAAGAAAAATAATGGGATTTATTTATCTTTATTGGTGTCATTTTTCATTACAGTTCAAAATAACTTTTTAAAAAAATTTTAACATAAAATGAAGCCACGCTTTAAAAAACATGCATTTTTTCTTATAAAGCTGTTTCAATTCAATATTTTCATTCCGCTAATACTGAGTTTAAAACGCTAAGAGAAATGCTTCTTTGGGTGAAAATGAGGTCATATTTAAATGCAAACGATAATTTTCTTTGATAAAACTAAATATTTTACTACAAATTCTTCTAAAAGATGTAAATTTTTGGAATTTTTACTCGCTGGTACTGAGATTAGAACCTCAGGTGAAGAATGCGAATGTACACATTCAAAATTGTAGCTGACAAACGTGACTTCAAATTTGGAAATATATTTATTAATAACCTATTGCGTGTTACAATATTTTTTAAATATGTGAGAGGTGAGTATGTAAATTTTGAAACGGTGAACATGACGTTATATTTAGATTTCATAGAGAAAACAATTCGATGATTGTGTCAAGGTGGAATCACTTTTGCTGAGTTTTCATTCCATAATACGAAAAATAAGAGCCTCATTTGATAACTTCATCATAATTACTTATCTTGATTACGTATACTAATATTGTATAATTTTTCAGTAATTTCAACAGTCGCAGATTAAGGAAATAGTGTTTTGATAATTTTACTTAAAAAATAATATTTGTTTTAAGAACTAGACTAAGCAATGTAAGACTAATTTTTTATTACAATGACTTTTGTGGGTTCATTATAAATCAATCTAACAGTTCCTTTTAAAACATTTTTTGTCGAATTTTGACGGATTCCATCTTGTTATTTTTATAATGGATACGATACCTACGATAATATTGAAAAAATTTTGTATCAGATATTATACAACTCGTAAAAAAGTACAGATATGAAAGGAAATGCTTTAAACAGAAGTAAGTACTAAACTTTCAGTGTTCGAGTAAAATAATTAAGTTTATAAAAACCATGCATTATGTAAACACGTTTTTTCAAAAACTAAAAAAAAATATTGAAATATATGGAAATAATCTTTAAAAAAGATTTATAACAGAACAAACCAACATTTTGAAACGCTTTAGTTACATTAAAATGCATCTGTATATATTTTAGAAATATCTTTCTTGTTAAAGATATTAGAATACCTGCAATAGATTAATGACTGTTTTTGGTGATAAGAACTTATTAGCGTTGCTTATTGAATACCATATTTTACAACAGATATCAATACATACAATATTAATTATCTGGCGTAATGCATTAAAAGCCATTAAATGTAGATGAGTTATTAATTTTACTTTTTAATATTCTATAAATTTGTATCAAGTATTCTGTTCATAAATAGTTGCAAAAACTTCTAAAAACAAAATTACATGGCTATGATGGTTGTCAGGGTCGCAGAGAGATAGGGTAGAACAGGTAAAAATTACCGGGGTCCGTCCCTTTTAAAGGGTCTGTGACGGGTTCCATTTTTTACTAAAACAGCTAAAAGATAAATTCATACTTTATTTATTAAATTAAATTGTTAACTTTAAATAACTACTAATTAAAAAAGTACAAAATAAAAGTTAGAATAGTCGGGCAAATTATGCATGCTATCCTTGCTAAAATGCAATAAGAAAAAGCAATTAATATAAAATTTTCCATCAACTAATACATGTGTATTAGCGATTCAACAGTAGAGTTACAAAGCTGAAAACATGCGAAACTAAATGGGTTTACCCAAAGAAAAGAGTTTACCTGATATAAATTACATAATTGTTGAAAAACTAAAGAATTTATTGTCTAATTGTATTTACAAAATATAATAATTTGGTCAGTTGTGTACTTTCAGCCTGTTTTTTTTTTTACATTGAAGTAACAATAGTTTTAAATATCTTGTTTCATTTTTTTTGTTTTATTGAAACTATGTATTTCCCATCATTTGTTCCCCCCGTGCAATTTAGTTGTGTTCTTTGCTTCATATAATTAACCCTGTGTCTGCGGTTTTCACACTTTTTATTTCTCTCTCAAACAAGTACCAATAGCTGTAAAAAAAATAAAAAATAAAAAAATTATATATATATATAAAAGTTAGTTTTCTGCAATGGCAGTATTTTCTTACAATGAACACTTTCAATAATGCTACAAACATTTATTGTTTGAGCTCTAGTTTCTTTTTTTGTTACTATGCTATAAACGTTAAAGTTTTTACCAAAATATAAATTAATCAAATTAAATACCTCTTACAGTTTGTAATTTTTTCCCCAACACATAAGTTAAATTTCTATGCAAACGTACCTTGGATTATTTACTATAAGGTAATCTGAATAGTCTTTATTTATTTGTTTGTTTCTTGTGTTAGATAAAAATGGGAGATTTTGTTCACACACTCTATTTTTTTTAATATAGTGGTGTTTTAAATTTTAAACAAATGTGTATTACTTTTTCGAAAATAAATGTTCGACAATTTCATCTTTTAAACTATACTTAAGGAGCAGCATTCAAATCCGTATCACGGCCCACAGATTCTCTCGGAAGCTATCGTGGTTGCCGCCAATGTCCACCATTTAATCTTGTAGAAAAAGAACTTGTCGTTGCTGTAACTAGAGATTTGAAACAAAGCCAGGCGCATGGGGTGCAATTATAAAATACACAGTCTGTTACACTATTCTTAAGTGATGTAGTATTTTAAGGACATTAAATGAAAGTTCCCGACCTCTTAGCAAGAGTGGATTCTTTTGTGAATTCCTCACAATTTTCCCAGTTTTCATTTTTAAATTAATAAATTATTTTTCTGAGAATCTGGGCATTGTTCCTTTGGCTACCCTCTCCGTTATGTAAATGACAACTGTCCTGTAATAAAAATCCACTTTAAATATAACCACACAATCACACCAGAACAAAACTTTCTCATCTTGATAACAAAACCAATCTTGGTACAAAGTTTGGATGAAAATAACAAAATATTATAACAATTGTATTTTTTTTATAAAATAAAGCTGTCAACACTTCTTCCTTCTTATTTGTAATATTTAATTAATACTTACTCCTTTTTAATTAACCTTAGCTGTATTGGATTTTTGCAATTAGGGATGGTTTATATCGTTACAGTATTTTAATATACTTTATGTAATTTTATCTAATAATATATTCATACATTGCAAAAAAAATGTTGATTTTACAGTATAATACTAGTACCCCAGCTGTCAGTATTATACCGTAAAATTAACAGTAATAAAGAGTAAAATAAGCAATAATACGCTGCCGTGAATGCGCGATAGCGTATTACTGCTTATTTTGCTGTTTATTACTGTTAATTTTACGGTATAATACTTGCAGCTGGGGTGCCAGTATTATACTGTAAAATCAACAATTTTTTTTGCAGTGTATGTAAACTACTATTGTAAAAGCACCTATGTAATAGTAATTATTTTATCTTGTAATAATACAAAATTGTAATTGTATTGTTATTTTATTTTTGTTTCATTGCACTTAGTGAACTATGTCTGTTGTAACAAAATTTCTCATGCATCTTGGGACTTTTCTTCCTAAATAACTCAGCGTTAGAAGTCAGAGTAGGTGCTCTATTCTCTGTATGTCTCGATAAAATACCTATTAATTACACTGTTAAAAAATTTGTGCTGGGTTGTACCAACTTTTGATGGTATAGTAGCTCCAACCTTAAGATGATAAACTCTCGTTCCAACATTTCGAGGCATGATTTAAACGGAGCTCCAAACGTGGCAACTAGATTTTACAAACTTATGGTTGCAACTATAGCAGCACCAAAAGTTGGTTCAACCCAGCACAAAGTTTTTAACAATGTACCAACGTTTGATGGTATAGTAGCTGCAACCTTAAGATGATAAAATCTCGTTCCAACATTTCGAGGCAGGATTCAAACGGAGCTCCAAACGTGGTAACCAGATTTTACCATCTTATGGTTTCAATAATAGCAGCACCAAAAGTTGGTTCAACCCAGCAAAAAATTTTTAACAATGCACCCTGCAGATTACCTATCGTTAACTAAATTCATCTGGAAGTGAATAAAAAGTTCAGTTAATATTTCACGAGCAAAAAAGACTGAGCAATGCTCGGTCAAAATTAGCTTTGAGTTCAAATATCATGGCCCATGACCAAAATGACCCATTAATCAAATTTTTTCTCGAACATGTGACCAAGCCTAATTGTCTTCTCGTGCCCGAAACCCGTAGGATATAAAATTTAGTCAAAATAGTCTGCGCCGTTTTTTAGATAAAATTAGCTTGACCCACAGTGACCCAAAAAATACCCACTAATCGGATTTTCTCGAGCATGTGACCTAGCCCAATGATTTTCTCGTGCTCAAAAACCGTATGATACAAAATTTAGTTCAAGTCCTCTGAGCCGTTTTTAAGATAAAAATAGCTTGACCCAAAATGACCCATGACCAAAATGACCCGCTAATCGAATTCTCTCGAACATGTGACCCAACCCAATAGTCTTATCGTGCCCGAAAATAGTAGTATACAAAGTTAGTCAAAATCATTTGAACCGTTTTTTAGATACAATTAGCTTGACCCTGACCCATGGTGATCCAAAATGACCCACTAATCGAATTTTGTCGAACATGTGACCTAGCCCAATGAATTTCTGGTGCCAAAATTATCTGGATACAAAATTTCGTCAATATCGTTAGAGCCGTTTAAAAGATAAAATTTGCATATATATATGTATGTATAACCACACACACACACACAAGATTTGATCGTATTAGAATATATGATTCTGGCGCATTGACTCAGTGTTTAGATAAATAAAGGAGCAGTTACGAAAAAAAGAATAAAAATTTTAGAAATTTAGAAAAAAAAATAGTTCATACGTCATAGTTCAATAACTTCTATGTTCAATACTTCAAAGTTCAATGAAGTAAAACCGTGTATCCCAGAAAATTTTGTAAACATTTTATTTGAATTTCAACAAACTAATAGAAAATCCTCAGAAGTGACGAAAATTTCTTAAATAAGTATTTTATAGTAGCAATAAAATAACTGGAGAGGAAAAATGCTTTTATTCACAATCTGGAAAAAAATAATATCTATTTCTATGAAATATTTTATAGTTTATTGTTCTCGGAATAGGTAATTTTAGTTTATTTTTACTCACAATCTGGAGAAAAAAAAATCTTATTCTACGAAAATATTAATATTGTTCTTGGACTATAGGTAGTATTTGTTTGTTTTATATTTTTTATTTTATAACTAGTGCATAAACCAAACACTCATTAGTTTTCGTCGATATTGCATATTTATTCATAGACAATAATTTTAATACGATATTTAAATCATAAGTGTTTGTAAAAAATTTCTGGGAAAAGAAAAATGGAAATTTATATGCTGCAAATAATTTTACGCGATGAGCATATTACTTAAAAACATGATTTTTTATAGTAATCGTAATTTGTTAGTAGTGTATATTATAAGTTTCCGAATTACTGGTAAAGAATGGAACTCGAAATGAAATTCTCATTAGTATTTTACAATCAAGTACTTGAGTGTGATATATCGTTCTGCATTTCATTATATGATAATCTATTAGAGCCAAAACACTATATTTCATTTCTTCTCACGTCCTTGATGTAACTATTCTCTATTGCCGTTCCACAGCATACAAATTATCATTAATAAGGAACTAATGTTTGAATTATTGTACAAATGTCTACAATGTCGCATACATAGGCTACTTATGAGTTTATTAGGTTATTCATCAGACAAAGGAAACAGATAAAGAATAATGTATTAAAAGATTTAAACTATCCCTGATATAGTGACGTCTCAGAGTACAGATTATTTAAAAAAGGGTTTTCCTTAACTACGTCGTATAGTGTATCAATATCCATGTTTGTGAAGAAGGAAAAGAAAAATAGTAATGCAAATTTCAGCGAGCGTACATAGTTTATTATACGTTGAGTAGATGCACTATTATTAAAATTTTTGCATAGCACTGGAGTGGGTCACATTTGAACTTGCGGACGTTTTAGAGCTGAGTGAGTCTCAGACACATGAAAAGTATGCCAAGTATATCAGTTTGGCGAAATGGAATTTGGACAGAGCATATATGACGGTTAGACATAATTAATCGTTCATTCTTTCCTGGGCATGGCTTAATAGTCCAGGCATTAGGGGATAAAAAGGAGCAAATAAAGGAAAGTTTTGGTGTAGTTTTTTTTTTTGGGGGGGGGGGATCCCTTTATGTTTTTTAGGTCGCTGAACATGAATCCGAGGTTTTCCAACAAAATTTTTTTCGGGAAATATGTTTTTTTTTACAAAAAACGTGTAAAAAAACGGACTTTTTTCCGTTTTTTCAAAATAATTCCAAAATTGTGCATTTTACGTGAAAGTCGGCAATATATGAATTAAAGAAAATAAAATTTCCTATATTTTATGCAATGAAAGTTTTTTTCTCTGATCAATGGTTTAGCCGTGAGAGTGCCGCAAAAAAGGGTGTTAAAAACAAAAAAACTGTAAAAAAAAAACGGGAATTACAGTAGTGTATTTCGATTTAACACAAAAACTAACCATTTTACGCAAACGGTAACCATTAATGATACTAAAGATTATATGTTTCACTGTATTTTATGCATTTGAGGTAGAGGAAAAGTGCGGATCCTGCGCCAGAGGAAGGTGGTTGCAGTGGAGCAGTTCCACCTTCTCTCATGAGTCGAAGGTGCTCCTCTGCCGGAGTGCTCATGCCTACTTTTAATGCGTTTTACAGACAAAAGCACTTTCACCATTTTGTAGAGAATAAAATTCTCTACAACATGCAGTATTCATGTTTGTAAATTGTCCAAATAGGGGGTAAGATGATATGCCGGGAAAATAGGGCTAAATTTGGAAAAAAATGTAAAAATCCACAAATGACGTTAGTTTTTGCTTAATAACACACTTTTTGTGCATTTTAGAAACAAAATTGTCATAATCAACTTTTTAAAGCATGAGATAGTCGGTAGTTTCATTTATTATAGGTAATAAAAAAACCAAGTTTTCGACCTTCTACACCTTGTGCGTTTTTCACAATATTGAAAAAAACAATATTTTTCGGCACTTTTTTTTATTTTTCTTAAATAACTCAATTTTAGTTCATTTTACAGAAATAAGCACTTCTACCATTTTGTAGAACATAAAATTCTCTACAACATGCAGTATTCAGGTTTGTAAATTGTCCAAATAGGGGGTAAGATACGGAGCCGGGAAAATAGGGTAAAATTTGCAAAAATCCACTAAAGACGTTAGTTTTTGGTTAATAACGTACTTTTATTTCGTTTTAGAGACAAATAAACTTTCACCATTTTGTAGAGCATAAAATTCTCTACAACATGCAGTATTCATGTTTGTAAATTGTCCAAATAAGGGGTAAGATACGGAGCCGGGAAAATAGGGTTAAATTTGGAAAAAATGTAAAAATCCACAAATGACGTTAGTTTTTGCCGTATCTGACCCTCTATTTGGACAATTGACAAACATGAATACTGCATGTTGTAGAGAATTTTATGCTCTACAAAATGGTGAAAGTGCTTTTGTCTCTAAAATGCCCCACTGCTCCCACCTTCCCCTGGTGTCGGATCCGCGCTTTTCCTCTACCTCAAATGCATAAAATATAGTCAAACATATAATCTTTAGTAACATTAATAGTTAACATTTGCATAAAAGGATTAGTTTCTATGTTACATTGACATACAGTACCGTAATTCCCGTTTTTTTACAGTTTTTTGTTTTTTCCACCCATTTTTGAGGCACTCTCACGGCTAAACTATTGATCAGAGAAAAAAACTTTCAATACATAAAATGTAAGAAATTTTATTTTCTTTAATTCATATACTGCCGACTTTCACGTAAAATGCATAATTTTGGAATTATTTTGAAAAAACGGAAAAAAAGTCTGTTTTTTTACACGTTTTTTGTAAAAAAAACATATTTCCCGAAAAAAATTTTGTTGGAAAACCTCGGATTCGTGTTCAGCGACCCAAAAAACATAAAGTGACCCCCCCAAAAAAACTACACCAAAACTTTCCTTTACTTTCTACCAAATGCCTGGACTATAAAGTGAAAAAATGTAGAACCGTTTAACATCTACACTCGCCTAGAGTAAGCACGTAAATCAGTTAGGTTACCAAAATGAAAATAGTAGCCCGTTTTTGAACCAATTCCTCTAATTTTTCATTATTTGTCATGCCCTGCCAAAAACGTGCATTTCACGTTAAGTATGTTTCTTTATTATTATTCTATATTACCTGGAAGCACCAGTAAATGCTGTGAAGCGTCATTTAGGCATATGTCGCGTAAAAGGGATATATCCGGCCCACTGTATCGTTAACTTATAGGAGAGGGAATTCACAATCAGTACTCATTCAATTTCGAAACTGAAATATTAGATGCTATTGGATGCTATTTGATGCTATTATATACTATTTGATACATTGACATTCTAAGATTATTCCTTGATTTATTTTTAAGCATAAAAATTTGAGTGAGAAAGTACGACGATATTTATTAAATCTGATAAATACACCTAGCATATTATGAAATTACATATAAAAATAAGTATAAATAACAGTGTTATCTTTTTTGGGTTTCGTTCATCTCACGAAACCCTATTACTCCCTCTCTGTTATCTGTCCGTCACAGAACCGCTCTCAGAAACTATGTAACTTACAGAGTTGAAACTTTGTGATATCTAGCTGAACACCAGCTATGAAGCTCAAAATATTAAAATTTGAAAAAATCGTATTATTTTAATAAATAGAGATAAAAAACCAAAATTCTAACAGCCTTTTCCTATTAAATTTAAACATTTTTCGTTAAAGCAGTTGCCAAAAATTATAAATCCACAATAAAATTCTTTCTACAATAATTAATTTTCTATTGAACGATTTCCACGTGAAAAATGAAAATGAAATAAAAAGTTTCACCAACTGAAAAAAATACTTTAATATGAAATAAAAATGATTGACGCCATAGTGGTAATAAAACTCAAATTTTCAAAGTTTTCTCAATAATACAAGGAGTATGAGTATGTGTATGCATACAAAGCAGATTAATATCACGTCATTAGAGAATTAAAAAGAAAATCTGACGTCCTATTGGAAGTTTAACGAATTTTTCAAATGTTTGAGAATAATACAAAGCGAGTATCAATATAAGTAATAGAGAATAGTAAATATATGAGTTTGAGAAACATATTGAATCATGATAAAAATCCGATTATGGAAATATTCGTATATTTTAAAATTTTGAAGGTGTACAACATGTTTAATTTTGAAATTATTTTTTTAAATATCGCATTTAGTCCGCATGACAGATATTTTTATGACAGAATATAATAACGGGCTGGTTTAGATATTCGAGAAAACGAAAAAGTAGACCGGTAAATTTTTACATTATAAAAAACATGACTTTTTTTTTGTTGTTGTTGCTAAATGAAATTTATTTGGATTTATTAAAGAAAGGATAAAGTGTTTTAAAAGGAATATTAAACGAAACCCTTTGAGCGATCTTCGATCACACTTACCCACTTGTTTGGGTTTCTCTCAGTTTTTATACGAGTTCGTCTATTGAAAATGTATTACTATGCAATGCAAATATAATGCTTATTACAGATATAGTTATTCAACTGGGATTCATTTCATTATATCAAGCTATTCATGTGTTTCAAGAAAGATAAAAATAAATAAATAGCATATATTTTTAATTTATTCAAAGTCAGAAATATACGAAACGTAGGATAATTCTAAGAAAATAAAGTATACATTTCCATTGAGTTCAATTTTGAATTTGAAGACAACGTATACTAAGATAAATGGAGATAGATATTTTTATACACAAAAATAAAGTGTAATGAACGTAAAAATAGTTATTTAAAAAAAGACTCTTTTATAAGCATTAATTGTTTATCTGAAACATTTTATTAACGTACTGTTTACATTAATTTCATAAATGCAATTCATGTTCTTCCAATACGTCCATTTGCCTTGGGCCCCGCTTATGGCAAATTCTCGCTTCATTTTAAGCTTCTTAGGAAATACGAACTAGTGAATTTATTGAAACAATCACAATTTTTGCTCTGTTTTTTAGAGTGCTAATAAGAAAGAAAAACAAAGCATTATTTAAACTATGTATTCAGAGTTTTATATTTGTTTTCTCAACCTATAATCATAATTTAATTAATATTACACTATAATTTGATAAAAGCTTTTTTTTAAATATTACACTCTTATCTTTTTATTTATTATTTATTTTTCTATTTTTTAGTGTTTAAAATATTTCATTGTTGCAGTTTCACAGCTAATTGGCATATCTTAGCGAGCGTGGTTTGTCGTATAATTAACTCCATTGTTGTTGTAAGTCGTATAGAGCTATAACCATAAAGAATAGTTGGCGATTTATCAACCTGCGCACGGCTAACAAAAAAATCACTTAAAATTAATTAATTAATTAATATTTAAATTCTAAATGTTGCATTATCATCGGAAACGGACCTACGTACATAATTTTTATAAATCTAGCACATCAGGTAGTGAATGAAAAATTTATTATAAAATTACAACTTTACATACATGAACCAAATTAAGTTAAAAAAAACAGTGTAATAGCAATATAATGTTTTTGAAAGCTTATAAATTTTAAGAATAAATTTTTGATAACCTTCCATGCATGAATTATTTTTAAATAGATGAAAAACATATTTGCCACATAAAATAGATTTAAAATGGATTATTAAGAGCAAATGATCTTAATATTTTAAACTAGTCGGATGTGCCAATCCCAAAACTTTCTTCTATCTCACAAGGAGAGTGCCAAGCTTGGTAATCACAGATTTTGATTATTTTTATATATGTTGTAGGGTAGAAGCCCCTTAGTCTCAGGTTCAATGGATTTTATACAACGCTCCTTAGTTCTCGAGAAATGGGGGGTCTAATATTATAACACAACTTAAATACTTACTTTGTAACAGAATGATTACGTTGGTCGTAGCTCAGTCAGTATGGCGTCTGCTCGTTGTTCGGAGGGCCCGGGTTCGATACCGGGTGGAGCTACGTTTGTTTTTCTCACCTTTTTAATAAATATACGTGTAATTTTAATTTAATAATCTCAATGAAAAATTTTGTTAACATAATTAAATTTTAATTTAGCATTTTTGATTTTAAAAAAATCACTTTTAAAATGTATTCCATATATGCTTTATAAATCCAACGATATTGAACAATTGCGTCAATTCGTGATTGTAAAGAAACATCATTTATAAATTGCCTTAACAAGGGAAGTCAATGCGATGATAATACTACTCGGTTTTTAAAGTAAGAAGCATAATTATATTAAAATTTAGCATAAGAATTTAATTACAAAATATTTGTTTTATTTTATTGTAACTAGAGGACGCCACAACAGACTTTGGTTTTTCTTTTTTTTAGTTTGTTGTAGTTAAGTGGTTTTTGTTTTCAATCTTCATCGCACAGGTGCGTATCATTCTATAACAGCTTATAATCGTATAAAAATGGAAGAAGCAAGCTGTAGTTCACAAGAAGATTAATTTGAAGGGTCGGGATTCGATGAAAATCAAAAAAGCGATGTCACAAATGCGTTGAAGTACTGTAAAATGTTATTGCAAAACAATGTATTTTTAACAAATAATCCAGCATCTGAAATATCTTCGTGTTCTATTGCGATGGGAGAATAATTTTATAATTCGATAGTAAATATGCTGATTTTGTAAAGATATTTGAATTTTTACTAGTCAATAATAGATCGAATTATTTTAAAGCTCTTTAAATGATGAGAAATGTTTAATAATGTTTTAAAAAGTCAAAAATGCTAAATTAAAATTTAATTATGTGAACAAATTTTTTTTATTGAGATTATTAAATTATAATTACAAGTATATTTATTAAAAAAAATGAAAAAAACAAACAAACGTAGCACGGTCCGGAATCGAACCCGGGCCCTCCGAACAACGAGCAGACGCCATACTGACTGAGCTACGACCAACGTAAACAGCCTGTTACAAAGTAAGTATTTAAGTTGTGTTATAATATTAGACCCCCCATTTCTCGAGAACTAAGGAGCGTTGTATAAAATCCATTGAACCTGAGACTAAGGGGCTTCTACCCTACAACATATATAAAAATAATCAAAATCTGTGATTACCAAGCTTAGCACTCTCCTTGTCAGTCATGTTAATACTTCAAAATTCGCTATCACATCGCCAATAAAATCAATATTTTTCGTCATTCTGTTGTACGTCAGCTGCCTGCGAATCATCGGGTTACCGGAATGCGATACACTGATGTATACTAAACTACGAAAAGTCCTTCTGGCCTGAACCGACAGGAACAGATAGCCTCCCTATTCATTGGTTTTACGATTTCAGCTAATTTTACTGGAAAACACGAAGGTAAAATCGTTGAACCTAAATAAAAAAGATTCAGTCCCAGTTCTCGTCAACATTGAATTTGAATGATAATATCGCCAAATTAGTCCTCTACAGCCAAGTTCGCTTCATTTATGGCAACTTATTTTGGTCGCCAAATTTGGCGATATTCCGCCAACTGTCGCCAAGTTTGGCGAGAATTTGATGTTGGCGAATATAAATATATAGTGATAAGTATATAATAGGATTAATGGTTACAACAATGAAAGAAAATTTGCCGAAAGCATGTTAACTAAAACTCATAAATTGAATCCGTTTATGGATGAATTCTGCTGTTTTGTTTGAAAATGTCAGCCACCCTAAAATTTCAAACCGCTCTATCTCAGCCATTTTTTAAGATAGAAGCAAAACAAAAATTGCTCCGGATTCTCCGAATCAAGGCCGAACATTTAAAGAAAAAAAGTTTTAGGATTTCTAATTTTTTTATTTGCACATCATTTTGAATTTTAGATCTTTAAATGGCTATCACAGCGACCCCTTTCGTCGAAATATCCCCAAATTCTAATAGAACCTGCTTGTCATAGCCAAAAATATAGAAAAAAAGATTGGTTCAATTTGAAGCATAACATCATACACTTTTAGATGGTACAATAGTGAAAATGGAACAAAAATATCGATTACAGCGCCCCCTTTCGTCGAAATATCCCAAACTTCTGATAGAACCTGCTTGCCATAGCCAAAAACATAGAAAAAAAATTTGGTTCAATTTGAAGCATAACATCATACACTTTTAGATGGTACAATAGTGAAAATGGAACAAAAATATCGATCACAGCGCCCCCTTTTGTCGAAATATCCCCAAATTCTGATAGAACCTGCTTGCCATAGCCAAAAACATAGAAAAAAAATTTGGTTCAATTTGAAGCATAACATCATACACATTTAGATGGTACAATGAAGACACACAGACGGACAGACGGACAGACGGACGGACGGACGGACGGACAGACGGACAGACGGACAGACAGACATTTTGTAAAAACATGTTTTTCGGAATCTCTGACCTCTAAAACGTGTAAATCCGTCAAAAACCGGAAGTCGAAAAAAATTTCGATTACAATACTTTCTTCTATTATAGATAGAAGAAAGTAAAAAATGTTACATTTATTATTAAAATTACGGAACGACCCATATATAACGTTTACATTCACTAAAAAATTATTATTAAGAGTTATTAAATAGAGGTTTTTTTTGTAATAATTTAAACATTGGACAGCTCACCACGAAGCAAACTAGTAGTTGGGGGCCACCGTGATAATTACCCATCATGGATATGCATAATATAAAATATGAAAATTAAACATGTGTAAACTATTTATAAAATGCATTGCAATTTGAATAAAATCGTGGCTTAATGACGTCCTAAACTTTAAATACTATATTACTGAATTGCGTGAAAGAAATATCCTTATAACTCCAAAAATGATAATCATATTAACTAACAGTTTACTGCGTCGAATTAAGCGTGTCATATATCTTTGAACTGAAATTTTAATGAAATACAGAGTCATGAAAAATCAAACAGTGTGGCAAATAGGATTACAAATATCTTAACAACTAATTATTCGATCGACTTCATTCTTTATGCAAAATTTATGTTTTTTTATTGTCTGTTATATTCGCTCCTTAAAATAAACAATTTCGAAAATTTTTATATATCTTTTATCAGAACGATGATTTCAAGAGTCCGAAAAAAATAGTTCCGGATAATCTTAGAAATTAAATAAGCTTCTTCTCATTATTACATACTAAGAACATACCAAATTTCAAGTCTCTATCTCAATTTGTTCGGGGGATAGAGCGTTTACAGACACACACACAGACAGACGGACGGCAATTTTTTTTTCTAAAAATATGTTTTTCGGAATCTCCAGTGTCGGAAACATGTAAATCCGTCAATAATTTTTTTTTCGATTTTTAAAACGATTACAAGACTTACCCTATACTACGTAAGATGGGTAAGTAAAAGTAATTAAACGTTTTTGGTCATGCTTTCGTTTGGATCCAAGAGCAGAATTACTTGAGGAAAATTTTGTTTCGTGACGGAAAACAAAATGGCAAAAATAGATTTTCCAACTGAATATTCGAAAAGTAAATTGTTCCCCTATCAATTTCTGTATCTCACAATTATTATTGAACTTCATCTAAGGTTTATATGTGACTAATAAGGTCCGCTGCTTTGCGCTCGTAGAACTATAATACTTATTGCAAACTTTGCTGAAATGGTTTTGGGCGCTCATTAACATGAAGTGAAAGTTGCATTACTATTAATATAAAAGTATTACTAATTAAAGATTGAACCTCGTTCCAACACGTATGCAACCTTACCTTTACAAAAATCGGATCAAATATAGCTTATTTGGGAATTTCGTCTATTACCTACTCTCAGTGAAAGTTTTAAAATCGTTTCTATAGTTTAAGACTTATTGCTATTTTATCACTTTTTTTTTTTCTTATTTCACCTATTTAAATTTCGATTTATTTGAAACCATTCTAAGCAATCATTTACATCTTAAAAGTAGCGACCATGTCCGATTTTAAGTCTTTTGCCCTAACAATTTAAAAGAAATCGTAATTTTAGAACTTTTTCTTTCTTGCATCTCCTGGGTGTCTTGGGATAAAAAATAATCTATGTTTGAGCAAAGATAGCCATTAATATAACACTGAAAAAAAATTTTTAATCAGTTCTGTAGTTTTGAAGTAGTGATTTTAGGACGCTTTCTGATCTTTTCATCAATTTAAATTTTGATATTTTTGAAAAAAGTTCAAATATTCAAATTTTAATAGGCGCATAGCCAACATAGTGAAAAAGTACCCAAGCCGAGACTCAAGCCGGGATGGTGAGAAAGATCCAGGCTGAGTATCGTTCCCAAGTGGTTCAGTTGGTAGAACGTCAGTGCGCTACACTGATGACCCGGGTTCGAGTCCCGGCTTGGGTACTTTTTCACTATGTTGGCTATACGTCTATTAAGCAATTAAAATTTGAATATTATGAATGGAAGGCGTGCGAAATTTTCTATGGGTAAATTTAAAGAAATTAACTTTGAAAAGTTCAAGAATAGTATAGAAAATAGAGCATTTACGTCTTAAAAATTAACTACCATGTTAAATTTCAAGTTTCTAACCCTAAGAGTTTCAAATCAAGCGTAATTTTAAATGTTTTCTTTCTTGCATCTCCTTGGAGGCAACGATCTCAAGATAAAAAGTAAACTATGTTTAAATAAAGATTGCCAACGTCATAATACTGACAGAGCTTCTAAAATCGGTTCTGTAGTTTTGAAGTAATTGTGAATTTAAACGTTTACTGCTCATTTCACCACTTTAACTTTCTATTCATTTAAAAGTGTCTTTGGTGAGAATTTATGTCCTAAAAGTAACTACCATGTAATTTTCAATTTTCTAACACTAACAGTGTCAAAGAAATAGTTATTTTATTTCGGATATTCTCACTGGCACACCCTTAGTGATAATAAAACCATGATAATAATAATAAAAAAACAGCCTATGTTTTAGCAGAGACTGTCACCAAATATTTTGCCACTATTATTTTTAAAATCGGTTAGGTAGTTCCATTGATTACTTCTAACAGACAAACAAACAAACAAAAGTTTTGTTCTTTGTAATATTGGTATAGGTATAGAAATAAAAATAAAAATATGCGCAGTTCGCTGCGCGTTATTTTTCAGTACAATCTCATATATGGTTCCCATGAATGAGTGGGGTAAATATTTACCTATTATCTATTAATTTATGGCCCAAACTTAAAAAGATTAAAAAAAAAGATAATGTTGAGTATTGTACTGGCAGAAAACATCAACACATCTCAATCATGCTTACATATTTCATTTCACAAAATTATTTCATACAAGAAAGAAAAATCATGCACCAAACATAGATTGTGAAACACTTTCCAACACCAACAGAATACTTTAACAAACCATCGCTGTTTAATAAGGCAAGGTATCTAAATAAAAATTTCAGACAAAAACACAAAACACATTTGAAAACCAGATTTCAGCAATTACCGTCCACAGCCGGAAAAGTGCTCCAATTCCTTTTTGCAGCCCTGTATATAATTTATATATTTGTATATACTCTATAGTATGCTACCATTTAGTTTAGTGATAAAACACATAACAAAGTTGGACATTCATCTTCAGCAGTTTCTACAAATAGACGGAAACATACTTGAATTATTTTGTACACCTCTGTATATTATCTTAAGCTTTTTATACACGCCAAATATTAAACTATAATTTAAGTCAGGCAAATACACGCTGAAATCACACTTCCAGAAATTATCATACATAAGGACCCATGTATTCAGTTCTTTGTGTGGCCCTGTATATGATTTTATTTATGTTCTGCAAACCTTTCTGGGTATACTAAATATATTTCACGTTCAAAATGCATAACACGATTAAAAACCCTTTTTAATCAATTTACGCTGATGCACCGTAATGCTTACGAATTTTTTGTGTAGCCCTGTGTATGATCTGTAGCATTTATACATACCTGATAGCATTCAAAATTTTAGTTAAACGCATACCTTACTAAATCCCACATACAGTTATGGCTTATAAACAATACTTCGGACACAGTACTGTACCTGAAATATTTTGTGTGTCCCTGTAAATGAACGATAAATGCTATGCACATAACAAGTATCTTGTAGTAAACCTCAATAATGTATATCAATTTCATTATATTTGAAATGGCGTAACATAATTAAAATACGCTGCAAACAGTTTTTCCTCCGTTGACCATTATGTAAAAAAATACTTTTGTGTGGCACTGTAAATTAAAGAAAAAAGCTTTACCTCCATATTTTACAGAAAGCATGTCTTAGTGCATCTTAGAAATTGATATCAATTTCATTATGTTTGTAATAGTGTAACATGATTAAAATGCGCCGCAAACGATTTTCCACATTAAACCATAATGTAATGGAATCAGTTTCTCTGTAAACTAATTATAAGTGCTAGATGTTGTTCGATAGTAAGTATCTTATAGTATAATTTCAGTGATGTATATCAATTTCAATATATTTGAAATAGTGTCACATCATTAAAATGCACTGCAAAGGATTTATTCCCCGTAGAACATAATGTAACGGCAGTCTTTTGAGTGCCCCTGTAAAAAAGGTATAAGTGCTACACACTTCATTTTCAGTTTCAAACAGGCTATAGTAAACATCAATAACATATATCAATTGCATGACTATACGGATATATTTACGCGAGTTAGTGCACGGAAAAGCAGACAGACATACGGCAGACAGACAGAGAGACAGACAAACCGAATTCATAAACACTTTTACACATAGTTGAAAAGTGTTGAGAAGAGAAAAATCCAGACCGTTCTGATGTACTTTTCAGTCTAATACTTTTTGTGTAACATTTAAATTTAATTTTGCGATTTTTTCTTGCACTCATATTAAACTTATCACACTTGTTGAATAACTGTTTTGTAACATAAAATATCTTAATTTTTTTCTGCTACGGGAAAATTGTTCAAAACGCTTATTTCCACTTGTGAAATATAAAATTTATTTACCACACAATTATACTCTAAATGTAGTTACTTAACATAGAATTATCTATTCTTGTAATTATTCCTGATCCTCCTTCTCATAGTATAAAAATAGCATTCGTAAGAAGCTTATTATATGAACTGTTCAAATGTTTGAGACAATATCGTACACACATGTTTATATTATATTACTCATTATGGATAAGAAGCAGATAAACGCATTATTTTGTTTCTGTTTCAAAAGTTACCCATATTTGTTAATGTTAAGACACCAATGTTGTAACTTATGCATTTTAATATCATTGTTGTCCGCATCGTTATGACATCAACGTTAATGACGCACACATTTGTGATTTACGATGTAGATTGACTGTTAGAAGCTTTACTTCTTACTTACGTAACAACCATGTTTTTTTTTATATATATATAATGAAAGTGCCAATTAATAGGTAGCCATATTGCACGGTGCATTCTTTGTTAAAGGTCATTGGTTAAATTTTGAAGGAGAGAGGGGAGAGTTCGGTCGTAATTTAAATATTTCATTAATGTTAAAGGTATATAGATCTGTCGCCCATGGCGGTGGAAAGTGGAACTAAGTTACATTTGCAGCGCGTGTGCAGCATGCCTACTTTACGGTACCGTAGGCAGAGGGGACCCGTTCCGGAGGTTCGCTCGGAAAAAGGTTTGTTTAGAACAGAATGAGCCTTAGCGGTGGAAGGTGGAACTAAATGATGTTTTAGTCGTTCGAGATTAGTTTGGAAAAATCGACCCGTGAAGCGAGAGTACCCTGCTAGTACATTGTAAAAAAAAAAGATAAATGTTTCTTCATCTAGCTAGAAAGTTCACGAAAATATAATATAACCCCTTCTGAGTTATCCACGATTTCGAAATCGTCCCTTAATCTTCAGAAACCTCTATTGATATCGCATATTTAAAGAAACATTTTTTTTCAAACAAAAGATTATTTTGCTGTTTGTAATTTTCGGAAACGTTTCCGAGTAGTCTTGCAGTGTATTAATCGATTTTATCAACCCGATATCAACAAGAAATATCGTTTGTTCGGATGCTATCAGTTTTCAAATAAACATTTTTATCTGCATAACAGAGTGTATACATACAAGAGTAACAAAATAATGCTCCTTTTATGCTCATAATTTAACATGTCTGTTGAACATGCAAATGTTTACTTGAGCATTCATAGCATCCGAAAAAATATTATTTCATGTTGATAATGGATTAAGAAAACTGATTTATACACTGTAAAAAGTATTCGAAAATGTATTTGAAAAAATACGGAGAGCTAAAGATACTTTTGTTTCGGAAAGTCTTCTTTAAATCTCGGAAATCTATTGACTTCTGAAGATAAATTAACGTTTTTCGTAAGCGTGGTTAACTCAGAAGAGCTTATACTATATTCTCGCAAACTTTTTTACTAGACCAAGAAACGTTTATCCTTTTTTAGAGTGTAAGTAATCAATTAGAAATGAATGCTTTTCGTAATAGTGGGTAACCCGGAAGAAGTTACATTATAACTTTCAACTTTTTGCTAGATCAAAAAAATATTATTTTTTTGCACGGTGTAAGGAATCGATTCGAAATGAATGCTTTTCGGAATCGTGGGTATCTCTGGAGAAGTCATATGATATTTTCTTAAACCTTTTTGTGAGACCAAAAAATTTATCTATTTTTATAGTGCGAATATTCGATTAGAAATGAACGCTTTTCGGAATCGTGGGTATCTCGGAAAAGGTTATAATTATATTTTTTTGTAAACCTTTTTGCTATATCAAGAAACATTCTAGGATTCGATAATCGGAAGGCGTGGTTACAGTAATGGGTCGTGGGGGCGGTTCGGCAACGGCATCGAACCCGGTTCCTCTCATGAGGTTCCGGCTACGAAGCCATCGGATCGTCTCTGCGTCCGCCCAAGTGTCGTGATGTGGTGTCGTTTACTTGGGCTCCACTGCATGTCGCAGAAACCGCTGACTGCCCTTATTTGGGTTAGGGTGAGAGGCGCAGGTAGGCTTCGGCACACGTCTTTCCCCAGGCCGAGGAGCACCACCTTGGAGGTGTACGGGTAAACCGGCCCTCTTTGGCAGTGACCTCGTATAGGCTCACGAGAGCCTGGAATCGGCGGTGAAGTACGACTGCCTTCGGCAGCCGCAGCTTATCATATCAAAAAACCTTTCTTATTTTTGCAGTGTAAGTAATGTAATAGAAATTAACGATTTTCTGAATCGTGAATAACTCGGAAAAGGCTATATTATATTGTCGTAAAACTTTCTGCTAGATCAAGAAACATTTCTCTTTTTTACAGTGTAAGTAATGGATAAGAAATGAACGCTTTTCGGAATCATGGGTAACGCGGAAGAAGTTATATTATATTTTCTTAAAAATTTTTGTGAGATCAAAAAATTTATCTTTTTTTATAGTGCGAATATTCTATTAGAAATGAACGCTTTTTGGAATCGTGGGTATCTCGGAAGAGGTTATAATTATATATTTGTAAACCTTTTTGCTATATCAAGAAACATTTCTTATTTTTACAGTGTAAGTAATCTAATAGAAATTAACGCTTTTCCGAATTGTGAATAACTCGGAAAAGGCTATATTATATTTTCGTAAAACTTTCTGCTAGATCAAGAAACATTTCTCTCTTTTTATAGTTTAAGTAATCGATAAGAAATGAACGATTTTCGTAATCATGGGTAACTCGGAAGAATTTATATAACATTTTTGTAAACCTTTTTTGCTAGATCAACAAACATTTCTCTTTTTTATAGTGTAAGTAATCAATTCGGAATACCCTTCTATTTTCTCTATGTACTTAGAAAACAATTAAAAGATGTCGTTTTTGAAACAAATAATAGTAACCTAAAGGATTTAAATTTTTTCTGAATAATAATAAAGCATAGACACACTATAAATTTAAATAAAGTTACAATCTCATAAAATGTTAAATTAGAGTAATCAAATTTTAATTGCTTAATAGGCGTATAGCCAACATAGTGAAAAAGTACTCAAGCCGGGACTCGAACCCGGGTCACCAGTATAGCGCATTGCGTTCTACCAACTGAACCACTTGGGAACGATACTCAGCCTGGAACTTTCTCACCATAACATGTTGGCAAGGCTACAAACGCAGCACAAGATGGAATATTTTCCGTGAGCCCGCCACCCTGGGGCAAACACGAAATCAAAGAAAATCCAGCATCCCCCAGGGTTGGTGGCTCACGGAAAATATTCCATCTTGTGCTGCGTTTGTAGCCTTGCCAACATGCTATGGTAAGAAAGTTCCAGGCTGAGTATCGTTCCCAAGTGGTTTAGTTGGTAGAACGTCAATGCGCTATACTGATGACCCGGGTTCGAGTCCCGGCTTGGGTACTTTTTTACTATGTTGGCTATACGCCTATTACGCAATTAAAATTTGATTATTATTAATGCAAGGCGTGAGAAATTTTCTATGAAAAAAAAAATCCAAAGTATTAAATATGAATTTGTTAAATTATAGTTTATAAGAAAACTCCACTTATAATAACAATTCTAAATAATGAAATTAAATTAAAAACATTAATAGTATAATACAGCTTCAAATAGTTACATAGTACTAATTTTCAGGTAATTGAATGAGATATTTCAATGCACTACGGTTTCATTAGAACAATATTAAAGAAATCTTTCAAATTTAATTATTTAAAATTAATTATTATTTCTTTTAGATAAATAATATAATTAAAAATTATTTTTAGTTTAAATCACTTAAAATTTTTTCAAATGTATTTATCCCCCCGCAAAAAATGGTTGCCAATTTCCTTTCATAAAATGTCAATATGTTACGTGTAGTTTTTTTAAAACTTTATTCTACTTTATAATCTCATATTATCAACACTTCTTTTCAGTTCTTTGGAAAATTGTAAACAATAATAACATAAAAATGTAAATAAAATATTGAAATTTTATTATCAATGAATTAATTTAAAAACGATTACAAAATTACTGAGTCTGATAACCATACTTTAAAATTATTTCTAAAGATCAGTCTTATATGCTGGCCAAACCGTGACAATAATATGCTTTACTAATATCATTTATTACCAGCAAATTCTTCTTAATAATGCGCATTTTAGCTGTATTTTTCTTTCAATTGCTTTTAAATTTTACAGCATGCAAGTAGAAATCCGAAGATATTTTTTTTCACTACTTAAACAAAAATGTCAGAAGCAAATAATTCCCCTTAAGGGTTTCAATTCAGCGAAATACTATTAAAATGTTTTGAGCAAAATATTGACAATAATTTGATCATTATAATTAATTTTGTAGGTGACATGTTTGATTCAAAGATACCAAACACCTTTATTCAATAATTTTAGTATTAGCTATTATTCGTGAATTAATTAATTGCTTATTAATTTTTCCATCTTTAATTATTGAAAATTTTAAGGAAAAGTTGTAAGGTCGTGGAAAAAATTATTGTAAAAAAATTCTAGAAAATATCAGAACAAGAAGTAAGGAAACCAGTTTATTCAAGTCAAAATTAATAGAAATACACAGTTTTCAAAACTATACAATTTACAATTGGTAAAATAATGACATATTTAAATTTTTTATACCCTTTATCAAGAAAATAAGTATAAGGTAGACGATTTTTTAATGAAATTTTAAGTCAATATCCTATAAGCGAACGTTTTTTTTTTCAATTACCTTCATCAATCTATCTGTCAGTGTTGCAGTAAGTTTAGATACAATTTTGTTTTTATATATTATTCTAGACAATCTTGATGCTTTTTATTAGTTCACGTTTGGTTCGCTATTGTCGAAAATCTTTATAAACAGACTGCATTAAAATACACCAAAGAGTTTTCATTGGATTCAGGTCAGAACTCTTGGAAGGACACTCAAGTACTTGGACGCCAAACCACGCATTTGTTGACTGAGAAACATGGAGACTGGCGTTGTCTTGTTGAAATATTCCCTCTCCAGGTGTAACAAGTGGTGAATTAGGTAGCAAATGTCCCCTCAAGTTTTGATACATTTCTTCGTTTATTTTATAATCCATTACGACAATGGGTAGGGTTCCACCTGTTGCAAATGTTCACCATAACATAACAGACCCACCTCTGAATTTGCGGTTAAAGAAGTAAGGTTTTATTTTGCGAATACCATGCCAATACTTCGTAAACCTATAGGCCCAACCAAGTTAATTTTTTTTTTCGTCAGAAAATATAACTTCTTTACATTTATCTTCAAATGAAACATATTTTTTGGCAACGTGCACGCGAGCAAGATTATGAAGGTTTACATACTTGAATCATTAACTATTTGAGACGAATACATTTTTTTCTCACATGCTAGTCGAGATACAGCTAATTTTCTGCATCTTGAAAGTAAGCCAGGTCTACCTGTGCACTTCGCTTTTCTAAAATTTGAAGGATCTTCTAAAAAAATATTGATCGATCTATAAATATCTATCTATATTGATCGATCTATAGATCTTACAATAGAAGCCTCATATACTCCACATGATTTCAATCCAAGAATTTTGCCACATTCTGCGCCAGACAAATGCTTATGTTTGGGAATTTTTATCAACAGCTGAAACAAACCCGTTCAACGCTTGTGAAACACTTAATAACTCGAACTTTAAGGTTTGAAGCATGCAAAGAATGATATAATGCCCTTTTTTACCATCATTTTATAATACCATCGCCTCACAGTTCACAATCGAGTGGCATTTTTGTAACATTAATTGTTTTGTATTTGCAAAATTTGCATAACCCAAACATGCGCTGTTTCATTCGACCTTAAATTTATAAATCTGATGAAAATGGTGAGAAAAGTTACAACGTTTTTAGAATTTAGATATTTTATAACAAGGTACAACAAAAGTCTATCATATATTTTAGATTTAATTATTATCCTTCAATTAATTAATGGTCAATTAATTTGCCCATTATATTTTTTAAAATTCTTAGAAAGAATTTTATAAATATAATGAAAATAGTGTTCAGAAATTCCAGTGATTTTAGAATTCATATATTTAATCCAAAGATATCAAAACAAATTCTCATTAATTTTTGGGTTAATTATTATGCTTGGATTCATTTAAGAACTTTTCTAAAATTAACCGAGTCAAATAGGCATATTTTATTAATCATTCCTGCAGATAGGTATAATGATATTGTTCTCACAGTGAAATAAATAGTCTTTTACTGATAACTTTTTTCTTCACCCATAAAAATTTCCCAACATCACGTACTTTAGCTTTCAATTTTCTTGTCAATTGCCTTCAAATTTTTCAAGATGTCAGTTGAAATCGAAAGGGTTCTTTTTAAAATTTATATATAAAAAAAATATATATATGTTTATTTGCATCAAAAGGAAAAAAAATCTTCGATCTATTTTCACAGACAATATTTTTATTGAAAGCAATTTTGTAAATCTTTATTGACTGAAATATTGAAAATTCATTTGCCCAATATAATTATTCAAAACTCTTAGAAGTATAAATTTAATGAAAGTTGTGTAAAAAATTTACAGCGATTTTTAAATTAATGTATTTGATCTAAAAGTGGGGAAAACATTCTTTCACTAATTTTAGTGTTAATTATTAACTTGAGCTAGTTAATGGTCCGTTAATCTCACAATTTAAATGATGCAAGATTCTTCAAAATAATCAATCGTATGAATCTAATGAAAATAGTGTAAACCATTCCCAAGGATTTCAAAATTAATTTATAAAATTCACAAGTGCAGAAAAAATATTTCACTAGTTTTATTTTTAATTATTATCCCTTTAACTAACGTTCCATTAATTTGCCAATTATAATTATTCAAAATTCTTGGAAAGTATTGCAAAAAAATCTCAATGATTTTATAATTCATATATTTGATCCAAAGATACCAAAAACATTCTTTAATTAATTTTGCTGTTAATTACTATCCTTGGATTAATTTGATAACTTTACCATAATTAACCGAGTTTAATAAGCTTATCGTTTAATCATTCGTACAGGTACGTCTTATATAGTAGTCTCACAGTGACACTAACAGACTTTACTAATACATTTCTAATTGACGAGTTTGTAACTTTCCTAACGTTGCGAACTTTATATGTTATTTTTCTTGTTAGTTGGGTTTTAAATTTGTATCTTGCTAGTTGAAATTCGAAAACTTGTTTTACGACTTAAAACACATCAGAAGAAGAAAAAAAAAACCCTGAAATTGTTTCATTTAGAGTGTTTTTATTCAACGAAATTTTATTGAATTTTGTTTAATAAAATTCTGAAAATAAATAAGCCAATTTTAATTATGCAAAATGTTTTTAAAATATTGTAAACTTATTGAAAATAGTGTAAAAAATTCACAATCCTTTTAGAATTAATGTATTTCTTATAAAATTTGTTAATTTTAATGTTAATTATTATTCCTGGATTAATTAATGGCTCATTAATTTTCTCATTATAATTGTTCAATATACTTTCAAAGCAATGTAAGTATCTGATCAAAATAGCTTAAAAAAATCACAGTGATTAATTATTTCCCCTGGATCAGTGTCAGAATTTTCCAAACTTAACTGGGTCTATTAATTTAATTTTTTACAACCCCTACAGGTACATCTTATATAGTGTCACCACAGTGACAATAACAGGCTTTAGACTCATTCCTACAGATAATAACTTTTTTATTCACCCTAAAAACATTTCCAACATCGCATACTTTAGCTGTCATCTTTCTTGTCAGTTGCTTTCAAATTTTACAGAACGCTATTCAAGGAATTCAAATACTTTTTTAAAAATATTTATAAACCACCAGAAGCAAATTAAAGAAATAATGATAACAAATAAGATAACAATTTTTTTTTCGTTTAAAGTGTTTTTATTGAACAGAATTTTGAGTAAAATATTAAAGATTAATTTTTACATTATAATTATTCACAATTATTTTAAAGAATTGTACAAATCTAATGAAAATGGTGTAAACTATTTACAGTGATTTAGAATTTATATATTTGATCCAGTGATACTAAAAAAAAAACTTTCATTAATTTTGGTGTTAATTGTTATTCCTGGTATAATTATAGGCTCATTAATTTATCCAATGTAAATATTAAAAATTCTTGGAAAATAGTAGAAAAAAAAACACAGTGATTTACAATATATGTTTGATCCAAAGATAAAAAGAAAAAAAAACAATATTTCATTAATTTTAGTCTTAATTTTTATTCCTTGTACAATTATAGGCTAATTAATTTACCCAATGTAAATATTAAAAATTCTTGGAAAATAGTAGAAAAAAACACAAGGATTTATAATATATGTTTAATACAAAGATAAAAAAAATACAATATTTTATTAATTTTGGAAGTTAATTATTAAGCCTAGATTAATTTAAGAACTTTCTTAAATTAATCGATTGCAGTAAACATATTTCATTAATCATTCCTACAGATATAACTGTTGTACAGGGCGATTTTTTTTTAAAGTTGTGAAAGTAAAACCCTATAACAAAAGAACCACTGATCCAAATGACCTAAAATTTCATCAGTATGCTCCCAAAGCAATGGGAATTTTTAGGCGTGGTTTAAAAAAACTTAAAATCGCACCGACAGATGGCGCTGTATATGCAGTAAAGTCGGGAGACGAACTTGCGCACGACACATGCACATTGGCGTTAAAACGTGAAGTACGCGATACCGATGTTCATTATTCTACGGATATCCTCGCAATGACTGTGCCATTGACGAACCGCGCGTTGTTAGTGAAACTGTATTACCAGAATAATGGCAGCGCAGCAACTACTCTAGGAGATTTAGGACACTAAAGAACTTAATAAAAGGTCCACTGACGACAGAGGGACTACGGAAGATGGTTTCCCAAACTACCGTCCATTGTTTTCCTTCCACTGACGATATTCTTTGTTTCTGTTAACTTACAGCGCCATCTGTCGGTGCGATTTTAAGTTTTTTTTTTTTTAACGGCGCCTAAAAAATCCCATTGCTTTGGGAGCGTACTGGTGAAATTTCTGATCATTTGGATCAATGGTTGTTTTATTATAGGGTTTTACTTTCACAACTTTAAAAAAAATCACCCTGTATAATGTTCTGAGAGTGACACTGACAGGCTTTATTAATAATTATTTTATTCACCCGTAAAACTTCCCCAACATCGCGTACTTTAGCTGCCATTTTTCTTATCAGTTGCATTCATATTTTACATAATACAAGTATAAATTCAAAGAGTTATATATATATATATATATATATATATATATATATATATATATATATATATTTATTTATAAACAGGGCGTGACAAATACGGTCGCCAGGTCGCCACTAGCTACCAAGTTTTTTGATCTGGCGACCAAGTTATTTAATCTTTCGGGGTAATTTCTGTAAACAAATTGATATAAGAAATGACCACAAATGGCTCTTTTTCTCTCCCTCACCTCTACTCGTGCGCGGTAAGCAGTGATCTTCCTCTTTTCTCGTACTTTTAATGGAAGAATTAAATTTAAAAGGCATATCCCAACTCATGCACAGAAAACACCATTATTTTCAGCTATAGCTAGCTAGTACATGTCACGTGATTAGAATGTGGGGTGAGAGAGGTTTATTTCAATAAAACAGTAAGAAATAGTGTCAATCCAGCCTCTGTGACATCTAAAATTGGATACAATACTAACAAATGCTCGTTTTTTCTTTTTTTTCTTTCTTTCTTTCTTTTTTTTTTTTTTTTTGATTTTTTTTTTTTTTTTTTTTTTTTTTTGTAGGATTCAAATCTGATTTTTGTGTTTATATAAGTTGTCAACATAATATAAGTGATTATAAGTTTTATAAATTTCACTAGAAAATATACTTTATATATTATATTATCTTTCTAAATTATGTACTATTTTAAACTATGAAACTAATAATTCTAAATTATGCATGTTATTATTTTTTCTCAATTAATTCATAAAATACTCTTGTGTCTTTTTGAAAATCAATGACGGGAAAGAGGATGGGCGGTTAAATAATTTTTGCTGGCTACTAATATTTTTTTCCTGGCTACCAGATTTTATCAAATTTGTATAGCCCTGTTTATAAAACATTAAAAGCCAAAAAAAAATATATTTTCACTTCGAATATTTTTATTGAATGAAACTTTATTGAACATTTGTAGACTAAAACAGTGAAAATTCTTTTGCCCAATATAGTTATTCAAATTCTTGAAAGTATAAATCTGTTGAAAATTGTGTACAAAAAACTTACAGGGATTTTAGAATTCATATATACCAAAGATGCAAAATCTTATTTCTTTAATTTCAATGTTAATTATTATCCCTGGATTAATTGATGGTCCATTATTTTGTCTAGGGAAATTAATCAAAATTCTTAAAATTTATCGTATAAATTTGAAGAAAATAGCGTAAAAATTCACATAAATTTTAGAATTTCCATGTTTGATCCAAATATATCGAAAAAATTATTTAATTAATTTTGATGTTTATTAGAATCTTTTGTTTTTATAATGCCCCTTAATTTTCCCTTACAAATAATGAAAGTTCAGGGAAAGTATTGCATAAATTTTATGAAAGTTATGCAAAAAATTCTCAGTGATTTTAGAATATATATATTTTATCCACAGATACACTCTCAGAAAAAACTGTAAATTTATGAGTGTTTGCCCTTCAATTTTCACGGGCAACAGCCTTATTTGATGAAACTTTTTGACGGTCTGATCCACTAAATAAGCGGCCTTATCTCTTAGATAATTAGAAAATTGAGGGCAAGCCACATATTCTTACAGTTCTAGCCCATCTGTTAGCAAAAATACGGTACAACCCCATACATTTTCCTTCGCTAGGGTGTAACCCTTCATTTTAGTCGTGTTTCGAAAAATAATGTCACTTAACCGCGACCATAACATACTTTTTAACCAACCAAAAAAGCGACTCTGTGATGATTACCTAACGTGCTACGTGCTACGAAACAGTAAGTAAAGTGTTATTATGTTTTAAAGTGCATCATGTCCTGTGCATTGTACTGCTGTATTACTTTACCCCGTGAAATTACGGGCTCCACAAAATGATGGGCATGGATTTTTTTTTTTTTTTTTTTTTTTTTTTTTTTTTTACGAGGTATGACTTAAATTTCTGCTGCCGGCCCCTGCCCGTAATTTTACAGGGACATTTTTAACAGTGTACCCCGATGTTTGATTAAGATTGTTGTTAATTGAGGGGCCCTTCTGCAATAACAAAGCTAGTAGAGTTACCTTGATTCGCAATTTTCAGATTTATGTAATGTATTAGTCAGCATATAAGGAAATATAAATTTTATGATCATAAAAGGAAAGATGCTAGAAAACTCTTAATAGAAATATATGCAAAGATGTTCTATTTTAAATTAACATGTTGAAAGTAAATTAAATTAGTCGTTAGGGGGCCACTGTAATACTTACCCATCAGGGATATGCGTAATATAAAATATGAAAATAAAATATGTGTAAACTTTTTATAAAATGCATTGCAATTCGAATAAAATCGTGCTTTGATAATGTCATAAACTTTAAATGCTCTATTACTCCAAAATTGATAATCATATTAACTAACGATTTACTGCGTCGGATTAAGCGTCTCATTTCAAATTAAAATATATATTTGAATTGAAATTTGAATGAAATACAGGGTCAGGAAAAATCGAAGCGTGTGGAAATTGGATTACAACTATCTCGGCAACTCATTATCCGGTCGACTTCATTCTTTATGCAAAATTTATTATTTTTTTTATTGTCTTTTATATTCTCTCCTTAAAATAAACAATTTCGAAATATTTTATATACCTTTAATCAGAACGAATATTTCGAGAGTCCGAAAAAAATAGTTCCGGATAATCGAGGTTACTGAAACTCAATAAGCTTCTTCCCATTATTACATACTAAGTACACACCAAATTTCAAGTCTCTATCTCGAATTGTTCGAGAGATAGAGCGTTTACAGACACACAGACAGACAGACGGATGGCAAAAAAAAATTTCTAAAAATATGTTTTTCGGAATCTTAAGTGTCTGAGACGTGTAAATCCGTCAAAAAAATTTTTTTTTCGATTTTCAAAACGATTACAAGACTTACCCTATACTACGATGGGTAAGTAAAAAGCTTTGTGGCTGAAAACTCCATTTCCCTTGCCTTGTTATTGAAGAGGGCCCCTTAATCATTGTCCTGGGATTAATTGATTAATTTTAAAACTTTTCCGAAATTTTCGAATTTTCCTAAAATAAATGTTCACGTGTAAAACCAAAATCGAGAAAAAATATTATAATCTAGTTATGATAATTTTAATCTGTATGCGTATTTCATCTCATACTCAATCTAGGCACAGATTATTCATAACATTTTATACTAATTTCACTTCACATAATTAATATTTTACCTTTGAAAATTATCGTAAAAATCTAAAACTCGATGAGTTATTTAGGATTTAACCATGGTGCAAAATATCAGCCAGATGCATAAAAGCATTAAAAAAAATGCTTGTATAATTAGGCCAAAATTTTTGGATTTGCACTTAAAATATATTTTGGGGATATTCTTTTAATTTCGTATTAGACTTTTAATCTTAACAAATATGATACATTTTTAAAGAAAAATAGGAAGATTAGTGTGGATAAAAATACATTATTCTCATAATAAATTACGATGCATAGTTTAAATGTGTTAAAGTTTTAACAATAAATTTGGATTCATCGGCATTCTTATCAAAATTACTTTTTTATTATTACAAGCTTTGTTTTAAATTGCTTTGTCTGTCAGTTCGACTCAAACCTTGCAATCCAATTTTAACACACTTCCTGTGCTACAATTTACCTAATTTTAGGTAGTGTGACGTATTTCCTGTGTCTATATAATATTCTGTTAAAAGAAAAAAAAAAACATTTGAAATTTGCTTCCGCCACCACTCAGAAAGCAAAAACCTTTGTCTAATAAACGTACGTAAATGTCATAATTTATGTGATCACGCTAAGGTCATTGATTGCTTCAGAAATAAGCCAATACTGTTCGATTGAATAACCGTAGCATGGTTGGTAATTTCCCCATCTTTAAGTTCCGTGCGAGGACAGAATGGATGTGGGTTCAATCCTTGGAAAAATCTTGAATCATTTTTTTCTTACCAGGAGGTTGTATTTACAATTATATATCCATTTTTTTTAAACAAAGTGATAAAAAAGTCGCTCGCAATTCCATTTATTTCTTTTAAAAAGGTATTTATTTGAATCAATTTTTCTTGAACATTTTTTACATATTAAGTACATAATAAAAGTTTGTCTTTAAATTTCTTTTTACTTATAATTTACTTCTTTATCATTCTTCGTTGCAGCACAAAAACAATAGCGTTTAATAATGGAAAGTTTAATATGTCTGTTAATTTAACCTTTTCAGTAATACATTTGTATATACGGATTTTTTTTTCTGTGACACAAACGATATGACCGAATATATAGAGGGTGTTCTATTAATTTAGCGATAAACTCAGAGGGTTGTTAGTAGATATCAGGAGGAATAAAATTACAACAGAACATGGTGTAACAGACGACTTATTTAGTCAAATATATTGGGAGTCCCATCCTATCCGAACTTGGGTTTCCATTACTAACTTTGTGAGAAATAAAAATATCGCAATAAAAATTTTTAGATATTTTCCTTGTTGTGACAGCATCACGAAGGTAGAAAAAAAAAAGAGGAATGCAATCGATGATACCGAATGAACTGGCAATCTCACTCCCAAATGAAAAACGTCGTGTTCATGCTGCTGGGGCATATTATGGAAACTTCTAGTACTTATCTTGATGGTAACACATTTAATACAATGGAAACCATGTCTATTAAAAGTTTTATTACAATATATACTTAATTTTTCTCAACTCGAGTTCGATTGGAGAGGAACACCCTGTATCTTTCACTGAAAAATAGAACTGCGACATCATGTTCTATTGCAAACTTTGTTCCTCTTAATGTGGTTGTCAAAAATACTTTTCCCCGATCAACAACACGAAATTTTCTGAAACTCATTTTTAATCATAAAAGCATGATACTTGTAGGCATAATTGAAGTAATTCGTAATCAAACAGATTTTTTCGTTTTTCGATAAATGGATTACATTTTAAGTTATAATCGTTTGTTGTCTCAGAATGACAGTTTTTTTCCTTTTCTGCGCTGTCGCATCCGGAAATTTGGTTCTACACACCAACTTTAACAGGATTTTTTGAAAAATCTTTTGCCTTTACCGAAAAAACGAAACACATTTTGATTTCTTAGTTTCTTAATAAGAACACGTGACAATTTGATACGTTTGTCAACAAAAGTGAATAAAAAAATGTGACAGAAAGTAGCCAGTGTGAATTTGAGAACAGCCTTTGAGTTTTTAGCCCTATTAACTTTACAATGTGTACATTTCCATGCTTTATACTGCATGATGAGTAAAACATTTATTTTACGATAACGTAACGACAAATTACATGAAATCTACTAAATGTGTAAAATAATAAAACCTTGTGAAAAGCAGTTGATATACTGGGTGATTCAGAACTCGTGGTACAAAGCTCACTACATTTTTCAAATAGGAGACCAGAATCTGAAACCATGTACTTGTGTCAAAAATACAAAATATTCCACTCCAATACCGACCAAGGTTATCCTTCAAAACTAAAAGGTAATGAATGCACTTAAGTTAAATTTTCAACAGACTTACTTTGTTTTGTATGTAATGGGAGGACATAACGAAAATTATTACAAAAACACAATAAGTTAGACAGTGACGCTGTACGTAACGTGAACTACATTCCGATATCAAAGTCAATTAGTTCAACGCTGTTTGAAAGGGGATAGTGGCTACATCCACGAATGCACAAAATATCGTTACATTTTACATAACAGAAGGTATGTCGACTGCAAATGTCGACTGCTGTTAAAATATATTCATTATTGTTAAAATTAAAAATAAAAGCGGGGTTCAACTTGGAGTGCATCATGTATATCTGAGTGAATAAATGTATACTGATTTTTGTTTCCTATACAAAAACATTTCGTTTTCTATACAAAATAATTCCGTTTTAATGTAGTCTATCACCTTTTAAAACTTTTACCACGAGTTTTGAATTACCCTGTGAATGCATGAATATTATAAAATAATGTTTTACAAAAGTTTCCATTAAAAATAATTGATAAAATTAATAAATAGATAAAAATCCATCCCCCCCCCCTTCGAACTCCTAACGTATTCCTGAAAAGATTAAACGGAAGCATATTGGCAAAGAAAAAATTCTTCATTACGCAACGAAAAAAATCTACGTTAGGCAAAGAAAAAAAATCTACAATGTCTTATGTTTTTAACTTTTAAAGACACACAGTTGTCTGTAACTCAAAAGAAAAGTAAAAAAAAAAGGAAGAAATACCTTTTTAGTATGTGGTGAATGGAACGTAAGATAAAAAAAAAATTCCATGTTCACGAAATTAAAAAAGAATATTAACAATTTTGGGTCCGATTTATTATTTTTTTTTAATTTTGGCAAAAAAATTATAAACAGTTTTCGAAATGACACAGTTTAAGGTTTACCGAAACTTAATGAATATGTTATTTCTGAATATAGTTATTTTGCGTTACAACTAATATAACAAGTGACTATAGAAGAATTTTTGAACAGTGTTATATTACAACAAGATTAAAATCCTCTGACCGCTTAGTATTTTTTAGTTTTTCTGGCAGTTATGTTGTACAAATGCCAATTAAACCTGACGAGCTTGCATGTTTAGGGAAATCAAGGGAGAATGCAAATAAAATATTAAATCATTTACTTAAGCAATTTACGCATAATCCAGCCATGAAAATCTTATATGAAGATTTGATTAATGAATATAATAATTTGGGACACTCGGAAGAATTTTATTAAAATTTATTGTATTTTGAGTTTTTGCTCCAGGTATATAAATAATTTTTAAATATTCATTGGATAGGAAAGTAAGCATATAATATGGACAAAAAAAGAAAATTTTGTTCATGCAGTCTTATGGTAAGATTGTTTTTTTTTTCTTTTTTTTTAATAAGATGAAAAATTTGTTCTAAAAGTAAATATAATTCATTATTATATAGATTAAACTTGTATAGTTTATTTTAACATTGATATAATATTGTCTAAATATTTTTTACTAGATGTTCCACAATTATTTTGTTAAGTTAATTCTTCACTTAATATTTACATAGAATCTAAACCCAGCACTTTAAAGATGTATATGGTTTCTGAATATTGGTTAAATTAGCCGAGTATTTCATCAAATACCATGGCCTCAGTTAAATTTAATACATCTATTTACATTTAGTGAGAGTTTTTATTTACGATATTTAAGTTTAATTATTGTTGTATTACCATTTATGTATTTCTTACATTTTGAAAGTGTTATATGTATAGTATTTGAAGTTTGTATATTTGTAATGTTTCAAATAGGGGTTTATATTGTTTTGAAAAAGTAATTCTTATTGTGTGTAAGTTGTAATATAGGTACTTAGTATTATTTTGTTTGTTTGTTGACACATGTCAACGGGGGCCGATATGTTACGGCTTCCCTTCACCTAGCCTGTCCACTGTGCATTCTGTAATTTGTGTTTTGTCGTTTGGCAACATTAATCTTACATTAGTTTAGTTTATGTTGTTCTGTCAAAAGGGGTTGGATACGCTTTTTTTCGTATAGTGAAATAAAACGAACAAATGTTACAGTCCACATTTTCAGATTATTTATATAAGTAACAAATACGCACGCATACATTCACACAGCAACTAATGGTTTTGTTTTCACCTTTTCACTAATTTGCGAATATTAAGGAAAGTATTTGAGGTTTCAATTTAGAACTCACCACACATATGTAGAAAATTTCTCTGCATTCGAAAATCCAATTTTTGGAGGAAATCGTCCGGTAATAGTTCATATTTTTTGCAAAATACTGACCCAGACGTCTGAAAAGGAAAGCAAAAAAGTGCGAAATCAAACAAAAAAAAAAAACGCGTCATTTTGTCTCTGTTTCAAAAGTCACCGATATTTGTTAAAGTTAGAGGTCATCGGTTAAATTTTGACGGGAACGGTAGGAAGTTAATTATCATTGATTAAGTCGATAAAATCCTTTAAAATTAAGTTTTTAGCATGTGGCAACGTTTAAGGGAATAGTAAGCCCACTTTCTAACAGATAAACTTTAATTACCCATAATGCCGTTTAAACTCTTAGCTGAGTCTCTTACATTATCAACTAGCTTTTTATTTCTTTTTCCATAAAAGAAAAATCCGGATTTTTTATAAAACAAAAACTTGCCGGTCAAATTTTTCGATTTTTAGAAAATCTTAACCGGCATATAGTTTTGCTTCTATTTGCCAATTTTCAAAACCGTATCTTATATAGTTTTAAAAATGTGTGTATAATTAAAATTTCCTACTTATAACTGCTTACTTTATATCTTTCTCCCTTCAACAGATCAGAGACACTGTGTCTGGATTCATTTATGACACAATTAATCAAATTTGTGAAGAAATCATATGAGATGTAATATTCCCAACTAAGCGAAAAAGTCCGGGCCAGTATTCGAACACGGGATCTTTTGGCTAAAGCTGCCAATGCTCTACAAATTGAGCAATCCCGGACAAATAGATCTGGATTTGTCCGGGATTTCTCAGTTTATAGAGCATTGACAGCTTCAGCCAAGAGATCCCAGCTTCGATCATGCCCCGGACTTTTTCGCTAGTTGGGAAAATTACATCTCACACTATGAGCCCAGAAAGTTTAACCTGGGCTGTGAAACAACACGCAATCTAATACATGAAAAATGAATTAATATCCTGGGTTTTAATTGGCGGATCTCGTTCATTTTCTGAAACTATTAAACATGAAACTTAGACGAATAGCGTGGCGTTAATTTCGAGACTATAGCTTAATTAGATCTTGTAATTTGCAACCCCTTTGAAAAGTCTCGGTACTTCTTTCACCTGTTTGCTCTCAAATGATTTAGCAAACACATGTCAGATAAAATCACTGGAAAATTTAAAACTTTTAATTAATATCTCGGGTTCTAATTGATGGATTTTTAGGAATTTTTGCTTTCTGAAATCGCGATTTTTTACGTTCGTTTGAAAACTTTTCTGTCGATCAAGTGATTATCTCCATGTTTTTGTAAGTAAGGCCGAAAAGTGCCCATTCCTACATCTTACAGCTGCGACAATGAAAATTTTCGGGTCCCGGTAAAAGAAGAGATCTCATTTGTCGGTTGGGAGCCTCGCATAAGAGATAAGATGCAGTCAAAAATGAACTTTTTAAAAGATGTGCGCCATTTTCAAATAAAAAGAACGCCTTTTTGTAATGTTTAATGAGTTTTTAATTAATTTCTAGCCTAATTTTCAAAATATTAAAATTCTGATTAACAGGTGCACGAGGACAGGTTTTGGACTATCCTTACCTAAATTTTCAGACTTCTAGGTGCGCTATATTTTCCTAGCAATCGTCGACAGACAGATAAACAGACACAAGGACACACAGAACGAAACTTTCTTTTATTAGCATAGGTTAGTCGGAACCTACTGGAACTTATAAATACTGCGTGACAAAACTACAGCCTCTATAGTTTGGCATAAGGCTCCTAGAACTCGGGCTGGCTCACGACTCCATTTAATTGTTCAAGCTGAAAATAAGTCAGAAAATATGTCAAAAAGTTTTGCGGAGCAAAGAATTTGAGAACCATCTTAAACAAAACTCTTTCATTTTATAGGAGCCCTAGTTTGGCCGAGTTCGTTCGTGCCAAAACCCACCCGAACAACACTGTGTGTTTTGCTACCTGATACAAAGAAATCCTTGGCTAGTAGGATTTCTGAAAATATCCCACTTCTAATATTAATGTGTTTTCTCTGTTTATTTATTAGATCTTATTATATATAAACGCATATAGATATAATCAAAATATATATATTTTTTCTTTTCCTGAAGATAAAATTGCTTTATATTTTATAAATAATGTATGAAATATAAATATGCGGGTGGAGGGGACGGGGGGATACAATACGTTTGTTATTACTCCAGAATATTAGAGCTCCTGTACATATTTTGTTAGAAATTTAACCCTGAAGTAAATACGTCGTTTAAAGGTTCTTTGGAAATGTTAATAGGAAATTCCACGTTGTAAGACCAAAGAATAGACATTTTTTTAAGAATTATTTTCTCAATGAATAATTAATAAAACGAACCCGAATCCTCCCCCCCTAAAGAAATAATTTTTTCTTTATTTTCAAAATTGTGTGTGTGTGTAAAAAACATAACAAATGGTGACAAACTCGTGTAGGATTCTGCTTCGTAGAGTTATCAGAAACAACAAAAAAAAAACGATACGTGTTATGAAAGACAATTATATTTTATGGTCCATGAAAAACTCCTTCCATTGACCCCTCCCAAACAAACAAATTGGGGCTTGTTTGAAAATCAACGTATGGATTTAATGTTTATTGGGATAAAAGTTATTGGGAAAATATTTAACTGAAAATTTTATAACATTAAACAGGTTCATGGCCCCGAAAAAATGATTATCTTTCAAACCAGGCTACTTTTTTGATAATCAGTCATTTGGTTCGAACGCTATGCTCCACTACGTGTTTAAAAATAAATGTGGTTTTGGGAAAAATGCGTAAAGAAAACAAATTACGTTAACTTACTTTTCAGAAGGCGGACTGTCCCGTTCAAAGTGCGGTAACTTAGTAAATAATTTGAATAATCCGAAATCGTTTCAGGCTCACATGCTGCATAATTCATCAAAGGTGAAAAAAAGTAAAAAAAGACATTGTTTGGAGCCAACAATTTTAAATATCTTTCTAAGGAAATGCAGATTTGAAAGTTAATGCGAAAGAAAAAAAAGGGTTTTTCGTCCTTTTGGTGTTCTTTCTTCTAAAATCTTTATTATTTTTAGAAATTGTAAGAATATTTTTCCCACGTCAGTAGAAAGAGATTTTACTGCACTACTTTTTTAGCGAGAAAGTCGTATTTCTTTCACTGTGGATTTTCAAATATCGTAGACCAGTACGGTTAAAGTAGTACGGTGTGCTGATTTCATAACTGTGGTGGCAACGACCCGCACTATCACTTTCATATTTGTAACTCATGCATCACTTTTAAATATCACATTATTTCAATTTCTACATCATGAAATAGGGAAAAGAATGTACAATGAAATGATATTTGTGTGAAAACTGTAGTTCAATTTAGTGACTTTTTATGACTTTTTAAATAATTTCAAGCATTATTTTTTTTAAATGTATCTCAACAATAAACATTTGTTTCTGCAATAATAATGTAAAGTAACCGCTGACAGAAATACCACAATTGGTAATTTATTTGGTCGAACAAATTAAAAACGAAAAAAAGAAATTATCTTTCACTAATCTTTGGTTGGGTGTACAATTAGGTCTACTTCGAACCGTTGCCATAATCGCTGCAATGTATTTAAGATTTTTTTTAATATTCTTGCAACAAACCACATTTACTCAAATACGTCATCTGATTATGGATCTGAAACCACAAGGTCATATTAATCAGAAGATACTGTGTTTTGGCGCTAAATTGAAATCTGTTAACGAAAAGGCCCATTTTATATTGCAGATAAAATTTACATCAAGTTAGTTAAATTGCTTAGAAGATTACGGTACATTAGAATGAGCACGGACTTGTAATTCATATTTTTTATTATTTTATCTTACTTGATATGCATGAGAGATTTTTGTGGATGGAATAATTATGGTTCTCCAAGATTTCGAAACGATTAACGTCAGAAAGAAAAAAAAAAACAAAAAAAATGTGTCGAATGTGTCGAAATGAAACATTTCCACGATATAGGTGAAAATTGCACGTATCTTTACATGATTTGTGAACTATGTAGAGATGTTTGTTCTATAAGTCCCACAAAATAAAAAACTATATACTCTTTTTTTCCCGTACATTCCGTCTAGTCCGGTTTTTATAAGGAAATTTATTGAAAAAACAATTGAAAAACAAAAATGAGTAACTGATGAACAAAATTTGCTTAATTCCAATTTTTTACATTGTTGTAACTTTTTTCTCTTTATGAGCAATATTCTGAGTCTTTTTTCAGGTGCGTTCGTAATTATATAAATACGTAGCACCTATAGTGGTCGTCTGGTTCGTCCGTCTGTCTGATCCGTCCGTCTGTCTGGTCCGTCCGTTTTTCTGTCCATCGTCCGTCCGTCCGCACATAACAGCGCAAAAACTACCTAACCAAATGATTGGAAATTTAATATATATAATCTTTGCAGAATTTTGTCGAGTCATTTCAAATTTTATGAAAATTGAATCAAAACTTAATAAAAGAAAACTGCCCAGTTAAACTGACGGCATTGAGCTCACAGGCTATTCACACTAACTGTAAATTATATTCTTATTTCAAAGAATTTGAAATAAGCCCTCGAAAAATGAAGAAATCGACAATATATTAAGAGGGGGGAACCATCCCCCGTTTCTCCTTCTTATAATTAACCAATGAACCCATAAAACTAATCAGAGAAGCGCCTTACCACAATGAAACTATATACAAAATTTGAAAAAATCGGATAATTCTGCATGAAAAATCCATTTCTCTAAATTAAGGGGGGGTTAGCCCCCCGTCCCCCCTTTATACTTAACCAAAGAACCCCCAAAACTAATCAGAGAAGCGCCTTATCACAATGAACATATATATAAAATTTGAAGAAAATCGGATAATTCTGCTTAAAAAAACCCATTTATCTATATCAAGGGGGGTTAGTCCCCCCCGTTCCCCCCTTTATACTTTACCAGTGAACCCCCAAAACTAATCAGGGAAGTGCCTTACCACAATGAGCCTATATACAAAATTTGGAGTAAATTGGATAATTCTGCATGAAAAACCCATTTATCAAAATTAAGGGGGGGGGGCGTAGCCCCCGTTTCCCTCCTTTACTCTTCACCAATGAACCCCCAAAACTAATCAGGGAAGCCCCTTACCACAATGAGCCCATATAGAAAGTTTGAAGAAAATCGGATAACTCTGCATGAAAAAAATCATTTATCAAAAATAAGGGGGTAGGATTAACCCCCCCCCCCCCGTTACCCCCTTTGTACTTAACCTATGAACCCCCAAAACTAATCAGGAAAGAACCTTATCACAATGAACCTATATACAAAATTTGAAGAAAATCGGATAACTCTGCATGAAAAAAATAATTTATCTAAAATAAGGGGGGAGGATTAACCCCCACCGTTACCCCCTTTGTACTTAACCTATGAACCCCCAAAACTAATAATGAAAGAACCTTATCACAATGAACCTATATACAAAATTTGAAGAAAATTGGATAATTCTGCATGAAAAAACCATTTATCCAAATTAAGGGGGGTTAGCCCCCCGTCCCCCCCCCTTTATAGTTACCCAATCAATCCCCAAAACTAATCAGGGAAGCGCCTTATCACAAGAACCTATAAACAAAATTGGAAGAAAATCGGATAACTCTGCATGAAAATTTCATTTATCTAAATTAAGGGGGAGGATTCCCCCCCCCCCCGTTAGCCCCTTTATACCTAACCTATGAACCCCCAAAACTAATCAGGAAAGAACCTTATCACAATGAACCTATATACAAAATTTGAAGAAAATTGGACAATTCTGTATGAAAAAACCATTTATCTTAATTAAGGGGGTTTAGCCCCCCACGTTCCCCCCTTTATAGTTAAACAATCAATCCCCAAAACTAATCAGGGAAGCGCCTTATCACAAGGAACCTATAAACAAAATTGGAAGCAAAACGGTTATTTCTGTCAAGAGTTATCGCGTTACGTACATACATACAAACGTACGTACATACAGAACTGGCGGGCACATAAGCTCTCAGGCTTTGATAGCCTGTGAGCTAAAAAGATAGAGAAAAAGGTGTAAATATGGGCACACTTTGTTGTTTTTGTTATAAAGTGACTTTTCTTTTGAAAGATTCTTTATTTTTTACCTTCATTCACAACTATAACAAATTTACTAAATGATAGGAGGCAAAACAATGATTAATATCAATTATTTCAATTCGAAAATGAAGATTTACAAAAAGCTTTAAAAAAGCACCTGAAAAAATGGGGTGCAAATATGGGCCCCTCTCCAAAAATGTCATAAAAATTGTTTTAAATGTTTTAAAGCAGGCTAAAACAATACAAATTTGTAGAGAATTTATTTATTGCAGAAAAAAATTATTTACAGAAATCACAAACATAACTGGCTCATTCAGCCCCTGCACAATCTAAGTATGCTCACATTTGGCACATAACACATTTAACCCACACTTCTCCGCGAGTGTCTTCAGAGAACTTTCCATCACAAAAGATGCAAGTTGCATTGCTCGAGTCTGGTTTGTCCCCATCGTTGATATCTTCATAGGTATCCACAAGGGGAGGGTCACGGTAATCTTTGATCTTCCCACCCCTGCCTCCTGGCATTACGCCATTATGTTAGATTACGCACATTACCAGATGTATTATAAAATAAAACAAATGAATGCTTTGAGGATTTATATATAATAAAATGCCCTTGGAATTACCTATAAATTTATTATTATCTACATCTAGGGTAATTTTAAAGTTCTCTTATCTCAAAGCATTTTTTAGGTTTATTTTATAATATATTTGGTAATATGTGTAATGTAGGTAATTGCTGATTTCACGTAAAAAATTATTGAAATAATTTATGTTGTTTAAGAGTAAAGGTGGAGTAATTAGTGGCCGCCTTTAAATGAGGGCCCATATTTACACCAACCCCACCTAAGAAAGGTGGCCACTTTCACATGTAAACTGAAGGCGTGCGTGACTAAAGGCATGCTTCTAAAAGTAGTTACGGATCTCCGCTTTCCGGATATCACTGTGAAATTATTTTAAATTAACCATAATAACATGAAAATAAAACGATTTCAGATAGCTGTCAAAAGTTTGCAGTCTAGAACAAACTCCGATTCGCCCAATAACTCACGCTGCATTCACACTACTTGAATGAATAGTTCCAACTGCTCTCTGCTATCTCATATCAACAAATGTGTCATCTACAGTCCTGGCCGCCAGACTTCAGCACCTCCCATAGCCACTTGGGGTGGGGTGCCCATATTTATACCTGTGCCCGTTTTTACACCTTTTCCTCTATTAATAAAAATATTTATTAAGTAATTTGAAATTTTTTTAAATTGGTACTTCTTTGTTATAGCAGCTTCCGAGGATTAATCGTCAAGCGACCGAGATGGATCATTCTATTAAATCCTATCATACGTAATTAATTCAATGATATCACTTGATAGGTAATGATACTAGGTTGTCATGGTGTTTACGTCCTATTTAAAATGGAATCATATTATTTCCGTATTACTGCATTTAAAAACCCCAATTTGTATACTAAAATTGTTTCATTATAGCAATCATATAATCTACCGACAGTTTTTGGGATAGTTGTTTCCGGAGAAATAGATATTAAACGGAAAAAAGTCTAAATATGGATTTCAAGTTCGGAAATTTTCAATACTAGGCTTAAGTTTCCCATTGGAATTTTCAGTAAATGTCAACAAATGATAAAATGTTGGCAACTTAAAATGTACTTACTTCATTACGGAAATTAATCATATCATAATAACAGACGATATAATTAATTTCAGTGAAACTAGTTATAGTACGAACGCACCTCATTTGTCACGTTTAACGTACAATTTCCAACTTGTTTAAAATTAATTGGGTTTTGATACCTACACATGTTTTTAAAAATTTTTGAAATTTTGAACCTGCCTTATAAAGTCAAGATCCTGCTATATCCCGCAAAATCTTTTATACGTTCATCTTCTGTAGGCATTTGAGGAGCGAGAAACGTTGGGATTACCTGTGTTTGATTGAATGAAAATCTACGTTAAAAAACGTACTTCTGCACCAACATCATTAAAAAACTAAACTTTTTAATTTAAAAATAACTACAGTTTGAGATAAACAAAATTGTATATAATTAACAAAATTGCCGAGATTGGGAATTTTGAATGGACTTGATAAATACTGAAAACCGCTTTGTCATTGCCTACAAAGAAGCCATTTCGTCACTGTGTGAACCGCAAAAAGGACTTTAGTAACCTCTAAACAGGACATTCCTTTTTAGGTAGATATAAAAGAAATAAACTTATCCTAAAACAAATTCTTATTATAAATAAATAAAATTGTTAACAGACTTATTACAAAGATTATACAATACGTTCCTCTATATTTTTTAAATACTGTGTGTATACCTATAAATTTGGAATGGATGCTATGATTTTTTCGCTTAAAGATTTGTTTCTATTGATGACTATCTGACCCGTCTGGCGTTGCCCGGGGCCGTGTAATAATCTTAAATCTCTTAAAAAACGAAACTCTGGCCCTGATCCCCACTGCCTTCGACAGCATATACCGGACGCGCTGCGTGAAAATTCCATCGAAGTTCGATGCTAAGTTCCATCTTCCACCGCCAGGGGACGCATTCTGTTCTAAACAAATCTCTTTCCGAACGAACCTCCGGCACGGGTCTCCGCTGCTTACGGCACCGTATAGAGATAATAATTTACGAAAATTATTAAATTTTTAGGCTTTCAAAGGAACACAGAACAAGAAAATAAAACCGTAAAGCTGTAGGCCAAAATGTAGTATCAATTCTTTGTAAAATTCGAGAATTACTGTGACACTGAAATTAAAATATCCCTCTAGTGGTGAAAGAGTAGTACTAAAATTAAAAGATGGCTGGTGAGAAAAGTTTTAAAAAATCCCTATGCAACAAAAAAAGAATTACAGAAGTCGTACCATTAGGGAAGAAGAACTCTCAAAATAGCCTAAAAAATTTGGAATATTCGCAAATAGGGGTTTAATGATGAGTGGCTAAGTGATGAACATAAATTAATTTTTATACTTTTTAAAGACCCCAGAACACGAAAATAAAACCGGCATGTTATAGGACCACCTGTAAGAAAATTTAATTTTGTTCGACAATGCTGGTGATACAATGTGCAGGTGATCAAAAGTGCAGGAATGGAATTGAAATATTATGAGGGAGTGTACCAATTCTTAAAAAAAATCTGATAATCATTATTTTAAAAAAAGGAAACGCCAAAAAAGAAGATTATTATTTTTAAAAAAGATGGTAGCTGGGGTCTAAATAATTTTTTGTAGTGCATATAATAGCTGGAGTGAATGCGAGATTAGAATATGCCCTCTGGCGGTGGAAGGTGGAAGGTGGAACAATAATCTGTATGACGATGTAAAAGTAAGTTGAATGAGCAAAATCCCCGTTGCGATCGGACCTATAGAACCCGACAAAATAAATTCCTCCCCACCCCCTGTAGATTAATATTCAGAAATGATGGTAACCAAGGGCTGAAGAGGTTATAATTAAAATATCAGTTTCCTTCCCTCCCCGCCTCCCCTTCTAAACTCTGTGGATTGAAGATAGGATTAAAAGCAAAATAAATTTCCTTTTCTATATATAAAAAATAAAATTCAGACTTTTGACAAAATAAAAAGTTATCAGTCGACTTTTTCAATTTTTCGAATTTCTGAAATAGAATATGATTTCGCGCATATGTATACCAATTTTTAAACTCCTACCTTAAATAATTTGAAATTTTTGAATATACCATAACATTTGTGAGTCGGTTTTTAATTATCCCAGGCATTACTGATTTTCTTTTTTTATCTTTTGTATCCGAAAATAAATGAAATAAATAATTGTTTGATAAAATAAAAAATTACCGGTCGATTTTTTCGAGTTTTGGTTTTTCGGAAATAGGATAATGTTCTGCGTATGCATACCAATTTTCAAATCCATATCTAAAATAGTTTTAAAATTTTGATATACTTTAAAATTCGTGAGTCCCTTTTAATTCTGGTATCACTTCCATTTCTGACAACCCATCTTCTCTCGGTAAGTTAAAACTAGGTCTTTTGATTTTGAAAGAATTTATTTTCGAATGGAAAGTTAATGATTTTTTTACTTAATATCTCAACAAATTACGATCGGACTTTTACTAAAATTAGATTTTTGGATTCAGAATTTAATTTTATGTATACATGCCTACTGTTCAAATCGATAAATGCAATATTTTTAATAATTTTATAGAGACCCAAATCTCTCTATTTTTATATTTTATTTTGTGGTTTTATGACTTTGAGTGTGAAAATGATAGCCTCTATCGGGGTCACGTTCTAAGAAGCGATCTCATTGATCTATTCTGCTTTAGAGCGAATCTCATATCAGGGTATCATAACGATTCTTTTTTTTAAATGTTTCTTATTTTCACGATGTTTAATGAGTTTTTAATTAATATATTATCTAATTATTAGAAAATGAAAAATCTAAGCCTCAGGTGCATCAGGACATCACTTGGAATATTCTTAACGAAAATTTCAGACTTCTGAGGTGCGTTAGATTTCGCTAACCATCGCCGACACTCACACACAGGGACAGACACACAAAGCGAAACTTTCTTTTATTAGTTTAGATTTCGTATAGATTACATTAGTATCCAAAAATAGTACATTTGTCTTTCTGTTTGTTTTATTGTCTTTCTTTAACTTTTTAGTTTCTAACTTTTGTAAAAATTGGCCACGGAAATTTAAAAATGCTGTTGAGGTAAAATGTACATTTTTATGCTTTTAAAATTATCGCAGTATCGTGCAATTTTGTTTTATACAGGTTACACGTCAAAAATTATGATATATGATCGTCTATTGCCCATCGGAATGAGTGATATCGGAAGCAATGAGGTTAAAAGTTAATGTGGATGGCAATGGTTACTACAAACTAACAGCATAAAAATTACTATTTTATGCTGTTAAAATAATCGCAGTACCGTGCAATTTTTTTATACAGGTATATGTCAAAAATTATGATATATGATCGTCTATTGCGCGTCAAAATGAATGATATTGGAAGCAACGAGGTTAAAAGTTAATGCGGATAGCAATGTTACCACAAACTAACAAACAGGGACAAACAGGGTTGATACAAACCCTCTCTCTAAAATACGCTAACGCACGTGCAATGAATAAATATCAGTGCAATAACATAAAAAACAATCATATGAAGTACCTTTTTTATTTCGTATGATACCTCGTTCATCGTTGTGCTTTTTGTGTGTGGATAGAAAAAGGGATGTTGATATAAGAAATAATTTATATGATAATGTAACAATATTTTTGTATTTAAAATTGTAGGTTAAAAAGCGTTTTCAATTTTTAAATTGTGAAGAGTAATTTTATGAATAGCTAAAAATTCCTAAAAAAAAATTAAAATACCCAATATTTCTAAAAATCAGTTGGCTTCGATAAGGTACTTTACATCGCTAAAGAAATAACAGAAAAATAAAGTATTTTCTGCAATGCATTTGTCATTGCCTCAAATGCAAACATTTGCCGTAAATGCAAGATTAACTTGCAATGAGAAGAACATAAAATATTAAATTTAGATTGCTTTTCATTGTTACCAGGCTATACAGGTGTAAATATGAATTTTATTACTTTCTGTTTAAGAAGAATATGTGCATTTAAACTTATAAATTTTCCTCTAAATCAATGTATCTGCTTATTTTTTTAAGCAACTTTGTTTGTCATTTAATCAACTAATCGCTGTATTCCATTTTAAATCCAATGTAGAAAAATTAGTAAAAGTAGACAGTGAACCCAGCCGGAAGTTTAAAAAATCCTCGCATTTTAATAATGGATAGCTTTAAACTAAAACATTATTGGACGAAATACGCAAACAATATAATATCAAATAGAAAACCCTCCCGATGCTGCAGGTTCCTCAGAAAAATACCATCTATCCGAGGGCCTTTTTTTTTTTTTTTTTTTTTTTTTTTTTTATCTTTGCCAAAGAGAATGACAACTTTAAACTGTAGAAATAACAAAAAATATGAAAATGATCTTCAATTTTTTTTTCAATTAATAAATATTCATTTTCTATTTAATGAAAGGTATCGTTGAGAACAGAAAATTACCTTCTACCAGTGTTTTGTTTTCTGTATTTCCATTGGAGTTACGGGGATGGCAATTTAATACTGCAGAAAAAACAGAAAATATGAAAACGACCTCGAGATTTTTTTATTATTATTATTTTAACAACAGACATTCTTATTTTTTTAAAATAAAAGATACCATCAGTACCACAAAAATACCGACAACAGGTAGATTTTTTTTTTAATTTAATAACTCCGTGCCAGCCACAACGATTGCGACTTAGCGCGCACACACACACACACACACACACAAAAAAAAACTTATGAAGACGAGCTTTGTGTTGTTTTGAGATAACTTATTTCAATTGATAAATATAACATTTTATTTCTGTTTGCTCCCAGTTGAAGGGGTAAACACTGTCAGAAGCCACATCCTGGGACCATAACCTTTCCACAAAAGGGAAAATTTTGATTTCCAACAGAGAACAGCAACTGATAAGTATTATGCAGTATTAATGTAGATAATTTAATATATACCACAATCTGAATTCAGACTGTAAAAGGAAACAAGCTGGAAATTGTACGGCAAACGTGACAAATGAGGTGCGTTCGTACTATAGCTAGTTATATAAATATTCAGATCTTAATAATTTTTTATTCTGTGAAATGAATTATATCGTATGCCGATTAATTTCTGTCGGACGGACAGACAGACAGACGGACAGACCAGACAACGACAATAGGTGCTACATATTTATATAATTACAAACGCACATAAAAAGGGTTTAGTTTTAAATAATTTAAACTGAAGAAATTATCATGTTTCTAAAGTTATAACTAAAGATAATAACACTACATTTATATTTGTCGTGATTAGGTTAACGATTTTTAAAAAAAATCGGTAGTGGTGTCTTTTATTTAAGGCCAGACAAACACTGTTAATTTACGTAGAGCAAATTTTTCTTATTACTAATTAAATGGGTTTTTTTTTTAATAATAAAACACGCAAAATATTTTATTTTTTTAAAGATTTGTTATTATCCTTTTTTAATGGTTAAATCTATATTCGGTTATATATATGACTTCATATTCAGAATCCATTTCGGCTTTATTGTTTTCATAAAATCCAGAAAAAAAGACATGTTTTTAATATTTGCTGTTATCCTTTCTTAATGGTTAAATCCGTATTTGGCTGTCTGGAATTATTCTTTTTTCCCTGCTTGAAATCCATCCTTAATCCGATTGTGCATGCATTATTTAATTTTTTTAGATCCCTTTCTCTATAATCTCACTACCGCAATCTAAATTTATATTTTTTCCTCTTTTTTTGTTTGTACGGATTTTATCTTATTTTATGCAACTTTCTCTCTAAAGACATTTTCGCATTTGATCCGCTTACATTTAATACAATTGCTCCATTAACAGTGTTACTTGAGGCAAATGTAATAGTAGTATTTGAGTTCCATTCAAAAGAGAGTGAAATAAAAATATAGAATATTTCTAAATACTACAGTTAAAGAAACAATGTATCATTGAGTACAACAAAATTGACTAAGATTAAATCTTCCATTCTAAATTTTACAATCTCATATTTTACAGTCGCGCGGTAATGTAAATGTCACTATGGATTTGTCGGCTAAACAAAACGCTATATATAGTCTGAACAACGTTAAATAATTATGTATTTTACACATTTTATGTGTGTCAGAGATAGTTTTATAAATATCACACCTTTCGTTGATTTCTTCTGAATATCTTCTTTCACAATTATGTTTAGATTTTGTTTTGTTTTTTGCCTTTTCAGAGAACTACAGATTTACGCGGTAAACATTTGCCATTAACTTTTAATAAATAAAGTAAAATTGGATTTTTGAAAAACACTCTTTTATAAACAATCATTGTTTACCTTAAAAAATCTCGCCTACATTCATGACTGCAATTCATGTAGTTCCCAAAAAATTCCGTTACAATGCGTTAATTTGGCGTGGGCTCCAATTATTGACCGCTTTGATTTATGCTTGAATCGTAAGCGCAAGTTAAGGAATTTATTTAGAAATATATAGTTTTTGCTCTGTTTCAGGAAAGAAGAAAAAACATATTTAAACTGTATATTAAAATTATCTAAATTGTTTTCTCAACGTATAATCATAAAAAATGATATAAAACTAAAACTATTAAACTGTAAAAGAGTATTTTTCTAAAAGAATTATTACACTCGTATTTTCTATTTATATTTTCTACTTGTCAGTGTTTAAAATATTTCATTGCTGCAATTTCACAACCTGATAGTATATTTTGGCGAGAGTGGTTTGGAGGATAAATAATACCATCGCTTTTGTAACTCGTAAACAGTAGTTGTAACCATCAAGAATACTTGTCGATTAATCACTTGAAGCCGACTAAAGGAAAAATTATTTAATTTATTAATTGATAATTAAGTTTTTAAAAATATTGAAATGTTTTAATGTCATCGAAAACACATATGTGTACATAATTTTTATAATTCTAGCATGTCAGGAGGTGAGTGAATAATCGATTTCAAAATTCCATCTTTATATAAAAAAAAGCAAGTTAAGTTAAATAAAAGAGTGTATTAAATTGTTTTCATGTTGCACATTCAAACTTCGTTTTAGATATAAATCCAAAAGTAGTCTGAATAAATAAGAAGCACAAGCATAATGAAAAAAAGAATTGCAATCGCATTGCTTGATGTTATTTATGAATATAAAATATATATATTTCACAAACCAAGTGTTGTGATAGATTCCTTCTTATTTCCTATTATATTTAATGTTATTTTCAAATAAATCTGAATCATCATTGAAGGTTAATCTACATGGTAGACGTATTCTCAGACAACGTTAAAAAAATTACAAATAGGCATTACGAAACTAAGATTTCATTTCCCCGATCACGAAATCCCATGTTAACCCAAGGGAAAACTTAGAAACGCGATTACTCATCACCTAATATAACTATTAAAATAAGGTTTTTACTATCAGAAAGTAGACATCAGATGCCGAAGTTGTGCATTTATAAAAATCATCTCCTTAAATTTTAAGTATTTCTAAGAAGATGATAAAATTTCATCAAGTGAAATTTTCAATGTTTATAGGGGATTTTTAAATAGTTAAAATTTAAGGAAATGATTTTTAAAAACGCACAACTTCGGCATCTGATGTCTACTTTCTGATCGTGAAAACCGTATTTTAATAATTATATTAGGCAATGAATAATAGCTCTTCTAAATTTTCTCATAAGTTAACATAAGATTTTGCGATAAGGGAATTTCAGTGAAACGGCCCCAGCTGCATTTATTCCGTTAGTCTAAGTCAGCTTTTATACAGAAGACTTGCAAGTCTGCATGAGAGAGCTATAAACAATACGACTTCCCATTCTTTTCGAAAGGTTTTGTGGTTTTCGACAAAAAGAAGCAAAGTTTCAACAAAAGAAAGAGGTGTTGGTGACCTATCATCATGCTCCCCTGCTTGACCTCTGAACTTTAGACATCGTAAGAAAATCATAAATAAAATATCAAAGAGTCCGAAAATCACAAGACACAGGCTGCGGTAAGTCTGGTAATCTGGGGGATCTTTTACACTTCAGCGTTGGGTAAATGTTTTGGGAGGACCACTAAACTTTTAAAAAAACAGAGCCTAATCCTTTGTCTGATAACCGGATATATACCTCCCACTGATGGATATGTAGTTTGACATGCTAAAAATGATTATTTTACTTCTGACTTTAGTGTCAGCAAAAAGAAGAGTAAAACTAAAAACTGCAAGAAGATAATTTACTTTATGCGAGTAATTCAAATGTGGAGTATCAAGAGGATAACTGTGTTCTGTCTGTTGTAAAAATTTCCCATAAAAAATCAATTCTTAGTCAAGAGATTAAGATAACACCTCAAAAATGACCAGGGTTGGTGCAGTAACTCATTGATTTGCTAATTTAGTTATGATTTTTTAAGCAAAGATGAATAGCCTCTTTAAAAGATTACACCTCAAAAATAGACCAGGATTGGTGCAGTAACTCGTTGATTTACTAATTTAGCTCTGATTTTTAAACAAAGATGAATAGCCTCCTCATAAGATTACACCTCAAAAATAGACCAGGATTGGTGCAGTAACTCATTGATTTGCTAATTTAGTTATGATTTTTAAGCAAAGATGAATAGCCTCTTTAAAAGATTACACCTCAAAAATAGACCAGGATTGGTGCAGTAACTCGTTGATTTACTAATTTAGCTCTGATTTTTAAACAAAGATGAATAGCCTCCTCATAAGATTACACCTCAAAAATAGACCAGGATTGGTGCAGTAACTCATTGATTTACTAATTTAGTTATGATTTTTAAGCAAAGATGAATAGCATCCTCATAAGATTACACTTCAAAAAAAGACCAGGATTGGCGCAGTAACTCATTGATTTACTAATTTAGCTATGATTTTTAAACAAAAATGAATAGCCTCCTCATAAGATTACACCTCAAAAATAGACCAGGATTGATGCAGTAACTCATTGATATACTAATTTAGTTAGGATTTTTAAACAAGGATGAATAGCATCCTCATAAGATTACGTCTCAAAAATAGACCAGGATTGGTGCAGTAACTCATTGATTTACTAATTTAGCTATGATTTTTAAACAAAAATGAATAGCTTCCTCATGAGATTACACCTTAAAAATAGACCAGGATTGGTGCAGTAACTCATTGATATACTAATCTAGTTAGGATTTTTAAATAAGGATGAATAGCATCCTCATAAGATTACGCCTCAAAAATAGACCAGGATTGGTGCAGTAACTCATTGATTTACTAATTTAGCTATGATTTTTAAACAAAAATGAATAGCTTCCTCATAAGATTACACCTTAAAAATAGACCAGGATTGGTGCAGTAACTCATTGATTTACTAATTTAATTATGATTTTTAAACAAAGATGAATAGCCTCTTCGTAAGATTACACTTCAAAAATAGACCAGGATTGGCGCAGTAACTCATTGATTTACTAATTTAGCTATGATTTTTAAACAAAAATGAATAGCCTCCTCATAAGATTACACCTCAAAAATAGACCAGGATTGATGCAGTAACTCATTGATATACTAATTTAGTTAGGATTTTTAAACAAGGATGAATAGCATCCTCATAAGATTACGCCTCAAAAATAGACCAGGATTGGTGCAGTAACTCATTGATTTACTATATTAGCTATGATATTTAAACAAAAATGAATAGCTTCCTCATAAGATTACACCTTAAAAATAGACCAGGATTGGTGCAGTAACTCATTGATTTACTAATTTAATTATGATTTTTAAACAAAGATGAATAGCCTCTTCATAAGATTACACTTCAAAAATAAACCAGGATTGGTGCAGTAACTCATTGATTTACTAATTTAGCTATGATTTCTAAATAAAAATGAATAGCCTCCTCAGTCACCCGTTTTAAACCGGGTACATTATTTTGTATAGCGGATAAAGTTACATGCTATGCGATTTAAACAAAAACAGGGTTACTAATCTGACCCATTTTAAAAGTATCCTTAGGAAAATATAGCGCGAAATGCACATAAAAGCGGACCGTGTCGGGTGTAATGGGTTAGAAAAAAAGATTGAAACAGATAAAGAAATTCAAAGGGGGAATAATTCCAAAGCATCTGTTGTAAATGTTGTTAATTACTTTATGCTTATTTTCTATGCAACAATTTTTTTTGTTTATTCATGAATAAAGTTTATTGTTGTATGAGAATTTATTGTCTACTCTGTATACTGAATGTATATTAAACTTATACATTACTTACTGCATATATAGAACCTGTACGGTATATTCTGTACATAGTGAACTTGTTTATCTGTACAGAACCTAATTTAATTTTTACTGGATCTAGTAGCGTGTGGAAGTTAAAACATTGCCTTCAGTATACAGTCAAGAGAAGTTTCTTTTTCATCTTGGATACTATTGAGTACAAAGAATATGATTTTTTATATGTATAAAAATGTATGACTTTGGTTCGCTACAAAGAAAGAAGTCACTTCCATGGATGAAAATGTGCTGCTTTTGTTCGCATAATTACAAATATCGAAGACCTGCTTTTTCTGGTTGGTTACAATGCAGCGTAATAAGGGTTAGAAAAAATTATCAAAATATGAAGACTATAGCAGAGCACATATTCAGACATCTTATCACATTTGTCTGACTTTACACAACTTCTACCCTGACTCTGTATTTGTAGTTACTGTGACAAGTATTATTAGGTTAAATTAGCTGTTGTTCCAAACATGAATACCACAAACCTTGTGTTATCACTAGAAATTCTACATTTAAAATTTCTGAAGGAAAAAAAATCATTATAATGCTTTATATACTCACATAACAATTACATTTTCTTCTTAAAAATAACCAGTCAGTTTTTATATAATAGATACATGTAATATGATAAATCTTTTATAAACGGAATTTTCTGTAGTTTTTTGTAACAGTGCTTTTTCAACAAAATACACTGCACTGTGAAAAAAGGCAAATGTTCCTTAATATAGGAAACTAATAGCGGGGACGATCGAGCTATACTCGGTCAACATTACCTTTGTGTTCAACTCGCGATATTTTTTCATTTGACGCCAAGCAAGTGTTTTGGCATTGGTAATCTTAAAAGTCAATTTTCCTTATCATATCTACCCTGATTGGTTGAATTTTGTTTTCGAGAATGTTCTATGGACTCTGATTGGTTGAACCATGTATCTCGGCTCCTATTGGGAATTTCTAGAAAATTCCTTCAGATTCTAAAAGCCAACTTTATCGCCAAATGTCGCCAAAATGTCGCCAAGTTTGGCGACATTCTTTCATTTAGCGCGAATCATATGTTGAGAAAGTTCTATGTACCGTGATTGGTTTAATTTTGTTTTCGAGAACGTTCCATAGACTCTGATTGGTTGAATCATGTATCTCGGTTCCTATTGGGAATTTCTAGAAAATTCCTTCAGAATCTGAATGCGAATTTTTTCGCCAAATGTCGCCAAAATCGCCAAATTTGGCGATAATTTTCCATTTGGCACCAAGCAAGTGTTTTGGCATTGGTAATCTTAAACGTCAATTTTCCTGCCAAATCTCGCCAATGTCGCCAACACATTTTAAAACAAAAATAGCTTGACCCATAATGACCCATAACCAAAATGAGTCACTAATCAAATTTTCTCGAACATGCGTCCTAGCCCAATACTCTTCTCGTTCACGAAAGCTGTCGGATACTAAATTTAGTTCAAATCCTCTGAGCCGTTTTTAAGATAAAAATAGCTTGACCCATAATGACCCATAATGACCCATAACCAAAATGACCCACTAATCGAACTTTCTCAAACGTGTGACCTAGCTAAACAGTCTTCGCGTGCCCGAAAACTTTAGGAGGCAAAATTTAGTCTAAACAGTCTGAGCCGTTTTTTAGATAAAATTAGCTTGACCCACAGTGACCCAAAAATGACTCACTAATCGGATTTTCTCGAGCATGTGACCTAGCCCAATGATTTTTTCGTGCCCCAAAACCGTAGGATACAAAATATAGTTCAAATCGTCTGAGCCGTTTTTAAAGAGAAAAATAGCTTGACCCACAGTGACACAAAAATGACTCACTAATCGGATTTTCTCGAGCATGTGACCTAGCCCAATGATTTTCTCATGCCCCAAAACCGTAGGATACAAAATATAGTTCAAATCGTCTGAGCCGTTTTTAAAATAAAAATAGCTTGACCCATAATGACCCATGACCAAAATGATCCACTAATCGAATTTCATGGAACATGTGACCTAGCCCAACAGTCTTCTCGTGCTCGAAAACCATAGGATGCAAAATTTAGTCTAAATAGTTTAAGCCGTTTTTTTAATAAAATTAGCTTGATCCACAGTGACCCAAAAATGACCCACTAATCGAATTTTCTCGAACATGTGACCTAGCCCAATGATTTTCTCGTGACTGAAACTCGTAGGATACAAAATTTAATCAAAATTGTTAAAGCCGTTTTTTAGATAAAATTAACTTGACCCGCGTTGACCCAAAAATGACCCGCTAATCAAAAGTTCTCGAACGTGTAACCCAGCCCAATACTCTTCTCTTGTCCGAAAATAGTAGGATATAAAATGTAGTCAAAATCGTTTGAACCGTTTTTTAGATACAATTAACTTGACCCTGACTCATGGTGATCCAAAATGACCCACTAATCGAATTTTCTCGAACATGTGACCTAGCCTAATCGTTTTCTGGTGGCACAAAACGGTAGGATACAAAATTTCGTCATAATCGTAGAGGCGTTTTTAAGATAAAATTTGCATATATAACCACACTCACACAAGATTTGCTCGTATTAGAATATATGATAATACAATCACAAACGAAAATATACAAAAACGTTTTCCGAGTTACCTACGGTTCCGTAAAGCATTTTTTAATTTCACAAACCTCATAAACTGACATATTTTAGAGATTTAAAGAAGCATTTATAAAAACACAGTTTCTTTTGCTGCAACTGATTTTCTGAAATGCGCCCGAGTAGTTTTTATAGTGTAGTAATCCCCTTTTCTGAACCTGGATTATGATATCTTCAGAGTCTATTAATTTTCAAGTAAGCCTTTTCATGTTCAACAAACATGTTTTATAGACTCACATGATAAGTTACCAGTATTAACATCAATATTAAACTTAATATTATTTTTTTACATTTAAATCTATAAATTCAATTACGCAGCTTTAAATGTTAATTTGAGAATGAATAGCATCCCAAAAAACCTTTATTCCGGATTGAGAAATCGTATTAAAACACTATAAAAACTACTCGAAAACGTTTCCGAAAATCAGTGGCAGCAAAAGTAAATTTGTTTTAGTAAATGTTTCTTTATAGCTTTAAAACATATTGGTTTCTGAGGTTTCTAAAGATAAAGCTTTTTGTAATCGTAAGTAACTCGGAAACGGTTATTATATATTTTTGTACGTTGTTATATTATATTTTCGTAGATTAAGAAACATTTGTCTTTTTTTGCAGTGTGTAAACAAAGACAGGTGTTTCTTAATCTAGAAAAATATAATATTACCATGAACGAAAATATACAATAACCTCTTCCGAGCTACCCACGATTCCGAAAAAAGTTCTTTATCTTTAGAAGCCTCAGAAACCAATATATTTTGGTGATTAAAAAAAAAGCATTTATAAAAAGAAAATTTCTTTTGCTACCACAGATTTTCGAAAACGTTACTGAGTAGTTTTTATAGTGTATTAATCATTTTTCTCAACCCGGAATATTGTTTTTTTTTTATCAAATCTTAAATAAACAGTTTCATGTTCAACAAACATGTTTTACAGACAAACATCATACATTAACAATAACAAAACATTATATTATTTCGTTACTCTAGCATGTCTGAATTTAATTACGCAGATGAAAATGTTTAATTTAGAATTGATATCATCTTAACATTCATATTACAATTTGAGAAAACTGATCTACACTATGAAAACTACTCGGAAATGTTTCCGAAAATCATTGGCAGCAAAAGAAACATTTTATAATAATTGATTATTTAAATTTCAAATATATATCGGTTTCTGAGGTTTCTATAGATAAAGAACTCGTTTCGGAATCAGGGGTAAATCGGAAGAAGCTATTGTGTATTTTCGTTTGTGGTTAAATTATATTTTCACAAATTAGGGAACATTTATCTCTTCTTACAGTGTAGGAACATGGTTACTCTGTCGATTATAAAGAATTTCATACTTGCTCTTCTTTAAAACTGTTTATAAGAGCACATTTAAATTTATTTGAAAGACACACAAGAAATAGAAAAAAATTGAAGAAATTAGAATTAATTATTAATATTTAACAGAAAAATTCTAAAACCAGTAATATATTTCGAAAATATCATTGACAAATATCACAAGATAAATCGAAATTGACTACAAGAATTTTTTCGAACTCTTGTATCTTGATTTATAAAGGCACTGCAGAATTCTCAGATGTGTCGCGAAATTATTAAATTATCTTTAAGATATAATATTCGTGTTAAAAATTTGGATATGATTCTTACTTTTTACTTACTCATCATACGTAGTATAGGGTAAGTCTTGTAATCGTTTTGAAAATCGAAAAGAAAAATTTAACGGATTTACACGTTTCAGACACTGGAAATTCCGAAAAACATATTTTTAGGGAAAAAAATTGCCGTCCGTCTGTCTGTGTGTCTTTAAACGCTCTATCTCCCGAACAAATTGAGATAGAGACTTGAAATTTGGTATGTGCTTAGTATGTAATAATGGGAAGAAGCTTATTGAATTTCAGTAACCTCGATTTTCCGGAACGAATTTTTTCGGACTCTCGAAATATTCGTTCTGATAAAAGGTATGTAAAAGTTTTCGAAATTGTTTATTTTAAACAGTGAATATAAAAGACAATAAAAAAACATAAATTTTGCATAAAGAATGAAGTCGAATAATGAGTTGCCGAGATATTTGTAATTATATTTTCCACACTCTTCGATTTTTCTTGACCCTGTATTTCATTCAAATTTCAATTCAAAGATTTATTTTAATTGGAAATGAGACGCTTAATCCGAAGCAAAAAACTTTTAGTTAATATGATTATCGTTTTTGGAGTTATAAGGATGTTTCTTTTACGCAATTCAGTAATAGAGCATTTAAAGTTTATGACGTCATCAAGTCAGGATTTTATTCGAATTGCAATGCATTTTATAAATAGTTTACACATGTTTTACTTTCATATTTTATATTATGCATATCCATGATGAGTAAGTATTACGGTGGCCCCCAACGACTAGTTTCTACTAGCATACCAAACACAGAAGTAAAGATATTTAAAAATTGTAACACAGAAAGGAATAAAAGACAAATCTGGATCAAAAAGAAGCAAAAAGAACCTTTTATTTGCACCACAAAGAAAAGGTAACATTGGTAATAAATAGACAAAAGAAAAACATAATTTTTAAATAGCAAACATCAGTTACAATCTTTAAAATCGCGTTGGAAAACAAAACGAATTTTTCTACATCAATTTTCCAAATTCATGTGTCCACTATAGATGAGACGGGCTCAGTCCATACCCGGGACCGAAACAGGCTCCGCTTCGATTCTTTTATCAGTCTTCGAGCTCGAGCTCAAAGTAAACTATTTATTTATTCACAAATTGATAAAAAAATGAAAAAAACTTTCTGTTTGAGAAAGAAGAATGTAGTCTAAGTATCTTAAAGCGTTTTACAATACTTTAGAAATCAGTTGAAAAGTGAATTGAATTGTTATTGAGGGGATATGATGAGAAATATCCTGTCTGATTCTGAAGTCTTTGCATGGTCAGTGTTAGTAACATAAAGAAGATGAGGACTCTACCTTATCTATTCTCGCTGTCTGTTTGAAGTCCTTTCCGAGATTTAGTGAAACTAGTCGTTGGGGGCCACCGTAATACTTACCCATCATGGATATGCATAATATAAAATAAGAAAATAAACTATTTATAAAATGCATTGTGTGTAAACTATTTATAAAATGCATTGCAATTCGAATAAAATCGTGGCTTGATGACGTCATAAGCTTTAAATGCTCTGTTACTGAATTGCGTAAAAGAAACATCCTTATAACTCCAAAATTGATAATCATATTAACTAACGGCTTACTGCGTCGGATTAAGCGTCTCATTTTCAGTTACAATATATCTTTGAATTGCAATTTGAATGAAATACAGAGTCATGAAAAAGAGTGTGGCAAATAGGATTACAAATATCTCGGTAACTCATTATCCGATCGACTTCATTCTTTATGCAAAATTTATGTTTTTATATTGTCTTTTATATTCACTCCTTAAAATAAACAATTTCGAAAATTTTTATATACCTTTTATCAGAACGAATATTTCGAGAGTCCGAAAAAAAGAGTTCCAGATAATCGAGGTTACTGAAATTCAATAAGCTTCTTCCCATTATTACATACCAAATTTCAAGTCTCTATTTCAATTTTTTCGGGAGATAGAGCGTTCACACACACACACACACACACACACACACACAAAGACAGACGGACGGCAAAAATTTTCGATTTTCAAAATGATTACAATATTTACCCTATACTACGTATGATGCGTAAGTAAAAAGATCTCGTGTCTTTCTGCCATAATTGTGCAATGCCGATAGTATGTTATACTAATTTTCTGCCAGTGTTGCCTGTACGGTTTTAACTTTTGAGTACCACTTCTTTCAAAAACTAATCTTAGCTTCATTTAGTCGCAAATTTATGTCATTAAATTACGAAAATGTTACTTTTCAAAAAAAGCTGTATACACCCTAAAAATATATGTTGGCAGAAATTCTGTCAAGCGGATAAAAGGGATAATAATTAATTGAATTATATATATATATAAATATATATACAGTGGAACTTCCCTTTATTGAGGTCCCTATTTAACGAAGTTTTCTACTTAACGAAATTTTCTGCAGAACTTTGACTTTGAACACCATTAGCATGTAAATTAATCTCCATATTACGAAAAATATATTCTATATAACGAAGTTTATTCCACTTTTGTACGTGTGCAGAATTCAAACTAGAGGTTGCTGTTGCGATGGATATGTGAATTTATTTCAGCGGATTGTATGAAAATAAACATTTTTAAATAATTTCCATTATTCTTGGTGCTAAATAAAACATTTTTTTTTCACACTAAGAAAAACACTTGTTATAATTACTCTCCCACACCGAGACTCCAGCGCTGACAGTTGCGGGAAGTCAAAATCTTTTATTTACATTCAATGATATAGAAGATGCAGTGACACAAAGGCGTCAGATGCATTGAAGCAAAAAATATCAATTATAGTCAGACAGTTACCATTCTGAACTTCCATTGCTGATATTGCTTTGTACATCCACAGAAATGTGCTTCAAAATTCAAATCGAAGAACATCAAAGTTATTTTTGTTTCTGCCAATACAACTTCTAAACTTCAGCCATTAGTTTAAGGAATAATTAAATAGCCTGAAGTACATTATAGAAAAAGACAAATAAAAAGACAATGTAGTGAAATTATTAGTTTGAGAACCTGTGTATCCGAGATGATGAAAGCGTGAGCCAAAGTTTGGAAATGCGACATAATTCTATCGACCGTACACAACTGTTTTGTAAAACACGGCTTCATATTTGGAACTCAATCAAATGCTTCTAAATCCAGTACCTGTTTGTCATATCTGAAGGAAAAATTTCATGAATTTATGTTGATTTCTATTTAACGAATTTTCTTCATAACGAATTTTTTAAGTGTAACTTAAGTGTGAAACTTTTAAGTGAGACTTCGTTAAATGGAATTTTCACTGTATATATATACATATATTTTGTCAATTAAGCACCAGTGTATCATCCTTTCCAAAAACTGATTGCCAGCCAAATCAAAATTGTTTCCAATCCGTTATTCCCAACACGTTGTTCTGACACATAAGTGTAACGCAGGAGTTCTTCAAATACGTCGCGATATTATTTCATTACTTTTAAGATTTCAAAATATTTCCTTTTAAAATTGTACTTATGTTTCTTACATTTTTTTCCTTGACATACAAAACACAGATAGTAAATATACTTAAGAATTGTTAACTCAATATATATATATATGTATGTATATGAAAAGGACAATCTTGTGTTTATGAAACCCTGTAAGAAAATTTGTCATTTAATTTATTTGAATTATAAGATTTTAAAAAAATGGAATGAAAATATAATTTGTCAAGTTACTAATAGAAGTGGTCATTTCCGAAAACTCATTGCAAACAAAATCGAAATTGTTGGTATCAGTTTTTCTCAGTCCATGTGTTCTGACATAAATGTAACGCAGGAGTGCTTTTAATTTGTAAAAAATACTTTTGCTATTTTTCCAACCTTCGTGCTAAAATTTAATTTATTCTTACCTTTGATACGAGTGACATATAAAGGACAAAAGAAAATAATCTAAGTTTTTAAAACTGTCACCTCAGAAAAGACAAAAACGAAAAAATCTGAGTTAAAAATGCACAGAAAGGAAGCTGGTATTTTTATTCTTTTGCATAATAACATGAAAAAAGTAATTATTGATCGAAAAAATTAAAGTCAATAACCGATAACATCAGTCATCACTTCCAAAAACTTACGGCATGGGAATTATTTCCATCACTGTTTCTGTGTACTGACACATACACGTAAGGGTTCTGCATATTTGTCACGAAACTATTAAGAGATTTTTTTACATTTCGCTAACCTTCTTGTTATTCTTTTTTACCTTGTTTTTACTAAAGAGGGACTATACAGTTTTTATTAAAGACTAACAAATGAACGATAGAAGTGACTATATTTAACAAGTGGGTAAGTGTGATCGAAGATCGCACAAAGGGTTTCGTTTAATATTCCTCTCAAAACACTTTATCCTTTCTTTAATAGATCCAAATAAATTTCATTTAGCAACCAAAAAAAAAAAGTCATGTTTTTTATAATGTAAAAGTTTACCGGTCTATTTTTTCGTTTTTTCTAATATCTAAACCAGCCCGATAACGGGCGAAACCCGCTATTATACTCTGTCATAATAATATCTGTCATGTGGACTAAATGCGATATTTAAAAAAAAATAATAGTCTATATAAAATAGATATTTAAACCTATTGCGTAATCCTCTGTAATCCAGGCCATTCTGCCAAATTGAGTATTTTAGAAAGTGAGACTTTTTGTGATAATTCTTCAAAAGTATCTACATGGATTTTAAACTATATTGGTGCTAGCAAACGCCTATGTTTGGAGCTAACCTTGCCCACAGGTTACGGAAGATGAGTTATTTTATATTTTACTAGCTGTTACCCGTGATGTCGTTCACGTAACATTAAAAGAAAAATAAATGAATTAATTAAGGAAAACGTTTCACCCCCGATAATTAAAAACATATGTAACTCTCTTTATAACAAACTCCGTTTTTTCGAATATCTGAACAGGCGCGATAGCGGGCGACGCCTGCTATTATAATAATATATGCCATAATAATATCTGTCGTGTGGACTAAATGCGATATTTAAAAAAAATAATTTCAAAATTAAACATGTTGTACATCTTCAAAATGTTAAAATATGCGAATATTTCCATAATCGGGTTTTTATCATGATTCAATACGTTCCTCAAACTCATATAGTTACTATTCTCTATTACTATATTGATACTCACTTTGTATTATTTTCAAACATTTGAAAAATCCGTTAAGCTTCCAATAGGACGTCAGATTAATTTTCTTTTTATTCTCTAATGACGTGATATTAATTCGCTTTCTGTACATACACATACTCATACTCCTTGTATTATTGAGAAATGTTTGGAAATTTCCATTTTATTACCAATAGGACATCATATTAATATTTTTTTCAATGGGTGAAACTTTTTATTTTTCATTTTTCACGTGGAAATCTTTCAATAGAAAATTAATTAATGTAGAAAGAATTTTATTGTGGATTTTTAATTGTTGGTAACTGCTATAACGAAAAATGTTTAAATTTAATAGGAAAAGGCTGTTAGAATTTTGGTTTTTTATCTCTCTATATTAAAATAATATGATTTTTCAAATTTTAATATTTTAAGCTTCATAGTAGATATTTAGCTATAAATACACAAAATTTCATGACTGTAAGTTATATAGTTTCTGAGAACGGCTGTGACGGACAGAAAACGGAGCGAAAGTAATAGTGTTTCGTGAGATGAACGAAACCCTAAAAACGTTCTTTTCTAAAATGAGAAACCTGGGTCAAGAACGCTCAAAAAGGAAACAATTACTTTTTTGCTTTTTATTATAAATAACATTTTTTTAAAAGTTTAGAAACTTTCGCTGTTGTTCAGCTATATATATTTTATCTTATAAATATTGTTGTTTTTATTAACTGTTTTAGACATTTAACGACTTATGTAAACGATGCAGCGCGATATGTATGGCATCAATCTTTATTTTTGACAAACAACATGTGCCTATTAACTACTGCTTGATGAAAGAGAAAGAAAAGTTTACGCGAAATTGGCGCTCTAAAAAGCAGCATAAATAAACGCGTTCTTCATGTATAAAGTCACGTATGGAACTCATTTATTTAAAAAGAATGATCACAAATTTTAAAATACTTAAACTTAAACTTTCACTAACATTAATGTATTAAAAAAGTTCAGGAAATATTCAATTATACTATTTTCCTAAAGTAAATAAAGTTGCTTGTGCTACACTTTACAAATGTTGAATGATATTATGTAAACTAATTCTTTAAAATACATTAGCACCTCGTTATAAAGATGATGCGGAACAGCAAAAAAGCATGATATAACTAAAAACAGACTGAAAATTTAAGAAAACTAATACAACTAAATTTTTAATATTTGTCTCCACTCGATAATACATACACATATTACAACGTTTTAAATAAAATCAACAACAGGTATTGTTATTTATTTATTATTACCTATATGCAAATATTTAAAAAATTCAAAAACTTTATTGGATTTTTTTTTTTTTTGTAAGACAAAGATAAATCCAGAGTGATATATCGGTATGAGCGATATAATGAAGCGCGGTATAACGAGAGGCTAGTGTATCATACATTATTTGAGAAAAAATGTACAAAATACAAAAAAAATATAAATAAATTTTACTCACGTTCATGTTTCTTTTCCTGTCCCGAGTTTCTTATGAATATAGAGTTAGTACCGTTGCTAAATTCCATGCTGGCAAAAAAAAATATATTTCTTTTTTTTTCCTGGCCAAATCGTGAATAGATCACATTATAAAGACATCCAACGTAATAACAGTCTCGAAGAGGGGTTAAAATCGGAAATTGCGACCGGCTGTCAAGTAAAACGAAACTACTCTAACTCCACATGCAGGGAATGTTTTCAGGGAGAAATCTCGAATGCGTGCATCTCCACCGAAAGATGAGCTACGTTTCTCCGTGTGGCCTGGGGGGAGTTTTCCCATTTACTTGAGGGCGCTAGCAAGCATGAGGGAGGTGGCACTGAATCTTTTGCGATACGTAAGTTTTAAAAGTGATACATAAAAGCGTAGAAGAATTGATGGCAGAATAAAAATTTAACAAAAAACGGAAAGGGAATCAGAAATAGTTTCTAGAAACTTTAAAACGTATTGAAAATTCCAGAAATTTATAACATAAATAATAGTTTAAAATCCGTCAAATATAAGGCGTGATCAAATGTTAAAAAATTAATTGGGAACAAGAAAGTACAAAATGTGAAAAATAAAGAACGAAACGTAATTATAAAAATTCCTTAATAATTTGTTTAAATTTAAGAGAGAAAGAAAATGTATGAATGGAGATGGAGCTGAATTTTTCGCTGTACGCAAGTGCAGATGATATACAGAAGCAAATTAATTTTTAAAAAAAGAGAAGAAAGAGAAATATTTTCTACGTTTTTTTTTAAAAAAATTTATAACTTTAGTATATAAATTTTAGATGAAAACAGTTCAAATACAACGGATGAAAAATATTAAAAAAATAAAAGAAGAAAATATTTTGCATTTATAAAATAGAAATATATTAAATTTTAGAAAAATGACAACTTTGATATCCCTAAATAGATTTTTCAAAACTATTGAACATGCATTTTTCCGTTTTTCAATACGATGTATATTTCTCGAGTTATTCGAGCGTTTTCAGATATTGCAATGGTAACGATTCTCACAGCACTGCACTCGATTACAGCACCATCTACAATGTTTCGAAGAAAATGTTCAATTCAAAAGTTACGTATTTTTTCCCGTAGAATCCGAATCTGCAATAAAAAAATGGGGGTCATCATTTAAGATTTCAGAGTTGCCCCCGGGGGGACAAAGTTGAAGGAGAGGGGGAACTTTCATATCCCTAAATATATTTTTCAAAAATATTGAACATGCATTTTGCCCTTTTTCAATCCGATGTATATTTCTCGAATTATTTGACCGTTTCCGGACTTTTCGGACACCCTGTATATGAAAATATAATACCTAAAATTAAAACAAGTATGTTTTTGAGTTCGGTATTACAAGATCTTTGGAACGAAACCCTACACGAAATACAAAAAAAGTTTTCTTTTTTTAAAGTAACTTAATTAATATCTCGGCTAATTACCGACAATTTTTTCGAAAATCATTATCAACTATTCTTGGACGATTCTGCGTCCATAAGATCAAGAGCGTCACTCAACTCTTCCATTGACCGTCCGAAATGAAGTTTGTGTGTAACAGAATAATGCGTTTTTCTCAAAAACTGTTTGACCTAGGAGAATTGATATAGTTTTGCTGCAAGGTTTAAATAAACTACTACTAACCCTATTTTTTCTTAATTTCAGTTTCAGTAGATTCGGAAATAGAGGGGGTGAGGGGGATATTTTTGCATTGCATTTTCGACGATATCTCTGAAAATATAATACCTAAAATTAAAACAAATATATATTTTAGATCGGTAATACGAGATCCTTCACACGATACCCCACACCATATAAAAAAGATTTCTTTTTTTCAAGTAACTTAATTAGCCACCCTAAATTTTTCCTAAACACATTTGTGAATGGCTAATAATCTGAAAATATGTGGGTCAAAATGCCTTATAACATTCCCAAGTTTGAACTTTCCACGTTCCATAGTTTACGAGAAAAAGGACTCTGACAGACGGAGAGACAGATACACGAGTAATCTTATAATGGTTCCGTTTTTACTTTTTAAGTACAGAACCCTAAAAAGGGAAAGAAAAGATATTTTTTTTTCTACACACTTTTAAATGTATGCAACATTCACAAATCAGGTAATACAGGTAAAAAATATTAAGAAAAAATTTTGTGTTTATGTGAAAAACATAAAAGTAATTAGCATTATTAATAGACATGTGGAATTAAATCTGTCATCATACGCATGTTTAAAAAGTTTGTATATATCTAAGAGTTGATTCTAAAAAAAAATTAATTAAAAATGAGAAAAGTATCAGAAATATTTTCTACAACTTTTTAAATCTACTAAAATTTATAAATTTATTATATAAATACTAGATGAAAGCCCAGCAATTATGGCAGTTGAAAAAAAAAGTTTGATGAAGAAAACATATTATTTTTGGTAGAAATTAGTAACCAAACAAGTAATAATAAATATGAATTCCGAAGTATAATTAAATCTTTCATTATACACAAGTTAAAAAAAAATGCAGGTAATATCCAATAGCTAAAAAAAGTTAAATGAAGAAAACATAATTTTTTGAAAGAAATTAAAATTCAAAGAAATAATCATCAATATGAATTCCGAAATACAATTAAATATTTCATTATACACAATTTAAAAAAAAAAAAAATGAAGATAATATCTAAAAACTGATACCAGAATAAAAAAATGATTAAAATAATAGGGAAAAAAGGACAAACATCGTTTATAATCATTAAATTGTATTTGAAAATTCGTAAATTTATTATATAAATTCTAAATAAAACCTGGCAAAATAAGTAAGACGAGTGAAAAATATTAAAATGATTAGATGAAGAAAAAAAAAAAATATTTTTTTTTTTTTTTTTTTTTTTTTTTGTACAAAATTGAAACAAACAAGTAATTATTATTAATTGGGAAGTAGAGTTGAATCTTTTATTATACGGAAGTTTAAAGAGTGCAGATGATATCTAAAAGTTGATGGCAGAAAAAAATCAATGAAATTGGAAAAATATTGATAAACATTATACTATTAGAAATTTTAAATTTAATTTCAAATTTCGCAAATTTTTTACATAAATTCTTGATGAAATTTTCTGAAATACGATTGGTGAAATATACTAAAAGGTTAGATAAAGAAAAGACAATCATTCCTTGTTTGTGAGAAATAAAAAAAATATAATATCAATTGGGAAATGGTAGTGAATTTTTCGCTGTACATAGGTTTAAACAATAATTGTTAACTAACATATGAAAGCGACTTCAAGAGAATTTTTCTTATCTTGGTGTTTTGAGACAACCCTGTATTTTCATCCACATGAAAGTCCTGCACGGGTGAACTTCAACACCACAAATTTTACTTTATGTCAACCCAAAGCCCAATCCGAAACCGACGTACTTTATCCCGAAACCGACTCAAAGCCTGAAATGAAAGCAAATTAATCCATATGTTAATACAATTATATAAAAAAAATCTGCATTGCAGATCTAATATAAAATTTATTTTATTATAGAAAAATGAACTCACACACACACACACACACATAACATACACACACACACACACACACATATATATATATATATATATATATATTAAAAAAATCCGTGAAAATACAAGAGATTTTCCGTAAAATTTTACGGAGAAGTTTCATTTTTCCAAAACAACAGTACAATTTCCGTAAATGACATTAGTTCCGTAAAGGAGCTTTCTAATCCGTATTATATGCAGAAAGTTTTCCGTAAATTTGATGGATTTTTTTTCAAAACAGTACAATATCCGTATTTCCCCATTTCCGGAAATAACGTTCAGAGGTTTGTATACAGATATCGTCTTGTTTGAAATGCGAATTAAGATTATTGTATTTACTAGGGTCCAGGCCTGGACCGGTCCTACCCGTGGGCCTATTTTCTGTCATTAGACTTGGGCCAATCCTGTAGCTTATTCTAACCGGGCCCGTGTCTGGACGGTAATTTTTTGTGAAAATAATAATGATATTTTTTATTTTTTAGTGAAATATTTAGAAATTTACTTTATTTATATAAATTACAGAATTTTGTTGTTTTAAATCTACTTTTTTTTTCTTTATAGTGCTTCAAATTATGAATCTTTCACTGACATTTTAAAGTTTTATTTTAATTTTATTAACGTGAGGCAATATTAGGTTATTAAAGGTTTCGTAAAATAATATCTTTGCAAATTATTGGTATTGAACAAAACTGATTTGTCTTATAAATTTGTGAATTAACCTAAAATTTATTATTTTATAAATTATAATTTTAGAAAGTTTATATTTTTTTCTTTAAATTTATAAAAATAATTAATGATTCTTTCTTTACTTTTATAAAATGAAGTTTATAATTTTATAAAGTTTATAATATATTTACTTAGTTTATAATTTTATAAAGTTTATAATATATTTAGTTAGTTTATAATTTTATAAAGTTTATAATATATTTAGTTAGTTTATAATTTTATAAATTAAACTAAATTAATTTAGACTAAATTAATAAATCCAAATTAAAACATACCTATCCCACGGTTATTAATTTCAAAATTTTCGCTAAAAATCTATTTTTTTTTTTTTTTTAATATTTTTAAGGTTTCATAAAATAATATTTTTGCAAATTATCGGTATGTAGGTGTTAAACTAAGCTGATTTGTCTTATAAATTTGTGAATTAAACTAAAATTTATTATTTTATAAATTATAGTTTTACGAAGTTCATATTTTTTTCTTTAAATTTATAAAAAAAATAATTAATAACATTTTGTTTACTTTTATAAAAATGAAGTTTATAATTTTATAAAGTTTATAATTTATTTCGTTAGTTTATAATTTTATAAATTAAACTAAATTAATTTAAACTAAATTATCAAGTCCAAATTTAAACTTACCTATCCTAAGGTCATTAATTTCAAAATTTTCTCTAAAAATCTATTTTTTTTTTGTTTTGATTTTTTAAAATTATTCAGTTTAACAGAATCGTACACAAAAGCTCTCAGTAAGATTAAATATAATAATTTAATTTATTATAAAATTGCTTATTCACATAAGTTTTTACAATAAGAGATAAAGAAAATTTTCACTTTAATAGCATGTAATAAATACGTCTACTTAAGATAAATATTGTTTTTAGAATTGATAAATAGATCAACAGACAAATAATTTTAAAAAGTATATGTACTATTGCAAAAAGAAGCAATCATTAGTAATAATACAATGTTTTACGCATATAATACATAAAAAGTTAAAATTTATCTGTTATAAAGCATCAAATAATAAAGCAAGATATAAAAAATTATGAAAATATAAACTATTGAAAAAATCCATCTATAAAACCTTTAAGTTTTTGCATCATTAAAAGTATGTAAAATAAATAACAACATTTGAGGGAACGAAGTGTCCGGTCTTAGCGTAATGGTACAGTCCGCCAGTTTACTACACAGAAGTTTCCGCGTTCGAACCCCTTCGTGGCAAGTGTTGGTTATTTGCTGAAAACTCGCACAGAAATTAAAGAAAAAAAATTAAAAGTGTTATAAGATGTTCCTTGTGAAATATTTTTTTTTGTCCTATAAAATTTATTTTAACGATATAAAAATATCTCAAAAATACGGAAGATATCTGTTAAAAAACGGAAATTTAAAACGGATATTTCAGGAATCACGGAAAATTTCCTGGAATTTACGGAATTTTTTTTCCGTTAAAATATGGAAATAGTACTGGCGTCTCGATTGCCAGTACAATTTCCGTTTTTTTTTCAGGATTTTTTTTTTTTACAGTGTATATGAAACAAATTTTAATTTTATTCGCCGTTGGCCTCATCAAATCTACAATTCTGTTTAAATCGCCTTATTCTAAATTATTTTCTCGTTCTAGTATTTAGATTGTCAAAATCCCGCCTAGCTAAAAATGCTTTATTCTAAATTCATTCTCTTAAAAAAATGGCGCTAAATGCTGTTCTGTTAAAATTACACACTTTTTATTCCATTAAATTAACGCATCCTAAAATTTAATTCTTTTAAAATATCATTTTCCCAGCTAAATATTTTAATTCTCTTGAAATAACAACCTATATCTTTTTATTTTTATTTCCCTATGTTTTCTGGAAAAAAGTATTCTTTCTCCAAATATAAAAGCTAATCTCAGTTTCAATGTAAAATTTTTATCTTGACATTCTGCCCACACTCGGTAAAACCTACGTATTTTTTTCCTTTCTTATTTGTTCGAAGGAATCAGATTTTTCCGGAACAATTCTAGAATATTCTCCCGCGCTTTTCAGCCTGCAGCTTGATCTCTTCCAAATCATAGCGCCCAGAAAATTGAGTTCCGTAGTGCTGATTGGTCGAAAGACTGTTTTAACGGCTCTGTATTCGTGAGCGTTAGAGAAGAGATATACTCTGGGTTTCCCGCCTTGAAGAGATTTTGTTGGGAGCAGGATGTAGGTGGAAGTCTGACGCGTGGCTCGCGATCATGGAATAAAAATCCCCGTAGCTGCCGATGCAATCTAAGATGCCGTCCCTTAACAGCTTTGATTTCTTCGAATGGTATTTGGGATACGAAGCTTCTCCTTGGTTCTACTGCATTGAATTAAAATGAGAGCTAATTAAAAGCATAACCAAAGTTTCTCGGGATCCAAATAAAAAATGAAATGGACTTGACTGCCTATTTTTTTTTCAATAAGCACCAATGATTTATCATGATCGGCGTACGACAGAAAACTTCCTGGGTGGAGACCCCTGGCCTTGAGTTGATTTACGGAAGGTGGAGTGATTGTGAAATTAAAATGTGACATATATATATATATATATATATATATATATATATATATATATATATATATATATATATATATATATATATATATATATATAATTATATAGAGAGCAAACGGGTGGCGTGTGCAAAGTGTGCGGTGCACACAGATGCCTTGTGTCCAAGAGAACTTCTGGATTTTTCATAAAGCTCAACACAATTGAGTAAAGTCAGAAATTTTTTTCAAAGTTTAAAAAAAAATTAACTTTAAGCCATAAAATTTAACATTTTTGTTTATACTAAGACGAAATGCAATATTTATCTCCAGAACATACATTTACTCACACAAGTGTGTTGAAAGATGTCTACATTTGATCTTCTCTTGTGAAAATTTAAATGAATTTATTTCATTTAATATTTAAATAAATTGGATTATAAAATATTTTGTAGTAAATATTTTGGCTTGACAAAGAAATAAACAAATTACCGGGGGTATATGAAGAGTTTGGGATAGCAAAAAACTAAGTGTTAAATATTTTCCCCTGATATGAAAAATGGGTTGAATTGAAAAAGCCCACGTCTTTAACGGGAATTAACTGTTAATTCTTAAAGATATATTACACCATTGTAATTGGAGTATACCATTGTAGATATATGCTTTTAAAATTCAACAATATGAAATTTGTCTGGTAAATAGTCATTCAGTAAAATATGCTAATGACAATAAATTACACAATGAATGTGCTACATTCAGAGAACATGAATATGCAAGCAACAACATCTCCAAAGAGAAAACAAGAGATATTCAAATATTTGTATTTTCAAAAATTATTTCAAGAAAATGTTATTTATTTTTCTACATAATTTCCTGATTAAGAACACATTTTTTTTCTAGCGTATCAGTATTTTCTTATTTTATTATCATAAAATGAAGAAGACTAGTTTTCTTGCCAATTGCGCAAAAACGTCTCAACCGCTCCATGGTCCTCAAAATTATAACCTCAAAGTGCCTCTTTTAGTGGTATAAACATGTAATAATCTCACGGCGGAGAGCAGGCAGTGTTGCCTAATGAATTTCATCAAGTTTTTCTTAAGTTAATGCTATCACATTGGGTTGTGAATTGTTATGGGGATGATTCGTCATCTAGAATCTGCATACTTTTCAATCTTATTTAAGTTTTGTCTCATCCAGTAGTATGCTGAATTGACAGTGCGGCGATCGCAAATAATATCAATAAGAATAAGTGTTTAAAATCACAGAATGTCGTCGCAATGATCTTACCGGAAAACAGCCGAGATCTGGCTTGATTGTGGTCCTAGATTTCAACAGTTTCCTCTTCTTTCTATAAATTTTTGTATGCTAGTCGTAGACACGAATTTTCTTGAGACAGATATTTGGAAAATGTGCTTTATGCTTTCGCATAATATCGCTGGGTTCTATGCCTTCTTCATAATAATTTAAAAAAATAACCTTTGTGCAACGAAAGCATGTACTCCATACACATTCATCACAACGCCTATTTAAAAAACGACTTTGTCGGGCCAACCGTTGTTTGGCTAGTTAATTGACATACCCAACAACTATGTCTAAAGACTATGGCCTACTATCACGTCCCTAGTACCTTCAGAAACCGAATTCTGATTTATACTTGATCTTTGTTTAGTTTAGATACAATCCATGCACTTAACGCTACTTTTCAAAATTAATGACATACAGCACTATTAATTTAACAAGATAATTTATAATATAGTGTTTAATTACATAATAAATGATTTAGAAAACAAAATTAACATTTTATTCTTGTGTCATTATAGCGACATTAAATTTATATCATATTTATTTAATTTGTAACAAATGTTTGGTAAAAGCGACGGTATATCCATTAATTGAGGGGGTTAGAATGAAAGTGGAGTAAGTCAAAAATTTGAAAAATCTAGATAACCATATTTTCACTGAACGCATATTAATTTCTATTCAGTGTCATAGTCAAATGAGTCATAGTTCACATAGGGAGTCACTAGTGGGAAAAACAAATTGGACGACTTAATGCAACGACATTATGACATTTTTCACAAAATCCTTCATTTCTCAAATTACTAAATATTGACTTACTCCACTGTCATTCTAATCCCCTCAATTTAAATTAAGGGAACTTCAGTCTGTCCTAATAAAATATTTAATCGCTCTCTCTCCCCTTCTTTCTCCAAAAAAACTGCGAGATAAATTTTGAATCAAGCGTTTATTTGGATAATAACTGATACGATTTTTAAAACTTTATAATGTGGTGTTTGGTTTCATTAAATTTAGGTCCAATTTGTAATAATACTCCCGCCCGGCTGAGTTGACTAGGATTTGATCTTGAAGATCAAATAATTAGAATTATATAATCTTTAGATGCATATCGTTTTTAAAAAAAATATCTATAAATACTGCAAAATAAAAAATGCATATGACAATGAAAGGCAGCCCACACTACGTGATAACGCCAACCGAAAGTAGCATTACGTGATAGAACAGAATTATTTTAATCGCCACATAAAATACAAAAAACAATATGATAATTTCGGTTATTTAAGACAGAATATCTTTTTAAATAATAATAATCACGTGTTCTATACTTAAAGAAGGGAAGATGTCACTCCAGTTTTAATTTTTTTTTTTCAAATGAATGAAAAAATAATTTTTACATTAATATTATTACATTATACGTGAAAACTCGAAAAAAAAAAAAAAAAAAAAAGGTTACTGCTGGTAATAAAATAGACTCCTCCCCGAAGTTGGCTACACACACACACATAATATATCGAACATCTGGAGTATATTTAAATTATGCAATTTTTGAGGTCTTAAAAGCCTCTGGTCAAAGCCATATAATTAATAATTAGCAATTAAAATACAAATCGTTGTATAAAACTTTTTTCGAAGAAAGCCTTAACTTCTGAGGATGAAAATTAATTCCCTAAAGGATTATCAATATTAAAAACATTCCAATCAGTAAAACAGCCTATTAAATAAAATAATTAGCACATGATGCAAACTAAAGAAAACAAATTTAAATTTAACAATTGGGAAAAGTTTTTTTACAAAAATATTTACAAAACACACAAAATTATAATTAACGAAGAAAAATCGTTCACTCTGTACAAAACAGTGTTAAATGTCTTGTTATCAAAGCAATTAATAAAATTGAACTTCTTCCTTGGAATAATTATTAACATCCCCATTATGTATTCTTACCATAATTATAATATTATAATAATAAATTCAGTTATGATTTAGATTATTTAAAATAATAAGATAAAGAAACTTTAAAGACCTTGAAGCAACATAGGTACCTATATTTTTCAAACTATCCGCCATACGACATGGCCAGGACGTCTGAAGATAACCAGTGATCGTCAGACGAGGGTTTTCTCTGCTCTTTTGTAAAACATTTTAAATAGAGTTGCAGCACAAATAAAAGAGAATGTTACAGAGTGATGATACAGAGAGATGCTATAGAAAAAAAAAAGACAGCGAGGAAAACAGGCGAGTGGCCTGATACCCGTGATTCTGTACCTGTCACCTGTGTCATAAATTCAGGGTTCTAAAATCCTGATGAGTATTGTGTCCTCAGACTTACAACCCAAAAATCCGGCGCCAATGAAAATAAAAAATTTTACATTTCCGTGCAGAACATTATGTGCAAAACCTTAGTATATAATACATCTAACATTACAAAAATTCATAAATATCTAATACTCATAATTCTCAAAATTCTGTACTAAAACTATTTTTTACATCTGCTTTCTATGCAGAGATATTATTAATTAAAAGTTCAAATACGCTGATTTCTCGTTATCAGCAAGGATATTGAAAGAGAAGAGGAAAGTAAGCTTTCTCTTCAGCCGTTGTAAAACAAATAAGTTTACCTCCTACCTGTCAAAAGACACGTATTTTTTTTCCTTGCAATTAGTTTTCGACTTTCACCGAGGGAAATAAACTTCCGCGTATATTCACTCATGGTTTTTTTTTAATCGAATCATCATTAGTCACTCCTAAAAAAGAATAATAATTGAAAAATTAATTGTAATTTACTTATTGTCATTAATTTCTTTAAAGATTTGCAAAAGAGAAAAAAAAAGATATTTCTTACATTATTTGTCTATAGCTCATCATTTAAATTAACTGTTATTAGGGGAGGGGCTGGATATGAAATAAACACAAATCGTGATAAGAATATCCCGATTGGTTAGTATCTACTTTATATTAATACAATGCATATAAGAAGGGAACGCATCAGGCAAAGTCATAAGAATTGAAGATGGCGGCTGTTATTCAAATTTTCTGCAGTCTACTATCCATCATATAAAAGTGTCTTTGATATCAATTTCATTTTTTTTAAGTGAACAATTTCTTTTTTAATATCAGAAATATGCTTAAAACGAAAATAGAATAATAATAAAGTATTTTTATATTTTATAGTGAGTAAAATGAAGGGAATAAATAAGAAAAATGTATTTTTATTAATGCCCTACTTATACATGATATTAAAAAAGTTTAAGGTTATATATAAAGTTAGAGAATACTATAACTTCAGTTTGTATCATATTATTTCTCACATTCGTTTTTGCAATTGCACAATAATGTCCAATATAGTCCAACTTTTCTACAGCCACACTTATTTTTTAAATTTTGTGTAGACATTTTATTCTTCACAAGAATCTGCAATCTCAGGCTATATATATCTCAGGCAGACTCCGACCATTTTATTTTCCATGATAAATTATCCAATCATCATCTCCATTCGTTTGGTGAGGCTGGACATATTTCACGCTCATCTGCTTGTCCCTAAATGTATCCAGGTTGGAAAGCACTGCTTAAAACATGTTTTAGTGCCCCCTTGGTTTGTGGAAAATGTTCAAGAAGACAATTTTTTGTCATAAACAATTCTTGTCTTGCATCATTGACACGTATGCTGTTTCTTGTTGAACAGTACAGTAATACTACGATTTTTTTTAAAAATATTTAAAATATTGTAAATATTGTCAAGAATGGAAGTTAGCGGTTTTGATAGGAATGAAAATGCCGTAGTAGCTTCTTCAAAGAGAACCCATGTCTTCCAAGCTGACTTTTTTGTCTTTTCTGTTAAACCAGGATTGCTATCGCAGCCTGTGAAAACATGAAGTCCTAGTAAGGATTTTGCTTTTTCACTTCCAACTGCTGCAGCTATAGTAAGAACGGGAATAAATCAGCATTTCTTCACTGTTCCAAATGCAATCCAAACAGTCTCCTTGTATCTGTCTGACATAGTAAAGAAATATACAATTGCTAAAACTAAATACATCAGTATCTACGGAGCGTATAAAAATATTTTTCAATCCGTTTTCTACCATGTCTTTGAGTTGTAATATTATCATTGAATCAGCTTCTTCATGATTAGGGCAAGATATTCCAATTAAGGCACTTAGTGAAAGAATATTTCCTTTAACTTCTTCACTCGAAGTGGTTATTACTTGTGCATTTTGTATGGTATTTATCGCTAGCGTTCCAAGTAGTTTAAAGAGCTCTTCTTTGTTACTTCAATTTCTTCAGAAATCTTGCCAAATTTTAGGTAATTTGACATGCGGTAGCACTTGTCATCTGGTCCCTGCACACATCTTCTGTCTGATTTCATCTTTAATGCTTGGTGTAATGTATCTATCTCAAATCAAATCGATTCTTTGGCAACTAAAACTCTCAATGTCATGACGTAAGTGAGGCTGAAATGTGTTAATGTAGTAATCATAAATGTCTTTGAAGACTGATGGGGATTTAAAATATAGATGAGTGGTTCATCATATGAAGTGGTCCATCATAAATTAAAATATTGCATGTTCCTGGAAAGGCGTTGCCATTCTTCTCAACCATTTCCTCTAAAATATGTTCTAAATCACTTTTATGCTGGGTCGAAATTGCCCGTTACTGGAAAATGCAGGTGGAAATGGTTGATTTTCATATTTGAAAAAAAGTTAGGAAGTCTAACTGACGATTCCGTGTAAGTATTAAAAGCATGGAAAAAAGCTGGACATCTGTTTTTAAAACCTTCAGGGTTGCATTTTTCTGGCTTATGTTTTTCACCAGAGTATTAAAGAGAGAAATATTGTTCTTTTTAAATTTTGAAATATTGATGAGGATTTTTCTTACCAGGCATTCCTCAATGAAACTGTGGAATTGGATAATACCAGTTGACTCAACTGAATAAACTGATGCATTCATTTTTTTTATTAGCAATAACTATTCTGTCGATGAAGAGCAAATATTCACCATCTTCTAAAAATGAGTTTCTTAACTCTTTCAGTGCGTTAAAAAGTACTTGAACCTTAGCAAAAAAATTAATTTGAAATGAGTGATATTACTCATGAGATGGAATAGATTTTTTCTTCGGGTTTTATCTGAATGTTGCAATCAAAATCTTGTATGAAGTTACATATTTCCGGTCCAGATACAAGCTCATAGCTGAGAAGAGTTTGTATGTTTTTCTTATCACAAACTGTCCCGAAGAAAACGCACGGTGTACTTCCGGTAGCTTATTTATTTTTGCATCAAAGAGATCTTTTAGGTGGATTGGTAACCAAAGTGCATAATTATGGTGATCAAGCTGAAAAAAAAAACAAGAAATCATTTCTTTTAATCAGTCACGCACTCAGAGAAAAGTTTTGTTGAATCAACAAAACTTTCCGTTTAAATATGGGTCAATGGAAACTTTGTTTGAATCAACAAGAAAAATATTGTTGATTTTTTTTGCAGTTCCAACAAAAAATTTTGTATCATCAATAAAAAAATGTTTTGTTAATTCAAGTAAAAATGGTTCAATTTTACTTGAATTAACAAAGTTCCTTTGTTGAAAGTTTTCTCAAAATAAATATAATTATCTGTTACTTTCAGAGTTCTTTCAGTTTCGGTAACAAAAACATTTGTTTAAAGAACAATTGTTTTGTGTAATTTTAAGAATTTTCTTTGTTTTAACAACAAAAGGTTTTTGCTACAGAAACATTTATATTTTCTTTCAAATTATTTTCTGTATTAGAACAAATCTAAACTTAACTACTTATTTATACATTTTACCAATTTTTTTCAGACATTACTTATAAAGAAGCATGGTCAAAAATTTCTATTAAAAAGGTCCTTCATTTAAAAAAATTAAAAACAGTCTCCAATAAAAACTTCCACCACCTAACATTGTTGTCAGGTGGTGGAAATTTTTATTGGAGACTTTTTTGTGTTTCCAGAAATCGCGAACATTACAACATAGCAGCGCCACCTGTTGCGCTATTTACGCCAAAAACTAATCAGTACCAATTTATATTAGGAAGTAACTGAATATAAAGTTTTATTAAATTCCGTGCATTAGTTCTTGAAATAGAGCGCCCACACAATTTTTGTCACATACAGACAGACAGAGTCAAAGACAGTCATTTTCTAAAAACAGTCAAATCGTGTTCAGGACCTTCTAAAATCCGTCGAAAACCAGAAGTTGAAAATTTTCATGACTCCAATACTTTCTTCTTGTAAAGATAGAAGAAAGTAATAAATGGCATAGGGGGATTTTTAAAGCTACCTTGGTTCGTGCCAATTAAAAAAGTTTTAATTATCCAAAAATTTTTTAATCCTTTAATTATATAGCTATATAAGTGAAATAAACCAAGTTACGTGAGAGAGTTATGGCTACTACACAACAATTTAAATTTTGTATAAATTACAAATTTAAATTACAAAATTATGGTAAAATTAAAAAAAAACAGATTTTGTTAATTCAAGTAAAACTGATGAAATTTTGTTAAAATTTTGTAAGAGTGTTAACAATATTTTTTTGTCAATGCAACAAAACCAACTTTTTACTTCAACTGAAAATTTTGCTTGAAACAACCAAATGTACTCAACAAAACATGTTTTGTTGTTTTAATCAATTCCCTTTTCTGGATGCGGTACATTGAATACTGAATAGTTCCCATCTCTGATGAATGAATAAATAGAAACAATAGGACTTCCAGATTTAAACAAGATAACCAGTATTTGAACATAACACTCTCTTCAGCTCGTTTTCCACACCATAGTTCCAATTCCAGTAAAGTATTACTTCCGTGATGAGCATAAAGTGGCAAATGATACAGTGCTGCGGTAGTTACTTGGTGCATATATCTTGCTTTCTTTACATGGGTTACTTTAAGAAAATTTTCAGCAGCACTAGAAAACACTATATTGGCGTGTGAAATTGCACCATCCCTCCCGCTTCCTGACATGCACGCTTCTAACACTCGGAGAAAAGATTGCTTAATATGAAATGCAGCAAACAACACCAAGAATTTGGTTTCTCCATATATTTCTAGATAATTCTACTGTTTCAATTTCCCTATTGCGAATAACGGTTGGTCCACGGTCATAACGGGATTTTGATTTCTTTTCAGAAACAGTGTAACCTATTTTATTAATCCCATTGCGTGTTTAATCATAGGAACTGATGCAGAGTCTTCATAAAATAGTGGTAAAAGTATAGGTATTCCTGGAATGAAATCGGTTGTAGCTGTTGCGTGGAAAATCGCCCACGAAGCATTAAGCTCGATATTATTCTAACGTGTTTCAAGCAGGCAATCTTTTGTTTCTTGATGTCTGGAGTTGTTGCAGACAACATGGATCATTGGATTTTCACTACATGACGTAGCTTCAGAGAAATCTCAAATAGTAGGTTCATTTGAATGTAGGAATGCTGGTGGCACTGGTAAAACAAATTCTTCTGGCAGAGTGGGTACACTCAGCTTTTTTGGAGGCAATTGTGTTATAAGTCATAGCTTTTGAAATAATCCTTACACTTCCTATACAATTACGTGTTAGATTTTGAAATAATTATATAATTGTTCAGTGAAAGGAATTCTCTGAGGTTGAACTACTTGGATTGTGGTCTAAGTTATCATATGCCGCAATCGTGAAAATCTCTTGTCGTAGTGTTGACGGACACTATACCTTTTCTTTTTGGAAGACTTCATTTACAAATTCACATATCTCTGCCAAGCGTTCCAGCACACGATGATACATGATTGAATGTCCAAGTGAATGAAGCTTATCAACGATTTCTCTTTTTCGTGTTTTACTAAATATTGAAAGATCCATGTAAACCGGCATTGGGGTTTCTCTGCCAGTTCGATGCCTCAATATATTTCCGTTCGTTTAAGTATTGTGCATTAAAACAAATAAGCTGCGATATTGTGAGAGATGATTTAGTAAAAAGTTCATTGGCTTCAATATTTTCTCCATAATAAAATCCAAGAATAACAGCATATTTACGATAGCCGGCAGGGAACGTGGATCAGACTTACACTGGGATTGATTATCAAAATCACTGTTGAATGACTTCGTATCTTGAAGCATATCTTTTGTTACCGTTTTCGCAATAAACCAAGTGCAAATTCATCGTGATGATATTTACATACTAGCAGCATAGCGTCAGCAACGGTTTCGTCATATGCTAAAATATACTTTCTACCAGACATGCACGTCTTCATGTATGGACAGTGTGTAAGAGTTCTATTTCATAAACGTGAAGTGTGTATATCAGGCATACATAATTGCTCATTTGTTCCTATAAGGTGAGGTATTCGCTCCTTATACATTTTTGCAAGGAAACTCATTTTAAAAACTGGTTGAATATAATTTGAAACTTTCACACCTTTTTTCCATAAAGTTCACCAATTCTGTGAAAACTACACCCTGACATATTTAAACAATATTGCTTTCTTCTGACATTTCATTACTCCTATACTTGTTGCACAATCCTCCTAGACATTTTGTGTGGTAATTTGCTTTTTGAGCAATCATGTACCTAATGCTCAGTTTTGCAATTAGAACACTATTTCTTTGTTTGATGGCGCATTTTCTCACCTTTTGTTCTACAGGCTGTGTAGTCACATTAAATAGCTGATCCTTATTTGTTGCATAACTATCGCAAATGAAGCACAGATCTGTAGAAGATGATAAACGATTACGACGCCCATGAAATGTTGATGGCCTGTCTTCATTATTGCCTTCAGAAAGTATCTGTTGTTTGGCTCTGTAAAATATTGTGGAATTGCATTTTAACGCACATTTTTTGTGCCACCTAGCTTGTCTTTTTAAAAATATATCTTCTATCCCACTACAATCTTCATAAAACATCATTTTATTAATATCCAAGGGTAAAGCATTAATACTGTAAAACTTGTGTATTTTTTCAAGTCTTGCATATCCAGCTTTGCGTGAAGCCACGTTAAGTTTATTTGCAGGACAGGTAAGATTTTGATCACTTCAGTTTTGGCAGAGTATACAAATTCTCAAATCAACACGTTTTGAATTCAGCTAACACATATGACTCCCAGAAACAAATCGTGGCCGCTTTGCCATATTTGGTGTTTCACCTTCACCTTCACACAACTCAAACATAACATAAACACAGAATATTAGACAAAATGTAAGTACGCTTAAAACAAAACACAACCTAAAAAATGATACAAAATACTCTCACGTATGATATGCATTAAGTGAAATAAAAATATAATATATCTTTATATATCTTTATTTAACTTAAATATCTTCTTAATGATATAAAATTTTCTTACCTCAATTCGAGGTTACTTTAAATAGATGATCTCAATGACAAGTATTTATTTAAGGAAAACTGCTATTTTAGAAAAAACGAAATCAATAATTAACAGAAAACGTGACTGGTCCAAATGTTGACACTAAATATTTACATAATTCATCGCCTACACACATTTCATTATATGATCGTGCATCTCGCTCAAAAAAAATACATAGAACAAATCTTTCATAAACAAGTCTTTTCAGTTCAATTCTCAGATCTATCGTCTGCGCGGAAAAGAGACTGCAAGTTGAGTGACAAATCTCAACATTTAGAAAGTGAAATATATAATGGCATTTTGGATCACAGCCCCCATTTTGAAGTCATCTGACTTTGGGCGGTGCCTCCTCATCATAATTACATTGTTTATTTACAAGCTGCACTCCTGCCAAAGAAAATATTCTTGTGACAATTTGCATTTCTTTCATACCTAGTAAAGTTTAAAAACACATACTATAATTAAAAACGTACACAGACAGCATTGTGTTTATTGACAGTACTGCAACCGTTTTCTTTTGTGAGCCGCTGTAAATAAAAGATAAATGCTATGCACAACACTACAGTAAGTATCTTGTGCTGCACCGCACAGATGTATATGAATTTGAATATGTTACAAAGAGTATAACATCAATAAAACACATTGCAAACGATTTTCGCCTACAGACCATAATGTAGCGAAATTATTTTGAGTGCGCCTGTAAACGAACTATAAATGCTACACACTTCATTTTCAATACCGAACTTGTATACCACAATAAAATATTTAAACTGCCTGAATATCCGGATATACTTACGTGGGTTAGAGTACGACTAGACAGACATCCACACAGACAGACAAACTCAATTCATAAATACTTTTCAACTATGTTTGAAAGTGTTACAAATTACATTTTTGACTTAGAAACATCGAAATTTACATCAAACACATGCGATGAATGGTAAGAAAATTGCAAGAATTCCAGAAAAGGACGTGATTTTGAATTACAGCCGCCATCTTGAATTTCTATGACTTTACACCCTTCTTATATGCATTGTATTAATATAAATTAGATACTGACCAATCGGTATATTCTTATCACAATCTGCAGTTTTTTCATGCCTGACATCCGGACTATAAGTGTGGTTTAGCGCAAATATTATTTCATTGTTTTAACCATTGTTGTGACTCTATTCTTGTAATTTTATTGTTGAATTGCTTACCCAAATAACTCTTGTTTGATTTCTTGTTATAGCATTTTCCATTTCTGAAAATAGCAGGTTATTATCTCTGGAGCCTACCCCTGATGATGTATAACCATGAAAATACTTAAATAATGCATTGTCTTCGAAAATGAACTTGTGAGTATTATTTGAGGGAAATCAGTTCGACGAAAGTGTGTCAAAAATTGAGTGAAAGATTTGAGCCAGAGAGACAATAAAAGGGGTTAAGTAAAAATGTGTAATGTAAAAACGAAGTCCACGTTGCAAAGGTGACTCTTTAAAAAAGATCTGTGAAAAACCCAGAAATCGCTGTACGATTTCCAAAAAATGTTTTATTGAAATGAAGACAAAATTTACCATATCGGGTTCAAGGTTTGAATTTGGATTGTTTTAAAAAAATCGCAAAAAACGCTAATTTTTGCTTTTAACATATATTATCAAAACTTCTAATCAAAAAATTAAAAAGGTGCATTGAGGCCTGTCTCTTCGTCTATTTGAAAATAAGTTTACGGATTTCTACGTGCGATAGATTTGCTTAACCGTTGCCCGCACACAGATGCTCACTCGCACAAACACATCATTTTTTTAATATAGTATATATGGGTTCCATTATAGACAAAAAAATTCAAAACCGATGCACGTGTATACCATACTCACATCGTAAACACAGTAACACATTTTCATCTCCATCATGCTAACTAAATAGATTAATGAAACTTTTCTTATAGTTTGTTAGAACATAAAGATAGTGTTATCGAAAAAAAGTCTATCTTTTTATTTAAAAAGTTGATTGTGTAAAGTATGAAGAATATATTCGTCTAAAAATTCCGAATTTCTGATAGAACTTAAGTCATCACAGAAAACTTAATGTTATTTTTATTGCTTTGAAAATTCATAAATTAATAAAATATTTGTTTATAAAAATTACATGTGTTTTAATATAACGCACATTCAGTTTACAAAATTGTTTAAACGATGCAAAATTACTAATTTTATTAACCGACTTCCAACGAGATATATTAAACAATTTGTTCGGATGTTCTTTTTCTCTATGTATGTCTACGCATACATAGAAAATTGGTACATTTTCTGAAAATTCGTCAGTTTCGGTTTTTTTCTATATATTATTTGAATAACATGAAGGCGATATTCTACATTTTTATTTCGATATGCAGCTATGAGTCCTCCTGAGAATAAATAGAAAATAAGGTAAGAATTGAGATAAAAAATTAAATACTTTAAAGTAATTTAAGTTGCATTTGTAATTTAAACTTACACAAACTATGTTATTAGTTACATTTTAATTCCAAGAAATTGCAAAATTCTCTCGTTTAAAAACAGCGTCGAATTCGAAATCATTACCTAATGCTATCCAAATTGCACGGAGTATTAACTTTGGCGATAAAAAGCAAAGTTAAATCTGTCGAGATTCCGCCGCCAAATTTTATTAGTCTTTTACTGTATGCATTTTTATTGTATGCATTTTATTGGATGTAGAAAAAAAAGAAACAAACAACTAGTTATAATAATATACCTTTATTTTAGATGTTCAAACTTCTCACCGTCAGCTGCAATGCACATTTGGATCCTTGTTTGAATTTCACGTTGCACACATTGGAGCATAGATGGTGACAGGTTGGCGCAAGCGTCCGTAATGCGTCGTTTAAGGTCCTGCAATGTTTGTGGAGGGGTCGCATACACATGCTGTTTCATAACTGGTTGTTTCTTCTTTTCTAAGATCGTTTTGTCACGTCACAGTGTAGGAAATCACAAAAAAACAAATGCGCGTTTCAACTGTTCTATCCTTCGCATTAATGTCCACAAGGTGTTTTTTGTACTAAATCGATGATGCTCTACAACTTTGTAAATCACTTGTTTTCCCGATCTCTTTCCGTTTTCGAAATAGGAATGCTAACTCCGCAGTTTTCCACCAAGTGGCGCCGTAGGCAATTACATTCGGTAGCGTATGGCTACTTAACTATACCTAGACACCACTTTTATGAATATAGCAGCAGCCGTACCAAAGTTAAGAGGGTGGCAAGGTACTTTAGTGGACATACTGTATATTCTTCAATATTTCTTTACGTAATTTTGGGGATTTTTCGAGAATTCGTTTTTTGGACACCTTCCTTGTTTCTACATAAAAAAAAAAAAATATTAGAAACATTTAAACTGGTGAAAACAAAAGGTTTATTTATTTATTTTTATTTATTTTAATTTTTTAAGGCCTGTGTAATTGCTGGTTAATCAAAATATAGTTGATGTGCAACGTGCTTTTATGTTTAAAGGAACAGAAAAATTGTTTTCGTAATTTTAATCAAGAATAATCAAGAATTTTTTTATTTTTATAAATGCTATTAAAGTGCAATAAAGTGTTGTACAGTTTCTTTATTTTTTTTATTGTTTATTAATGTAATATTGTTTATAATTGTATATAATTGTTTATTATACAGTTTCTTTATTGTACGGAGTATTAACTTTGGCGATAAAAAGCAATTTGCTTAATTTTATCCCAATAAATCTGTCGAGATTCCGCCGATAAATTTTATTACTCTTTTATTGTATGCATACATATATTCTTCAATATTTTTTACGTAATTTTTTGAGAATGCGCTTTAAGGACACCTTCCTTATCACTGCATCGAAAAATATTATAAACACTTAAAATGGTGAAGAAAAAAAAGGAAAAAAAAGTTTTATTTATATTTTTATTTTTGTAACGCCTGTGTAATTGTCAACGTGCTATGCCTACCCAAATGCACACACATGTTGAACAGGACCTACATAGTCATTTGCTACAGTGACAGACCATATTAGCATTTTGTGTTACTTGGGAGATCGAAGATATTATTTTAATATTAAACTTATTATTGCCCTCCTAATTGTTCTCGCGACAAAATATTCACTGAAAAACATGAGGTCAAATATGCTCTTTACATCCTCAAAATTCAAGGGCATTCTGGGCATTTCTTTACGAGTTTCTGTAAGATAATTGACGAAACGTCTGAAATTGGTCACTGTCCCTTTATTTCTGGACAACTGTGTATTTTATACTATATTTAATCGACACGACGGTACTAAAAAGTACCGAATAAATTTATTTGCTCAAATTGTCGAGTTTTTAACAAAAAATTTTGATTATTATTCTATGAATATTCTAATATTCTTTTATAACATAATAGAAAATTATGGTATGAATCTTCTAGTCTGATTTTATAACATAGTAGAAAAAGGTTTTGAGAATGTATAATTATAATACAAGGGGTGTTCAAATGAAAAGGTACGAAACATCGTAACAACGTAACCGTTAACGTAATTGCCTAGGCCTCTATGGGAGAACATAGCGAGACGAGACATCTAGGGATGCGATTGGAGTCTCCGGCGTAGATCGGGGTATGTGCGGGCGCCCGCATGCGCAGGAGAGAGCAGAGGCTCTTATAAAGTGCGCCGTCCAAATGCTGCGGCAGTGTGTGTCAGGCCAGGATGGCGTTCACATTGCAAAATTCGACGACTGAGGAGCATCGAGGTGTTATCCGATTTCTGACAGCGGAAGGTGTTAAACCAGCCGTTATTCATCGCCGGATGGTGAGCGTACACGTAGAAGAGTGTGTGATCAATGAGAAAATGGAGTGCCCGTTTTCGTGCAGGCCCCGTGAGAGTTTGGTTGATGACCCGAGACCAGGCCAGGCAAACACAGTCATCACGGCCGATCTCATCGACAAGGTGGACGAAAAGGGAAGAAAACCTGAAAGGGAAGCGCTTCAACTTGGACGACGAACTCAAGGACGCTGTGAAGGACTGGGTCTCGTCACGACCACAAGAATTCTGGGAACAAGGAATCCTTTGGCTCGTTAATCAATGGGATCCTTGTGCTTAGACCTATGGTGTATACTTTGAATAAAGTATTAATTTATACCCACAGTGTCGTTTTGTACCTTTTTATTTGAACATCCCTTGTGTAATAATTCGGTACATAAACGGTTAATTTAATAAGTATCTTATCCTATTTCATTTGGTGTGTTATTCTCTATCCATGGATTTTCCATGAATAATTATAAAACTCAATATCAAACTAATGTTTAAAAAGTTAAAATAACTTTAAAAGGGCAACTTTTGAAGTGAAAACTTCTTTAGGTGCGTTGGGCATTTTTTGAGATGGGAAAAAACCATTGAATTCGCGACACTGTTACCGTTACTGTTACCGTTACTGTTACCGACACCTCTGTATATTTGGCGACGATTCTGCAATAGCTACTTCAGGTAAGCAACCAGATATGCTTAAATTAATATCTCACTTTGACAGCAAAAGTGATATTAGTCTCTATTTAGCATTATTTGAAAGACAAATTTCTCAAATGAATATAATAAAAGAAAATTGGGTCACACATTTGTTAAGTTTAATTCCGTTAGAAATCGCGGTACTTACGTATTATCCGTTCCAGGAGATTGATCGCCAAAAATTGTTGCCAAGTACCAATCTTGTTTATCGTTGCCAATCATGTTTTCAAACGCAGTAATTTAACATTATCAAATAACATTGTTAAAAATGGTAATTAATATAAAATAAATAAAATATAATATATGCATATTAAATTTATAACATTATTAAAAATAGTAAATAACATTATTTTAATAAAATTAATAAATGGTAAATAGCATAGTAAATAAGTTAGTATAATATTATAGATTATTCCCAGGCATGTACCATGTAGCAAGAAAAAAATATATAAGGGTTACTATAATTAGTAATATTGGATCCAAGCCTGGCGCAGTTGGCTTAAAACTGGCACTTATAATACGTAAGTACCGAAATCGCCAATATTATAGCTAGAGAGCCAGAAATATTGGCGAACAATTTACGATTACGTAAAAAATTTACTTCTTAAACGCTTCAAAATGGCGCCAGAAGAATTTAGGCAGAAATTAATGTCACATAGAAAAGAATCTTCAGCCACTTGGCGCGATTTAGCATTTGAATTAAGAAATTATTTGGAAGAATGGATTAGCGGTTTTAAAGTGTCTGATTTTGAATCCTTAAAAGAATTAATAGTAGTAGATCAAATTAAGAAAAGGTTACCTATAGAAATGAAAGAATATTTTATTGATGATCTTCCAAAAATTAAAAATGTAGACGTATTAGTAAGTAAACTGGACGATTATGATGCGGCGAGACGTAATGTTAAAACCATGAATAGAATTTCACACCACTTTGAAGATAGAAAATCCGAAGTAAGTACGAAGTAAGTAAAAATGAAAATTCACAATCTTTCTTTCATACGCAATACTAAAACAAAAGAAATATATCTCAAATTAATTGTTTTCGATGTAACTCTGAAGTTCACATAGCGTCTCAGTGTAATAATAATAGCAATAACGGTCAAACTAATGTTTCCTATTTTAGTTACCATAAACCTATAGTATCAGTTCTGGAATATAATGATAATAATGATGATGATGATGGAAGTGTTGAAATTTTGGAGGAAAATTCATAAGTTTCATTGGTATTCCTTTCAAAGAATACCAATTAATTAAATTTCATATTTCATGTATTTGTAAATTTACGTTTTAAGCAATAGATTGCAATTTTTGTATGTAAAATAATATGCATTATTTTTCATGTACAATAGCGCATTAAATGAAAATTGCAATATAATTTTTGTAGTAGTAGTTTATAATAATGAATTAAAAAAAACACTTCATTTAAAAGTATTTCCTGCACAATAAAACGTTTCCTGACGATTCAAAAAATACACACGTAATTGTTCAAGTTTTCACTTCTGTCGGCACTCCCGGAGTGCCATTTTTTTTTTAAAATCTAGTTAACTGTGGTTTAGTAACTATTTAAATTAAACTTGTTTGAAAGGTACTTTAAATCCAGACTCTGTACTACAGCGACAATCAAGAATGAAATTTAAATTATATATTTTCTCAAGAGGTTGTCCGGAGAAAGAAAATATCATATATCTTTTTTTGTTAAACTCAAATGAAGAACTCAAATTTGAAAGTTTGCTTAATAATTTCTTTAACAAACAAGAGGGAAATTGAACAGTCCAAAATGATTTTAATGAACAGTCACCAAGGAAATCCTTGTATTGTATTATCAAACATTATACATGTATTATAATTACAAACGATTAAATTGTTTGAAGAATTGGTAATTGTACTTTGATTCTTTTAAAAGAGATAAAATACAATATATAATTGATTCTCTTAAAACTTTTGTTTAAAAGAGGAATATAAGTACAATCAATTTTGACGGAAGCAAAGTTGATGCAGAAATACTTATTTAAATTCATTTATGCACGAAGTTTTCTTACTGTGATCTTAGAGACAGATCATGTATATTACAAAAGCACGTATCAAAACTATTCGTCTTTTGTATAGTTTCTTTTCGTTTATTTTTAAATCCATTTTTAAATGGATTGAATTATTGCGAGGTTTACTGATTTAAAAAGGATATTTTACAGATAATATCGAGACAGAATCAATTCTAAAGTACTGAGGAAATAGGAAAATTTGAATACATCGTAGGATTTATTTTAAATACTTTCCATTATAGATATGAAGTAACTTTTATTTCTTTATGTTTTTCTGCCATGTTCAGCGTATTTAAATAGATGTCAGTTCAAATATATAAAACATTCAGAAGATTATGGGATGGGTGAAAATGTAATTTCAGATTGATTTTGCTTTCAGACGAAAATAAACGCAACATACTATGTGTGCACGTATATATATATGTTATATAAAAATTTTATTTCGCAATATCCCTTTCAATTATTCTAAATTCTGACATATTCATTATTTCCCTATTTCTTAATAATATTTATTCCTATTAAATTTCCTTTTAAAATTAAAAACGCGTATATTAATAATTATCTTATTCAAAATCTTCATCTAAAACTTTACGCCAATTCGTAACTTTTATCAACTATCCAATCTATAATATTCTGAGAGAAGCTAGTTTTTCATTTCGTCTGTTTTTAAAAGCCATTTTGTTATTGTTATTCCACGGGCTGGCTTCGCGCGCTAGATTGTTTTACTTCAAAAACAATGCGCCACTAAATCTGGGATTCTTTCTTATTAAAACCTCTCCATCTCGCGTCATTCAATTCTTAAATTTCGCGTCTCACTGATTGGTACGTGTACGCATTACGTCGATCGTGTAGCTATCCGCGTGTCTAAAAAAAGCAATTGCAAGACTTCGGAGTTCATAATTTTGTCTTGTTTTCAAGTGCTGAACAAACGGTTATCTGGCGTTCTTATGATTCGGAATTTCTAAACCAGCCATTTAAGATCAACTAAAGGATGTAATGAGTTGTAGTCAAGCCTGAGGGCTTTAGTAAACATCTTCGTCTGGATGGAATTGTTTCTTCATCTCTCCTGTGCCTGAATAAACGCTTTATTTGGCCCTCCAAGTTACCTGTGAATAATACCTCTGGGGGTGCCTAGTCAGGTGAGGGTCTCGTCACCTGATCAAGGTTCTAAATTACGAGACCTATTAAATCTGTCAATTCAACAAAGTTAAACAGAAACCTTCAACCGGCAAACAAAGATAACGGTAGCAAATCACGCAAGACACAGAGCAAGCACAGCAACGATGTGAACAAATCAATAGTCAGGTAGATCACAGCCATGCTGTGATCAGGCGATTTCCGCCCCGCACCCAGGTACTAACCCGTTAAGCTAGGCATTCATGCCGGGCAGGTAGGGGCCTGGTTAGCGGTATAAAAAAAAATTAAAAAAAACGCTTTATTTGGATAACTGGCTTTGTCTTTATGGAGAAATTCTCAATGGGTACATTCACTGCCTACACTCCTCGCCATGGTTCTTGATCGATCGACTGCAATCATTCACCATCTTTAACCAGCTGCCAGTTTATCCTGAATTTTTAATTCATACAGCTAAAATCTATATATATATATATATATATATATGGGAGACCATAATATGCAAGTAATATATAAATATATAAAGTAATATATAAATATAATATAAATACAATATATTTATTGTAGTATATAGCAGTTAAATATTTTACATTTACCATAAGAACACAAATGCAACATTATACCAGATGCCAGCGCAGAAACAAACAGGCTAATTATATACTTATTCGAAACCGAAATTGAAGAAAGTGAAAAGTCCGGACCCGGCAGTCTTCTCATCTTCTTTAAATTTTTATTTCAGTTATACATATAATTAGCCTCAAGCGGCCTTCTGCGCTGACATCGGATATAATATTGCATTTATCTCTTCATAGTAAATGAGTGAAAGTTGTACAGTATATAACTACTGTATAGAATTATTTGTATGTTTCGATTGCCTTTCCGCTGGCATCAAGATCCTCTCAATTACTTCATTATAGCGAAAAGCTGCTGGCCGAATTGTCCTGGATATCTTAGTAGTAGAACATTGCACGATTAGCCGAAGTTTTCGAGTTTAGACCCCGTAGTCATTTCGTCTTCTTCGATTTCGATTTATTTTCTTTTTAACATCATAAATATTTGTAATAATAGGTCTTAATATCATTTTGTGTTATCAATTGAAGTAATTAATGTGTAATTATTTGTTAAAGTTTGATTAATTTGCATTTTAAGAACATCTCATATAATGGTGCTTGGCGATACTATTATATATAGTATTTCGCTAAAAGAAAGATGTTTTCGTTTTTGTTAAAACGTGAACAATCATATTTGAAAAAATTAATTTTTCTTATTTTAGATTAAATTTATTTTTTAAATAAGTGTATACGGGTGTATATACATTAGAAGTAGAATCTTTAAATGTCCTTCTATATTAAAAAAAGTAATCTGGAACTGAGCCAAAAACGAAATGGACCAATCAAATTCTGCGTAGATATTCCGGGTTATTCTCATCGCTTTTTTACTAGGGACTTTTTTGAGGAGCTATTACTTTTTTTCTAGCCATCCTACGAAGTCGAAAATCATACCACCAGACGCGAAATATAACAAGCTTTCAGAAATTCAAAAAATTATCACGGTCGGACAATAAAAACTCAAAAAATCCTTAAAATTCAAGTATAAAATCTTTTATTAAAAAAGTCATTTTTTTATATTGTTGCCAATTTCCAAATAAGCGCAAAGGATTATGTTTTATCTCAAATAAAAAATGTATTTGCGCGAGACTATTAAAAACAATAATGAAAGTTTAAAATAATAATTAAATGATCACATGGTGAAAGCAGGAAATAAAGAAAATTACGTCATAAAAATTGTGTTTACACATGAATATTAAAAATAAAAAAGATGAATTAAATGAAAAAGCATTATAACCTGATTACAGAAGAAAGTCGCCGTTCGTGATATCATCATCATCTTTTTAAAACAGGATACATTACCAGGTTTTAAGAGGCTGTGAAATCAGAACGGGGGTTGGTGAGCGTAGCGAGCAGGGGGCAAAGCCCCCTTGTTACCTAAATTAAAAACAAATGCAATGTTTGAACTAATTTTGATTTTTTTGGTTAAAATGTTACTTTATAGTTTTTAGATAAAGTTTTAATATATATATATATATATATATATATATATATATATATATATATATATATATATATATATATATATTGTCCTGTTTTCAGAAAAGTTTTCAAGAGAAATCAACTTTTGCAAAGTATTATAAAAATTATTAAATTGCTAAAGTTATATAAAAAATTAATGACTTGAAAGATATATTAAAAATTATTTTTTACGTTTTTGTCTAGCAACAATTTAATAATACAATCTGTTTTTCAATTATAGTTTTACGTTTCAACTGCAGTATGTTTTATACTTTTTCTTGTAGTTTTCTCATTTATTAAATTAAGTTGAGGAATTTAAAAAATATATGCTAAATTTAATTAGTTTAAATAATAAACTCTTCTGTTGCTTGTTTATAAAATTGTGCTTATGAATGCTTTATTTCGCATTTAAATCTGCCAGCATTACATAAAAATACGCGTACGAAATTATTACAGATTTGAGTAAAAATACTGCACCCTTTCAAATGGCTGCAATAGCGCGACAAGATTAGAACAGCTGCTAGTAACTTTTCATCGCCAAGTGCCTTACTTCATGTGGGCTTCACGTTCTTGACTCTACTTCTTGCAAGCCAAAAAACAAAAATGTGCTCAAGATAACATACTTATGAAGCTCAGAAGCATGTGAGCCTTTCTCCCATATTTAGAACTTTTAAGAATAAGAAACTTGGGAAATTCAACCTAATAAAGTAGCATTTTTAAAACTCCTGTTTTAATCTTTTTGATTCTTGTTGTTGTAATTAAACACGTTCTTGTTCTGCATTAATGTTTACTACTGTACTATCACTGTGAGACCCTTGCTATCCATTTAATAGTGAAATAGAACAAGGACGGTAAGAAAGGGGCGGTCAGGAAAAGTTCCACCTATTTTTAAACAAATCGTCTTAAGTGTAAGTGGTAGCCACATTGTTCATTGATTTTCAACAACAGTTATTTACATTGAACTAAAGAACAAAAAAAAAATTATTTACGTCTAAATATTCAGGAATAAATCTCCGGGACGGTAAGAATACCAATAAAGCCACAATATTTGAAATTGATATTTAAATGCTGATTTACATTCTGCAGAAAATTTGCTGTCAAAGAACTACAGCCATTCTTTTCTAGAATAGTTCTGTATGAAAAACAAAGTTCATAAAGACGCTGTTGCTGCATTTGGAGGAATTTCCTGCATAGTTTTAGCAAGAGGGTAAACTAATTTTATCCAATAAGCTCCAAACTTCAAAATCAGCATCTGGGAAAAGAGAAGGTAATGCTATATTTTGAACACCAAAAGCGTTCAACACTTATTTATCTCGTTTATATTGTTATACAATCATGCAGTGACATGTTTTATAATATGTATCTATCTATATATATTATAAAGGACAAACGTGTCCGTGCGTAATGCTGACGTCATTTTACGAATAGCAACGGTTTTATAATTTGACGATGAAATTTCGATTTATCGATTTTTGCAATTGCATTTTTTTTAATTTCTAAACATCTCACATTTAATATTTTTACACCGTTATATAGGAAAAAGAATCTACTTTCAAATGCAATTTGTTTGAAAACTGTATCGCAATTTACTCATTTATTATAGCATTTTAATTAAATTTCAAGCATGATTTTTTAAAAATCTAATTTCTATCGCTTGCAGACGATTTGAAAAAAGTCCTTCCGGCCTGTACCGGGAGGAAAAGGTAGCTTTCCTGTATCTTCGTTTTAAAATTTTAGCTAATGTTACTCGAAAACAGCAAGCAAAAATGCAAAGAAACCGTTTACAAAAGGTTCGTTAATACTGAATTTGAATAAGAAATTCGCCAAATTATTGAGCTATAGCCAAATTGGCTTCATTTATGAAGACTTATTTTGGTCGTCAAATTTGGCGATATTTTTCCAAATCTCACTAAGTTTGGCGAGAATTTGGCGCTAACGGATATGAATATATAGTTTTTTGCGTATGAATGGGGAAATGATTACAACAATGAAAGAAAATAATTTACGAAAATCGCGTTCACTAAAACTCATAAATTAATCGTTGGTTTCTTGTAATGTGCTGTCCTGTTTCAAAATGTCAGCCACCCTAGAAATTCAAACTGCTCTATCTCAGACATTTTTTAAGATAGAGGTAAAACAAAAAATGCTCCGGAATACTTGTATCAAGGCCTAACACGTAAGCAAAAAATAAATTTCAATTTTTAACTTTTTTGTATATTTATTTTAGTTTTAAATCTTTAACTGGCCGCCATCTTGAAACAAGATGGCGGACCAAGCTGGCCAACGAACTCGGTCGAGACATTGGTGAGCTTAATACACACAATTAGTTTCATCCAAATTGATTTATAAATACGAGTGTTATCGAGGCTAACGAAAAAGACAGGCTACTGCGCTACATTCCACTTATCTTTTTTTACAGACCGCTAGAGTGACGTGATGCTCTTTTCGTACACCTTCATTGGTGCATTTGAGCATCACGTGACTCCGGCGGTCTGTAAAAAAAGATACGCGTAAAGCACCGCGGTAGCCTTTCTTTTTCGTTAGCCTCGAGTGTTACCGTATGACATAGGTCAGATATATATATATATATATGGATATATATATATATATATATAAATCAACATTTGAGCGGAAGGTGGTTTTGGAATCTGGGGGTCATGATCGGTGAAAATATATCAAAATTTTCCGGAATTGCTTTCCTCCGAACGGCTGCAATAGGTAGCTTTATACTTTTTTGTATTGAAAGCTACCTAATATCAATCCGTTTTCATTTTAAACAATACAAAATGTTCAGCATTTGTTAACAGCTAATATTGCCCCATAACCAAATTACTAACGAAATTATTTTTACTTCACTAAGCAATAAATAAAATAGTTTAAATAAAACAAAAATTTCACCGACATGTAACTGAAATAAGCGCTTAAAACCGCTGAAATTATCAGAATAAAAAAAAACTGCTGCTTATAACGAAATTTTTAGAGATTTCTCGGGCTATTAACTTCTGGCACGAGGCCAATACGAAATTACCGTTTTTTATAAATTTCTAAATTTTATTTGAATATATAATTGACATATTTCATATAAATGCTCTTTGGTGCTGGGCAATAAAAAAAAATATTTAATGTAAAATATCTATTAGAGTTTTCAATTAAAATATAAATAAATGGTTTTCACCTATATTTTCTATCCCGGGAAGCCCGGGTTGGATGCCCTAGTATCTATAAAGGACAAACGTGTCCGTGCGTAACGCTGACGTCATTTTGCGAATAGCAACACTTGACGATGAAATTTCAGTTTTGCAATTTTTGCTACTGTATTTTTTTAAATTTCTAAACATCACACAGTTTAAATTTTTACACTGTTATATAGAAAAAAAATACTTTTAAATGCAATTTGTTTGAAAACTGTATCTTAATTGACTAATTTATTATGGCTTTTTAAATATTTTTCAAGCATATTTCTTTAGATAGGCAACATCTGGCGATTACATTTCGGTTTTGCAATTTCCGCTGCTACAATTTCTCAAACTTCAAAACATGGCACATTTTCAATATTTACAGCGTAATATAGGTAAAAAAAAAATTGTAATTTCAAATGCAATTTACTTGATTTTTTTTATCTATCCCAATCGCGTGCAGGTTTCATTACGAAAGAACAATAACCTACTTGCACTTAAAAGAATATAAATAGGTCAGGCTTGGTCTCCGGCTAATTTTTCACAACGTAATTTAAATTTCATCAATAAATAACCAAATAAAATAAAATAAAACACAAATTTAACATATATGTAATTGAACAATTTCAATTTTTACACCGCCGAATAGGGAAAAAAATGTACTTTCAAATATAATTTGTTTGAAAAGTGTATCTTAGTTTACTGACTTTTTATGCTTTTAAAACAATTTTCAAGCATAAATTACTTTTAAATCTTTTCTCTATCGTATGCAGCCCGATTACAAAAGATTAATCCGTTTCCACTTAAAACAATATAAATAGTTTAGCATATTCCAGAACAAAATTAAAACTTCATCAATAAATAAATAAACAAAAATTAATGTAATATAAATGAAACACAAATTTAACACACATGTAATCGAACTATGAGCTTAAACAGTCGAAAATATTAAAATAAAAAACGCTGCAGTAAGTAGTAAAACCTTTGGCGATTGATTTCTTCGGCTATCAACTCCTGACATGCGGCTAATACAAAAACATCGCCATTAATAAACTTCAAAACTTTATTTGAATACATTATGATGTTAATATTAAAAATTCTTTTTGATGTTATGTTAATGGACAATCTAAAAATATATATTAAATTAATATATATATATATATATATATATATTTATATATATATTATATATATAGTAGAGTGTTGGAGAAAAATGGTTTCACCTATGCTCTGTAACCCGGGTAGACCGGGTTCGATTCCCTAGTAAAAACCCTAATAAGATTCCCTAATAAAAGACGTTCTTGGAATGTATGTTCTTTATACACACTGTTAAAAATAATCTGAAATTCACGGGTATTTTCTTCCTGAATTTCACAGAAAAAGTCCCTTTTCACGACAAAAGGGCATTTTCCGTTAAAAACAGAAAATTTCCTCATATTTCCTGAAAACAACGGAACAGACGGAGAAGAAAGTGGCCAACGGAGATATTCCGTTATCTTCTGCATATTGGTTGCAGCACAGAAAAACTAAAAATTCAATAAATTAAAATTTCGAGTTTATTTAAAAGAACAAAATAGTTCTTTCGAATTTAAAAAAGCAACAATTAATTTTCCCATACTTAGAAAATTATTAGCAATTTATTTTTTAAAGTTATAAAAAATATTCACACTTAAAATATGTTCTAAACAAATAGCTTAATATTTATATATAATATTTAAATTAAGTGAAAAAAAATCGCATTTACTCAAAAAAGCAACAAACAAAAATAATGCTTTCGAATTAAAAAAAAAATAACAAATAATTTTCTCATTCCTTTGAAATTATTCGCAATTTGTTCTTTAAAGTTATAAAAAACACTCTCACTGACAATATATTCTAAGCGAACACATTTAAAAAATATGTAATAGTTGAAAAATCGTATTTACTCAAAAAAACAACAAACAAAAATAATGCTTTCGAATTAAAAAAATAACAAATAATTTTCTCATTCCTTTGAAATTATTCGCAATTTGTTCTTTAAAGTTATAAAAAACACTCTCACTGACAATATATTCTAAGCGAACACATTTAAAAAAAATATGTAATAGTTGAAAAAATCTGTTTTCACAAAAAAAGCAAACATACTTTATCAAATTTAATTCAAAATATAATATTCATATTTTGCATTTAACAATCAAATTAAGAATATATATAAGTCATGTTTTAATCCGCTATTAATACTAAAGTTTTCAGTCATAATCTTATAACAAAATATCCTCCCAATTAATTTCAAAATTACCAGGTTTCTAAACCCCAGATTGTTTAAGTTCCAGGCCGCGATTTGAAGAAATCCCGTATTATCATTTCAAGCTCTTATTCCAGCAAGGGCCCGCTGGTCTTGCGGTAAAACACTTGGCTCAAAGCGCTATCGTCTCTGGTTCGAACCCCAAGGTCAGCCGGAAATTATGCTTGAATTAAATAAAATATAGAATACTCCCGTTGTAGTCAACAGATGGCAGCACAAACAGAGAGGGATTTTTTTTTTTTTTAACCTAGGTCATTCATAACAGAAAAATACCGTTTCTTGAAACGCAGATTTTCGTTCTGTTATCTTTCAAAACGGAAAATCTACTAACGGAACGGAAAAATCCCGGCAACTTCGCTGACAGTAGTTTTCCCGTGAATTAACGGATTTATTTTTAACAGTGCAACTATATAGTTTTTGACCAAATTACACGAAACTGGATATACATATGTTTCAGAACATGAGTAAAATTACTGTCAAATTAAAAAAAATTCCCAGGCCATTCTTTACCACTTTTTCCACACATCTGCCGTAGTTTATCATTACAAAAATCTAATTCTTCAATTTCTAATCACAAAGTAAAGAGGAAAATAGAGGTGACGCTAAAATTGCAACCCTAAAGCGGTCTAAACAACTGGTGGCTTGCTTTGAAAAGCTCTCCCCGTCCAATGAATCCAGTCCTTGTTCCACGTGCAGCCCCTCACCGTTGAATGAAATGGCTTGTTTGGGCCTAATGATTTGAGCGATAAACAGCTTCATATTGCAAGCCGTTTTTACGTTTTACCACCTCTTTTTTCTCTTTACTCTGTGATTTCTAATGCAATTATTCTATCATGTTTCCACACCCTAAAAAACGGCACAATAATTGAAAAACAAATGACAATGCGTGTACTTTTTTTCTATAAACCAATAAAAATTCAGGCTCACTCGCTATATTTTTGCATTTCCGAAATTGACGTTATTCTAAACAAAAAATGCACATTTTTCATACATAAAATAAAAACTTAAGTGCGATAAAATGATGTAGTAGTGTCTTAATTTAAATTTATTTGAAGTTAGCATATCTACTTTAACACAGACGTTCAATTTCAAGAAAACAATTTAGAAAAAATACCCAAAACATTGCTAGATATGACGTCATATAATGATTTGAGTGATAACCAGCTTCATATTGCAAGCCGTTTTTACGTTTTACCGCCTCTTTTTTTCTTTACTCTGGGATTTCTAATGCAATTATTCTATCATGTTTCCACACCCTAAAAAACGGCACAATAATTGAAAAACAAATGACAATACGTGTACTTTCTTTTTATAAACCAATAAAAATGCAGGCTCACTCGCTATATTTTTGCATTTCTGAAATTGACGTCATTCTATACAAAAAATGCACATTTTTCATACATAAAATAAAAACTTAAGTGCGTTAAAATGATGTAGTATCTTAATTTAAATTTATTTGAAGTTAGCATATCTACTTTAACACAGACGTTCAATTTCAAAAAAGCAATTTAGAAAAAATACCCCAAAAATTGCTAGATATGACGTCATATTCTATTTTCAACGTGACGCCAAACTGACTATAAATAAATAGCTGCTATGTTTTATTTCCTACTTCAATTGTATACTTCAGCCATATCTTATAGCTATGCGTTATAGCTAATAAGTGCATTGTTAAAAATCATCAGCTTCTGCTGCATAGTCACGCCACCTCTTTTATAGAATATCTCTATTTTGACCAATGAAAATGCTCCATAATATAGTAAAGCAACCGTTTTCTCTAAAAGCGGTGGAGTGAGTTTGCAGCAAAAGCTGAAGATTTTTAACAGTGTGTTTCATTGGTTTAGATGCATTGGTAACATTTTCTATGATGTATACTAAAGACAGAATCAGTTATCTCCATTTTCAAACAAAACTTCAGGAATAAAGTTTATGAAAAATAACATCACTTTCATATAATCATGGTAGATTATTTTTTTATGAATGAAAATTAAAGTTTCAATTTAAAAATGATGTTTTATAATGAGTGGAAGCCTTCTTACTCTTCAGACATTAACACATATTAGTAATCATAAATTGAAGGCTTTATGTTTAAGTCGAACATAATAAAATTTCCGTAAATGCTACAGATTTTAACTTTTCTTCTTAAAAGTAAAATTCATTGAAAAATTATGTACATAGGTGATTATTATATAAAATAATCCCAAAATTATAATGATTGAAGTATTTAATTAAGATACACCATTAAAATAAAAATAAACATTCAATAAAATAGCTTTTGTGAATTTCTTCACCAAAACTAATTAGGAGTAAAATATTATTTGTAAATGATTTATTTATTTTTACACTATTTTATTTAAAAGCTTAGCGAAAGAATTTAAATTCATTTATTTATATTTTAATCTCTTCAAATCTAAGACAGGACCATCATTATTTCCTGCATTTAGATACGCTGAGATTTCTTAAAAAAGAAAATAATGCACTATTCATTATAAGTAAGAAGCTTATCGTCAACTACTACGCTGCAGAGAAAAGAAAAAACTGGGAAATGTTTATTTCGTATAAAAATCAGAAGTTTTAAATAAATGTTCATTTTATATCTAAACATACTTAAAAGTAAAATTAATGACCGCGTATAATAATTTCTTTTTATGAAGGTAAGTTTCTCCTTATAAAGCTATAATTATGCTCAATATGTTATAGAAATATAAAACTGAACGAGACCACGTTCTTTGAAAAAGTCGTATTAGGTACAGAAAATAGTCTAGTCTGAAAACAAGGATACCCCTTAAATGTTTTAGCCAAAATTATATCCGTAAAAAGGGAATATTAAAATCGTAAAGGACACCACTGGGAGTAAAACTATAATCCGAACTATCTGAGTCACTATTTTAAGAACTTTTGACTTTTATATGCGCACATCTTTTCTCTCTTATCAATGTAAATCAGTGGCGGCTCGTCTTTTTGGTACACATGAGCATGTGAACCCTCACAGAAAAACGAAGCAAGAAATGAAATAAAATTATATTAAACACATTTCCATATTTTTGCAAATTTCAAGAATGAGCTTCACCCCCTCTCCCCCCCCCTCCCCATAATTATTTTAAATATGTCCATGGCAAAACGTTGCTGTAATAATGTAAACTTTGAAAATTATGAGGAGAGAGCGTCCGTTCTTTCCGGGATCACACATGGGATCGAATAAATGCTCTTCAAAACCAGCTTACGCGGACCGATGCGGCGAGAGGAGCGTGAGGGGAAAGGCATGGCTCACATATTTCCATTCACACAACCTTCAGTGTGCGAGAGTTCGCAAATATAACTGTTTGTTTTTTCCCCTGTTTGTCAGAAATCTACCTTAGTTTTCTATATTCTTGTTTTTTTAATTATTTATTTGATGTACTATCTTCCTTTATAAAAAATAATATGTTACATTTTTTTCTACCTATGAGTACTATAGTTATTTCTTTTAGTTACATTGTTTTCTTTTAACTTTTGAAAACACAACTGTATTTCACCTGTGCATTGCAGATTTTATTTTCGCAACTTATGTATTGTGAACCTCCATTTAAATAACCCATGAGCCGTAACTGATGAAAAGTAATCTTTACTTGTGTAAGATGTGTTTATTAATATGTTAAATTCTGTAATGGAAAATTATTTAATATTTCTAATTATTAAATTTGTGTACTGCAAGATATATATATATATATATATATATATATATATATATATATATATATATATATATATACAATCTCATATTAAATTAATATCAAGGATAAACACAGCATAAAGTCTTAAATATTAGTCTAATGTGTCGTAATTGAATACCCAGAGTGTCCATAAATTATTGTCGGGGTTTCTTACTTCATACCTTTTCTTTTCAGAACATGACGAAACATATTATTACATCTTCGTAAAATGCAAATCAAAAGTTTCTCTTAATAACACAAAGTAACATATGCATAAATGAGCGTACTCAAAACGTTATTAACCAAATAATGAATATCATCAAATAATAATTAACATTATAATTTTTTAATTTTTTTTAAAAAAAAGGGGAGGGGTGGAAACTATCGCGTGAAACTATCTAACTCTATGCTCATATTCCTTAATAACTTTTTACTAAATTTGATACAATGTTAATATTAATTATTATTTGATTAATAACATTTTGAGTTGAAAGTTTGAATGTGGTATTAAAAAACCTTTTTGAGTTTTACTTTACGAATATATAATACCATTTTGCGTCATGTTCTTAAATCAAAAGTTTTGAGGTAAGGAAACCCCGACAATAATTGATGGATATCCTGTATGCCCGCCCCACCGGAAACCTTGCACATTTGGATGAAAAGTTGCGAAACCAGGTAAGTGAGATTTTATCTTACCTAAACATAACAGAATGCTTAACTGTGTTTTACTGAATTGAAATATATTAAACCATTAATTATATAATAAGAATATGATATTTTCAAAATTGAATTGTTTTTACAAAATTGAGTATATCCTGAAAATAAATTTTTATATCCAACAGTACAGTATAACATAAAGTTATTTTTAAATATTAATCATAATCCTCCACAGTATATCCATAAAATTAAAATATAATTTTATTACTGCAATAAACAAAACAAAAGTTTTATACACAATTATGATTAAAATTTCCCGATTAACAATCCCAATTAATCAATAATAATTTACTATGCCCCAAGTAAATTTTAAAATGCATAAGTACTTACTCTTCCTAGCCCAATATTATACCTTAGAGGTACCAGAAAACAATTAAGCACAAAAAATTCTATCTAAAAATTTAAATACCAAATTAATAGTCTCCTTAGAATTTTTAAGAGTTTTGTTCCAAAAACTAAAAATGCACAACATTAAATTCAAAACCAACCTCTCTAGAAATTTTCATAAAAGAGTTTACCTTCAGATGTAGATCTTCCTGCCACACTGTTTCCTGGCTTCCCAGCACTTTTAATATTACACAAACACTTTTAAAGACTTGAATGCACTTAATTAAATAAACAATGAGGCACTATCACATTAGCTGGCTCCATATCTAGACTCATAAGATAACACACCATACATCTTCAATTCACCGGATATTTCCTGAAGAACACACTAGTAGCTGTAATATCTTTATATGTCCTTGTTATACCCCACACAGCTTTCTTTAGTCAACACAATTTTTCAACCGTCTTTAATTACCGAACATCCAAGAAAACACTATATTTCAGATTAAATTTGTGACTCCCCAACGACCTTGTCTGCATTCCACTGGCTCTTCATATCTACATCAGGTTAATCATAGGTTTCGGGTCTAATTTATTCTAGACCACATTATCTCATCACTGCCACCAAACATTATAATATTAATATAGCTGTGATGACTTGGCAGAATTATGACGGAGCTCATCTAGCTACAGAAATATTAAGTCCGCAAATAACACAGTAACATACAGCAACCACAGCAACAACAGTAACACAATATGGTACCGCTAGGTCTTAATGGGCATATGTCTAGATCCTGGCACTAGAAAGCGCTGTTTTTATATTATGTAGGTTTTGTATAGGAACGTAGTTGAAAGTGTAATATATCTATTTATCAAAAGTTAAATCGGCAATCAATGTAACGGGGTCCCTTTACAGGCCAAAGACCTATATGCCCATTATTTCGCCCAATCTACTCTGCTTAATGCAGGTCAAAACTTCAACCATAGGTTTGTTTGGAAATATTTTCTTCTAAAAATATAAAATCATGCAAATTCTAGGTTACTTTACAAAAACAAACTGAAGCATTCGTAGCACACCCGGTGTACACTGCCGAAGGCCGGTTGGGCCCCCGACTCTAAGTTCGTTTGGATAGATTTTCGTTTTGGAAAGATTTTCGTTTGAAGATGTGATTTCGTTAAATTCGGAGTTCGTTTGCAAAAGCAAACCGAAACGTGCCTAATACGCCCGTTGTACGATGCCGATGGCAGCGGGACTCCCAACACTAGGATCCTTAAGGAAGATTTTCGTTTTAAAATGTAAAAAATACAAACTTGAGTTTCATTTGACTGGAACGTGCGTAGCACCCGTGTATGCACTGTTGAAGTTAACGAGTTGGCCCCAAACCATAGACTCATTCGGGAAGAAGTTCGTTTGGCAAAAGGTTCGTTTGATTCGAGGTTTGTTAAATATATATGTATAGATAGATAGATATTTGTTTGATTCGAAGTTTCTTATATTCGAGGTTCGTTTGAAAAAACCTACTAGCGTAGCAGTCGACCAGCCAAACATTATTACATTTTCCTGATATCACATCACGAATATTACATACTAAAAAAGCGAGAGCATGACCTGAGAAAAAAAATTTGGCTACAAACTTTCCATGATGATAACTTATTTTCAGTGACATAAAGTATTGTAGTATTTGTATTTCTAAGATGTACGTGTCTGTATGTCATTCTACAGAGAAAATTACTTTTTTAGCGCAAAAATTTCAATAAAAATTCTTAAACCAAAAAAATACATATTAATATGCACAGTCCATCTTGAAATGTTACTTTCAAATGTAATTTGTTTGAAAACTGTATCTAAGTTTACTGATTTTGTATGGTTTTGGAAATAATTTTCAATCATGAATTTTTTCTAAATCTATCTTTATCGCGTGTAGCTCGTTTACGGGAGATTAAGACTGTTGTACTTAAAACAATATAAATACTTCAGCGTTTTTTCAGCTAATATTACATATTGAAATGATCAATTCATCATTAAATGAATAAATAAATAAAATAATATAAATAAAGCACAATTTTAACAGATATATAATTGGACTACGTACTTAAACACCGAAATATTCAGAATCAAAAAGACAAGTTAAACAAGTAAAAAAATATTTGGATATTTCTTCGCATAATTAACCTCTTACATGCAGCTATTATGAAAGTATCGTTTGTAATAAATTTCAAATCTTTAATTGATAACATAATTGATATTTTTCATATACAAAAGCTATTAGGTGTTGCTAGTGGGCAATCCAAAAAAATATATTAAATGCAAAAAATCTATTAGGGTTTTGAGATTTAAAATAAATGGTTTCCACTTATGTTATGTTCCTCGGGCAGTTTGTTATTTAACAAGGAAACGCTGGATTGGATCCTGTGGTTTTATTATAAATATAGGTAAATATTAATGGAAAAAAAAAAACCTTAAAGTCTTCATCTATCTAAAAAATCGCTTCCATTCATACATATATTTTGAATTTTGAAATTCTTTATTTGATTACATAATTGATATGTTTCATATAAAATGCTATTTGGTGTTGTTAGTGGACAATCTAAACAAATATTAAATTTAAAAAATCTATTAGGGTTTTGAACTTTAAAATAAATGCTTTTTACTTACACTAGTGTGCAAAACTTAAGCAACAAACACAAAATGCTAATTTCTGAACACGTGAGTTCTCAAAAGGAAATTATATAAAGAGCAGTGTAGAAAAGCTGTATTACCCTAACAGCACGGCCAGTCGATGTGAAGTCCCCTGGATGTCACACATGGTTACAAGTGTCATAATCGTGAATCAAAATATGGGATCTTTCACTCTTCTGATTATTACTCTCAAATGAATGTTAACACTGAAAAGTCACTGCGACTGTTGCTTTGTGATGTGTCATCAGGTGACATTACAATGAAGTCACCTTGTGATTCTTAAGTCACTGTCATTTGAAGTCATTGTGACCATTGCATTGTGATGAGTCGCCAAATAATGTCGCAATGAAGTCGCTTGGTGACTTTCAGGTGACCGACACTATTGTGAAGTCATCATTGCACTCCTTTGTAAAAAGTCACCGGATGATTTACTTTTCTGTCACTTAGGAACTCGTCACAGAACAGCTATCATGCTGACTTTACAATGGAGTGTCAAAATGACAGTCACATGAGAGTCACACGGTGACTTCATTGTAAAGTCACCTGGTAACTCTTCAAAAAGCAGCAGTCATGGTGACTGCTGCAGTGGAATGATAAAATGAGAGTAAAAATAAGACGAATGAAAGATGTCACATTTCTGTTCATTGTAGTGACTGTGACAATTGTGACCATTTTTGATGTCAAGACAACTTTACATAGACTGGCTATGCTGTTAGGGTAGTACCTATTTTCTACACTTGCTGTTTATAGAATTTCCTTTTGACTACTCACATGTTCAGAAATTAGCATTTTGTGTTTGTTGCTTAAGTTTTGCACACTAGTGTATGTTGTGCACATCGGGCAGTTTGTTCAGTAACAAGGAAATGTAGGATTGGATCCTGTGGTTTTATTATATATACTAGATGGAACCCGTCAAAACTTGACAGAAAAAAGTTACTATAACAATATCAGTAAAATAAACTTCTTTATTATTTAAGAGGAGGAGACTATGAAACAGTGTCTCAAAAATTTTACTTAAAGAGTTTTTCCTCCACTGAAATGCAGTACTATTTTCGATGCAAACTCCAAACAAACACTCCGTAAACAACTGTGTAATCAGTTTGAAATTACCGCCATATTCACCACTGTAAGAAAGAAAATATCATGGACCTATGAAGTATCATGCAAATAGTATATTTCTACGTCCATATCATACTCAGTAAATAAAAGAACATAGTAAATAAAGCACACATCTCTTCCCCTCTAATAATGCAGCTGCGAGAGCTTCTATGCGCATGTGCATTGCATCTGCTCAAAGGCACTGTCGAAATTCGACGTTAAAAAAGTTTTAAAATGTTTAAATAAAAAGTTTTAAAACGTCCTCTTTAATCATTGTTCGTTTTAAATCCATACCTTGTAAAACGCATCCATTGTTTTAAGCTACAACATTTTTATGTAAAGATAGAGAATTTTTTTTGCAATAATAATATACAATATGCAGATGAGGCAGATTTTTAATGTTTTCAAGTGCAATTTGTTTGTATGGTTTCTTCGGTCCCTTTCCACAATCAGGATGATTATCCTTCTTCCAAAATCAGGAATCTTTTTCTTCTTATACAGTGAAATATCTAATGGATCTTAAAAAAAAGAATAATAAAATACAATTCCTAGCATATTCTAATGTAACACATACATGTAATTCAACATGATATCAATCTTATAATCAACATAAACTGAAAATCGTTTTTTTTTTTAATTGACATATTTCAATTTAGCGCCAAAATGCTCTATCTTATGTATAATCTGATCATATGATTTATCAAGATCATTTTTTTCACTTTTTATGCTGGTTAGGGCAATTAATTTCCAATTGTGCCAACTTTTCCAGGGACTATTTTACATTATTGAAGCAAACTGATGTCCATTGATGTGATAGATTAAAAAAATAATTCATGCTTGAAATTATTTAAAAAGTCGTTTAATTACGCGGCATTTTTCAAATAAACTTCATTCGAAAGTTAAAATTTTTTTAATTGATGATGTAAGAATTGAAATTGTACGGTATTTAGAAGTGATGTAAGCGTGATAAAAGCGAAAGCGATAGCGCCGTTTGTTGTCACAATCGTTGTACATTTCTAAAAATTGCCACTGGGTTCTGGTTGGCGTCCAAAAGAAGACTGCCATTTTTTGATGTCGACAGAGAAATGCACAATGAAAGAAATAGGACTTTGCCGCTAATTAAGAACTGTTAAATGAACTTATAATCACTATTTTATGCTTTTTTTTTTTACTGTAACACTATTTTTAATAATTTTAATTTTCCTGAAATCCTTTACTTTTGTGATTTTTTTTTAAATTAAAAAATGAAATCCTCTAACCTATCATTAAAACAAAAGTAATTGGTACACATGTAATCAAGGTATGCAATCAAGATGAAGTAATCAATGTCCAATTATAATCTTTATAATTAAGAACTGAAAAATCAGTTAAAATTCCGTCATGTTGACGCTTTCATATAATTTTTTCTCTTTAGTTTTATCAGTAAAAAAAAAATGCATTTCAAGCTAAACATAACGTCATTTACACCAGTGCAAACTTTTCACACATACTTTATGTACGGTACTTTTATGCTTAACTCCCATGTATGCAAAAAAAATATATTTTGTATTTAATTGTAATGAAAAAATGTCATCGATAAATTTATAATGCATAAAGATAAAATAAACCCAATGGACAATATTCCCGTGGCGTCACAATAAATATGATTTTTTATTCGCTTATAAAAATAAAGTGCATGTGAATAAATATTTTTACAGAAATTTAACTTGCAGATTAAAAAATGCGGCCAAAAAGCCACGTGTCTGAAAAGCTTCATTATTTACTTTTATTCTCGCATTAATGGATCTGATTGCCACCATTTTGAAGAAATTAAAATGAAAATATTTAAAATTAAAATTCAGCTTATTAATAAAATAATTGAATAAACACACTGCACGATAACAAATCTGTGGCCCAATATCATTCATGTAAAATAAGAATCGTGTAATTTGATGATGTTGTTTTTTCTCACGAACTGTCGACAGAAAACGCTTAGTCTTTTAAACATATAGATATAAAATAAACACGTGCGGAAATCTCACACTTTATCTTTTTTGTGCTATTTATTTTTTTTTTTTATAATCATTGTTGAGCGTGATATAATCCGGAATTTTATTTTTGTGGCAACACTAATTCGAAGAAAACCTTTCATTTTATTTATGAAATCAAATGCCGATTTAATTTTTAATTATTAGCAAATTTTAATCAAAAAACATGTTTTAGGAAAATGTAAGTGTACTCTGCAGAAGCCTATTCAAAATCCTTTCATATGGTATCTCATTCGTCGTTCTGCGTTTCGTATTTTCGTAGAAAAAAGGATGTTGACAGGAGAAATAATATATACCAGTGGACCCGTGCGAAGATTTCGCACTGCAATCTGCCAATATCTATAATATTTCTTAAATGCAGATTTAAACTTCTACAGAAAAATAAATGATTAAAAATATCTGCAAACAACGTTAGCCAAGTCAGAACATCATCACATTTATTACATCAAAAATTACAGTAAAAACTGGTCGAAGATTGTAAAAGGCAAATATATAAATATATCAATCGTATTTTAACTGCATTAGAGGATGACGTGATGATCTGTTACAGATAAGAACATCGGACAAAGAAAAATAAATTGAGCATTTGAATTTCAATTTTGCTTTTTAATCATAAATATAAAATAAACCCGTGCATCAACATTATCCCACTTTATCTTTATTCTGCTATTTATTTTTTTTATATATAATCATTGTTCAGCACGATATAATATGGTATTTTATTTTTGTGGCAACACTGATTTGAGGAAACCTTTCATTTCATTGATAAAAACAATGCCGATTTAATTTTGAATAAACTGCATTTTTAAATCAAGAAACATGTTTTAAAGAAATGGAACTGGACTATGTCAGAATCCTGTTCAAAATCCTTTCATAGGGTATCTCATTTATCGTTCTGCGTTTTGTATTTTCTTAGAAAAAGGGGTGTTGACAACAGAAATAATATATATGATGATAGGTAAATATTAAGAGAAAAAAAACCCTTCAAGGCCATTCTATTTCTTCATCCATCTAAAAAATCGTTTCCATTCATACATTTATTTTGAAATTTTTCAAAAGAAGATTACCACACTCTAAGTTTTCTTTTCCTTTTAGTTCTTTCTCACGTTAAGTGAAATGGAAGATATACCTCAAAGGTTCACTTAAAATAGCATAACGTTCAATGTAAATTCACTTGAACTTGATTCAACTGTAATAGTATTTGACTAACAAAATTTTTCTCAGAATCGGGTACTTTGAAGGGTATTCAAAACCAATGTCTGTTGCAAAATTTCTACATTTTATAATCGCACATGGTTTGATTTCTAACTCTTTGATTGGAGGAGCTAAAAATAAACGATATTTCTTTGAGAAATAGAGTTCGAAGAATTTTTGAAAAGTAACAAATACATTTCGCTATACAAGGACAGTGAATTTTAAATATGAAAAAATATATATATATAAAAGCAAGTATTCGTAAAAAATAATTTAGAATAAGGTATATAAACATTATATTTGAGAATATTTCAGAATAAATGAAATAGAACAATGAAATAATCAGTGATTCAGTAAGACATGCTGCTGTCCAGAGAATATATTTTGAATATAATTACCTTAAAAAACTTGAAAAAATAGAAGTTGTTTTATGTACAGTATGTCGCATGAAAAGAATTAAATGTGTTTCAAAGAATATAATAAACATATGATACATTTCCTTTCAATATTATACATTAAATCTTAAGTGTTAAGCATCTAGACGGTGTGACTTTTTAAGTTAATTTATGCAACTCGTTGGATAATAATAATTATTAATTCAACTCTAATGCAAATTCATACTTATAGTGGCTATAATCGTCCTTCACATGTATGAGCAGATTTTTTTGTGAATTATTAAAAGAATTTCTGTAAAAAAATATAATATTTTACACGTAAGATATTGCTTTCGTAAGTGAGGTGATTGCATTGGCGCCGGGAGTTGAACCAAGGATCTCAAGAACAGTAGAGGCAAGAGCGTTAGTATCAATCAAAAGGCCAAGCCAGTTACTTTCAGCTAGTAACTCGATTTAAACTGTTCATGTAAGATGAGATCGCTACACACTCCGTCCCCAGTGAGTAAGACGTCTTGTTGACGTCAAACGAGCGATATGCACTCCTGAGTGTTGCTGTCGTACGCATATGTGATGCGCGGGATGGCAGGCTTTGTGCTGTAAGCGTTTTACAGACTTTGCTTGCAGGGATGATTTATTTAGTGCTGCCATCTATTGGTTATGAGATGAGTTGATTGTTGTTGTTGAAGGTTGTTGCGTGTTTGTCCAGGTCACCATTGAGGTGATTGCATTGGCGCCGGCGGGAATTAAACCAGGGATCTCATGAACAGTAGGCGAGAGCGTTAGCGTCAAGCAAAAGGCCAAGCCAGTTACTTTCAGCTAGTAACTCGCTATAAACTGTCCATGTGAGATGAGATCGCTACATAAGCATATTACGTGGGTGGATCACTTTACTATCAATAGAAATAGTGTATACATTTTATTATGGCAATGATAATAAGTTATTTCCGGCCAAAAGATTTGTTTGACATAATTTTTTTTTCATACATTCATTTATGTCGATAGTATTATCTATCTATCTATAATTTATAACTATAATAAAGAAGGAAGTTTTTGTGTCGGTCTATCTGTGGGCAGTGTTCTGAAGAGACCGCTGCACGCAGAGCTACAAAATTTGGTAGGAAGGTAACTGTATATATCTAGTTTTGCAACTCGAAGACTGTTTTTGGAATTTTTTATTAGATTGTTTTTAATTTAATTTTTTATGCGATTTTGATTAGATTGTTTTTAATTTAATTTTTTATGCGATTTTAATTAGATTGTGTTTAATTAAATTTTTTATGCGATTTATAGCATTTTTAAGCGATTTTTTTTACATTAGTAACAGGAACTCGGTTCCAATATATTAGTCCAATATAGTAACTTTTGTCCTTTTTTCAAAAAAAAAATTCGGAATTAGTACAGCGATTTTTGAATTTTTGACGATTTTTTTCCTTTGACACTAAAAATTTTCTCCCAGAATGCTTGATTGGTTAGTTGGTTGCATCCGTTTCGGAGTCAATTATGTCCAAAATCGTTATATATTTTTTACTTTTTAGCTTGAACAGGGTTGATAACTGTTTAAAGGTTTTAAAAAAATGTGATTTTTTAAAAGATAAAAGCGGTTAATAATTATCCGGAATTGGATTTTTTGATTAGATTTTTTAAAATTTATTTTTCATGCGTTTTTTAATGTATTTTCAAGCTTTGACGCGATTTTTTTAATTTTATCAAAATAAATCCAATTTCAATCTTGCAGCCCAATATATTAATTTTTGGCATCTTTTCAATAAAAATTATTCGTACTCGAACACCGGGTTTTGAATTTTTCGCGATTTGTTTTATGCAATTTTTTGAGTTTTTTCATGTACATAACGTTATTTATGTATTCAATTTCAGAAATTGACAACGATAATTTACTGTATTTAAATGTCAAACCAAAAGAAAGTGCCATTTTGTTTCTTTTTCAAAAATTAACGATAATTGTTAACGTGAAAGGTCCTTTATTTAATTTGGAAAGGGTAAGGGGGGGTGTCCGGTCGTAATTTAAATATCGCGTTAATGCTTTGATTGAAATTCCCTCCTTTCCCCACTGCCACCTCACCCCCACACCCCAAATCAGAACATTGTAAATGTTGGTCCGATTCAAACAAAACATTTTCTAGCATTCTTCCCATAGGTCCCACAGGTATTAAGTAAACTTCGGTATCTTTTTTTCAGCCCTTGGTTCCCACTATTTCTGAAGGGGAAGGATTTATTTTTTAGGGTTATTTGTGCCCGATCTTAAAGAAAATTGGTTCATTCAACTTAACATGAAGTTATACATAACTAATTAAGATATAGACTTGGCGCCGGCAGTGGAAAGTGGAACTAAAAGATTTTCATCGCGTGCGCATCACGCCTGCTATACGGTGCCGGAGGCAGTGGGGACACGTGCTGGAGTTCGTTCTGAAAGAGGTTTGTTTAAAACAGAGTGCGCCATTGTTGATGGAAAATAAAACAACATATTTTGCATTTAATATTGGTTCGATTAAAACAAAATCTTACCTATATAAAATCTTTAAATTATTCCGAGGACTCGCAGGTGCTAAATAAACTTCGGTATCATTTTTTCAGCACTTGGTTACCACCATTTATGAATATAAATCTACAGAGGTAGTGAGAGGGGATTTATTTTCTCGAGTTCTGTGATCCCTATTTCATCGGGAATTGGTTCATTCAACATAACATGAACTATTTAAGGATATATAACTAATTAAGATATATATTTGGCGCCCCCTGGTGTTGGAATTTGGAACTAAAAGATATTGGAGCGCGTGCGCAGCACGCCTGATATACGGTGCCGTAAGCAGCGAGGACAAGTGTCGGAGTTTTGTACGGAAAAAGGTTTGTTTAGAACAGAATGCGCCCCCTGTCAGTGAAAAGTGGAACTAAAAGATTTTCAGCGCGTGGGCAGCACGCCTGCTATACGGTGTCGTAGGCAGCGAGGACATATGTCGGAGGTCCGTTTAGAACAGAATACGCCCCTGGCGGTGGAACTAAAAGATTTTCCTGCACGTGCGTCGAAAATGGCCATTTCTATCGAAACCTCAAAAAAAATTACAGATTTGATAATCTCAGACGAAATATTTTCATTTTCACTCATCCTTGAATATTAAAATAGCTATAAGAGGTATCGATACAAAACTCACAGTATATACGTAGTTTATCTTTCTGATTCCGAAAATGTAAATTTTGCAAAAATCGGGTGGCAACTTCTCTTAATTTTGGCCAAAACCTGACCGGTTTGAATGAAATGACCCAGACATTTGAGGGGGTCGTATTGAATGTACTTCCGGTTCGGGGTCCGTCTCTCTATTTACTTTCCGACAGACGAAAGGGTTATTATAGGAACGGTTTTTTAGAGTGTTTTAAGCGATTTTTCGAGTGTTTTCGCGTTTCGTACTATTTTTTTTTATGGGACTGGGCAACGCCGGGCGGATGACCTAGTGAACATATAAAAAGTATCTTGTGTGGTTGTACAAAGCATAATTAAAATACTTTCAACAAATGAAAATGTCAAAACTATTGAAATTTGGCGCACATAGTACGTGCAGACAAAAAAAAAAAAGAAAGAAAAAAAGAGAGAGAGAGGGACAATTTCAGAGAATATCTCATCAGCAACGAACTTTGCGGTATTGGTGACGATGTATTACTTTGAATTGACAGTGAAAGCGATTTACACAAAATCCGCATTGATGAAACCGAGGATATTTATTCTGACGTGCCGGTTACATAGAAAGAACCTGCTTAACTGTTTGGCGTGTATAACACAGGATCGAAATTAGAAGGATACTATAATAACACTTTCTATGTTGATTGTTATGTATATTTATATAGTTGGATTCTGTTTCAAAAATTGTTTTTGAAAAACTTTTCTTTTGTAAATCAATGGATATTTTTTTTTCTACCAGCGTTTATGAAGAGGAAAGAGGGTCAGGTAATAATTGAGTTTTTTTTTTCGAAATAAGTGGTTGACAGACAAGAGTTTTCATTTCTTCCACTCGAAGTTGGGGAGTCAACTTAAATACAGATATCTCATAATACATTTAGAAACTGACTAAATTATAATCTTTTAAATAATTGCATCCATATTTCCATCCGATATGTTGCAATTTGCTTTCAAAAAGGCAACAAAATATTTAATAAGAAAAGAAAAGTATATGATTATTAAACTCTATTTTTAATGATTCTTCTATTACAGTAGATTTAACATAATTGTAAAATTTCAAGATAATGAAGATTTTTTTTCTATCTGCAGTTAAAAATATTGTTGTTCTCAATTAAATTTCAAAAATCTTTCTTTTAATTTGATTAGGGTTGGAAAATCGTACCAAATTATTTTCCTAGTGCGAACCGCGTACTACTACATAACATTTTATTCAACCTGGCATGAAAACTTTAAGAGTATATATTACTTTTAAGTATTTTAACTTTCATTATAACATTAGAGGAAAAAAAAAAAACCTAAAATATTTGTAAATAAGGTTTAGTCTGTTAATGTTTACCTATAATCAATCATAAGTTCACTTTAAATATAAAGCAATTAATAACTAGTCGTTGGGGACCACCGTAATACTTACCCATCATGGATATGCATAATATAAAATATGAAAATAAAACATGTGTAAACTATTTATAAAATGCATTGCAATTCGAATAAAATCGTGGCTTGATGACGTCATAAACTTTAAATGCTCGATTACTGAATTCGTAAAAGAAACATCCTTATAACTCCAAAACTGATAATCATATTAACTAACGGTTTCCTGCGTCGGATTCAGTGTCTCATTTCCAATTAAAATATATCTTTGAATTGAAATTTGAATGAAAGACAGGGTCATGAAAAATCGAAGAGAGTGGCAAATATGATTACAAATATCTCGGCAACTCATTATCCGATCGACTTCATTTTTTATACAAAATTTATGTTTTTTTATTGTTTTTTTATATTCACTCCTTAAAATAAATAATTTCGAAAATTTGTATATACTTTTTATCAGAACGAATATTTCAAGAGTCCGAAAAAAATCGATCTGGATAATCGAGGTTACTGAAATTTAATAAGCTTCTTCCCATTGTTACATACTAAGTACACACAAAATTTCAAGTCTCTATCTCAATTTGTTCGGGAGATAGAGCATTTACAGACACACAGGCAGACGGAGGGACGGTAAACATTTAATTCTAAAGCGTTTACGGATACACAGACACGCAGACAGTCGGACGGCAAATTTTTATTTCAAGAAATATGTTTTTCGGAATCTCTAGTGTCTGAAACGTATAAATCCGTCAAAAAAAAATTTCGATTTTCAAAGCGATTAAAAGACTTTCTCTATACTACGTATGATGGGTAAGTAATAACTGATGAAAAATTACAGTTCTGAGTTACATTAGATGGAAAGAAATTTATTTTTTGTCAAGAGAGTTTCGAACGAAACGGAATTTATGTGACATATTTCGATGATTCTTTGAAACAGCCTATTTTTATTACAAATTCCATAACAATATTCTCAGAATCAGAATATTTTAAAAGCAATAAATATTACGTCTTTGCTACTGCGAAATGAATGCTGAAACACGACACAACAAAACATGCATTAGAATATTTGGAATAACTAAGAGTGGGTGGAAAACGTTTACTCTTGAAGTGCATACCCGATTTAATTAGTTCATTTTTTTAATTTTAAATAATGTTTGATTTAATTCCATGAAATTAAATATATTAGGTTTGTCGAAATTAAACTTTCTCAGTACAAAACTGAATATCCGTCATACAAGTAATGAAAAAAAAATTAAAAATAAATAAATAAATAAGAAAAAAAGAAATGGACTAAGCTATTGATTCTGAATCTATTGCATTTATGTTAGCTTATTCGCGTAAGTAGCCAGTTTGCGTATTTTAACAAAAATGATTTGGTATAACACAATAATTGTTTTTCTAGAAACCCTACATTCCTCTTAAATCCCATTGTTTTCAATATTGTAACACATTTTGACATGAAATAGACGAGGATATATTAAAATCTTTGAATTGTTACTGTAAGAAAACTATACATGGTACGACGGTTACTTTTAATAAGGAAATTAGTACAGTGTGCCTTAACATGTTTAAATTTTTGGACGACTGGACAATTATTATGAAAATTTGAGTCTAGAAAGTTATAAACATGCAAGAAACCAGACAGAGAGACAGACACGTACCTTTTTTGGCTGTTAATGTCATTTATACGAGAACACCGATCGGGGGCGCCATTTCGGGGGGGCTGGGGGGAAGCAACCGCCCCCCCCCCCAAGGAAGTTGAAATTTCAGAAAATTTATAAGTTATCGCAGGTTAGACGAAAAGAAAAATCAAAATATGATCAAAAACCAAAATAACGTCAGATTTCACAGATTTGATTACAATAAAAAAAAACTAGTCTGATGTGCCAATCCCAAAACTTTCTTCTATCTCATACAGGTTTCACATACACCAAAAACAAATCAGCACCAATTTATATTAAGGTATAACTGAATCTGAATTTTTATTAAATTATGTGCGTTAGTTCTGGATATATAGCTATCTTGAAAATCGTGCAAAATGTAGCATAGCAGCGCCACCTGTTGGGCTACTTATACCAAAACACAATCAACGTCTATTTTTGTCAAGGCCTAACGGAATCTGAAGTTTGGTGAAATTCTCTGCATTAGTTTTTGAGATATAGCTATCGTAAAAATCATGAAAAATGTAGCATAGCAGCGCCACCTGTTGGGCGATTTATACCAAAAACTAATCACCACCCACTTATATCAAGGTCTAATTGAATCTCAAGTTTTATTAAATTCCGTGCATTTGTTCTTGAGATACAGCGCCCACAAACTTTTTGTCACATACAGACACACACACAGAGACAGACAGACATTTTCTAAAACCAGTCAAATTGTGTTCAGGAACTTTCTAAAACGTATAAATCCGTCAAAAACCGGAAGTGGTAAATTTTCATCAATCCAATACCTTTTTCTTGTAAAGATAGAAGAAACTAATAAACATTTAATAAACACTTTAAACATTGAAATGTTTTCTAAAGCCTTGCTATTGCAACATTCTGTAAATGGGAAATTTATCATTAATGAGTATTTTGGCTAGTTTTAGAAATATATGTGAGAAAAAACTCTATGAATTGCTTTTGAGCTGTGTACAGCATGATTAAAAGAAAACTCGTCACCCCCAAGGCTAGAATTTTAGTGATAAATTCTCTCTTTAGCCACAAATTTAAGGGGATTTTTTTCTTCGGGGGTGGGGGGATGGGGGAGGTGTATTCAATCTCCTAATTATATGATTTGTTAATTTTGTTTTATTAGTGTCACAATGTATTTACTCCAATCGTTATAATGCTATTAAATCATTTACTTTATTAAGTGATATTATATATATGCTCTTAAAAATCTCCACAGCCTGACACTAGAGTCCTGTCCAGATTTGGTTGTAACCGACCCGAATACTGACTTTAACCCGACAGACTTCAAGCTGAATCCCAAATATTTATACCTGAACCCGATGTGAAAGAAAATGAATGTATATTTTAATACATTTATGGAAAAGTAATCTACAATTTTACCACTTATGTACAAAAAATAACACATATATACACCCATTAATATTCAAATATACTATAGTTTTTTTTTTTTTTTTTTCATTTCAAAATTATTCAGAACCTCCTTTTGTATAATCGGTTCATCTCGAACCCGATTCGAAAGAGTCAAAGCATAACCCGAAGCTTATAAAATTTGCTCAACCCGCAAAAAAAAAAAAAAAAAAAAAAAAAAATGAATGAATCAACCAAACCCAAAACGAAATTCATTTCGGGTAGCCGATGCAGGACTGTAATTTCCAGTAAACCCGGAAACGTCAAAAAATTTTAATTGACCGCAACCCCACACGAAATGAAAGAAAATTAATTCATATTTCAATACGATTTGGAAAAGTAGACTACAATTATATCTCTAATAACAATTTTATCTTTTATGTAGAAAAATTATTTTTTTTTTAATCTGAAAATATTTAGGATTTCTTTGAAAACTCGGGCAACACGAACCCGACTTAAAACAGTGAAAACCCAACTTGAACCTGAAACAATTAACCCTTTGATAACGGGCCAGGATTGACTACTAATTTTGCATTCAATCGTTCTGCAACTTCCAAAAAAAAATCATTGTGACAGATTTCTCGTGAAAATATCCTAATATAAGTGTATGATAGATTTCAAAAAGTCGTACTAATCGAATAAAAAATAGTCCACTGGAACATATATGTCCCAATTGTAGTCAAATGTTCCAAGTCAACCTGACCCGCAACGAAAATACGCCGCGACAACCCGGCTCAATCCGTACTGCAGTTTGGATCGTGTTTCCCCACCCAATGCAGGAGCAAGGGACCTGAGACAAAGGGTTTTGCAGATTTCTGAATTGTATGGAATTTAGATAATAGTCTGAAGAGGAAGGCAGAAAATGATTGCGGAAAATTCTTACTGACAGAAAATCATTAATGAAAAATTTCTCATACCTATGGATTACAACATTTGCAAATTTCGTAACTTCTTGATGGTGTTCGTGTGCTGATTATCTCGAGACCGATTAAATTTCACGACTTTTTTTCATGATTATTTCATTTTATTTTTGTGATAATTTTCCAAAATTCGCTATTTTCTGCGAATCATTGACGGAATTGATTTTTTCGACCATTTGCCTAAATTCGCGACATTTTTTTCAACCGGTGGACGAAATTCGCTATTTGTTTTCGCCATCTTTTGACGAAATTCACGACTCTTTTCTACGATCGTTTGTTGAAATTCGGGAGTCTTTTTCCGCAACCGACTGACAAAAATTGCTATTTTTTTGCGCAATCTTTGACGAAATTCCGATCGTAGACGAATTTCTTTCCACCATTTGTCGAAATTCACGATATTTCTTTTGGCAACTGATCGACGAAATTCGCTATTTGTTTTCGCAATCTTTTGACGCAATTTGCGACTCTTTTCTACGATCGTTTTTTGAAATTCGGAAGTCATTTTCCGCAACCGACTGACAAAAGTATATATTTTTTGCGCGATCTTTGACGAAATTCCCCTTTTTTGCGCGATTGTTTAACTAAATTCGTGATTTTGTTTTGTTCAATCTTTTGACGAATTTCGCGATATTTTTCCGCAATAGTTATACTAAATTCGCGATTTTTTTCCGCGACCGATTGACAAAAATCTCTATTTGTTTCAGTGATCTTTGACGAAATTCGCAATTTTTTTCCACGGTCGTTTGAAAAAATTAAAGATTTTTTCCGCGGCCAATTTTGCTAAATTAACTATTTTTTTCTAATTCCAATTCGTAAAATTCGCGATGTTTACCACGATCCGTTGACGAATTACTTTTGGGTAAAAAAAAAGAAAAAAAATTCGCGGACCACTAAATTAAACCACTAAAATTAAAAATATATTCACTGAAGAATCACATGTTTTTGAAAGAAGTTAATAAGAAGGCAAAATCTCACACTGCATTTTTTATCGTGGGGGCCTATTTCTATTTTGTGCACGATTTGGACAATCCTGCACGATATTTCGACCCGTCTCTAAAAAAAAACTTTGTCCCCTCCCCCCAAGAAACTCATGAAATGGTGCCCCTGCAGTAAAACCTGAAAAGAAGAAGATAAAGAACTGTAAAAAAGCTCCATTATAGACAGGTCTCCATCTTAGAAAGTATAATTGTATGGCGTTTTTTTCGTCGAAACTTGATCCGTTTGAGAAAGAATTATGTTATAGACAGGTTTCGCTTACACACGTTTCACTGTAATACACCTATGCTTTTCAGAAGTGCTTTGTAGAAAGTAGGTTTTAACAGTCTTAAAGAATACCTGAAAAAAATGGTACCTGTCTATAACTGAAAATTTTCATAATATTTTTAAATTGTACTTGATAAGACGAAAACCTGTCTAAAACGGAATATGTCAGAGGTGGGGGGGTGCAGCCCCCCGAACTCTACCCTTAGCTATGCCACTCCCTAAAAATAAACTTTGCCCCCCCCCCAAGAATGTTCTGAAATGGCGCACCTGACACCGCCATCAGAACGACCCTTTCCAAGAAAATCAGAATTATGAACATGGGAGCTTTAGTTCAATAGTTAAGCGTGGACATAGATTAAAAAAATACCTGACGGCTCGGCTTACAGACACAGGTATATTTCGAAGACGCAGACCATGGGACGCCTGTTTGTTGGGAATTGCGGAAGAAATGACCTTTTTGCCATTATGCAGCAGCTGGGACCGCCCACTTCGAAATCTAACTTGTTTTCAGGTGGAGCCGGCAGGGATTTTTTTTTTTTTTGCTATAAGGGTTGGTCCTATAAAAAACATGTCACTATAAAAGTTTTAGATAATATTTAGAGGGTTTATAATAAATTTAAGCGGATTTGATATCATGTGAATTGACGAAGTTATAAATTTTTTTCTTCTAAAACCCCCCTTCCCCCTCCCCCCTTGGGACCATTTTTAATGATATCAAAAATCTGTTATACATAAATTTTCGGCCCTTTTCCTAGAATTAATAATAACTTTAAACGGATTCGATACATATCATAATTAAGACGTTATGGAATTTTTTTCTGTTTTCACAAAAAGCCCCCCATTTCCCCACCTCCTTCGTTCAATTTTGCCCATTAACGAACTTGACCGAGATTTTATGCCCCTTGATTTTATGTGTCAGTTTGGAAAAGAGATTTGTGCAGAATTATTGGAAATATCGTGTCCATAAAAAAGTGACATAGATAGATAGATAGATAGATAGATTAATAGATAGATAGATAGATAGAGTTTTGAACTGGGGGTGGTTTTGGGTTCTGGGAGTCATGATCAGCGTAGATATGCAAAAATATTTCAAAATTTCCAACTTAGGTGAGAATGTAATATAGTTAGTTTTTCTTAAGAAATCTACCTAAAATACACAGGGTATCCGGAAAAGATTTAAACTTTTGCCTGTTGGAGATACGTGGGCAATGTACATTTGAAAAGTGTTCAAAATAAGGTAGAGAATAAGATTATGTTGATTAAATATTCCTGCCATCGGTTTCAAGATGCTGCACTTTTAAAAAATTTATACTGTCCCTGAGTTCTATACGTTATATTTAGGAAAGTTTTCCGCATACTCTGACAAGTATAACATTAAAAATTTCATTCTTCTACGACCAAAACTCACCAAGTTATGATACATTGAATTTTATAAAATTTTGGAGCTTTCCGGCATTAAAATATCGTACTACCGGAATTTGTACTACCCAAAAACTCCGATATTTCTTAAAACTCAAAACGTTGTAACTCGGTAATTTTCGGTCGTAGAAGAATGGAATTTTTACTGTGTTTTTAAGCGAACTGTGTATTTTAAAACGCTTGTTCAACTTTAAGATGTCTTAAAGTGTCATTGTTATACTCACTTTTTGAGTCTGAATTGCAGAATTTTTTGACCTGATATTTTTCGGTAATAAACAACCATTATTGACTACTCCTTTTTTTTTCATTATACGCAACCATAATTGACGACATTGAATCCTCCTTGATAAATGGGGAAATAATTGGCCATAAAGTAGGGTTGATTTCTTCCAGAATCATCCCTTGAATAAAGCATGGGCAAACTGGTCTGTAGCACTGCTCTCCCCCCCCCCCCCCAAAAAAAAATGCCACTATCCTATTGTGACAAAAAAATGATATTGTGTAGTCTCGCATTGAAACCAAAATGTGAATTTTAAAAATCTTTGAAAATGAGAGGAAACATTTAAAAAAAGGTCAAAATTTGCATATATACATACATATATCTTTAAAACGGCTCTAATGATTTTGACGAAATTTTGTGTCCTACCGGTTTGGGGCACCAGAAAACCATTGGGCTAGGTCGAGAAAATTCAATTCTAGGTTCGATTCTAGGTTCTAGAAAATTTGATTAGTGGGTCATTTTGGATCACAATGGGTCAGGATCAAGTTACTTGTATCTAAAAAACGTTTGAAACGATTTTGCCTAAATTTTGTATCTTACCATTTTCTGGCACGAGAAGACTATTAGGCTGGGTCACATGCTCGAGAACCTTCGATTAGAGAGTCATTTTGGTGTCAACGCGGGTCAAGTTAATTTAATCCAAAAAACGGTTCTAACGATTTTGATTAAATTTTGTATCCTACGGGTTTCGGGCACGAAAAAATCATTGGGGTAGGTCACTTGTCCGATAAAATTCGATTAGTGGTTCCTTTTTGGGCCACTGTGGGTCAAGCTAATTTTATCTATAAAACGGCTCAAACTATTGAGACTAAATTTTGCATCCTATGATTTTCGGGCACGAGAAGACTGTTGGACTAGGTCACATGTTCGAGAATATTCGATTAGTGGGTCGTTTTGATCATGGGTTATAATGGGTCAAACTATTTTTATCTTAAAAACGGCTCAGAGAATTCAAACTAAATTTAGTATCCTACAGTTTTAGGGAACGAGAAGACTATTGGGCTAGGTCACATGTTCAAGAAATTTCGATTAGTGGGTCATTATGGGTCAAGCTGTTTTTATCTTAAAAACGGCTCAGACGATTTGAACTAAACTTTGTATCCTGCGGTTTTTGAGCATGAGGAAATCATTGGGCTAGGGCTAGGTCATATGCTCGAGAAAATCCGATTAGTGTGTCATTTTTGGGTCACTGTGAGTCAAGGTAATTTTATCTAAAAAAAAGTGTCAGACTATTTTGACTAGGGGTTTCGGGCACGAGAAGGCAATTGGGCTTGGACACATGTTCGAGAAATTTTGATTAGTGCGTCATTTTGTTCATGGGTCATGATATTTGAACTCAAAGCTAATTTTGACTTGCATAGCTCTGTCTTCCCTGCTCGTTTTAGTATAAGAGATTTTTTCCATTTCCGTTTTATTTTTTTTAAGAGAATGAATAAATTGTGTTAAAACAGCTTTATATATTATAAATTACTACTACCACCAAAGCGGCAGAAAAAAAAAGGGAGGCGGCGAGTTGTTTAAATATTTTAAATAATTTTGTTTTATTTCTTTTTCCAAAATTATCGAAAATTTAAACAACAATGTTTAAATGTCGAAATTCAGGATACGATATGCGCTCCTATAATTTCGAATTTAAACAGAATTTGATACCTTGAAAACATTTATATCGGTCTAAATTAATCCGCATTGTCGAATGGCAAAATTTCCTGACAAGCAGTGTTGTCAGTTGAGGGGGGGGGGTTGTAAAAGTATTGCTTGATTGCTAGAACATTTTTGAAAATCTTTATTTGTTGCTATATTAAATAAGACGAATATTACCATTTCAAAAAAGTGGTAGCATTCAAGCCATTTAATTAAATATCAAGATTTAATTTTCAGAATAATTTGTTGATACAGAATCCTTTAATAGTAACATAAAGAACATATTTATCTATACATGTGTAGTCATTATTAAATTAAATGTACTCTATTGTGCAACTTTTTAAAATTAATGAAAACAATTACGAGTAAATTATTGAAAAAAAAACATCAGTTATAATATGCACATATATTTTGAAATGCAGTGATCTACGGTCAGAAAAATGTTTTATTTATTCATTTCTTAGAAAAAAACAACGATCATGAAAATTTACTAAAATATCTAATCGTCTGCGGAAGTAAATTCCTGAACAATGAAAAAATAACTGCTGCCAGTGGCCATTGTAAAACAGCCACCATTTAATTATTTTAACAACAAGACGGAAGAGGTTCTTTTGCTACCCAAAATATTTTAATATTTTATTTTAATCTAAATTTAAGTAATAATAGTGAAATGGTAACTGGGTAACTTTGCGAGATGCTTTTTATAATTCCTTCATTGTTACCTGGTGACTTTTTAGGTTCCTTTAATTAATGGTTCTTAATTTTGAATTTTATTCTTCCTACGATTCCCCAGAAAAACAGTTGGATAACCGAAATAAAGGTATGTAAGTAATATATTATAATTAAAAAACTTTTAAATCAATACTTGGTGTAAACATTTTTCGCAATTCTGTTTTTTTTTTAATTATTATTTAAGCCTTTAACTTCTACAATCTAAAATCAGTAAACTTACATACCGTTTAAAAGTATTATTAATTTTTTTATGCTTCTGACTTTTAAAGTTCTATATTATAAATTTTTGTACCAAATAAAATCCAGAAATAGTATTGTAAAATAATTATAATTATAATCATAATTATAATTATAATTATTATTATTATTATTATTATTAGTAGTAGTAGTAGTAGTAATAGTATTATTATTATTATTATTATTTGATGCATGCATTGAGAGCAACAGAATGTAAGTGTATAAAACATTTTCTCTCCTATTAAAAATCACCCGACAATCTGAAAAGAAAAGAGTTAAAATCCTATATTGCAAGGATTTATAATATTTTAAAATGTACATTTACTCATATATGAAAAATATTAATATGCTTGTATATTTGAAGTATGCTTGCTTTTTAAAATGAATTAAATTATTTTCTGTTAGCCACAAAAAAAATTAAATCTTAATATTTTGACATCCGACTGTTTAATCTTCAAAAAACTCACTTTCCAAAAAAATATATATACACGAAGGTATAACATCGTTTGAGCATTTTTAGATACTCTGCTTAATATATATATATATATATATATATAATTACGCGAGTTATGGCTAAAAAATATATCTGTTGTTGTCACTGTAAGCAGTGATTAAAAAGACACTTTAAAGTGGTTTATCTCAAAAAGCTAAAAACGTACTATGTTTAAACTGTGCACAATATTTTTATTAAATTAGTTCATGTTTTACCTGCAATCTTTGTGAATTTATTATCTTAAGACTAAACCTAAAATTGTGTATATTTTAGCAAAATTTCTATTTAAAAATAAAGTTAAACGAGTTGCATATTATTTTTTTTTTTTTTGAGTTTATGAATGCTTTTTTTCTGTGTCTTGAATTATAAACAAATTTTGGCTCAATCTTAACACATAGATGTAATCTGTGAACCCGTAAAGTTTATCTGTAAAAAATATAAAGTAGTTTAATAGAAATCTTGCGCGCATTTTATAAAGATGTTTTTGACATAAACCATTTTAAATTATTGTAGATCAGCTTTACAGTATTGTATATAATTTTGTATCATTTTAAACAGTTTTACAATAAGAACATCTGACACAGTTTTAGCCAAAATTAATGAAATTGTGGGAATTTTTTGTGCGGTTTGTTTTAAAATGTTCAGAATATATTGCTCTTTACTACATACGTTTTGAAACAATTTGAATTTGTTGAAGAAAAATTCAGTTTATATTTAAAAGTCATATCCCCTTAAAAATCTGTGCTAATAATGTGAAAGCAGACCTCCAGCTAATGATAAACCAATGGCAACGTTTCTTTTTTTTTCCATAGCATATTTTAGGTGTTATCGTGTATCTTCATCAGTTTTTTTTTTTCTGATGACACTTTTAGTTTCGCAACTAATTCCAAAATTGAAAGTACTCCCTTCCCACCACCCCGTAAATATATACATATTGAAATGTAAACGTGAAATAAAGAACACTGCTAGTGGTTTAACATTCGCTCGCAAGTTCCTCCACGTTACTAGCTTAGAATCTTAATATCTTGAATTATAGTAAGAAATGGGTAATATATAGCAATAAATGCGTTTTTGAAAGATGTTACAATATATATATATATATATATATATATATATATATATATATATATATATATATATATATATATATTCTAAACTTTTCTTAAAAATTATCAATATTCAAAAAACACGTGACGATTCTGCATCTGATCGGGTGACCAGATTTTACCCGAACCCCACCTGAAGTTATTGCGTCGTTTTTTTTTTCTTGCTACAGGTTGAATTTTGATTGCACTTTTTCATCGAGCTGACTAATCAGATTTCATTAAACTGGACACGGGTCGGGTTCGTGTAGAGCCTGTATGTCCGGCCCAATACAAGGTCCAGAGTTGCGAAGTCTCCGGATTTCTGCACACCAGTATTTTTTTAGAGAAAATGTCGTTCTCTTAAATCGCAAAATGCTCTGATTAAATAGAACAACATTTTCTGTGCTAAATTACTGGTATCCAAAAAGCCGGAGACTTGGCAGGTCTGAAGGTTCTAATCCGAATTCTAACTAGAGCCAAAAAGAAAAAAATAAGACACCAGCCTACAGAATGTAGATGGTTAACGCAATGGGATCGGGTTGGGTTCGGGTAAAATGTGCTTCTCCGACCCGACGCAGAATCGTCACAAATGTCACATTTTTCACATATTCGCCCCACTGTTACTTCACAAAATGATCATAGTATGAGGTCACAGAAGGGCTGAAAAACGGCCATAACTAAGGCTGCTGTATCTATGAGCTGGCTCGTCGTCCGCCATTAATATTCCCAAGTGGGAAAACCTTGACGCAGGATTTACCTGTTTAGGACCCATTTGGCTCATTTATCGCCGTCTTCGTTGCTTTGCTCAATTTATCAAAAAGTACGATATTAAATTAAAGTTTCCAATGAAATATAGTACGTACTTTTCATCATTGTTTTTCATCGCAAATTGCAGCATGCTAGTATTTTATTGTTTAATTTCAAATTTTAACATTAGTAATAAATCTACACTGCTCAAAACAATTAAAGGATATTTGAAGTTTTATATAAAATAAAGATATAAAAGAAATTTTTTTGCCGAAAATAGAAGAAGAGAATCACAAATGCAAATTTTTCTGGTTTTCAAACTGTGGAGTATGCAAATTTTGAGTTCGACGTCAAAAACGTCGCTTCAGCGGCAGCGAATGATATTTGACTTTCAACTAGATAAAAGAGAATGAAGACAAGGATGATCGGCATTCAGTGATTGCTTTGTTTCGATGAGTACGATGTCTCAGCGAAGTCATTTGACAGATTCAGAAGCTTGGAGAATTGTTGGTAGGTTAGAAGGGGCCAAACTCAAGCCGAAGTAGCGCAAGCCATTGGAGTGTCACAAAGTGTCATTTCCAGGATCTGGAACCGTTTTTTGGAGAGTGGATGTGCAGGCCGAAGACCAGGGCAAGGTCGTAGACGGACAACAACGCCCAATGAAGATCGGTATTTAGCGTTAACAGCTCGGAGACACCGAAACATGAACGCTACTCTTCTCCAACAGCACCTTCGCTCGGCTACAGGCACCACGATTTCAACTCAGACTGTCCGAAACCGGCTCCATGCTGTAGGTCTGTATGCTCGCCGACCGATGGTATGTGTTAGATTAACATCAAGGCATCGTCGCGACCGCAGGGAGTGGGCAACCGAGCATGTTAACTGGAGGAGAAATGAATGGAGCAATATTCTGTTTTCTGACGAGTCCCGTTTTTCTGTGCATCCGGATAATAGGCGTATTTTCATCTGGAGGGACCGTGGCAGTAGGAATAATCCTGCGTTCGTGCACGAAAGTGTCAGATTTGGCGGTGGAGGAGTGTTGGTGTATGGTGGCATCTCCATTGATGGGCGCACTGACCTCTACATCATTCGAGATGGAGCTCTGACTGGTCGCCGATATAGGGATGAGATCCTCAGACCTATTCTAGTCCCTTACGCTGCAGCAATCGGAGATAACTTCATTTTAATGGACGATAACTGCAGGCCACATCGTGCAAACCTGGTGGAGGATTTCCTTTTCGAGGAAGGAATCGTTCGAATGGAATGGCCAGCGTGTTCTCCAGACATGAATCCGATCGAGCACGTTTGGGACGCTCTAGGAAGACGAGTTTCTGGCCGCCAACAACCTCCACAAACTCTCCAAGAACAGGAAAGAGCTCTTCTGGAAGAGTGGGGCAGAATACCCCAACTCGTCATTAATAGCCTCATTGAGTCCATGCCTCAAAGGTGTTCAACGTTGCTGGCCGCCCGTGGAAACCATACCCCCTACTGAAAATGATTTTCTTTGAAGAAAACACCTTTTCTTATTCTTTTTTTCTCATATGCACAAATTGTGTTCTTTTCCTTTTGTACACAAATGCACAATAAAATGCATTTTTTTCTGCCATACATGTGTAATTTATTCTCATATAACCTACTATGTCTGTCCACCATGTATCAATCAGCTAAAAAGTTTCCCAGATACAAAATCCACCTAAAACTGCAATATCCTTTCATTGTTTTGAGCAGTGTATTTACTTTTAGTGAATACATAAAATAATTTTTATGTTCATAAATTCTTTGTTGAAAGAAATCAGTAGCGGAGCAATTCAAAAACGAATTAAAGGGTGGCGGGGCTAAAGAACTCATTTTCAAATAAATTGGTATTTTAGAATTATCAAAATAAATAATAAAATATCTATAAAAAATTAATTGCTTTAACTAATTATTAATGAAATCATCAAGAAATCCATATATGTATATATATATATATATATATATATATATATATATATATATATATATATATACATACGGATTTTATGTTTAATTGAAGTCTAGAAATGCACCTGAAAAATCTCGGAAACAACGGATACAAGTTTTGCAATTCGGAATGTGAATTTTACATTACCCGCCCCCCCCACCCCCACCTTTTTTTTTTTTTTTTTTTTTTTGCTTAATTTACCTAATTAATCCTTACATATTTCTAAAAGTTTTATTTTATTTGTCCATAGAAAAATTATTATTATTATTATTATTTTTCAGAATATCAGCAGCAATTTCTTACCTTAGTGTAACAATTAAAATTTATTCTTCCAGTGTACTTCTTTCCAAAAAATATTTTAATGATTTTTTTTTCTTCTTTTGAGTGTTTTTCACTTAACAGTGTAATGAAAAAATATTATAATTAATTTCTGATGTAAAAGTATAATTGAAGAAAAATAATATTAAAAATATAATTTCATCTTTTACTTTGTGATAAAATATTTAAAAACTTCTATTTAAAGTAATTTTTAAAAGTTTTAATGTGTAGCAAATTTTCATTACTTTAATAATATGAGAACTGTTCTTCCCAAGAGGAAAATGTAATGATCCTTCATACAGTGGCGTAGCCAGGATTTCCTTTCGGGAGGGGTCCAGAATTTTTCTTCAGCTTATATATATATAGTAAGACCTGCCAAGATAATATCGCAAAGAGTGGTAAAAAATTCCGTGTTAGACGGTTTTTCGTCTTATCAGGTGTATGGCATTATTTTCTATTTGACGAATGGATATTTCCGTTTAAGTCAGTATTCCGTTATAGGCAGGTTTCGTTTCCACAGGATTTGATGTATATATAAAAATATAACTTATGTATGTTAATATGTATAGTAAAACCTGTCTATAGCAGATTCCTGTCTTAAGCAAAAGCATTGCATGGTCCTGATATGGATAACTATACAATTAAATTTGCTGAAAACCTGCCTGAAACGGGCTTTTTCACCGTTCTTCTGTGATTCCGATTTCGTCTTGTCTGGTTTTACCCTACTTATAAATACAGTAAGGCCTGTTAAAGCGGATACTTCCTATAACGGAATCCTATCTCAAACGGAAAATTTTAGGGATCCCGACGAAACGAACAATGCGCCTTATTGAAGTATAGTGTGACAGGATTGACTGTGTGTGTGATATGCAATAGAAGTACTTCGAGTAACTTTAAGAATTTAGATATTTCCTTATCAATTTCTGAATTTTAAAAAATAGCATATGTAAAATGAAGTAAGATTAATCTCTATAATTGTAGCTAATAATGCAACGAAGTTACATTAATATTTACCAAAGAAAAAGATTTTACATACACTATGATATAAAAACTGAGCACATACTGAAGAGAATGCATTTAAATCAAGTTTCATATGACATAAACATTTGATTATTTTAAAGTTATGATCAAATGGTTAAGTTTATAACAGTATTTGGCTGAAACTGTTTTTTCAATGTTCATGTTTAATTTCTTGTCATTGAAATAAGAACTTGTGCTGTAATAGGTATACTGAGTTGACATTATTGCCAATGCCGTCAGCTGTTGATTCACCATAGGAGTTTCTGAAATAAGGTTTTAATTTTTAAGAAAAAAATCTTGTAATTTTGGTTACAGAAACTAGTAATGTAACAAACACATGCAACAAATATAGTTGATGTTGGGAAAAATAATTTTGTTACTATTGTCTAAAACAGCCATAATTCTTTTTCAAGTTTCACCGCTTTTGATACTAAAGTAAATATTCGACCTCAATAGTTGTTTCCGATAATTGGCCGACATAAAATATTTTAAATTTTTGTAAAAAAAATTAATTATGATGGATTAACACATCTTGGGAAGTATTAGACAGCGTAAAAAATAATGGTGGTTTCTGCTATTTTACTTTGCAACCAATTTCTTTTAAGCGGTTGGAAACAGTTTTAGAAGTACTCCAAGTTCAGTAACAAACTTTCAGACTTTGGTACGTGGATTACCTTCAACCTTTGCTTTCAATTTCTCATTGTTAATAACCGAATGCCACCTACGACCTTCATATTCAAAACGCTCATTGCCATCATGAAATTTCTGAAAGCAATGTTAAACTGTGAGTTCACAAGTCGTACTTCGGTCAAATGTAACGTTGAATTCAGACATTTTTCTCCAGGAGGGATTTCTTCGGAGGGTACCATTTTTCCAGAATTCACAAATATCTAGTCGAAGAAAAAAGTGACTTTTTTTTTAATTTCAGCCAGCAGATTTAAAGTAAATGATAATATTGCTCGATATATAATTGTAAAATGAACAAAGATAAGGGTCGCCAAACTCTGATCAATGTGCTGTTATTGCATTCGTGTAAAATCGTCTTTACCCATAAGTGTTGGCAACAGTTGGGCCGATCGAAATCTCCGTTGAAGAAGTTTTGCGTTTAATCTAGTTACATTAAAATCTATGAAAACGGAATCGGCAGAGATCGTTAAAAAATTCCGTTGTAGAGAGATTTCCGTCATATTAGGTATACTTGTACAGTTATCCTTCTGTCATCGAGACCATGACATGTTTTCGTTTACGAGAGAATTCCGTTTTAACAGAAAACCTGCCAAGAAGGATTCACAACCAGAAAAAGTTCCATTTTACATATGTTGCAAATCTTAACAAGTATAAATATGTTGCGTTGTTTTCGTTGAACTTTGAACTTTTGCTGTTTAAGATAGCTCTCATCTTCACAGTTTTTATTGTAATACATCTATGCTTTTCAGAAGTATATTATAGCGTGGTTTCATTTTAACAGTTTTAGAGAATACTTCACAAAATGGACGTGTCTATTACGAAAACCTGTCTTAAAGGAAAAAATTGCATAATCCCTGCGAAAGACATACCTTTAAATAATACTTTCTAAGTCAAACACCTGTCTAAAGCGGAATATTTCATTGCTTCTTTGTGATTCCGTCATATCAGTTTTTAATATTGTTGTATCTATGACTCAGTAAACCAGTTCTTTATTTGGGGTTCGGGGGAGGGGGTCGGACCCCCTGAACCCCCCCTTGGCTACGCCACTGCCTTCATAGTATCCCCAGATATCCTTCGTTATCTTAAACAAATTTATATCTTAAAGTTACAATAAAAATATACTCCATTTCTTAATAATATTCAATTATGATTTCGCAAGGTGAAACCGTAATCGTATTACTTCAAGTACAAATTTTGAAAGATAAACATGGGAACTCTGAATAAAGCTAAGAGAATTGATCTAATAAACCTCTGCGAAGAATGCGGAATTGAAGCACCAGAAAAATTGACAATACCCGTCCTAATAAAGCTGATCAAGAGTTGGGAGAGTTACGAAGAAGAATTTATAAGAGATCGATTGGAAGTAGTGATAGCAGCTAGAAAAGAGAAAACAGAAGAAGAAAGAGAAGAGAAAGAGAAAGAGAAAAAAATGCAAGCAGAACTGGAAGAGAAGAAAATTATAGAAGTAGTAGTCCTGCACATGGTAGAAAAGACTATGTGAAAGATCGCAATAGGAATTTTGATCATAAGGGAAAGAACAGAAATTTTAATAGACCATTTGATAACAGAAGCAATAATAGATATCGCCAGAGATATTTTTAACAGTCATTTAACCGTGGAAATTACAATAAATATAGATATGGGAGACAGAGTTCTTTGAAACCTCAAGACATAACAGAAAATACTTCACATAATTCAAAAGCAAGGTATAATCCAAATTTTTCCCCTAGATACATGAATAGAGGCTACTATCATGATCAAAATAATTATAATTATGGTGGCCAACGATCATGCAAGGCTAGTTATAATGAACAAAAATATTCACAACCATCACATAAGAATAATTCTCATCATGGATTTAAAGGGGCTTATAGTGGACGAGATGCTTATTCAAATTCTTATCATTCTAGAAGCAACAGGTATGTAGTTTCTAAAGATAGAGAGCAATATCCGGAAAGGAATTACAGAGATATTAGATATGCCGATCCTAAAGACAGAGAGCAATATCCAGAAAGGAATAAAAATCTCAAAAAAAAATAACTGTTAGACATGAAAAGAAAACATAACAAATCAAGATGCTGATGTCGAGACGCCATCACGTCAGGATGACCGATTTGTAGGATTTCAGTTTTAATACTTCAATTGCTTTATGACGTCATGATCGTCAAGTTAACTAACGCTTTAGTACTATTACTATCATCCGTGTTTTAAATACACAAGCTATAAATATTTTGGATCACGAGATCAACATTTTAATATCTTCAAAATTGAAAAAGAGCCAGTCATATAATTTTTATCATCGAAGAAGCGTTGAAGTATGGAAGAGTCGATTAGGGAACTGCTAGGCCTAATTGGATTATGTAACAATAAGAATATTGTATGTTTTATGTGAGACGTGTAAGATATTTTGAAGAAATAACCAACGAAGCGTTGTGGAATTGATTTTCTAGAATGGTATTAAAGTTCTTGCTTTTGTTATTTTGAAATCTAATTGTTCAATTAATTCAGTAAATTAACTTTTTACGTATTACCTTTCTACATCTATAATATCTGAAGTTTCACTTTGAGACATTTTAGGTGTCTGAATTACTTTTTCAGACACATACGTGTCTGAATTTAAGACGCCTCTACTTGCAGTGTTATTAGATTTTAATCATCAATTTCGTATGTAGGAACATTTACTCAGCGAATGTTGCGTATAAATTTCGTAAATGGATATTCGACAATAATTACTTTCAAAAATTACCAACACAAAAAATCTAAAGAAAAAATTGATCTCCTCCAGCACACACTAACTGGTTATACACTCCAAATTTATGATTTAATCGAAAAAAGGATCCACGAGTATCTATAGTTCTTTGACAATTATTCTTGTTTGCGTATTACAATAGAGCAATCTTATTACCGCGACGTATTGACGACTTTTTAAACTACAACTATTTTTGACATTTAAAAAAATCCTGCATCCTGACAATGATTTCGTTTAAACAGTGCTTCGGTAACTTTAAAAATTCGGAATTTTAAAAATTTATAGGGAGTTTTTGCTCACCCTGTATATCCTGAAAACAATTTTAATTCTGTGACCAACAAAGACTGGGACCAAAGCCAGACTATGTCTCAAAAAATGTTCACTCACAATCAAACTTTGATCAAATGCTTTTTTTTCTGTATTATTTTTAAAAGGAGTAAATTATATAGATGCACTTTATAAGAAAGTCATAATAACCAGATGAAACAATCAGCCAGCTATAATGTATGAATGAATGAAACAACTGTCAATGCAGCCGTTACATAGCGCACGGTGGCATAACCTACATCGAATCTTCCCATCCACATCATACGGCTTAAAAAGCCCCCGAAAACAGTATAGATCAATGTATGACTGAAAGATTCTTTAAGGGATAACACTATTATGACCGGTTTAAAAATTCAAAAATTAATGTTGTTGCTTAAAGTACTCTTTTTATACATGAAAATCCCATTTTATTGGTCAGAAATTGATATAGAAAGTGAAAGGGTAGTTTTAGAGCTATAAAAATAGAGTACGCCACAGCAAGCAAACAGTAACGGAAACTTTAAGCAAATTATTTGCAGTACATTTTCAAAATCAAAAGACACTTTAGCTCCGTCAATTTTCTATCAATCAACTTGTCGCTTTTGAAAAGCAACTGTCCAATATATTTCTAGTGAAATACATCGGATTTTCTTGAAAGAAAATATCCCTTATTTCTGTTTAATTACCGAAATTTTGATAGAAAATTTGCATTTTACTTTGAATTGATACCATTTCACTGAAAATGTATATATTTTTAAAACGGCTACGTAATTCAATGACTTCAGCTTTTGTAAATAAGAAAAATATTTTTTGTCTCATAGTTCTAGTTTAAGTGTACAATTATTTATCGTGTTCCACCATTTGACCCTCTTTTTTCAAATCTCTCCCGCACATCAAGTCGCAATTTTTTAAACATTGCAACTAACGGAAAAGAAATACAGTTTTCTACTTTAATGTGTACCAATAAAGAAGCAACATTTGTGTTTTTGTGTGTTTGTTTGTAGGGGGTAATTTCTGGAACCACCAAACTGATTTAAAAAATAATGGGGGCAAAATGCTGGTGACCATCTCTGCTCCAATATAGGCCATATTTTATGACGGTACAACAACCCTAAGGGATAGCAGGAGCAAAAATACGTTCTAAAATTGCGATTTCTGTGATATTGCTGAGTCTAGAAATTTGAAATTTGGTGTGGTGGTTACTTTTAAGATTTAAATACTTGCTTTGAACGCTTTCTAAAAAGGGCGAAATTTAAAGATGTGAAATGAGCGGAAAACGTTGTAAAATACGACTTATTTAGAATTGTTAGGCACAGAAACTTAAAATTTGACACGTATGTTATTTGTAAGATGTAAATACTCCCACAGAACAGTTTTCACGAAATTCGAAATTTAAAAGAGTGCAGAAGCCAAAAACATTCTAAAATTGTGAATTTTGTGACACTACTGAAGCTAGAAACGTGAAATTTGGCATGGTGATTATTTTTAAGATGTAAGTGCTCCCTAGAAACAGTTTCTAAAAAATTCAAAATTTAAAAGGATGAAGTGGGCCGAAAACAGTCTAAAAACATTTTTAACTATGATTTATCTTAAATTGTTAGGGAAATTGTTCAAAACCTGATCTGAAATTTTTATAAACTTGAAATTTGACATGGCTGTTACTTTAGAGACGTAAGTGCACCCACTTTTAACATGTAAATGTTAAAATGTTCAATTAACGATTGATTCTCATTTGAAATTAGTTGTAGATTTTCGCATTAATTTAAGTCTCATGTCCGCCTAATGCAGTATAAAAATGAATACCAAAATGTAGACGAGTTACGAAATGTTACGAGTATAATTAGTGATTTTTGAATTATCCGTAGCTGTATAATTTCCTCTAATAAAAATAGGTACACAAATACCACTTGATATATTTCAACAACTACGCGTGCAAAACCGCGGATTTTACTAGTATATATATATATATATATAATAATTTAGCACAAATTATTTTTTATAAATACCGGATTTAAAAAAAGAAATCCCGTAAAAGCCGTAAATTTCAGTGCGTCAAAGTCATGGTGATCCTCTGCCTAATTTGTGATCTGATAAAGATACATTATGCGAAATTCGTGTCTCCATGTATGGTTAAACCTGTAATGTCTATATTGTAAAAAAAAATATATTAATCCATAAATATGATGAAAAACATTGTCACCGGTAGTGCCAGGGGTAAAAGCTATTTAACTTATGAAAAAAGAACTATTTTTATCATAAATAAACAATTAGAACGCATATTAAGTTATGTTAGTTTATTTCTTAAAATGTATGCTTAATTATTGTCGTCCTTGTAACTGATTGCTAAAGAAAGAAATAAATAAATGTTTTTTATCTGTAAAGTATACGGTTTTTTTACTGCCGCTCCTAAATTAGAGTTTTAAAAAACAAAATGTGTAAAACAAAATCCATAAACTATATGTTTTTTACTGCCGCCCCCGATGGCAGATTTTTGTACAATGATTTACAGCTAATAGAAAGAAAAAAAGAAACAGAAACCTTTTTCTTTCGGGTTAAATGGGCTCTTCTCCTGAAAAAAGAAGTATTTTCTTATCTTAAGAATATTTACAATAATAAGCAGTCCTGGAAAACCACTACCTGAAATCATGTTGAACGTAACAATTCGCGAAAATTTGATTTAAGCAGGTGAGAAACGACTTCAGCAGCTCTATGACATATTCATAGGTAATTAATTGGTAAAGTGATAAACTCTATTGAAGTAATTTTTTCTGTAGTTGCAGTTTGCAAAAAGTAAAGGTCAACTTCATCGCGACAGGCTGTTTCGCGTAGTTTGATGCCAAGTGATGATGAATGCATTTATTTCTGATCTTTGATACTCCAATTATGTTTTCAATAGAAAACGATTCTACTAAATCACGTATTTGTAAAATGTAAGATTTATTGTATCATGAGCAATATGATGACAAACTAGGTGATTTGATCGATTTCCTGCGAAATAGTGAACCCTGGAGCCCCAACTATACTATTTCTAAGTCTGACAGTTAGTTCATTTCAGACTTGCATGTATATGCTATAGCGACTACATCAAATTTGACGGGTGTCTAGTAAGGCCAGTTAACATGGAATGACCCATGACGGAGGAGTTTGTTCCTGAGTCTAATGTGAAATTCATGTGATAAACGGAATATACATAATATCTTTTTCTTTGTTTTTACATCGTTACAATAACTTTGCACCATTCATTTATAAGTATTTTCGTAGTGCAAAAATAAAAAAATATTAAAAAATATCAAACACTTAAAACACACAGAAGTTATCATGCTATTATGTGTTAAAAATCTCACTGTAGTCTTAAGCTGAACAAGAAGAAGTTGTAAAACCAAAAAATAGGAAGTGGGCCAGGTTGTGACACATAATAATGAAGCCAGTTATATACATCAGCGTAATGAGCTCAATATAAAAAATTGTACTCTTTGAAGAGCTATCTGAAAAGCTATTAACATGCAATTATGAATAAATAATATGGTTGTAATTAACAATTATTTAGTAAAATAGTTCAATTACGACAATTACTAATGTCTTCGTAAATATTTAACAAGTTGGAAATTGTACGTCAAACGTGAAAAATCAGTTGCGTTCGTACTATAGCTTTTTTATATAAATATTCAGATCTTGATGATTTTTAATTCTATGAAATGAATTATATCGTCTGCAGATTAATTTCTGTAATAAAATAAGCATATCGGTCGCTTGACAATTAAACGTCGGAAGCTCCTATAACAAGAAAGCACCTATTTTTTTTTATAAAATTCAAATTTCTTAATAAATATTTTTTATTAATATCTTATAAAGTTTTGATTCGATTTTCATAAAATTTGAAATGTCTCGACAAAATTCTACAAAGATAATATATCTTTAATTTCAAACCATTCAGTCTGGTAGTTTTTGTGTTGTTATATGCGGACGGACGGACGGACGGACCAGACGACGATAATAGGTGCTACGTATATATAATATAAAAACGAACGCACCTAAAAAAAATAACATACCCTTTACTGAGTCTAATATTTTATTTAAAGGCTGGCGAGTTTTATTATCATATACGAGTATCACAAGGTCAAATTTTTCTTCATTGAATAACGTATCTCAATAGTGTAAATAACATGTGACAGTTAAAGGGGTGTACATTTATCTTAATTAAACATCTTCTAAAACTTCTATTTCAGTTTTATTTTGCTAACTAAGCCAAGGTATTAAGCAATATGCATCATTTATTGTATAAAAATTGAGTACAAAATAAAAGGTATAAAAATAACGAAAAAGTGTTCCACGGTGCCCCACTCCCCCCTAATGAATTTTTACACTGTATAAGTTTAGATAATAAATAAATTGAGATCAAAATAAAAATGAGACTTTTACAGATAACGTTAAGGCGCCCTTATTTGCAGATTTACTAGTTATATGCATATTGTATTATTACATGATTAATTTCAACTCATTCTCAGCAAATGTTTTATAAATAAATATTAAAATTAAATTAAGGTATAAGAATATAAATCGTTTCGATATGGTATAATCGAAAATGTCAGATATTAGCATGTATATCATATCACCATATCACTCTTGTATGACCATAGTATTCTACTTTATAATAACGCACTCGAGCCCTGAATTTATCTTAAGCGAGTAACTGAAATGCTCCAAGGTTTTTCGATATTGTTTGATACATTCTTATTCTAAAATTATTCTTTGAATTTTCTTTCAATGATTTATTTATAAGCATAAAGAAAATGGCGCTTAAGTATCACGATATTTATGCAACCTGATAAATACACCAGCATATTATGAAAATATGTATAATAATAAGTATATATAACAGTGTTATCTTTTGGGATGCTTCCAGTTTTTATATGAGGGCATCTATTACAAATTTATTGCTATGCAGCATAAATATAATGTGTATTTTAGATATAGCTATTCAGGTGAGATTCATTTCATTTTATCAAGCCATTCATGAATTTCAAGAAAGATAAAAATAAATAAATAGCATTAATTTCAAATTTTATCAAAGTGCGAAATATATTACAATAATTCCGAGAAAACAAAGTACATTTTTCCCTTGAGTTCTATTTTGAATTTGAAAACAACGTGTACTAAAATAAATGAAAATAAATATTTTGAAATACACCAAAGTAACGAGTCCGAATAAAGTGTCAGTTTTAAATATTCCTATTATTTCAATGTGTACTTTAGTTTGATAATTGCGAGCTAAATTTCGCATAATAAACTTTGTCATGCAAATCTTTAAATTGAAAAAAATATTTGAACAATGTCTTTTCTATGAATAAAGAAAAATGTTTTTTGAGGAAATGCGATGAATTATTAATAAGATCAAAACACTAAATGTGTGTTTCAAAGAACGTAACAAAAGGAATAAAATGGATTAAATCTGTGAAAAATTCAGAAAAAAAATCTATTTTTACGGTAAAAATAAGTTTTCTATGACTTCATAAGCTCTAAACAAATATTGCATATTTAAGTTAATAAGAAACAGACGTCACATACTGCATTATCTTGAGACATCATGAAATATCACAAAAGGAATAAGTAATTAAGTGTGAAATGCTATATTTCTCATTCGATATGAATTATTAACAAACTTTTCAAGAACTTACTGAGTTTTTTATTGATCAGATTTAGATATATATATTTTATTTTATTTTTCTTATAGATAGGATATGTAAATCGATTATAAAAAGTGAGCAACACTGTAAAATAAATAAATAAAAATATGATTCCTCTATAATTGAGCATGACAGTGAGAACTGTTTCAAATTTATGAAAATAAATCTGAATCCTATATATTAAAGGGACAAGCAAATATCTTAATTTTCAGTACAAATTCGACATTTATGCGCATGCGTGAAATTAAATATAGAACGTATTTAGTTTTACGTAGAGTACCTGAAAACGAGGTCACCATGGCTGAGTGGTCTAAGACGCTGAGTTTAAACTGTGAGATTGTTGGTTCGATCCGCACAGAATGATTTCTGTTATTTTATTAGTTAAGTTAATTCTTTTCAATAATGTCATATGTTACTTCATGAGGAGAAGTTACATAATTTTTATTTTTTTTAATTAGAATGATTTTATAATTAAGTAAAATTTAACATCCAACAACATTTTTTAAATTACTAATTTTATATTAAAAATAATTAAATTAAAAAGGCAAGCAAATTTTGGGACTGTGGAAAGTAAAACTTAACACCCGACAATATTTTTTAAAATTACTAATTTATATTACAAATAAAATTAAGAGATTATAAGAGAAATAAAGATTTTTCATGTAGTTATCGATTAAATAAATTGATTTAAACTTTTATCTATATTTTGTATGACCATTATCAAAAAGATATATTTATGTACTAATGTGATTATTTTTCGTAAAAAGAAAAAGAAAAATAAAAAAGAAAGGAAAAATATTAATATAAGAACTATAAAAGAAATCACCTTGATACCCATTATTATATTATATTATTATATTATAGTATATACCCATTATTATATTATATATTATATATTACCCATTATTATATTATATATCCATTATTATATTGTACCCAATTAATATAATAATTATACCCATTTAATAATATATAAATAATGTATGAAAATGTAAAATAAAATTAATTTAATTAAGAAATATATATTATAAATCATTAGCGCAAACAACAACTTTTAAGTTCGTGTTTTTTTTTTTTTTTTTTTTTTTTTTTTTTTTTTTTTTTTGTCAGGCTGATAAAAATAAAATTAATTAAAACTTGGTCGCGTGATTTAAAATCTTACAAATTACAAAATATTGATATAAAAAAAGAGAGATTGTAGGAAGTAAAATAAATGCCCTACACTCATTCAATTAATATTTTCTGTTAAACTCCGGCTTTAAAATTCTTTCACTTCATTAGTTGAGTAGGTTGGACTAACAGCGCCCTCTAACGCCTTATATGCATAGGAATCGCTTGCTCTATATCACAATTCTTCAAGTTTTCAATACTTAATTAATATAAAAGCAATTAATTAAAAACTGAAACGTATTTCTAATGAAACGTTCAAATTGTTTACTGTCAAATCTTGACGGGTACTATCTAGTAATATTTATTTGCTAAAAAAATTATTTAGCTTTTCTGGAGTTATAAAATTCCGATGGTCTTTGAAAATTAGCAAGGTGAGCAAATATCCCCAATTTTGGGAAACGCAGTTTACGTTTGGCAAATAATCCACGGCATTTCTATTTAAAATCTCACTGAGTTTTGGAACACTGAGTTTTGGTGATACATTTATGAAACTTAATAGGGATAAGGCTTTAAAAATTAAAAATTTTATTTTTTTAAAGCTTTGAAAAAAAAAATGTGATATTTGGTCACCTTACAGATGAAAGAATCTTCCATAAATACATAATAAAATACACAATAAAATATAATCAGATAAAACTTCAGCTCAACGGAAACGCCCCATAAATTATAAATTACTTTGAAATTACAATATCCAGGATGCTCACTAAAGTCCTGTCCTCCTCCCCCATTATAATTCCAGAAAGGCGGCAGCTACAGTCACAGATGTTGTGTCTTGATATCGTAAAGTGATTACGTGTCACGCGAGGAAAACGCTTGCATCGCTATCTAGTAACAAACTGCAAAATAGCGTCCCGATCTTGAGAACGATACAAGGTACAAGCAAAAAGCAATTCTAAAGTTGTAGAGCCTCCTCGATTTACTCTGAAATAATGTCATACTTGTAAAAGTCACATTTTTTTAGAAGCTCCAAAATTTTAGCATAAATATTTTAGATGCAATCATCAGCTTAAATATGCCAGTAATTGCATGTAGAAGTGTGGCATTATAAGTCAGACGCACATTCCCAAGCTGAAAATAATTCAAAGGTGAACTTCGGATGAATGTCGAAGCCAACTATTTTCATCCAGGCGACCTCACTCTAGAGTCCGGCATCGGGTTTGTAACCGGATTTTACCCGAACCTGATCTAACAGGTGGTTCGGGTCGGGTAAGGTTGACGTTAATTTTTTTCTTTGCGGTTAGTGTTCTTGTAGTTTTCTGGTTGAGATTTGACTCTTCCGAGTCAGTGTCCAAGTTAACTCGATTTTTAGAGAGGTCTAAAATGTTTTTTTCAGATGAAAAAAACTGTATATTCGAACATTAAACTTTCAACCTCGGGCCGGGACACATAAGCCTCAATGGATAATTTTTTATTCTATTCGTACCACTTTTTGAAAACAGTGTGCTATACGCTTATACTAGGCTTTTTTCCAAAAAAATTACCAGAAGGACAAATATTTGAAAAATGTGGCACGATTGAATGTAAAAATTCCATGGCCTGTAACCAACGGATTGGTGGGTAAAATTAGCACACTTCTTGATCTAGGCTCTCTAGAGCCTATACATTACTATATATAGTTTGTGCTTCTCGAGGGTAACATTGTGTTATTTTATTAAATCTTGTGTGTTTCAATAAATAAATACCCTTGGGATACAATTCTTTATTGTCTCTTTCTCTAACTTTAATCGATAAACAACATGCGACAACTGCTGAATCCCACCTTCTGGCGGCCTTTTATTTGCAGTAATTTTGTAGTTGAGATAAAATTATAAATCATATGATGTATACAAATGAAAAGGAGACTTTCCTAAGTAGCACAAAATAGTTGGGACAACGTTGACTAAGTGTTGGCTAATTGTTGGCACCTTCTGGCGGCTTTTTTATTGCAGTAATTTTGTAGTTGAGATAAAATTATAAATCATATGATGTATACTAATGAAAAGAAGACTTTCCTAAGTAGCACAATATAGTTGGAACAACGTTGGCTAAGTGTTGGCTAATTGTTGACCCACGTTGAACCACAATAAAAAAAATCCCGCGTTGCCGTACCCATTGGATAACGAACCATTTGCCAACAGAAGCATGACAGTGGTTCAATCGTTAGTTGCTCAGGATACTGCTCAGATACTCTCCAAATTAGAAGGGTCTCTGTATCTACCATTTGCCAAACCTATCATTCCCAACGGTTTCCACAAACTGCCAACGATAGGCCAACAATCTCTGTTACTTGGGTTTACCGTAGCGTCGTTGTATCTATTCGAAGTGGGTTAATATGTTTGTAGATAGATGACGCGGTGTTTTCCCAGTTTGCTATAGTAGAGAAAGGAAATCTGTTTTATAAGTTGTGGTAAGTTTGTCTTGCGCGGTCGGTTGGCGAGTATCAGCAAGCGGGGTTCAGAGTCCCCTAGTTATAAAGTATTTTCAAAATCTGAAAGTTGCAATGCATGTGTAGAAGATATTTTTTTCAATGCAGTATCTGTCACCCACAGTACAGCTAAAAATAAACATAGAAGCAAAAATAGTTTTTTTTTTGTAAGAAACACTTTTTTAAACGCATCCAGTGTTTATCTTGAAAATCACGCATAATTTCATGATTGCAATTTATGATTTTTCAAAACAAAAGGCCGCTAAAATACTGGAATATGACGTAGGCACCAAACCCGAAAATTCATCTCTTTGATTCACGCCTGGTAGGAAGCGCGAGTTCGTGAATCCATTTTTAGAAATTGTGAATTTTGCTCCATTTCTTTTTTAAGATATGACTAACAGGAAAGTAAAGCAACAATTATTTAAACTATCTTCTTAGGATTTTTAAATTGATTTCTCAACGCATAATCATAATTTAATTAATATGAACCTATTACTTGATAAAAGCGTATATTTTATTATTACGCGCTATTTTTAATTATTATTATTCTCTCTTTTTTAATGTTTAAAATTGAATCGTTGCAGTTTCATAGCCGTTTAGCCTAGTTTGGCGAGCGTGTTTTGGCGCATAATTAAATCCATTTTACTTTTAACTCGTATACAAATGTAACCCTCAAGAATTTTTGCGAATTATCATTAGTGGTGGGTAAAAGGGAAATGCCTTAAAATCAATGAAATTAATTAAATTAATTAAAATCGCTTATAATCCTATGAGATTTCCTCCTCAATTTATCAATTATTTCTGTAACTTTTTGAGATTTCACGATATTTCACTGGTTTTTAATATGAGTTGTCCTACAGTATTGACTATCAAAGTTTGCCGTATTTCGCGCATGCGCAGTTAAAATTTATTTCATACAAATGCCCATATCTCATCAAATTTTTAATCACTACATAGTATAAAACAAAGTCGCTTTTTCTGTCCCTATATCCCTATGTACGCTTAAATCTTTAAAACTACGCAACGGATTTTGATGCGGTTTTTTTTAATAGATAGAGTGATTCAAGAGGAAGGTTTATATGTATAACACGACGTTCTACGTAGATTAGTTATTGAATTATGATAGAAAGTTTTGTTATTTTGGCCGAAAAGGCTACCATTGCTATTTTTTTGGCGATCATTATTGTTGCAGAAAGAAATGAAAAGGCTATACATCTCCAAAAATAAAAGAAAAACTGTGTTAAATTAATTTAAAAAAAAAAGAAAAAGAAAGAAAAAAGAGTTTTGATGAGAGAATATTATAAAACGAAAATATTTAATTTAAACATGATTGGGAATGTTCGCAATGCTTAAAAAATTATTCAAGGGGCAAGATTGCTATCGAAACAATATTTCGCGATTTATCTTTTGTTTTTGGCGATTTTGATTTTACTTTTGATCCTAAACAATTTGATTTTAAGCCAAAAGGTGTGTTTTTTTTTTTTTTTTTTTTTTTTTTTTTTTTGATGCAGAAAGAATTGAAATGACTATACAGCTGGAAAAATAAAAGAAAAAGCTGTTATTAATTTTATTTAAAAAAAAGAAAGAAAAGAAAAACAGTTTTGATGAGAGATTTTAAGACAAAAGGTGCTTTTTTTTTCAAGTGTACGATCACTGGCGCCCGGCTAACAGAAAAGTACCTTTTTTTAAATTCAAATGCAAACTATATTAATGGCAATATACTTCTATTTACTTCTACATATACTTCTACATATGCATTCTATTAGAAATTGCATTCGTATGGTTGGATAATTAAAAAAAAAAAAAACAATTTTTTGGTGATTTTTCAAAATTTTGCCCTCCTTGCAGCGGTAAGATTTTAACCATTTGGTGTAATATTTTGCAAATTTATTCCTTATTACCAATGGCAACTTTCCCACACTATTACATTTCGATTATATAAATTTTGTTTTTTTCGACGCACCCTAATATATATATATATATAAACACACATACACAGGGCATTAACGCTAAGCCCACTTCATGAGTACATCAGCGATTCTTTCTTACACACAGTTACTTGTTAGTACTTGGTAACAATACTCTGTACTCGGTAGAGTAGTTAATAGCCAACAGCCAAGTACTCAATAACAAGGCCAAAGTAACATTGCGCTTTAATGTTTTTAAATAAGTTAAACATGGGATTTTTGAAATCGGGGAGTTTCAGTGGAGTGGCCCCTTAATATAATATTGCTATATATTATCAATTAATATGCTTAAAAAAAATAGTAAAATGTTATACTACTATTTCTGATTGATTCAGCCAAGCACAATCAAAATGTGGCTGCTGAACAATTATTCTGAATTAGCCTAGTACCAAATATACACAAAGTACTTAGTCCAAATACATGTCTAATTATTTTCTAAGTTTGAAAATAAAAAATTGCAGCATTATCAATTTAAAATAGTGTAGCGAGTACTGTTTTGGCAAAATAAACGAGTACCAAATACTAGGACATGTACAAATATCAAATAATACAAGAAAAAAAGCACATAAAAGCGAGCTCAGACGTAACACTCAGAAAAATAATCTTACAAACCAACTGCATATAGCATAACTAATTGCACACACTAAGTTAAATGCAAAAGTTGTGCCAGTGCCATTGTGACCATGCATCTTTTTGAGAAAATTTCTACATAAATCATAAAACAGCAGCATTTGAAAAAGGAATGATTAAGTAAAATTTACAACTGAAATAATTTAACCAAGCTAAGCTACATGTGTAGATATATCTATTAAAACAAAGTGTTATTCAACATTTATTGCATTCACAAACATTTTAAATATGTTTATGTTTTCTTTCTCTCTGTATATATACAATATATACTGCATTAAAATAGTTGAATAGTTCAGGTAATCAAAAATGTCCCAGCGAACACAAAAACCATTTTCGTTTTAATGGAATTCATTTAACTAAGAATGTATATTTATTTATTTTAGAAGTTTAATTTTTAAAACAGCAAAATTAAACTACAGCATCTCAAACTGACGCAAAACTTCACTTTCCAAAGATCAAAATAGGCTTGACAACATAGCGTGTGTCGTTTCCATCCCAAATCAGAAAGTAATCACATATTACCGGTTCAACCCTTTTAACACCAAATGTCCATTAAACAATGACGTTTCATACCGTTACATCTTCATTAAGCTGATAAATTATAAGAAGTAGAATTAAAAATAGAATATAACTTAAAACTAATCACAATAATACAACTTTTGGAACTGCCAACATGCAAAAGCTTTTATTAGAACATATTTTTAACGTGATTACTGAAATCAAAAATGATTACATAAAGTAAAAAACAGACAAATACATACCTAAATAAATCCAGTAAACTAGCAGTCTTGAGAGTCGATCGCCAGATAAACATCAAGCCTATACACTTCACTGTGCTTCACGCCAGACGCAGCCGAGCCGGAAGCGGAACCGGAAACATTTCTAACCGTTGCCATTTCTTCAAATACAAATAATTACCATATAATTACCATACATCATGCTATGAAACACCATTGAATGTATGGTAAATTGCATTACCATATAATTTTACCATATACCTTGCTATAGAGTACCATATGATATATGGTAAATTGCATTACCATATAATTTTACCATATACCTTGCTATGGAGTACCATATGATATATGGTAAACTGCATTACCATATAATTTTACCATATACCTTGCTATGGAGTACCATATGATATATGGTAAACTGCATTGCCATATAATTTTACCATATACTTTGCTATGGAGTACCATATAATATATGGTAAATTGCATTGCCATATAATTTTACCATACACTTTGCTATGGAATACCATAGACAGAAGAATTATTACCATATGAATACAGTAGTTTTACATATAATGACATAAAATTTTTATGGTTTTCCATATAAAACCATATGTTTCCATAAAAAATCCTATGTCATTTTTTGCTAAGGGTACAGCTGGAAAAATAAAAGAAAAATCTGTTATTAATTTTATTTAAAAAAAAGAAAGGAATTATAGGGGGAAATTCGAAAATCAGGTGATATTTTTTTTATCAAATATTAGCTTTTTCAGTATTTGATTCGGATTATGAAAGATTAGCCTTCTGAAAAAGTTCTACTGGACGGATTTTGATGAGAATTGTATTGTTAGTCAGATGCTATTTCAGGAATGGTTTTAATGTACTACATATTGTTCTACGCTGCTTAGTCAAACAGTTGTGTGATTAGCTTTTTCAGTATTTGATTCGGATTATGAAAGATTAGCCTTCTGAAAAAGTTCTACTGGACGGATTTTGATGAGAATTGTATTGTTAGTCAGATGCTATTTCAGGAATGGTTTTAATGTACTACATATTGTTCTACGCTGCTTAGTCAAACAGTTGTGTGAAGGTTATACAGTCAGGAGAACCCGATTCCGAAAGATTAGCCTTTTTGAAAGTTTTTACTGGGCGTATTTTTTGCGACTTGCATTGTTAAGTAGATAATTTGTAAGGATGGTTTTAGTATATTTTATATTGTTCTGTTTTAGAATTACGTGGAAAAGTTCTATAATCAGATGAACCCGATTATAAAAGATTAGCCTTTACAAAAACTTCTACTGAATGGATTTTGTTAATTAGTTTGCATTGTTAGTTCGATAATTTTTAGTGATGGTTTTAGTATATTGCATATAGTTTTATCATTCTTTAGCAAACCTTAACTGTAAATGACCAAATAAAAGAGTTGGTCCTTAACAGCTAAAATTTTGACTGCACATTAGAAAATATAATAGCGCAATCACGTCATTTTTCAGTAATGTGGAAGGATATTCCAGGTAAATATACAGATTGCTTTCAAATACAAGGTCAAATTAAACGATATATTTTGTTTGCTTCAAGGTTCATTTGTAGAAACTGACCAGCTCAGTGGGCGTAGCTTGCTAGTATATTAATATTTTAATCACAGTATACTATTTCTACAATTTTTTGACAATTTTTTGGAAAGCGGTGTTAAATAAGGCTGAAAACTCTGCATGCTATAAAAAGAAAAAACTTTTGATTTTTTCACAGAAGCGTTAACTTCTTCACGAATATACGTGCTATGCTTACACAAATGCACGCAAATGTTGAACAGGACCTACATAGTTATTTGCTACAGTGACAGACCATTTTTTTAGGATTTTCTGTTACTTGGGTGATCAAAAATATTATTTTATTATTAAAATTATTACTCCCCCCGCCTCTAATTGTACTCGCGACAAAATCTTCACTAAAAACATGAAGTCAAACATGTTCTTAACATCCTCAAAGTTTAAGGGAATTTCCTCACGAGTTTCAGTAGATATTCGACGAAACGTCTGAAATTGTCCCTTAATTTCTGTCCCTTAAAAACTGTCCCTTAATTTCTGGACACCAGTATATTAAAGTGTTGTATTGTCATCGTAAATCGTGGACATAATTTTTTTTAATTCTAGCATATGAGAAAATTAGTGCAAAATCGATTCCAAAATTCCATTTTCACTTACAAAACCCAGGTAGAGTTAAATAAAGGAGTGTATTAAAATAAATTTTCTCTACTATGACTATATTATTTTCATTTTCTTTAATTAAATTTATTTAAATGATTTATTAAAAGATCAAAGAATTTTTTTTAAATTATTTTACTTTAGATATATAAGAATGAAAAATATTCGAAAATCGAGAACAAAATAAAAGCAAACAATAGATGTTAAAAAATAAAATTATTCATCGTAAAAAAATGCATCTTTTATAATTGATGAAGAACCTAGGATAAAAAGAAATTTATTAATTAGCATTCAAATTGCAATTAAAAATTATGAAAAATAACGTGGAGTGAAATGGGGGGGGGGGATACAGTTACGAAAAGAGAATTAGAAAAACATTTTTTTTAAGTGTTCAGAATAAAACAAACAAAAACAAAACAATGAAGGGAAATTTTCAATTAAAAATAAGTTTTAATAATTTTATATTTTGTAGACAAATTGTAGTCTCCTGTGTAAATTACTTCATAGAATGAACAAATAGCGTTAAAAAAATGCAATTTTCGAAACTTACATTTTTACCGAGAGCTGAAGGAATTATGTACTTCGAAAAAATAGAAATTACGCTGCAATAAATACTTAATAATAAATTCTTAAAATAAATATTTGAGGCAATAAAGCGTGTAAAATAAGAAACAAACAATAAGCTGTTTATAAAAGACTCTTAATTTCTATAACATTTCATTTTTTTTAAATATCTTTTGTTGCTTTTCCTCATAAATGTATTGAAATTTTTTTCATATTTAAAAAATAATAATAATTAAGTGGAGAGGGAAGCCAGTGTAAAACTTTCAAAGAGTCTTTTGTTTTTATAATCTAAAATATTTTATTTTATTATTATTATTATTATTATTTCCATTTTAAACGCCACCTTTCTCAACGTTTAATTTTAAAATAACGCACTTCCACAGGCTTTTGTTTGCGTCATCTGTCGAGGCATTAGTACCTCTTCAAAAACTATTAAATACTTAATAATAAATTCTTAAAATAAATATTTGAGGCAATAAAGCGTGTAAAATAAGAAACAAACAATAAGCTGTTTATAAAAGACTCTTTTTGTCGAAATGGTGTTTTTGAAGTGGAAGGTATTGCAGGGAAATTAGTAATTTAGCTATCGGTTTTAATTTTAGTAAGAAGTTGCAAGAGTCATGTACTTATCATGTGATCCATTAAATTTGCCTTTAGAATCCAACACCACTGCCCACCTCCACTTTGTTTTTGACCAACGTGACTTTTAAGAAAGTCTTTGGGCCTTTGCTTATCCGAAACGTTTCGTTAAATTGTTAATAATAATAATAATAATAATAAATTTTGTGATAAGTGAATGGTTGGCAAGAATTCTGCATTGAAGTTAAAACTTTTAAACCTTTGTTTGCATGTCACCCTTACCAAGTAGCATTCCCCACATGTCAGAAAAGTCGCATGGTGGAGACATGTTATCGTTTTGAGCTTCCTTTATTACCTACAGAAATTATCTTAATTTAACGGACGTAACACCGGCATCTATCTTCCCTTAACGTGCATGAAAGTGGACAGCTAACAACACCACTAATCGGTGTTTATATCACTATGATATTATAAATGGGCACAAGTGTTACAGTTACAACGGTCACCAAAAACCTGACTTTATTTTGTCATATAAACGCCTTGGTTATTTTTGGTTTCAGACAACCGTTATTTCGTGACTCCACTGTGACCGTTTCTTAGTCATTTGTAACTCATCACAAAATAGGACATATCTACGCCACTTTGACTTGGATGGATATGACTCAATTTCTAAGTCACATTTTTCTGGATTGGAGGACGTCCTCAAGTTTAGGGATTGTAGTTCACGCAATTCCCTCAGTTTTTGAATTAAAACATATATTACATTTTAAGAAGATGATGAATTCGTAGCACAAAGAAAAATATATGAAGCTTAAAAAGTTATAACTTTTGAAGTTATAAAAGTTTTTAAAAAGTTCCGTTATACAACCGTTATGAAATTTGTCTCCCCCCCCTCCCAAAATGGGATGACAAGTTAGACTTGCAATTCGGTTGATGTGAATTCACATTTTGGTTATACTTGACCAAAATGTGACCACGGTAATGAAAGGGATATAGCATGCTTCCATACGGAGCAGTTTGACAACTTTTAACGATATTGAGTGGCTACTTCACTCAGGCGAAAACACCCGCTCGCTAATGTTAATCTTATGGGGCAAATAATTTACGATATCACGTTTGCGTTTAAATATTTTTAATTTTTTTTTTTTTTTTTTTGCATTGGATAGCTGAAGTCAGTCTGTATGTACGCTCCTTTGAATTTTTTCAGTTATTGTTGCAGTTTTTTTTATTGAGGATACTTTCACTTTCGAAACCGGTTCCGAAAGTGAAAACTTGTAATCAAAATCGAAAAAGTACAGAGGAACATGCATAGAGATAGACCTCAGCTATCCAATTCATAAAAAAATCATTTAAAAATATTGAAATGCGAACGAGATATCATAAATTATTTCCCCCATAGGATTAGCATTAGCGAGCGGGTGTTTTCGACTGAGTGAAGTAGCCCCTTAATATGCTGGGTGATTCAAAATAGAGGATAATCTATTAAATCACTGATGATAGAAACATATTTCCAATTGCAAAAAGTAATACCAATCAAGTGTAGATTTTAAATATAGCATCATATTGTTTTGTTTGGGAATGTATATGCATATCAAAATAGGAAATTTATTTTTTTATACGTTTCCTTTTCTAATAACTTTTATTTAAAAAATATATATATCGTTCCGTATATAATAAGGATATTTTTTTAAATCCCATTCTTTTGCGACCAAATCTTACCGAGTTGTAATAAATTTTATTTTATTAATTTACAGTGTTTTCTGCCATTAGAAACGGACAGATTGCCGGGAAAAAACTGAAAATTCCTAAAATCCAATCTATTGTAACTCGGTAACAGGGCAACACTATTTTTCTAAATACACATTATAGGAAAAGGGGACCGAGTACAAAATTATTTTAATATGTATACAGCTCCTTATAACACAAATACCATATCAAAATTTACACTTAATTTCTATACTTCTTGTAATTGGAAGTATGTTTCTATTATCAGTGATTTAAGAGATAATCGCCATGTTTTGAATCACTCGGTACACATTTGAGTTTGATTTTGCGATGATATTACACATATCAATTAGATGAAATCAATAACAATTTAATTACATTTAATTGGAACACATTTTAGTGTTATTAATTTTTCTAAAAATGTATTTAATAAATTGTAATTTGTATGTAATACTAATAAACCTAATGATATTATAAATGTGAAAGTGTGTGAAAGTTTGACCCAAGTCAGCGTCAAATCGTATGATTTAATTAATGCCTTTGTATCCTAATGTATTTTTAATGAAACAAAATAATCATATAAATATTGACTTTAAATTAGACATATTTCCTAAGAAATGCCAATATTGACAAGATGTGGCTCTATATTGAAAATATAGCCAATGATATCCCCAATATTGGATAAATGTTGGTTTAACATTGGAAATATTTTAAGTAAAACCGATGAAATTTATGGCGCAATCTATATGTACATTTACGAAACACGCAATAACATTTTTCTTTTTTAAAATAAAAAGGTAACATATCATACGATATTTAAAAAAAAAAAAAAAAAAAAAAAAAAAAAAAAAAAAAAAAAAAATCTTATTACTTCTTTTTAATTCTGGGGCAGTTAAAAATAGAATATCATGGCTTCTTTTTTATTATAGTTTAAACTAAAGTTTGACTTATATCAAAAGCTATAATTTTTTTAATGTTATTTTAGGATGTTTTAAAATAAAAATCAATTTTTTAATCTATTTAGTTTAATATATCGCACTCAAAACTTTCAGCATATCTCAAATATATAAGAATTTAATTTATTATAAAATTGTTGTTTATCTATCTAATTAATAATAAGGAATAAAGAAAATGTATTTTAATACCATGCACTAAATACGTCTGCTAAATATAGTTATTATCTTTATTGGAATTTATAATAAATCAATTTAAATAATTTTAAAAAGTACACGTTTGAAAAAAATAACGTTGGTACTATAAAAAAAAAATTCTTCCAAAAAGAAGTAATCATTACTCTTGATAATTTTTTTATGCATTTAATACATAAAAGGCTAAATCTATCTTTTATAAAGCGTAAAATAAAAAAGCCAACTATTCAATATTATAGAAAGAAAACGTGTAAAACGTTCAGAATCATACTCCATAAATTATTGGAGTTATAATAATGGTATGAGCTACAGCGCATGCGCGGTAGCGTATTACTGCTTGCGCGGCAGCGTATTACTGCTTATTTTACGGTTTAATACTGTTAATTTTACGGTATAATACTGGCAGCTGGGGTGCCAGTTTTATACTGTAAAATCGACAATTATTTTTTGCAGTGCACGTAAAGTAGTGTTATGTACTTTAATATCGTATTAAAATTTCGTCATGATATATCAATTTCTACAAAAGTTACAGCTTATAAAGTCAACAAAAGACAAGGAAACAGACTGATAGTCAAACATATGATTGTTAAATCCCGATCATATTGTAATGGGACCAACTGCAGACTGAGACCTATCAAACAAAAAAAAATGTTCAAGAGTTATGTATCGATATCCCTAGAAATAAAAAGATACAAACAAATTGTGTAACATCCTTCGTTTTGGAAGTAGGTTAAAAAACAGAAGTATATAAATAGTTTTTATAATAATTATCCGGTTTTTAACACGTTTTAACATAGATGAAAAGGTTTGTCTGCCCGTCTGTACATACTCTAACTCTCCTAAATATATTCAGATTGCCCTGTAATTTTTGTATGTTATTTATGTTTATTATAGCACTATCGCTATTGGAAATGCAATGCGTAGCATTTATAGTACTTTTACATTTACAGTCAAAAGTATTTCATTACATTATGATCAATGGGAAAACATCGTTTCAAATGCATTTTAATGATGTTACGCCATTTCAAATATAATGAATTTGGTTTGAATTTATAAAGAGCACTAAAACATGCATTCTGCAGAATATAGGATGCAAGTCATTTATTATTTATTTACAGGGCCACACAAAAGAATTCCGTTACATAATGGTCTATGGGAAAAAACAGTTTGCAGAGTACTATGTAACACTATTTCAAATATATTGAAAGTGGTATACATTACTGAGGTTTACAACAAGATACTTGCTGTAGAATATGATGTGCATAACATTTATCGTTCATTTACAGGAGCACACAAAAATTTTCGGTTACAGTTCCTGTGTCCGAAGTATTGTATACTATCAATGATTGCTGAAAGTGCGTTTTCATTTATGGTATACCTTTTTAAGTTTAGCTAAATGTTTGTAGACTACGTGGTGTGTATAAATGAAATAGATCATATACAATGATACACAAAATAATTCATAAGCATTACGGAGTATGAGTGAGAAAAGCTTAAAGGTGGTTTTTAATTGAGTTATGCATTTTCAAACTGAACTATATTTAATATACTGTTTGTAGAATGTAAATAAAATCATATACAGAGGCACGCAAAGAACTGGATACATGGCTGCCTATGGATGATAATTTTTGGAAGTATGATTTCAGCACTTTTTAGCATGTTTTAGCCTGAAATAAATTTCAGCTTAATATGTGGCGTGTATAAATTTCTGTAGGTAATATACAGGACTGTACAAAAGAATTCAAGCATGTTTCCTTCTATTTTGATGAAATTTCTTATGGTAAATTTTCAGCCTGTTATGCGTTTTCTTACAAAACAAAATTTTAGTATACTATGTAGAATATATACAAATCTATTGATGAAATACAGGGCTCCACTAAACAATTTGAGTACTTTTCCGGTTATGGACGGTAATTGCTGAAATCTGGTTTTCAAATGTGCTATACGTTTTCTAAAATGTTTACTTGGGTATTTTATTTATCTTATTAAACAGCGAACTTTTGTTAAAATATTCTGGAAGTGTTGGAAAGTGTCTCATAATTTATGCTCGATGCATGATTTTTCTTTCTTGTTAATATATAAAATAATTTGAAAATCTGAAAGTTAGAATGAATGGGGAGAGATTTTTTTTTTCAAAAAAGTATATTTTACCAAAATATATTTTTTTTTCTGTACAATATTTATATTATTAATGCTTTTCGAAAAGAAAAATTAAATTATAAAAAGTAAAATTCTTTAAAAAATCCACATTTCCTCTTCTTTTTCAATGAACTGATAAAAACTATAATTTCTTGAAATTTTGCAAACAAATATTGTCTGCTATCGTCAAAGTTGAATTAATTCTTTCAGATGTCTTTGGTCTTTACGTCAAAACTCTCCAGTTTTTCCCCAAAAGGATTTTTCAGAATTTAAGTAAAATGTGAAGAATGAATATGACAAGATTTATAGCCCATTATTCTTTACTTCAAACACTTCAAACTCTTTAGGTCGAAAAATATATAGCATTGAATGTAAGGTTTTGTGAAAGGAGGAAAAGGTTCGGGATGTGAAGAAAATTACAAATTCATGTGAAGGTACATGAATTTGTAATACATGACATTTGGTATACATGACAAACTAATTCCCATTAATTCAGTCATTTTTATTTTTGAAAAGTCATTGGGTAATATCTACAGTATTTTGTTATCCAGTGATGATAAAGATACAAACATGATGAACTAATTTCTATAAACTTAGTTATTTTTATTTTTGAAAAGTAAAGAGGGAATATTTCGTTTTCAAGTGATTAGAGGGTAATATTTTGTTATCAAGTGGTAAAGGCTAAATACATACATGAAAAGCTAATGCCAATAAAGTCAGTTATTTTTATTTTTGAAAAATAAAGAGGTAATCGGGAATATTTCGTTACCAAATGGTAAAGGCTAAATACATACACGAAGAGCTAATTAATGCCAATAAAATCAGTTATTTTTATTTTTGAAAAGTAAAAATGCTATCGGGAATATTTCATTATCTAGTGGTAAAGGCTAAATACATACATGAACAGCTAATGCCAATAAAATTAGTTATTTTTATTTTTGAAAAGTAAAGAGGTAATCAGGACTATTTCTTTATCCAGTCTTAAAGGGTAAATACATATATGTAGAGGTAATGCCAATAAACTTAGTAATTTTTATTTTCAAAAAAAAAAAAGTAACATGCAACATGTTTTTTTGTCCAGTGATAAACAGGAAATACATACATAACGGATAACGGACTATAATCAGTTACCTAAGTCAGTTTCATTTTCAAAAAGAATGTAGGCAATCTGCAATCTTTCATTATCTAGTGGTAAATAGGAAATACATACATGACAAATTAATGCCAATAAACTCGGACATTTTTATTTTTGGAAATTAAAGAGGTAATCTGCAGTATTTTGTTATCCTGTGGTAAATATCAACTGGTTAAAGATTAAAACTATTTCAGATAGTACAAAAATATATATATATATATATATTTCAGATTCTGTAATAATATTAAATTATTGTAGAATATAGTTAAATTTAAAAATACACACATTTGCTTGAATCCTGTCTAATATTCCTTACAGGGAAATATAATTACTTAATGAAACAGAAATAGTACAAAAATAGATTTTCCGCATTCGATTTACAAAATAACTTAAAAGTCTGAAAGTTAAAATGCATGTGTCAGAAACTTTATTTTAAATGCAGAACCTTTTTGTAGAAAATGTAACTATAAATAAATATACACTTTTCTATAATATTTATAACATTTTTAATTTTCGAAAAACTAACTCATTAGTCATGCAAAGTAAACTTGTTTAACAAAAGTACATTTATATTTATATATATATTTTTTTTTTCAAAATATTGAATAAATACTGCAATTTCTTGAATTTTTCTCCACAAACAGTTTCTGTTGAAACTGTTATAAAATGTCCAATAAAAATGTCCGAGTTTATTGGCATTAATTTGTCATGTATGTATTTCCTCTTTACCACTAGATAATGAAAGATTGAAGATTGCCTACATTCTTTTTGAAACAGTTTCTGTTCTATGTTTCTCATGAAATATTTCATTCATGTTATTTCGTTACATCAAAACTGTCCAATTTTTCCCAAAGCGATTTTTTACAATACCTAATGCAAAATGTGAAAAATAAAGGTATAACAATATTTATATCCCTTTATTCCCTAGTTAAAGCACGTACAACTCTTTAAGTTGGAAAATGCATAGCACTGGATGTAAGATGTCATGGAAGGAAGGAAGGAAAGAAAACATCTCCTTTCTATTACCGGACAAAGGGTGGGAAATGTCACACTGCAAGCCTGATATTAAACACCTGACATGACGGAAATTTTCAGCTATTCTATTTTCCTTGCCTCTTAAAAGAATATTTATACACTGAACGACAGTTCCTCCGTAAAATATAATCTTTTATATTAAATGAATTATAATCATTTTTAAGTATGTTTTTTAAGATGGCAAACGACGTTCAAAACAACATTTTTGGAAGCATAAAAATACATTTTAAATTTTTTGGCATGAAAAAATAGGATAAATTATAAAAAAAAATACGGATTAATATAATGTTAAAAGAAAATCAAAAAAGGAAAATCATGCGTCAAACATAGATAATGACTGTCATGTGACTGTCATCAACAGTTCCGGGATGCCCGCATCGCTTTTTCATATACCGGGCGGTCATTTTTACTCAAAATTATTTTTTCGAATAAAACTGCATAAACGTTCCATTTTTAGAAAGATTGTTTAAAAAAATTTATGTTTAGAGAGATGAGTGACATTCAAATATATATTCTGAGATAACTTCAGTTGAAATTGGATTTACAGTACAATACCCCATTCCATAAAAATAAACAAGAGATTCGTTCATTGTAAACGATAGAAATGTAAAACCATGAAATTAATCATTCGAAAGCAAATTCTTTGAGAATGAATTTTGGAGCGCTGTCTAGTGTCATAAAAATAATTCGCACCAGGACCTGTGAGACAATCAAATTTTACCATAATTCTGTTTAATGAAGAACTATACAATTCAACTTATTTCCGGATCTTTTCTTGACGTGAGTTGAATGTAAACAAATACAACCCATGTAATTGCCCAAACGTCAGTGAAGGCTCACTGTGGAGACGTGAAAATTGGGTTTTCTCGCCAAAATAATGGAAAAAATCACGCCAATCCCGGTGCGTCTGCGACATCTGTTCCATTAAATCATTTAAAGGTAAATTTTATTTAATAAATAAAATTTATTAATGTTTCAAAATAAATTTATGAGTAATTTGACATATTTTAATCTTTTTCCGTTTTATTATTTCAGCAAATGTTAAAAATAAATAAATTGATGACATTGATATTTTTATAATGTAATCGATCTATATTTATATTTCTACCTTGCCCAGATAGCTTGAAGTTACCGTGAGAGTCAACAGGGTTCGTACGGGTCCTGGAATTTTAAGAACAGTAAATTCTTCGGTACCAGTATTTTCTTATAGATAATCTCTTCTTAAATAAGGTGAAATTTCGCACGTTTGAAGTTAATGTATTTTTTTAAGAAAAATATACTGGTATTTCACCTGGAAAATAACGGTACCCGTACGAACCCTGGTCAAATATAAATTCTGGGCAGAGTTGCAGCGTCCTCGGGCGATTGACGTCATGACTTCATGCGCAGAAGTAAAATTTTAATTTAAATTTACGGCTAATTAATAAAGCTCTTGAACAAATGAATATACGATAACAAATATGTGTCCAAATATCTTTTATTTAATAAAAGAATGGTGTAATTTGATGTAGTAGTTTGTTGTCACAGACTGTTAAAAAGAAAACACTTAGCGTTTTAAATCTATAGATTACGGCTAATTAATAAAACTTTTGAACAAACGAATATACGACAGCAAATCAGGGTACAAATATCTTTGATTTAAGAAAAGAATGATGTAGTTTGATGCAGTAGTAGTTGTAAAGAAAACACTTCATGTTTTAAAATACAGATATAGATATCGTTTCCCGTGTGTGCCACTTAAAACTGTTTTGGAAACATTACACTAGTTGCCATATGAAACATGCATGAAAAGTACCCCTGAAAATCCTGTTTTTAGGTAGATTTTGTAACAAATACTACCTATTACGTTCTCCCTTATGTTGGGATTTCTGAAAAATCTTTGCAGATATACGCCGATCATGACTCCCAGAACCCAAAACCACCCCCAGTTCAAAACTTTATATATATATATATATTCATAATTTAACAGTTTTTGTTGGTGTTTCTACATTTAATGGATATATATATATATATATATGACGATTTGAAGACGACAGATGATACGTACATTGGCAGTTCCAATTTTATAAATGGTACCTCGAATACGGGAGGTTCTTTTTCAAAATTTAGCCGAGAAATTTCCCTTACTAGGGATTTCCATTGCAGTCGGAGATGTAGTTTTCATTGCAGTAGTAGAATATGCACAGCATGTATTATGTGAGTAGTCGAAAATAAGAACTCAATTTAATCACCAACAAAGTTTTATTTGAAGCTTAAATACTTAGGCGGAGATCTCTTCTCCTCGTTCCTCGTCTCAGTCAAGACAGATTTTCAATAAAAATGCGCATGATGGCTGTAGTTGTTAATAGCATTAAATATCCATTGATAAGCAGTCACGGGAAGAAAATCTCTGGTCATTTTTACCAATACCAGGCAAATGTTCTAATTTAGTTCAGCTCAAAACGCCGCACACCGTCTCAGCACCACTCTTTTTGACTCCTCTCCGAAGCGAAGAGCGGTGGTATATCATTTCAGAAGGAGTAGAAATACAAGGGTCACGTGACGGCGTGTGCGCCAATCGAGAACCGGGATTCTATGCGAAACGCGCCAGAATAGTGAAGTAAAGTGGTTTCCGCTAAAAATGGCGCCAATGAAGGGTCGAGAAGATTCCATAATGTTCGATAAAATAGCTGTGACCCAGAGTGTTTTAAGCTAACTGATTATCGTTAGTTAATAGTTTGAGAATATGGAACGATTTTTACTTCACTAAAAGGAAAAAAAAAAGAAACTGATAAAAATGGTTTATCGAACTTGGATGAAAGCCTGAATGGAATTAAAATAAAATGTTTTACATTTTAATATAAGAAAAAGATTTTATGATTTTGAGAGTTACTTTTAATATCTGAAATTATTAATGTTGGCGTATTTGATAAAGTGATAAATAACCAAAAGAATGAATTTTGTTGATTTCAGAAATTGAAACAATTTTTCACAATTACTAATTAAAAATCAAAACAGAGAGATGCTATAAACAAAACAAACCAAATAAATTTTGAATAACTAAAAAAATAATTAAGTAAATGAATAAATTTGCCAAAAGGTATCAACAAAATTCTCATTTATCACCATACCGCTTATACCCAACAAGTGGTTTGACGAATTGGAACATTGTTATGGTAAATTAAATGAAATTCATTAAAACTTTATAGAACAGATTTGAATAGAAAAAAAACAAAAAAAGGGGTCTGCAATCCTTCCAGAATTTGAAAGGCACAAAAAAAAGGGGGAAAGAAGTTAATTAAAATAAGGATATAGATAATTAATTAAAGTTACAAAACATGATCATATCAATGTACCAATTTGCCAGAACCATGCGAGTGATTTTGTATAGTGGTTAGTACCATACCAAGAAAAAAAATAAGGTAGATCAATTTTCTTTTAATAAGAAGTTGGTGTGATTTAACTACCTTAAATGCAGCTAATAAACTTTAAGAATTAAACATAGTTAATATAAAATTTTTCTTTTACAGTTATCTACAATTCTTTTACTTCAATTAAAAGTAGGTTAAATTTATTTTATTTATTAAATCTCTTTCTTTATAGAGGAAAATAAAAGGTACTTCACAAAATTTAGAAGAAGCAATTTAATATTTAAGGAAAACCAAATTAATAAACATTTTTAGAAACAGATCCAGAATTTAAATTTACTTCATTAAATTTAATTCTTTTAATAAGAATAATACAACATTCTCAAAAACAAGTAAAGAGTTTAAATTTTACTTATATAAATTTTTTATTAACAAAAGAAGGTTACTTGGAATTTCAATTTCAGTAAATTCATCTTAGAAAAGAATTAAATATTAAATAATTACTTGCTCTGATTATTTAAATAATTAAACAAAACTCATTATACTTCAAACAGTAAAATTAAGTAAAGGTTTAGTAAAATAAAGAATGAACTTCCATAAAGTAGTCAAACAGATGAGAGACTAACCAATAGCATGAATATGAATTTATTAATTAATTAACAAGTATATTAATTAAGACACCGTCACGTATGTATATCAAGATTTTCTCATTGTAGAAACATAGAAATAACACAAGAATAACATTTTTATCAGTAGAAAGGAAATAGTTACCGAGACTTCCTTGGCAGACTCGACACTCGAAGTATCCACTATAGGAACAAATCATTAATGTTATTATTGGATTGATAGTTTTATCTTTATAAACATTGGGCATTATTTGAAGAAATTTCAGGTAACCCTGGACATCTAGGTGGTCCTTTTCTCCTCCATTTCACAATATGGATCTAGGAAGCAGTATATGCTCTTTCCTTAAAGATGAATCTTAACGCAGGAATCTCGACGTAGAAAAATGGATTTCGGTGGTGTAGAAAAATGACCGGTCCTTCCTCCCGTCTTAAGTGACTGTCATAACAAAAGGACGTCATCAACCAGCGCTGACGATACCAGCTCTCTATTCCGGGTTTTTTTTTTTTAAAGACGATTGCTCGACGTTTATATATATTTAACCATCTGTGATTCCAAACTCCATATCTGAGACAAAGTTTTCCTCTTAGTTGAGAGTATCAATTATAAGTAAAGTATATTTTTACTCTCTTCATTTCTTCATCGACTATATCTCGGGGAACCAGATACTTTTTTTCTTTACCGGACCTTCCAGTTACACATTTTTCGATCGAATGCCTCTCAAATTCTCTGGCCACCACCAGGAAAACTCCAGGGGGGGGGGAGAGAGGAAAGGCCCCAGCCTTCCCCTAAAAAACTCATATACCGTATCTCCCAGGCTACAATCTCCCGCGCTAAACTATACCAGGGGAAAAAAAAACATTTCCCGCGAATACGTTACGTAAAACCATTGGTCGTCGCTCTCTCTCGCGGGTGGAACTACTTCGCATAGGGGTGATGGCATGTGTTCCGCATAGCTGTTCCGTTTTCGCTCCCTTCTTTCGACCTCCCACGTGAACTGTTGTTTACATAAAACGGAATAATTGGGCTCGTAAAAACGAATAATAAAACTTTAACAATACGGGCCACTATCTGCCGCCCGAGTCCTGCTTTTTCCACGAAAGATCTACAGAGCAGATTAAGGCGACCAACACCGCTAAAGTTGTTTACGAAAAAACAGCAAAAATGGAGTCATAAAACTCCTGACAATACAAGCTAATATACGTTGTCTGGGAAATGGATTTTTATTGCCCAAGTGTCCGAGAGCATTTGAAAATTTCCCATGGTAACAAGGACCACCCCAGTGAAATTATAACTTACAGGGGAAATATAAAAATTATGATTTTAAGTAAAAGAGACAATGAATTTGTTTTAGCTTAGACATTTAAAAGAAAGAAAAGGTATTTTAACTCCATTATTTCAGACTAAAATAAAGAGAATATTAAATGAAAAACATTACGATTATTATAAAAGGAGGGGGGGGGCTACAACTTATATAGAAAAAATAAAGAAAATATGGAAAATTTAGAATAAGTGAAAAAAACTTACCCTAACATAACTCTCCCTTTACCTCAAAAAAATAAAATTTTTTGATAAAAAAAAATTTAATTTTTTGAAACGTGCAGACCGAAACAGAAAAAAAAATTCGCAAGGGTTACCGGGCTGAGAGGTAGTTCACAGTACGCTGGAGATTCCACAATATAAGACCTAACCGTTCGAGCAGGCCAGACATCGGTCCGAAGAACAATCATGATTTATAGAGTGAAATCGCCGCTGTCAGATATACACTCCGGAATGTACACTAAGAGCTGCCCACCATGAACCACTCCCAAGTAACTGCTGAAATACCTGACGACTAGAACTGGGAAAACCACAAGGGGGTAACAAGACACCTAAGGAGTACTGCCTTCTAAGGCGGGGAAAACTGCACTTTGTTTCTACAAAGGACACCTTCGCTGCATAACCATTTCTAACTCCTGATACCGAATCCCACCTATAAACATACCTGTGCTTGCTCCGAATGCCACGACTGTTACTGTATGTTGCAACTCCTAGCAGTTTCTACTTATAATACGTTAACCTATCTACCTATACGACCAAAATTTTTGCCAAAAAACAAACTAAATTATTTACAAGTTTATTTTTTTTTTTGAATTTTGGAAAAAGATTGCAAGAGTGTTGAGACTGCCAACTGAAAAACAATACATTACTCATAATAATATATACAACATTTGCATAAAATCATGATAAATTGGCCAGTTCGATGTGAAAACAAAATCAAATTACAACATACATTTACCTATATCAGTACTATTGGCACATACAATAACAAAAAAAAAATAAGCAACTGGGTATTTACACATGTAACGGATTTATGACACAACGCATTTCATCAGAGTAATCGAGTAACAATACACCAAAGTTTAAAATAGGATAACAAATGCAAAATGAACCCCGTGATAAAGTTAAAGTCTGTAAAAGTGGTGTTTGGGGTGTAGAATAAATGTATATAAATGCAGTTACAACAAGAAAACACTGTGCATGGGAAAAGTAGTTATGTTCTTGTGCTACACACACGTAGACTGAACCAGCCTAGATTTTTTTTTTTTTTTTTTTTTTTTTACTGGAAACATGGTTTTCCAAAGAAAACCCAGACAGTGATGATGCAGTATCATCAGACTACCCAATTTACCTACCCAAAACCAAATAAAAACAGATGTGACTCATAACACATAGTCACAACAAAACAAGGTCATAATCCCCATAGAAATAAAAAGGCTTATGTATATAGAGTATATATAATTACTAATTTTGAAGACATACATACAAAAAAAAACAATTTAGAAGCAGAAAGTAAATTTAAGATAATTACAAATTTTAAAAGGTAGAATTTTCAGGAAGAAGAAAAAAAAATATTTACAAAAAAAAATCACTACCCACTAGGATTAGATAAAATACTACTCTGCTGACATTGCACTAGAAGAAAAACAAAAAGGAATTTCATGAATGAGACCAAAGGGGTAACTTGGTATGTCACACCTAAGTATCAAAATAAGAAGTATAATATGCCAAACTACATTCCTAGACTAAAAGTGGTATAAAAACACATAAAAAAATATATATACATAATTAAGAATCTATAATATCGTACTTGCGTGCATACGATGAAAAGTGCTAACCGACCCAGCCTAACACTTGCTGTAAAAACAAGGGGGGGGGAAAAATCTGCCATTTACAAAGTACCCAGAATACATCTTAAATTTGAAGGAAAAACTGCACAAAAAGGTGTGCGGAGGGGTATTTACTAATACAAGTAGCTAAATACCACTAAAAAATGTATGTATACACGACACAGGGTGTATAAAAAACACGAAATCGGGTTTCCGATTTTCGCTAAGTGAACCAAAACAAACCATGTTTGGGTCAGAAAACGCTAATATATACGATGAAAAATATATAAAATTACTATAAAATACATTGCAACACATAAACACATATAAATATTACTAAATAAAACTATAAATACACATAGATAAAAGAATATAGATAAACTAAATTTTATAAATAGGGCGGGATCGTCTTTCACGTAGACCGTAAGAGTCCTGCGCAGTCGGCTGAGGTCGATTCAAAGATTTCGACTTATTCGCTTTGTTAATCGAATTTTCCGCAACACTAGTTTCGCTGGTCGTTGCTGCTATTTCACACTCCTGTACTTCCCTTTCCGATTCATTATTTTCCTCCGATAGAGCTTCCTCCGCTGATTCACTTTTCTGCTGATGGTTATCAGCTGAATTTTCAACCTCCGGAGTTTTGTTTGAGTGAGGAGGAGGGGGGTCGATCTCGGCTGGATCGCTAGCTGAATTTGCTTGGCTTCCGTGAGTGCTGAATTCATTTTGAGTAATCGTACCAGGGTTACTCTCTTGAGTGTCAGAACTTGGTATAATACAGCAATCGCGACGGCGTCTATGCTGAGCGAATTGCTCTGCATGGGGAATCGATTGCTGCACATCGATAGGTGGATCGTCAATCGAATCTGGGACACTCTGTTGTTGTTGTGGGTCGTCGGACCAAATCGGGAGTCTGTTTTTAAAGGCAGAGAGGCGATCCACATGGACAACTTGAACGTTTTTGGGATTTGCAACAAAGGCGATTTTAAAATTTACCTCATTTAATTTTTCCAAGACAGTGAAGGGGCCATTATTCAACTTACTTAATTTTTTGTTGTTCCAGGTGCAATTGCTGGAGTGAAAAGCCAAACCAGATCACCAACTTTTAGTTTTTTGTCAACAGCTGTCTTTTCTCTATACTTTTCTTGATTCTCTGATACTTTTATTAAATGATTGTGCACTTCAGCGTACACCTTTTGCAGAGCTGGTATTAAAAGTTCACAAAAAGAGGGGGCATCATTATAGCTAAATTGGGGGGGTTGAGAAAATAAATTATAGGGTAGGTTAAGGTTTCTGCCATACATAACAGCTGCTGGAGTTAGTTTGGTAGATGAGTGCACAGCCGTGCGCATGGCTAAAAGTGCAAATTTAAGCTTGGTGTCCCAGTCTGATTGATTCTCATTCACAATATGACACAGGGCGTTTTTTAGAGTCCTGTTCTGGCGTTCTATCTGAGCATTTCCGGCTGGATGATATGCCGTGGTTTTGGGATGTTTTATTCCAAACATTTTGTACACATGCTCGATAGCTGCAGAAATTAAATTGGGTCCTCTGTCGGTTGAGATATAACATGGAGCTCCATAACGTGAAATGAAGTCTGCGAGAGTATCGGCTACCACATCAGATGTGATTGAGGATACCGCATAAGCTTCAGGCCACTTTGAAAATGCATCAATGTATGTAATTATAAATTTGTTACCCGAAAAGGTAACAGGAAGAGGCCCTATAACATCGAGGTTCACTTTATTCATAGGGAAATGAGGTGTGGGTACACGTTGGAGAGGGGCGAGTTGATCTGCTTTGTGCGCTCTTTTTTCTTGACAGCTAACGCACGATTCCACTAGGTGCTTGACATCTGCCGACATTCCTGGCCAATAAAAGTGCTCACGAATGCGGTCTATTGTCTTTTGAAAAGCTTGGTGACAAGCAGCTAGGGATTCGTGTGTTAGTGCAAACACTTGCTCAACCATTTTCTTCGGCACCACAAGTTTGATAGGATTATTCAATAGGGGTGACTCCCGTGTATCCTCGCATACAAGAAGATCATCCCTAAAGAAAAATCTCAAATACTTGGGTGCAACTTCAAGATTTTCACTAATTTTGCGAGCAATTTCACAGCACTTCTTATCTGTTTTCTGTAATTCACCTATCTTTTCTAAAAGGTTGGAATGTGGCATAAAAGTTGTCTCCTTCGCTACTTGTATAGAAAAGTTGCAATTGGTGACATTATCCGGTTTGCTATCTGTGGTGAACCTTGAAAGAAAGTCTGCAATGCTATTACATTTTCCCTTAATATATCTGATGGTAAATGTAAAATCAGAAAGTGTACAGATCCACTTAGCCATACGTGATGTGGGATCCTGAATTTTGAGCATGTACGTAAGAGGTGCATGATCAGTGTATATATAAAAATGAGTATTGGCAAGGTAGCACTTGAAGTGTGCAGTGGCCCATACTAATGCCAATAACTCTCTCTCAGTGGCGGAGTATCTCGTCTCAGCGTCTTTGAGTTTCCTACTAGCAAATGCGACAGGGTGGAGCATCTCATTTTCATCCAGTTGTGATAGTACTGCCCCGAGTGCTTCGCCACTCGCATCAGTATAAAGGTAAAACTCCTTATCAAAATTAGGAAGGGCGAGACATGGTTTGGATATTAATGCAGATTTTAAATCCTCAAACTCCTCCTGTGCTGCTTGGTTCCAAGTGAACCGACCGGTATCTTTAGTGAGGTTGATAAGATTTCTTGCTCTTTTAGAAAAATCTGGCAAAAATCGCCTATAGAAGGAGAGTGCACCGATGAAGGATCTGACAGCCTTTCGGGTGTTAGGAGGTTGGAATTTCCTTATTACTTCAATATTTTTGTTGATTGGTGACACTCGTCCTTTTTGGATTTCAAAGCCCAAGTATTGGATCTTGTCGGATAAAAATGTACACTTACTGGGTTTGAGTTTAAGCTTGTGTTGCCGAAGTCTTTCAAAAACAAGCTTAAGTTTATTTATATGGGATTCGACATCTTTAGAAGCTATTACTATATCGTCGATGTATACTAAAATTCCCAAATTTCCTAGATCACCAAAAATTGCAGACATAAGTCGTTGAAAACTGTTTCCCGAATTCGAAAGTCCGAAACAGTTTCGATTCCACTCAAATAACCCTTTGTGAGTAATAATAGCTGTTTTATATTTATCCTCGGGACGGATAGTTTGTTGAAAAAACCCACTAGTTAAGTCTAATGTGGAAAAAAAATTTGAGCCTGATAAGGCGTCAACTGAGTCTGTGATGTTTGGTATGGGATAGGCATCTTTCATTAGATTTTTATTTAATTTTCTAAAGTCAACAGCCAGTCTGTAAGATCCGTCTGATTTTTTCACAAGAATGACCGGCGAAGCAAATTCTGAAATAGACGGGGAAATTATATTGGCCTGTAGTAAAATATTTAATTGATCTTCCATTTCCTGTCGTAAGTTATGGGGGACTCTGTATGCTTTACATTTAACCGGTTTTTCTGAAGTTAGATTAATTGAATTGGGTATGGTGTCACAGCCGGGTAAGTCTAAGACAGACGCAGCAAAAACATCTTTATTTTCTTGTAAAAATTCTTGCATTTTTGATTTTAAGGGGGGTTCTAAGTGGTCTAAATTAATTTCGGAACTCCAACTAAGGTCAGCATGGTCAAAATCTGCAATTGGAGGGGGAGTATTGATATTACAGGCTAAATTACAATTATCTGGGGTTACGTTAGAATTATCAATACATTTTTGAACTTTTGCTACTAAAGTACCCTTATTTAATACTATATTGTTATCAGAAAAGTTAGCAAAGGATAGAAATAGGCCATGTTCTTGGGTACAAATGGATCTAGAAATTAAGAGGCCTGCATGTAAATTCTTAGCAAAGGGCTCTATCATTAAAATACTATCCTTGTCATTGAAATTTTCCTTCGTACATCTGACTTTAGCTAAAATTTTAGACTGGGCTGGGATTTCAAGTTTATTGCACAAAGATGCCATACTGATATTACACGCCTTTTTCTCAACATCATGTTTACCTGTATTTTCACTAATATTATTTGCTTGCATTTCCTCATTTTCAGTAAATTCATAACTACCCATTTCAGAATTTTCAGAATTATCACTAAACTGCTCCCCAATATTTGCATTTACATTATTTACACTATAAAATTCTGATTTGATTTGAGAAATACATTGTTCAAAATTTTGAAAATTTTCCTCACAATGTTTACTATTTCCCGAAGCAATTTTATCAACAGTAGTACCACCCGGTAATTCTTCCATCATAAAAACCTGGCAATCACTATTACTTTCATCACAGACTCTGCTACACCTTTTATCAACATTATTTTCTTCGTCACTACTATTCTGACTGTGATGAACCTTCCTTATCTCCCTACTATTCCCTAATTTAATTTTCTCTGCACAGTTTCTTATTTCAATATCTTTCGAATAGTCAGGGGTACTACTTTTTGCTATCAATTTAGCCTCAGTTTCAACTTTATGATCTATGGGATAGTTATTTTTGCAAGTATTTACACTAGAATTGTTATTATTTACATTACACATACATTTACATTTAGCACAATTATACACATTAATAGGATTATTATATACAGGTAATTCATAACATTGCATGCGTGGGTCACTACTCTTACCTTGTTTGTTTACCTTTGTTTCTTCTAAACACACACTACTGTTTTTGGTACAAGGAGGGGTAAGCGGGATTTGTTTACATAGTATTTGCTCCGAAGCTTGAAGAGAAACAGTATTTGTGGCACAATCAATGATTGCATTGTATTGTTTCAAAAAGGGCATACCTAGAATGGCATCAAATTCCTTCGCCAACTTGCCCTGCACTACAAAAAAAACAGTTTGGCATTGGGTGTTATGGAATTTAAAATTCATAACTACTTTTTCAGTAAGAGGAACTTGTTCTCCAGTTACTGTCAGAATAGGCGTATAACATTGTTGCATATTATAGTCTGTGAGTGAGTTCAAAATTACACTGCTTAAAAGATTAATCGCAGAACCTGAGTCACAGAGGGCAGTTATGTTAGTATTACCTATAAGTATACTGGCAGTTGGCAAGTTATAAGACTGCGGAGAAAAAACACTATATACCGCAGGTGGGTCGGTGGCCTTTTTTGGAATCAGTTCGACTACCTCTGATTCAGCCGATCCCCGTTTAAATTACTATTTTCTGCACCAGTGGGGTTATTAGTTGCATCATTTGCTTGCTGACCCTCCGCATAATTTTGTATTCTGTTTCTACCACTTCTGTTGCTGTTGTAATTATTTCCTCTGTTTCCCCTGAAGTTTCCTCTCCTGTTGTAACTTCCCCGGTAACTATTTTCATATCCTCCCCTGCTCCTAAAATTATTGCCTCTGCTCCTATTAAAATTATACACATATTGGGGGCACTCTCTAGCATAATGACCGGGTTGGGAACAATAAAAACAAGTAACATTTCTACAGGGCACTATTTCCTGGCTCTGCACCTCTCTCTCTCTGCTTTTATCACTTATAAGGTTGTCTAGTTTGGAATTTAGAGCCTCAATCTGTATTCTGAGAGTTTCTATTTCTGCATTGTTGTCCCTAGTTGGCTGAGTAGCTGCACAAGCTAGATTATGCGGGAAATTTTGTTGATATAAAAGGGGGTTTGGTTCCTCATGTAAAGTGTAAAAAGGATTTACACTGCGGCACGCTCTTTCCTCCAGGAGAGCAAAAGTTAAAATTTGCTGTGGGGTTTTGGGATCTTTGGTGATGACACCCTTTCTGATCTCAGGTGCAAGGTTGTTTAAAAGCATAGAGTGAAGCATGGCTTCACGGCTTTTGTTGACAATGGCATCAGCTACTCCATCAATAACGAGTGCCTTTGATGAGAGGTCAGATGCAGCATCAAAAAACTCTTGCACTGACATACCTGGAGTTTGCTTAAAGTTGAGGAATTTGGCAAGTGCAACATCAGGAGTAGGTGTTTGGACAAATTTATTTTTTAAAATACTTAATAATTCCGCACTAGTTTTATCTTTGTGGGGCTTAACTAATCTCGCCGCAGTACCATTTAAGCGGTTAAGGAGGGCAAATTTTTTCTCACTATCATCCCAAGCAAAAAGGGTGGAGAGACTATCCAGTTTCTCTGAAAAGTCAGTAAATGAGACTGAGCTAGCCTCTCCATTAAATGGTGGTATGTTGCACAAGTTGTCAACTAACGAATTTTTTTTCTGGAGCTCTACCAGCTCCTTAGTAGGATCTTCTTTGGCCATAATAAAGTCAGATAATTATACAGAACTCAAAAAAAAATAATAAATAGAAGGCCGAAAAGGGGAAAAATGGGGATTATATACCTCGGTAGCATAAGATCATCACTACTTTCATTATACACATTTTAAAATATCAATCTCAATATTTAAAAAATATACATAGAAAATTTTACCATATAGATATATGCAAAAATTTCACAATAAGTAAAAACCGATACCCAGTTGCTCCAATTATATAATGTAAAACAAAATTTACAGTCAAAAACAAAAGTTTTAATTCTTGGTAACCGCAGGAATGTTTCTACACGGCACCATTTTCTTGTTGGCGTATTTGATAAAGTGATAAATAACCAAAAGAATGAATTTTGTTGATTTCAGAAATTGAAACAATTTTTCACAATTACTAATTAAAAATCAAAACAGAGAGATGCTATAAACAAAACAAACCAAATAAATTTTGAATAACTAAAAAAATAATTAAGTAAATGAATAAATTTGCCAAAAGGTATCAACAAAATTCTCATTTATCACCATACCGCTTATACCCAACAAGTGGTTTGACGAATTGGAACATTGTTATGGTAAATTAAATGAAATTCATTAAAACTTTATAGAACAGATTTGAATAGAAAAAAAACAAAAAAAAGGGGCCTGCAATCCTTCCAGAATTTGAAAGGCACAAAAAAAAGGGGGGAAAGAAGTTAATTAAAATAAGGATATAGATAATTAATTAAAGTTACAAAACATGATCATATCAATGTACCAATTTGCCAGAACCATGCGAGTGATTTTGTATAGTGGTTAGTACCATACCAAGAAAAAAAATAAGGTAGATCAATTTTCTTTTAATAAGAAGTTGGTGTGATTTAATTACCTTAAATGCAGCTAATAAACTTTAAGAATTAAACATAGTTAATATAAAATTTTTCTTTTACAGTTATCTACAATTCTTTTACTTCAATTAAAAGTAGGTTAAATTTATTTTATTTATTAAATCTCTTTCTTTATAGAGGAAAATAAAAGGTACTTCACAAAATTTAGAAGAAGCAATTTAATATTTAAGGAAAACCAAATTAATAAACATTTTTAGAAACAGATCCAGAATTTAAATTTACTTCATTAAATTTAATTCTTTTAATAAGAATAATACAACATTCTCAAAAACAAGTAAAGAGTTTAAATTTTACTTATATAAATTTTTTATTAACAAAAGAAGGTTACTTGGAATTTCAATTTCAGTAAATTCATCTTAGAAAAGAATTAAATATTAAATAATTACTTGCTCTGATTATTTAAATAATTAAACAAAACTCATTATACTTCAAACAGTAAAATTAAGTAAAGGTTTAGTAAAATAAAGAATGAACTTCCATAAAGTAGTCAAACAGATGAGAGACTAACCAATAGCATGAATATGAATTTATTAATTAATTAACAAGTATATTAATTAAGACACCGTCACGTATGTATATCAAGATTTTCTCTTTGTAGAAACATAGAAATAACACAAGAATAACATTTTTATCAGTAGAAAGGAAATAGTTACCGAGACTTCCTTGGCAGACTCGACACTCGAAGTATCCACTATAGGAACAAATCATTAATGTTATTATTGGATTGATAGTTTTATCTTTATAAACATTGGGCATTATTTGAAGAAATTTCAGGTAACCCTGGACATCTAGGTGGTCCTTTTCTCCTCCATTTCACAATATGGATCTAGGAAGCAGTATATGCTCTTTCCTTAAAGATGAATCTTAACGCAGGAATCTCGACGTAGAAAAATGGATTTCGGTGGTGTAGAAAAATGACCGGTCCTTCCTCCCGTCTTAAGTGACTGTCATAACAAAAGGACGTCATCAACCAGCGCTGACGATACCAGCTCTCTATTCCGGGTTTTTTTTTTTAAAGACGATTGCTCGACGTTTATATATATTTAACCATCTGTGATTCCAAACTCCATATCTGAGACAAAGTTTTCCTCTTAGTTGAGAGTATCAATTATAAGTAAAGTATATTTTTACTCTCTTCATTTCTTCATCGACTATATCTCGGGGAACCAGATACTTTTTTTCTTTACCGGACCTTCCAGTTACACATTTTTCGATCGAATGCCTCTCAAATTCTCTGGCCACCACCAGGAAAACTCCAGGGGGGGGGGGGAGAGGAAAGGCCCCAGCCTTCCCCTAAAAAACTCATATACCGTATCTCCCAGGCTACAATCTCCCGCGCTAAACTATACCAGGGGGAAAAAAAACATTCCCCGCGAATACGTTACGTAAAACCATTGGTCGTCGCTCTCTCTCGCGGGTGGAACTACTTCGCATAGGGGTGATGGCATGTGTATAGCTGTTCCGTTTTCGCTCCCTTCTTTCGACCTCCCACGTGAACTGTTGTTTACATAAAACGGAATAATTGGGCTCGTAAAAACGAATAATAAAACTTTAACAATACGGGCCACTATCTGCCGCCCGAGTCCTGCTTTTTCCACGAAAGATCTACAGAGCAGATTAAGGCGACCAACACCGCTAAAGTTGTTTACGAAAAAACAGCAAAAATGGAGTCATAAAACTCCTGACAATACAAGCTAATATACGTTGTCTGGGAAATGGATTTTTATTGCCCAAGTGTCCGAGAGCATTTGAAAATTTCCCATGGTAACAAGGACCACCCCAGTGAAATTATAACTTACAGGGGAAATATAAAAATTATGATTTTAAGTAAAAGAGACAATGAATTTGTTTTAGCTTAGACATTTAAAAGAAAGAAAAGGTATTTTAACTCCATTATTTCAGACTAAAATAAAGAGAATATTAAATGAAAAACATTACGATTATTATAAAAGGAGGGGGGGGGGCTACAACTTATATAGAAAAATAAAGAAAATATGGAAAATTTAGAATAAATGAAAAAAACTTACCCTAACATTAAAATAAATACAGTCTTTTCAGGAATTTGGAAATATAAAAGAAAATAATGTGTGTTTTTTAAAATGATGAATATTAGGAAGTTTTTATAATATAAATATTAAGACGCCATTTATTGAACTAACTAGCAGCATTTAAAATATTGAATTTAGATATGAAGTTTTTGAAATAAAATGGAGTTAAAATACATTAATAAACGGAAGAAATATAATACAGTAATTTAGAATAGGGTGGGATAAAAATAATTTAGCGTACCGCAATAAATTTTAAATTTTGTTATATATATAGATAGATCTATCTATCTGTCTATCTGTATCACTTTTTTATGGACACGACAACTTCAATAATTCTGCACAAATCTCTTCCAAACTGATACATAAAATCAAGGGGCATAAAATCTCGTTCAAGTTCGTTAATGGGCTAAATCAAACCCGGGGAGGGGGGGGGGGAAGTGGAGGCTTTTTGTGAAAACAGAAAAAAACTATAACTTCTTAATTATGATACGTATCGAACCCCTTTAAAGTTATTATTACTTCTAGGAAAAAGGACGAAAATGTATGTACGGCAGATTTTTGATATCATTAAAAATGGCCTCAAGGAGGGAAAATAGGGGTTTAACACTAGAAACACGATGACAGGTAAATTTGACCCGTACCAAATGAGTAGATATTGATTCGCACCAGAAATATTTTCATAAAATAAGTTAAATATATGCTACTCAAAAATAACTTTAAAAAGTAGTTAAATACTTTTAAATAAAATTTCTGGTGTGAAATATTTTTATAAAATTTGAGTAAAATGTCCCGTGGTTCTAGTGTTAAGAAGAAAACAATTCATAACTTCATCAATTCACAAGATATCAATTCAGCTTAAATTTATTATAAATCCTCTTAATATTATCTACAACTTTTTTATTGACAAATTTTGTATAGGACCAACCCTTCCAGCAAAAAAAATAAAAAAATAAATAAAATAAAAACAAAAAAACCCTGCCGGCTCCGCTTACAGACACAAGTAGATTTCGAAGTGGTCCCAACTGCCACATCATGGCAAAAAGGTCATTTCTTCTGCAATTCTCAATAAACAGGCGCCCCACGGTCTGCGTCTTCGAAATCTACCTGTGTCTGTAGGCCGAGCCGTCAGGGATTTTTTTTTTTTTTTTTGTATTAAAAAGATGTTGAAAATTGTTTACCAAATTACGTAAAACAAGTTATTTTTAATAAAAAAGCAAAACCGATTGTCTCTTACTTTATTTTTCACCAATTGGCGTATCTTAGTGTCTTTGCGAAATAGGTCATTTTCATGGAAATTCTATATATATATATATATATATATATATATATATATATATATATATATATTATAATGCCATAAATGATGGGAACTTTCAGTTTTAGACATTTTTTCAAATATTTAAAAATATACATATCAGATTATTTTGGAATTTTAGAATTAAAAAGAACAGGTTTGACTTCATATTTTTCAATGTCGATTTGATAAGGAGGACAATTAGGGGACCAACCAAAAATTAAAGAAAAGAAATAATACTTGGGATCACCCTGTAAAATAAAATGCACGAAATGATCTGTCGCTGCAGAATATACATAGGCAGACATTGTATAATATGTGCATTCATTTGTGTAAGAATAGCATGTATATTAATAAAGCTATAGCGATTTTTTTTATTAAAAAAATTCTTGCATGTTTTTTGCTTATAACACACAGGGTTTTTAACCAAATTTAACGCCAATTTCAGAAAAATTGACAAAATGTAGTAGCAATAACATAGTGCTATTGAAATATAAATATATTAAATATTTAAGGAAATATGGGCAGTTGTATGAAATAATTTTTATCTGCGCATGCGCGAACGATATCAAGGAACTTTTTGCATAATTTAGTAGTCAACTCTGCAGCAACTTAATAAAAAAAATCAGTCAAATATCGCAAAAATTCAGAGAGATATCGGCGTTAGAGTGAGCTATTTTTTAGTTTCTGACTAAAACTCGCTGAATGATAAGGGATTGTCCACAAATTGTTATTTTTAAGTTATCTGAAAGCATTCGGAAAAAGTTTTTTGAAAAAACTATTTAATTATAGTTTACGGCCATGTTTAGGAAGATTTTGATTCTAAACTACGATGAAAAGGAAAATATAGTCCATACATTGATTACATTTAAGTAAATTGAGGTGTTTATAATAAAATTTTGTGAAATTTAGCCCAATACGTAAAACACTCTACAGTAAACTCTATCGCATATATACGTATGTATTTTGTGTATAACGTATATTTATACATTTATATTATACATTTTATTATACAGATATATTTATATTATACAGATATATTATACATTTTTCATAAGTTATGAGTCAATAACTTCCAATTTGATTTTTATGGTGATATTTGAATAGCTTTTTGAGAAAGCGTTTTGCGAATTTTCACAGAAAAGTGCATTTTCCATAAAATACATTTATTTAACAGAAATATTTACTTAACTATTTTAAACTTTATTTAACATTTACTTAACAGTTATGTGAATTGGAATTTTACTGTAGTTATCGATCAAGGTCTTTTTTTTTCTTTTTTTTGCTGTTTATATCTAAAAGACAGTTTTGGCAGTTTTTGCACGAAGGAAAAAAAAAAATAACGTGGAAACGTTTGGCACTTCCGGTTTCATTCACTATCAAGTAGTTTTTAAATTCTGATAACTTAGGTTTCATTTATAGTACAATAAATGTAAGCGCAGATTTGGAAAGGTAAAAATGCGGGCTTTAATAAAATGTAATACAAATAAAACGAAAATTTTAGACAAAAATCGCATTTTAAATGAAGTCAGATATCTTAATATGTATGCTATTTTTCATTGTTTATTGACACTTTAGTTTTTCTTGGAAAACCAGCATGTACATGGCGATTTGTCACAAGACACCTTATTACAGAGCTGACACTGGCGACTACTTTTTAATTTTTTCTCGTACCACTTTTTCAAAATAAAAATTTTTCACACGCGCTTTAACAACATGTGTAAGAGAAACATAATACAAAATTTATTTTTTGAAAAGAATAGTGAAAATAGAATATAAAAATAATCGCTATTGTTAGTCGTGTCATTAGGACCGTAGAAAATCGGGGGGGGAGGATGGATATTCTTCGAAAATCCATATCATTCTATTCGTTAGACATTTGTGCTGCTCAAGGCTAAGAGGGGGGAGGGAGGGAGTACATGCTGAATCCATTTTCAACGCAACTTTAACGAAGCGCACTTACTTTATGTTATGATGCCACAATTTGTAAGTGTATTTTCATTTGTTATTAGTTTTTTTCTTATTTTTTCAGTATTATTAATGAAATATATATTTTGTACCCTGATGTAATATTTCAAAACATCTTAAAAGTGAATTTAATTCTTAATTAAATAAAAATAAAAATAAAATAATGCTTTGAAATAATGTGCAAAGACATTTTGAATTTTCAATAAAATTAATTATTAATTAATCTACATATTTGCTTATTAATGAGAAGCTCTATTATTAATTGATTTTCTTAGTTTCGCAGTTATTTTGAAAAAAAACTGAGTTTGAAACTTATTTAGCTACCCCTCCCCCTCTTAATTTTTAAACTGCGATGTTATTGCCCCTCATACTATGAATTTAAAGGGGACTCAGCATAACTTTAGTATCGTGTAGGGCCACCCTTCGCCGCAATAACTGCTGCAACTCTTTGAGATAAAACTTTCTACTAGTTTTCGATACGTTTCTGGAGGAATCTTGCTCCATTCATCCTGTAGAGTAGCAAACAGTTCTGTGGTGTTTTTGGCCGAGTTGGAGTGGCTCTAAATCGGCGCTCTAACTCATCCCAAAGGTGTTCCAAAGTGTTGAGGTCTGGACTTTGAGCTAGCCAGGGAAGGTTTTCCACACCAACTTCTTCAAACCACGTCTTAACAACACCTGTTGTCTGACATGGAGCATTGTCATGCTGAAACAGGTATGGAACAAGACCAAAGTGTTGCCATAATATCGGTAGCGCTGAATTGTCCAGAATTGTTTTGTAGGCTTCGGCATTCATACTCCCAGAAATTAAAACAACAAGATCCCACCTCCGCCAAATTTCACTCTGTGTACGAAACAGTCCTGTAAATATCGTTCGCCATGCACTCGCCGCACACAAACACGTCCATTGGACTGCCAAAACTGCTAGCGTGATTCATCGCTCCATAGGATGTTTTTCCATTTTTCTACTGACCAGTGCCGTCGTTCTTTGAACCACTTTAATCGACGGGTCTTATTCAGATGCGTGATATTTGGCTTGTGAACTGCAGCTCGGCCATGAAAACCAAGTGCCACGATCTTCCGCCGGACGGTACGATCACTTGCATCATTAGCCGTAGACGATCAAAATTCCCCTGAAATCGCCTCTAAAGGAAGCCTTTCGGTTTGATTTCACAACATGTTTTAGGCATAGACGGTTCCGATCTATTACGTAATTTCCCAAATAGATATTGAAATATAACTGTAAAAATCAAATTACAAGTTATTGACTCATAACTTATGAAAAATGTATAATATATCTTAGATTTTAGTTTATCATCTTCACTACTGGCATACAAATTACGTATGTACAGAAAATACATATATATGCGATAGAATTTACTGCATAATGTTTTGCGCATTGGGCTAAATTTCACAAAATTTTATTATAAACACCTCAATTTACCTAAATGTAATAAATGTATGGACTATATTTTCCTTTTCATGGTAGTTTAGAGTCAAAATCTTCCTAAACATAACCGTAAACTATAATTAAATAGCTTTTTCAAAAAACTTTTTCCGAACGCTTTCCGATAACTTAAAAATAACAATTTGTGGACAATCCCTTATCATTCAGCGAGTTTTAGTCATAAACTAAAATACAGCTGAATTCCAATTTGAGTTCTGCAATAGACCCAAAGTGGACACATTTTTTTACCCATTTTGGACCACTAAGAAACATTCCCAATTTGGAACATTGCTGCACCCAGCAATCTTACAACCCAATTTGTGTCATTTTTTGTTCTATTTTAGATTTTTTTTTTTTTTACAGTGTTATTTAATGGCAGAATAAGTAAGAAAAATATTACTATTCATAAATAGTGGTAGCATTCTGAATTTAAAAAAAGTTCGCCAAGCTGGCAACACTGATATACATATCTTTCTGATGTTTGCCACGATTAGTGCAAGTGTGTTTTCAGCATGCATGTTCTAACAACTAAATTAAAAACAGGTAAAATTCCAAAGGCTTCGCGGGCCACAGATAATTGTTGGCAGGGCACGTGTTTGACATACCTGCCCTGTACAATGTCTTTTTTTTAACAGGTTCACAGACCACCATCTAGCAGCCGTACTCAACCTGTGGCCCGCGGGCCGCATGTGGCCCGGTGGCTCTTGATGCGCGGCCCGAGACACATAACTAGCAATCCATATTTATAAAATTAATTGAAATGTGCATAAAAAGTATTTAAGATCTTTATGTTTTTTTAATTATTTTCATGGGAAGACAAAACCTGTCCTGTTATTTATAATTAATTTAAAATTATATTAAAACATCTAAATGCATTTTTTTTAGTCAAAAGTTGTTTTTATATGTAGGCCTACATTTGCGCTACAGTGGTGTATACATTTCCTAATCTTCAATGCACATCAAACATTATTCCAAATTAATTAAATTTGTACTATATATTTCTACACTTAAAAAAGTAATAATAAAGATTTGTTGAAGAAAAAAATATAGCACCAAAATATTTTTACACCACTATTTCCAAGCAACAAAATTTGTGACCTATTTCTACAACATTTGCAACAGAAATCTACCACTAAGTTTATTGTTTGGAAATAGTGATGTTAAACATTTTGTACTATTAACTTTGTTATATTACTTTGTTATCTACTTATGTTATGTTATTATATTAATTACTCGATTTTAATTCTCCTTTTTTAAGTGTGTTGCGGCCCGCTTAACGTCGTAAACATATGTTTGCGGCCCACGAGAAAAAAAGGTTGAGTATGGCTGATCTAAACTATAAATGAAAATTTTTTATTTACCCTGAGTCCAGTTTAATAAGTTTAATATGATCTGTTATGAACTAGGCGGCCAGCCCATATGTCGGCTGTGGACTGAGAACCTGTTAATTAACAGGGAAAAAAAATCCAAAATATGTAGATAATTTTGAATTTGCCTTTTTTAAAAGACATTTAGAGGAAACTACAGTTTCTTACGCATCCTATTAATCTAATATAATTTAAATAAATAATAAAAGAAATATACCAGATTATTTTCTCTATTTGAAACACAGAAGTACAGGAATACATGTCTTACAAATATACAAAACACCTTTTTATTTGTTTAGCATATGAAAAAAATTATATATCTTTCAAGAAGGAATATTTGTTGGCACAAGCAACTGCAATTTCTTGTAAGCTTAATCATTTACCAGTAATTGCCATAAGAATTAAGTGTTTTTTCCTCCAACACAAAGTATGCTGATTTTAATCCCTTGATTAAAAAAAAAAAAGAAAGAAAGAAAAGATTAAAATCACACTTACTTTTTTCATTAGTAATGGTTAACTATACTCTAAATCAAAATAATCTTGAAAAGTGTACATGTTATTTACATCAAACAAAAAATAAAGGTGTATGTTATACACTGTTACACACTGTATGTTATACACTGTAAAAATGTTCTTTTACTTTCAACATAATCCTTTGCTTGTTTTTCTTCGTAAACACTCACTGAAGCGATAAGCGAGAATTCATTGAATGGGATAATAGTGATATCCCAGAGTAAATACAAAACAAAGAAGAATTTCCTTATTTTCAACACCAACTAACAGGTACTAAAAACCTAGTATTTAAGTATACATGAAGCAAAGTACTTGAACCAATTATTAAAAACTTAAAAGTTACTATTGTTTACTGAACCGTAGATAGCATAAGTACTTAAGGTGAGTCTTGACTCACTTGAAAACAACCGCTCACTAATGTTAAACCTATGGGCAGGTTATTTTAGAATTTCTCGTTCAAATTTCAATATTTTAAAATTATTTATAATTTTAACATTAGAGAGCGAGTGTTTTCAAGTGAGTGAAGATTCCTCTTAAGTACAGAGTAGTATAAATTGTAATTTTCCAACTGGACTCTGACATTTTTAGCGCAGATGGAAAATTACAATTAATATGATTTATTTACCAATTAAAATAATTGCGTTAAACTTAATCTAGTGTAATTACGTATCCAGCCTTACCTGCAATTTATTCTGTTGAGCTGACCAGATGTTATGATCAATAACGTTAGCTGGGTGAATTAGGTCATCCAAATTCAACTGGCAGAACATTGGAAGCTTCAGCCAAGAGATTCTGTGTTTGAATCCTGGCCCAGACCTTTTTCATCCAGTTAGAAATTGCAATTAATGATTCATTTACCAATTAGAATAATTGTGTTAAAATGAATGCAGTGCAGGACAAATTGAAAAGATTTTTAACACTAAGATTGCAGGTAGGAAAAGGGATCCTATATGCCCCCATTTTATGGAAATCGGAAGTTTCAGTTTAAAGACTGAAAGCAAAATGTAAAAAAGAAATGATAGGATTAGTTGTCAGACAAAAAAAACTGTCACTGTAAGGAATTTGTATTTTAAAAGAACTTAGGTATACAATATGACCAGCTAAAAAAATTGTATTTTTATTGTTAGTTTGATCTTCAAACATTTTTGAAAATATATACTAGTGTTCTAAAATTTAGTGGCATTCGATTTTACAGAGTTTATTGAACACTACTGAAACTCTCTTCAGGAATTATAAGGAACATCTTGAAGTTGTAGGATGTAAAAGCTAAAAGTTAATTTAATATGTTTTGGTGATTTAATTGCAAGGGAAAATAGGACATAAAAAATTAAAATATAAAATACTTGTGCTCATCCATGTCACAGAAAATGGTCTGACATTGAATCAAATGACTATGTGGGTCCTGTTAAAGACTTGAAATAGAACAGTAAAACAGTATACTTCAATTAAAACAAGAATATGTGATGAGATGTATGCATTCGCAAGAAATTATTTTTAGTCTAAGGAAAATTAAATATAAATTGTCCCATGTTTTCCGGAAATAACGACAAAAACTGAAATTTTTGTAAGTAATATTTCTCTATTTTTCTGCACACTGTAAAACATTTGGTGTAACGTTACTCCATAAAACTGGAGGCAGCATTGCTGCCTCCAATGTTACGGTGGTATTTAACTGATATAACTGGTGTAACATTACACAGCTCTTGTGTAAGTTTACACCATAATTGCGTGTAAGCTTTCACAGTAATTGTGTGTAAGGTTACACCACAATTGCGTGTAAGCTTTCACAGTAATTGTGTGTAAGGTTACACCACAGCTGCGTGTAAGCTTTCACAGTAATTGTGTGTAAGGTTACACCACAATTGCATGTAAGCGTTCACAGTAATTGTGTGTAAGGTTACACCACAATTGCCTGTAAGGTTACACCACAATTACTGTGAAAGCGTACACGCAATTGTGGTGTAACCTTACACGCAATTGTGGTGTAACCTTACACAGAAATTGTGATATGTTTCACAATATTATGGTGTAAACTTACACAAGAGCTGTGTAATGTTACACCAGTTATATCAGTTAAATACCACCGTAAGATTGGAGGCAGCAATGCTGCCTCCAGTTTTATGGAGTAACGTTACACCAAATGTTTTACAGTGGAACTGCAGCTCGGCCATGAAAACCAAGTGCCACGATCTTCCGCCGGACGGTACGATCACTTGCATCATTAGCCGTAGACGATCAAAATTCCCCTGAAATCGCCTCTAAAGGAAGCCTTTCGGTTTGATTTCACAACATGTTTTAGGCATAGACGGTTCCGATCTATTACGTAATTTCCCAAATAGCTATTAAAATATAACTGTAAAAATCAAATTACAAGTTATTGACTCATAACTTATGAAAAATGTATAATATATCTTAGATTTTATTTTATCATCTTCACTACTGGCATACAAATTACGTATATACAGAAAATACATATATATGCGATAGAATTTACTGTAGAGTGTTTTGCGTATTGGGCTAAATTTCACAAAATTTTATTATAAACACCTCAATTTACCTAAATGTAATCAATGTATGGACTATATTTTCCTTTTCATGGTAGTTTAGAGTCAAACTCTTCCTAAACATAACCGTAAACTATAATTAAATAGCTTTTTCAAAAAACTTTTTCCGAACGCTTTCCGATAACTTAAAAATAACAATTTGTGGACAATCCCTTATCATTCAGCGAGTTTTAGTCAGAAACTAAAAAACAGCTCACTCTAACGCCGATATCTCTCTGAATTTTTGCGATATTTGACTGATTTTTTTTTATTAAGTTGCTCCAGAGAGTTAACTACTAAATTATGCAAAACTTTCCTTGATATCGTTCGCGCATGCGCAGATAAAAATTATTTCATACAACTGCCCATATTTCCTTAAATATTTAATATATTTATATTCCAATAGCACTATGTTATTGCTACTACATTTTGTCAATTTTTCTGAAATTGGCGTTAAATTTGGTTAAAAACCCTGTGTGTTATAAGCAAAAAACATGCAAGAATTTTTTTAATTTTTTTAAAAAATCGCTATATCTTTATTAATAGACATGCTATTCTTACACAAATGAATGCACATATTATACAATGTCTGCCTATGTATATTCTGCAGCGACATATCATTTCGTGCATTTTATTTTACAGGGTGATCCGAAGTATTATTTTTTTCTTTAATTTTTGGTTGGTCCCATAATTGTCCTCCTTATCAAATCGACGTTGAAAAATATGAAGTCAAACCTGTTCTTTTTAATCCTAAAATTTCAAAATAATCTGATATGTATATTTTTAAATATTTGAAAAAATGTCTAAAACAGAAAGTTCCCATCATTTATGGCATTATAGTGTATGTATACATATTTATATATTTCGTGATTCAATTTAAATCCCGTTGTCACCAATATCCCCAGTACGCCCAGTAGGCGATGATATATTAATCATTTTGACCTGACTATGTTAAAAACTATACACGATACTATGTCTAAAATACTGTACACTTTAACGCCTTATTGAAAATTCATGACGATAGGCGAAATTTTACGAATTTTGGAACCTATGAATTAGAGCAGCGTTTCCCAACCTAGGGTACGTTGCGGACCAGTTAGGGGTAAGTGAAAACTACATCGTTAATGGCGGAAAATGAAAAAAAAATAAAAGGTTAAAATGAAAACTTTTTAATAAAAGTTATAGAATTTTTATTCACAAAGAGAGATTTGTGTAAACTTCAATGGGCTACTCGAAAAATGAAGGAAAACGACTAAACCTAGTAATTGATTAATTCGTTCCCACTAGTATCGCCTAACGCTCATATAAGTGTACTATAGAAGCTCTAGTCTAGCCTACATCGTGCGATTAGGCGAGTAATCCCTCCCTCTTCTCTAAAATTGTCCCTTTATGTACTGTTATTTTGCCTTTACCCCCCTTCCTCTAATTTTCTTTTAATGTGCATTTCTTAGAAATATGAAATAAAGAAAATAATAGGCTCATTTTAGGGTTCAACTGGGCGGCATCAGGTCAATAACATGTACAGGGTGTCTCATTTATTTTGCAACCTGCGTAAACGCGAAGCAAATGAACAACACGAGTGCATGCGCAAACCGTGAGCGCAGGTAGCGGTGTGGAGGGGTGTGCGAGCAACACTACCAACACGCTAGAAAACCGCACGAGACACTTCAGTGCTAAGGAAAACAAAGTGAAAGGTAGTTTTGCGTCACTGTGCTATGTGCAGAAAAACGCGCATTTATTATTGAACAATTTTTTCGAACGTCTTTGTACAAAACAGTTAAGGAACGATATGAAGACAAGTTTCCAGACTCGGTGGTGCCGAATAAAAGCACAATTAAGCGAATCGTGGACCATTTTCAAACAGAATGGATTGTGGAACCGAAAAGAAAGAACCGTCTGTCGTTTGTCCTAACTGACCACAAAATGAAGGAAATCGAGACGAAAATCAAGGAGATACCGGCCACGTCAGTAAGAAAATTAGCAGATGAGCGTTTCGTTTGGTTTCAACAGGATGGCGCTCCTGCACATACGGCCGACGACACTCTGTCATTTCTCCAATAATTTTTTGGTGATCGGATAATTATTGAAGGACTATGGCCTCCAAGCAGTCCCGACCTGTCACCGCCCGATTTCTTCTTGTGGAGATAGTTGAGAAATCGCTTGTTTCGTGAACCGGTAGCCTGGATTACTGAACTGAAAACTCGCATTACGGAAGAGATAAACGCTGTCATACCAAACACATTACAGAATGTGTCACGAAACCTCCTCAAACAGCCCCAGATATGTAAAGATGAAGACGGCGGTCACTTCTAACACCTTTTGTAGTCGTTTAAGCACTTCTGTAAAATAAAAATTAATGTTTGTACATTGTTCTTTTTTTGGGGTTGCAAAATAAATGAGACACTCTGTATAAATGGGCGTAGCTAAGTTCCTATTTTATTACAAGTGCTTAGTTTGAAGTCTTTAATTATTTTTTTTTCTTTTTTGTTGGACGATTTTCTGTTGATATCATTTTGTATATTAAAATGGATAAATGTTTAAAAGCTGGAACACTTAAAAGAGCTGAAACTGGCATTAGTAACTAACTAACATAAGAACATTACTAACGAACGAAACTAAATATTTTTGGAACCCAGTTTATTCGAGAAGGATTACGCATATATGAAATGTCTAAGAAAGAGGTACGTGAGAGAGAAAAGGATGGGAACCACTGAATTAGAGAAAAAGTCACAAACAGAAAAATGCCCTATTTAAGGAGAGGTTTTGTTAATCATCAGCCATATTTTTTACCATATTGATGTTATAGGGATGCTTTCAGGAATGCTATTGAAAGCGATAGAGAGCCTAAATATCATTTCCGCACAGGTAAACCCTGAAAACCTTTCACTGTCACTCTGCTAAGACCGTGCATTTGCCGAATCCATGAATAAAGCCCGAAACTCCTCATTTGGTGACTAGCATGAAAACCACTGGGATGAGAGGGCCCACTTACCATATTTACATCCTAATAAAACTGGAATGAAGCCACAACCAGAACGCGCATTTTCTAACAGAAAAAAAAACAATATTGGAGAATCCGTTCAAAAGCCATTCTATATTACTTACAAAATAATAATAATAATAATAATAATGCAAATGAATTGTACAGGGTGTCCCAAAAGTCTCCGTACAAATTTATTACAAAAAAAATAATAAGCCTACAGCAAAAATAATTACAACAGTACATAGAGTAACTTAAAAAGTTTTTTTCTACTACCTTAGTATACTTGTACAGGAGATCCTTTCGTTGCACGAAGAATATCAAGTAGATATTCCAATTCCATCCACGTGCGTTTCAGCATGATAACATCAACAGTAGTTACATGTTTGATGAAATCTGAACAAAAGTTAATAGTCTCATTGAATTGAAACAAAAGATCCAAACAGAAGTAGCTACTGTTGATGTTAGCATGAAAAACGTCCATGGATTGAATTGGAATATCGTCTTGATATTCTTCGTGCTACGAAAGGATCTCATGTTGAAGTTTACTAAGGCAGTAGAAAAAAACTTTTTAAATTACTCTATGCACTGTTGTAATTATTTTTGCTGTAGGCCTATTATTTTTTTTTTTTGTAATAAATTTTTGAAGTTGTACGGAGACTTTTGGGACACCCTATATAACCTTCGTTTGCAATCGTATAGTCTTCTTTTACAATTGTATAGTCTTCCTTTGCAATTTTTAACCAACCAAAGGTTGGATTAAAAATTGACTGAACGTGACGTGACGAAATGGCATTAGTTTTATCGGATCTATTATGATTGGTCATATTTCAAAGCTATATCATGAGCCAAAAAATCGCGTTATATTTTATTTCTTCTGAAGTCTGCCTTTCAAAATTAAAATAGAAGGATGTTTAAAACTTTTGAAAATTGAAAGTGACAGCTCATGAAAAGTAGAAACTTCGTAAAATCGCAGAAAGAAGTATATCGAATATAAATACTTTCAATACTAAGTGCAAGTGTTCTATCAAAGTTCTAAACGATATATTTCGTTCTTTGAACTTGTAATAAAATGCTTCGAACATATTTCAGATTTCCATTAACATTAAGCTTTTCATTTTATTTTCATTTTTGTAGGCAGTTTTTCAAGAGAATGAAAAATGGTAGAATTTAGAAAATCTACCATTTCTGAATATTGCTTTATTTTTGTACCTCTTCGAAGTTTTTCGAAACTATTACACTTATTGTCATATGAAACATATTTCAAAAAATCTTTAAAAATCCCTTTTTCATATTTTAAAAGTATGAAATCCTACCCGATCTCGGTACACTATAACTCAAAACCAAGCCGAAACCGAAGTATTCCAATCCGAACATGACCATAACTTGAAGTAACGGGAAATTAATCCATATTTTAATACAATTATGGAAAAGTAGACTATAATTATACCAATAAAAATATATATATTAAAACATGCTTAAAAGGTGATCAAAAGATGTTAAAAATGTAAAATATACTCATTTACATCCCAAGGCTTTCAATCACTAACGTGATCATCTTCAGGGGAACCGTTGACTGAGTTGAGTGTACGTATGTCGCTTTCACTGTGCTAGCACACTGAAAGCGACAACTACGGAGTTTTTCTTAATGGTTTAATTATTGTCACTTCCAGGTTGGTCAATGTGATCTTCCCCCAGATAAGCAAAAGAACGCAGTTAACCCGGATTTACATAATTCATCACTACCTAAGGAGATTACACACAATAAATTTATACAGGATGTATGCATTTTTATGGTACTACTTTCAGTCCTTATGATGTACACTTCCAATAGTTCTATAAAAATGGGAGATGAAATTGTTCATTTGAAGAACTTTTTGCCAAATTTTTGTTTGTTGGATGATAAACGTTTTTTGCTGCATTGTTACGCCATTGTATTAGTGAGAATCACCAAAATTGCACGTGTAGCGTCTTCTTGTTGCTCAATGCTTTCAATAGTTTTTTCAATTGAACTTATACCTGCGGAATGAGTCATTTTCTTCTGATTTACATCGTTTTCGCTTTCATCATCATTGCTCTTTTGTTATCAGTTTTCAACCATATCTGCACTGTTAAAACTAAACTACAGGTGACACTTGGCACCCCCTAGAGGTGAAAGGCTTGTCTCACTGGTGACACCTCTAGGGGAGATGGCACCTCTACTCCAAGGTGCCCCAGGGGGAAAGAATAACACCCTGGCTCCAAGGTGCTCAGCTGCGCCCCACGAGGGAAAGCATTCCCAATCCATGGTGCACAGTGTCATCCCCCCCCCTTGTCTAGCAATTGTATTTATTGTTTTGAATCATGAAATACATTGTGTTGATTAATTTTTATATTGAATTCAGTAGTGAAAATGATAAAAACTTCAGGATCACTGAGTATTGTAATTTAAGGCATTTGATCACGTTTGAGAGTTCTTTTTTTTGTTTTAATGATAGATGGAATATCATATTCTTAAGCTCAGTTTAAATAAAAATACCAAGTGTCCAAGAAAGGTAACATGGTTTATTTCTGTATACAGTATAAAATTTTTATTTTGAAATTTTCTGTCCCCACAGAGAAGAAAATATATAATTCGAATTATCTATCTTATTATGAAAATTTTTCAATTTACATTATTTATCTATCTCTTCAGGGGTTGATGCAGGTTTTTTTTTTCTTGGTGCCCATTTTGTTAAAAATAAGTTATTTTTGTTAAATTTATCGTATTTTTGTGAAACTTATTCAATTTTTTGAAAAATAATATTTTTTAACGGAAGATGAAATTTAGATACTCAAATTCAAACGAAGCATTTTTGGTATTATAATAATTTCTTCTTTAAGTCCTTTTTCTAAAGTTTTCCTTTTCGGTGAACTTGTTTTGTTTGCAAATTACACATTTTAAAACCTAACCAAATTAAAATAATTAATGAAGAGTATGTTTTTATGGAATAGAATTTTGTGAAGGAACCTATTTTATTAAGAGGAATTTTGTGAAGGGGTCTGTTTTATTAAAATGTTTTTTGTGAAGGCACTTGTTTTGTTAAATGGATTTTTGTGAAAGGGCCCTAAATAGGCCCCCAAATTTTCCTGGATCGACCTCTGCTCTTATAGTTATTTCTTTGTCACTTTCAAAAATTACTTATTAACAAGCAGGTGTGGATGCACATTGAAAAAATGAATGTCAACTCAGATGTTAATTTTCACATTTGTTCAAAAAACTTTTACATATTTATTTTTTGGGTATTTGTGTGATTTTTATAATGTAACAAACTATTGAAACTGCTATTTTTATTTATGTTACACAATTTAATTTCATATTAATTATAATCAACTTATTCAAACAAAGGGAAACATTGGGCATAAAGAGTGCTAATTTGCCATAATGAGTAGAATTTTTAAACATTAATTTTTATGATATACTTATTAATTTTTTAATTAGTGTCTTTTTCAGTCTATTTAGTTAGTTTAAAGAGCCCCGAGCTTTAAACAAACTGCTTCTGTTAGTGGAAGAGTAGAAAATCATTTCTGATACTTAAAAAAAAAAATCCAAGGATTGATCTAGGAAAAATTTGGTCCCTATTTAGGGGCCCTTCACAAAAATCCATTTAATAAAACAGACCCTTCACAAAATTCCTCTTGATAAAATAGGCCTCTTCATAAAATTCCATTCCATAAAAACATACTCTCCATTCATTACTTTTATTTTGTTAGGTTTTAAAATGTGTAATTTGAAAAGAAAACAAATTCACCAGAAAGGAAAACTTTAGCAGAAGGATTTAAAGAAGTTATTTGTTATTATTATTAAATGCTTGGTTTGAATTTGAGTAGCTGAATTTCATCTTTTGTAATAAAATGTTATTTTTCATAAAAATATAACAAATTTCACAAAAATAGGATACATTTCACAAAAATAACTTACTTTTCACAAAATATGCCTCAAGGAAAAAAAATCTGTTTCGACCCCTGATATAACTAATATGCAATGTTTAACTTTAGCTTCAAGCTGCAATAAACTAATCAATAATTCATTCTCTCTTTTGAAATTTATACAAAATTGAAAGTTGATCATGTCATGTGTAGGTTAATATATATGAGAAATGTATTATACACCAGATGTTAAAAAATAGCCAATAGACGCTAAATGAATAAATGCCAATTAAGATGCTGGGTTTTGTTTAAGATTTAGAATTCATTTTACTTATAACTAATTTTTTTGATAAACGTTTCTAACTTTAACTCCCAGTCTAAATTGTAAATACATATTTTCAGCTTAAAAACAATACAGAGTTTTGTTACCTTCAAACTGGTTAGTATTTATTATCATTTTATCTATTATTGTTATTTTTTGTTAGATGTACTGCAGAGATATTTATTTATCATTATTATTTTAAGATGAAAAAAAAAATTCTTTGAGCAATGTGAGTTAAGTATGTTTACAAAACTCAATACTCAATCATGTAAAACAGTCTTACATACACTCATTCAGTCACACTTTGAAATGTTTCAGTGTTTTATTATTATTAATATGTTATAATACAGGAGAATCACAAAACATTTTTCAAGATAAGACACATTTATAAATCTCAAAATATCAATTCAGGAATTGCGATTTATTTATTTTGTTAATAATTCATAATATGTAATGAGATATATTTTTAGTTCATTTCATGATCAAACACAAACTCTAAAAAGGAAATATCGCTAACTAAAAGTATTTGATTAATAAAAATATCTCCAGAAATTTATATTTTATCAAGTTTACCATTTCTTGTTTATACATATTATCAATCAACTAATTTAAAATTGTCAAATACTCAAGAAATTGATAAGTTACAAACTAGTAAAAATCAATTCTCGATAAAACTTGTAAATTCTTCAGTAGCTTACAAATAGTTTGTTTAGATTTCAGAAAAATAAGAAATTAAACTAATTTTTTAAAGTTAACAACTTATGTTCCAACATGTTTTTTATTATTATAATGCATCATTAAATCTATTTCTGGGTGATTAGTAACAAAAATTGTGCGAGGTGATGCGAGAATATTCATTAGATAAAAATATGAATAATACGAAATTATTATAAGCTGTAGCTAAATCATAATTTAAAAAACAAGCAAATAGGTACTGTGACATAATTTCACTTTCACGAGATAAAAATCTCAACTTTCGACATCAAGATTTTAATGATTTAAAATGTCTTAGCTAGAAAATAATGTAGGGAGCCATTTATGATAAAAAAATATACAACATATCTAATATATATATATATAATAATAAAAAAACATGATATACAAAAACACTGAAACATTTCAAATACCTGTATTTAAAGCGAGTGATGTTCCCGTGTATTCAACTTGTTAATGCTAACTGCTTTCAATACTTGAAAAGTGTTGTTGATTTATTTGCCATAAATGGCGTTATTTAGTATTAAATGCGATTGAAATTTCGCGCGGCACGTGTTTGTGTACGTTACGAATATCAACGGCAGCCATTACATTTGTTCTGTTACGATCGCATTTGAAGACGCTGAGAGGAAGAGGAAACAAGTCACAGCTCATGCGCAAGCGGCAGTCACCCTTTGGGGCGCCAATACGTAGTGCAAGGCACCTTAATTCACTGCAAACACACAGTGAGAGGCGAATTGGCACTCCAAACACATTTTCAAGCCTCGATGGCCCTCTAGGGTACCAAATGGTACCGCCTATTCACCCAGAGTTCCCAAACGGCATCGATTTGTCACCTTGAGTTTTAACAGTGTGCAATCATTTCAACTGTTTTTTTCTTTCTTTCTTTCTTTCTTTCTTTCTTTCTTTTTTTTTTTTTTTTTTTGTTGTTGTTGTTGTTTATCTGCGTACATCTACATTATTCGCAATTGTTATTCTTTCTTTTAAAATATTTTTCGCAACTTTCTGAGACATTTATAAAATCACTTTCACCGGAAAAAATTTCTGAAAATTGCAGAAATTGTCAAGCTGAATACCCAAGCAATTTCTGTATTTTTGTTTATTTTAATTTTCGATGTACATATTCCAATAGAGTTTTCAGTTACCTAATAATTAAACATAAACAGTTATTTTTAACACTTTCTAACATAATTGAAAAGTGTTTATGAATTCCGTTTGTCTATCTGTTTGTCTGTGTGACTGACCACGGCTACCTTGCGAAAAAGCTATGGCACGTACTTCGATTCGAAAGAGCAGCCAAAGAAGGATGTATGTATATAAATACACCATTGCTTCTATTACATTTTAGTTTAATTAAGATAATTTAATATACATATATATATATTTTACCAAGAATAAAATATTATAACTTTTGAAGAAAGGATAATGAAAAAGAATAAAATATCAGAGGTTGTTTCACGCGCATAAATTGGTATCCTTTAAAAGCAGTTTCAGCGTGTGCCATCATTAAAGCCCAGAATACTTTACACAGTAAAGATACTTTAGAAAATGCTATGATGCCTCCTTCGATTCGAGATAGTAACGTCGCAATACTAGTGCGTTGCTTTTCTTTCGAAAGAGCAGCAGAAAAAGGATGTATAACATATAATATTAATATATATTTAATGCTATATATATTTTTTATCGAGAATGAAATATTATAAATTTCGAAAAAAGAACCATAAAGACGTATAGAATGTATAAGTAAAAGAATAGAAGAAAGATACATGGGAACTGCCATAAGAAGAAGAATATTTATATGGCAATCCCAATATAATTTTCTTTTAAGTGCATTTTATCTTCGTAAAATATATTTAAAAGGAATTCGATTCTCATGCATAATTAGATACATTTTCCCTTAAATTTAATTTATTCATCTAAAGCATTCGTGAAGGGGTAAAATCCATTATTTAATTACAAAAATATTTAATATATATGCAAATATTTTTTGTACTTGTTTCTATATAAAAATATATGGGATATACACTATATTGCCAAAGGTGACCGGTCACTTGCGATTTTAGACGTTTTGTTAAATATCTAGAAAAATACATGAGGAATTAACCTGAAACTGCAGGTGTGTAAACAGTATAGTATAGGCTATATATTTCCGCGAAGATTTTTTCAGGAAACTCCATAGGGGACTGTCAACAAATTGAAAAATAACGAATATCGTTTGGGTTACCCTGCAAAAACTAATGCAGCAAAAGCGATCAAACTCGAGATTATTAATAAGTGGCTTATTGTAATATACTGTGTTCATTTTTATGAGGATAGCATGTATACTCGAAGAGAAATTAAGGTTTTTATAAAAACAGTCCCAAATTTTGCCAAGTTTTTTGCTTATAATTTGCAGAGTTCTTAATATAAAAAAAAGTTATTTTGAGAAAATATGTCAAACAACATTGTACATAATAATCTGCAATCGGAATTAAAAAATAATAAAAATCGGATGAAAAATGAGCAGGTTTACTAAAAAATGTTTCACTGCGCATGCGCGAATTCAATCAAAATATAATGTGCATAATGTATTCGTTAAGTATATAGAGCACCTTTTTTGAATGTGTCAAAATCATAGCTTGAAAATTCTGAAAATTATCGTCGATAGATTAAGCTAAAAATCCGTTGTTCCCAAAAGAAAGCAAAAAGATGAGGGGTTGTATCCAAATATAGTAGTACGTGCAATATTGTGTACGCTATCTTGGCACTAATCAACAGATATTTGATACAACCCCTCATCTTTTTGCTTCATTTTGGGAACAACGGATTTCAAGCTTATTCTATCGACGATAATTTTCAGAATTTTCAAGCTATGATTTTGAGACTTTCACAAAAGTTGTTCTATATACTTAGCTAATAGTCCAGTCAAATTAGGCAGATTTTGGGATATAATTACGAAAGTTTTGAAACTTGGAAATATTGTTTGGGAGGGTCTGCTAATGAACATACTAAAAGTCCTGATGGGTAGGGGGTGAGCGCGAGGGGGGGGGAAGTAAAAGAAGGTACAATTTTTCGGTTTTTTGTTAATATCTCGTAAGCTATAAGTCTTACGGAAAAATTGCTAATGCAAAAAATAAAGGCAATTAAATTCTCTACAAAACAGGTTGTATACATTTTTCTCTAGAGTCCATAGGTAACGAGATAATCGCATTCAAAAATGAAGAAATTTGTTAACAGTCACGCCAGCGCCAGTGAGCGGGTCCACGGCTCTTACATTTCAAAAGATGTTGATTTATGTTCCATTTCCACTATGATATCCTTGAAATTAAGTATTGATGTTGGTGAGGTACCCGGATATAGCTGTATTGTATTTTGTTACATTTGTTCATTCATTCGGAAAATATAAAATATTTTATTTTGCGCCAAAATGCTTTGCAATGGCAATTCAGGCGATTTTCAAATTTCCATTTGGCGAAAGAATAAATTTTGGTGGAATTTCATACATGTTTTCAAATAATGTAAACATTTGTTTTATAAATTTACTTATTTGACATTCATTTTTTTCTTTTACTTTTATCGTTACTTAGCTACTGTTTTTCATAGTCTATAAAAATATTCATTCAAATAATCCCGATTGCGAAAGAAGAAATATGAAACCTGGCTGAGGGAAACAAAACATTAGCTAATTTTTCGTAATTTGGGCAGCAACACAGAATTGCGTCAAATATGAACGATGTTATTAACATTACGGTTTTGAATTGAATCTGGATACTACTCGTATTAAAAGGCTATCACAAAAAATACTTTATAGCTCCAAATCACGTTAATAATTTTGTCAATTGGCAGTAGACACGATGATGAATGACTATCCAAAACCAGCATGTTTAAAAGTCTCCAAATATACCTATTTGGTGGTGATTTTAGTAAGCTAATGCTATAGAGTAGATTAGGATGTATTTAGTTAAATTCTTAGATCTAAATATTATAGAACGACAATCAAAACTGTTTTCGGAAACAAAAATTGTAAAAACATTAGATTTCCTGATCTGCAGATTTACTTGCAATTATAACTATTATAACTGTATTATCTTTATAATTATCGCAGGTTTTATAATTATTATTTTTAACGTATCTTTATAATTATTAATGTAATTAAAATTTCTGTAATTAAAATTCCATAGCCCTTTATTATTAATATTATTATTAGTAAACCATATTGAATGAGTTATGTAGTGAATATATTTATGTATTTCTACTTATACACTTCTATTACATGCACTAACAACAAATATTTGCGTATTTATAGTGTTAATTATAATATTATACTAGCTGACCCGCTCGGCGTTTCCCGGGCCCGTGATACTAACTTTAAATATACCTAAAATCCAAAATCTGTTAGTTTCACATGCCACCGCCAGGGGGGACATTCTATTCTAAATAAACCTCTATCCCAACGAAACTCCGTTATTCAACCTATCGGTAGATATGTTAGTTTAGGGAGTGGGGACTCAAATAAGTTTAGGTTAAGTAAGTGCAATGTAAGTGCCGTTGACTCGCTCTCTGGCGCTGGTGTGACTTTTGGCAAATTTCTTGATTTTTGAATGCGATTATCTTGTTAACTATGGACTCTAGAGAAAAATGTAGTAAACCTATCTTGTAGAGAATTTAATTTTCTTTATCTTTTGTATTAGCAATTTTTCCGTAGCACTTATAGATTACGGGATATTAACAAAAAACCGAAAATGGCACCTTCTTTTACCTTCCCCCCCCTCGCGCTCACCCCCCCCCCATCCATCAGGACTTTTAGTATGTTCATTAGTAGACCCTCCCAAACAATATTTCCAAGTTTGAAAACTTTCGTAATTATGTCCAGAAAAAACCTAATTTGACTGGACTATAATACATTATGCATATTATATTTTGATTGCATTCGCGCATGCGCAGGGAAATATTTTTTAGTAAACCTGCTCATTTTTTATCCAATTTTCATTATTTGTTAATTCCAATTACAGAGTATTATGTACAATGTTGTTTGACATATTTTCTCACAATAACTTTTTTTTATATTAAGAACTCTGCAAATTATAAGCAAAAAACTTGGTGAAATTTGGGACTGTCTTTATAAAAACCCTAATTTCTCTTCGAGTATACATGCTATCCTCATAAAAATGAACACAGTATATTACAATAAGCCACTTATTACTAATCTTGAGTTTGAACGCTTTTGCTACATTTGTTTTTACAGGGTAATCCAAAAGATATTCGTTCTTTTTCAATTTGTTGACAGTCCCCTATGGGGTTTCGTGAAAAAATCTTCGCGGAAATATATAACCTATACTATATTGTTTACACACCTGCAGTTTAAAGTTAATTCCTCATGTATTTTCTAGACAGTTAACAAAACGTCTAAAATTGCAAGTGACCGGTCACCTTTGGCAATATAGTGTATAAGAAATAGAATGAAAAATAAATACAGAATAAATGCTATAAACTTGTAATTAATGCTGCGATTCGGAGTCCTTTTTAATGTATTTTAATGTTCTAAGAAAAAATTAAAATATTATCAAGTGAAACATATGACGATTTTTTTCCAGCATAAAATCTAATTTATTCATCTTAAGAATTTGTGGAGGAAAAATATTATATATATTTAATTTAATTACGAAAATATTTCATGTATATATAAATAATAATTTCTTTTATGAATTTTATACGAAAATTGTTAAATATGTAAATAATGAGATTCATGAAACGATTGTGTATACATTTTTCTTCCTAAACATTTAAATTATATATATGTTACGGTGAAACACCGAAATCTGGAGAATGTCGACTTTCACCGGTGAATGTCAACAAACACATAGTCGCTTGGTGTATGTCCGATATATTTACTAAATACCCTTATTTCTGACCTACACCGGTAAATGTCGACATTCACCATGCACTAATGGTGAATGTTGAACATGTCCGATATTTATATTTTTTTCTCCGTAATTCAGTCGCGATAAATTTTTCGCCGCTCTTTCTGAGAGGAATGACTAAGAACTTAACACACACAGTACATTCAAAATGAGAAAGGAAAATAATAGAAGTTAAAAACTTACTTAATTATACAGTACGTTCTAAAGGAGAAAATAAAATCTGGGTTTAAGGTTTTTTTAAAACAGGACATATATTATTATGATAGAGACTATTAATACAGAAAACTTTATTTAACAGATTATTTGTTATATATTTGTGGGAACGGCGAGGGGTAAGGGTCTAATTACATTTAACACTTTTAACACTTTTTTTAGCTTCACCCGTAGCATTTAATTGTTGTTTTATATACAGAATACCGCAATTTTAAATCTTAGTTTCTCAGTAATATCTCAGTAATAATGTTCCGAATTTCTCCATTTAGATCAATTTTTACTAAATTATCCTAAAAATCAGCATTCGTTGCTTCAAGGCGTATTTCTAAAAAGCAATTACCAGTATTTCCGAATAATAGCCTAAGCAAAATTTCAAATTAATTTCCTAGCTTTACCAAATGAATCAATCTTTAAAGATGTATAGTGATTCTCCTAATTAGTTATTTGCTGAAGGTCACTTCAACATCCGCCCCCCCCCCCCCCTCCGGGGCCCTCCTTCAAAGTTTTCTCTAACTATTCCCCGTTTCCATATCTCAGCAACTATCTTTCCGGTTTCAACGCAAGTGATTCCAAACATTATAATGAACTTAATAGTCACCCTTTATAACATTAAACTAAATTTATGAGTAGCGGTTACCACTATTTCGGAATAACAGTTTAAGCCAAATTTCTAATTAAGTTCCTAGCTTAACCAAACGAACGAATTTTTAAAGTCGTATAGTGGTTGTCCTAATTAGTCATTTGCTGAACGGCAGTTGAACATCCCCTTCCCCCGACCCCTCCTTCAAGGTTTTTTACCTAACTATGCCCCGTTTCCGTATCTCAGCAACTATCTTTCCGATTTGAACGCAAGTGTTTCCAAACATTATAATTAACTTAATAGACACCCTTTATAACATTAAACTAAATTTATGAGTAGAGGCTACCACTATTTCCGAATAATAGTTTAAGTCAAATTTGTAATTAAGTTTCTAGCTTAACCAAACGAACGAATTCTTAAAGATGCATAGTGGTCCTCCTAATTAGTCATTTTCTGAAGGGCACTTGAACATCCCCTCCCTCTCGGCCCCTCCTTCAAAGTTTTTTCTCTAACTATGCCCCGTTTCCGTATCGCCGCAACTATCTTTCCGATTTCAACGCAACTGATTCCAAACATTATAATTAACTTAATAGTCACCTTCTATAACATTAAAGTAAATTTATGAGTAGCGGTCACCACTATTTCCGAATAATAGTTAAATGCAAATTTGTAATTAAGTTCCTAGCTTAAACAAACGACCGAATTTTTAAAGATGCATCGTAGTCCTCCTAATTAGTCATTTTCTGAAGGACACTTGTACACCCCCTTCACCTGGCACCTCGTTCATGATTATTTTCTCTAACTGTGCCTTATTTCAATAACTTGGCTTATAATGTTCCATCTTCTCGAAACCAGCTCGATTTTGTCGCACGCCTACTATACAGTACCGTAGGCAATGTTGACCTGTCTCAGAGTTTCTTTCCGAAAGAGGTTGCTCCCCTGGCGGTGGAAGGGTAAAATAAAAGATTTTCCGGAGCGTGAGAGCGTGCCCGGTATACGGTGTTGAAGCCATCGGAGACCTTGGCCAGAATTTCGTTTTTAAAAAGATCTGAGTTTATTACACGAGCTCGGGCAACGCCGGGCGGGTCAGCTAGTAATAGTAATAAAAAACTTACTAAATTATGTGAATAAGAGATTCAAGCTCCTCTCTTTTCGACCTCCACCAGAGCATATCTGTGATTGTCGACAAACACCGGTGAGGGTCCGAATGTACAAGAATGTACTGAAATATTCGATCTTTCACCGACGTATTTGGTGTTTGTTGACATTCACCGGTGAAAGTCGACATTCTCCAATTTCGATCTTTCACGGTAACATATCAAGCAGGGCGGTCGCTCTGCCAAGCCAAGCTTTAAAAAAACGCCACACAAACAACGCCAAGAACTGGACTAGACCGCTACTGCTTACTTACAGAAATCAACTTCGCAATATTAAATCGACAAAACATGCCAGATTAAAATAGCAGATATCAAATAAACCATGCGTCGCAGAAAAAAAAACGAAAACTAGAAGAATCTAATGAAGAATTTCTTCAATTTAAGACCAAACTCATCTTCGTAAGTGATTTATAAACAGAGATATAGATTTTTTTTAAAAACGTCGAGTTACTTAATGATCACTTTTTTCTTCGTCAAACTTTTTTTTTCAAACAATCTAAAGACCTTAATATTGAGCAGAATGAAAAAAAGATTGCATTTTTGGACAAGTAATTACGTAATCCATGTGCTTTTATAAAATCCAGTGTAAAAAAAAATATTTTCTATCCTTAATTAGCAAAAAACTGTTAATTAACTTATCGATTAAAAATTTATGCCAAAACAGAGATAAAACCCGCCAACGATCATGTACCATCTCTATTATAATAGCACAAATCAGTTACAGGTTATAAACACATCAAATTTCATCTGCAAGTCAGCCATTTTCTTCTGAAGATATTAAAAAAAAATAAAACTTCATAATTATAAGAATACACATTTTATCAGACAATTAAATATGACTGCAAACTGTGGCAGATGACTGTTTCCAACATGAATAAGTATGAGAATTTGCTAATTAAGGACATCGATCTCGATGGCTCATTCGCAGAGCGTCAGCACGGTACGCATGAGGTCCCAGGTTCGAGTCCTGGCCAAGGTCAATTTTTCACTCATGTTTGTTTAGTGTATTTAATTGTCTGATAAAATGCGTGTTCTTATAATATTGTAAAATAAAGTAGTCAGACGTAGTGTTTATGCTTTAAAAAATATTTTAAATATATAATTTAGGTTTTTAGAAAGATCTTTAAAAAATATTTTAAATATATAATTTAGGTTTTTAGAAAGATCTTTAAAAAAAATTAATTAGTTTTTGAGGGAACATGTGCCTTCTAAAATATATACATTAAGACTTATCGGCATTTAAAAATTCTTTCCAAACGTAAACAAACTTTTTGAATTGAATTAAATGTGATTCATTTATTTCTTTAAAAAAAAAAAAAAAAAAAAAAACACGGTAGACAGGCATTTCGTTCGCAGGAATACCTTTCACGTCATTTTCCTATAAATTAATGAAATCCAGTTGTTAAATTATTTTTGTTTTAGAAGTGAAGTTTCCATTTAAATTTATTGTAACAGTACAATGTTTAATAGAATAAATAATGTAAATCTAAGAAATTACTAAGAAATTTCAAACATGCACAGGGTAACGCAAAAAATGAATAAATAAATGAATAAACAAAAAATAAATAAATAGATAAATAAATAAATAAATATATAAATAAAAATCAGCTTTCAGAAATTATAAAAATTGTTCATATATTTTAATTACAAGCTAAAGGAGGGTTTATTTCTATATTATTCTATATATAATAGTAATTTCAACAAATATATTAAATTCCAATGAGATCTGTTTTAAACTTTAAGATAGTTTATAAAACATGATAAAAAATTTATTAAAAAAATGGCGCGTCGCATTTCGGGGAGGGGATGGGGAGGGGCGTGAACAAAATTAGGAAGTATAATAAGGCTATCCGTTTGAAACTTTACGATATTTTATAACACATAACATAAATTTTAAAAATAAAGCCACGTCAAAAATTATAGGGAGGCGCGGAGCGCGTTTTGCCTACACAAGGGGGGGGGAACACTTTTCTAAATTTTAACGATATCCGTCATGTCACATATCGTTACAAAGAGCTGTGACCACTTATTCATGTTATGCACCACAGGTGTCACCCCACATTTTGCGCCCCCACCCCCGACACTACTCATGTGATATATTGTTCGAAAGGCCTGCGACCGCTTATTCATATTATGTATCTTCGGGGTCCATCCTCCCACTTTCAACCCCCCCCCCCCAAAGGGGGCACTTTTCTAAATTTTGCCGACACCTCTCATGTGATATATTGTTGGAAAGGTCTGTGAACGCTTAATCATATTATGCAAGGTGGGGGGATTTTCTAAATTTTGCACATACCCCTCATGTGATACATCGTTGGAAAGGTCTGTGACCGCTTAATCCTATTATGCTTCTCCGGTGTTCATCCCCCCATTTGCTCCCCAAACGCGATTAGCTTTCACCACCAGGGGGCGCTTTCCTATCTCTGTTTCTATGGGTCGGATCACGACGGGGTATGGCTCATTTGACTCGACATCGATAGAGCTTTCCGATTTTAGTTCGTTGTTTCACCACCAGGGGGCACTTTCTTATCTCTGGTTCTATGGGCTAGATCACGACGGGGTATAGCTCATTCGACTCGACATCTATAGCCTTAACGATTTCAGTGCCCAAGGTTCATATAGAACAGATTGCGCTACCTGGTGGTGGAAGATGGAACTTGAGCGTGGCAGCACGACTGCTATACGGTGCCGAAGGCAGCTGGGACCCGTGTCGGAGGTTCGTTTGGTTAGAGGTTTATACTATTCGATGTGCAAATTAAGAGATTATCCGGTGCCGAAGGCAGCGGCGAACCAGGTCGGAGGTTCGTTCGGTTCGAGGTTTATCTTATTCGAGGTTTTACAAGATTCGAAGCCCTGATGTAAATTAGGGGCCCGCTAGCGGGCGAAGCCAGCTGGTGCTAATAATAAAAGAGCGTGATATCACGTTTGATTTCAAATGCAGCGCTGACACGCTATGTACGTATTCCATTTTTATGCATTTCATGGATAAGTCAGTGATATTTTTTAACGGAGGATAACAAGTATTATAACAAGACACATTTAGTATGTTGATTTTAAGAGTGTAATTAGTTTAATTGAAAAATCTACTGGTATTTCTAGTTAACCCTTTAAACAATGACTGAAAGTAAAATGTAATTTTAAATTATTTCTCATGTTTAGATTATTTAAATTATGTTTAATCTATTCAAAAAAAAAAAAAAAGAAATGATATCTACAAAAACACCTTTTCAAAAGTAAAAAAAAAAAAAGAAAAAAAAGTTGTGGCTAAAAAATGGTGTGATATCAAATTTCCAAGCTATTATATTACTTATTTAACTTTTTTCCATTAAATAAGTTATCATACATATAAGTCGAGTGCCTACGAATATGTTAATAGAAATCGTTTTCTCATGTACTAAATACATCCTAACGAGTTTCTGAAAATTCAATTTTTTTTTTTCAAATTATGCATGATGGGCTTGGCGGCCATCTTTCCCTATTTCTAAGCACCGAAATTTCTAAAGTAAAAGCGTAATATGTTTATAACAATTTCGAACTACGGAGAGATAAATTAGATAAGACTAAATTTTGAGAAATTGATTTTTACTAGTTTGAAATTATTAATTACTCTAAAAAAATAAGTCATAAGATGAATCTTTAAGATAAGTCATCATTATCTTAAGACACAATTTTCAGAGCATACAAGTCTATAAATGAAACGCTTAAAATATTTGCTTAAATAACAATTTTGAACTTCGGATTTCAACTACGGATTTGGGTGCTTAGAATTTTGTGAATAATATGCAAAAATGGCCGTCAAGCCCATCATGCATAATTTGAAAAAAATTAAATTTTCAGAAACTCGTTAGGATGTATTTAGTACAGGAGAAAACGATTTCAATTAACATATACGTAAGCACTCGACTTATATATATGATAACTTATTTAATGGAAAAAAGTTAAATAAGTAATATAAGAGCTTGGAAATTTGATATCACACCATTTTTTAGCCACAACCTTTTTTTTTTTTTTTTTTTTTTTTTTTACGCTTGGCTTTTTTTACTTTTGGAAAGTTGTTTTTGTAGATATATATATACACTACCATATTAATTTCTTTATTTTAGAAACATGACAATTTGTCAGGATTAATGTTTTTAAGCATCGTAAGGAGAAAAATGCTTTGTTTATTCAGTTTTGCAATAAACTAAGAATATCAGATAAATTTATTATTTTAATAAAATACTTTGTTCCCTTCTTTCTGAAAAGACAGCTTAAAACAACATCAACAATATTATTTTAATTTGATTAGGCAAAACTATGAATTTTTCTAATATGATATATAAAAAATCCTATAAATTTTAGTATTGGTTGTTTTTTAAATGTTTGAATTACATATTTATATTAGGTTAGTATCTTTAAAGGAAACAGTGCACATTAAAAAAAAAATGTTGATTTCGTAATACTGGCATCCCAGCTACCAGTACTATACCGTAAAATTAACAGTAATAAACAGTAAAATAAGCAGTAACACGCTAGCGGGCATGCGCGGCAGTGTATTACAGCTTATTTTACTGTTACTCAGAGTTAAACTTCCTCTATCTAATGTCAGTAGTATAAGTTTATAGGCTGAATCGTCTTCAATATCCATAATTTGATTAGTTGCAACAAGAGCAAAACAAAAATAAAATAAGTAATTATGTAACAAAAAAAACCAATTAAGCTTTTTTTTAAAAATCTGAAATGATACATATCCGGCTATAAATACAGAAACTTTTATAGAATACTCACCATTAATTACTCAAATACATTGTTTTAATTTAACGAATCTTTAAATTTATTAGAAAAACATGGACTCATGTTTGCTATAACAATTATTCGACGTGTCGTTTGGAACTATACATATATTGGGCGTTTTGGTAAACAAAATTTTAATTTATTACCTCAAAATAGTATCTAAAATAATCCAACGATATACGGACATAAAAAATGATTATATATAATAGAAGACTGCGTGTTTTTAATAAGTAATAAACCAATTCGAACACTGCCTTTCAAATAACAAGCTACAACAGGCAAAGACTATCCGGTTTTAAGATTGGCTCTTTTGCTATTATCGATAGCGCACGGATATCGTGACGTCACAAAACATACGCCCATGTCTTTAGATTTGAGGAAAACCTTAGTTTGGTCATCTGTCTGCGCTCTAACTCTCCGAAATATTCTCGGTTTGCGATGTAATATTTATAAATTATTAAGTTGTATTAGGGAATGTTCGCTATTGAAAATAATGTGATTATATATAGTTCGTTTACAGTGACACACAAAATAATTCCATTATACTACAGAGAGTCTGTAAGAAAAAATCGTTTGTGGTGCATTTTAATGATGTTAAAATAACTGAAAAATAATGACACTGATATGCGTAACTGTAATGAACTACAACATGCTATCTGTGAAGTTATACTAAGTAGCATTCATACTTCGTTTACAGGGTGATTTATAGAAAAAATGCGTTTGTGTTGCATTTTAATAGTGATACGATACTTCAAACATAATTAAATTGATATGGATTACTGAGGTATATATTTCCTATAGATTAGGTAGTTCATAGCATTTATCATTCATTTACAAAGACACTAAAAAAGAAATCGATTACAGGACGGACTATGATCGATAATTGCTGAAAGTACGTCTTTAACTGCGTGTGGTGTTTTAGCTGTATTTTTAAACTTAACTAATGTTTAGTGCATTACGTGGTGTGTATAAATTCTAAAGATCACGTACAGTACTGCACAGAAGAATTTGGACACATTGCCGGATATGGAGAGCAATTTTAAAAAAAAATGAATTTTTACTGCGTTATGTGTTTTTTCATTTTTCATTTATATATACATTTCATTATATCAAACAAATGAAATTTCTTATCAGTACCAGCGGGGAAAACCGAGCTAAGCTCGGTTAAAGTCAGCTTTGTGTTCAACTTGATATAACAATAAATTCAATAAATTCTCGCTGAATTATTGCTATAAAGCATTTTGTTTTATAACAGTATTATTTACAGAAACAATCAATCTTAAAACTATGCCATATTTCTAAATTTTACATTATTTACAAATTAGGGCATCCTTCCAATCTACATTTTTAGTTCGTTGCACAATTTATTTTGGTAGCAGGACTTTTAGGCCTGTACGCCTTTTTATACGTCAGAAAGCAAAGTACAGCATTTCGTGCACAAAAGACTATGGACTTTGATTGGTTGAATCATGAATGTCGGCTCCTGTTTGGAATTTCTAGAAAATTCCTTCCGATTCTGAAATCAATTTTTTCGTTAAAAGTCCCCAACATTTGGCGAAAAGTCGCAAACTTAGAGACATTCCTTCATCTGGCGCCAAGCATGTGTTTTTTGCGTGTGCAATTTGAATTCCAAGCGTATGAAATTTGCAGCAAAATCACATCACATCTCTTTAGATACAGTATGAATTTTATTTTTTGAATAACACTTGGCAGCTTTGAGATTCATAGTCTACAATTTTTTATATTTATTGTCACATTCGCAGCAAAATAGGCTTCATCTCCTCCAAAAATACGCCATGAAAAGTCATAATCCACATCCATTTGAGCTAAAAGAGTTAGCGTTAATTTCAGTCTCTGCTCCACGTCAGCTGTAAATTTTGCTGAAAAAAAACTTTTCATAAGGCTAAAAAAATTAATCTTTCTCAGAATTTTTTGAAGAATTAAATAAGGCTTATACGTTTCTAGTAATTTAAAATGAACAAAGACCGGCTTCTGCCTTTGTTAATGACTCGACAAATTGCATTTGCGATTCCTCTGTGAGATGTAGAGATACTGGTTTCCCCCTTCCAAATTTTACAGTAAATGATGTCACTTAAACATAACAAGTATACAGTAAAACACAGCTGCTTTGCTTGTAAACATAAAATCTAGATTTTTTTATTTTGCTTTTATATTGATGAATACAAAAGTGATTGAAACTACTGAACCCATATCGCCCTTTATCAGCAATGTTTTAAACATTTTACTTCTCCATTTAGAAATGAGGGGGTTAGAATGACAGTAGAGTAAGTCAATATTTAGTAATCTGAGAAATGAAGGTTTTTGTGAAACTTGTTGTATTGTCGTTGCATTAAGTGGTCCAACTTCTTTTGCCCTCTAGCGACTCCCTAAGTGAACTGTGACTTACTTGACTGTCGCACTGAACAGAAATTAATATATGTTGAGTGAAAATATGGTTATATAGATTTTTCAAATTTTTGACTTACTCCACTGTCATTCTAACCCTCCTCAAATAGAAAATGCACGAATTTTGATTTCATTCTAGTAATTTCTTCAAGCTATAGGCAGCTCCAAATATACATGCTTCAAAACCACCCGGTACATATATGTATATCCATGTGTACATTTAACTGAATAAACAGTATTGTAACTCCAAAAACTTTTAATGCGAGTATCAAATGAATCTATCTAAAATATAGTAGAAGAATGTTACAGATTGAATGCACGATATTTTAAAAGGGTATAGCCAGGTTTCCTATTAAAATACGCCCTTGAGTCAATCAGATCGAGTCCTACATGAATCGATAGCCCTTCAATAGAGATGCGTTTTTGCCAAGTTTGAGGCATATATCTCAAACCCATGGGCAGTTATGACTCTTTATGTGCGTTTTGGAAAAAGGTGCATTGTGAAGAAAGTACTGATCGAATTCCCCCGAAAAAAATCAGGAATGTGTAATATTAAAGTACAAATAGTGGATATTATTTTCAGATTATTTTCTGCAAAATACCCAGTTTTATAAAAATTTTCGTGTTTTTAATTTAACTTTTTAATTAAGAATTTTTCGAAATTTTTCAGTGACCACCTTCATGTTTTTATAAAAAATACTACAAGGTATGATGTATATTTGGTGTGAGTTTCAACTCTCTACGCTGGGTGCATCATAGAAAAAAAATTAAAAATGTTTTCCAGGGGTAGGGGGGAGTTGCAAGTTGCATGTGTTATTACAAGTTCATGCGCAGTTCTATGTACAATTTACGCATCTAGCTATGCTGTTGGTGGCAATCATCTGAAGGAAAGCATTTTGTATTGTTAGTTGACAGTTGACTGATTTTATTTTTAGTTTTCTGCGCAGTTTTAATTAACATATTGCTTTTCGTCTTTTAAACCTGAAGCCCCGCCTATGGACGTTACATTTGCTTTTTCCATTATTTAACAAAAAAAAATTATCACCATGTGTTTCTATTATAAAAAGATGTATGTAATAGTGGATTGTTTCTAATCGAACTATTAATATGCATATTACTCTAATTGTAAAAATGCGAATTTTGTGTATTTTCTTTGAGAAATAATGTAACATATGAAACACAAAAGCACCACCCATGTGCTGAATTACAGATCTCCAAAAGACGTGAATTCATGTCTCCCGTTCAGAGCCTGAATACCAACGGGATAATCTTCCACCAGTAAAAATGAAGAGAAATTTCGTTCTTATTCAAGACAGTAATTTTTTGTGACTAGAGCGTTTAAATAAGGCAAAAATGTTTACTAAAATTTACTGGCTGAAGTTTTCCGCGATTCTGTTTTTCTCAATGTGTTAACACTGTTTTCGATTAATAAACAACAGCGTTAAGTCAAACTGAGCCGAAAACTATTAAACAAATCCGTCAATTGTCAACTAACAAAACACAAGTGTATCCTTCAAATGATTGCCACCAACAACATAACTACAAACATAAACTGTACATAGAACTGTGCATGAACTTGTAATAACACACGCAATTTGCAACTCCCTCATCCCTGGAACACATTTTTAATTCTTTTTCTATGATGCACCCATCGTAGAGAGTTGAAACTCGCACCAAATATACATCATACTTCGTAGTATTTTTGGTAAAAACGTGAAAGTAGTCACTGTGTTGTGGGTTTTGGGGTTCTTTCTAAAACGCAACTTACTTAAACTTAAAAAAAGCACATTTATTACTCAATCTTCACCTGACAATTAAATATTTAAAAAAAAAATAAGTATACCCTGATTAGCTCCACTGAAATCTGTTGCCATGGAAAAGGGAGCAAATTATATTAAACTAAACAAAATATCAAAACTTAAGAATCCGCACAGGTTAATACAACAATGATAATTTTGAACTCATTATTTTAAGACAGTATTAAATGTAGTAAGGGGCAACAGATTTCTAAATCAAGTAGCATACTGGATTGCATAAAGAACACCCAACTCCACTCCAACCCGATCAAGCTCAAATCTCGATACACATTAAATTAACAAAAGTGTAATCATCATATAATTTGGAAAAATGCAGACAACCTGAGATTCCTCCAATATGAGGACCAAAAGGGGAAAGAGTTAAATCCGTTAATAGAGTAGGGATATGATGATGTACTAAATTTTAGAACAACTATGGAGATTGTGAACAAGATCAGATCGGTTAACCAAGGATCGTATAGTGGCTATATAATAACTGAAAACCTTTTTTTTTTTTTTTTTTTTTTTTTTTTTTTTTTTTTTTACTTTGTTAAAAAACAACCATTTTGTTGTTTGTTTTGAATAATACTTCAAAGAAAGGATAATTAAAAATTAAATTAATCAATTAGACTTAATTTTATTTTAGCATCAATTTATCAGTATATCCATTACTGAGATAGGAACAATAATTACATCTAATAACCTAACGTAAGCCTCAATTAATTTTCAAATAAATTACTATGAATTTAAAATTTAAGAAATTAAAAAAAATATTAATTTAGTAAGATCATAGCTTTCATAATCTTACTCACAGTAATTGAGTGGTCAAGCCTCACTTATAGGATTGCTGTAGATATAAGAATACTAATTAAAGGTCTTATAAAGAAGAACATACCAAATTTAAGAATGAACAAAAAAAAACAATCTTTATTTGAATACTTGAAATTTATAAAAAACAATGTAATTCCCAAAAAAAATTTACTATAACAACACCAGATAAAAGTTGGTTAATATTGATTATTAAATGTCTTTAAATCAAATATTAAAATTCTCAAGATTAACATAACATCATAAATTAAAGGATGATCAACTTTTCTGAGATAAGTCATTAATTACCTCTCAACTACGCATTGTAATGCTTAACATATTATAATATTAATGTATATATATATATGAATTTACAAATTATTTTTGCTTATTTTACATGTTACTCTCCAACTCGCACCATTTGTTGTGGGTTTTGGGGTTCTTTCTAAAACGCAACTTACTTAAACTTAAAAAAAGCACATTTATTACTCAATCTTCACCTGACAATTAAATATTTAAAAAAAAAATAAGTATACCCTGATTAGCTCCACTGAAATCTGTTGCCATGGAAAAGGGAGCAAATTATATTAAACTAAACAAAATATCAAAACTTAAGAATCCGCACAGGTTAATACAACAATGATAATTTTGAACTCATTATTTTAAGACAGTATTAAATGTAGTAAGGGGCAACAGATTTCTAAATCAAGTAGCATACTGGATTGCATAAAGAACACCCAACTCCACTCCAACCCGATCAAGCTCAAATCTCCATACACATTAAATTAACAAAAGTGTAATCATCATATAATTTGGAAAAATGCAGACAACCTGAGATTCCTCCAATATGAGGACCAAAAGGGGAAAGAGTTAAATCCGTTAATAGAGTAGGGATATGATGATGTACTAAATTTTAGAACAACTATGGAGATTGTGAACAAGATCAGATCGGTTAACCAAGGATCGTATAGTGGCTATATAATAACTGAAAACCTTTTTTTTTTTTTTTTTTTTTTTTTTTTTTTTTTTTTTTTTTTTTACTTTGTTAAAAAACAACCATTTTGTTGTTTGTTTTGAATAATACTTCAAAGAAAGGATAATTAAAAATTAAATTAATCAATTAGACTTAATTTTATTTTAGCATCAATTTATCAGTATATCCATTACTGAGATAGGAACAATAATTACATCTAATAACCTAACGTAAGCCTCAATTAATTTTCAAATAAATTACTATGAATTTAAAATTTAAGAAATTAAAAAAAATATTAATTTAGTAAGATCATAGCTTTCATAATCTTACTCACAGTAATTGAGTGGTCAAGCCTCACTTATAGGATTGCTGTAGATATAAGAATACTAATTAAAGGTCTTATAAAGAAGAACATACCAAATTTAAGAATGAACAAAAAAAAACAATCTTTATTTGAATACTTGAAATTTATAAAAAACAATGTAATTCCCAAAAAAAATTTACTATAACAACACCAGATAAAAGTTGGTTAATATTGATTATTAAATGTCTTTAAATCAAATATTAAAATTCTCAAGATTAACATAACATCATAAATTAAAGGATGATCAACTTTTCTGAGATAAGTCATTAATTACCTCTCAACTACGCATTGTAATGCTTAACATATTATAATATTAATGTATATATATATATGAATTTACAAATTATTTTTGCTTATTTTACATCTTACTCTCCAACTCTAAATCACACAAATATATATATATAGCAATCTTACACCAGGAGTGCGAAAGGGGGTAATTGCGAGAAATCCACAATCCCCAGAAGAAGTTCTCAAAATTGCGCTTCTTGAGGAGAAGGCTTATAGGAGCATTAACCCTTTCTACAACCACCGCGAGGAAATTCTCAACCCAAATTTGACCCAAAACCTACCCTGTGCTGCTGTTTTTCAGCAAGATAGATCACAAAAGAAGGAGATAGACCAACTAAAATCTCAAATTGATGTTTTAGCAGCAAAGATAGACAGTTTAGTTGATCTTAGGGCTAGGGATATGCAGGAAAAAAACCAAGAGGTAAGACCCGTAACCTGCTATAAGTGTTCCGTACAAGGCCACTATGCCAGAGATTGTCCACTAAATTTTGTCGACTATAATTTTAGAAGGGGAGGTGGTCAAAATTTCAGGAGCCGTGGGCAAAATTATAGAAACAGAGGTGAAAATCCTAGAGGGAACCACAATCAGCGAGGCGGATACAGGGGAAGAAGAGGTAGTTATTACCAAAACAGTAGGAACACAGCTGCGAACAGAAATGAGGAGCAGGCGGTAAATAACACCCCAGTAGCTAACAATGAAAGTGAGGCTTTAAACTATTAGTGGCCGGATCAAATGTGGTCAAGTCGATCCCCAACAGGCCCCTGGACCCCCCAACTGTGTATAGTATGTTTCAGCCCCAATCGTATACATTACCAACTGCAAGAATTTACATAAATAAAGTTTGCCTGAATGCATTATGTGACACTGGTTCTGCAATTAATCTCCTGAGTGGTACGGATTGTAACTATTTAGGGAATTTTGAAACGGAGAATTGCAATATCCCCATTATGACTGTCACCGGTGAGAAAGTTCACCTAAATAAGAAAGTATTTTTAAAATTTGTTTTTGATAATGTTCAATGTCAAGCTGAATTCTATGTAGTGGAAGGTAAATTAGCAGAGGAATTTAATATGATTTTGGGAATGCCATTTCTGAAAGAGTACCGGGCAAATATAAATTGTGATACAAATGCTGTCGCTCTTAAAGTGCCAGTTTCAGGCCAATGTAAACAAAGCGTAGAAACCCCAAGTAATACTTCAGGGTGTAATACTTGTCTTGCTACTAATTCTGTAAATATTTCTAACTCTGTATATAGTGTAAATTCTAATAATAATTGTATAAATAATGATTGTGTTAAAAATAATTCTGTAAATATAAAATGTGTCAACAAAGTAGGGGAGAATTCAAAAAGTAGTAATGGCAATAGCCCTCCTGAAAAGTGTGCATGTGAGAAAGTTCATGACTCAGTTAATATTGAAAATGGGAATCATAGTAGTGAAAATATGGTAGTTCAGGACCCGCAAGTGAGTAATATGAGAAAAGATGTTGAGATAGTCATTCAAACTGAGTCAGATAAGGAAGTTGAAAGTGTTGCGCAGAACTTTTGCATGCAAACAACATCAGGCGGTAGCTCTGAGGGTAATAACACTGAAAATTTTTCAAGTATTCAAAGTGTCGACAACATTCTTTCAGCAGCGAGCCAGGTAACTCAGGGTAATTTAGCTGAAGAGACTACTGAAATTTGTAATATTGATGAAAGTGAAGATTTGGTAAGTATAGAGGATAAGGTACCTGAAGTCGAGGAGGAGAGCAATGAAGATAGCAGTAGTGATAAAACCAATAAAAATAAAAATATAAGTTTCGCTGTGTTATGTAGCAAAATTTCAATTCCCCCGCAGTCAAAAATGTTAGCCCAGGTTAAAAGTTATAAGGAAAATTTTATTAAGGAAAATGATATTGTTATGTTAGAACCTTTGGCGAAAAATTTAAATCAAGGTCTCCTTACCTCCAGAGCCATTTGCACTAAAGAACATGGCCTATATATCTCATTTGCAAATTTTTCAGACAATAGTATTCATTTAAATAAAGGAACCTTTGTTGCCAAAATTCAAAAATGTGTAGACCAGTCAAATATACCCGTAACTAAAAATAACCTTACTTGCAATGTAAATTTGGCCCCTCCAATTGGTGACTTTGATCACGCTGATCTCACTTGGAGCTCAGAAATTAATTTAGATCATTTAGAACCCCCATTAAAACTTAAAATGCAAAATTTTCTAGACAAAAACAAAGATGTATTTGCAGCATCGGTCTTAGATTTACCCGGCTGTGATACAATCCCGCATGAAATTAACTTAACTTCAAATAAACCAGTTAAAGGCAAAGCTTATAGAGTCCCCTACAAATTACGTCAAGAAATGGAAGACCAACTTAATACTTTGTTACAGGCGGACATAATTTCCCCTTCCATGTCTGAATTTGCTTCTCCGGTTATTCTGGTTCGGAAATCAGACGGTTCCTATCGACTTGCTGTTGACTACAGAAGACTAAATAAAAATCTTGTTAAAGATGCTTATCCAATACCTAACATCACCGACTCGGTTGATGCTTTAAGTGGGGCTAAATTTTTTTCAACGCTAGATTTAACTAGTGGTTTTTTTCAACAGGTTATTCGCCCAGAGGATAGGCATAAAACTGCAATAATCACCCACAAGGGACTTTTTGAGTGGACCCGTAACTGTTTTGGGCTCTCAAATTCAGGTAACAGTTTCCAAAGACTTATGAATGCTATTTTCGGTGATTTAGGCAATCTTGGAATTCTTGTTTATATCGACGACATTGTAATTGCCTCCTGTGATGTTAATTCTCATTTTGAGAAGCTTAACATGGTCTTTGATAGGTTAAGACTGCATAAACTTAAACTTAAGCCCAGTAAATGCACTTTCCTTTCGAATAAAATACAATATCTAGGTTTTGAGATTTGTAGTGGCCAAGTATCACCTATCAATAAAAATATTGCCGTAATAGAAAATTTTAAACCTCCAACTACCCGAAAGGCTGTTAGGTCATTCATTGGAACTCTATCCTTTTATAGGAGATTTATACCAGATTTTACTAAGAGAGCTAAAAATCTAATCAACTTAACGAAAGAGACAGGAAAATTTTCGTGGAATGAAGATGCACAGAAAGAATTTGAAGACCTTAAAATGGCTCTTATTTCAAAACCATGTCTTGCACTCCCTGATTTTGAGAAAGAATTCCACTTATATAGTGATGCCAGTGGCGAAGCATTAGGGGCAGTGTTATCACAATTAGATGAAAATAACATGCTCCATCCTGTTGCCTTTGCCAGCAGAAAATTGAAAGATGCTGAGACCCGCTACTCCACCACTGAAAGGGAATTACTAGCTTTAGTTTGGGCTACTGCCCACTTTAAATGTTACATTGCTAATACCCATTTTTTCATCTATACAGACCATGCACCTCTAACATTTATGTTAAAAATTCACGACCCTACATCTCGCATGGCTAAATGGATCTGCACTCTCTCAGACTTTAATTTTACAATCAAGTTTGTTAAAGGTAAGTGTAACAGTGTCGCAGACTTCCTTTCGAGGTATGTCAACAATGATAACTCCAATGATACTGTTAATTGTAATTTTTGTATACAAGTCGAAAAGGAAGTTACTTTTATGCCTCATTCCAATCTACTTGAAAAAATTGGTGAATTACAAAAATCAGACAAGAAATGCTGCGAGATTGCAAGAAAACTAGACCAAGGTGTAGAAATTGCTCCTAAATACATGAAATTTTTTTTTAGAGATGACATTTTAGTTTGTGAGGATACGAGGGAGTCAGCTATTTTGAATAAACCTGTAAAGTTAGTCGTGCCAAAAGAATTGGTTACTCAAGTTTTTGCACTAACACATGAGTCCCTAGCGGCTTGTCATCAAGCCTTTCAAAAGACCATTGATCGCATTCGTGAGCACTTTTATTGGCCAGGAATGTCGTCAGATGTCAAGCATCTAGTGGAGTCATGTATTAGTTGCCAGCAGAAGAGAGCTTATAGAGCGAACCAGCTCGCCCCTCTGCAACGTATGCCGACCCCCCAGTTTCCCATGAACAAGGTTCATTTGGATCTCATTGGACCCTTACCACAAACTTTTTCGGGAAATAAGTATATTGTCGCATATATAGATTCATTTACTAAGTGGCCAGAAGCATATGCGGTTAGTTCAACCACTTCAGATGTCATTGCGGACACTTTAGCTGACTTCATCTCACGCTACGGAGCACCCTGTTTTATTACGACGGACAACGCGAAGAATCTAATTTCAGATGCGATAGAGCACGTATATAAAATGTTTGGTATTAATCATATTAAGACCTCATCTTATCACCCGGCTGGCAACTCGCAAGTGGAGAGACAGAATCGTACTCTTAAAAATGCACTTTGTCACATAGTCAACCAAAATCAATCTGACTGGGACACTAAACTCAAATTTGCACTACTAGCTATGCGTTCAGCTGTCCACTCTTCAACTAAACTTAGCCCAGCTGCAGTTATGTATGGCAGAAATATGAATCTACCATATAATCTCTTTTCTCAACCACCTTCTTTTAATTATAATGATGCACCCTCTTTTTGCGAACTCTTAATCCCAGCTCTTCAAAAAGTATACACTGAAGTACATAGTAATTTAATTAAAGTTTCTGAGCAGCAGGAAAAATACCGTGAAAAGACAGCTGTTGATAAAAATTTTAAAATAGGAGATCTTGTGTGGTTATTTACACCCACAGTCGCCCCTGGTAATACAAAAAAATTAAGCAAGCAAAATAATGGTCCTTTTACTATAATTGAGAAGCTAAATGAGGTTAATTTTAAAATAGCGCTAGTTGCTAATCCCAAAAATTGTCAGGTTGTCCATGTTGACAGGTTGTCTTCTTTCAAAGACAGACTCCCCATCTGGTCCAGTAAACCAAAACAAACAATTGGCCTGGGATCGACTGAAAACGTGACCATTGATTCACCACACCAACCGCGCGATTCTCCTCCTGTACGCAGATGCAAGCGTAACCGATTCATTCCCTGGGCACCATATGATAGTAACCGCGCACCAGCAGTAGTGAACGTCAACAATAGCGAAACTCCGGTAGCGCCAGAAGTGGAGGAAACAGACAGCGACGCGACTGAAATCATAAATCCCTCTCCCCCACCTCCCATTTCTCCGGAGGTTGCAGCGGCAGAGAATAACGAGATGTGCGTAAATAAAAATTTAGCAACGGCAGAAGGCAGCGAGATGCGCGTAGGTAAAAATTCAGCCACGGCAGAAAGCAGTTCAGCTGCTGCGCACAGCGATTCGCGCAGGTCTCGTTCATCGATTCGTCCAGCTGCTAAATCGAATAGAAGTAGTCGTTCAATATCGATTTCTAGAACCGACTATTCGCTACGGGATAGAAGAGACCGTCCGAGTTATAAATACTAACTATTTTTTTTTCGTTATTCAGGCATTTTTATCAATTTTACCTTGTTTATTTGTATTTATTTATAGTTTAGTTAATGTGTATGTATATTTAATTATTTTCTTGGGCATTTTAAAACGGAACTTAGTTTTTCTAGCGTATTAAAGGTTTGTTTTGGTTGTGTTTTGATACTTTCATGTAGGCATTTTTAACCCTTTTTATGCTTATACTTAAGGTTTTTGTCTGTTTTATGGTAGATTATGTGGTATATACCCGTCCGCACCCCGTTTTCGTAGATTTTGGGTGTATTTTTGCAAAAAAAAAAAAAAGAATGTAATTTTTGTTACTATAAATTTTTTTTTAGGATGTTGTGTTTTGTATGCCCTTTTGCCGAGGTAGATCTGTTTAGTTCAGTTTTTTTTTAATGCATCAGTGTTTTGTATATAACTTTTTAAGTATGTGTTTACTTTAATTTCTACATTTTAACTAGATAGATTTATTATTTACTATACAGTTTGTGGTTTTATTTGAGCTTAAACTTTAAGGAGTGTGGGCCCTTTTTCTTTTTCTAGTACATACTGTCTCATGTACATGCCTGTATGTTGTTGTGTGTGGCTAAAAGTAACTATTTTATTTATTCTACTTCCTATTTTTGTGGAATGTGTGTTTTCCTTCCTGGTGATATATGTCACCACCCCTGTTTTTTATTTTATTTTGTGGAATGTTTTCCCTGTAGTGCCCAAAAGGCCCGAAACTGCTTTTTGCTATAAGTAGCACAGAGGCAGAGATACTCTTTCCCATGCACATTACTTGTACGTGCATTTGTAAAATCTACATAATATCCCGAATCATTAGACTGTGTTCGAAAACAAACATGTGTTCTCATATAAAATTGTTACAATTGTGTGCGTAATTCTCTAACATGGTCTGTGATACCATAATTTGTGTCTTGCAGATGTATATGTATATATTTTTTTTTGTGTGTCACCAGTTGCTCTTGTGTATTTTTGTATAATAGAATTAATATGTGTTTTACAAATTTCATTGACATTTACAGTGTTGTAACTATGATATTACTAGTACTTATTTACATTAATAGATAGTGTTGTAATATACTGTGATGCCAATTATTGAAGTTATGTATATAAGCAGTATAGTGACAATTAATCAGTGGGCACTTCTCTTCTTTTTCGGCTAATTTTTTTTTTTCAAAATTCAATTTATGTATTATTTACAGTTCTGTTGCCAGAAGTCTCAGGAAGGATGCAGTTATGCGTAGGAATGACAGTAGTAGGGAAGTGAGGTTTCACAATCAGGTGGAACATGTGTTCTTTTACAGGTGCAGAAAATATCTTGGTCATTTTAGTGGTAAAATCAGCCTTGTGGTCCCTCCTCTGGTAGTACTCTTTTATGGTCATGTTTCAGGTAATATTTTAGGTAATGGTTTCTACGGATGTGCGAGCTCTGGTTGTATATATCCGGAATATATTGTCAGGGTGGTATTTCAGCGGTGAACTCTCTGGATCCCGTCCCGGATCGATGTATGATCTGTGTTTGTGGGTCAGTTTTTTCAGTGTTGAGGTCCCAGCATGCCATGTGGTACCCAGTTACCTTTCAAAAAAAAATAATTTGTTTTCTCAAAAAATTTTTTTTTAATTAGCCGGGGGGAGCAATCTTGTTACGGTTGGTTTCAACCAATTTTTTTTTAATCTACATTAATTATTTAAATCACTTTCTCTACATTTATTTAAAAGCACTCTTTTTTCTTCTGTTTCTAATAAAAATTTAAATAAATAAAAGTAATTGTAATAATAATAATAAAATCAGTTTTTATTTTTTCTTCTTTCTTTTTCTTTTTGCAAAGTAGATTCAACGTTTATAGTTTAGCTTTGCTTCCTGTTTTCAAATACGAAAGGTAAATAGCAGGGAGGGAGGTTTCTCAGTAAAAGACCACACATAGTGTATTGGGCAGTCGTGTACGTTTTCTCCCATACCCTTGAATCATGTGTTGTAGTCACCTAGTCTAGTTTTGGTTAAAAGAAAGACCGTCCGCCCTGTATAGGAATTACGTTATCTTATGAGTGTACTATATACGCAATTAGGCTTTGTAAGCTTACGACAGGCTTCAATGGGCTCTGCTATCAGGCGGATAGCTGGCGCCCAGGTAAACAGAGGCTCACAGGACCCCCTTCAGCACACGCCATGGGGGCGAAACATGGCTGCCTTCCCCCATGAAGCGGCTGGCAGGGTGGAGCGACAGGCTGGTGCCTTCAAGGAGAGTCCATTTTCCCTTTTGTTTCCATTCCCGTACCCCCTTTGACAGAGTGGTTCCGGCCAGTTTTTGTGAGCAGCGCGGGAGAGAGAATGTTTACGAACGATGACTTGGCTCGAAAACTGACTCGTTGCTGGTGCTTCGTTGAGACAGTCATGACTTGGTTCGTAAATTTAGTAGGTGTTGCGTAGCGGCGCTCGAAATGATGTATTCTGTGTTACTGAGTTGAAGTAACATTAGCAGAGACATGGTAAAGGTCTAGAGCCATGAATACTCGAGTTTGTGATCGGCATTTTGCTTAAAGAGAATGATCGTTGTCTTAGAATAGAGATGAGTCTCTTACCAGGACCACTGCTAATACCCTATAGTCTCCAGTGTGAAGGGCGAAGGAAATATTGTTAAAAGCTGAGAAAATTAATAGTCCTGCTCCAAAAATCAGACTTCAAAAGTCCTCATCATGAGACTATTCTGTCCTTATTAAGACGAGGGATTCCAAGTATTGTTCGTTATTAGAAGGCAACTAAATGTACGGAGGCTACCCAACCCGTTGAAATTAGGTGACTTATCATCTCCTATTATAGTGTAAGCCAAGAACGAAAAGAAACCTGTCAGCTCGCCTGCTGGTATATATTAATAGTTTTTCTCTCAAAACAAAGAAAAAAAAAATATGTTATGCAATCGGCTGCAACATTAAAAGAGGAAAGGGAGGTATAATAAAAACCTGCCCACTGATTCAACCATTGAATTCTTCATACCCTGTAAGTAAAATTTACATAGTTTTTATTTACATGTCTCCCTGATGAGGGAATATATATATATATTTGTGTGATTTAGAGTTGGAGAGTAAGATGTAAAATAAGCAAAAATAATTTGTAAATTCATATATATATATACATTAATATTATAATATGTTAAGCATTACAATGCGTAGTTGAGAGGTAATTAATGACTTATCTCAGAAAAGTTGATCATCCTTTAATTTATGATGTTATGTTAATCTTGAGAATTTTAATATTTGATTTAAAGACATTTAATAATCAATATTAACCAACTTTTATCTGGTGTTGTTATAGTAAATTTTTTTTGGGAATTACATTGTTTTTTATAAATTTCAAGTATTCAAATAAAGATTGTTTTTTTTTGTTCATTCTTAAATTTGGTATGTTCTTCTTTATAAGACCTTTAATTAGTATTCTTATATCTACAGCAATCCTATAAGTGAGGCTTGACCACTCAATTACTGTGAGTAAGATTATGAAAGCTATGATCTTACTAAATTAATATTTTTTTTAATTTCTTAAATTTTAAATTCATAGTAATTTATTTGAAAATTAATTGAGGCTTACGTTAGGTTATTAGATGTAATTATTGTTCCTATCTCAGTAATGGATATACTGATAAATTGATGCTAAAATAAAATTAAGTCTAATTGATTAATTTAATTTTTAATTATCCTTTCTTTGAAGTATTATTCAAAACAAACAACAAAATGGTTGTTTTTTAACAAAGTAAAAAAAAAAAAAAAAAAAAAAAAAAAAAAAAAAAAAAAAAAAAGGTTTTCAGTTATTATATAGCCACTATACGATCCTTGGTTAACCGATCTGATCTTGTTCACAATCTCCATAGTTGTTCTAAAATTTAGTACATCATCATATCCCTACTCTATTAACGGATTTAACTCTTTCCCCTTTTGGTCCTCATATTGGAGGAATCTCAGGTTGTCTGCATTTTTCCAAATTATATGATGATTACACTTTTGTTAATTTAATGTGTATGGAGATTTGAGCTTGATCGGGTTGGAGTGGAGTTGGGTGTTCTTTATGCAATCCAGTATGCTACTTGATTTAGAAATCTGTTGCCCCTTACTACATTTAATACTGTCTTAAAATAATGAGTTCAAAATTATCATTGTTGTATTAACCTGTGCGGATTCTTAAGTTTTGATATTTTGTTTAGTTTAATATAATTTGCTCCCTTTTCCATGGCAACAGATTTCAGTGGAGCTAATCAGGGTATACTTATTTTTTTTTTAAATATTTAATTGTCAGGTGAAGATTGAGTAATAAATGTGCTTTTTTTAAGTTTAAGTAAGTTGCGTTTTAGAAAGAACCCCAAAACCCACAACAAATGGTGCGAGTTGGAGAGTAAGATGTAAAATAAGCAAAAATAATTTGTAAATTCATATATATATATACATTAATATTATAATATGTTAAGCATTACAATGCGTAGTTGAGAGGTAATTAATGACTTATCTCAGAAAAGTTGATCATCCTTTAATTTATGATGTTATGTTAATCTTGAGAATTTTAATATTTGATTTAAAGACATTTAATAATCAATATTAACCAACTTTTATCTGGTGTTGTTATAGTAAATTTTTTTTGGGAATTACATTGTTTTTTATAAATTTCAAGTATTCAAATAAAGATTGTTTTTTTTTGTTCATTCTTAAATTTGGTATGTTCTTCTTTATAAGACCTTTAATTAGTATTCTTATATCTACAGCAATCCTATAAGTGAGGCTTGACCACTCAATTACTGTGAGTAAGATTATGAAAGCTATGATCTTACTAAATTAATATTTTTTTTAATTTCTTAAATTTTAAATTCATAGTAATTTATTTGAAAATTAATTGAGGCTTACGTTAGGTTATTAGATGTAATTATTGTTCCTATCTCAGTAATGGATATACTGATAAATTGATGCTAAAATAAAATTAAGTCTAATTGATTAATTTAATTTTTAATTATCCTTTCTTTGAAGTATTATTCAAAACAAACAACAAAATGGTTGTTTTTTAACAAAGTAAAAAAAAAAAAAAAAAAAAAAAAAAAAAGGTTTTCAGTTATTATATAGCCACTATACGATCCTTGGTTAACCGATCTGATCTTGTTCACAATCTCCATAGTTGTTCTAAAATTTAGTACATCATCATATCCCTACTCTATTAACGGATTTAACTCTTTCCCCTTTTGGTCCTCATATTGGAGGAATCTCAGGTTGTCTGCATTTTTCCAAATTATATGATGATTACACTTTTGTTAATTTAATGTGTATGGAGATTTGAGCTTGATCGGGTTGGAGTGGAGTTGGGTGTTCTTTATGCAATCCAGTATGCTACTTGATTTAGAAATCTGTTGCCCCTTACTACATTTAATACTGTCTTAAAATAATGAGTTCAAAATTATCATTGTTGTATTAACCTGTGCGGATTCTTAAGTTTTGATATTTTGTTTAGTTTAATATAATTTGCTCCCTTTTCCATGGCAACAGATTTCAGTGGAGCTAATCAGGGTATACTTATTTTTTTTTTAAATATTTAATTGTCAGGTGAAGATTGAGTAATAAATGTGCTTTTTTTAAGTTTAAGTAAGTTGCGTTTTAGAAAGAACCCCAAAACCCACAACAACTGAAAATTTTCAATATATTCTTAATTAAAAAGTTCAATTAAAAACAAGAAAATTTAATAAAACTGACTATTTTGCAGAAACAAATCTGAAAATAATATCCACTATTTGTATTTTAATATTACACATCCCTGATTTTTTTCGGAGAATTTCAATCACTGCTTTCTTCACAATGCACATTTTTCCAAAACGCACATAAAGAGTCATAACTGCCCATGGGTTTGAGATGTATGCTTCAAACTTAGAAAAAACGCATCTCTATTTAAGGGCTATCGATTCGTGTAGGACTCGATCTGGTTGACACAAGGGCATATTTTACTAGGAAACCTGGCTATACCCTTTGATTCCAAAAATTGTAATACTATAATTCCTGCGCAGGCTTGAACAGGGTCCTTTCAACATTCTATTAAATCCCATAAATTCAAACGTATTTTTAACTTTCGTGATATGACACCTCTACTATACTCTTTCAGATATTTTTTTTTCAAATAATCCAGATATATAAACCGCGTAGTTAAATCCGGCTTATAGCGAGTCTTTCCAAAATTACCGTTTCAAAAAGCTCAATCTAGAATTTGTCTCATAAAATCTAAATGTTTTAACCAGAAATTTCAAACTCCGAGAGTTATTCGCTACTATTGACACTGAAATCAAGTCACTTCAACTCCTCCTATGAAGGAGAAATTTCTAGTTGTTGAGAAAAAGGTGATTCAGGATCCGATCAGTTGAAACAGGAATCCTAGAGTTTCTGGAAATTAGATTTTTTTATTCCAAGTAAAATATCCGAGATCGTAAAGCAATCCACAGTAATATCAGCATTCGTTGGCATAAGCAAGAACACCGGCGTTCTCATCCGAAAGATGATAAAAGTTAAAGACAAGAAACTCTGAAGAGAAGTCTATTCCATGGAAAGTAATTTTATTGTACATGATATACGATGAAACAAGGGGTGGCCTCCCTTAGCTTAAAGAAAATAATTAGATGCTTACAGATCAAAAAGCAGAGATGATCTGATCTTGGGTAATAGATTGTCTCGCCAAGTTTTGATGAACATTGAGCCAACAGATCACAGACGCGCTGAAGAATTTATTTGTACGTTACGGGTAATTAATATAAATGTTTTGGGCGGATGTAATGAAATTGCTACCACATTTGGCGAAATCTTAATTTTAGTGAATTTTAGTGGACACATGCGGGCAACCCGGTGGGAAAGGAATTTTAGTCAAAGGAAACCGTCTCTTGTATCTGGGAAATTACATTAATTTGCACAATTTGTTTATGGGCAGAAAAAGGTTGGGTGCCCATGCATAATAAAGATAGCCTTTTATATGAGAAAGTAAATAACATTTGAGGTTTTAGAATAAAGAGATATTTTAGCGACAAGAATATTACTTAATATATTAAAAATTAAGTTAGGAAGATATAAATTTAGAATAAAGATATGTATAAATGTTTCTATATCATACCTCCCAAACTACTCTACTAAATATGATCTGAAAGCTCAAGTAAGATCTTTATGTAGCTTTGCTGTATACATTTTGGGGGTGCCATACAATGCGAATTTAATTATATCTACTGGTTTCCATAGATTATTTAAAAGTGATGTTTTTGAGAAACTTAATATTCTTAAAAGTATTAGTCCAAACCCCACTCCCACCCGTATAGGAAAAAGACGTCATTCCGAGACTGATCTTAGTATCGCCCCCTTATCTCCTCTGATGTCAACCTTGATGATCCCTGTGATATGGAGCAAGATAACGCTATTAGTCAAAACCCCTCTGCTTCTAATGCTACTATAAATGGCGTATATGTGAGAAAAAAAAAGAAATCCATCCATTCTATGTTGAATTCCACGACGTTGACTGGCGAATAATCGCCCACGAACTTAAATCTCTAGATACTGAACCCCCCCCCCCCCCCCCCTCCCAACTGTCTGCTTTAAAGGTGAACTTCTCAAAATTCAATGTAAAACCGAAAAGAAATTTCGTGATATTCAGAAATACTTAGGTGTTAAACATCTTAAATTCACTACTATCCACCCTAAGGACCAACGTCCAAATAAAGTCTGTGTTAAAGGTATCCCCCCCTAACACTGATCCCCAACTAATTATTGATGACATTGCTTTACGTGGCTTTACTGCAACTCGTGCAGCCATGCTAAAAACTAAAAAAATCGGTAAAAGCATGCCACTGTACATAGTTAATGTCTTACCCCGTAAAGACTTTGATGACATCTACAAAATAGACGAACTCTGTTATTTTAGTGCTAGTATTGAGCACTTCAGGAATTCCAACAACCCTAAACAGTATTACCTTTTCCAACGGTCTGACCACGCTTCAGAGATTTGTAATTTTGATCCTAAATGTTGTAAATGTGCTGGCTTACACCTAACCATAAAATGTCCAACTCCTGGTAGAATCACCCCTACCTGCGCCAATTGCGGTGCTGGGCACCCAACCTCTTACGGTGGTTGCCTCAAAAACCCTAAAAACCTTAAAAAACTAATCTCCCTAACTCTAAAAAAATTATAATAAATCTCTTAATCCTAAATCTGCTACCTCCAAAACCATAAATTCCAAAAACACGAACGACCTTTATAAAATTCTGAAAGAATTCAATTACGTTAAAAAGCTAAAAAAACTTCTTCCGACACTGATACTGTCAATAAAATTACTACTCCTGAAACTAAAGACACACAGAAAGCGCAAGCTGCAAAACCTTCCACTTCCTACTAATAATGCTAACTCCCCCCTACCCCCTCACCTACTAACTACATCGACTCATTTCAAAATATGTTCGATATCTTTAAATATATGAGAGAACTACCTCAACTATCCAAACTTCTCAAATGCATTAAAAAAATTTCTTCTGAAACTCAAAATTGTAATAATCCCTTCGAAAAAACGATTATTAGCATAAATGAACTAGACAACTTTGCTACAGAGCTTAACTTAACCACTTATGAATAATTGCAATTACATCCATTCCTCCCTTCTTATCCTGTCTTGTATTCTAACTCTCTTAGACATGAAATTAGTGTACTCCGGTCCCTTTCTACGATTTACCTGATTGCGACGTTTATAGTCGTTGTTACGTAAAAGACCTCGGTATACTACAATTTTTACCGGTATAGTCCTCCTTGTGCTAATACTTTTTATTTTTGTCTATTTAGAAAAAAAAAACTTCTGTGTACTTCCAATATTTATTCTTAAACTAACTGTAAATTAAACTATCTTTGTATGTATGGCAATGAAAACTGCCTTTAAAAAAAAAAAAAAACTAGAGTAGATTTACGCTTTTCCTGCTTTACTTTGCCTTTATTGCAAACGATTATCCTTTAGAAACAGTTAAACATCTTTTCTCGTCATCTATTTACTTATTTTTCTACAAAATTATTCTTATCTAATGCTTTTCTGCTCATTTTTATATTTTTTCCTCTTCCATTCTATCTTAAACTGCAAATTACATCTGATTGGCTGCTTTACGCAAGCTAAATTTGATTGGCTATCTTACTTATTTCGGATTGGCTGATGAAGTTGGTGAAATCCTCTGCTTTTCTTTCATTTTACAGTGCATTTTTTCTACTTTTATACACTTTTTTTCATGGCTCCTTTAAGATGTGATACACAAATACTCATACACAGGGAGTGGACTTGATAACAATTGGGAATCCCCTTGAAACAATCTACTGTTTCTGTTTCTGATAAACTCGTCCAATAAAATGTTATTGAAGAATAAATAATCATCAAGATAAATTATTGTTTAAACATTGACTTTAAAATGATAATACTTGTATATATATGGCAATTGACGAGCGTTTGATAATTTAAGACAATGATATTTCATTAATATAAACGCGAATTAAGCACTTACATAACGTAATTTAAAAGAAAAGATTATATACTGTATAAATTGTATATACTTTACAATTAAAAATGTACGAATTATTTTGTTTTTGTTTTGATGGATAAATGTATCTTTAAAAACAACAATTTTCATGTGTTTTATTTTCATTATTATTCTTTTTTAATTATGGACATCAATTTATTTTCTGAATTTGTTACATTTATCAGAAATTCATTTGGATATTCGAATGGAAGGGAAAAAATATCCAGGTATTTCTTAACGAGTTATTTTTTAAATGTTACTAACTGAAAGAACCAAGTTAAAAACAAAAACATTCTGACATTCATGTAAAAATAGTGAAAAAATTTCTGATGAGGATTTCAAATTTTAAGAAACAAAGACAAATATAAAACCTAGTAAAGACAGGGGCAACGCAATGTTTCTAAAATTTTATCAACAATTGTTTGTTAAGCTTTGTATTTCGAAAAAATGCTTCGTTAAACTTCTCTTTCCATGTTAAAATTTCATCCACGTCATTTGTTAAAATACGCATTTGTAGTCAGTAAGTAAAAAGTTTTCTTAGTATAATTCACAAAACTTTTATTTTGCTATAATTTAGAATATTCATAAGTACAGTTGTAAACGTTTTTCGTGTCTTTTGAGAAAACAATCAGAATACATATATGCTCTCATTCCAAATTTTTCATATTTTAATTGCAGAAACTTGAGTATATGCTTTTTAGAACTTGATTTTCTACAAACTAACAATAAAAAGAAATGTTTCAATAGACACAGTTAAAACAAAACATATAAATAAATAAAATAAATCTGCTGTCAATAATAAAAAATAAATTATTAAAATCTATTTAATGTATTTTAATTAAAGACAATTTCTCTTTATAATTTGTAAATGTTTTTATGCCGCTTAAATGATGACCCTTCACTTAAAGTAGAATTTAGAAGACGTTTTTTTTTTATAAAAACTTTCGCATATGGATTATATTTTAAATATTTAATTTGACTGTTTTGTCCAATCGTTGAAATATTTCAGAAAATGAATATTGAGTACAAAAAATATCTTCATCATTTGTATTTGTAGAAATTATTTGTCATTTTCAAAATGTACTTTTCTACAATACAAACCTTATAATAATAAAACTTACACGCTGTTTGCCTGTATGAAGTCTTATGAAAATGAAATGCAGATCCGTCATTTTTGATTTAGGTTATGTACTAGTGTAAGTGTAAAAAGTAAGTATTTTTATTTTAGACAAGAGAATATTTTCCATGACACAGATTCAGAGTCATAAAATTTAGTAAATACATTTGAACCTCTTCATGGAAGTCAAATTTCGTTTAAAAAGATCAGAAACAAAAAAAAATTCCTTTTACATATTTAAATAGATTGTTCACAGGGTCGAAACTAAGGGAGGGGAGGCAGAGGGGGCATATGCCCCGGGCGCCAGAACGGAAGGCGGAGGGGGCGCCAAATGAAGATTTAGTTTGTCGTTTGATACAATATATATATATATATATATATATATATATATATATATATATATATATATATATATGTTTTGCAGCTGGAAAATCAAAAAGAAAAACTGAACCAAGTGTATTAAAATTGACAAATAGAAAAGAGATTGGTGAGGTGGGGTATATAGGACAATAGCCTTATATAGGACAATAAAAACTAAGGGGTGGAAAACACACAATTAAATTTAAAAAAAATAACTACAAATACTTTTTTCCATCCATATCCGGCTTTATAGGAGGAGAGCAACTGCCTGGGACACTAAACACTAAGGGATGGAAAATTCCCAAATAAAATACTTAGTAAAAACTTAAAAGTTTTTTTTTGTTTTGTTTTTTTATTCTAAGTTTTTATTAAAATTTTGAAAAATAGAGTTAGGTTCAGGAAAGGGTTCCTGTTAGGTTCAAGATCTAGACATAGCATTCTATTAATAGGAAGAGCGGTATAAGTGATGAATAATGTGTATCGTAAACGAAACACATTTTTTTCATTTTTATTTGGCATCTAATGTAATTCTAATTAAAATCAAAATGTTTTTTTTAATTTCTAGTAGTAATTGAATAAAAAAAAACTGAAGTTTGACAGATATGCTTCTGCGCGTGCCCGAATGATTCATTCGAATAATCAAAATAATCGTTATGCCCATCACTACTTATGACCCCTTCAATGGAATGGATGGAAATTTGTAGTACTCGAATTTACTATTTTCAATTTACAAAACTATTGCCAACAGTATGTTTTTTTTTTTTTTTTACTTTTTAAGAGTACAACGCTTTCGGTTCACAATTTCTCGCCATCCGAGAAAGCGCATCTGTAAGATCAAGAGAAATGTTCACTATTTTTTTATTTTAGCCAAATGACTATTTATTTATACTGATATTTTTAACTTAAGCTATTCCAAGAAATGGTAATAGTAAAACATCAGATATAAGTATAAAAATATTTTACACACATTATTTTGCTAATTAAGGAGAGAAAATTAATTTTGATTATTTTTCTGTTGAAAAGATATTCAATTTATGTTCAGATAAATGGCATTGCATATAAAAGCAAAATAAAAATAAAAAGTTTGTGTTTGATAGGTATCTGTAATTTCATTTTTGTTTCGTAAACACTTCAGGAAATGGATTGAATCATGTAAACAGCAGCAACAACAAAATTGAAAGCTATAAATTTAAAATAATTTCGATGTCTTAACTCGGGAATGTTTAGCAGATAAATTAAAAGTTTTTTTTCAACTCCTACCTTTTAATGGTGTGTATATTATGTGTAAAAATTCTTTAGATTACATTCGAGACTGCATGAAAGAACTTGCATGCATTACCAAATATGGACAGCGAACGCAGAAAATAAATTTTTCTGCGTTATGTGTTTTTAAATTGTTTATTTACATATATCACTCCATTGAATAGAAACAATGAATTTTCTTAACAATTTGTTGTTAGTGTTCGAAAGAGTTCATAATCTATGCCGGATGCATGATTTTTTTTTTGTTGTTGTTCTATTTTAAAGTCGAAAATATTTATGTTAAAACTTACTTTTTTTTTCAGAATTTTTTTTATTTGTGTACTTATTTATTTTTGTCATTTTTTATTCTTAAACTAAAAAGTTTTTGTAACTTCGCACATAGAATATAAGAGGAATGTATTTCTTTTCAGAAAAGCTGTTTTGCAAACTATTATTTTACTTTTCGACTTATAGAATGTCATTTTAATTTCTTTGGAGAATCCTTTTGAATTAAAAATTCAAACTTGACAGACTTTATAAAAATTCCTGATTCTTCACTGTATTACTGTTATTTTTTACTCCAATAGTTTAGTTCATGAAAATACTTTACATTAAAACAGATTTTTCGCTTTTCATGTATAAGTTTACAGATAACATTTGATTTATAATTTGAAAGAATTGTTACAGTTTATCTTGAGTGCATAGTTTTGAATTCTGTGTTGTACAGGCTTTGCAGAGTGCTTTGTATGCATATTGTACATTTTTGAAGAAAGTTATTTCATTCTTAGAAGTGTACGTTTTTATTTGTATATTCTTTAAAGACTGCCATTGTAATAATTTTGATTTGATAAACACTTTTATGAGAGTTTAATCAGATTACACTTGGAAATTTTGCATGAAAAGTAAATTTCTATACCCACATTTTTTCAAAAGGTATAATAGGACATTATTTATTTAGGGAAGAGAAAACACACATACACAAGTAACAAATCGTATGGTCGTAACTCTAGGGGTGGAGCACTGTGTTGCTATCAGACCAAACAATTTTTGGAATAGACCAACTTTCGAACCGACTTTAACTCCTATTTTTCAACGTTCCACTTTCCACTTAAATTTGCAAAATATGCGAAATACTTTCGCTAGGTAGGTCATTACCGCTGTCGATATGACGTGAACGTTACTCTCGGATATGTTTTTGCTTTATAATATAGATTTAAGAAAAAATACATACTCTATATATTTGGTTAGATCAAAAGACATTGAATATAGAGTCCAAAACTATTATTACGTTGTTTTTTTTATTAATATCTTCATTTAATCAATTATTGTTTTTAATTCAATTTAGAGTCCTCCATCGGGTTAGATTTCCCAATTTATTACGAACCTGACCGGGCACGCGGTTAAATTCGGGTCGGGTTAATGCTAGTGATTTTCATTGCGTCTCGGGGTCGAGTTGGCCCGATATTCAAAAACAAAGAAAATGTGAATATTTTTTCAGATGAAAAACTATATATTTGAACAATAATAAGTGTGTATATAATATATCTTCCTTTGTTTTTCACACATGTTATTTCATTTTAAGTATATATATATATATATATATGTTACGGTCAATTTGATTAATCCGGTCATTATTAATAATAACCGGTTATTATTGATAATACCCGGCCATTATATCCGGTTATTATTAATAATGACCGAATTAATCATATTGACCGTAACATATATATATAAGATAATCATATGTGATTTTTCATTTTTTATGTTTAATTTTTGCAGTCCATTGATTTTTATAATATCTCTTCCTTCGATTTTCACACATGTGATCGCCTTTTAAATATATATATAACCATTAAATGAAAGTTACAACGACCAACAAAAACTGTGAAATTATGAATAAAATTAAAATAACTAATTGACAACAAAACAGATCCCCCCAACAAACTGAACATAGATACCAAAAACATAATTAAAAAAATAAATAAATAAAAAGCAGAAATCGAATAATGGAAATTTGTGGAATTTAGACAGAATCTTCAGGCCCCAAATGCCTAAATATCCACAAATAAAATGTGTGGTTTCATCTTCATATTAGCCATAAAATAGCTAAGAATATGAATTTGGGACAACCACATCCAGAATGTAGAAATATACACAATGAAACAACAGTTAAGTTCAAAATAAAACATTATTAAAAAGGATTGAGGGGAAAAAAATTAAAAAAACATGAAATTACCCCATTTGAAAGCCAAATCCAAACTTGAGTCAGCATATATTACAAGAATTGGCGTTTTAAGCATATGTTGCCAAAAAAAGGATATATATATATGTTATATAAAAATTTTACTTCGCATTATTCCTTTAAATTAATCTAAATTCTGACATAGTCATTATTTCCTTAATTCTTAATAATATTTATTCCTATTTAATGTCCTTTTAAAAGTAATAACACGTATATCTATATATTTAAAACGCTAAGCGATTTCTTTCGACAATCCGTGAAAACAAACTACTGAATCAAATTACATCATTTTTTTTTTAAATGAAAGCTATTTGAACACAGATTTGTTATCGTGCATTTGTTTGTTCGAAAATTTAATTAATTAACAGTAATTTTCAATTAAACTTTTACGTCTGCTAATGACGTCATAATCGGATAACGCCTACTGTTCCGAAGCATAGAGTTTATTTTCTAAACTCTGTGGTTGAATAAAAGAGAAATAATAAATATTAGAAGCACGCGGTTTTAAGGCCGAATTTGTTAATTTGCAAGTTAAATTTCGGTAAAAAAAAACTTATCCGCGTGTTTTATAAGCGAATAAAAATTCATATTTATTGTGACGTCACGGGAATATTGTTCATTGGGTTTATTTTATCATTATGCATTATAACTTTGTTGATGCCATTTTTTCATTACAATTAAATACAAAATATATTTATATTTGTGTGCATGGCGTTTAAGCATTAATGTAATGTATATGAAGTACGTGTGAAAAGTTTGCGCCGGTGCAAATGACGTTATGCTTAGCTTGAAGTGCATTTTAACATTGATAAAACTAAAGAGAAAAATGTATATGATTGTGTTAACATGACAAAATTTTACTGATTTTCGCATTCATAATTATAAAGATTAGAATTGGAGACGTCATTGATTTCTTCATCTTGATTGCATACCTTGATTACATGTTACCAATTGCTCTTTTTTTAAATTATAGAATAGAAGATTTCCTTTTTTAATAAAAAAAATCACAAAAGTAAAGGATTTCAGGAAATTTAAAGTTATTAAAAATAGTGTTATGGTAGAAAAAAATATTGAAATAATTATTGTATTTTTAGCTAGAATAAACAATGTAAGACTAATATTTCATAGGAATTATTTTGGTAGATTTATTATTATTATTTATTAAGTTCATTTAACAATTCCTTATTAGCGCAAAGTCCTATTTCTTTCACTGTGAATTTATCTTTCGATGTCAAAAAATGTTTTCCCACTTTTGGACGCCAGCCAAAATACAGTGGCAATTTTTAGAAATGTACAACAGTTGTGACAACAAAGGCGCTATCGCTTTAGCTATCATCGCGCTTACGTCACTTCGAAATACTACAAATTTCTATTTTTTACTACATTTTACAATTTCAATTCTTACATCATCAATTAGAAAAAAAATTAGCTTTCGATTGAAATTTATTTGAAAACTGCCGATTAATTATCGACTTTTTAAATAATTTTCAAGCATGAAAAGTTTTTCAATTCTATCTTATCAATGACCACCAGTTTACTTCAATAATGTAAAATAGACCCTGGGAAAGTTGCCACAATTGAAAATAGATTTCCCTAACCATCATAAAAAGTGAATAATAATAATAAAAAAAAGTGATAAATCATAAGATCAGATTATCCATAAGATAGAACATTTTGGCGCTAAACGAAAATCTGTCAGGAAAAAAAAAAGACCATTTTTAGTTTATGTTGAACATAAAATTGATATGTTGAATTCGTTGATGAATATGTTCCATAAGATATCAGGATATGCTAGGAGTTGCATTTTTTAATTTTTTTACATTTGCCAACTGTATAAGAGGAAAAATATCCCCGACTGTGATGGAAAAGGGATAATCATCCTGATTATGTCAAGGAACCGAAGAAACCATACAAATAAATTACACTTGAAAACATTAAAAATCTCCCTCATCTGCAGATAGATTTATTACTGTAAAAAACTTCTTAATCTTTGCATAAAAATTGATTAGCTTAAAACAATGACAGCGTTTTAGAAGATATGGATTTGAAACGAACAATGATTAAAGTTAAAGTTTAAATTTAGTTGTTATCATCATCTTATAGTTGAAAAATTCTTAAGAAATCGATTTTATTCCTTAAAATTTATATTTTTCAATTGTTTCGCTTAATTAGTGATACTCATTCAGGTGTTTGTCATTCAAAATTGGTATATAAAATCAATATTCATCTTATAGTATGATAATCTTGTCCATTTAACCTCTTCTTAGAGTTCTTATTTTCACCCCTCGTGTTACAGTAGAAAATTATTTTTTTTTCGCGCCGGAGGATCGGTGCAGCCGGAGGATGGTGCCTCCGGCCGGTGGCACGGGAGGGGGGATGGGCTGCAGCTGCGTCGGTGGCATGGTGCCACAGTGCCACCGGCTGAGCTTGAACTTTCGTTTTCCTACTACTTATATGATATTTTATTTGCAACAAAATATTTATTCACGCATTTAAGTGTTAATGATACTAGTATATTCTTTTAGTTCCACAAAAGTATAATCTAACAAGACTTTGGAAGCAAGTAAAAAGCGGTATTCACGAAAAAGAAAAAAAAAACATGGAAAATGGGATGGATGTACATCCAAACATGGATGTAGAATCACAGGAAAAATCACGGGAAGTCGCACATTTTTGCAAACTTCAATTGGCTGAATTATTAATATATATATAAACGTTTCTATCTTATTCCTGTAATCTTTATTACTATCTATTGCCTATCTCAATCTATATATATATATCTAGAGTCCTTATGTAACGTTAGTTGGAATATATTTAAACTATAATTTCATAAAATGTTCACTACAGATAGATTTATTTGAGAAATGTTCTTTACATTTTTTTATGAATTTAGTTTTTTATTTTACCAAATATTTTTCTAAATACTTTTTTTTGCCTTTGTCAATGACCTGAACATTCTCAATTATATTTTGTGCTATTTATAATGAGCTTATTCATTAAACTAAATCCATTTTATATATATTGTTTTAAATGTTTGAAAAAATTATTTATGATTCCGATAAAAAAGTAGAAAAAAATTATAAAATTGTCATTAATATTTTTCAAAAATAACATTTTTTACAGGCTTACATTATAAAAAATAGTTTTTGTTCAACTATTCCATTCAAAACGGATATTTCTTCGTCGTCGATCTATGAAGCATTTATTCAGATGTAGAAAGGAATAAAATTAGAATCCTGCGCCGGTCGCGTTTTACGCAACCAGAACCTGCAAATTCTATTTAATTCAAGCCGAAACTCAACTCGAACCACCAAAAGATTAATCAACCCGAAATCCGAACCGAGCCGGAAATGAAAGAAAATTAAAACATATTTAAATACAATTATGTAAAAATTGTCAACAATTATATATCCAATATTAATTTTATCTGTTACTTTGAAGAATTAATTATATATATATATATATGTAAACTTTTTATGAAGAAAATTTAATATTCCACGAGAAAATGGCAGTTTGTTAAAGATGGTGAATGATTGCAGTCGATATCAAGAATCAGGCTTTCAGGCTTAACGATAACTCACTACATCATTTAATATATCTTAAAAGGCTGTTGTGAAATTCTAAGTCGCAGAACACCAGATAACAATTTGGTCAGCACTGTAAAACACGACAAAAATCTGCTCTCCAAAAGCTTACAAACCAGTTTTGTTAACGGCGGTCGCGTAGAGTTACTGAAAACGACGTAACGTATGCAGGAACCAATGAGTGACAGACGAAATGGACCTTATGCACGCGACCTGAGGTCGAGGCTAAAATTCGTCTGCTGGCGGTATTTACTGTTGAACATTAGCATAGTAGTCTATGGGGTGTGAGTTATTAATGCTTGTTTGTTAAAAATACCGCAAAAAATTCTTTGATGTAGCTGTATATATTTAATATATTGTAATATGAATTCAAAATGTTGTTCGGTATGCGAGAACATTCCCTAAATTTGCAAAATTTTGGTTAAAATTTATGCACTCAACTTGGGTCGAGGCTAAAGTCGTCTGCTAGTGGTATTTGCGCCTGCGCATACTGACTTTTCTGTCGGTAGAGTGGCGAGAATAACAGATCGACATACCGCCAGCTCTGGCGTCTGACGTCACGTGCATAAAGTCCATTAAGCTAAGCGAATGAGGTGCGATGGAGAAGATTTAACACGAAAGAATCCCTATCGTAGCTGCGCATTGATTTTGACGTGAAAAATACCCAGCGTGCGAAGCGAAGAATGCAATAATAAAAATGGCTTTTAAAAACATTCGAAATGACAATAAGCGAATATTATAGATTGGGGAGTTGATAAAAGTTACGAATAAACTTAAAGTTTTAGATTAAGATTTGGAATAAGATAATTATTAATATACGTGTTATTACTTTTAAAAGGACATTAAATAGGAATAAATATTATTAAGAATTAAGGAAATAATGACTATGTCAGAATTTAGATTAATTTAAAGGAATAATGCGAAGTAAAATTTTTATATAACATATATATATCCTTTTTTTGGCAACATATGCTTAAAACGCCAATTCTTGTAATATATGCTGACTCAAGTTTGGATTTTGCTTTCAAATGGGGTAATTTCATGTTTTTTTAATTTTTTTCCCCTCAATCCTTTTTAATAATGTTTTATTTTGAACTAAACTGTTGTTTCATTGTGTATATTTCTACATTCTGGATGTGGTTGTCCCAAATTCATATTCTTAGCTATTTTATAGCTAATATGAAGATGAAACCACACATTTTATTTGTGGATATTTAGGCATTTGGGGCCTGAAGATTCTGTCTAACTTCCACAAATTTCCATTATTCGATTTCTGCTTTTTTTTTTTTTTTTTTTTTTTTTTTTTTTTTTGTATCTATGTTCAGTTTGTTGGGGGATCTGTTTTGTTGTCAATTAGTTATTTTAATTTTATTCATAATTTCACAGTTTTTGTTGGTCGTTGTAACGTTCATTTAATGGTTATATATATATTTAAAAGGCGATCACATGCGTGAAAATCGAAGGAAGAGATATTATAAAAATCAATGGACTGCAAAAATTAAATATAAAAAAATGAAAAATCAAATATGATTATCTTATATATACATGTTACGGTCGATATGATTAATTCGTTCATTATTAATAATAACCGAATATAATGGCCGGGTATTATTAATAATAACCGAATATAATAGCCGGGTATTATTAATAACAACCGGTTATTATTAATAATGACCGGATTAATCAAATTGACCGTAACATATATATATATATATATATATATATATATATATATATATATATATATATATATACTTAAAATGAAATAACATGTGTGAAAAACAAAGGAAGATATATTATATACACACTTATTATTGTTCAAATATATAGTTTTTTCATCTGAAAAAATATTCACATTTTTTTTTGTTTTTGAATATCCGGCCAACTCGACCCCGAGACGCAATGAAAATCACTAGCATTAACCCGACCCGAATTTAACCGCGTGCCCGGTCAGGTTCGTAATAAATTGGGAAATCTGATCCGATGGAGAACTCTAAATTGAATTAAAAACAATAATTGATTAAATGAAGATATTAATAAAAAAAAACATCGTAATAATAGTTTTGGACTCTATATTTAATTTCTTTTGATCTAACCAAATATATAGAGTATGTATTTTTTCTTAAATCTATATTATAAAGCAAAAACATATCCGAGAGTAACGTTCACGTCATATCGACAGCGGTAATGACCTACCTAGCGAAAGTATTTCGCATATTTTTCAAATTTAAGGGGAAAGTGGAACGTTGAAAAATAGGAGTTAAAGTCGGTTCGAAATTTGGTCTATTCCAAAAATTGTTTGGTCTGATAGCAACACAGTGCTCCAACACTAGAGTTACGACCATACGATTTGTTACTTGTGTATGTGTGTTTTCTCTTCCCTAAATAAATAATGTCCTATTATACCTTTTGAAAAAATGTGGGTATAGAAATTTACTTTTCATGCAAAATTTCCAAGTGTAATCTGATTAAACTCTCATAAAAGTTTTTATCAAATCAAAATTATTACAATGGCAGTTTTTAAAGAATATACAAATAAAAACGTACCCTTCTAAGAATGAAATAACTTTCTTCAAAAATGTGCAATATGCATACAAAGCACTCTGCAAAGCCTGTACAACACAGAATTCAAAACTATGCACTCAAGATAAACTGTAACAATTCTTTCAAATTATAAATCAAATGTTATCTGTTAACTTATACATGAAAAGAGAAAAATCTGTTTTAATGTAAAGTATTTTCATGAACTAAACTATTGGAGTAAAAAATAACAGTAATACAGTGAAGAATCAGGAATTTTTATAAAGTCTGTCATGTTTGAATTTTTAATTCAAAAGGATTCTCCAAAGAAATTAAAATGACATTCTATAAGTCGAAAAGTAAAATAATAGTTTGCAGAACAGCTTTTCTGAAAAGAAATACATTCCTCTTATATTCTACGTTATCAACTTATAAGAGGAAATTACACATATTTTTTAGTTTTTGAACCGTAATGCACAGAAAATATTCAAAATTTAAATGATTTTATACCTAATTTATTGATTTTTCGTGCAATAATAGGAGTTTTAAAAACCAATTATCTAATTTTATTGTGTATACTTGATTTAATTCTGTTTAGACATATGTAATATAATCTTTTTACATCAGTTCGACTTGAAATAAGGACTATCTAAACTAATAAAAGAAAGTTTCGCTCTGTGTGTGTGTGTGTCTGTGTGTCTGTTGGCGATGGCTAGGAAAATCTCGCCCACCTAGAAGGTTGGAAATTTAGATTTAGGTAGTCCAAACCCTCTCCTGTTACACCATTACTTCAGAATTTTAATATTTTAATTACTTTCTGAAATATTAATTAAAATGCACAAAGAACTCTCATCAAAAATATGCTTTTTTCATCGGTTGGTTGGTTGTATAGAATCTTCACATGTAGTAATTAAATAAACCAGAGTAGCGATGCAAAAATAAGGATTTCTAAGGAAATAGTGGTCGCACGGTTCTGCCGTTACAAACATACAACCGTGCACACGTAGCGCCATCTGCTGACGCGAAACTGAAAGTGTCATTAACGCAGAAGAACTGATACAACCATGAACCTCTTTCATGGATACAACTGTCCTACACCAGCGTCACCGCTACCTATTTGAAACATTTTAGAGGGACGTTTTTCGTTAGAAATCTTTGGATGAAAGTCGAGTGTTTCATGAGTTACTGGTTTTTTTTTTTCAGCTAAATTTTAATATTTTCACACGAAAATTATACTCATGCTTAGGAAACATTTTTTTAATACTCATAAAAATTGGGATAATAAGATTTTTTTTAAACATTAAATAAAAAATTAGAACACTTCTAACAGGCAATTTTGTCACTACAAATTGGCAATTCTTAAGTTCTTGCTTGAGCTGCGGATAGTTTAGCGAGAATTCTTGAAACTTTCTATTGCAAATTTATTAATATTAATATTTTATTTATAGTGTAATAATTGTAATTTTTTTCAGCAGTCATCTTAGTCTTTCTTTTATAGGTAAGTCACTTTTTTATAGTAAATTTTTTGAGCAATATGCCTCAGTGATCGTAGTTCGATCAAGGAATATAATATTATTTCCTGATGACAAGGAGTGTTTTTTCTTTAATCTGAACATTCAGCGATTTAACAGAACAGCATTTTCGCTAAGAGTAATGAAATTATGCATGAGGGGGATAATCATTTGATTGCTTTGCTGGGGTCAGCCTCTGAAAAAAATAGCCCATCTTTGAATGAAATTCGCAATTATTTTCCACGATTGTTTGTCGAAAGTCATACATTTTTTTTTTCTGCTACCGACTGACAATATTTGAAACTATTAGTAGTACAATTGTTTGCAAATTATTTTGTGTTTCCATAATGCTTTTTTGGGCTATGATGTCATACACTCACGCACAGTTTTTTTTTTTTTTTAATTGGTTATAAAAAGGAAAAAAGTCTCCAAATTTAGGGGATTTTTTCCTTTAATGGCAACTTAGCTATTGTTTTAAGTTATTGGTTTGGCGCGGACATAAAAATTGCGCCAACCAAAAAGTCGCCACAAATCTCTGCGTGAGTGTAAAGCATCTGTTCCCTTTTCGTTTCTTTTTTGAAAATGAGTCATTTTATACATATATAAAATGAGTCTTTTTTTTTTGTATAAAAAAATATGGATTTTTTGGTTTTCTCTCATTGCAATAACATTATTGCTATTCAACGTGCTATATGGAAATCTTGAATACATAGTTTAAATAATGCTTTTTTTGTGTGCATGTGTGTGTGGGGGGGGGGGGGGGGTTGAGTGAGTGAGTGTGTGTGTGGGTGAACTGTGTTGTTTACACTGCTTGGTGTCCAATTTAGCAATGTTTTAATGCAGGGCGATAAACTTGCAAAATTTGGCACCCTCATTTTCACTCTAAGCATACTTTATTTTTTTAAAGCCGAAAGTCTCAATTTTCAACAGATTAAAATTTTGCATTTAGTCGTCGTATAAATGTGCCACAAGTATATTTCTTTAAAAACACACCTTTATTTTTCACTATTAATTTCTGCTATCTTCGAACAGAATTCACAATTCTTTTCCATGATTGTTTGTCTAAATTCATATATATATTTTTTTTCTGCTACCGACTGCAAAATTTGCAATTATTGGCACAATTGTTAACAAAATTCTTATTTTTATTTATTTTTTTATTTATTTTTTTTTTTTTTGTAATTGATTGACAAAATTTAAAGTTTGAGAAAACTTCGTCATATTTTACAATGGTTGTCTAGGAAATTTGCAATTTTTTCCACAGCAATTTTTATTATGCAGTATTTTTCTATATTTTGTGTGGGATTTGTTCAATCCTGCATCCTGTAGGCTGGATATAGAACTCTGCACCATACAGATCTATATAACAATTTCTAATGAGTCTTTATTTGACTGTATTAGTTGTCAAAGTAATAAATAATGATGTTTTTTCATATTCTGTGGTTTGCAGGAAAATGTTTTATTTTTGTTTAAATATGTATAAAATATTCTTTTAAAAAAACTTCAGTTATAATAGGGGTGCACAATGAATGGGTTGTCAAGGCTTACCATCAGTAGCACAGAGATAATTTTGGGCTATGATGTCATACACTCACGCGCATTTTTTTTTTTTTTTTTTTTTTTTTATCAGTTATAAAAAGGAAAGAAGTCACCAAATTTAGGGGATTTTTTCCTTTAATGGCAACTTAGCCATTTTATTGAGTTATTCATTTGGCGCGGTCTTGAAAATCGCGCCAACCAAAAAGTCGCCAAACTTATGTTTATATGTTTGCGTGAGTGCATATGTTCCGAATTTTGTTTTGAGGAGATGGGGGGATTATTTCCCATGAGTGATTGATAAATTCTTGATTTTTCTTTTCCCATAAACCATCGAGAAATTTTGTAATTTTTTTTTTCCATGACAGATTGACAAAATTCGCGATTTTCAACTGATATACATTTACAAAATTTGCATTTTTTTTTTTGCCGATGGATGAAATTTGCAATTTTTTTAACATGAGGAATAGATTAAATGCAAGTTTTTTTTAGCAAATTCGCTATTTTTTCTATGAGTGGTTGATGAAATTCAGGATTTTTTCACAGCAAATTGATAAAATTTTTGATTTATCTGCATCCGATTGACAAAATTTGCAATTGTTCAGTGCCTAATTAACAAAATTCATGATGTTTTGCCCTGAGCTATTGATAACATTCAAAATTTTTTCCGTGAGTGGTTGATGAAATTCAGGATATTTTTTCGCAGCAAATTGACAAAATTCGGAACTCAGGAATTTCAGATTTTGGCATTTATGGCATTACAAAATATCAAAATTCTTTAATTGTTCATTTAAAAAGATTGAGGATTTGATCAATGGGTCGTGAAAAAAACTTGCGCAGAACAATAGTCAATCATGGAGAACAAATCATGAAATTCTTCAGCCTGTTGTGCAAAAACGTGCAAAATCTGATGAACAGTCACGGAAAAAATCCACGGTTTTCGCCAATCGGTTGCAGGTAAAAAACACTGCAAAATTCGCAGCGCATTGTTGGAAGAAACTGCTACAAAACCCACAATTTTCTTTAATCGGTCGCAAGAAAAGCCTTAGAAATTGGCTACAGTACAAGGAAAAATTGCAAAATTTGCAATTCGGTCATAGTTCGAAAATCACGAAATTAGGAAGAAACTGTGAAATTCATCGAACATTGGAGGGAAAAAACTCACGATCTTCTCCAATTGGTCTCAAGAAAAAGCTAAAAAAAATTTTAAAATCAATCACAGGTAAAAAAAAAAAAAAAAAAAAAAAAAAAAATTGTGAAATTTGTCGGTGGATTGCCTGAAAAAATCGAAATTCATCAATTAGTCGTGAAAAAATCCCAGAATTGGCCAATAGATTGCAAAAAAAGCGACAAAGTTTTCCAATCAACAGACAGAAAATATCGCAAAATTCACCTATTTGTCGTGGGTAAAACGAGAAATTGGTCGATCAGTCACAGAAAAAAGCGTGATTTTTATCAATCGTTCACAAGAAAAAGCAAAAAACAATTAGCCAATCAGTATAAAGAAAATGTCACGGAATTTGCCAAACGGTCGCTATTAAAAGTATGCAAAATTTGTCAATGTGTCGCAAGAAGCTGCTGCAAAATTTGCCAATTGGTACAAGGAAAATTTTGCAAAATTCCCCAATCAGTTGTGTGAAAAAAAACGCAAAATAACTTAGTGTTAACGTGTGAAAAATCAGAAATTCGTCGATCGGTCATGGAAAAAATCCAGAATTTTTGCCAATCAGTCACAAAAAACGACAAAGTTAGCCAATCAGTAGAATGTAAATAAATATTGCAAAATTGGGCTATCGGTTGCGGCTAAAAAATTCGCGAAATCTTTTAGTGGATCGTTGGAAAAAATTGGAAATTTATCGATTCAATCACTCGCAAAATAAAAAAAACAGTAAAAATTGTCAATTGATAAAAAGAAAATTTAATGAAATTCGCCTATCAGTTGCATGTAAAAAAACTCTAAAATCATCAGGAAAATCACGAAATTTTTCGATCAGTCGTAGAAAAAAAATCCACGATTTTTTCCGATCTCTCGCAAGAAAAATCTGGAATAATTGCCAATCAGTCGGCGGTAAAAATTACGAAATTCGTGGATCAGTTGCATGAAAAAACTATGAATTTCGCCAATTGGTCTAAGAAAAATATTGCAAAATTCGCCTATCGGTTGAAGTTAAAAAAAAACCAAAATTCGTCAATGAATTGTTGAAAGTATCTTGAAATTCTTCAATCAGTTGGGGGAAAAATATTACAAAATTCGACAGTTGGGTCTGAGAAAAAACGTGAAATTCGCAAGTTGACATACGGAAAAATCTGCAATATTGCAAAAATCGTCAATCGATTGTCGGAAGAAACCACAAAATTCATTTTTCGATCAGGTAAAATCGCAAAATTCTCCATTAGTTTCTTTCGTGTGTATACGTCAGCATTTTACAAAATGGCTTTTGCATTTCTATAAAAGATGCAGTTGCATTTCTTCATATATAAGAAAATATCCCTGTGTCTTTATTTTTTATTCCCGCAGAACATTTTTTAGCAACTGAAGTTCGTTGCAGAACATTGCAAAGTATTCTGCTTTGGTGAGAGAGGTAATATTGGCTCCTAATCTGATTTCAAATTGTCTCTGAAAAAAAATAGCCCAAATTTTTACTCCCATTTTTAATGAAGAATTTCTGGAATTAATAATGAATAACATTTTTTGACAGCTTTTTTTTCCACAGAAAAAATAATGAATTTTTCGTTTAATCATCCATCTAGAGTAAAATATGCGAGTTGTCTTTGAAACTGAAACAACCAATATTTCAAAACACTAAAAGTATAAAATAGAAATAAAAAAATAAGGACTGTAAATATATTTTTTAAAGAAATGCTCTTAAAATCAATCAAAATAGTTTCACTTTAATTAAATTATAATTATACTTTGAAAAAATAAATTAGAAATCCTGAATAGATAGTTTAATTAATGCTTCTTTAAAAATTAATTTACCAGTTTGTACCTTTTATCAAGCCTTTAATCAAAGTGGTGGATTTTCAGTATAGCGCCCATGTCAAATAAATGCATTGAACAGAATATTTTTAAACTGCATCAATTGCATTCATGAAATTAATAATTATTTTAAAGAAAAATTGTGACTGCTTATAGAAAAGTATTTTTGATTTTAATTTTGTTACAAACTGTGCATGTATTTAAAGGTTTTGCTTTATTTTTAACTTTTCTGACCTGCCCGGCATTGGCCATGTTAATAATAATAAATAAATACCTAAATTGATATTGTATTTTTTTTATCAAAACCTTTTGAAATAAACCTAATTTTGGAGGCTGGCTTTGGCAATTTACACATTAGAATTTGTATGTATTTAAAGATTTTTCAAATGAACATAATGTTGGGAGAGGGAGGGGGGAGTTGCCGTTGGCAGATCATTAATACTATATAGCAATCTTAGCAGTTGCAAATTTCATGTTTGTTTTATATTATTTTCAAGGGTGTTGAATTTCGGTTTTGTTATAGAAATGTCTTCTTTTAAATGCTTTTTTTTCATTTTACAAAACTATTTTATGATTGTCCTTTTCCTTATTTTAGGGATTTGGCAGAACTGATTGATTTTGGTTCATCTGTTGGTAGCTATTTCATTTTTATTAATATTAACCACATTGTCTTTTAGTTTTTGTTATTTATAAAATTTTTAATTATTAATAATTTCATATAGTCGTTTTAATATACATTCAAATATTAGATGAACAGTGCCTGATTAAACTACACTAAAAAAGCATGCCCCCCCCCACCAGAAAAAAAAGTTACAGAACAAGACAAAGAGAAGAAAGGGAAAGGCAGCAAAGAAGAAGCGAAATTGAAACAACTCCAGAAAGGGATGCAAGACATCAAGAAAACAGAGAAAGAGAACAGAGAAGAAGAGAAGCTGAAGACACTCCAGAAAGACAATTAAGACATGAAGAAGACAGAGAAAGGCAGCAAAGAAGAAGAGAAATTGAAACTACTCCAGAAAGGGATGCAAGACATCAAGCAAACAGAGAAAGAGAACAGAGAAGAAGGGCAGCTGAAGATACCCCAGAAAGGGATGCAAGACATCATGAAAACAGAGAAAGAGAACAGAGAAGAAGGGCAGCTGAAGATACCCCAGAAAGGGATGCAAAACATCAAGAAAACAGAGAAAGAGAACAGAGAAGAAGGGCAGCTGAAGATACCCTAGAAAGAGAATTAAGACAGCAAGAAGACAGAGAAAGATTCCAAAGAAGAAGAGTTGCTGAAAATGTCCCAGAACGAGAAGCAAGATTACAAGCAATCAGAAATAATTCAACTACTGTTAGAAGACTTAACAGAAATTTTGAGAATGCAGCTTTTAATTATGACCCATCAAGAGATTATGCCTCTGAGTCTTTGGGCATGATAGGGTCCATGTCAATTACATGCCAATTCTGTGAAGCAAAAAAATGGAAAGGTGAAACCGAAGGTATGTGTTGCAGTGGAGGAAATGTTAGTTTAGTATCACTAATGGACCCTCCGGAGCCCTTACGCACTTTTCTCACAGAAGAATCAGCAGATGCTAAGCATTTTCGAGATAATATTAGAAGGTATAATGCCTGTTTTCAGATGACCTCTTTTGGTACCACACAAGAAATTAGAGAGACTGGTTATATGCCAACATTTAAAGTCCAAGGTCAGGTATATCATCGTATTGGAAGTCTGCTCCCTCTACAGAATGAACAGCCAAAGTTTTTACAAGTGTATTTTGTTGGAGATGGTCAACAACAAGCAAAGCAGCGTTGCAGAAATATCCCACAACCAAGGGGAAACATTGTACTACAATTGCAGAATATGCTTCATGAGCACAACTTTTATGTTCGCAACTTGAAATCAGCAATGGAAAACATGGGGCCTGAAATGAAAGTGAGAATCTTAGCTGACAAAACACCTCATGGTCAGCATGAGAGGCGTTATAATGTGCCGACAGCAGCAGAAGTTGCTATAATCATGGTGGGAGAACAGCATGGACCAAGAGATATTATATTGGAAGAAAGAAGTGGCTCATGGATCTCATTAGAAAGGAAAAGATTTTTGGCGAAGTTCAATGTGACATGTACACAATAGAGTGGCAAAAGCGAGGACTTCCTCATGCCCACATATTGATTTGGCTCAAAGAGACATTACACGTTCACAGAGTGGATGATTTCATTAGTGCAGAAATCCCTGATCCACAAGAAGATGCGGAGCTTTTTAGTATTATAACGAAGCAGATGGTACATGGTCCCTGTGGAACCATAAATCCAAGTTCTTCGTGCATGAAAAATAGAATGTGCACAAAGCGATATCCACGAAGTTTTCTGAAGGAGACACAAACTGGAAAAGATGGATATCCACTTTATCAACGTAGAGAACCAGATGATGGAGGATTTACTGCTAAAGTCAAAGTTCTAGGATCAGATGTAACAGTGGACAATAAATTGATTGTTACATATTGTCCTCTTTTAAGTAAAGTCTTCAACGCACACATTAATGTGGAATTTTGTAACTCAGTAAAGTCTATCAAATATGTGTATAAATATGTAAACAAAGGATCAGACATGGCTGTGTTTGAAGTGACCAGTAGAGATAATGACCTTGATGAAATTCGTCAGTATGAAATGGGAAGATACATTAGCAGTAATGAAGCAGTATGGAGAATACTAAATTTCAAAATTCATGACACCATCCTACAGTCATTCATCTGAGCATCCATCTTGAAAATGGACAGAGAGTCTACTTCACAACAGAAAATGCTGCTCAACGCGTTGCAGCACCTCATGACACAACACTTACTGCTTTTTTCAAGCTTTGCAGCCAAGATGATTTCGCACGTACCCTGCTGTACAATCAAGTTCCCAAGTACTACACTTGGAAGACTGAAACAAGGACATGGAACAGACGGAAACAAGGAATTGTTGTGCCAGAACAAGTAGGAATATTTTCTTCTGATGCTCTTGGCCGTATTTACACTATCCATCCAAACAACTCTGAATGTTATCACTTGAGACTTTTACTTCATGAAGTACGAGGTCCAGTATCATTTACAGATTTGAAGACAGTTGATGGAAGGATCTGTGAAACATTCAAAGAAGCTTGCCAGCTTAGAGGACTTCTGGAAAATGATGAACATTGGAACAAAGCATTAGAAGAAGCAGCTTCCTGTCGATCACCCAAAATTTTACGTAACCTATTCGCAGTTATGTTACAAACGTGTTCGGTATCTGTTCCAGAACAGTTATGGATGAACCATAAAGAGAGTTTGTCTGAAGATATTTTGCATGAAAACCGCATACAGCAACAGAATTTTGATATGGACTATACTGATGACATCTTTAACAAAGCTCTAATCTACATTGAAGATAAGATTATATTGTTGTGTGGAAAAGACCTCTCAAAAGTAGGACTTCCGCAACCAAATCGCAATCAAGATTCAGTTAAACCCAATGAAGAACTTATGGAAAGAAACTATGACACAGATGTCCTTACAAGATACATAGATGAGAATGAACCAAAATTAGATCAAGATCAAAAAGAAGCATTTGAGAAGATTACTAGAGCAGTTTTTGATCAGCAGGGTGGTATATACGTTTTGGATGCTCCTGGTAGAACAGGCAAGACTTTTCTAATCAATCTTCTTTTGGCTAAAGTGCGACAGAGAAATGAGATTGCCCTTGCTGTTGCTTCATCTGGCATTGCTGCAACACTTTTGACAGGAGGGAGAACAGCTCACTCAGCCTTCAAGTTGCCCTTAAATTTGGCAAGCACAGAGAACCCCACATGTAACATTTCAAGAGATTCTGGAAAAGCAAAAGTTCTTAAGAATTGTAAGCTCATCATCTGGGATGAATGCACTATGACTCATAAAGCTGCTTTCGAAGCACTTGATGTTACCTTGAGAGATATAAGAGGTAATAGTGAAAGAATGGGAGGAATCACGGTGGTTTTGGCTGGTGACTTTCGGCAAACACTTCCAGTTATTGAACGTGGAACAAGAGCAGATGAAATTCAGGCGTGCCTAAAATCATCTTGCATCTGGAATCACATTCAGATACTTCGGTTGTCAACAAACATGCGAGTTCATGTTCATGGTGATCCTTCTGCGCAGGAGTTTGTCGACAATCTGCTCCAACTAGGAAATGGTGATGTGATTTCACATAATCAGGATGGATGTATAGCAGTGTTTCCAAATGTGACACAGCACTTTAAAGATCATTCATGGCTGTGCGAAAGAGCAATTCTAGCACCAATAAATGAAGATGCTAAGGTTATCAATAAGCAACTTTTACAGGAATTGCCTGGTACTCTTCAAATTTATAAATCTATCGACAGTACATGTGTTATAGATGAGGCTGTTAACTACCCAACAGAGTTTTTAAACACATTGGAGCCATCCGGGTTTCCATCGCATATATTAGAGCTGAAGATAGGGGGCACCTATTATACTTTTAAGAAATTTACAACCCCCCCTCACTGTGTAACGGAACACGGCTCTGTATCAAACAACTTATGCCAAATATGATAAAAGCAACTATAATGACTGGACATGCTGCAGGTGAAGATGTATTTATTTCTAGAGTACCTATGATCCCTTCAGATTTTCCCTTTCAATTTAAACGCCTTCAGTTTCCTGTTCGTTTATGTTTCGCTATGAGTATAAACAAGGCACAAGGGCAAACGCTAAAAGTTGCGGGACTCAATCTTCTTAAACCATGTTTCTCTCATGGTCAATTGTATGTAGGTTGTTCAAGAGTTGGAAAACCTACAAATCTTCACATCCTAGCACCAAACGGAAGAACTTTAAACATAGTATATCCTGAAGCTCTTAAGGAAGCATTTGAATTAAGAAGCCAGTACAAGATAAAGACCTGTGGTCAAGAAATGAAAGAAGAAAAAGCCAATTTGAATGTTGAAAGTAATTGATTATATTATTTTATGAGATAAATTTTAATGCTGAAAGGAGTTGATAAAATATGTGGCTGCCACCTCATCGAAAAGTGTCAAAGTCTCTGTTATTGTTAATGAGATTTGATTCACAACTCAAATAAAAAAAAAATTAAAATGTTATTGGCACAGAAATTTTTCCGTAGTATTTGAAACTTTACATTTACAAAAAAATTGGTTGTTTTATTTTTTTTCTGTATAAGTCACACTGGAACATTCATGACTCGGATTTGAGGTACGTGTTTTTTCTGCTCTTATTCTCAGTCGAATATTCTGAACAAGGATTTGAGGTTAGTGTTGCATTCTGTTCTTATATATTTTTATGTATTGCTCATTTATTGTATTATGTTTATTATATTGTATAGATTGTGTTTTATTTAATTGTATATAATGTGTATTTATTGAAGCGTTTACCCCAGGTTTAAAAAAGGTTAGGGTGCTGCTGATGAGAAAAAGGCACTTTTTTATTCTTAGGGGTGCTTTTTGGATTCTTGAAGGCACTTTTCATATTCTTAGGAGCACTTTTTTTAATTGTTAAAGGTATTCTTTTGGTTTCTAAAGCCACTTTTGACATTTAAAAGTCAGGGCACTCTTTTCAAGACAACATTGAGTCAGTTTTTACTATTAAATCAAATTTTTTATTGCAAAAAAGAGAAAAGGCACTTTTTTTTACTGAGGGGAAATAAGGATGCTAATTATTTTACTGGAGGGGGCAAGAAGGGTGCTAATTTATTTTATGAGGGGCAAGAAGGGTGCTATTTTGTAAACCAAAGGGCAGGCAGGGTGCAACACCCTTCTGAAACTGTCTGTGGGAAACTCTGTTTATTGAAATGTATTGCTAATGCAGAGTTTCCCCCAGGTTTAAAAAAGGGCAGGATGCTGTTGGTGAGAAAAGGGCACTTTTTGGATTCTTGAAGGCACTTTTTTAATTATTAAATGTATTTTTTGTTTGTTTTTAAAGCCACTTTTGATATTTAAAAGTCAAGGCACTCTTTTTAAGACAACATTGCGTCAATTTTTACTATGAACGCAAATTTTTTAATGCAAAAAGGAGAAAGAGCACTTTTTTTACTGAGGGGCAAGAAGGGTGCTAATTATTTTTATGAGGGGCAAGAAGGGTGCTATTTTGTAAACCAAAGGGCAGGCATGGTGCAGCACCTTTCTGAAACTGTCTGGGGGAAACTCTAGCTAATGTATGAAATGTATTGTATGATATTGAGTTCCAATCCAAAGGAACAATGCCTGTAGTTAGCGCAGGCAAATTTTTTGAACCCGCCTACAAGAAAGGCTTTTGGTTTATGGCTAAAACATAAGATAAAACATAAGATAAAACATAAGATGAAATAAATCCTTGCTTATAAACTCAATTGCCTTTCTTTTAGCCAGTCCTAAGCCTGGATAAAAGTGTGAAGGAAAAAATAATGCCATTTCGATTTTCATTAAAAAAAAATTCAGAGAAATCCCAAGTTTGCTTATAGTAGCAAATGGGAGTGTGCATGGTATGCCCAGTGTATGCTGTCTAAGGCAGTGGAGCCCCCAACATTAGTAGTTTTTTTAAATTAAAAAATCATTCAACACTGATTTCAGGTACATTTAAGGTTATTGGCTCGGGCAACGCCGGGCGGATTAGCTAGTATTTAAATAAAAACCAGTTGTTTGTTTATTCTCAATACGCAAACTTCTCTACCAAAACGTAGCATTTCTGAGAGGGGATAATAATTCCACCCCACATTCTATGAAAAGGGTGAGCATAACAAAAGATCATTTAGGGTCACGCGTTTCACTCTGAAGCAATGCAAATACCATTCGTTATTAATATTTACAAATATCCATGTTGGGAGATAGATATGTACTATATTTAATAAAGTTTACCCTCCTCCATCTTCTTAATGATTGATAATAATTATGCTAAACAAAAGAAAATATCGACTTTTCTATCAGACGATTTTCACGTGAAAAATGAAAATGAAATAAAAAGTTTCACCAATTGAAAAAAAGATAAATATGAAATAAAATTGATTGACGTCATAGTCGTAATAAAACGGAAAATGTCTAAGATTTCTCAATAATACAAGGAGTATGAGTATGTGTAAGTGGACAAAGCAGATTAATATCACGTCACTGGAGAATTAAAAAGAAAATCTGACGTCATATAGGAAGTTTAACTAATTTTTCAAATGTTTGAGAATAATACAAAGCGAGTATCAATATAAATAATACAGAATAGTAAATATATGAGTTTGAGAAACATATTGAATCGTGATAAAAATCCGATTATGGAAATATTCGCATATTTTAACATTTTGAAGGTGTACAATTTGTTTAATTTTGAAATTATTTTTTTAAATATTGCATTTAGTCCGTATGAAGGATATTACTATGACAGAATATAATAGCGGGCTTGGACCGCTATCCGGCTGGTTTAGATATTCGAAAAAAGGAAAAAATAGACCGGTAAATTTTTACTTTATAAAAAACATGACTTTTTTTTGTTGTTGTTGCTAAATGAAATTTGTTTGAATTTATTAAAGAAAGGATAAAGTGTTTTGAAAGGAATATTATACGAATATTATTTTATATTAATTATCTTTCAATATTTCCCATGATAAGATTAAATATTTTCTATCACAGAAATATCACTATCTAAAATTTCACTTAAACTCATATTCTAAGTATTAATATTCACTTATAGTTATATTTTCTTAAACTTTTAACTGAAATCATGTGAACTTATAGAATAATTACACTGCTTACACATATCGAATTTAGTAGACAACATTCTTTTCTACACGAATACACGAATCTTTTTGTATTTTCCAGTTTTAGTAGAGTATGCACGAATATAAACTTTAATTTTAATTGAACATATTTTATTGCAAATAGCCTAGTTTAGGAAATCGATACGTTCTATCAAATATCAGCCAACATTTTAACATGAACTTAGATACTACACATACCTATTTTATCATATCTTAGATGATGTAATGATATTTCACCCATTTATTTCAGAAATATACATTTAAAAATATGGATTTACTGAATAAATATCTAATTTTCAGCATGTACTTCGCGATTTTTTACACCATTTCAGTGATTTCAAACTATTTTATATCACAGAAACAGAAACATATTTCAACATAAACGCCAGTAAAATAATATTTGAACTGTGTTTCCTATTAAAAAATTCAAATCTCATGTAAAATTTATGTTCTATCACTTATCAACTATATATCCTACATAATTTTTACCATAGAAACATCATAGAAATTTAATATATATAAACAACTGAAAACTGCAGAATTGGGCATTTCGAATGATTCGTCGTTGACACATACAGCGTTAAAGAATAATAAACATGTGAGTACTTATATGTTAAATATTTAGAATACATACGTTAAACAAAAATGAAAATAATAAATTGTAAGTATATAAAAATATCAAACACAAAAGCTATTAATAAAAAAAAATTAAATTAAATTAAAAAATTAAAAGTTTTAAGTTAAAGAAAATTGTTTTTACAAAGTTAAAAAAAAAGTTTTTACAAAAAAAAATGTTCTTACAAAAGTTTAAAAAAAAAGTACAAAATGTATCCATTTTTTACAAAGTTTTTAAAAAATTACAAATTATATATTTAACTACTACCATTATCTGTATCACATCTGAAATGTAATAATCTACAATTTACTAGAAAATATTTCATAAATTAGATAAAATTTTCAACTATTAAATGAAAAAATATACTTAAGTACGCATGCGCGCTTTGTCACGTGATCAATGCATTTGGTGATAATATAAATATTCGATAAGCAGCACTGCGTTTCTCATTCCCACTGTTAAACTCTCGCGGGAGGGTGACTGTGTGCAGCTCTGATAATTTGTCAGATTTTAATTCAAGTGAGGAATCGGTTTTTTCGTAAAGGAATAAAGTACGTTTTAACATATTATTATAAAATCAAGAAAAATCATTCATCCATTACTTCTTTTCTAAGTATATAAATATTTTGTTGTGTAGATATTACAACAGGACAACTGAAAACTGCAGAAATGGACATTCTGAATGATTCGTCGTTGACACATACAAAGTTAAAGAATAATAAACATGTGAGTACTTATATGTGAAATATTTAGAATACATACGTTAAACATAATTAGTGTAAATTTAAATTAAAATATTTTACCCTATATTCTTTAAGAAATGTTGTTTTCTTACCTGTAACATTAGAGTGAATTGTAACTGTTTACATTTATTTCTCTTGCAGATGTGTTCTATTTGTGACAAATGCTTTTCGTCTAATTGGAATTTAAAAGAACATATGCAGATTCATACCAATGAAAAACCATTTAGTTGTGAGGATTGTGGAAAACCATTTACAAGAAAACGTGAATTAAAAAAGCATATGATGGCGTATGGTGGTGTGAAGTTTGAAGTGCTACTGTATGTGAAGTTTGCAAATGATCTATTAATAGAAAATGTGCTCTTTTAACTCATATGAAAACACATTCAGGTAAAAAATTGTTTAAGTGTGAAAAGTGTGAAAAAATCTTCAATCATCGTTGTGGATTGAATAACCATATGCTCATTCACAATCGACCACAATTACCTTGTAACGAATGTGGGAAATTGGTTTCAAATGAAGATAAGTTGATCCGCTATTTGAAAGTGCACCAAAACATACATTATACATATGATCACTGTAATTGAAAATTTTGTCAAAAATCAAATTTAAATCATCATTTACGTATACACCATACTAAAAAACCTCTTGTTCCTGTTAAAGGTGAAATACCACTAACTAGTGTAGAGTTTAATAGGTTAAGACATCAAGCATCAGTTTTCGGTGTGTTTAAAACTCTAACATTTCATCTTGAGAAACATGAGGAATGTTGCTTAACGGCTTTTGAAAATAATTTGAAACCTGAGTTACAATACAAACTTCAAATTGAGACGAGAGAAAAAAAAGCAATTAAATGGAATATGATCACAAAAATCACGTTTCAGCGTGAAAGAGGTGAAGATGATATTGAAACAATCACATCTTATTTTAGAAATGACTGTTATGTTGACCTTACTGAAAATAGTATTGCAAATCATATTGATGAAGGATATTCAAAAATTAACCAGTCGTTTGAAGAATTTAACAGTCAGGGATCAGATTGGGTGCTTCGAGAAATTGAATGTATAGAACTCAATATTGCAAAGTTTAATCCCTTAGCTAGAAATTGATTCTACATGATGAAAAAAAGATATGTTCTTTAACCATCGAATGAAATTTTTCAGTTATTCAACTTATGTTTTAGAACATTTACCCAAACTACTCGCGCAACATTGTAGAGTTGGCACATGATTTCCAAACGTGAAATTTGTAAAGAATTTTGTTATTCACGACTTTTGTAATTGATATAAATGTAGATAATATTTACAATGTATTGTTTAAATGACCATAATAAATTTTTTATCTATACATATCTGTGTTTATTTTATAAAACATATTTCATTATTAAAATATATTGTATGCTTTTTAACATGAAATTTCTACATGATAGCAAATAACTAATTTTACTTTACATAAGACTTGGGATATACCTTAACTTGTTCAGCGAAACAACATTTTCACCAACGAATATCCAATTTACACACATACATATGAAAATCAACTTTTGATAATACTATACATCAGATTAATGAAAAATATATACAATTCATTAAAAAAATGTTTTTACAAATAAAAAATTAAAAAGTTTTTACAAATTAAAAAAAAAGTTTTTTACAACTAAAAAAAAGTTTTTAGAAAAAAAAAGTTTTTACAAATAAAAAAAAGTTTTTACAAATTTTTAAAAAGTTTCTACAAAGTTAAAAAAAGTTTTAACAAACTAAAAAAAAAAAAAGTTATAAAAAAGTTTACAAAATTAAAAAAAAATTAACAAAAAAAAATTACAAATATTTCAAGTTTTTCTAAAAATATTTACATATTAACAAAAATTTACACAAAAGTCAGAACCAGACCTATGTCTAACATAGCATTTTTTCAACTTCAGTTGTTAAAATCATAGTGTTATCGCTGTGAAAATACAAAATAATACCTTCAAATGGTAATCTATATTGGATCCAATATATGGTATATTAAGAATCATTTGTGATTTGGACAAATTAAATATGCATGAGAAAACCATTAATGTATCAGCAACTGATGGGACTCATTTTGTTGATGTTATATCAATCAATAAATCTGAAAGTTACCGACACTAACAGTAACCAAAGACTAACAGATAGAGATGCTTTAAGGGTGTTGACATTACAGACAGATACAAGAAACAATTTATATCAGTCTTAATCAAATAAAAAAGCTTCAGAGTTTCCTTTAGATTTACCTACTGAAGTGTAGATAACTAAAAACATATCCATCGGTTCAGAAGTGACTAATATAACAGCAAAGGATACAGATAATGGGTATCGCGGACTTTTAGTTTATGTTATCGCTTCAAGTGATGAATACTGCTCATTTCGGATATATGTGCATACAAGTAAATTATATGATGAGCCGAAAATGAACCGAGAATTCATATCGGAGTATAACTTAAACATATGTATCTGCTTATGACTTGAGAAATTCACGACATTCTACAACGACTGATTTCAAATTACACATCCAATAAAATATTTACCTTCAAGGAAAGAAAATGAAACCCCATTCAGTTGTTTCAGATATCCAAGTTGATCACGTGATCGGTGTTGAACATCAGGACCAGGCCTAAATCTAACATCGCATTTTTTCTCGATTTCGGTTGTTTAAAGTGTTATTTTAAAGAGTAGTACAATGGTTAACCAATCTTGATGTCTTAACCTATTAAACTCTACACTAGGTAGTGGCATTTCACCTTTAACAGGAACAAGAGGTTTTTTAGTATGGTGTATACGTAAATGATGATTTAAATTTGATTTTTGACAAAATTTTCGATTACAGTGATCATATGTATAATGTATGTTTGGTGCACTTTCAAATGACGGTTCAACTTATCTTCATTTGAAAACAATTTCCGACATTCGTTACAAGGTAATTGTGGTCGATTGTGAATGAGCATATGGTTATTCAATCTACAACGATGATTGAAGATTTTTTCACACTTTTCACACTTAAACAATTTTTTTCCTGAATGTGTTTTCATATGAGTTAAAAGAGCACATTTTCTAGTAAAAGATAACTTGCAAACTTCACATACAACAGGTGATACACTATCATACACCATCATATGTTTTTTTAATTCACGCTTTCTTTCAAACGATTTTTCACAATGCATACAAGTAAATGGTTTTTCATTGGAATGGGTCTGCATATGAGTTAAAAAAGCACATTTTCTAGTAAAGGATAATTTGCAAACTTCACATACAGCAGATGATACACCACCATACACCATTATATGCTTTTTTAATCCACGCTTTCTTGTAAATGATTTTCCACAATCCTCACAAGTAAATTGTTTTTCATTGGTATTGATCTGAATATGAGTTATTAGAGTACATTTTCTGGTACAATATAATTTGCAAACTTCACATACAACATGTGATACACTATCATACGTCATCATATGCTTTTATAATTCACGCTTTCTTTTAAACGATTTTTTATAATCTACACAAGTAAATGGTTTTTCATTGGTATGGGACTGCATATGAGTTATTAGAGCACATTTTCTATTAAAAGATAATTCGCAAACTTCACATACAGTAGGTGATACACCACCATACGCCATCATATGCTTTTTTAATTCACGTTTTCTTGTAAATGGTTTTCCACAATCCTCACAACTAAATGGTTTTTCATTGGTATGAATCTGCATATGTTCTTTTAAATTCCAGTTAGACGAAAAGCATTTGTCACAAATAGAACACATCTGCAAGAGAAATAAATGTAAACAGTTACAATTCACTCTAATGTTACAGGTAAGAAAACAACATTTCTTAAAGAATATAGGGTAAAATATTTTAATTTAAATTTATACTAATTATGTTTAACGTATTTATTCTAAATATTTCACATATAAATACTCACATGTTTATTATTCTTTAACTTTGTATGTGTCAACGACGAATCATTCAGAATGTTCGTTTCTGCAGTTTTCAGTTGTCCTGTTGTAATATCTACACAACAAAATATTTATATACTTAGAAAAGAAGTAATGGATGAATGATTTTTCTTGATTTTATAATAATATGTTAAAACTTACTTTATTCCTTTACGAAAAAAACGATTCCTCACTTGAATTAAAATCTGACAAATTATCAGAGCTGCACACAGTCACCCTCCCGCGAGAGTTTAACAGTGGGAATGAGAAACGCAATGCTGCTTATCGAATATTTATATTATCACCAATTGCATTGATCACGTGACAAAGCGCGCATGCGTACTTAAGTATATTTTTTCATTTAATAGTTGAAAATTTTACTAATTTATGAAATATTTTCTAGTAAATTGTAGATTATTACATTTCAGATGTGATACAGATAATGGTAGTAGTTAAATATATAATTTGTAATTTTTTAAAAACTTTGTAAAAAATTGATACATTTTGTACTTTTTTTTAAACTTTTGTAAGAACATTTTTTTTTTGTAAAAACTTTTTTTTTAACTTTGTAAAAACAATTTTCTTTAACTTAAAACTTTTAATTTTTCAATTTAATTTTTAATTTTTGATTAATAGCTTTTGTGTTTGATATTTTTATATACTTACAATTTATTATTTTCATTTTTGTTTAACGTATGTATTCTAAATATTTAACATATAAGTACTCACATGTTTATTATTCTTTAACGCTGTATGTGTCAACGATGAATCATTCGAAATGCCCAATTCTGCAGTTTTCAGTTGTTTATATATATTTAATTTCTATGATGTTTCTATGGTAAAAATTATGTAGGATATATAGTTGATAAGTGATAGAACATAAATTTTACATGAGATTTGAATTTTTTAATAGGAAACACAGTTGAAATTTTATTTTACTGGCGTTTATGTTCAAATATGTTTCTGTTTCTGTGATATAAAATAGTTTGAAATCACTGAAATGGTGTAAAAAATCGCAAAGTGCAAGCTGAAAATTAGATATTTATTCAGTAAATCCATATTTTTATATGTATATTTCTGAAAGAAATGGGTGAAATATCTTTACATCAGCTAAGATATAATAAAATAGGTATGTGTAGTATCTAAGTTCATGTTAAAATGTTGGCTGATATTTGATAGAACGTATCGATTTCATAAACTAGGCTATTTGCAATAAAATATGTTCAATTAAAATTAAAGTTTATATTCGTGCATACTCTATTAAAACTGGAAAATATAAAAAGGTTCGTGTATTCGTGTAGAAAAGAATGTTGTCTACTAAATTTGGTATGTGTAAGCAGGGTAATTATTCTATAAGTTCACATGATTTCAGTTAAAAGTTTAAGAAAATATAACTATAAGTGAATATTAATACTTAGAATATGAGTTTAAGTGAAATTTTAGATAGTGATATTTCTGTGATAGAAAATATTTAATCTTATCATGGGAAATATTGAAAGATAATTAATATAAAATCACTAATTATATATATAAAACTCATGAAAAAACGTGGTAAAGTCATTGGAAATGAGTAAAAATTACTAAGTATAATCTAAGATTATTTATTTATCATATAAATCCTTATTTTTTATATGAAAATTTGTGATGCAAACAGGAGTTTATATAACTGCTATTAGATGTTCGCGTAAAAGTAATCTAAAGGTAAATACCTTTCACTATTTCTATCTATTAAAATCATTTAAGAGTTAAAATCATAGGTTTTAGCGTACAATCATATCGAAAGCTTGTGTAAAATTTATTAAAAATTCATCTTTTTTCATTAAAAATCGATATTTTCTTTTGTTTAGTATAATTATTATCAATCATTAAGAAGATGGAGGAGGGTAAACTTTATTAAATATAGTACATATCTATCTCCCAATATGGATTTTTGTAAATATTAATAACGAATGGTATTTGCATCGCTTCAGAGTGAAACGCGTGACCCTAAATGATATTTTGTTATGCTCACCCTTTTCATAGAATGTGGGGTGGAATTATTATCCCCTCTCAGAAATGCTACGTTTTGGTAGAGAAGTTTGCGTATTGAGAATAAACAAACAACTGGTTTTTATTTAAATATAGTCCTTATTTCAAGTCGAAATGATGTAAAAAGATTATATTACATGTACATTACTGTCTAAACAGAATTAAATCAAGTATACACAGTAAAATTAGATAATTGGTTGTTAAAACTCCTATTATTGCACGAAAAATCAATTAATTAGGTATAAAATCATTTAAATTTTGAATATTTTCTATGCATTACGGTTCAAAAACTAAAAATTATGTGTAATTTCCTCTTATAAGTTGATAACGTCATCTTATAGTTGAAATATTCTTAAAAAATCAGCTTTATTTCTTAAAATTTTATACTTTTCCATTCTTTTGTTTAATTGTTAAAACTCATTAGGGTGTTCAGCATTCAAAATTAATATATTTGTTTAATCTTCAACTTATAAGTTGATATCCTAGTCTTATAGTTGAAAAATTCTTATGAAATCAGCTTTTTCGTTAAAATTTGATAATTTTCCACTGTTTTGTCTACTTATCCGTACTCATTATTGTGATGATTGTTCGAAAACTGAAATATAGGTTTAAATTTAGTTGTTATCATCATCTTATAGTTGAAAAATTCTTAAGAAATCGATTTTATTCCTTAAAATTTATATTTTTCCAGTGTTTCGCTTAATTAGTGATACTCATTCAGGTGTTTGTCATTAAAAATTAGTATATAAAATCAATATTCATCTTATAGTATGATAATCTTGTCCATTTAACCTCTTCTTAGAGTTCTTATTTTCACCCCTCGTGTTACAGTAGAAAATTATTTTTTTTCCCGCCGGAGGATCGGTGCAGCCGGAGGATGGTGCCTCCGGCCATTGGCACGGGAGGGGGGATGGGCTGCAACTGCGTCGGTGGCACCGTGCCTCCGGCCGTGGCACGGTGTCACAGTGCCACCGGCTGAGCTTGAACTGTCGTTTTCCTACTACTCATATATATTAGATTTAAAATAGTATTAATAGAACAATCTTAACCAATTTTTTATAAATCTTTTTTTTTTTTTTTAAAGTCAGAATTTTTTTTGCGTTGCAAATGTACATAATTATGTAAATATGATCAAAATAAGAATATTCACAAACTGAATAAGAATAAAGATTTTTTTAGATAATATTTGTTTCAATTTTTACAAACTGGGATGGTGTACAGGTATTCCTATGAAAAGCTAACTAAACAAAGTTCAGGTTCAATTTTTTCTTCTTGTATGTAATTTTTATGTGTTGTAATCTTGATCTAGCACATTGCATTGAACTGCGACTCGCCTCCTTAATAAGCTCAGCTATTTTCTTATTAGCTATTGTTTCTCTTAATTCTTCACTTACCTTGTGTTATGTTATCTTCCTTAGAGACATATTTTGTATCATCCGAAGAGAAAAGAACTGAGAAACACACATCCAGACTAATTTTACTTAGCCAAGTATTCGATCTCTTCGACAGACCTTATTTTTTTTAAATCGCAATTTCTTTCAACAATATCAACTTAAAATTGAAGCCGGCAAATAATAATAATAAAAATTGTAATTTAACAAATTACAACAACCATTGGGAAAATAATGTTTTTCATCATATTAATTAAAAATATTAATTATTCAAAAATATTCATCGGAACCATCTACAAATAAACGCATTTTCCATTACTACATTTGAAGAGATCCTGGAATTCTCTGCCCTTTCAAAAATATTCATCCGAACCATCTACACAATCAATCTCTTCATCGCATCCCTGACATCGTTGAATGCATTCGTCATTCGTTTGTAAGCAATGCGCCTTTCCATCATTGCATGTCGATGTCGCAGATGTTTCAACCAGCTAACGATAAGCGTTACGCGATACATAATAATATTTAACAATATACTGTCTGGAAGAATTGTTTAAACGAGTAGGTTGATAAGAGAAGCAACTGAACGCTATTGAGTAAAATTAAATCGTGCAAATAAAGATAAAGTGGTAACCAATATATGTTAACCAATATACCTTAATATTTTGTCGGGTCCTTCCTACAATAACTTTAACTTTTGTTTAGATTGATGTCTGAGCTAAAGGTATTTTGAGGAAATTAAAGTTGAAGACCGTGTTTTTTGCTTTATAAGACGATTTCTCATCCGACGTCAATTTTTGGATTCGGCCTTTTTTCATATCTGATAGTTTGCATCTATCCTTTTCTGTAACGTTAACATTTTTGTAACGATTTTATGCATTTCTATTGCCTATTCAAAGAAAAATTCTTCTAAAGGTAAAGAATTTCGTTAAAAACGCTTAAAAAATAAAGTGACGATGCGACGCCAAGAGATCCATTCTCGGCCGAAAACAAAAACCATTTTCCCAATGGTTAATAATAATAATAATTTTATTATTATTACTATTATTATTAAGGATGATGAGGATGAGGATGATGATAAAGATGAAAACATGTACAATTTCCAATAAATAACATTACAATTTAATGCGTAATTTTGCAGGTATGCAACATAATGAATTCAGTATATTACGACTAATATAACAACGATAACTTGATCAAAAATTAAGTGCTTAGTGTTATACACATACCCTTATTTTGATTGCAAGGATTTTTACATTACAAAAATTATTGCAAATCACTGTTGTTTATATGCGCAAAAACACCAAGTAAAAGTAACGTTACGCTATCTAGCATGCTTGAAATATTTTAATTTATTTGAAATATTTTATTGAAATACATTATTTGAAATATTTTATTGAAATACATAATTTGAAATATTTTATTTATTTTTAAAGGGCAAGAACTCATTCATGCTTTCATTTATATGTGATATTTTTGCTCTCAAACTTCACCATCATTCAATGTGTTTTAAAATATTTGATTAATATAGTTGAGAGTAAAAAAGCACGTGTGTGGCAAAATTGCAACACGATGCACTTAAAGATTAAAATCGATAAAAGTCAAATCATATATGTGTGTCTCAAAATATTGAATAAAAATATCTTAATACAGGAAAAGAAAATATGAAATCAAGCAATAAGAGTTATATGTTAACGGGTGGTTATGCGCAATAAAATATCACAAGTTTTCCTAAATTAAAAATTTATAGCTTTCTCATGGGTTGTTTATAGATAAAAACTACTAGTTCATCAGATGTTGAAATTGGAAAAATTTATGTCTATCATAAAAATTTGAAACTGGCTCTCCCATGACATGATTTTAGTGCATGTTGTTTTGTATATCATCATGAAATCTAGAAAATTGTTTGCAAAAGTTTCAGTTTTATGTGATAGAAATTGATATTCCTTTTTGTAATATAATATTATTTCTTCGACAACTTTGGCATTTAAAGTGTATTTTTCAGTAGAAAATTAAAAAAATATTTTATATATAATAATTTGATTAAAGTATTTCACAAACATTTAATAAAATGTTTGTCAAAATCTTAGTTTTGTTTCAGTGCTTTATTTTGAGAAACATAAAATAAATGAAAAATAAAGAAACATGATTTTTGTGCATGCATGGTTCGTAATAAAATAGAACCATGACTTACATAATTTATCACGCAAATGTTTCAAGGTAAATAAAGAATCACCTAATGGTAACACACAGGCAATAAACACAAGCTAAAAGCATCTCCTGATCTTTATTTCTTGTTTTTTATGTGCACTAATTATCTATCTTAGATACAATTATTTTGGTATCGTCATAATCTAAATAAATCGGTCAAGTTCAAGTATAACTCGCGCTCAAAGGGTTCCGTACATTGAATTTATTGATTACTATTTATTAATTAATACACTCCTACTACCCCTAATTTTTCCATAATTTAGTTTCAGTAGATTCGGAAATAGGAGGAGTGGGATATTTATTCAGTACTTTCGACGATATATCTGAAAATATAATGCTTAAAATTAAAACAAATGTATTTTTGAGTTCGATGTTACGAGATCTTTCGAACGATATATAAAAAGGAAATTTGTTTTTCATGTAACTTAATTAATATCTCGGCTAATTACCGACAATTTTTTTCGAAAATGATTATCAAATATCAAAAAGAAAACTTTTATTTTCAAGTAACTTAATCAGCCCTGTAAATTTTTCTTAAACATGTTTGTGAATGGCTAATAATCTGCAAGTATGTAGATCAAAAGGCTTTATAACTTGCCCAAATTTGAACTTTCCATGTCCCATAGTTTACGAGAAAAAGTTCTCTGACAGACGGACAGACAGACACAAGAGTGATCTTATATAATGGTTCCGCTGTTATTTTTAACGTACGGAACCCTAAAAACAACATTTTATCTCCAAACAAAAGGTTGCCGAATTTCCACTGCAACACGCAATGAAACATAAATTTTGAATCCCGATTAAAAACAAAAACAATTCTAAATACAGAAGTTCCAATGACAATAAGAGAGCAAAAATATCTGTGATAAAAATCAAAACAGAATTTTTTTTTTCCAAAGATTTGTTTTCTCAAAAGTAACATTCCATTTCAAAATAAGTTCATATTTTATAAAATCAACTATCAAAACTTTATTAAAAAAAAAAATTCTCAGCATCACAGTTTATTGATTTTTGAAATCTCGCTTTTTATAGAATTTCATACCTTATCCAGATTCTGTTTTTCATTCTTTCAGAAATACCTTACAATAAATTGAATAAATATGTTTCGGATACGTGGAAGATAAAAAAATAAACCTCTAAATATTTATAGATATTTTAAGAAATCGTTCTAGAAATTGTAAGTGAAATCATGCTTTAACGGTTAGAAATATATTTGCTTTTAAAGAGAAAGCCACAAAAATCCAAATCTTATGTAATAGACAAAAATGCATTTTCACTTTAGTGAATAAGAATTCTTCGAAATTGCATTTTCGACGAATTCTTATTCACTAAAGGGAAAATGCACTTACAGTTATGTTTTGCATGACTGTTTGAAGGCATCCCTTATAAAACAAAACCGGCAAATAGTTAATTATAATGTGTATTTTTCAAACATTTTTTTATATGTTTTGAATTTAATATTTGACCAATGTTTAAAGTTTAAACAGCATTAGTGTTTTTCTCATTTTGGGAAAATGTGCCAGCAAAATTTCTGCTAACAAGCGAAAAACAAACAAAAAAATTATAAAAGTTAATTTGTATGCAATTGTTTGAACGGATATAATAATTACGTAACATCAATTTTTAATTTTAGATTTAGATTTTGTCAAAATACTAAACAATAACAATTGACCCTGTTTCCCCTCCCCGCACCACACACACTGTAAAGTAACAGCCAAAATAATTTTTAGCATCTTTGCTAAACTGACAAAGAAAATTGTTTATCAAGTTAAAACCCTGTATTTGACAAACAATTCTAAGATTTGTATTGAACTTTAATTTTTTTTTTTTAAATAAGACCGATTTTAGTAGCACATCGTTCAATAGTGGTTTAACTGTATATCGAAAAGGTTTAGTCTAATGCCTAATAGTAAAATTGTGGTTTACTTCCTATGGTTGATTTCCAGAAATTAAAAACACTAATAAAAAATACGCTAGTCATGCGACGACACTTGCAAGCTAACGTTGAACCAATGGAAAATACGTAGCGTACCCGGCAAGCGAAAAAAAAAATTATAAACGTTAATTTTTATGCAATTGTTTGAACGGTAATAATTACGCTATGTTGTAAATCAGTCATAACTCAGTTTTAAGAGACTACACTAGTCACGAGAACAAAAGCTCAAGCTAATGTTAAGTCTATGGGAAGGTATTTTCAAATTTCTCGCTCGTATTTTAAATTTTTTTCACACTTTCCAACCTAGTTGGAAAGTAGTTGGAAAGTGTTTATGACTTCGGTTTGTCTGGTCGTATGGCCGTCTGCCGTATGTCCGTCTGCCGTCTGTCCGTGCTCTAACTCCCGTAAATATGCTAGGATTGCCCTGCAATTTTTATATATTATTGTCGTTATCTATAGCATGTTTCCTATTTCAACTGAAGTGTGTAGCACTAATAGTTTTTTTTTACAGGGACACTCAAAAGAATTCCGTTACATTACGGTCTATGGGGAAAAATCAATTGCGGTTTATTTTAATGATGTTACACAATTTCAAACACATTGTAATTGATAAATATCACTAAGGTGCATTACAAGAAGCTTAATATGGAATACTGTGTGCATAGCACTTATAGTTACTTTACAGGGACAGTCAAAATAATTCCGTTACATTATGTCTATGCAGAAAAATCGTTTGCGTTTTAATTAAATAATGTTTCACTATTTAAAACGCATTAAAATTTATATATATCACTAAGGTGCATTACAAGAGGCTTACTACAGATTATTGTGTATATGGCAGTCATCGTTCAGTTACAGGGACATACAAAAGAATTCTCTACTGTCTGTTAACAATAATTCCTGGAAGTGCGTTTTAAGTTGCTGAACGCGATTTTAAATTTAACTCGCTTTTTGTCTATTAACTTGGTGTGTATAAATTCTGTAGATCATATACAGGGCAGCACAAAAGTTCGCAAACACATTTCCGTTTATTAACAGAAACTCCAGAAGGAGAATTTTAAACTGTGCTACGCGTTTCCTAACTAAACTAAAATTTAGCATCCTATGAAGTGTATATACAAATCTATAGATCATATAAAGGGCTGAATAAAAGTATTTGGATATTTTTCCGAATGTTGTATATGTTGGAATTATATGTTGGGGATTCCTGAAATTACGTTTTTAAATATGTTATGCATTTTCCAAATTGTTTACTTAGATGTTATCTTTCAGCTTATTAAACGGTAATGATTTGTAAAATTCTTTTGGAAGCGTTGGAAAGTGTTACATAATCTATGCTTGACGCATGAATTTTTGTTCTTGTTTATTTTTTCCATAGGATATCTGAGGTCGATCTCTAAAGTTGTTAGTTTTTGCTTTTTTGATTTTGGTTACAGTTTTTTTTATAAGTGAACATTTTTAATTTTGAAATTGGTTAGTACCGGTTCTGAAAGTGAAAGTACCCTTATATATAAAAAAAAACTGGTACCAAAATTAAAAAAGTAAAAACTAACAATGTTAGAGATCGACCTCAGCTATCCTATGCCAAAAAAAATCATTTAAAAATATTAAAATGCGAGCGCGAAATCTGTAAAGAACCTTCCCATAGACATAACATTAGCGTTCGAGTTTCTTCGGATGACTAGCGTGGGCTCTTAAGGTTTAACACAACTTTATTTAAGCTAAGCGGGCAAGGAGTGTGGTAGAGTCTTTTGACGAATTTAGTCTATGCTATTCGGCAATTAACGAGATCAGTCACTAACTCAATTTTTAATTAAAATAACTAGAAGATTACTAAATGACAAAATTTCACCTACAAATAAGGTCACTGGCAGTTCAAGTCACTATCGAATTCTACACTCACGCTACTCAATCTACTACACTTTAGCTGTAATGCAAAAATTACTAGAAAATCGTTAATACAATCTGAATTCTGTTGAATTTAGCAACCCATGGTTGTCGAGGAGCTTTATTTTCAAACTATAATCCAAAGTTAACGGCAAACTTTCACTCAGCAAGATTTGGTTCCACTCAGCATCTGTCGAAATCACATCTTTACTTCGTTGATGCAGGCCTTGATTAACAAGATGGCAGGACGCGGCCAAATCCACCGATAACCTTTCGCTTCACCTTTTATACCTTGCAGATCGCCCAACGAAGCTAAATTTGCAGAAACTTACAGCGAAAATCAGTAACCACAAACTCCTAGAGCTACAAACATACTTTGGGAAATTACAGAAAAATAAAGTACAGATGTCGCTGTTGCACACACAGGTTAAATGTTCATAACAAGTTCGCATTTACAAACAAGAATCCCTTTATAAGCTAGTTTGTAAGTTCACTACACATTCTTAACAAATTTTTCATTTCCATTTCAATTTTTGTAAATGATTTTTTCCCATAGGATAACGGAAGTCGATGTCTAACTGGGTATCCAGTTGGATGCTCGATATACAGTTGATGTAACCACTTGATGCAAAAACCAAGATATATACGAATATGCAATAAAACCGAGGGCATTTAAAAAATTAAAAAATTATAACTTACTGGTTAATGAGTCATAATCGTCTCCGAAATGTTAATTTATAGGCATATTACATTTTTCCTAATAAATTAACAACATATAATTATACGATTTATGTATACTATTTAACGAATTTAACAATATACTATTTAACGAAATAGAATAAAAGTCATTCACATTTTAAAACATTTTAAGTACGATACAAAATTTAAATTTTTTTGTTCAAATACCGAGTTTTAAACTCGAAAAAAAATTTGTAAGCATTTTAGCTAAGGTGCTAAAGAGAACTTTACCTTTTTTTAGAGTGGGGGGAGGGGACAATTCTTACTACTAAGTATTTTGAGAATACTTAAATCTAAAATTACAAATTGATGTTACATTATTATAGCCTTGCAAACATTTGCATAAGAATCAGAATTTTATAACTTTTATAACTTTTTTTTTTTTTTTTTTTTTTTTTTGCTTTTTAGCAAAAAATTGCTGACAAATTTTTGCAAAATTAGAAATACTTTCGCAAAATGAGAAAAAAAAAAACTAATGCAGTTTAAACCCTGGTCAAATATTAAATACAAATCAGAAAATGCGAAATTAAAAGTTTGAAAAATAATCAATATACTCCACTCTTTGAAAATTATTTTCTATTAAGAAATTTGTAAAATAATCAAAGTTCTACAAAATGTTTATAAAATAGAGGTATTTGTTAAATACAGTAACCACCTGTTGTATTGCACTTGTAGGGAGACAGTAAAAAAGCAAGATATACACGAATATGCAATAAAACCGAGGGCATTGAAAAAATTTAAAAATTATAACTTACTGGTTAATGAGTCATAATCGTCTCCGAAATGTTAATTTATAGGCATATTACATTTTTCCTAATAAATTAACAACATATAATTATATTTTCTTATTTTTATATAAATATACAATTACTTAAAAAATAGGGTTAAAATAGGATTGTTTGTTAACCATTGTGAAAATGGTCGTTGTTTTCGGTGGAGAATGGGCTTCTTGGCGTCGTAACTTTTTTTTTAAAGCATTTTTAACAAAATTCTGTAACTTTATAAGATTTTTTTTAAGCGTTTTTAACGAAATTCTGTAACTTTAGAAGAATTTTTCTTTGAATAGGCAATAAAAATGCATAAAATCGTTACAAAAATGTTAAAGTTACAAAAAATCAGATATGAAAAAAAGCCGAATTCAAAAATTGACGTCCGATGAGAAATCGTCTTATAAAGCACAAAACGTGGTCTTCAACTTTAATTTCCTCAAAATACTTTTAGCTCAGACATCAATCTAAACAAGAGTTAAAGTTATTGTAGGAAGGACCCGACAAAATATTAATGTATATATTCAGGATAAGGTATAGTAATGGAAAATGTGTTTCAATAACTGCGGCGATGGTTCAAACGAATATTTTTGCGAGGGCAGAGAATACCAGGATCTCTTCAACTGTAGTAATGGAAAATGCGTTTATTTGTAGATGGTTCCGATGAATATTTTTGTATAATTAATATTTTTAATCAATTTGAAAAAAAAATAAGCTTTCGTAACATTTTTCCAATGGTTGTTGTAATTTGTTAAATTACAATTTTTAACCATTGGGAAAATGGTTGTTGTTTTCGGTCGAGATTGGATCTCTTGTCGTCATCACTTTATTTATTTATTATTATTATTATTATTGTTATTATTATTTTTTTTAAATGCGCGTTTTTGAAAGAATGACTTTTCAGATCAGTGTGAATATAATACAGAAATTCATGTCACAGTTTTGCAATTTACTTAAAAAACAAAATAAATAATTCTTTCCACCACCATCTCAAATGAATCCTTTTTTTTTATCGACAAGGAAAAAGAGCGATTTATACGATACAGCTATATATCGAGGTGCAATATAACGAGGGCCAACTGTAGTAAGTATACTTCAATTTTATCCACATTTTAGGCTATTTCACATTTGTAAAATTATGCAACAGCGTAAAATGATTTTGTGTATTTTCAAAAGTCTTACAAACACATTTTGGAGATGGTGAATCTTGCACAGTAAGGTGGGTGCCCCCTTATATGGCCATGCTAAAGTTTAAGAATCTTCCCTGCCGTTATTTTGAAAAAAAAAAATAAAAACCATTTTATTTTTTTAACGTTCTCAGGTTAATGGACTTTCATAAAAAAATATATATTGAATTACCCATGAAAATAGTTTTAGTAGTCCAAAAAAACTGAATTCGAAAATTCTACCAAGTGGCCATATCAGGAACACGTGCACATGATATGGCAACCATTGTTCCATGTTTCACAAATCGTAATTTTCTTCAATTTAAAAATGCTGTTCTGCTAAATTAAATAATTTTGGTGTAATATTAAATAAACATGATACTCAATTCTTTTTTCTAATCAAAAGTGAGTTTGAAAGAGGATTTTTCAACAAAAATGAAGTTGTTTATAAAATTGACATAACAGTTTAATTTTTTATTTAGAAAAAATGGGAAATCTTTTCAGAGTTTAAAACATTTGTTAAAACAAATTATTTATCGCAATTGGAACAAATAAAAATGTCTTTGCCCGGGGCTTCTTGCATGGTGTACTTGATACGGCCACCTGGATAGCCATATCAGGAGCAGGTCAGCTTTCACGAAACTCGTTGGATTTTGGACAACTCGTATAATATACACCATCAACGACAGCACCAATTGATAGAGCATAAAAAACTAAACAGAGCAGGATAATATTCATAAACAAATTCTTTTAAAAACGTGCATAGAAAAGGGAGACTTATAAGATAAAAATAAGAAGCGATCACACCAAAAACATAAAATGGGAAGTTGGTGTCCAATTCCACAACCTAGCTGAATTGTAAGTGACCACATGATAACACTGGGACGCTCCTTCACGGTATGCTCATGCGGTATGCTTAGCGAATTGTTTGGTTAGTTAACGTATAATAGGGGGATGGCCATATCAGGAACATGGCCATAACAGGGGCACCTACCTTATGTTTTCTTCTTTAAAGCCGTACAATTATAAAATTTTATATGCTTATACGTTGACCTATAAATGTTTTAAATATTTGAAAAAGAAATTTTAAAAAATGATTTTCTTTTAAAAGAGGTTAATCTTCCAGTGAAACAAACTCATATCTATATTTCCTCTTCTAACATACATCTTGTTATAAAGTATCTTACATTTGTAACACTGTAATTACTGTGTTATACAACAATGACATGTCGTAAATTTTACCACAAACGAGATTTTTTAGAAACTTATCTCTCACAAATTATACTGACTTAAAATTCAATTTTTAACACTCATATGTATGTTTTCTCTTCTAACATATATCTTGTTATAAAGTATCTTACATTTGTAACACTGTAAGTACTGTGTTTAACATATATGGCATGTCGTAAATTTTACGACAAACGAGATTATTCAGAAACTTTGCTTTCATAAATGACACTGACTTAAAATTCAATTTTTAATACTCATATGTATATTTTATCTTCTAACATGTATCTTGTTATAAAGTATCTTACATTTGTCACACTGTAAATAATGTGTTTAACAAATATGACATGTTTAACAAATATGACCTGTCGTAAATTTTACGACAAACGAGATTTTTTAGAAACTTATCTCTCACAAGTGACACTTGGCTTAAAATTCAATTTTTAATACCTATATGTACCTTTTCTCTTCTAACATGTATCTTGTTATAAAGTATCTTACATTTGTAACACTGTAATTTCTGTGTTTAACAAATATGACATGTCGTAAATTTTACGACAAACGAGATTTTTTAGAAACTTATCTCTCACAAATGATGCTGACTTAAAATTCAAATTTTAATACCCATATGTATATTTTCTCTTCTAACATGTATCTTGTTATAAAGTATCTTATATATGTAACACTGTAAGTACTGTGTTCTTTACAAATATGACATGCAATTTCTCATGTAAAATAATTAAGTGCACCAACTGAAAAGTTAAATTCTTCTTGCATTCCAAATTTAAATTTTCTCTTAGTTCTGCATTACTATTAAGGCTTATTTCCGTGAAATATTGAATTTTTATGGAAATTTTTTGTTTTATGGAATATTTTTCCTTAAAATGGATACACACATTTCTTATAATGCATAATTAGATAGTCTTTACATAGAAGGAGAGAGCCCTCACCACTTTTCGCTCCAAAATCAATGTTCTTTTATGTTGTTGTTGGTGTGTCAGAGAAAGTGCCAAGGCACTACTCTGAAAGAAGGTGTGCCAGAGCCTCAAGAGAGGTTGGACTTCTAGAGTTGGTCTCTTAATTTTGAACCAATTCCAGATGGGAGACCTGCACCTGGATTGGCACCCCCAGAGGTAATGCTTATAATAAAATTGGAGCCACGACATTGGAGCCACGAACAGATTTTACGTGCACCAGCTCCCATTAACGTACACGGTCCCACAGCAGCGGCAGACGAGAGAGGATAGACGATGCACCCTCCCAAGCAGTGACTTTGGTCGATGCTGCTTGGCTTTCGGCGATCTTACGAGAGCCGAGCTTAACTGTCCGTGTCACTGCGGGACAATGTTTTTTTATGTAACAAGGAGGAATTTTAGTCATCTCTATAGCCCCACTAAAGACATATTGTCATAATTTGGAAAAAAGAACTATATTCCTATATCAACAATAATTTAATATTTCTGTTCATCTATTCACTATTACCATTCACTATTCCTAATTAAACTACAAAATTCTACTATATTATTAAAACCACAAACATTTTTTTTTAAATGAATCGAATAAAAGGACTGAACATGTTTAGAAAACTTTCGTAATCCAGAAAAGTTTGCAAAAACCTAAATTATAACTCAGTGAGAAAAAAAATGGATCAATAAGAATTTTTTGGAAAATTGAAAGTTCTACAGGAAATATTTTAATTTCTTTTGACCAATAAATTCAGTCAATTTAAATTCAGGAGCAATATTTTTCTCAACTTCATTAACTTCGAAGATAGCAAAGATTTCAAAGCGCACGTCTGCTACTTTGGAATTTCAATTAGGAACTAAAAATGAGAGATCGCATCGTTGTACTTGCATCATTAGTGCTGCTTGCATTAATAATACCTTATTTAATCAAACAAGCTTTTGACCATTTGGATTTCACTGTATAAATTGATTTATTTAGTAATTATCGGTAAAACTAGCTGAGCCACCTGGCGTTGTCCGAACTCGTTAAAAAATCGCGCAAAACGCGATAAAACTGTAAAAATCGCATTAAAAAATTGCGAAAAATTCAAAACTTGCTGCACTAATATCGAATAAACTTTATTGAAAAGAGAACAAAATTTACCATATTGGGCCAGACGATTAAAAACTGGAATCTTTCACTCTAGTAAAAAAAAAAAAAAGAAAATCACAGCAAATTGTGAAAAAACGCTAAAAATGTATAAAAAATCGCAAAAATTTCAAAAAACGCACAGGACAAAATTTACTATATTGGGCTAAAGGCTAAACCGGAATTCCTACTAATACGAAAAAATCATCGCAAAACGCAATAAAACCGCTAAAAATCGTTAAAAATTCAAAAGTCACAGAGGACAAAATTTACTATAGTGAAGTGAAAACACTGTAATCGGAATTCTTTCACGAATGTCAAAAAATCGCCATAAAACGTGAAAAACGCTAAAAATCGCATTGAAAATTGCAATGAAAATCCCCAAAATTTCAAAAATCGCGGAGTACAAGATTTTCTACATTAGACTAAAAGTTTGAAACCAAATTTCTTTTCCGAATGTCAAAAGATCAATGCGACACGCTTAAAATAACTAAAAATCGCTAAAAATCGCATTAAAAATAGCTAAAATTCAAAAATCGTGGGAGACAATATTTATTATATTAGGCTAAATGTTTAAAACCAAATTCCTTTTCCAATTGTCAAAACATTGCATTAAATTCGCTAAAATTTAAAAATTGTAGATGAGAAAATTTACAATATTAGGCTAAAATTTTGAAACTGAATATCTTTTACCATTGTCAAAAAATCGCCGCAAAATACGAAAAAAACTGAATAAACGTTATTGAAAATAGGACAAAATTTTACTATATTGGGCTAAAAAGATTACAATCAGATTGTTCTTATGAATGTATAAGGATTGTCCTGAAATGTGAAAAAACACTAAATATTGCATTAAAAATCGCTAAAATTCAAAACATTTTGAGGAAGAAGGACAAAATTTATTATATTAGGCTAAAATTTTAAAAAAAATTCCTTTTCCGAATATAAAAAAATCGCTGCTGTAGTCGGAAAAATGCTGAAAATTGCCCAAAAATCGCATTGAAAATCGCATTAAAAATTGTGGAAGACAAAATTTACTATATACACTAAACGTTTGAAACAAAATTCCTTTTCCTAATGTCAAAAAATCGCCTCAAAAAGCGAAAAGAATCTAAAGTCTCATAAAAAAATTACGAAAAATTAAAAAAATCGCTGTAGGAATTCTAAATAACTTTTATTGAAAAAAAAGGACAAAATTTACTGTATTGGGCTAAAAGATTGAAAGCGGATTCTTTTTATTATTGTAGAAAAATCGCCAAAACTCGCATAAAAAATTAAATAGCAAAAATTTAATCAAAAAATCCAAAACCTGGCTTCGAGGTGCATTTCAACAGACATAGAAGTTACATTCCTACCAAATTTTCTAGCTCTGCGTGCAACAGTCTTTTCAGAACACCGCACACATACACACAGGCAGGCAAACTTTTTTCCATATTCTCATAGATAACAAAAAGAAGTTAGAAAATTTTTACATATGCAGTATTTTCAAAGAACATTTCTAATAGATTCGCTTAAATAAAAACAAGATATCGTAGAATAATTTTTCCCTTCGCTAAACTGTATTCGAGATCATAATATAGAACAGTCTTGTCGAACCTTTCAGTATGCACCGGCGAATCTCAGCTGTTGATAAACACAGAAAGACCCATTAGTCACTTCACTGGAAATATGCAACAATATCATCTCACTAAAGTAGTGGTAGCGATACTCGCACGTCTACACGATACACATACGTTCCACGTGGTCCTATGTAAAAATAGATTACAGTAAAAAATAAAAACAGAATAGTTTTACTATTAAAATTTTTGAGGGGGGAGGGTGGGGGGGGCGCTGTTTCAAACGTTTGGAGGGGAAAGGAGTTCAAAACCTTAATGTTGCCTATAATTTTAATATCGCAAACATTAATGATTATTTTAAAGCAAAGTGTATGTTTAAATAGATTTTCATTTTTAAAAATAGTTACATGAAACATTCAAAAGAGGGAATATGAGAACCTTCAAATGTGTTTATGGTGCTTGCGAATACTCTGCTGGACAGCCCTAGTGTAATGTACCTTGAGTTAGCATTGTTACTTTTAAAAATATACAGAGGCCTGAACAAATACTGAAATCTTTTTTTTAAAAGCTCAATTTTTTTGTATTATTTATGTAAAAAAAGTGAACTTAGTTAAACATTATTTCTTGTACTTCATCTTAACTACTCTGTTAAATTAACACTTAAACACTTAGAAAACAGCTTCGGCGTCTTTAACTGAATAAATAAAATATCATTCGTTAAAACAAACTTTACGCTTAGTTTGGTTACAAGTTTCCATTCAACCCAAAACCGGCCTGCAGCGCTTTACACTGAAAGAACTCTTTATTCTCCAAACAAATTTTAGATTAAAAAAAGTGTCAAAATTTTAGTTGACATGAAATGTACAATTAAATATAAAATAAAAACACATTTAATTATTCAAATGCATTACAAAGTATGCCCTTAACAATGACCCTAACTATGGCACTTGAACATCGCTTTACGTTTTGGACACAGCACTGGAAAGTGTACACAATCTTGGTGTACACACTCTGATAGTCAGCAGAAACATTATACAGACGTTATTTTTACACCTCATGGACCATTGAAACAATAACCACCTGTAGAAAATAATGAAATAACTTCTAAATTCTTTATTTTTTTTTTCTTGTAAAACATCTTTGAATGTTACATACATCATTTTCACTAGGAAACGCACAGATATACTAAACATGGGAGAAAGGAGGCAAAAGAGGCACGGCAGAAGGAGTGAGACAGCACTACACTGCAAAAAAAAATTGCGCGGTAGCGTATTACTGCTTATTTTGCTGTTTATTACTGCTAATTTTACGGTATAATACTGGCAGCTGGGGTGCCAGTATTATACTGTAAAATCAACATTTTTTTTTTCTTTTTGCAGTGTAATTTTGCAGAAAGTAAACACTATGATTTATTTTCATTTCTACACAAGATGAAGTATCTATAAATTCATTTAGATTAGCTAAAATTTTTACAAGAATATAAACATTTGTAATAGAAATGTCTAATTTTAAAAATCAAATCTGAACATTGTGTTTTATTTTGTAATAGATTTTGACACATTAAATCTTTTTGAATTGTTACCATGAATACATATATCTTGTGTTTACAGGTGAATATTTAAGTTAAGCCTAAAAGTAATATTGTTAACGTTATAAGGTATATACTAAATGTACTATCTGGAAGGAGGAATGAGGCACTAAAAGACTGGGAGGTATGAGACGTGTTCTATTTCTTTCTTCTGTGTTCCCTTCCCAAATAGTTACAAATATTTAATTTCCTATAATTTTATTTTTTTTTCTAACATTGTACTATATTGTACAACTTTTTGTAATATATATTTTCTAAAAAATGTCAAAATCAATTTCGAAATAGAAATTCGCCACTTACTTTTGATCTATAGAAAGGAGATTTTGAACTAAAAATATATTCAATCTAGCAGCTATATATTTGTAAAGTCAAATCATGCTTTATAAGACCTGTAAAAGCATAATATTCATTAAAATATAAAGTTCTCATACTTTTCCTCTACTTTACATGTATCACACTCCATCCTCTTGAGTGGGAGAGGTGGGAAAACGTTTTCATAATTTTCAAATGGTCTGGAAATTAAAAATTTCAAAGAGTTTGATCATTCTTACTTTTTTTTAGAGTTTCAGATAACACTAAACACTATTATAACACAACTGTATCCGAAACTGTGGAAAATATATTATTATTATTTTTTTTTTGTAAATTGTCCCATTACAGCCTTTTCTCTCCTACTAAAATTTCTTTCAGTTTCAAAATGTTTAATATCATTGAAACGTAATTCGAATACTAACTGCATTTCAGTAGCAATACATTCGAATTATTTTCCGATTACAACTGTAAAAGGAATATAAGCATTACAAGCACTACATTTAAAATTACGAAGCATGCTATCATTATACAGCTTACACTCTCAAAATAAATTTCGCCAAAAAACGTAAAAAATACAGACAGCAAGTTGAAAAAAAAAAACTGTTATTGGAACAGATTTTTCTGTTATATGAAGAAATTTCTGTCTTGTGACTGGGAAATTTCAGGAAAATTTGACATTCGTTTCTTGAATTTTCCGTGTTTTGAAGGAAAGAAACATACGTAAAAATTTCATTTCTAATACGGAAAAATAACACGCAGCACAGTTGCTTGTACACCCCTGTGGTTTGAAGAAATTGCAGATTTAGATTGGAGAATTTCAGGTATATTTTATGTTAGATTGGAGAGTTTTCCGTATTTTGGGGGAAGCGAAGCAAATCAAAGCGGAAATTTTCGTGTTTTAACAAAAAAAAAAAAAAAAAAAAAAAAAAAAAAGGCAACGGAAAAAATTGTTTAATTTATGGATTTTTTTGAGAGTGTATGAAAGATTACGTTATCATTCATTTAAATGCACTTCAAGCAGCGGCATCCTGTATGCCAGTTTGTGTTTGAGGCTTTATTAATGAATTGTAAATGTTAACAAGCATCATTTTGCATATAAAGCTTGGTATTGTTTGCTTTAATAATATATATAGTTTTCGTTGTGTTGGAAGTACACTGTCAGAAAAATCCGGTTTTGTACATTAAATAATTCCTCATTTTTCAACAAATTATTTCCGTACTCCTAAAAACATGCTTTTTCCGTGAATTCTTCTCGAAAGTCTGAAGAAGAGAGAAAATGTCCGTTTATTCCCTGCGCGCATGCGTATTGGCTCTATTAATACTAAAGTTTGAATTTATTTTAAAAATGAAAAACTAAAAATTCAATAAATTATTATTTCGAATTTATTAAAGAAAAAAAGTTGTTCTTTCGAATTTAAAAAAGTAATAATTAATTTCCTCATTTATTTCAAATTATTTGCAATTTATTTTTTAAAAAGTTATAAAAAAAAAGAAAAAAAAAGTCGCATTTAATATATATTCTAAACAAACAGATTAATATATATATAATAGTTGAAAAACAAAATCGGGTTTACTCAAAAAAGAAACAAACAAAAATAATACTTTCGAATTTAAAAAAGTAACAAATAATTTTCTCACTTATTTAAAATAATTCGCAATTTATTTTTTTAAATTTATATAAAAAAAAAAAAAAAAAAAAAAAAAAAACATTCGAAATTAAAATATATTCTAAAACATTGAACACTTTTCATCGAACCGAACACCTTTAAAAAAAACTGTATAATACTTGAAAAATAAATCGATTTTATTAAAAATGCAAACAATTCTTCTCGAATTTAATTAAAAATATAATATCCATATTTTATGTCTAACAATAGAATTAAGAATAGATATAATTCCTATTTTTATCCTCTATTAATAATAAATTGTTAAAACCCCAACCGTCTTCTCATAACGACAAAATCTCCCCGCAATTAATTTCAAATTTGCCAGCTTTCTAAACCCCAAATTTTTAAAGAACAAATCCGCCATTTGAAGGAAACCCTATTATCATTCCAAACTCTTCTTCAAGCAAGTGCCCACTGGCCGTATCGGTAACATACTTGACTCAAGACCGGAGGTTCCTAGTTCAATCCTCAGGTGAGACAGGAAATATTCTTAAAATGTATTAAATAATGAATACTTCCGCAACAGTTCATAGATGGCAGCACAAAGAAGACAGTTTTTTAAAACCGACTTTCTTCAAATAACGGAAAAATTCCCTCATGTAACAGAGAAAAAAATAAACGGAAATTCTTCAAATAACGGAAAATTTCACTCCTATAACAGAAAAAAAATAAACGGGAATTCTTCAAATAACGGAATTAACGCAGCAGCAGTGCTGCCAGTGATATTTCCGTGTTTTGAAGGAAGTATTTTTGAGAGTGTAGTGTAACACCAGCAAAATGCTTTCAACGAAATACCACCCCTTAGTCAGAAATGGTTATTTATTATGTCAATATGTCCGAAATATTTTGCGTAACTCGGTGAAAGAAAAGTAAATGTTGCATACACCATTTTCAATAAGAAACATGCTGTCATCTTCATGGAATACATAAATTTCGTAGCTATTCAAACTTTTATTGCGAAAGTAAGAACATTGACATACAGGTAGAGCAAAGACCATGCACATGTTTACACTATGTTAGAAAGTATTCAAAATTTGCACAATTGCTCCATAATAAAGCATACTTGATACAGAGGTTCACAAAGTTATTATTGTTATAGCTAGTGGATTTTTTATTAATATTAAAATACTTGAGTTAAACATGAAGTTAGAACGATATCTTTAACTTACTCTGTTGCAAATATGCTGACTAAATAACGTTTCTAAATGCTGTTTTAAAATTAGAACTCTGAAAATTAAAATGGAAACTAGCATTTCAGCTGCTTTCTGGAGAACTCGAAAAAGGAAATTCCCAAGAAGCTATCTAATCTTCTTTTTGTTTCGATATGCTAAAATAGGCATCAAAACATGAATAGAAATTTGGAAAAACCTACGCAGTTTTCGAGGTTCTATTATCAAGATGGAAACTTTTTTCTGGATTTCTATTTCAGAAAAACAACGTACAGTCTTAATACTATTTGAAATTGAAACATCAGGATTTAAATTGTAAATGATTCGAATAATTTAGATATCGTAATCTCATTTCAGAAGATACAATTATAAAATATATTTTAAAAATATGATGCATTCTTTTTTCATAATTGTATTATTTTCATATTTTTGTTTTTGTGATAAAATATTTATTTTATTTATTATCTTGATTGTTTTTGTTAGTTATTATTAATACACATTTAGAATTTAACCGATAGGCGACCACAAGAAGTATGGAATGTGCCTTTGAAGAGTGTGGAACAAGGATACGAAGGAAAACGGATAACGTATTAATGTATACAAAAACTTGTACAAGAATCGTATTGATATACGAATAGAAAAGGTATTGATGCCTCGTAATCATAAGTTTGGAAACGTACATTTTCAGTAAAATCTAGTTTTTATTGTCTCTACATCTTTCAAATATATATTAATGTAAAAAGCGCAGTTGCAATTTAATAATTATTGATATAAAGCAACGTGCATTTCTTTGAATTTAACATGAAGTTACATAGATCGATTTCAGAGTAAAACAAGAACGAAAAATCATGCGTCAAGCAAAGATTATATAACACTTTGCAACGCTTCCAAAATAATTTTACAAATCATACCATTTAATAAGCTAAAAGATAACATCTAAGTAAACAATTTGGAAAACGCATAACATATTTAAAACATAATTTCAGTAATTTCCAACATATACAAAATTCGGAAAAATATCCGAATACTTTTATTCAGCCCTGTATAGGATCTATAGATTTGTATATATACTACATAGGATGCTAAATTTTAGTTCAGTTAGGAAACACGTAGCACAGTTTAAAATTCTCCGTCTGGAGTTAAATAATAGGGAAATGTGTTCCCGAACTTTTGTGCTTCCCTGTATAGGATCTACAGAGTTTATACACACCACGTAATATACAAAAAGCGATTTAAAATTAAAATCGCGTTCAGTAACTTAAAATGCACTTCCAGGAATTATTGTTAACATACAGTAGAGAATTCTTTTGTGTGTCCCTATAAATGAACGATGACTGCTATACACACAATATTCTGTAGTAAGTCTCTTGTAATGAACCTTATATAAATTTCAATGCGTTTAAAATTAGGGAAACATTATTTAAATAAACCGCAGACGATTTTTCTCCATAGACGTAATGTAACGGAATTCTTTTGACTGTCCCTGTAAAGTAACTATAAGTTCTATTCACACCTTATTCCAAATTAAGCTTCTTCTAATGTAACTTAGTTATATATATAAATTTCAATGCGTTTAAAATAGTGAAACATTATTTAAATAAACCGCAAATGATTTTCCCCATAGACCGCAATGTAACGGAATTCTTTTGAGTGTCCCTGTAAAAAAACTATAAGTGCTACACACTTCCGTTGAAATAGGAAACATGCTATAGATAACGACAATAATATATAAAAATTGCAGGGCAATCCTAGCATATTTACGGGAATTAGAACACGGACAGACGGCCAGACGGCAGACGGCCATACGGCCAGACAAACCGAAGTCATAAACACTTTTCAACTAGGCTGGAAAGTGTTAAAAAGCATAGCGCGATGGCGACCAACATGGAGTGTTCAAGGCTGAAATTGGGCCAACAAATACACAGTGTTTCACTAGAAGATAGCACTACAAAATGTCGTTTTTAGGATTCCGTACCTCAAAAGGTGGTAAAAACAGAACCCTTAGGTTTGCTTCTTTGTCCGTCTGTCTGTCAGGACTAGTTGTTGGTTTTTGGGGGAAGGAGGGATGGGGGAACGTTTGAAGGTATAAAGCTGAAATTAATATAAAATAATAAGGTACATGATCCCATTGTTATGTAAATGCTTCAAGCTCCTAACTCGATGCAAAAAAAAGCTAGTTCTTTAAAACAACTTTTTAAGGCCTGGTCAAACGAGTTTGTTACCCAATAAATTGACATAATACATGAATAATTTTGTATTTTTTTTAAAAGATTTCATGCATTAGTTTTTATGTTAGTGCAGCCACAAAATTTGTAAAACACACAGACAAATGCACATGTCCCATATATAGTCAAATCGTATTGAGAAATTCTTAACCCCTTGCAGAATGGTGGTTCATTTTTGATTCGCTTAATTTTAAATCCTAAATGCCACATTGTCACCCGAATTTTGGAATGAAATTTTTCCTTTTATTAAGTACGTGAAAGAAAGCTATGGTATTGTTATTGCTGGAGTAGTATGGCAAAGAACATAAATTATCCGACAAAGATATATGGTGATTGTTGAAAAACGTTTAGCCGTAAAATTTAAATATAACTTCGTATAGGGTTCGTCGTGTCGCAACACCTCAAGATCCGTTATCCCGAGAAAACCAGTAGACAAACTTGAATAAAAAAAATCCAGAATACTTGCAAGTTTTCTCTATTAGACATTAGACAAAAGGACGTTAAGGGGGGAGGTGGTCCTTACACATGAAATCTAATACGACTTCTTTAGACACTAGCAAAATTAATTCTTACCAGTTTTTGCTGTGCACATGTGCACAACAATCATCATCAATTTCGTCAGATGTACATTCGTATCGAATCAATCGACATTAGGAATTTATGACGGTTATGTACAGAGCTGTATTAATTTTGCGTGTGAGGTGCATGGCAGGCATACAAAATTAGGAATGTTATCAAAATGGGGTGATTTAAAAAGGCAACCCTGCGGATTGTTATGAGAACAGAGCAAATGTAATATAGGGTGTGAATAGATTTTAGTGAGAAGTGCGAGACTGATAGATGAAAAACTATGCACTGTTTGCATTTTAGTTACAGAAGACAGTTGAAGTTAGATAAAAAGAGCAGCGCCGATGTAAAACATCTGTAATCTTTAATAGATTTACAGACCGGAGATTCTCGTTAAAATAATTCCCTAAAATATCAATGTACATGTTAAAATAACAGTCGTCGCATTTTAATTTGCAAAGCAAATAACTTTTTGCGGTTAATGAAAGATACGAGATAAATAAAAGAATACGTATACATGATTAAATAGCATATAGCTTGGGATGTTTATGACTTTAATTTAGAATAGATAGCATTTAAATAAAGATATAAATTAACTTTTAGAAAATATTAAAGAACTATACATTTTGAATAAAATAACATGTATATGTAATCGCTACATCATAAAAGCTTTTACTTATTTTCAAATAATATTGTTTGTAAGTTCTGAGGACATTCAATCATTTCAGAATTTTACTAATAGAAGTTCTTGGAAAAAGTTAAACATGTAAATCTGACAAAAACCAGAAGTAGAAAATTTTCACAAATCGAAATATACGAGAAAGTAAAAATAAGAAGTTTAACAAACAATTTTAATTTATTTCTTAATCATTTGTATTACCGCATTGCATAACTTCAACATACCCAAAAGTCAATGTTACCTATACAGTGGGCTTTAAAAGATGATTTTATTTATTTCTGCTATCTTCCAAAACAGCAGTTAATATAAATTGTTCATATAATTTTCAACAGACGGCGATCTTGAGTTACTTTTTCATATCAAAGTTTCATTTATCATTTGAGCAGTTTCACTGTTTCACATCGTTATTGCTAACATTAATTTCTTAAATTTTGTCAAATTAAAAAAGGCTGATGTCCAAAAATACATTTTTTCGAAAGATAAGTTCGTATACTTTACAATTTTGTATTAGAAAATTGACAATATTTATGATCAGTATGTAATTTTCTGTTTATTGCAGGTGTGAAAAAATACATTTTTGTCAATAACTTTTTAATTTTATGTTCTAAATTTCTTTTATTATTTTTCCATGCTTAAAATGATGTAATCTAACATCTGAGTAAATATTTTTTGAATCGGAGTTGTTGAATTACAAAAGGTTAAGTCAAACTTAAAAGCAAAATTGTTAAATGCAGTAACTGATGTATGCTGCATAAAGGGTGGAATGTAGTGTTGTTAGTTACAGTATGGCTCAATCGGAACATAAACAAACATATACATTTTGTAATCCTAATAAAATCTGTACATGACTTTCAAAAATAGATGAATTAACAATATCAGTGTACTGTTTTTTCCCATACAAATTCGCTTTTATATGTTTAATTCACTTCCCTTGTTAGATTTATGAGAAGTAGGTAATTTTCTGTTTATTGCAGATGTGAAAAAGTATCTTTTAGTCAATATATTTTTTTTATTTTCATGTTCTAAATGTTTTTTCTGTATTTTTTTTACATGCTTAAAATGATGTAATCTAACATCTCAGTAAATATTTTTCAAATCGAAGTTGTTGAGTCACAAAAGGGTTAAGTCAAACTTGAAAGCAAAATTTTTAAATGTAGCATAAAGGGTGGAATGTGGTGTTGTTAGTTACAGAATTGTAAAGAGAGAGACGACCACCTTTCAATCGGGACATAAACAAACATATACATTTTGTAATCCTAATAAAATTTGCACGACTTACAAAAATAAAGGAAATATCAATATCAGTGCACTGTTTTTTTCCCATACAAATTAGCTTTTATAAGTTCAATTAACTTCCCTTGTTAGATTTATGAGAAGTATGTATTTTATGTTTATTGAAGATATGAAAAAGTGCCTTTTAGTCGATATTTCTTTTATTTTTATGTTTTGAATTTTTTTCTGTATTTTTTTAAATGCTTACAATGATGTAATCTAACTTCTGAGTAAATAATTTTCAAATCGGAGATCTTGAGTCACAACGGGTTAATTTTAATCTCCAAGTTCTTTTGGTTTCATGTACTTTCCCATCTTCAATCTAAAAGTTTTTGTTACGTCCCCTTTTGAGTCAGTGCATTGCATTTCTGTCAATGTTTTATTTTTCTAAAGTTTTTATACCAAACAACCAAAGCTAAAAGCAGTTTGATAAAACTTTTGTTAGACTGTTTGCTTAAATTTAAAATTTTCTAACCAGATGCTTCGCAAACATATGAAATGAAAATTTAAAAATATGTTTATATTTGCAGAATGGAAGTTTAAATTTAAATTTTTGTTTCTCATCAACCATGTTTGAATAGTTCATAAATATGAATCTGATGTTTATATACTTTTGTTGTTACTTTGAAAATGAAATAATAAAAATAAAAGGAAATAAGAGTGTTTTCTAAGCATCTTTCTTTTTATCCAATAGTTTCAATTTCTACAAATAATGTTTTATCTCATTTTAACTAGCACAGGAATTAAACAAATTAAAAAAAAACAAAATTGCTTAAAAATTTTAAAAACAAGAATAATTTTTTTTATAAGTTTTTAGCAATATTTATTAAAAAAATCTTTTTTTAATACTTTCCAACATTTTTGAAAAGTGTTTATGAATTCGGTTTGTGTGTTCGTCTGGCCGTGCTCTAACTCTCTTAAATATACAGGGATTGCATTTAATTAATATGTTATTTAGATTTACCAGGGCATGTTCGGTATTGAAAATGAAGCGTGCATCGTTTATAGTTCGCTTACTTAAAAAAATCGGGTACTCAAAAAATTTCGTTACGTTATGGTATGGGGGAAAATCCTTTGTAGTGTATTTTAATGATGTTGCACTATTTCAAACATATTGCAATTGATACACATCACTAAAAAGCACCACCAGATGCTTACTATAGAATATGGTACGCATAGCACTTATCGTTCACTTACATGGACACGCAGAATGATTCGATTACAACACTATCCACGAACAGTAATTGTTAGAAGCGCGTTTTCGATTATGGTATGTATTTTTAAATGTAACTATTTTTTTTTTATTACTTGGTATGTTTGAATTCTATACATCATATACAGAGCTGCACAAAAGAAATCTAATACATTTCCTTTTATTGGTGGAAATTGCTGAAGGGAATTTTAAACTGTGTTATGCGTTTCCTAACTGAACTTAGTTTTTAATACTATGTAGTATATGAACAAAACTGTTGTTCAAATAAGGGCTGCACAAACGTATTCGGATATTTTTTTCGACTACAGATATGGTAATTGCTGAATTAGGTTTTCAAATGTGTTATTCGTTTTCCAAATTGTTTACATAGACATCATCTTTCATTCATCTTATTAAACAGCGAAATTTTATAATATTATTAAGAATGTTTTGGAAAGTGTTTCGTAATCTATGCTTGACTCGTGATTTTTCTTTCTTGTTTATTTTTCAGATTGATTTTGTCCAAATAGGGAAGAGTAATGTAAATCAATTGCACTCTATTTCTTTTTTAAGCTGGTATTTTATTCCGGCTCCAACATTTTATAAATTATACTGTTTTATTCAATACTAGCAGACACACTGGGATTACCACCGGGATCTAAAATTATCTAAACTAATACACAAACGAACCTAATGTTGGGAGGGGGGGTAGCGTTACTTCGGAATTATACTTAGCGATACGGTAAACACTGAAACGGTTACCTTAAATATGCCTAAAATTACCTCAAATATAATGTCAAACGAATCTAGTAGTATCCAATGGCGCTTCTTCGCCATCGTACAGAGTGATTGTAAAGAGGGCCATAATAATAACGGTGAACCTTTAATAATACGTAGAATCTACTTGTACAACGGTAGCCGAACGCACAAATAAATTCATGAAGACTCGTTTTTATTCGCTATATAAACCGCTTTGACATGTTTCTCATTCAGATTCAGTTGCAGGTGTAGTAAAAATCACCACGAAGATCTTCATTCAGTTTCCGAATAAACCCACCGCCATTACTTTATTTAATAATTTGGAAAACAAATTCTATTTCATAATTTTTAGCTTTTTTAAGCGTTTCCTGAATGTTTTCTCCATACAGGGACATAAAATAATATTTCATATAGAAAGCGTTTATAAAAAACAAAGTCATCAATTTCACCGGAAAGGTTACTTAAAAAGTCGTGAAAAATTCGAAACTCGTTACACAAATTCCGAATAAACTTTATTGAGAAGATAATAAAATTACTATATTGGGTTAAAAGATTGAATTTGGATTGCATTTATGATTGCCACAATATAGCCGGTGGAAAATCGGAAAAATACGCGAAATTGCGCCTTCAATATAAGTATTCAAAAATCTTGCCTTCATCTAATCGGAACCAAATTCGTAGACCTGTGCGTGCGATAGATTTCTTCAGCCATCGCCAACAGACATGATGCACACAGACAGATAAAAACTTCCTTTCATCAATATAAAATTTTCAATAGCATTATATAGTTACTTTTTAACTATGTAACAAATGAAAGGTCAAGGGACAAAATTATGACAATCACAAACTAGTTATTTTAAGTTATTTCAGTTTTAGCACAGAATTTTAATAATATTCTCCCTTTAATGCTTATCTTTGACGATATTTTTCAAAAGAACTTAATTCCATGTTTCCCGCGGTACAAGTTTACTAAATGATAGTATGTCTCCTAACTTAAGAGCCTACGCTAGTCATGCGAAGAAACGCTCAAGCTAATGTTACGTCTATGGGAAGATTCTAGCGGGATTTCTAGCTCGCATTTTAATATTTTTAAATGATTTTTTTTGCATACGATAGCTGAGGTCGATCTCTAACGTTGTTTGTTTTTACTTTTTTGATTCTGGTTATAGTTTTTTTATAAGCGGACATTTTCAATTTTGGAACCGGTTTGAACCGGTTCTGAAGTGAAAGTATCTTTATATTAAAAAAACTGGAACCAAAATCAAACAAGAATGAAAAATCATGCGTCAAGCATAGATTATGTAACACTTTCCAACGCTTCCAAAATAATTTTACAAATCATACCGTTTAATAAGCTAAAAGATAACATCTAAGTAAACAATTTGGAAAACGCATAACATATTTAAAAACATAATTTCAGGAATTTCCTACAGATACAATATTCGGAAAAATACCCGCATACTTTTATTCAGCCCTGTATAGGATCTATAGATTTGTATATATACTACATAGGATGCTAAATTTTAGTTCAGTTAGGAAACGCGTAGCACAGTTTGAAATTCTCCGTCTGCAGTTTCTATCAATAAACGGATAGGTGTCCGCGAACTTTTGTGCTTCCCTGTATAAGTAATCCCTTTGGCCGTAACATAAGTGATGTAACACTTTCCAACGCTTCCAAAATAATTTTACAAATCATACCGTTTAATAAGCTAAAAGATAACATCTAAGTAAACAATTTGGAAAACGCATAACATATTTAAAAACATAATTTCAGGAATTTCCTACAGATACAATATTCGGAAAAATACCCGCATACTTTTATTCAGCCCTGTATAGGATCTGTGGAAAAAAAACTTAAATTAAAATAAAGTGAGGATCTCCGCTGAAATGACAGCAAATGCAATGAAGATAATTTTCATATTTTAATGACACAATTTTGACAACACAAACTGCAGAATATTTACACGCGCGAACTTATATTAAAAAAAAACAATTATCATCTCACATATTTACTCTTTTAAACATATTTCGCTTTCTTACAAGCAGAACGGCATTGCTACATATTCCCGTCTTATTCCACACAAAACCAAAACATTCCAAAGTTTCTGAGTTCAGTTCAGTTCAAAAAAAAAAAGAAAAGTTTCAGTTCAGATTCATGAGTCACTGCGAAGTGAAACAGATGGAGCTGGCCGTAACATACTCCCCCCGTTGAGTTTCCCCTTGTTGAAACTCAACCACAGTCGAGGACAGGTTCATGAGGTCTAAACGTTCTGGGGTTCGAACCACTCGTCCAAATCTAGATACTCTAGGAGAATTCTCTTTAACTTCACCAGAATCGGGAGAATCTTTATCTGTAGTTTCATTATGGTGAGGAGACTCGATATTTTCCTGAGAAAAGTCATCTGAATCGAAATTTACTTCCAATGGATATAGTCTTTGTGCAGGACGGAGAATCTCGCCAAACTTAGTGCGTAACTTTGCTAAGCGTACTATACCATCTTTTCCTGGAAACAACTGGATGACTTTTCCTAGAGGCCAATTTATTCTTTTTTCTTTGGTACCAATTATAACAATATCACCAACTTTAATCTTGTCATGTTTTTTAGGAATCGAAGATCGTAAAAAGCCTAAGTATTCCTTTTTGAATCTATTCTTTAGATTCTCTCTCACTCTTTGAACGTATTGCCACCTTTTCACAATATTAGTCTTTTCAATTTGGTCTAAATCAGGAACTTCGCTCGTACGAAGATCTTGTAGAAATGATGCTGGGGTTAGAGCTCTAAAGTCAGCTTCTTCTGATACGTAAGTTAGAGGTCTGTTGTTCATTACTGATTCACATTCGCAAACAAGAGTAAACAATTCTTCATAAGTCAAAGACGAACGTCCTAAGTTTTTTCTGAGCAGATCCTTAAGAATTCCAATGAGCCTTTCCCAAAACCCTCCCCACCAAGGGGCGGAGTGTGGGTTAAACTTCCAACGAATTTCATTAACTTCAAATGTTCGTTGAATCTTTTCCCAGTCCAGTTTTTTCAATGCTGTATTTAAGCCTGTAAAATTTGTTCCATTATCAGAATACAACACAGATATCCGACCTCTTCTTGCTATGAATCGTCGCATAGCCTGAATCAAGGTATTAGTACTAAGAGATGGAATTAATTCCAGGTGCACCGCTCGGAATACTGCACAAGAAAACAGGACTATCCATACCTTTTCTCCAGATTTTGTCAGTAATGGACCAGCCAAATCAACTCCTGAGACTTGAAAAACTGCTGCAACTCTAGTTCGATCTGCAGGGAGAGGGGGAAATGGCACTTCAATGTGTTTTACCTTTTGTTTCTTGCAGATAACACATTCGTTGATTATACTTCGTATGGTTCTTTTACCTTTTAAAATCCAAAATCTTTCTCGCAAAATAGTCAGGAGAGTAGATGTTCCAACATGCTTGTTCAGAATATGCTCGTGTTCAATAAGCCTTCTCACTACTGGGTGTTTCGAAGGAAGAATCACTGGAGCAATAAAATCATATGTTTCATCTTCATTAGTAAGTCTTGATTTCAATCGCAATAGTCCATCATCATCTTTAAAAGCTTGGAAATTGACAAGAGATTGTCTACCATTTTCGTGAGAAAAGCATTCTGTCTGCACAGCACGGAAAAGTACTTTCTGTGCACTCAATATTTCTTCTTCTGTAAGGAGTGGATGTTTTCTCAAATCACGAGCTTTGGGGTGAAATCGCATAATCCAAGCTAGCACTCTCACTATTTTGGAAAATTTCGATATTCTTTTTGATAATTCAGAAACAATCGTCTTAAATTCTACATTGCCAGCAGAAACAACTGTTTTTCGTTTTTCTTGTTCAACTTCCTTTTCATTAACATTGACAATTGATTTGGGCCATTGTTCTTTTGAATTCTTTAACCATGTAGGTCCAAGCCACCATTCGGACTTCAAAAGTTGCTTAACTCCACATCCTCTGGATGGAAGATCAGCGGGATTCAGCTCACCAGGAATATGAAACCAATTTTCAGGCTCTGTGAGTTGTCTTATTTCCATAGAAGACAGTGAGGACGTTTCTTTTATGATGGGTCGATGAGGAAGATAATGAGCAACAGATACGGATATCTCATTTTCAGGAATTTCTTCAATTACTTCTTCATGAAGCCATTCTTCAAAAACTTGATGATATTTCTCTCGATACCCAGTTTTCTCTAATTTCTTAGTAGTAGAATCAAGTCTTCTTAAAGCAAGATCATAATTACTAGGAAGGAAAGAATGATCCTTCTTCCAGGGAAAATGGACTTCGTATCTTCCATCATCTTTTTGTTGAACTGTGTCTTCAAAATGTATCATGACAGCCCTTTCTGAGTCTTCTTTACTATTTTGTTCAATAGAATCCCGAATACCAAGAACTTCTAAATCCCACAATACTGAAACAGGTATATCTTCTTTGGATAGCATGCTGACTACGGTCATATTCACATCATTCTGACGATTAAATTGAGGGATCTTGCCTATCAAAGTCCAACCTAATTTTGTTTCCATGGCCACCAAACCGGATTTTAGCTGTTCTCGTTTTCCTGTAAATAGCTTACCAGCAACGTCTGCTCCTAAAAGTACCTCAATAGGCCCTGTTTCTCGTGTATCACTCAGGTGGATTCCTTTATCTTTTAACCCGCGTATCCAATAACCATATTTAATCGCAGAAATATCATTACATATGACATCTTGATCTAAAGCATCCAAATTACAAATATAATTACCATCAAGGCTACTTAAATACATTTTATAACAATTATGCTTATACATTTTTGTTTTTCTACCGCCAAATAATGAATGGCAAAACTCTTCCTCTTTTTGAAAATCAAAACCCAGTTCCTCAGCAGTGGATTTTAAGACATAAGACTTTTGGGACCCTGTATTTATAATTATTCTTGCGTTACGGCTTGAATTTCTTCCCTTTATCTTTACGACTAGTGTTTGTAACATAACTTCATTGGTAGAAGATAATTTTTTATTCATATTACGTTTATGTGTAAAAAGCGTATCAACACTTTTTTCTTTCCCATCATCATTACTTGATTTTGATGCCTCTTTAGATTTATTACATTCTAAATTAGGACACATAAATTTTACATGTCTTTTCGAACAACTCTGACATCTAATATTTGATTTAGTACACGAAACAGCCATGTGGCCTTTAGCTAAACAAACACGGCACAGTCCTTTTCTTTTAATGATTGAAAGTTTTTCAGACATAGGCATAAAAAATGCCTTTTCGCAAAAATGCGATTCATGATCTCTTAAACAAAATGCACACGAGACATCATTATAATTATGAGAAATCAAATCTGCAGCAGAAAAATTACTGCCTCTTGAATTCTGGCATGATGCCAATTCTTTTCGTTCAGGTACATAGTTACAAATATCCGATCTACTCAATTTTATTTTTTCTTCTGATTGTACTTCATTTTTAAGAAATAAAATTATGGCGTCGAGGCCCGATAATTTTTGCTCATTTTCTATAATTTTTCTCTGTCTTTCGAATGAACGTAAAATATTAACAGGCAATGCGCTTTCAACTAAAGGATACAGAATGACTCCACACATTTCAGTGGTCAGCCTAAGGAACCCAAAGCCCTTATTTGTGTCGAAAGTTTATTATATAAACTACTCAGAGAATCAGCTTTCTTTTTAGTCGCATTATTCAATACAAGTTTCAATAATTCTCGTACATAAAAATCGATTAACAGATCGGTTCTGCCATATCTTTCCGATAAACTCTCAATCGCCAAAGAATAGTTCTCATTTGTTACTGGGAAAGATTCTATTAATTCCCTGGATTCCGATTTAATTTTCATCGATGAATTAAATAATGGAATTTATCCACGTTGCTTAAACTTGCATTTTCATGTATGTTTTTGAATTGGTTCCAAAATGTAAGCCAATCTTTTAAATCTCCCCCAAACTTATACAATTCAACTTCAGGGAGTCGTTGACATAAAGCTTTTACTTTATCATTTTCTATTTGCAGGTTACTAGTCGAATTATTTTCATTTCGATTTAAATCTTGATTCAATTTTGTCTTAAAGTTATCCAAAACACGGTGCGCTTTTATTTGGATTCTTAGAGCCTTTTCTCTATATTCTTCAACAGAATTAAATTCTGCTTCAAATTCGGTGTCATCTGACAAACCATCTAAATAATTCTTATGAGTTATCTCTAACGCGTCAGCTTTCTGCTTGAATAAATAAAAATTAATTTCGATTTCATCGTGTTCTGCATTTGTATCATTTAATACACTTTCTAATTTATTATACGCTTTAGTAAAAGCTGATCGTTGAGTCGTTTTATTTCTTTTCAAGACTTCCATTTTTACTATCTAAGTTACGCAATATATTTATATTCTAGCAAATAATAATTATTCAATCTTCAAAATGGAAATCTCGCTCTTACCTTCAATTTTTATTCTTTCAATTTATCTCCATGCCTTTGTGACAATCCGACGAAAATCGCCCACCCGGGGGCGCCAGAAATGTGGAAAAAAAACTTAAATTAAAATAAAGTGAGGATCTCCGCTGGAATGACAGCAAATGCAATGAAGATAATTTTCATATTTTAATGACACAATTTTGACAACACAAACTGCAGAATATTTACACGCGCGAACTTATATTAAATAAAAAAAACAATTATCATCTCACATATTTACTCTTTTAAACATATTTCGCTTTCTTACAAGCAGAACGGCATTGCTACATATTCCCGTCTTATTCCACACAAAACCAAAACATTCCAAAGTTTCTGAGTTCAGTTCAGTTCAAAAAAAAAAGAAAAGTTTCAGTTCAGATTCATGAGTCACTGCGAAGTGAAACAGATGGAGCTGGCCGTAACATAAGTGATGTAACACTTTCCAACGCTTCCAAAATAATTTTACAAATCATACCGTTTAATAAGCTAAAAGATAACATCTAAGTAAACAATTTGGAAAACGCATAACATATTTAAAAACATAATTTCAGGAATTTCCTACAGATACAATATTCGGAAAAATACCCGCATACTTTTATTCAGCCCTGTATAGGATCTATAGATTTGTATATATACTACATAGGATGCTAAATTTTAGTTCAGTTAGGAAACGCGTAGCACAGTTTGAAATTCTCCGTCTGCAGTTTCTATCAATAAACGGATATGTGTCCGCGAACTTTTGTGCTTCCCTGTATAGAATCTACAGAATTTATACACACCACGTAATAGACAAAAAGCGAGTTAAAATTAAAATTGCGTTCAGTAACTTAAAACGCACTTCCAGGAATTATTGTTAACAGACAGTAGCGAATTCTTTTGTGTGTCCCTGTAAATGAACGATGACTGCTATACACACAATATTCTGTTGTAAGCCTCTTGTAATGCACCTTAGTGATACATATAAATTTCAATGCATTTAAAATAGTGAAACCTTATTTAAATAAACTGCAGATGATTTTTCTCCATAGACGTAATGTAACGGAATTCTTTTGACTGTCCCTGTAAAGTAACTATAAGTGCTATGCACGCCCTATTCCATATTAAGCTTCTTCTAATGCACCTTAGTGATATATATAAATTTCAATGCGTCTAAAATAGTGAAACATTATTTAAATAAACCGCAAATGATTTTTCCCCATAGACCGCAATGTAACGGAATTCTTTTGAGTATCCCTGTAAAAAACTATACGTGCTACACACTTCCGTTGAAATAGGGAACATGCTATAGATAACGACAATAACATATAAAAATTGCAGAGCAATCCGAGCATATTTACACGAGTTAGAGCACGGACAGACGGCCAGACGGCCAGACAAACCGAAGTCATAAACACTTTTCAACTAGGTTGGAAAGTGTTAAAAAGTAAAAACTAACGACGTTATAGATCGTCCTCAGCTATCCTATGCAAAAAAAAAAATCATTTAAAAATATTAAAATGCGAACGAGAAATCGCGCTAGAACCTTCTCATAGACTTAACATTAGCTTAACATAGACTTAACATAGACTTAACATTAGCTTGAGTGTTTCTTCCCGTGACTAGTGTAGGCTCTTAAGAGCCTACTCTAGTCACGCGAAGAAACGCTCCAGCTAATGTTAAGTCTATGGGAAGGTTAACGCGCGATTTCTCGCTCGCATTTTAATATTTTTAAATGATTCTTTTTGCATAGGATAACTGAGGTCGATCTCTAACGTTGTTAGTTTTTACTTTTTTGATTTTGGTTACGGTTTTTTTGTAAGCGGACATTTTCAATTTTGGAACCGGTTGGAACCGGTTCTGAAAGAGTCCGGTCATTTAGATATCTCTAAACTTAACTGCTCAAGTTTGACGTGCAGTATAGACAACGATATATTAAAGTTTTTGACGTGACTCTGTAAAACAACTACGGACAATATACGATGATTATAATTTCTGTTGTAAAGTAGTACTGTGTAATGTAAAAACATATTCAAATTTCGTGGAAATTGGTCAATTTTCACAAAAGAGACAAGCTAAATTATGATAATCACAAACTAGTTATTTCAGTTTTAGCATAGAATTTTAATAATATTCTCCATTTAAATGCCTATATTTGACTATATTTTTCAAAAGAACTTACGTTCATTTTTGCCTCGGTACAAGTTTACAAAATGACAAGAGCACTGAAATCTAATATTTTTTAGGTACTTCTCTATTAACCCGTCGACCGCTTTTCATAACAAAAAACTACCGCCAAACTGTAAGATTAAACGCCAAAAATGCAGTCCCATTTACTTGATGTCAGAATCATTATGCATGTTTGTTACGTCATCTAGTGGTATTACATTCGACATTTGCGTGTATTTTTCATTATGTTTTACTGATTTAGTAGTTATTTTATTAATTAAAATAACAATTGTGTCCTTAAATTCTAATATTTTATTTATTTTTTGATATTTCAATGGCAACGTTGTCCCGTTTATTTGGCGATAGTTTTTTGTTATGAAAAGTGGTCGACGGGATAATAGAGAAGTATCATTTTTTATCAATATGTAATATTTATTAGATGCAGGTTTAAACTTCTAAAGAAAAAGCAAGGATAAAAATATCTGCAAACAACATTTAGTTGTTAGTTAAGCCAGAATATCATCTAATTTATTCCATCAAAGTTAGACTAAAAGCTGATCCAAGATTGCTAAAGGCACACGCGAGAAAAAAAATTAACAATCGTATTTTGACTGCATTAGAGGATGACGTCATCCGCTTCGGGAAAACCATGTGACTTAGAAATATAAATCTAAACATTTCAATTTCAATTTCGCTTTTTAATCATAAGTATAAAATAAACCCGTGCGGTGTTTTTTATAATTATTGCTATGAGCATCATATAATGTGGTATTTTATTTTTTTGGCAACAATAATTTCAGGAAATCCTTTCATTTTTTTTTATGAAAACAATGCCGATTTAATTTTTAGTTTTCAGCAAATTTTAATCAAAAACATGTTTTAACGATTTGTTAAGTGGGCTATGTCAGAAGCCTGTTCTAAAACCTTTCATATGGTATCTCATTCGTTGTTCTGCGTTTCATATTTTCTGACTAAAATGGATGTTGACAGGAGAAATAATAATCTCTATAATAAAACCGTATGTCATGTGACTGTCCTCAACAGTTCCGGGATGCCGCTTCACTTTTTCATATGCCAGGCAGCCATTTTTATTCAAAATTATTTTTTCTAATAAAACTGCATAAAAGTTACATTTTTAGAAAGATCGTTCAAAATAAATTAATATTTGAGAGATGACTTACGTTCAATTATGTATACATTCTGCAATAACTTCAGTTTCAATTAGGTTCGCTGTTCAAATTCTCTATCCATGAAAGTAAACAACAACAAAAAAAAAGATTCATTCGTTGTGAACGTTTAAAATATTAAACCATGAATTTTTGGACCGCTACCTGGTGTAAAAAAAAATAATCAGCACCAGTGAGACAGTCAAAGTTTACCATAATTCTGTTCCATACAACTCAACTTCCTTCGTATCTTTTCTTGATGTAAGTTGAACTCCGTGGTTGAACTCATGTAATAATATTTAATGGATCAAATTTCGAAACAAATTGTCAGCTTTTATTTTTCGTGTGCATTAATTAGAAACGATATTTTAATTTTGAAATCAAATGTTTTGATTTATGATAATATTTCTTATTTATCTATTTTCTATTTTAAAGAAAAATGTGAACGTCATGTATTTTACATTGGAACAGCTGTCACGGACGCACCAGGGTTGGCGGAATTTTTGTTTTGCGCCATTTTGGCGAGAAAATCCCATTTTCAGGTACCTATTAGAGATTACTAAAACAGCATATACTTTTATTTTATTATGAAATAGTTTATTTTATATTAAAAACACACACACAATGATTAATTTATTATAAAGTGGGTTAAGCGGTTTTTGTCAAGAAAGATGAAATACATAACAACAAAAAATATGCGAAATGCTACCACGATCGCAAAAGTTCTTGATTTGTCTATTAGATTTTTCCGGTTTGGCGAAGGATTAAGGAAAAAAATAAATTATGAATAAAAAGAATTTGTTACAATGCTTAACATACATTTAAGGGCGACCAAACTGGTCGCCAGTGGCGGCTAGTCTATATAATAAAACCGTAAGTCATGCGACTGTCATCAACAGTTCCGGAATGTCCGTTTCACTTTTTCATATGCCAGGCGGCCATTTTTATTCAAAATTATTTTTGCAAATAAAACTGCATAAAAATTACATTTTTAGAAAGATCGTTCAAAATAAATTAATATTTGAGAGATGACTTACGTTCAATTATGTATACATTCTGCAATAACTTCAGTTTAAATTAGGTTCGCAGTTAAAATTCTCTATATATGAAAGTAAACAAAGAAAAAAGATTCATTCGTTGTGAATGTTTAAAATATTAACCATGAATTTTTGGATCGCTGCCTGGCGTAAAAAAAATAATCCGCACCAGTGAGACAGTCAAAGTTTACCTTAATTCTGTTCCATACAACTCAACTTCCTTCGGATCTTTTCTTGATGTAAGTTGAACTACGTGGTTGAACTCATGTAATAATATTTAATGGATCAAATTTCGAAACAAATTGTCAGCTTTTATTTTTCGTGGGAATTAATTAGAAACGATATTTTAATTTTGAAATCAAATGTTTTGATTTATGATAATATTTCTTATTTATCTATTTTCTATTTTAAAGAAAAATGTGAACGTCATGTATTTTAAATTGGAACAGCTGTCACGGACGCACCAGGGTTGGCGGAATTTTTGTTTTGCGCCATTTTGGCGAGAAAATCCCATTTTCAGGTACCTATTAGAGATTACTAAAACAGCATATACTTTTATTTTATTATGAAATAGTTTATTTTATATTAAAAACACACACACAATGATTAATTTATTATAAAGTGGGTTAAGCGGTTTTTGTCAAGAAAGATGAAATACATAACAACAAAAAATATGCGAAATGCTACCACGATCGCAAAAGTTCTTGATTTGTCTATTAGATTTTTCCGGTTTGGCGAAGGATTAAGGAAAAAAATAAATTATGAATAAAAAGAATTTGTTACAATGCTTAACATACATTTAAGGGCGACCAAACTGGTCGCCAGTGGCGGCTAGTCTATATAATAAAACCGTAAGTCATGCGACTGTCATCAACAGTTCCGGAATGTCCGTTTCACTTTTTCATATGCCAGGCGGCCATTTTTATTCAAAATTACTTTTGCAAATAAAACTGCATAAAAATTACATTTTTAGAAAGATCGTTCAAAATAAATTAATATTTGAGAGATGACTTACGTTCAATTATGTATACATTCTGCAATAACTTCAGTTTAAATTAGGTTCGCAGTTAAAATTCTCTATATATGAAAGTAAACAAAGAAAAAAGATTCATTCGTTGTGAATGTTTAAAATATTAACCATGAATTTTTGGATCGCTGCCTGGCGTAAAAAAAATAATCCACACCAGTGAGACAGTCAAAGTTTACCTTAATTCTGTTCCATACAACTCAACTTCCGGATCTTTTTTGACGTAAGTTGAACTCATGTAATAATATTTAATGGATCAAATTTCGAAAATAATTGTCAGCTTTTATTTTTTGCGCGTGCAAATTATAAACGATACTTTAATTTGAAATCAAATGTTTTGATTTATGATAATTATTATTTTTCTATTTTCTATTTTAAATGAAAAATGTGAACGTCATATATTTTAAATTGAAACAGCTGTCACGGACGCACCGGGGCTGGCGCGATTTTTGTTTTGCGCCAAATATGTTTAAGAATCTCCGCATTAGCGAACATATTGCAAGTGATAAGCAAACGGACATGAAGCATAAATTCTTAAGTGGGTTAAGCGGTTTTTGTCAAGAAAGATGAAATACATAACAACAAAAAATATGCGAAATGCTACCGCGATCGCAAAAGTTCTTGATTTATCTATTAGATTTTTCCAGTTATGCGAGGGATTAAGGAAAAAAATAAATTATGAATAAAAATAATTTGTTACAATGCTTAACATACATTTAAGGGCGACCAAACTGGTCGCCAGAGACGGCTAGTATATAAGGATAGTATGTCTCGAAACTTAACTGATGGTGCATTTTTTTAACCGATTGTTGCCGGCATCGTTCACGTTTGACGCGCAGTAGACAATGATATATTAAAGTTTTTGAAGTAACTCTGTAAAAAAACTACGCACAATATACGATCATTATATTTTCTGTTGTAAAAGTAGTACTGTGTAATTTAAAAACATATTCTAATTTCGTGGAAATTGGTCAATTTTCACAAAAGAGACAAGCTAAATTATGATAATCACAAACTAGTTATTTCAGTTTTAGCATAGAATTTTAATAATATTCTCCATTTAAATGCCTATATTTGACTATATTTTTCAAAAGAACTTACGTTCATTTTTGCCTCGGTACAAGTTTACAAAATGACCAGAGGGCCCGTGCGAAGATTTCGCACTGAAATCTAATATTTTTTAGGTACTTCTCTATTAACCCGTCGACCGCTTTTCATAACAAAAAACTACCGCCAAACTGTAAGATTAAACGCCAAAAATGCAGTCCCATTTACTTGATGTCAGAATCATTATGCATGTTTGTTACGTCATCTAGTGGTATTACATTCGACATTTGCGTGTATTTTTCATTATGTTTTACTGATTTAGTAGTTATTTTATTAATTAAAATAACAATTGTGTCCTTAAATTCTAATATTTTATTTATTTTTTGATATTTCAATGACAACGTTGTCCCGTTTATTTGGCGATAGTTTTTTGTTATGAAAAGTGGTCGACGGGATAATAGAGAAGTATCATTTTTTATCAATATGTAATATTTATTAGATGCAGGTTTAAACTTCTAAAGAAAAAGCAAGGATAAAAATATCTGCAAACAACATTTATTTGTTAGTTAAGCCAGAATATCATCTAATTTATTCCATCAAAGTTAGACTAAAAGCTGATCCAAGATTGCTAAAGGCACACGCGAGAAAAAAAATTAACAATCGTATTTTGACTGCATTAGAGGATGACGTCATCCGCTTCTGGAAAACCATGTGACTTAGAAATATAAATCTAAACATTTCAATTTCAATTTCGCTTTTTAATCATAAGTATAAAATAAACCCGTGCGGTGTTTTTTATAATTATTGCTATGAGCATCATATAATGTGGTATTTTATTTTTTTGGCAACAATAATTTCAGGAAATCCTTTCATTTTTTTTTATGAAAACAATGCCGATTTAATTTTTAGTTTTCAGCAAATTTTAATCAAAAACATGTTTTAACGATTTGTTAAGTGGGCTATGTCAGAAGCCTGTTCTAAAACCTTTCATATGGTATCTCATTCGTTGTTCTGCGTTTCATATTTTCTGAGTAAAATGGATGTTGACAGGAGAAATAATAATCTCTATAATAAAACCGTATGTCATGTGACTGTCCTCAACAGTTCCGGGATGCCGCTTCACTTTTTCATATGCCAGGCAGCCATTTTTATTCAAAATTATTTTTTCTAATAAAACTGCATAAAAGTTACATTTTTAGAAAGATCGTTCAAAATAAATTAATATTTGAGAGATGACTTACGTTCAATTATGTATACATTCTGCAATAACTTCAGTTTCAATTAGGTCCGCTGTTCAAATTCTCTATCCATGAAAGTAAACAACAACAAAAAAAAAAGATTCATTCGTTGTGAACGTTTAAAATATTAAACCATGAATTTTTGGACCGCTGCCTGGTGTAAAAAAAAAATAATCAGCACCAGTGAGACAGTCAAAGTTTACCATAATTCTGTTCCATACAACTCAACTTCCTTCGGATCTTTTCTTGATGTAAGTTGAACTCCGTGGTTGAACTCATGTAATAATATTTAATGGATCAAATTTCGAAACAAATTGTCAGCTTTTATTTTTCGTGTGTATTAATTAGAAACGATATTTTAATTTTGAAATCAAATGTTTTGATTTATGATAATATTTCTTATTTATCTATTATCTATTTTAAAGAAAAATGTGAACGTCATGTATTTTAAATTGGAACAGCTGTCACGGACGCACCAGGGTTGGCGGAATTTTTGTTTTGCGCCATTTTGGCGAGAAAATCCCATTTTCAGGTACCTATTAGAGATTACTAAAACAGCATATACTTTTATTTTATTATGAAATAGTTTATTTTATATTAAAAACACACACACAATGATTAATTTATTATAAAGTGGGTTAAGCGGTTTTTGTCAAGAAAGATGAAATACATAACAACAAAAAATATGCGAAATGCTACCACGATCGCAAAAGTTCTTGATTTGTCTATTAGATTTTTCCGGTTTGGCGAAGGATTAAGGAAAAAAATAAATTATGAATAAAAAGAATTTGTTACAATGCTTAACATACATTTAAGGGCGACCAAACTGGTCGCCAGTGGCGGCTAGTCTATATAATAAAACCGTAAGTCATGTGACTGTCATCAACAGTTCCGGGATGTCCGTTTCACTTTTTCATATGCCAGGCGGCCATTTTTATTCAAAATTATTTTTGCAAATAAAACTGCATAAAAATTACATTTTTAGAAAGATCGTTCAAAATAAATTAATATTTGAGAGATGACTTACGTTCAATTATGTATACATTCTGCAATAACTTCAGTTTAAATTAGGTTCGCAGTTAAAATTCTCTATATATGAAAGTAAACAAAGAAAAAAGATTCATTCGTTGTGAATGTTTAAAATATTAACCATGAATTTTTGGATCGCTGCCTGGCGTAAAAAAAATAATCCGCACCAGTGAGACAGTCAAAGTTTACCTTAATTCTGTTCCATACAACTCAACTTCCGGATCTTTTTTGACGTAAGTTGAACTCATGTAATAATATTTAATGGATCAAATTTCGAAAATAATTGTCAGCTTTTATTTTTTGCGCGTGCAAATTATAAACGATACTTTAATTTGAAATCAAATGTTTTGATTTATGATAATTATTATTTTTCTATTTTCTATTTTAAATGAAAAATGTGAACGTCATGTATTTTAAATTGAAACAGCTGTCACGGACGCACCGGGGCTGGCGCGATTTTTGTTTTGCGCCAAATATGTTTAAGAATCTCCGCATTAGCGAACATATTGCAAGTGATAAGCAAACGGACATGAAGCATAAATTCTTAAGTGGGTTAAGCGGTTTTTGTCAAGAAAGATGAAATACATAACAACAAAAAATATGCGAAATGCTACCGCGATCGCAAAAGTTCTTGATTTATCTATTAGATTTTTCCAGTTATGCGAGGGATTAAGGAAAAAAATAAATTATGAATAAAAATAATTTGTTACAATGCTTAACATACATTTAAGGGCGACCAAACTGGTCGCCAGTGGCGGCTAGTATATAAGGATAGTATGTCTCGAAACTTAACTGATGGTGCATTTTTTTAACCGATTGTTGCCGGCATCGTTCACGTTTGACGCGCAGTAGACAATGATATATTAAAGTTTTTGAAGTAACTCTGTAAAAAAACTACGCACAATATACGATCATTATATTTTCTGTTGTAAAAGTAGTACTGTGTAATTTAAAAACATATTCTAATTTCGTGGAGATTGATCAAATTTCACAAAAGTGACAAGCTTGAAAAATTAACGACAATTAAAAAAACAGATAGGCAGGCACGCAAACATCATTTTTGAATCCTGATGAAATTTACTTATCGGGCTACTATAAAAACGAGCCCCCCTCCATCCTCCCCCCAACAGAAAACAAAAACGCTGAAAATCGGGCCATCCATTCCAAAGTTATGCGGAACGCACATTAAGACACTTATATGCAATAAGATTCTATAAACCTCTTCGTTTGAAGTCAGCTTAAAAAAAACGGAGAATTTGGATATTAATTATTTCTCAAGCTTAATAATCACTTTGTGGTTTTTTTTAGGAAAACAGAAAATCATGGAAAAGGTTGAATTTTTTTAATATAACAGTAGATAAATCAAATATCAAAATCACAAAAACTATATAAATTGTTCTTGAAATTCGTTCGAATAGTTTATTTTAATTGTACACTTTACATATTTTAAACCGTTTGCCTCTCGGACATTTTTATTATTCCTATGATTTAGTTCAGAGAAAAACGGTTTTGTGATGAATTGTTATGTCAAGCACAGCTTTTCTGAAGCAATATATGATAGTAAGTAGGATTATATTTTACTGTAATAATAATGTATGGTTTTCTGCTAGTGTCAAAAAGAAAATGTTTCATTATTATAAAAGAAAACTCCTCTTTCATCAAATAAGTAAACACACGTTTTTTAGGAATATTGTAAAGCCGACTTCGGGGAATTATTTGTTACCTTATTGCAAACCACTTGGCGTATTTTAGTGAAAGTCGTTTGGCACAACACTAGGCTTTTGTGACTACCTTTTATTGTTATCCACATGCCCTTTAAATCCCATCGTTGCCCCAATATCGCTCATTTTGACGCGCAGTAGACAATTATATATTAAAAAATTTTATGAGTCTAGGTTAAAAAATAGATATATATAGGTCTATTTATTATTATTATTATTATTATTATTATTATTATTATTATTATTATTACACTCTTTATTTTTATTTTTATTTTATTTTCTACTTTTTAGTGTTTAAATATTTCATTGTTGCAATTTCACAGCTAGTTGGCTTATTTTAGCAAGCGTGGTTTGGCTGTTTGGCGCATATTTGCCGAAACGTCAGTTGAGGCTCACTGTGGAGACGCGAAAAGTTTTGGTTTCCGTCTGTTTGTTTGTCTGTCTGTCTGTCTGTTCCGCGATAACTGTCGTAAAAAGCGTTGATTTTTGGTGACTATGTTGGTGAGGTACCCGGAATTAGCTGTATAGTTTTTAGTTAGATTTGTTTCATTCGTTCGAAAAATATAGAACATTTCGTTTTAGGTCATAATGCTTTCCTACGGGTATGTAGATGATTTTCAAATTTCATTTTTAACTGAAATAAAAATCCTATATTTGAATAATGGATTTAAACGTAAAATTACTGCTGCTATTTTTTTTATATGGAGGTTTTAAATATATTCAACAGCTTTAAAAATTTGCCGATACATTTATTATAATTTAGAAATTAATTTTTTAAATTATTGGAACAATTTTTGCATCTGTTCAGGGAATATAAAACAATGTATTTTCATATTTTTTACAAATTTTAAAATGAATTTTTTTTTACTTTGTTTTTTAGTTATTAGTTGTTTAGCAACAATACTTCAAAGAATATCAAAATAATAAAATTCAAGTAACTCTCACTTGCTGTGCTGCAATATTTTAATAGCAAAAATTATTTTCGGGAGATTTTAATATTCTACTGACATAAATCAGAATTTATTTTGATACAACTTTAGTTTTTTATCTAAAAAGTTACATGAATAAGAAGTTCATAAGTATTTCAGAATATCATTGCGTAAACCGTGTTTAATTTAACGCTTCTAATTTCTGAAACCTCCGAAGTATGGCAAATGCCTATAAATATGTATGTAATATAAAAAAAAATGCGGATTCGAAGATGCTAAATAATATGAAAAATGAGATTTAAAAACAATGACTTTTAGACGTGACGTTGAGGCTCCTGATCTGCAGATTTACTAGTTAACTCCCTTGTCGTTGTAAGGGGCTGTACATATATAACGTTAACACTTTAGCGGGGAGGGGGGGAGAACATTTTATATTGTAAGTTATCTCTCTCCAGTGAGAGGGGGTTAGCTTGATATCGTTATGATTTCTGATCCAACCAAAAATTTATTTAAATATATTTTTGTAACTTTTTTTTTCCCCCATCAAAATAGCTTGTTAGGATTTTTTTTCTTTTTAGTCTGTAATTTGTTTTTATGAAATTACAAATTTATCATTAAACCCATTAAATAATTGTAAAATCATTTCATTCCAAAATATGGAACACCGAACATTCGGCATTCTTATTGTTCTACCACATGTACATACAATTCGCTATTAAAGAAGCCAGGTGTGAAGTACGCTTGAAATGATACTTGTATTTTAACAAAGAAAAAAAGAAATAATGTTGTCCACCTGCTATCTTGATATGAAGTTCTGCTTTCCCCCTTTCCCCATGCAGCACGCGAGTGTAAGCCATACACACTACAAAAAAAGGTGTTCATTTATCAGTATAATACTGGCATCCCAGCTGCCAGTATTATGCCGTAAAATTAACAGTAATAAACAGTAAAATAAGCAGTAATACGCTTCCGCGCATGCGCGGTATAATAATAATTTTACGGTATAATACTGGCAGCTGGGGTGTCAGTATTATGCTGTAAAATCCCCACTTTTTTATTTTGCAGTGCACGGCAAAGATTTTTCACGGTAGACCATTTTGTAACGGAATTCTTTTGGATGTCCTCTAAACGAACTATAAATGATAACGTATATCAATTACATGGCAATCCGAGAATGTTTACAAAAGTTAGAGCACGGAGAGTCGCACAGACGGCAGACAGGCAAATCGAAGGCATAAACACGTTTCAACTGTGTTGGAAAGTTCAAAAAACTATAAAATAGGAACGTCCATTCAAGTGTTGGTTTAAAAAAATGGAAGGAATGAGATATTAATCATGCTTCTCACTTAATAATTACTCTCTGTGTAACTTTTTCGGAAAACACAAAATCAAAGGTCTGAAATATTTCTAAAAATAAATCCGTATATAAATCAAAACTACAAAGCAAATACAAAAAGTATTCATAAATTATTTATTTTAAATATGCGCTTTGCTTATTTCAAACCATTTGCCTCTCGGACATTTCCATGATTGTTATGTAGTTCTGTTCTATCAAAAGAAAAACTCTTTTGTTTGCTATGTGAAGTACAGATTTATATGAGGCAACATATTGATGATATTTAAATTTATATTCTTTGTATAGTAATGTTTAATTTTCTGATGTTATAAAATGAAGTTTTAAAAAATACATATTTTTTTTAAAATAAAGGATCTCTTTATTCACTAAATAATTACTAGTAAATATGCAGATCAGGAGCCTCAACATCAGCTCTGCAAGTCATTTGTTTTTAAATCTCATTTTTGATATCATTTAACATCGTACAATCCGCAATTATTATTTTTTCAATTGCATGCATATTTATAAGCATATAAAATTCTTCGAATGTGCCAGAAATTAGAATCATTAAATTAAACACAGTGTTATACAATGATATTCTGAAATTCTGATGAGCTGCTTATTCCTTTAATTTTCTTAAATAAATAGGTATTCATCCCCCTGTAGTCTCTTTAAATTTACATTCGTTTTGATAGGGGAAAAAAAAGCTATTTCACCAAAATAGTGCGAGTTCCTTGAATTTTATTATTTTAAATTCTTTGAAATACGGTTGCCAAAGCAACGAATAAATTAAAGTGGAAAGTAAAAATAAACACTTTTAAATATTGTAAAAAAATATGAAAATAAGATGTTTATATTTCCTGAACAGATGCAAAAACATTTTCAAATATTTTAAGCAATTTTTTTCTAAATTTTATTACATTTATCGTTAAAATTTTAAAACTATTGAAAATCCATATCGAAAATTTAGCATTCATAATTTTACGCCTCAATTCATTATGCAAATATTCCATTTTCATTTCAGATAAAAGTGAAATTTGAAAAATCGTCTGCATCTCTATAGGAAAGCATTATGACTTAAAAAAGAATGTTCTATATTCTCCAAACGAATGAACCAAATTTAACCAAAAACTATACAGCTAATTCCGGATACGTTTCCAACTTACCTATCAAAAATCAACCTAATCGGACCATTTTTACGGCAGTTATCGCGGAACAAACAGACAGAAACCAAAAACTTTTTCGCGTCTCCACAATGAGCCTGAACTGACGTTTCGGCAGTAAAATGAGAATTACACTAGTAAATCTTCAGATCAGGAGCCTCAACGTCATCTCTGAAAGTCATTGTTTTTTAATCTCACTTTTCATATTATTTATCATCTTCCAATCCGCAAATTATTTTTTTTAATTACGTATATATTTAGAGGCATGTAAAATAATTCGAAGGTTTCAGAAACTAGTAAATCTACAGATCAGGAGCCTCAACGACAGCTCTGAAAGTCAATGTTTTTTTTTTTATCTCACTTTTCATAATATGTAACATCTTACAATCCGCAAATTAATTTTTTTAAATTATTACATACATATTTATACGCTTTTAAAATAATTTGAAGGTTTAAAAAATTAGAAACGTTTAATTAAATACGGTTTATGCAATAATATTCTGACATTCTTATGAACTTCTTATTCTATGTTTTAGATTAAAAAAATACATTCCCCTGAACCCCCCCCCCCCCCTAAGTTAACAAATTTATATTCGTGATTTACTATTGATTGTGTGAATGATTCTAGTATATCTTGGATTTCGTTCTACACAGTGGTTTTATTAGAATAAGCAAAAATTTCGAAAATAATTTCATGTTATCCTAATGCCTAAATAGCAATATTTACTTACCTGCCAACCACGAAACACTCGCATCTGATAAATAGGTTGAATAATATCTCGTGTACAAAAGCAACTTATGGAAATGTAAACTGAATCTTTTCACTTATATCTATTTCAGAAATCTAGTGCTATTGCAACTTTTGTTTCGGAAAACAGTTTTGATGGTCATCTCTCTAATAAAACCGTAAGTCATGTGACTGTCATCAACAGTTCCGGGACGCCCGCTTCACTTTTTCATATGCCAGGCGGCCATTTTTCTTCAAAATTATTTTTTTATAAAACTGCATATAAGTTACATTTTTAGAAAGATCGTTCAAAAAAATTAATATTTGAGAGATGATTTACGTTCAATTATGTATACATTCTGCAATAACTTCAGTTTAAATTAGGTTCGCAGTTCAATTTCTCTATCCATGAAAGTAAACAAAAAAAAAAGATTCATTCGTTGTGAACGTTTAAAATATTAAACCATGAATTTTTGGACCGCTGCCTGGTGTAAAAAGAAATAATCCGCACCAGTGAGACAGTCAATATTTACCATAATTCTGTTCTGTACAACTCAATTCCTTCCGGATCTTTTCTTGACGTAAGTTGAACTCATGTAATAATATTTAATGGATCAAATTTCGAAACGAATTGTCAGCTTTTATTTTTCGCGTGTGCAAATTAGAAACGATACTTTAATTTTGAAATCAAATGTTTTGATTTATGATATTATTTTCTTATTTATCTATTTTCTATTTTAAAGAGTAATGTGAACGTAACGTACTTTAAATTGGAACAGCTGTGACGGACGCACCGGGGTTGGCGCGATTTTTGTTTTGTGCCATTTTGGCGAAAAAATCCCATTTTCAGGTATCTATTAGAGATTACTAAAACAGCATGTACTTTTATTTTATTATGAACTAGTTTATTTTATATTAAAAAACACACAATTTAATTATAAAACACACACAATGATTAATCTATACTAATATTATAAAGGAGTAAAGATTGTTTGTTTGTTTGTTTGTAGGGGGTAATCTCTGGAACTACCGAACCGATTTCAAAAGTGATGGTGGCAAATTGATGGTGACAACCCCTGATCCAACATAGGCTATATTTTATGTCGGTGCCACTAACCCCAGGGGGTGCAGGAGCAAAAAACGTTCTAAAATTGCGATTTTTTAGCTATCAAACTGGCTATCAAGCCCTGAGAGCTTGCCAGCCGGTTCTGTATGTATGTATGTACGTACGTAATGCGATAACTCTTCATAGAAATATCCGTTTTCCTTCAAATTTTGTTTATACGTTCATTGGGTTAAGACGCTTCCCTGATTAATTTTCGGGATTGATTGGTTAAGTATAAAGGGGGTAACGGGGGGCTAATCCCTCCTTAATTTAAATAAATGGGTTTTTCAAACAGAATTATTCCGTTTTCCTTCAAATTTTGTTTATAGGTTCACTGTGTTAAGGCGCTTCCCTGATTAGTTTTTAGGGATTGATTGGTTAAGTATAAAGGGGGGAACGGGGGGGGCTGATACCCCCCTTAATTTATATAAATGGGTTTTTCATGCAGAATTATCCCATTTCCTTCAAATTTTGGTTAAAGGTTCACTGTGTTAAGACGCTTCCCTAATTAGTTTTCGGGATTGATTGGTTAAGTATAAAGGGGGGAACGGGGGGCTAATACCCCCTTATTTTATATAAATGGGTTTTTCATGCAGAATTATTCTATTTGCTTCAAAATTTGTTTATAGGTTCATTGGGTTAAGACGCTTCCCTGATTAGTTTTCGGGATTGATTGATTAAGTATAAAGGAGGGAACGGGGGCATATCCCCCCTTATTTTATATAAATGGGTTTTTCATGCAGAATTATTCCGTTTTCCTTCAAATTTTGTTTATAGGTTCACTGTGTTAAGGCGCTTCCCTGATTAGTTTTCGGGATTGATTGGTTAAGTATAAAGGGGGGGAACGGGGGATAATCCCCCCCTTAATTTATATAAATGAGTTTTTCATGCAGAATTATTCTATTTGCTTCAAAATTTGTTTATAGGTTCATTGGGTTAAGACGCTTCCCTGATTAGTTTTCGGGATTGATTGATTAAATATAAAGGGGGGGAACGGGGGGCTAATACCCCCTTAATTTATATAAATGGGTTTTTCATGCAGAATTATCCCATTTCCTTCAAATTTTAGTTATAGGTTCACTGTGTTAAGGCGCATCCCTGATTAGTTTTCGGGATTGATTGGTTAAGTATAAAGGGGGGAACGGAGGGCTAATACCCCCTTATTTTATATAAATGGGTTTTCCATGCAGAATTATTCTATTTGCTTCAAAATTTGTTTATAGGTTCATTGGGTTAAGACGCTTCCCTGATTAGTTTTCGGGATTGATTGTTTAAGTATAAAGGGGGGAACGGGGGGCTAATACCCCCTTAATTTATATAAGTGGGTTTTTCATGCAGAATTATCCCATTTCCTTCAAATTTTATTTATAGGTTCACTGTGTTAAGGCGCTTCCTGATTAGTTTTCGGGATTCATTGGTTAAGTATAAAGGGGGGAACGGAGGGCTAATCCCCCCTTATTTTATATAAATGGGTTTTTCATGCAGAATTATTCCGTTTTCCTTCAAATTTTGTTTATAGGTTCACTGTGTTAAGGCACTTCCCTGATTAGTTTTCGGGATTGATTGGTTAAGTATAAAGGGGGGGGGGAACGGAGGGGGCTAATCCCGCCTTAATTTATATAATTGGGTTTTTCATGCAGAATTATCCGATTTTCTTCAAATTTTGTATATATATTCATTGTAATTAGAGATTTACCTGATTAGTTTAAGGGGTTCATTAGTTAACTATGAGGGGGTAACGGTGGGATGACCCCCCCCCCTTAATATATTGTTTATTTCTTTATTTTTCGATGGGCTTATTTCAAATTCTTTGAAATAAGAGTATAATATATAATTAGTGTGAATAGCCTGTGAACTCAATGCCCTCAGTTTAACTGGGCAGTTTTATTTTTATTTTTTATACTGAAGGAGCTAGAAATTTGAAATTTGTCATTGTAGTTACTTATAAGATGTAAATGCTCTCTAAGAACAAAATAAAAAAGAAATTGAAATTTAAAAGGGTGAAATGAGCGAAAAGCGTTCTAAAAACAGTCTAAATTACAATTTCTATGAAATCTCTGGAACTACAGAACCGATTTCAAAAGTAATGGTGGCAAATTGATGGGGACAATCCCTACTCCAACATAGGCTATATTTTATGTCGGTGCCACTAACATCAATGGGGTGCAGGATCGAAAAATGTTCGAAAATTGCGACTTTTTTATACTGAAGGGGCAAGAAATCTGAAATTTAGCATTGTAGTTACTTATAAGATGTAAATGCTCTCTAAGAATAAATTTTTTAAAAAATCGAAATTTAAATGGGTGAAATGAGCGAAAAGCGTTCTGAAGTCATTCTAAATTACAATTTCTATGGAATCTCTGGAACCACGGAACCGATTTCAAAAGTGATGGCGGCAAATTGGTGGTGACAGTCCCTGCTCCAACAGCCTCTTTAATAAAAAACTATGCGTTGCTGACGACTGGGTTTTTCGCTAATTGTTGCAACAGATTAATCTCGGAAAATGAAACATTTGAAGTTACTGAAAAAAATGATAGCTCAAAAAGTATTTGTCAGAAAATTGTTAGACAAACTCCGTTTGAAAGGTAAAAAATTGTATTTTTCTTGATATAAATTTCAAATCTAATGATTATGCCGTTTTTCAAATATTGAATTTCAAAAATTACCAAATTTTCCAATGGAGTACCATAGCGAAACCTTTCATGCGTAAAAAGATAATGATAAGGGCGACGTGTGTCCTGACGTGTATATTGGCTATAGCACGAGTCACAAATTATAGTAGCCTTATTATTCTGTTAAAATATAAAAGTTATTTATGAAATGTCAATATTTTTTTGGATTAAAGGTTCGTTAAAAGAAATTGACCAGCGTAGCGGGCGTAGCTTGCTAGTTCTATAATATTTCTTTTACCTAAGTACATCCTGATCTAACTCGATGGCAATATCATACTAAAATCTCCCCAAAATAGGTTTATTTAGAAACTTTTAAACTTATTGGGTAATCATTCATAATCGTGCCCACTGCCAATTCACTAAATAGCAACCGTGGTTTGGCGCTATAAAGTATTTTTTGTGATAAATTTGTATGATCTCAGTTTCCAGTAATAGTGCTATTTCAGGCTGTATGGATGCGTTTTACTAAGCTAATTTCTTTAGATTAACCATCTCGTTGTTCGAGATATTATATCCTATTTTAAAAGTAATACTAATTTTGAACCACGAAAAATCCATATCTCTTTCAGAAAATAAATATCTCATGTAGAAATGTTTCGGTTATCATTCTATAGTAGTTAAAAGGTAACTTGTTTCAAAATAAATTCTCATTTATTTCAATAAAATATTAAAATCATTCAAAACTATTTTATTTTGCGAATAAAATATTGTAGCAAAATAGCTTGAGTTATTTGAATTTTATTATTTTGATATTCTTTAAAATGTAGTTGCTAGGTTACGATTAAATTAAAGAGGAAAATAAAAATAAATACATTTTAAAATTCGCAAAAAATGATAGAATAAAATGTATTATATTATTAGAACAGATGTATAAAATTGCACCAAACATTGTACACCTAATTTAAAAAATCTGACGAATGTATTAACAAAATTTCAAATTAATTTGAATAATTTAAGACCTGACTTGATAAATTTTAGCCTTCATAACTTACACATTAAATACATTAATCAAATGCGCCATTTTATTTCAATGGATGAAAATTTTCAAAATCGTCTGAATTCCCATAGGAAAGTATTATGACCTAAAAAGAAATGTTTTATATTTTCCTAACGAATGAACCAAACGTAACTAAAAACTATACAGCTGTTTCCGGGTACCTCACCAACATACCTACCAATAATCAAACTAATCGGATCATTTTTGCAGCAGTTATTGCGGAACAGACAGACAGACAGAAACCAAAAACTTTTCGGGTCTCCACAGTAAGCCTCAACCGACGTTTCGGCAATTAGAAACGTTAAACTAGTAAATGTGCAGATCAGGAGCCTCAACGTCAGCTCAAGTCACTGTTTTTCAATCTCACTTTTCATATTATTTAGCATCTTACAATCCGCAATTTAATTTTTTTCTATTGCATACATATTTACAGGCATATACAATTCTTCGGAGGTTTCAGAAATTAGAAACGTTAAATTAAACACGGTTTATGCAATGATATTCTGAAATTCTTATGAACTTCTTATTCTTGTAACTTTTTAGATTACAAAAAAAACAAGAACGAAAAATCATGCGTCAAGCATAGATTATGTAGCACTTTCCAACGTTTCCAAAATAATTTTACAAAACATACCGTTTAATAAGCTAAAAGATAACATCTAAGTAAACAATTTGGAAAACGCATAACATATTTAAAAACATAATTTCAAAATTTCCAACAGATACAATATTCGGAAAAATATCCGAATACTTTTATTCAGCCCTGTATATGATCTATAGATTTGTATATGCTAGGATGCTAAATTTTAGTTTAGTTAGGAAACGCGTAGCACAGTTTAAAATTATCTTTCTGGAGTTTCTGTCAATAAACGGAAATGTGTTCGCGAACTTTTGTGCTGCCCTGTATAGGATCTACAGAATTTATACACACCACGTAATAGACAAAAAGCGAGTAAAAATTAAAAACGCGTTTAGTAACTTAAAACGCACTTCCAGGAATTAGTGTTAACAGACAGTAGAGAATTCTTTTGTGTGTCCCTGTAAATGAACGATGACTGCTATACACACACTATTCTGTAGTAAGCCTCTTGTAATGCACCTTAGATATATATATATAAATTTCAATGCGTTTAAAATAGTGAAACATTATTTAAATAAACCGCAGACGATTTTTCTCCATAGACGTCATGTAACGGAATTCTTTTGACTGTCCCTGTAAAGTAACTATAAGTGCTATGCACGCCCTATTCCATATTAAGCTTCTTCTAATGCACCTTAGTGATATATATAAATTTCAATGCGTTTAAAATAGTGAAACATTATTTAAATAAACAGCAAATGATTTTTCCCCATAGACCGCAATGTAACAGAATTCTTTTGAGTGTCCCTGTAATAAAACTATAAGTGCTACACACTTCCGTTGAAATAGGGAACATGCTATAGATAACGACAATAACATATAAAAATTGCAGAGCAATCCGAGCATATTTACGGGAGTTAGAGCACGGACAGACGGCAGACGGCCAGACGGCAGACGGCAGACGGCAGACGGCCATACGGCCAGACAAACCGAAGTCATAAGCACTTTTCAACTAGGTTGGAAAGTGCTAATAAAAACTTGTATTAAAATAAATTCTTCATTTATGTCAATAGAATACAAAAATAATTTATTTTGCTAATAAATTATTGGAACAAAATAGTGCGTGTGGCTTTTATTATTTTTATCTTCTTTGAAATATCGTTGCTAGGCAGCTGATAAATTAAAGAGAAAAGTAAAAAAAAAATGCATTTTAAAATTTGTAAAAAACATGAAAATAAAAGTTTTATATTTCCGGAACAGATGCAAAAAAATTTCCAATCATTTAAACAATTAATATCTCAATTCTAATAAATGTATCGTCATTACTTCAAAATTATTGGATATGTTTAAAACCTCCATATCGAAAATCAACATCCATAATTTTACGTTGAAATCCATTATTCAAATATGCGATTTCCATTTCAGTTAAAAATGAAATTTGAAAATCGTCTGCAGTCCCATAGGAAAGCATTATGATTTAAAAAGAAATGTTCTCTATTTTTCGAACGAATGAACCAAATTTAACCAAAAACTATACAGCTAATTCCGGGTATCTCACCAACATACCCACCAAAAATCAACCTAATCGGATCATTTTTACCGCAGTTATCGCGGAACAGACAGACAGACAGACAAACAGACAGACAAACAGACAAACAGACAGACAGAAACCAAAAACTTTTCGGGTCTCAACAGTAAGCCTTCACTGACGTTTCGGCAATTAAACACGGTTTATGCATTAATATTCTGACATTTTTATGAACTTATTCTTGTAATTTTTTAGATAATAAAAAAATACATTTATAAAAAAAAATATATAAATATTGCAGCAAATTAGTGCGAGTTACTTGAATTTTATTATTTTGATATTCTTTGAAAAAGGGTTGCTAAGCAACTAATAAATGAAAGACCAAAGTAAAAAGAAATGCATTTTAAAATTTGTAAAATATGTTAAAGTAAAATGTATTATATTTCTCGAACAGATGTAAAACATTTTCCAATAATTTAAACAATTAATTTCTAATAAATGCATCTGCCAATTTTCAAAGCTTTTGGATATATTTAAAACATCTATATAAAAAAATTAGCATCTTTAACTTTATGCTTAAATCCATTATTCAAATGTGTGATTTTCATTTCAGTTAAAAATGAAATTTGAAAATCGTCTGCATTCCCATACATTCCCATAGGAAAGCATTATGACCTAAAAAGAAATGTTCTATATTTTTCGAACGAATGAACCAAATGTAACTAGAAACTATACAGCTAATTCCGGGTACCTCACCAATATACTCACCAAAAATCAACCTAATCGGATCATTTTTGCGGCAGTTATCGCGGAACAGACAGACAGACAGACAGACAGACAAACAGACAAACAGACAAACAAACAGAGAGAAACCAAAAACTTTTCGGGTCTCAACAGTGAGCCTCAACTGACGTTTCGGAAATAAACTTATGAAGTACAGAAAACATTCAAAAGTAACAATTTAATAACTAGTAAATCTGCAGATCAGGAGCCTCAACGTCAGCTCTGGAAGTCATTGTTTTCTAATATCACTTTTCATATTATTTAGCATCTTACAATTCGCAATTTTTTTTAATGTTACATACATATTTATAGGCATATAAGGTACTTCGAAAGTTTCAGAAATTAGAAGCGTTAAATTAAATACGATTTATGCAATGATATTCTGAAATTCTTATAAACATCTTATTCTTGTAATTTTTTAGATTAAAAAAAAAGGCATTTCTTATTTTAATTTTCTTTGAAATAGGGTTGCTAAGCAACTAATTAAATAAAGAGAAAAGAAAAAGAAATCCATTTTAAAATTAGTAAAAAATAGGATAATAAAATGTTTTATATTTCCCGAACAGTTGCAAAAATTTTTCCAATAATTTAAACAATTAATTTCTAAATTCTAATAGATGTATCGGCAAATTTTCAAGGCTATTGCATATATTTAAGACCTCTGTATCGAAAATTCAGTATCCGTAGTTTACGTTTAAATCCATTATTCAAATATATTATTTTCATTTCAGTTAAAAATGAAATTTGAAAATCGTCTGCGTTCCCATAGGAAAGCATTATGACATAAAACGAAATGTTCTACATTTTTCGAACGAATGAAACAAATGTAACTAAAAACTATACAGCTCATTCCGGGTATCTCACCAACATACGCACCAAAAATCAACTTAATCGGGCGCTTTTTACGGCAGTTATCGCGGAACAGACAGACAAGCAGACGGAAACCAAAAACTTTTCGCGTCTCCACAGTGAGCCTTCACTTACGTTTCGGCAATAATTAAAACTAGTAAATCTACAGATCAGGAGCCTCAACGTCAGCTATATGAAAGTCAATGTTTTTTAATCTCATTTCTCATAATATTTAACATCTTATAATACGCAAATTAAATTTTTTAAATTATTACATGTATATTTATACGCATATAAAATAATTCGAAGGTTTCAGAAATTAGGAACATTAAATTAAACACGGTTTATGCAATAATATTCTGATATTCTTATGAACTTCTTATTTTATTTTTTAGGTAAAAAAATACATTTCTTCAGGGGGGGCTCTGCCCCCCTGAACCCCCCGTAATCTTATTAAATTTATATTCGTGGTTTTCTATTGTTTGTGTGAATGATTCTAGTACATATTGGATTTCGTTCTACACATTGGTTTTATTATGAAAAGCAAAAATTTCGAAAATAATTTCATGTAATACCTAAATAGCAATATTTACTTACCTTCCAACCACGAAGCACTGGCATCTGATAGATAAGTTGAATAATATCTCGTGTACAAAATCAACTTATGGAAATGTAAACTGAATCTACTATATATTCACTTATCTATTTCAGAAATCTAGTATTATTACAATTTTTGTTTCGGAAAAACAGTTTTGATGGCCATACAATATTTATTTGACCTTAGTACATCCTGATTTAATTCGATGGCAATAGCATACTAAAATCTCCCCAAAATAGGCTTATTTGGAAACTTTTAAACCTGAAAACTTTTATTGTGTAATCCTTCATAATCGTGCCCACTGCCAATTCACTAAATAGCAATCTTGATTTGGCGCTATAAAGTATTTTTTGTGATAACTTTTTATGATCTCAGTTACCAATAATTGTGCTATTTCAGGCTGTATGGATTCGTTTTACTACGCTAATTTCTTTAGATTAACTACCTCGTTGTATGAGATATTACATTATATTTTTAAAATAATACTAATTTTCAACCACGGAAAATCCGCATCTCTTCCAGAAAATTAATAATATCTCATATAAAAATGTTTCGGCTATCATTCTATAGTAGTTAAAAGGTAACTTGTACCAAAATAAATTCTCATTTATTTCAATAAAATATAAAATCACCCAATAATATTTTATTTTGCGAATAAAATATTGTAGCAAAATCGTCTGAGTTACTTGAATTTTATCATTTTGATATTCTTTAAACATGGTTGCTAGGTTACGGTTAAATTGAAAAGGAAAATAAAAATGAATGCATTTTAATATTTGCAAAAAATGATAAAATAAAAGTATTATATTATTAGAACAGATGTATAAAATTGCACCAAAAATTATACACCTAATTTAAAAAATCTGACGAATGTATAAACAAAATTTCAAATTAATTTGAATAATTTAACACCTGACTTGATAAATTTTAGCCTTCATAACTTACCGTTTAAATACATTAATCAAATGCGACATTTTATTTTCAACGACTGAAAAATTTCAAAATCGTCTGAAATCCCATAGGAAAGCATTATGATCAAAAAAGAAATGTTCTATATTTTCCGAACGAATGAACCAAATGTAACTAAAAACTATACAGCTAATTCCGGGTATCTCACCAATATACCTACCAAAAATCAAACTAATCGGATCATTTTTACGGCAGTTATCGCGGAACAGACAGACAGACAAACAGACAGACAGACAGACAGACAGAAACCAAAAACTTTTCGGGTCTCCACAGTGAGCCTCAACTGACGTTTCGGCAACAAGTGGGTAAGTGTGATCGAAGATCGCACAAAGGGTTTCATTTAATATTCCTTTCAAAACACTTTATCCTTTCTTTAATAAATTCAAATAAATATAATTTAGCAACAACAACAACAAAAAACTCATGTTTTTTATAAAGTAAAAATTTACCGGTCTATTTTTTCGTTTTTTCGAAAATCTAAACCAGCCAGACAGCGGGCGAAACCCGCTATTATATTCTGTCATAATAATATCCGTCATACGGACTAAATGCGATATTTTAAAAATATATAATTTCAAAATTAAACATGTTGGACGCCTTCAAAATGTTAAAATATGCGAATATTTCCATAATCGGGATTTTATCATGATTCAATACATTCCTCAAACTCATATATTTACTATTCTCTATTACTCATATTGATACTCGCTTTGTATTATTCTCAAACATCTGAAAAATCCGTTAAACTTCCAATAGGACGTCAGATTTTCTTTTTAATTCTCTAATGACGTGATATTAATCTGCTTTGTGTACATCCACATACTCATACTCCTTGTATTATTGAGAAATCTTAGACATTTCCCGTTTTATTTACCACTATGACGTCAATAAATTTTATTTCATATTTATATTTTTTTCAATTGGTGAAACTTTTTATTTCATTTTTATTTTTCACGGGAAAATCGTCTGATAGAAAAATTATTATTGTAGAGAGAATTTCATCGTGGATTTAAAATTTTTGGCATCTGCTATAACGGAAAATGTTTAAATTTAATAGAAAAAGGCTATTAGAATTTTGTTTTTTTATCTCTATTTGTTAATATAATAGGGATTTTTCAAATTTTAATATTTTCAGTGATATTCTGATTTATACACGATGTTTCAACTCTGTAAGTTACATAGTTTTCGAGAATGGCTCTGTGACAGACAGAAAACGGAGCGGGAGCAATAGGGTTTCGTGAGATGAACGAAACCCTAAAAAGGGAGATTGGAAAATAAAAAAAATCTAAGAAAACAAAATAATAGTGAAGAACAAAGAATCCCTTTTTAGGATATAATCAAATCAATACAGTGTTTAAAGGCGTCGGATTTCATGTAAAATTATTCCTAATTTATTAGTTAGTATGCTTTAGTTTCTTTATTATTTACTAGCAAACCCTGCGGCTTCAACCTGCTGTTGTTGAAATATTCCAAGTGATATATGTGTGTCTCTTTGCATAAGAGGAAATTATACTGCTTCACAATGAGCCTGATGACACAATATAATAAATTAAAAGGTCATGATTAAGTCAATTTTTTAGGAAACTTTATTCTTATACTGCATTAGGTGAACTTGATACTTAATGAGATAATATCATTTCCCACTTGTGATGTTGTTGGCTGGAGCGGGTACCGATATTTCTTCAATTTTCGTGATCAGAAAAATCTTTGAAGATAGTGGAAAGTTCAATCATCACTGCGGTAGGCGATGTAACTCCAGAAGCTCTCCTCCCGAAGAAAAACCAGTCAGAAAAATAATACCAGTTAAGAAAATACACATCTTCACGTAAACATTCTTCTTTATTGTAGAGACATCGAAAGATTGGTGAAGGGGAGTGGTCTTCATAACACTTAAAAATTTACGATCTTTTCTCAGCACAAGAGTTAGATAAAATCTGAGCCATTTTGCTCTGATTGCGCTGCCATGGTTTTGCTTGCGAATCGATCAAGCCGCAAATCACCGATTTTGTCAGTTAGAGAGAAACGCATATTAAGTTTTTGAACGACCAAACGCTAAGCGTATTCCAGCAATGGCGACCTATCAATTAAGCAACTTTAAAATGATTACCCCTTTATAATTTAGATTAGGTTGCGGATATGCCATTGGAGTGTATTAAAATTATTGATATAGCATTTTCTCGCAGCTGGGAAATTACGTGAGAACTGCACTTGTGTTTATAAGAAAATATACCAAGCAAGGAAAAAGCAGATGTAAGACACATCTGGACTATACATTAATTTCCTGAACAGAAATCGCATACAAATGAAAGAGAATATTTCTAAGGTACATGATAAAAATAACTGCAAGCGCATTTTGACTTGGGAAAAGTTATTACATTGAGGTTAAATAAAAAGCTTTTAAATAACGAATATTAATTGACCTAGATAAATTTAACATAGGAAGAATTAATTTTGGAATAAAAAGAAGTACAATATATGTTTTTACATCACACAACCCATTTGCATCCACCCTCCTTCCAAAAACAGATACAATGTAGCATACTTGAGAACTCGGCTTATGAAGAATTATACAGTGAAAGAATTTTTTTAATTTGTTCAATAGTTTCAAATAGGATAATACTATTTTTCATCTCAAGATATTACCCCTTACAAACGAACACAAAAATTTTTATTCTTCATAAAATTAGCATAGATTTATCAACACATTTTTAGGATTGACGATAAATAATTGTTAAACTTTCATTAATACATTTTATGAGAACAACCATGCATACGGAGTTTTGCGATATCCGGCAATTCCCTGAAATATTGGCTATCTAACTGTAGCCTATGTCACGCGGAAAGCGTTGACAAACGTTTAGGTAACAACACTTATTAAATTCCATCCACCCATTTTTTCAGCGAGTAAAGAATCTTACATTGTCTGTGGTCAAAAATATTAACCCCGCCCCTTTTTTCTACTCTCAGACGGGTAAAAAATATTTGTGGTGATTACAATACATTGACAATGACTGTCAATATAAAGTGACGAAACGCTCAGTGAAGGCTTACTCCGGAAACTCGAAAACGTTTTGGTGCATGTTTATTTGTTTGTGTGTGTGTCTCGGGTTAACTGCCCGAAAAAAATGTCCGATGAGTCTGTATTTTGTTAGGTATGTTGGTGAGGTAGCCAGAAGCTAGTATCCAAACCCTCAAGCGTACACAACATATTGGCGACAGTCGTAGAGTGCCAAATGATTTTGCGAAAATAGCCGTGACCATTGATACTCCGACGATAGATCAGAATATTGATGGTTATGGAAGAGCGCTTTCCGCGAATGCGGTCATGGACTTTGACATTACTGATAGTGCATTTCAATTCACTTTGTTTCAAATGTTATTCTGCTTCCAAAAACGTTTTCTATATGGTTTTACATCGCTTTCAAATAACGATTTAACATTAAAAATATATTGTACGAAATACCTTGTACGAGAGATTTTATCCCATTTTTAAAAGAATACTAACTTTTCAACGACGAAACATCTGTTACAGAAATTAAATAAAATATCATGACAAAAATATACAAATGTCAACTCCTATTATCAGACTTAAATTCAAATTAGAAGTCCTACGTTTTCATAATTTTCGTTTGGAAATTATGTTTTGGTGATCGTTCTAAAGTTAGCTAAAACAGAACTTTTATCCAAAATAAATCCTCATCTATTTCATATTAAAAATCTCCCGAAAATAAGCTATTTTGCTAAAAGATGTTGCGGCAAAATAGTGTAATTTACTTGAATTTTATTATTTTGATAAGCTTTGAAATACAGTTGCTAAGCAACTAATAAATTAAAAAGGAAAACGAGCATGGAAGACCGAGCTATGCTCGGTCAAAATTAGCTTTGAGTTCATATATCCTGACGCATGACCAAAATGACCCATTAATTACCGTATTTACCCGCGTATACGTCGATCCCGCGTATAAGTCGACCCCCCACTTTCCGATCAATAAATTAGATTTAAAAAAAATACATTATTCAAAATCACCTGAAAAACAAGAAAGTATACTAAATATACAATAATAAAGGAACTTTAATTTTTTTTCTTTGTATATTTATTGGAAATCATCTGAAAGAAAAAGTACTAAATATACAATAATGAATATAATAATATACAAAGTTAAACTGATTCAAGGTCCGATTCAATATCGGACTCGCCAAACAATTCACATAAATCCTTCGTCGTCATCGGCTCATCATGATACACGTTTTCAATCTCTGTATCGCTACATTCTTCCTCGTCGTTATCACTTTCGAAAATGGCATCATCTTCTGTGCCATCTAGTTCGTAGCTTATGCAGCAATTCTTGAACGATTTTATAATCATTTCGGAAGGAATTCGATTTCACGCATCTTTAAACCACTGGGAAATTAATGCTATGTCGGGATTTCTAATATTACCGCCCTTTGTTAATGTTGGACAACCGGAAGAAATCCACTCTGAAAAAAAAAATTAAGGACCCTCGCATAAGTCGACCCCCCCAACTTTAAAGTCATTTTTTGTTCAAAATTTCTCCAGTTATACGCGGGTAAATACGGTAAATTTTCTCAGACATGTGACCTAGCCCAACAGACTTCTCGTACCCAAAAACCATAGGAGGCAAAATTTAGTCTAAATAGTCAGGGCCGTTTTTAAAATAAAATAGCTTGACTCATAATGACCCATGACCAAAATGACACACTAATTAAATTTTCTCGAAAATGCGACCTAGCCCAACAGTCTTCTCGTGCTCAATAAACCATAGGAGGCAAAATTTAGTTTAAATTGTCTGAGCCGTTTTTAAGAAAAAGTAGCTTGACCCATAATGACCCATGACCAAAATGACCCACTAATTGAATTTTCTCTTACATGTGACCTAGCCCAACAGTCTTCTCGTGCCCGAAAACCATAGGATGCAAAATTTAGTGTAAATAGTCTGAGCCGTTTTTAAGATAAAATAGCTTGACCCGTAATGACCCATGACCAAAATGACACACTAATTGAATTTTCTCGAACATGTGACTTAGCCCAACAGTCTTCTCGTGCCCGAAAATCATAGGATGCAAAATGTAGTGTAAATAGTCTGAGTCGTTGTTTAGATAAAAGTAGCTTAACCCACAGTGACCCAAAAATGACACACTAATCGAATTTTCTCGGACATGTAAACCTAGCCCAATGATTTTGTCGTGTCCGAAACTCGTAGGATACAAAATTTAATCAAAATCGTTAGAGCCGTTTTTTAGATAAAATTAACTTGACCCGGGTGGACCCAAAAATGACCCACTAATTGAAAGTTCTCGAACATGTGACCCAGGCCAATAGTCTTCTCGTGCCCGAAAATGGTAAGATAAAAAATTTAGTCAAAATCGTTTGAACCGTTTTTTAGATAGAATTAGATTGACCCTGACCCAAAATGACAAACTAATCGAATTTTGTCGAACACGTGACCTAGCCCAATGGTTTTCTGATGCCCCAAAACGGTAGGATACAAAATTTCGTCAAAATAGTTAGAGCCGTTTTTAAGATAAAATTTGCATATATATATATATATATATATATAACCACACACAAGATTTGCTCGTATTAGAATATATGATAAAAAGAAATGCATTTTAATTTTTTTTTTAAATATGAAAATAAAAATGTTTCATCTTCTCGAATAGGTGCAAAAATTTCCAAATAATTTAAACAATTAATTTCTAAATTCTAATAAATGTATCTAATAAATGTATCTAAATTCTAACAAAGCTATTGGATATATTTAAGACGTCTATATTGAAAATTAAAATCCATAAGTTTACGTTTAAATCCATTATTCAAATGTGCCATTGTCATTTCAGTTAACTATGAAATTTGAAAATCGTCTACATTCCCATAGGAAAGCATTATGACATCAAAAGAAATGTTCTATATTTTTCGAACGAATGAACCAAATGTAACAAAAAACTTTACAGCTAATTCCGGCTACCTCACCAGCATGCCTACCAAAATTCAACCTAATCGGATATTTTTTGCGACAGTTACAGTGGAACAAACAAACAGACAAACAAACAGAAACCAAAACTTTTCGGGAGTCCTCCACTGACGTTTCGGCAATAAAGTAATACAACTTCATTATTTCATATCTTCTAATTTCTGTCTATTTTAATTTTTTCACGGCTTATGTTCTTGGAAAAATGTATAAACAATAAAATAATATTTAAATTTACTGTTACAAAACTGCTTTTTCATTAAATGAACTTAATTATGCAAGTCTTTGGAAAACAGCGCGTTATTTTTTTTTCAAAATTCTAACGAATGTTTTCGTCAAATTCTACATAATGATATAAGTACTTTTATTTTTCCCTGGAAAATTAATGAAACAAAAATAAGACTATTTTTTCATATTTCTTTCCCTTTTTATTCTGACAAATTTGTTTTGAGTTCAAGCATGTGAAATGCATATAAAATCCCTGGAAGCAGAATCCATTTGGGCAATTACAGTTTTCATTCTAACAGGTGTATTAATTTATGCTTGCAGCTTAAATACAACAAAAAGCGGAAAAGTAATTCCTTTCGTATGTAAATTTTTCGCAGAAATGGTGAATATAAATTTTCTTCTTTAAATGAAATGTCATTAGCAGGGATATTTTAGCTGTAGATATAAAATTTAATAATAAATCTGTGGATCTTAAATAAATATTACATCGGTGCAGTAGCGGCTCGCACAATCACTTTACTGCCAGTATTTTATTAAACTAAAATTTCTACTTGTTTAATGAAATGAAATGAAATCACCCTCTTGTGGAGATCCAGCCGTTAAGCATACGAACTTTTCTCCACGATGGGAAATGTTTATTGGAAATTCATATTTTAGAATACATATGTCGAATATTAGATTAGAGATAAAATAAAATTAGTACAAAGTTAGTTTTTGCAATACTGGTTCAGATCACAACATTTCTTAATATTAAAAAAGAAAAAAACACCTTGTTTAATCGCAGAACATTAAAAAATTACAAAAGATCAAACTTAATATACGAAACTTCTGGTCTTAAAGTGATTGTGAACGCTCTGCCGAGCCGCTACTACATCGGAGTGTTTTTTGTGATATTAAACCAAATTATTTACTGATTTCAGATTTTGAAATGTTTTAGTATAAAAATTCTCTCAAACATAATGAAAAAGAAGAACATCATTTGTAAATTATCTCATAATAAACTTATAATTAAATTTCAGTTGAGTTTTTTGCACATGTTCAATTGTGTGGAACCGAAAATACTATGGAGTTTACGTATACTGTAAGAATTTCAAACTAATATTTAGTTTCTCTTCCATGCATGAATGAACGCACACTACGAAAGAGTTTAAATAAACATCTGTAAATCAATTATAATTAATGTTTTATTCCCCTGACTATATTTTAATTTTTTTTTAATTTAAAATGTAGGCTAAATGTTTTTGAGAAACATTAGAAAAATATTTCTAGGAAATTAGAAATGGTACAGTCGGCAAAAAAATTCGAAAGAAAGAGAACATCCCATAAAATTTAATCAGTATCAGTTATCGCATAGAAAAATAAAAATAACGATTCGATTGTGATTTGTGTTTTCTTTCAATTTATGTTAAATAGATAGGCTTAGAGAACCATCGCCATATTAAAAAGGCAACAAAAATTGACAATTTCAATACAAACACCAAATTAAGAAGTTTAGGAACTATGCAGCTTTTACTTTTTAACTCCTAATGTTAAATTCATTTTTAGCTCACAGGCTATCAAAGCCTAAAAGCTAATGTGCCCGCCGGTTCTGTATATACGTATGTACGTAACGCGATAACTCTTGATAGAAATAACCGTCTTGCTTCAAATTTTGTTTATAGGTTCATTGTGATAAGGCACTTTCCTGAATAATTTCGGGGGTTCATTGGTTAAGTATAAAGGGGGGAACGGGGGGATAACCTGCCTTTAATTTAGATAAATGGGTTTTTCATGCAGAATTATCCGATTTTCTTCAAATTTTGTATATAGCTTCATTGTGATAAGGCGCTTCCTTGAATAGTTTCGGGCGTTCAATGTTTAAGTATAAAGGGGGAAAGGGGGCTAATCCCCCCCTTAATTTAGATAAATGAGTTTTTCATGCAGAATTATACGATTTTTTGAAAATTTTGTATATAGGTTTATTGTGGTAAGGAGCTTCCCTGATTAGTTTTAGGGATTCATTGGTTAAGTATAAAGGGGGATACGGGGGTCTAATCCTCTCCCCTTAATTTAGATAAATGGGTTTTTCATGCAGAATTATCCGATTTTCTTCAAATTTTGTATATAGGTTCTTTGTGGTAAGGAGCTTCCCTGATTAGTTTTGGGGATGCATTGGTTAAATATAAAGGGGGATACGGTGGGGGGGGGGCTAATTCCCTTTAATTTATATAAATGGGTTTTTCAGGCAGAATTATCCGATTAGCTTCGAATTTTGTATGTATGTTCATTCTAATAAGGTGCTTCAATGTTTAGTTTTGGGGTTCATTGGTTAATTATAAGGGGAAGACGGGGGGAGGGGGTGATCCCCCCTTTTTTGTTGATTTGTTTATTTTTTGAGGGGCTTATATCAAATTTTTTGAAATAAGAGTATAATATACAGTTTACGTGAAAATCCTGTGAGCTCAATGCCCTCAGTTTAACTGGGCAGTTTTCTTTTTATATTAATAGTTTCAAATCAAACTGAAATGCGTGCAGTCTTTTAAAGAATAACTCCAACTACTTAACAGAATGACCTGTAATTTTGAATCCGATTATACATGAAGCCCCCTTTTTGCAATCGATTTCTATTAAAACTTTTATGGGTTACCACACATATGTTTTTGGAATATTATAAGTGAGGATGCCGTTCATCTGTCTGAAAATTAGGTCCGGAATTTCTTTTCATAGAAAGAATAGAGTAACACAAAAACCTGAATTTACCCACTTATTATTCATAGTTTTTACTATAAAAATTATTTCATTATACAATAATTATTAAAATTGATGGAGATAATGACAGTTGCATATGGGTATGCTGTATTGCATACGGGTACTGCATATGGGGACAGTTGCATATGGGTACTGCACCCTGCGCTGTGGAGTGCACAACTTGTCAAATTCATCTAAAACAAACAAAATTCTTCAGAAAATATATTTAGTTTGCAGGAGCCATGGACCTATTTTTAGTGCATTTGAACCAGATTTGATAAAATATAGTCGTTTGAAAAAAAAGTGTCATTTTTAGCCCTTTTTTCTATCAGTTCAACATGGCTTAAAAATGTTATTATTATTACTTTTTACATATGCAAGGTTTAAAATAAATGATCAACGTAAAAATAGCACAAATAAAATATATAAAATGGCAAACAGCTGTTTTGGAGCCCCTAAAGCTCCATCATCAGTGTCAAATTTAAAAGCTTAAACAAAAAAAAACTGATTTAAATGTTTAAGCCATTTAAGTAGACTTGCGTCTCCGCACGCGATCAAGACAGAATGGCCAGCCTAATAATTAAAAAAAAATTGTTTTCAGTTCCAAGTATCTCGGGTTCTATCTTGGTTTTCGATCTTGGTTTTCGATCGTTTTTATGCCCCGTTTCCGTATGCATACCAACAGTCAATGTTAGTGACTTATTGATGAGCACTAAACTGCTCCTCCCCTCCCCCGCACACACACACTAACAGCACCTCACTCAAGGTTTTTTGCTAACTGTGCCTTATTTCCAGAACTCAGCTAATTATGTTACGATATTCTAAAAAACAGTTCCATTTTACTAAATTACCTTAAACATAAGCATTCACAGCTTCAGGTCATATTTCTTGAAAGCAGTTACCAGTATTTCCGAATGATAGTCTCAGCCAAATTTCAAATTAAGCTGCTATCATAACCAAATTAATATTTAAAGATGCATAGTGCTTCTCCTAATTTTTCATTTGCTGAAGGGCATTTGAACGTCCTGCCCCCCCCCCGACCCCTCCCTCAAGGTTTTTTTTTAACTGTGCCCTGTTTCCATATCTCAGCAACTAACTTTCCAATTTCAGTGCAACTGATTCCAAACATCATATTTAACTTAATAATCACCCTGTATAATATTAAAATAAATTTATGAATAGTGAATACCACCATTTCCGACTAACAGTCTAAGACAAATTTCTAATTACGTTCCTAGCTTAACCAAACGAACGAATTTTTAAATATGCATAGTGGTTCTCTTAATTAGTCATTTGCTGAAGGGCACTTGAACATCCGCCCCCCCCCCTTCCCCTTCTTCAAGGTTTTTTTCTGTTTTTTCTGTAACTGTGTCCCATTTCCATATCTCAGCAACTAACTTTCCAATGTCAGCGCAATTGATTCCAAACATCATATTTAACTTAAGAATCAACCTCTATAATATTAATATAAATTTTTGAGTAACTAGTTCCACTATTTCCGATTAACAGTTTAAGACAAATTTCTAATTAAGATCTTAGCTTAACCAAAGGAACGAGTTTTAAAAGATGCATAGTGGTCCTCCTAATTAGTCATTTATGGAAGGGCACTTGTACATCCGCTCACCGCCCCGTGAACCTCCCTGAAGTTTTATTTTCTGTAACAGTGCCTTATTTCAATAACTCGGCTAATAATGTTCCGATGTTCTCCAAACCAAATCATTTTTGCTGCGCATGTCCTTCTATACGGTGCCGTAGGAAGGGAGGACCCGTGTCAGAGGTTCGTCAGGAAAGAGGATTGTTTAAAACAAAATGCTTCCCTGGCGGTTGAAGGGGGAACTAAAAGATGTTCCGAAGCGTACGAGTAGGCCCGGTATACGATGCCGAAGCCATCAGAGACCCAGGCCAAAGTTTCGTTTTTTTTTTAATTTAAATTTATTGCACGGGCCCGGGAAACGTTGGGCGAATTAGCTAGTAACTAATAAAGTGTATATTTTACTAAATGTGCTTTGTGACTTAGTTCATATTCAACGCTAATATTTCATATATCAAAGAAAATAACATTTCATCATTCATGATAGATAAGAAGCTTAAAATGTTTTGCTACTGTTTGATAGGTTTAATAATAATTTACGAGAGATATAATAAAGTTATCGTCTTTTGTTCATTACGAAAATTCATTGAGCACATAAAAACTCGATGAACAGATGTTTTGTAGTTTAGAACGTACCTATAGAGAAGCACAAATCATCATAAATTTATGGTCGTTCGTAACTCGAGCGGTGTAGATCAAGAGACCGCTTTCTTGTTGTGGTAAAGGATGCTTGTACATCATAAACTCTAGCAATTAATTGCTGCAATTCGCTTTATCTGTCTATACTATTATCATAAAGAAAAAACGCTTCTGTATTTGTTTGTTTGTGTGTAGTGGGTAATTTCTAGAAATACCGACCCGATTTCAAAAGTAATGGTGACAAATTGATAATAATTGCCTCTTCTCCAACATATACTATATTTTATGTCCGTACCACTACCCTACAAGGAAACCCAATATCAAAATAAAAACATTCTAAAGTTGCGATTTGTTATATCGAAGGGCTAATAACTTAAAATTTATCATGATGGTTACTTATAAAATGTAACTGCACGCTAAAAACAGATTCTAAAAAAATTTTAATTTAAAAAGGGGGAAATGAGTAGAAAACATTCTAAACAACGATTTCTATTTGGAAATGTTAGGTGTAGAAAGGGGAAATTTGACATGGATGTTCCTTTACAAACGTAAACGCTGTCAAAGAACAGTTTTTAAAAATACGAAACTTAAAAGGGTGTAGGAAAAAAAGTTCTAAAATTCCTATTTCTCTGATACTGCTGCGGCTAGAAACTTGAAATTTGGCATGATGCTTATTTATAAGATATAAATGCTCACTAAGAAAGGTTTCTGAAAAATTCAGAATTCTAAAAGTTAAAATGAGCGGAGAACATTCTAAATTACGATTTATTTGGAATTGTTAGGAGTAGAAACTGGAAATTCGACATGGCTGTTAATGTTCAGACGTAAATGCTCTCCCAGAACAGTTTTCTAAAAATTCGAAAATTAAAAGGGTGCAGGAGCAAAAACTTTCTAAAATTGCGATTTATGGTATACTATTGGGGCTAGAAACTTCAAATTTGGCGTGGTGGTTATTTATAAAATACAAACTATAATGTAAAATATAATATAAAATGGAAAATATAATGAGTTTCTAAAATATTTCAAATCTAAAAGGGTTAAATGAGTGGAAAACATTCTAAATTACAAATTTTTTGGAATTATTAGGAGTAGAAACTGGAAATTCATCATGGTTGTTACTTGTACGACGTAAAAAAATACTAACACAGAACATTTTTAAAAAATCGAATTTAAATGGTGGCAACAGCAAAAAACGTTCTAAAATTGCGATTTTTGTGATACTCTTTGGGGTAGACAGTTTAAATTTTGCATGGTGTTTAATTTTAAGATGTAAATGTTCACAAAAAAACTGTTTCTAAAATTTCGAAATTTAAAAGTAGTAAATGAGCGGAAAACGTTCTAAAATAACGCTAACTTTGTAACTACAAAGCCGATTTTAAAATTTCTTATAGGATAATATTAGTAAGTCTCTGCTTAAATCTGGGATACTTTTGAACTTACCTCAAAGGGATGTAAAAGCGACCGACATTCTTAAATTACGATTTCTTTGGATATGTTCATACTATTGTATAAGCATAATATTTGATATGGTGGTAGCTTAGGAAGAAGTGGTTCTAAAACATCGAAATTTAAAAGTAAAAAAAAAAAGGAACCAAAAATGTTCTTATTTTTCTAAACCACGAGTTTTTGGAACTCTCAGAGCTAGAAAATTGAAATTTGGCACGGTAGTTACTTTTAAAGCATACATGCTCTTGCAGAACATGTTCTAAAATTCTGAAATTTAAAAGAGTGAAAACAGCGAAAAACGTTCTAAAATAAACGTTACTTTGGAACTACTGAACTGATGTTAAATCTCCTCTCAAGATAATAATGCTGACAGTCCCTGCTTAGAAATAGGATATTTATCTGTTTGCAAATTATCCTCAAAGGGGTGCAAGATTGAAAAACGTTCTAAAATTCAGATTTCTGTGATTCTGTTGATGCGAAATACAGGAAATTTGATATGGTGGTTATTTTTAGGACGTAGATGTTCGGTAAGAAATTTTGTTAAAATTTTCGAAATGGTGCTAGATTTTTTTTAATTATTTGACTTATTATTATTTTTCTATTAACGTGCGATTCCCCAAAGAATTTTGTTTAATCCAATTTCAAATGTGTGGAATATTGAAAAATATTCTACAGTTCTATTTTCACTGCGATTTCTCTAAAACTATCAGCCTAGAAACATTAAAATTGGCATAGTAATAATTTCTAAGATGCAGATGTGCCCGAATAATGTGGTTTTTTTTTAAATTTTAACAAAATGAAAAACGAAAAAAAATCAAATGTTTGTCATGCCAGTATTAGATACAAGTTTTAAGAGGAAACTCAAATACCAATTATTACTATAATGAATTAAAATGACAATAATACAGAAATATGATTGTCAATTAGGTAAGGAAGTACTGCACATTTAACCTTTTACCGATCAAAAATGACGGTTAAATATTCCAAACAAATGTTATCCAACTTATTACTTAACGATATTTTGATTTTGATTTTGATTCAAGTTATACTGATACCGCACAACAGAAACATTTTTTTTTGTACAAAATAGACGTTGACACTACTGAACTTATTTTAAATTTTTATTTCACTGTACTATAGATCATAAACAGAGTCCCAATCAAATGTTTGTCATGCCAGTATTAGATACAAGTTCTAAGAGGAAACTCAAGTACCAGCTATTACTATAATGAATTAAAATGACAGTAATAAAAAAAATATGATTGTTAATTAGGTAAGGAAGTACTGCACATTTAACCTTTCACCGATCAAACTAGTCGTTGGGGGCCACCGTAATACTTACCCATCATGAATATGCATAATGTAAAATATTAAAATAAAAATGTGTAAACTACTTATAAAATGCATTGCAATTCAAATAAAATCGTGGCTTGATGACGTCACAAACTTTAAAGGCTCGATTACTGAATTGCTTAAAAGAGGTTTTTCCTTATAACTCCAAAAATAATAATCCTATTAACTAGCGGTTTATTGCATCTGATTAGGCGTTAAATTTCTAATTAAAATATATCTTTGAAGTGAAATTTGGATGAAATACAGGGTCATGAAAAATCGAAGAGTGTGGAAAACAGGATTCCAAATATCTCGACAACTAATTATCCGATCGACTTCATGCTTTATTCAAAATTTATGTTTTTTTATTGTCTTTTATATTCATTTCTTAAAATATACAATTTCGAAAATTTTTATATACCTTTCATCAGAACGAATATTTCGAGAGTCCGAAAAAAATTGTTCCGGTTAATCGAGGTTATTGAAATGAAATAGGCTTCTTCCCATTATTACATATTAAGTACATACCAAATTGCAAGTCTCTATCTCAATTTTTTCGGGAGATAGAGCGTTTACAGACACACACACACACAGACACACAGACGGACGGCAAAATTTTTTTTTCTAAAAATATGTTTTTCGGAATCTCCAGTGTCTGAAACGTGTAAATCCGTCAAAAAAAAATTTTCGATTTTCAAAACGATTACAAGACTTACCCTATACTACGTATGATGGGTAAGTAAAATGACGCTTAAATAGTCCAAACCAATGTTATCCACCTTGTTACTTAACGATATTTTAATTTTTATTTTGATTCAAGTTATACTAATACCGCAAAACAGAAACTTATTTGTACAAAATGGACTCCAACACTACTGAACGTAATTTATTTTTTTATTTCACTGTACGATAGATCATAAACAGAATCCCAATCAAATGTTTGTCATGCCAGTATTAGATACAAGTTCTAAGAGGAAACTTAAGTACCAGTTATTGCTATACAGAATTAAAATGACAGTAATAAAGAAATATGATTGTCAATTAGGTAAGGAAGTACTCCACATCAATGTCTACTCCCAAGATGCGCCCGAATAATGTGTTTTTTTTCTTATTTTAACAAAATAAAAAGAGAAGAAAAATCAAATCTTTGTCATGCCAGCATTAGATACAAGTTCTAAGAGGAAACTCAAGTACCAGTTATTACTTACTATATTGATTTAAAATGACAGTAATAAATAAATATGATTGTCAATTACGTAAGGAAGTACTCCACACCAAAGTCTACTCCCAAGATGTGCCCGAATAATGTGTTTGTTTTTTAATTTTAACAAAATAAAAAGAGAAGAAAAATCAAATGTTTGTCATGCCAGTATTAAATACAAGTTCTAAGAGGAAACTTAAGTACCAGTGGGTAAGGAAGGTAAAGATAAAGGTAAGGAAGTACTCCACATCAGATTCTACTCTCAAGTACACTCATTGTATGTCTTTTTTGGTAGGAGCAGGTGACTGCAAATGGGTTGGAATGAAGATTTTCTCATTAATTCAAATCTCATGTTGACCTAAATCAGTACAAGATTTAGGATTCTTCAAAATGTGACTTAATTAGTAATATTTAAATTATCCATAGCAATATAATTTCCTTTAATGTAAATAGACACACAAATCTCTATAATAAAAGCCTAAGTCATGTGACTGTCATCAACAGTTCCGGGATGCTCGCTTCACTTTTTCATATACCAGGCGACCATATTTATTCAAAATTATTTTTTCGAATAAAACTGCATGAAAGTTACATTTTTAGAAAGATCGTTCAAACTAAATTAATATTTGAGAGATGACTTACGTTCAATTATTATATATGTATTCTGCAATAATTTCAGTTAAAATTAGGTTCGCAGTTCAAATTCTCTATCCATGAAAGTAAACAACAAACAAAAAAAACATTCATTCGCCGTGAACTTTTAAAATATTAAACCATGGAGGTAATCGTTCATAAAGCAAGTTCTCCGTGAATGATTTTTTGGACAGCTGCCTGGTGCCAAAAATAATTCGCAACAGTGAGACAATCAAACTTTACTTTAATTATGTGCTCTACAACTCAACTTCCTTCCGTAGCTTTTCTTGACGTATGCTGAATGTAAGCAAATAAAACTCATGTAATAATATTTAATGAATCAAATTTCGAAACGATTACCAGTTATTTTGGTATTTATGTATTATACTTGCCAGGAAGAGAGATCACCGAAAATGATTGTTAATCACCAATCATATTTATCATTGCTAATGACCAATCGCTTTCAAAACAGTAATTTAATATACATTTATGAAATACATAACACCATTAAACACTTTTATGTTATTTGGGTGCAAATCTCGCCAATAGCATTTTTAAAATCACCAATACCAGCTTTTATTTTTCGCGTGTGCAAATTAGAAACGATGCTTTGATTTTGAAATCAAATGTTTTGATGGAACATCTGTCGCAGACGCACCGGGGTTGGCGCGATTTTTGTTTTTGCGCCGTTTTGGCGAGAAAATCCCATTTTTAAGTACCGGTTAGAGATTGCTAAAACAGCATGTTACTTTTATTTTATTATGAAATAGTTTATTTTAGATTAAAAAACACACAATGTTATTATAAAACATACACAATGATTAATATATTATAAAACACACAATATTTTATTTATTATAAAATATACGGAATATGCTCTACCGGGTTAACATACGAAGTAAAATCTAGCCGAAACAGCCGTGTTACCCAGGTATAAAATCGCCATTTTGGAGCCAAAATGATACCCAGGTTTGTCTGCGACAGCTGTACCTAAAAGCACCCATCATTAAAAGTGGTAAATAATATAGAATCAAAGTAAAATAATACAAAAAATAGGTACTTCTCTATTATCCCGTCGATCACTTTTCATAACAAAAAACTATCGCCAAACTGTATGATTAACGCCAAAAATGCAGTCCCATTTATTTGATGTCAGAAGCATTATATGTGTTTGTTATGTCATCAAGTAGTTTTTAATTCGACATTTGCGTGTATTTTTCATTATGTTCTACTGATTTATTAGTTATTTCATTAATTAAAGTAACAATTGTGTCCTTAAATTATTATATTTTATTTATTTATTTATTTTGATATTCCAATGGCAACGTTCTCCGCTTTATTTGGCGTTACAGTTTGGCGATAATTTTTTGTTATGAAAAGTTGTCGACTGGATAATAGAGAAGTACCAAAAATTAATTTAGTATACATTTATTAAACACATAAAATCATATCGACGGCTTTTAGCATAAAATCATATGGATGGCTTTTTCTACATATTTACGATGGTAGTTTTATTGGCAGTATGTTATATACATCGGAATGAATATGAGATATATATTCTAATCACATACTATATACCTATGAATATAATATATATATATATATATATATATATATATATATATATATATATATATATATATATATATATATATATATATATATATATATATGTACTATAGCAATAAAAGCGCCCTTAATTGTCTTTTATATTTCTACTACATAATATTAACTATAGAGTTACAAAATAGAGAGAAAAAACGGGTTTTCTGTAATTAGAATAATAGGCGCCAATGTTGGAGTGGCGTATTTACCTGTTACAGACCTTAATAGTCAGTAAACATTAAGCAGAAATGCCAAAGTAAGAGAATTACGCAATTATGGATACTCTTAAACTGTATCAAGAAAGGAGAGCAGAGAAAAACAGAGATCGGCATCTAAAAGGAAGTTCGTGAATAATTAGATTGTACGTCTCGGGTCAAAAGTTCTGACAGCAAATAAAGTTTAAAGAAAATGTAATTAAAACTGAGCTGCGCAGCCAGGAGCCTGAAGTCGCCCGTCAGGCACGTCAACCGCCTTACCCAAGTCCCGAGGAACTTTCAGCGCGCACGACCAAGAGAGTTCATGTATGCGCTGCGGGGTGGGAGCGCCGCCACCTGCTGACCACTTCCATTCTTTTCCAAAAGTTCAATGTTTCACCAAACCATACTCGAAAATTACATGTAATAATATGCAACCCGATTATGGCGCATTATTCAAGACGTTTTAGATGAGAATATAATGTTAGACTTTCTGATCTTCCGTAATCAAGTCTACACCCAAAGTTAACAGAAACAAAAAAAAAATATTAGCAACAATATGGTTCAGTGTAAATGTGGATATCATTAACGACTTTCACAAAACAGACTTCATTGCATCCAATCGTATTAACTGAAATACGCCAATTGGCAATGGACCCAATTACGGAAAATTACTTAATATGTTTAAGAATTTCCGCATTAGCGAACATATTGCAACTGATAATGAAACGGACATGAAGCATAAATGCTTAAGTTGATTAAGGGGGTTTTGTCAAGAAAGATGAAATACATAACAACAAAAAATATGTGAAATGATACCATGATCGCAAAAGTTCTTGATTTGTCTATTAGAATCTTCGGGTTTGGCGAAGGATTAGGGGGAAAAAATTAAATTATGAATAAAAGTAACGTGTTACAATGCTTAACATACATTTAAGGGAGACCAAACTGGTCGCCAGTGGCGGCTAGTTAGTAATATTTAAATTATCCATAGCAATATGATTTCATTTAATGTAAATAGACACACAAATACCACTTGCGATATTTCAAACAACTACGCGTGCAAAGACGCAGCTTTTTCTATTTGTTAATAAACGTATTTTTTGCGCTTAGTAAAAGCAGGTTAAAATCATTGGTATACCGAATTATTATTATTTTGATTATTCATATATGAAATACCTATAATTATTTTCGTACATACCCTATGTAAGAAAATTCGCATCTTCTGTAGGAATAGGTTATAAAAAAGTCTCTGAATACTTACATATTACATGGGTCTAGTAAAAATCTTTTAAATTTTATCATGAGTCGCATAATACTAAATTTTTGGAACCACTTCTTTAGGCAATAAATTTTGTAAAATACAATTTTTTATTTTTTTTAATAATAACATTTCATTAAAATGTTTAATTTTCATCCCTTCAACACGTGAATTATAACATAGAATAAACATTTAGGCTTTTTAAAAAAAGATTATACTTATTTTGTAAAACAATTACTTTTCATTTCAATTCATAATCTAATCTAATAGAAATATATTAGATGAAGCTATGTGAAAAAATATTCTGTTTTGTTTCTTTGTCTCATTTAAAGAATGTGATTCTTGTCAGCAGTAATATTTGAAATTGCAAAGCTTACACTTACAGAAGAAAATTTTACATTTCTCCAAAATGATATTAACTATTGAATAAGAAACATTCTTTGAAATATGAGTACATCATGTCTGGAAATCTGAGCTAGAAAAAATTTGAATGGAACGCTGTGTAATCTTGAAAAGTTAATAAAACAACTACGAACGTTTCATATGCTGTAAAAAGGAAATAAGATTCTGAACCATAAGACTAAGATTTAATCCTTACTCAGTATATTTATATTATAACAAAAGTTGTCATCTTCTTAAAAACATTACGTTGAAATGTTTTTTTATAAGTTGTAAAAAATTTAAAATATATACATTTATTTTTCTTTTTTACGTATTTCATAATATCTGTTTTCTTTCAAAATTCATATTTACGAAAGCACGAGATTTGACCAAAGTTATATAATACATGTATTTTCTACTCAGTTAAATTGTTGCTTCTTTTAAAGTGATTTATATCTAAAATGTGTATAGAAACATAATTTCACTATTTATTTCCCAGTAGAAACTTTATTTCTTTGATGGGAATCTCTCTACAAATTACCAATAAAATGGCATTTTAATTTATTATATGATAAATCTTTGACAAGAAACTAAGATGCATTTTGATAGTGTTTATGTTAAATAATATCATATCGATATCGATATGTTTTAATACTTAAGCTGCTGAATGACCGATGCTGGTCAAATGTACTTTTCACTAATAGATCGACACTTAACCCACTGTAACAGCTTAAATTCCGAACGAATGGCTGGCTTTATAAGCAGAACAATGTAAATGATATGCGGCAGTCAATCGGTCAAGAAGGAAAGATTTGACCTCCGCGTCGTTTTTACATGTACGTTATGGCAAAATGGCAGAGGAATTTCGCGTATTATGGAATGCCATTTACGTTTGAGGCAATAAAACAGCTCGATATTATTTAAAACACGAAAACCGAATACAATCACAAACTTTAACTATCTGTCATTAGGTATTTGTAGACAAAAATCATTTTACGAAATTTCATAAGATGCCAACAAATAATAATAATGAAACTTTTTTGGAGGGTATTACGAGATAGTCGGTAAATATGGAATAAGGGATTAAAAATGAAGAAACACTGAGAAAAATGACACTTTCAAATCTGAGTAAATCGATATTTTAATTTTGTTATGAAGATTTTTGTTTCAAATATGACGACCCAATGCTTTCAATTCTGAAATACCAGAAATACTCAGAATATTGAAACATAAACATACTGAAAACTGAGCACATAGAGGTCAGTTCAAACTCATTTTTGAAACATGGACAAACTCAAAAACGATTAGAATCAGTTCAAACTCATTTTTAAAACATGGACATACTAAAAAATGATTAGAATCAGTTCAAACTCATTTTTGAAACATGGACATGCTCAAAAAAGAGCACATGATGTTTTATTCTTGAGTGTGTGCATGTTTTCAAAAAACAGTATATATACATGCTTCGAACTTCAGTACTTTTCATTCGGAGCCATTTTGACTATGCCACATACTCAGATTGGAGTATTTGTAGCTTAATTTTGAAAATGTCGTTTTCAGAGTGAAAAGAATAAAATTTGACAAAAAAATAGATGTAATGGTATCAAGAAAACATGATCAAAATATAGGGTCTATGTAGTCAGCCAATGTACTTCAGTTCATACTTCAGATTTGCACAAATCACAAATCTGAGGATCTGTCTTTGCGCCAGCATAATCATGAAATATTATGAAACATTGGTATTCCATATAACCCGACACTGCCAGTTTGGGGAAAAAATTACTCTATGTTTATAAGTGTGAATCGCGATCTAAAAAACGAATATTACATCATAAACTATTAGTATTTCGGTGTACATTATGCTTAATTTCAATGTAAAAATATTACTTCTAATAATGAATAAAACAAATTGAAAAATAAACTTTCCAAAGACGAAAAACGAATAGTTATTCACAAAATGCGGCCTGACGCCGACCAATGAACTGCACGTTTTGACGCATTTCAGTTTTACTCTAGAATTCATACTGAAAAAAAAATGTTGAACTAAGTTATTTGACGCCAAAACCTATATACAGCCAACCTTCGATATAGCATCGCATGTTTCTAATGGCACTCTGTAATAGCGTCAAATCCCCCTGTTCTCGACCACTGAAATAGCAATGAATGACTCCACTTGGTGCGTCACTCCAAACATATAACGTCAGAATGTACTGGTCCCAAAGGGTAGTGTTCTATTGAGGCTTGACCATAGATAACAGAAAATGTGTATTTACTCACAGATAATATGTGTTGATAAATAACATATTTAAAACTTAGAAAATAAAATTGATTTTGCTTTAACTAAAGAATGTCAATATATGTCGAATATTCTTAAAATAGGCCTATGACCTCTGAAATAAAAGCAACGAGCAGGGAAGACCGAGCTATGCTCGGTCAAAATTAGCTTTGAGTTCAAATATCCTGATGCATGACCAAAATGACCCACTAATCAAATTTTCTCAAACATGTGACCTAGCCCAACAGTCTTTTCGTGCCCAAAAACCATAGGAGGCAAAATTTATAGTCTAAATATTCTGAGCCGTTTTTAAGATAAAATAGCTTGACCCATAATGACCCATGACCAAAATGACCCACTAATTGAATTTTCTCGAAAATGTGACCTAGCCCAACAATCTTCTCGTGCTCAAAAACCATAGGATGCAAAATTTAGTGTAAAAAGTCTGAAATAGCTTGACCCATAATGACCAATGACCAAAATGACCCACTAATCGAATTTTCTCGAACACAGGACCTAGCCCAACAGTCTTCTCGTGCCCGAAAACCATAGGAGGCAAAATTTAGTGTAAATAATCTGAGCCGTTTTTAAGATAAAATGGCTTGACCCATAATGACCCATGACCAAAATGACCCACTAATCGAATTTTCTCGAACACGGGACCTAGTCCAACAGTCTTCTCGTGCCCGAAAACCATAGGGTGCAAAATTTAGTGTAAATAGTCTGAGCCGTTTTTTAGATAAAATTAGCTTGACCCACAGTGACCCAAAAACGACCCACTAATCGAATTTTCTCGGACATGTGACCTATCCCAATGATTTTGTCGTGCCCGAAACTCGTAGGACACTAAATTTAATCTAAATCGTTAGAGCCGTTTTTTAGATAAAATTAACTTGACCCGGGTTGACCCAGAAATGACCCACTAATCGAAAGTTCTCGAACATGTGACCCAGCCCAATAGTCTTCTCGTGCCCGAAAATGGTAAGATACAAAATTTAGTCAAAATCGTTTGAACCGTTTTATAGATAGAATTAGCTTGACCCTGACCCTTGATGACCCAAAATGACCCACTAATCGAGTTTTCTCGAACACGGGACCTAGCCCAATGGTTTTCTGGTACCCCAAACCGGTAGGATACAAAATTTCGTCAAAATCGTTAGAGCCGTTTTTAAGATAAAATTTGCATATATATATATATATATATATAACCACACACAAGATTTGCTTGTATTAGAATATATGATAAATTCTAATGAGAAGTTTCTACTAACATATGGATGCGTATTTAAATTACTGTCTGTACATATGTGAGTATCGTGTATAATTTCTTCCGTGATAGTTTCTCCCTGAAAACATTTTGATAGTTTCAAACCTCGCAGACGCTTGAAAGCGTTAACAATGAAAAACAGCTGTGATCTAAACTATTATAATATGATTAGTCTTCCTACACTATTTTTAGAGAAAGGGTGATCCTATTAATATGATTTAAATCCCATTTGTTTAGAAAAAGCATGTGAGATTTAAACTATTATAATATGATTAGTCTTCTTACACTCTTTTTAGAGAAAGAGTTTCAATAAGTAAAATATTGCCCCAAACTATCAGTTTTGAAATAAAAGCAATGAATTCTATTTCGAACTTACTACTAACCTATCGAAATGTATATAAATTATTGTGTGTATGCATATGAGTGTTGTGATTAGTTGCTTCCGTGCAAGTTTCTACATCAAAACATTTTGATGCATTTGATCCAAATTTTGCAAACAAGTTTGAAAGTGTTAACAGGGAAAAGCGGTTATGATCAAAACTATTGTGATGTAACTAATCTTTCTACTCTACTTTTAGGGAAAGAGTGATCATATTAATAATATTTAAACTTTGTTTCTTTCTTTGAAATAAACTCGTGATTCAAAATATTTTATTTAACATTTTCTTTTTACGATGACTATAAGGTTTATGTCACGTTCAGCAGAGAGTGAAGAATTATTAAAAGTAAGTACTTTAGATTAGTTAAAACAAGAAAGTAAAATCAAGCCTCATTCATGTATTATGAAAACACTTTACAAACGTTCGTTTATTATCAGAAACTATCACAAATATTTTTTAATTTTATAATTTCCTGAAAGAAGTTCAAAGTGTACCACAGGATGGCATTACTTTGCACCAACCTAGTCACTAATTATTTTTCTGCAAACCAATATTTTGGATCAATAAAACCCCATTTAGAATTTACTCTGTTACCTTATAGCATTAGAGAAAAGAGACGAGAAGTGGATTTTTTAGGTGTTAAAGACAAAAATAAATTAATCAAAATTTACAAAAACTCATCTAATCGTATTTAACATATAAACATAGCAACTAACATAAATGAATTTTGGCTGTCACATTTATTTCACATGCAGCTCTTATTGACGAGTGTATGTATCAATGTTGAGGTGATTGCTGATGGCTCAACTTTTTTACTTCGAGCAACTTTTCCCAACTTGAAATGTGGTACAAAAGTTTCCCATTTTTTCTCGAGACATAACCTTCAAATGACTATCGATAATTTCATGATAAATAGTCAGTTAATTAAAATTTCTTAGGTTTTATTTAAACATTAATTATTTACGACACATGAATTAACGAAACTTTTTTCCTATAGACGTGGTTTTCTGACAGAAAACAAATTTTCTTGGGGAAAAAAAACCCAGCACACATTTAAGCAGTACAGAAAAATTTAGAAAATAATAACCAAAACAGTATGTGCATAATACAAAAGTTGACAGGGAGTATTTCCTATCGGCAGAAACAAAACTGTATAGAAATACACTGCTCAAAACAATTAAAGGATATTGCAGTTTTAGGTGGATTTTGTATCTGGGAAACTTTTTAGCTGATTGATACATGGTCGACAGACATAGTAGGTTATATGAGAATAAATTACACATGATTGGCAGAAAAAAATGCATTTTATTGCGCATTTGTGTACAAAAGGAAAAAAACACAATTTGTGCATATGAGAAAAAAAGAATAAGAAAAGGTGTTTTCTTCAAAGAAAATCATTTTCAGTAGGGGGTATGGTTTCCACGGGCGGCCAGCAACGTTGAACACCTTTGAGGCATGGACTCAATGAGGCTATTAATGACGAGTTGGGGTATTCTGCCCCACTCTTCCAGAAGAGCTCTTTCCAGTTCTTGGAGAGTTTGTGGGGGTTGTTGGCGGCCAGAAACTCGTCTTCCTAGAGCGTCCCAAACGTGCTCGATTGGATTCATGTCTGGAGAACACGCTGGCCATTCCATTCGAACGATTCCTTCCTCGAAAAGGAAATCCTCCACCAGGTTTGCACGATGTGGCCTGCAGTTATCGTCCATTAAAATGAAGTTATCTCCGATTGCTGCAGCGTAAGGGACTACAATAGGTCTGAGGATCTCATCCCTATATCGGCGACCAGTCAGAGCTCCATCTCGAATGATGTAGAGGTCAGTGCGCCCGTCAATGGAGATGCCACCATTCACCAACAGTCTTCCGCCGCCAAATCTGACACTTTCGTGCACGAACGCAGGATTATTCCTACTGCCACGGTCCCTCCAGATGAAAATACGCCTATTATCCGGATGCACAGAAAAACGGGACTCGTCAGAAAACAGAATATTGCTCCATTCATTTCTCCTCCAGTTGACATGCTCGGTTGCCCACTCCCTGCGGTCGCGATGATGCCTTGATGTTAATCTAACACATACCATCGGTTGGCGAGCATACAGACCTACAGCATGGAGCCGGTTTCGGACAGTCTGAGTTGAAATCGTGGTGCCTGTAGCCGAGCGAAGGTGTTGTTGGAGAAGAGTAGCGTTCATGTTTCGGTGTCTCCGAGCTGTTAACGCTAAATACCGATCTTCATTGGGCGTTGTTGCCCGTCTACGACCTTGCCCTGGTCTTCGGCCTGCACATCCACTCTTCAAAAAACGGTTCCAGATCCTAGAAATGACACTTTGTGACACTCCAATGGCTTGCGCTACTTCGGCTTGAGTTTGGCCCCCTTCTAACCTACCAACAATTCTCCAAGCTTCTGAATCTGTCAAATGACTTCGCTTAGACATCGTACTCATCGAAACAAAGCAATCACTGAATGCCGATCATCCTTGTCTTCATTCTCTTTTATCCAGTTGAAAGTCAAATTTCATTCGCTGCCGCTGAAGCTACGTTTTTGACGTCGAACTCAAAATTTGCATACTCCACAGTTTGAAAACCAGAAAAATTTGCAATTGTGATTCTCTTCTTCTATTTTCGGCAAAAAAAATTTCGTTTATATCTTTATTTTATATAAAACTTCAAATATCCTTTAATTGTTTTGAGCAGTGTATTTATTAGAGCAGCAGAGGAGAATCTCTTTCAAACACTGGTGCAAACTAGCCCCGAATAATGAAGCTATATCTGTACTATATTATACATACTATATCTATAATATTTTTCTTTTCCTTTTATACATATCTTTTAGACATATAACAAAAAAAATTCAGTTATTTTTAAGTATATTGATTTTAAACCGTCAGTAATCTAAGATTAGTCGAATTTGAATCAACAAGTTATTTCTTAAGCGTTTCTTTTGATTTTTATCGTTGCAGAGTTTTTTTCTATTCATGTTTGAAATTATTAATATAAGTTTCGAAACAGATAACAAAAAATATAATTAAACATTTCTTTGAAAAATGTTAAGCATAAATAAAAGAGATACAAGCTTTCAGAAATGATTAATTATAGATTTCTTTTGAAACACTAATTACCCTTGTCAATTAAAAAGTTCACTTAAAAAAATCTGAATGCATAAACAGAATAATTCACGTAAAGCTATTGAAAGTTTGGCGTTATATCATTTGCATTCTTAAGGTTTCATTCTAAAACTAATGAATGCTTATAAATTAAGATTTTTTTTTATGCTTTCAGTATAAAATCTATAACAGCTTATTTTATACTCTGTTTATTCCTATTTATGTGGAATAATAATAATAAAAAAACTGCTTTAAAAACCCTGTTTTCGATGTAGTGTTCATTATATGCATACGTTTTCTTGCTGCATTACTAGTTATTTATTTTGAATAAAGGTCCAAAAAATACGGTAAACATGTTTTCCAGAGCTGGTGATTTTTTTACCTGCTTTCCAAATCGAAAAAGTAAAGTTTTGGGTCATTCAAAATACCCAGAAATAATAAAAAATAATAATATCTGAGAATAGTAGATGGATGCATCACGTTTTCTTTCGATTCCATAAACATTTATAAATGAAGGGAATATTAAATTTACAATAAATATAGCTTTTCGTAGTGTAAAAGTGAGCATAAAATTATTCTATTTTTTACATTAACCCCTTGACTACGTCACGAGTTAATGTAAAAATATAATCTACGTCAGTTTCAGTGACTTCAACCACATACGTGGCCTGTAGTCAAGTGGATAATAAATCATTTAAATTTAAGGATGTAAAAGTAATAAGAAATCAAAACTGTTATAATGTGGATAAAATTGCCAAAGATAAGACTTGTTATTTTGTTAAGGGTTTTTTTAACAGGAAACACAACCTTTTGAGACAAATCTAAATGTTAATAAAAAGTTTCCTTTTCCTTGCTGGACAATAAGAATCTTACAGACATAATTACTAAATCACTTCTATTCCTAGATGCATGAATTTTCCGGGCTTTTGCTCTGGAAGACCGAATAATAAATTGGAGATACCTTATTTAGGTATACACGAGTTTCGCGACTCCGGAAACCCGAACGATATTTCTCCCTTTCTCATTTCTTCTCTTTTTGGTTGTCTGTTCTTTCATTCTTTTTAATCTTCTCTCTTCTGTTTGTTAACATTCTAACATTCTCTGTTTGTTCTTGTTATTTAATGTTTGTTGAGTAAGTCTTTTAATTTACTAACAAGTTTTGTTCAAATTGTTCTGTTATATACTAACCTGCTTTCGCTCTTTTGATGTTTAAAAAAGAAAACCTTAGAAAAGGAAAATAAAAAGAATAAAATATTAAAATGAAATATATATATATAAATATTTAACTCAAAATTGATAAAAAACACAACATTTTCTTTTGCATAACATTCAATAAACTTATTTCTGTCTAAGAGCCTATTTTCTGCGCTCATTTCCTCACCTATGGGTTGCGTATCAGTCTTCCACTCTAGCCGGAGACGGATGGTGTTTTGTCTCAGTGGAAATAGTCCAGTGTAAGCGGCAGCAGAAAATTAGTGATATAGCTGCCAATAATGTTGGTATCTGTGCTGGATAGCTCGAATCTGCGCTCCAGATTCGACCGGGATAGCTAAGTTGGTAAAGCATGGCAGCTTCAGCCAAGAGATCCCAGTTTCGAATCCTGGCCCGGACATTTTTCGCCCAGTTGGAAAATTACAACTCATGTGACATAGCGTTCTGTCTGACCGTACATTTCAAATCCATGCGTTGTTTTAAATGTCAAAGCCTTTGGACAATCTAAAATATCGCTATCACATGTGGTTGATGCAATGTACCGGGTCACGAAAGTAGACACCATAATGCTTCAGCACGCGGCTGAATTAAATTTACGCTGGAATAAATTTACGTTTAATATGTGGCGTGTATTAAAAACCTGTAGGTAATATACAGGGCTGTACAACAGAATTAGAGTATGTTTCCGTCTGTTGGTAGAAACTGCTGAAGGTGAATTTTCAACTTATTATGTGTTTTCTTACTAAACTAAATTTTAGCATACTATGTAAAATATAAGCAAATCTATCGATCAAATACAGGTATGCACAAAAGAATTGGAGTAGTTTTCCGGGTATGGGCGGTAATTGTTCAAATCGGTTTTCAAATGTGTTATGCGTTATCCAAAAGTGTTTATTTAAGTATCTTAATTGCCCTATTAAATAGCGAAGATTTGTTTTAAAGTGTTCTTGAATTGTTGGAAAGTGTTTCATAATTTATGTAGCGTATGCATTATTTTTCTTTCTTTCTTTTTTGTCTTTTTCTTTTTTTTAGTTTAGGTACATTCTAGTAATTTTTTCATTAACATTTACTCAATAACATTATATCAAATATTTAAATCAGATTTAAATCGAATAGAAAATTTATAGGTTGAAATAGGAAATGTATTTGATTGTTTAAACCTTTAAATTTATCAGAGCTGAAAACCCTCCTTTACAATGTATGGCATATAGTACAGTCATTTGGTAGAAAATAAAGGAAAGTTTTGGTGTAGTTTTGATGTAGTTTTTGATATTTGGTTCCTTTATGTTTTTTGGGTCGCTGAACACAAATCTGAGGTTTTCTAACAAAATTTTTCCCGGGAAATACGTTTTTTTTACGAAAAACCTGTAAAAAAACGGACTTTTCTCTGGTTTTTTTTTTCAAAATAACTCCAAAACTATGCATTTTGCGTGAAAGTCAACAATACATGATTTAAAACAAATAAAATTTCCTACATTTTATGTACTAAGTTTTTATCTCTGATCAATGCATATCTGATCATGATCAATGCTCTGATCAAGCCGTGACATTGCCGCTAAAATGGGTATTAAAAACAAAAAACTGTAAAAAAAAAACGGGAATTACGGTACTGTACGTCGATGTAACACGGAAACTAACTATTTTACGCGAACGTTACCATTAATGATACTAACGATTATATGATTGACAATATTTTCTGCATTTTAGGTAGGGGAAAAGTGCGGATTGGGCGCCAGAGGAAGGTGGGAGCAGCTTCACCCCCTCTCATGAGTCGAGGGTGCTCCTCTTCCCGAGAGATCGTACTCTAAGAGGAGGTAAAATTGGGAAGGTTAGAAGACAAAAACTGTAAAAAACGGGAATTACAGCACTGTACGTCTATGTAACATGAAAATTATCTATTTTAAGCAAACGTTGACTATTAATGATTCTAAATCGATGTACTGACTACATTTTACAATGAAATGAAGTTGCCTGATAATAAATACGACGACTCATTATGAATCATTATTCAGTAGACGACGTGTTGGTTCCTATTAATCCCTCAACTTTGTTCGAACGAATTTCGGTTGCAAAGCATTCGGTTGAAGACCTTCATGAGTTTTTGACATACGATCTAGGCCCTTATTCCTTATCACTATTTGACAATGGCTTAAGAAAAGGAACCAAATCTACTCTCTACAAGGCATTCAAACCCCTAACAAACAAGCGGTTCAGTGTCAGGATTCAATTCGTCATTGATGGTGTTTTTTTATTGCATAAGGTTGTTTGGCCTAAGAATCGGTCTTTTTCAACAATCTGTGACAAATATATTGAGTATGTACAATCAAAATACCAACCGCAGGCAGTAGTTGTCTTTGATGGCTAACTTAATGACTTACAAGTTTATACAAAAACTGCTGAGCTTATGAGACGAGCAAGGAAACATGCTTCAAATGACATATTGTTTAACGGTACAATGATACTTACCATTTCGAAAGAAAAGTTTCTTGCTAACCCAAAAAACAATTTTTGGTTAATATCTATGATGATTGACAAGTCCTCATCAGCAGATATTAAATGCAAGCAAGCAAAATAAGACGCAGACACCTTGATTGTAAACACTGCTTTGGCCTTGGCTCCATCAAATTAGATGGTATTTATAGTTGGGGAGGATGCAGATTTCTTGGTCATTTTGATAGGTTTCTGCAGGGCTGAAAACGTTTTTTTTTTAAACCTGGGAAGGACGCTGTTTCTCCAGCGACATTTTCTCCAACTAATGCTGTGAGTTCAATTGTTGCGGAAAACATCCTCTTCCTACATGCTATGAGTGGGTGCGATACAATGTCAGTACCAATTATGCAAGGAAAACTGAAGCTCCTCAAAACTCTTGTGAAGAATCCAGACGTTGCTGAAGTTGTTAAAGTATTCAAAGATTCGAACGTTACTCTGTAGATAATTGCAACTGCTGGGGAACGTTTCTTAGTCTCATTGAACGGCTATAGTGGGACGAATGTGCCTTCACTGAACCACCGAAAGTATATTTCGTACAAAAAGTTAGCTTTTAAAAAACAGTTCTAATATTGCTGCTTTACCACTATCTGCAGCTACAGCACAACAGCACCCTTTAAAAGAGTATATCACCAGGTGCAGCAATGGCTGTGAGTTGAAAGAAATGCTACAGCGTAGGTACGGAAGAAAAATATTGGCCTTGAGCCCGTATTTACTGTACTACCCCTGCTCCCCCTGCTTTGTTGAAGCTTGTATCCTGTGAGTTCAAAAATTTCAGTACAATATTATTATTGTAAATATCTGTAAATATTTATCTTTAATATTATGTAATCTTATCAGTATATTCATATAGAACTTAAATACATGTAATAACTTTGGGCTCACCCAGCAATAAGCAATATTGGGTAGCTCGTGTGATTTTTTTTAACTTGCTGGAGACTCCGGGTCCTTGGACACTGGGGTTCCTGGTAGATATAGGTTTTCCCCTCGTGAACTCATAGGTCCTATGCCGAGAGGTTGACTGTCCACGAGTGGGAGGTTTCTGTTTCTGTTTCTGTGAGTTCAAAAAGAACTGCCAACAAAGTTATGGGTGCAAGAAGTTTAGTCTTTGTTGTTCCAACATGTGCCTCAACTGCAAAGGGAACTGCAACAACATCTCTGTGGTGAATGAAGACAAGGAAGACGACTTATACCTTGAAATTGAGCTTGAGATGGATTGCCCACCCACTGAATCCATAGACCCAATGGAAGAGGAACAAGCCATGCCACAAGGTATGAAATATGTATCATTAAGAAAACATTTATTCTTTAATATTAGTAGTAAATAAAAAAAAACACTAATTCCATAAGTCTATTTTCTATGTTGTAGATGTCGATGAACAGCAGGGGCCTTCAAATAAAAGAACGCGGAAATAAGATTTTTGATTTTTTACTTTATATATACTTACTAATGTTTGTTACTAATGTACATAATTATTTATAATTAAATGATGATTCATAATGAATCGTCTGTGTCGTAAGTAAATGAATCGTCTGTTGAATGATGTATTATCATTCAACGTCATTGTAAAATGTAGTCAATCGCAAAGTTTTTAGTCATCGTTTGCTTAAAATGGTTAATTTTCATGTTACATAGACGTACAGGGCCGTAATTCCCGTTTTTTGCAGGTTTTTAATCTTTTACCCCCTCCCAATTTTACCCATCTTGGAGTACGAGTTCTCCGAGGGAGGAGCACCTTTGACTCATGAGAGGAGGTGCATTTGCTTCACTGCTCCCACTTTCCCCTGGCGCGGGATCAGCACTTTTTCTCTACCTTAAATGCATAAAATATAGTCCGTCATATCATCATTAGTATCATTAATGGTTAACGTTTGCGTAAAATGGTTAGTTTCATGTTACATCGACGTACAGTGCTGCAATTCCGTTTTTTTACAGTTTTTTTTGTTTTTAACACCTATTTTTGCGGCACTCTCACGGCTAAATCATTGATCAGAGGTAAAAACTTTCAATGCATAAAATGTAGGAAATTGTATTCTCTTTAATTCATGTACTGTTGACTTTCACGCAAAATGCATAGTTTTGGAGTTATTTTGAAAAAATAGAGAAAAGTCCATCTTTTTACAGGTTTTTCGTAAAAAAACGTATTTCCCGGAAAAAAATTTGTTGGAAAACCTCAGATTCGTGTTCAGCGACCCAAAAAACATAAAGGAACCAAATATCAAAACTACACCAAAACTTTCCTTTAATTGTCCTTTTTGATCTCTTAATGCCTGGACTAATAATGAGATATTTGAATTGTGTAATTCGATGCAAAATTGCATGAATTTGTTTAATAAAAGAGCGGAATAATTAAATTCTGAGAAAATTTTATGAATACAAAATATTTTTAAGAATGTATATCGACCATTTATTCTTCGTTATATTTTAGAGACAAAGATATTACTTTAATAAGAAAATTCCATTTGAATTCATTAAGAATTCTGCAGAAATTAAGTGAATAAAATTTTCAAAATTGTGATTGTTCATTTCTTTTTTCACGTTTATCTTTTTTAATATCTAAATTCTAGAAATAGTGACTAATCATAGCTAAATGACTATCCGAAAAATATGTTTTGTTCTTGTAATTTATTCAGAAAATATTTTAAATATAAAAGCTCAAAATCCAATTTTTTATAGTTCCGCTTTTTTTTCTTCTTCTTTTTGTTGTTTCAGACTGTATTCCTTAATATATTAATAAAATGTTTTTGTCTTTTCTATCAAAGATGCAACATTAGAAAAAAATTGAGACCTTTAAGTTTATATATATATCAAGTTTATATATATAGCATAATAAATTGAAATAAGAGCACAATTAATAATGTAGAAATGAGCCAATGATATGATGAAAATAGCAGTGTTAAATGGCAAACCTTATAAAAGTAGGTATCAAATAACTGCAAAGAGTAAAACTCATATAAATAATATATATAATATGTGTGTGTGTGTGTGTATGTGTACTCAGTATTGGTTCTTTATAATATGAACAGTTCATTAATAGTCTTATTGCATAAGAAGAAAACATCGAAACAGGAGATCAAATATATAGTTGAAAACAAATCATTTTATTCAAAATATTTTAAATGTATTCATTTAAAATATTTTAAATAAAAATATTTATTTTAAATATAAATTTGCTCTTAAAACACTTTTGAATTGTTGTTGCGATGTTTTCCTCTTACGCAATAAGTCAATAATGCCTTGAACGTGAAATCTTTCTGTGAAAGAAAATTGAATATAAATAAATTGTAATTCATTTGATTTTCCTCCACGTAAATGGAATCACTATTTCGCTTATATTTAGTGTTAAATGTGTTTCATAAAAAAATACATCCTTTGAATTTTATTATGGCTTGTACTAAAGAAATATTTTGGCAATATCTTTACTTAAATTTCATTTAAAACATTATTAATATACTACAAATCTTTCAGTACTAATCTAATTCAACAAACACACAAATCACAAATCATATTTTGTACATTTCTGAATGATAAAATAAACAAAATGGGTGTACAATATCGATTTTTTTAAAGATGAATGACTATTATATTAAGACTAGTATAGAAACCCGTCAAAAGTGACGGATTGTTCATCTGCGTTTCATTTTCATAAGACTTCATACAAACAAGCAGCATGAAGATTATATTATTGAACTTTGTATTGTAGAAAAATACATTTTAAAAATGTCAAATGATTTCTACAAATAAAAATAATGAGGATATATATATATATATATATATATATATATATATATATATATATATATATATATATATATATATACATTTTTTTTTTTTTTTTACTCAGTATTAAATTTCTGAAATAGTTCAACGATCGGACAAAACATTCAAATTAAATATTAACAATAATCCATGTGCAAAAGTTTTTGTAAAAAAGTGTTATCAATGAGTTTCTAAACAGCTTGACTCACCACATAACTCATTGTTTGATTACATAAGCAAAATTAAATGCAAATTACGCTGTACTATCTATTCCTTAAATTTTAATTACGTTTGATAAGAAAGAATCATTTTACAGTATATTACCTATTATCCGGAAATCCAAAATCCGGAAAGAGCCGACGTCTGGAAAAAAAATTCGAAAATTTTCTAAATTTGTAAATTTTTACTAAAATTATAGAATTTCTGAAATTTTTTTAAAATTTTACCGATTTCTATTTTTTTTTCAGTCTATTATGTTTTAATGTGTAATCACTAAAATATTGTTACTTCGGTGGCGGATGAACAATCCAATGAACAATTTCAATGTAAAAATATTACTTTTAATAATGAATAAAACAAATTGAAAAAATAAACTTTCCAAAGACGAAAAACGAATAGTTATTCACAAAATGCGGCCTGACGCCGACCAATGAACTGCACATTTTGAGGGTCATTCAGCAAACATTCTTTTAAGTAGTTTAAGTAGTTTATGATATTTCCGCTTGGTAGCAGCACTTTATCTTGGTCTTCTAAATTTCCCGACTATTCTATTAATACCCGAAGTTCCTGTATATGTCACCACTAGCAGACAGGCGGCAACCAAACTGTTAAAACAGTTTGTGAATGCCATCTTTATTGAAAAAAGAGTGTTAATTTTATGATAAACATCACTATAAATTGAAATCTTCTCACCACCAGCCAGAAACATATACGTTTTCTTTTACATCTCCTGTTTTTCTTTTTTTTCTGTGCATAATCTCCAGATTTCTAAGTAATTTCTACAAACAATCTATAAAAATGTACAGTTACGCGTCTTGCTTATAATGTGTTAATAGCTTTGTAAAAATTAAGAATCTGGCAAAATATTTTCTCTCTAAATCTATTCTCATTTTAGTTTCACTCTAGAATTCATACTGAAGTAACATGCGGGATTAAGTTATTTGACTCCAAAACCTATATACAACCAATCTTCGATATAGCATCGCCCGTTTCTTATGGCACTCTGTATAACGTCAAATTCCCGTGGTCCCGACCACTGAAATAGCCATAGTCTGTAATGACTCCACTAAGTGCGTCACTCCATATATATAACGTCAGAATGTACTGGTCCCAAAAGGTAGCGTTATATCAAGGCTTCACCATAGATAACAGAAAATATGTATTTACCCACATATAATATTCGTTGATAAATAACATATTTAAAACTTGGAAAATAAAACTGATTTTGCTTTAACTTAAAGAATGTCAATATATGAGGAATATTCTTAAAATAGCCCTATTACTTCTGAAATAAAAGCAATAAATTCTAATGAGAAGTTTCTACTAACATATGGATGCGTATTTAAATTACTGTCTGTACATATGTGAGTATCGTGTAAAATTTCTTCCGTGATAGTTTCTCCCTGAAAACATTTTGATAGTTTCAAACCTCGCAGACGCTTGAAAGCGTTAACAATGAAAAACAGCTGTGATCTAAACTATTATAATATGATTAGTCTTCCTACACTATTTTTAGAGAAAGAGTGATCATATTAATATGATTTAAATCCCATTTGTTTAGAAAAAGCATGTGAGATTTAACTATTTGACGCCAAACATCTATATAAGTAGGAAAACAATATGCACTCCTTCACATATACAAAAGTATTGATGCCTAATATATCTGAAACTTAGAAAATAAAATAACTTTTGCCTCAGTTTATACAACTTCAATAAGTAAAATATTGCCCCAAACTATCAGTTTTGAAATAAAAGCAATGAATTTTATTTTGAACTTACTACTAACCTATCGAAATGTATATAAATTACTGTGTGTATGCATATGAGTGTTGTGATTAGTTTCTTCCGTGCAAGTTTCTACATCATAACATTTTGATGCATTTGATCCAAATTTTGAATACAAGTTTGAAAGTGTTAACAAGGAAAAACGGTTGTGATCTAAACTATTGTGATGTAACTAATCTTCCCACTCTATTTTTAGAGAAAGACTGGTAATATGAATAATACTTAAACTTAGTTTCTTTCTTTGTAATAAACTCGTTATTCAAAATATTTTATTTAACATTTTCTTTTTGCGATGATTATAAGGGATATTTCACGTTCAACAGAGAGTGAAAAATTCTTAAAAATGTGTACTTTAGATTAATTAAAACAATAAAGAAAAATCAAGCCTCATTCATAGATTATAAAATCACTTTATAAACGTCCGTTTATTATAAGGAACCATCAAAAGTATTTCTAAATTTTATAATTTCCTGAAAGAAGTTCAAAGTGTACTACAGGATGGCATTACTTTTCCCAACCTAGTACACTAATTATTTTGCAGCAAACCAATTTTTTGGAGCAATGAAACCTCATTTAAAATTTATTTTGTTACCTTATAGCATTAGAGAAAAGTGGTTTTTTTGGGTATTAAGGACAAAAATAAAATAATCAAAATTCACAAAAACTCATCTAATCGTATTTAACATGCAAACATAGCAACTAACATGTATGAATTTTGGCTGTCACATTTATTTCACATGCAGCTCTTATTGACGAGAGTATTTACCAAAGTTGAGGTGATTTCTGATGGCTCAAATTTTTTACTTCGAGCAACTTTGCATAGCTTGAAATGTGGTACAAAAGTTGCCCATTTTTTTCTCGAGACATAACCTTCAAATGACTATTGATCATCTTATGGTAAATAGTCAATTAATTCATAGGCTTGATTTAAACATTAATTATTTACGACACATGAATTAACGAAACTTTCCTTCTATATATGTGGTTTTCTAACAGAAAACAAGTTTTCTTTGGAAAAAACTCCAGCACATATTCAAGCAACACAGAAAATTTTAGAAAATAATAACCTAAAACAGTATGTGCATAATAATTCAAATGCAACAGTTGACAGGAAGCACTTCCTATCGGCATAAACAAAACTGTATAGAAATATTTATTAGAGCAGCAGATGAGAATCTCTTTCAAAGACTGGTGCAAAGTAACCCCTGTTGGTGCAAACTAGCCCCGGATAATGATACTATATCTGTACTATATTATACATACTATATCTATAATATTTTTCTTTTCCTCCTATCTTTTATACATATAACGAAAAAAATTCAGTTATTTTTAAGTATATTGATTTTACACCGTCAGTATTCTAGGAATAGTCGAATTTGAATCAACAAGTTATTTCTTAAGCATTTCTTTTGATTTTTATCGTTGCAGAGTTTCTTTCTATTCATGTTTGAAATTATTAATATGAGTTTCGAAAAAGATGACAAAAAAATATAATTATATTTTTCTTTGAAAATTGTTAAACATAAATAAAGGAGATACAAGCTTTCAGAAAAGATTAATTAAGAATTTCTTTTGAAGAGCTAATTACCCTTATAAATTAAAAAGATCACTTAAAAAAATCTGAATGCATAAACAGAATAATTCACTTAAAGCTATTTGAAAATTCGTGTTATATCATTTGCATTCTTAAGGTTTTATTCTAAAACTACTGAATCCTTAAAAATTAAGAATTTTTTTTTATGCTTTCAGTATGAAATCTATAACAGCTTATTTTATACTCTGTTTATTCCTATTTATGTGGAATAATAATAAGAAGAAAGCTACTTTAAAAGCCCTGTTTTCGATATAGGGTTCATTATATGTATACGTTTTCCTTGCTGCATTATTTATTTTGAATAAAGGTCCAAAAAATACGGTAAACATGTTTTCCAGAACTGGTGATCTTTTAAATGCTTTCCAAATCGAAAAAGTAAAGTTTTTGGTCATTCAAAATACTCAGAAATAATAAAAAATAATAATATCTGAGAATAGTAGATGGATGCATCACATTTTCTTTCGATTCCATAAAAATTTATAAATAAAGGGAATATTAAATTTACAATAAATATAGCTTTTCGTAGTGTAAAAAGGAGCGTAAGATTATTCTATTTGTTACATTAACTCCTTGACTACGTCGCGAGTTAATGTAAAAATAAAATCTATGTTAGTTTCAGTGACTTCAACCACATACGTGGCCTGTAGCCAAGTGGTTAATAAGTCATTTAAATTTAAGGATGTAAAAGTAATAAGAAATCAAAACTGTTATAATTTAGATAAAATTGCCAAAGATAAGACTTGTTATTTTGTTAAGGGGTTTTTTAACAGGAAACCTAACCCTTTGAGACAAATCTAAATGTTAATAAAAAGTTTCCTTTTCCTTGCTGGACAATAAGAATCTTATAGACATAATTACTAAATCACTTCTATTCCCAGATGCATGAATTTTCCAGGCTTTTACTCTGGAAGACCGAATAATAAATTGGAGATACCTTATTTAGGTATTCACGAGTTTCGCGACCCCGGAAACCCGAACATTTCTCCCTTTCTCATTTCTTCTCTTTTTGGTTGTCTGTTCTTTCATTCTTTTTAATCTTCTCTCTTCTGTTTGTTAACATTCTCTGTTTGTTCTTGTTATTTAATGTTTGTTGAGTAAGTCTTTTTATTTAGTAACACATTTTGTTAAAATTGTTCTGTTATATACTGAACTGCTTTCACTCTTTTTATGTTTTAAAAAAAACCTTAGAAAAGGAAAATAAAAAGAATAAAACATTAAAATGAAATATCTATGTGTATATATATGTGTGTGTGTGTGTATACATGTATACAGGGTGTCCCAGGATTATTGGGACAAGCTTTAAAGGGAGATAGGGGACATCACAAGGATTCAGATTTGCATAGCAACGCCTGGTCGGAAACGGCTTCGTTCCCCGTTAGGTGGTGTTGTTCACAATAGCATTGGAGCACCTCTAACATCTGCATATTATTGCATCTTTTTGTAAGAGGTGGTACCAAGCTTACTTGACACTATGCCACAACATGTCAGATGCCATATGTGGTTTCAACATGATCCGAAACGTCATGGGAAAGTAGTATAACAGGGTTAAGAAACGCACAAGACTGAGATCATCTGAAATAATTTATTGGTCAAAGATGTTACATGTACTGTGGTATATGATAAGTGAAAACGTCACAAAAGATGGTCAAAGTTTTCATCATTGCTAGCGATGCATGCATTACACCGTCGGACCATGGATTGGCTCACTCGCTCAAATACATCTGGATTTTGTTAGATATCCGCTTCAGCACAGACGAGTCTTGCAACCAAATTCATATCCTAATCCACAGGCGTTGCGTACGCAGCACTTTTCAGTGCACCCCGAAAGAAAGAAATCTATGCTGCGTAAATCAAGAGAGCGTGGTGGCCAGGAAACCGGTCCACCACGGCCAATCAATCGGTGACAAAACACCTGATTCAAATGTTCACGAACACATCTATCTGCCATAATAGGGAGGTGCCCCATGATGTTGAAACCACATATGGCTTCTGAAATGTTGTGGCATAGTGTCAAGTAAGCTTGGTACCACCTCTTACAAAAAGATGCGATAATATGCAGATGTTAGAGGTGCTTCAATGCTATTGTGAACAACACCACCTAACGGCGAACGAAGTCGTTTCCGACCATGGGTTGCTATGCAAATCTGAATCCTTGTGATGTCCCCTACCTCCCCTTAATGTTTGTCCCAATAATCCTGGGACACCCTGTATATGTGTGTGTATACATATATATATGTGTGTATACATATTATATAATTATATATATATACATATATATATAATTAACTCAAAACTGATAAAAAATACAACGTTTTCTTTTGCATAACATTCAATGGACTTATTGCTGGCTAAGAGCCTATTTTCTGCGCTCATTTCCTCACCTATGGATTGCGTATCAGTCTACCATTCTAGCCGGAGACGGATGGTATTTTGTCCCAGTGGAAAGAGTCCAGTGTAAACGGAAGCAGATAAGGAGTGGTACCTGCCAATAATGTTGGTATCGGTGTTGGATAGCTCTCCTGCAGCTATCTCTGAGGTTCAGTGGTGAACTTTTAAATGATGTAAATCATATTAAACAAGCAGTTAACTTAAAAAATGTACTCATTTCGCAAGCATTGCTGTCTCTATAACTCAGCAAAAATTTATAAATACATCAGGCGGAGTGATTTCAGAACCTGACCCTCTCGCATCTTACTGAAGAGGATATAGTGAATAATCTAAAAGAAGAAAACGTTATTGAAGCTAGAAGAATGAAATTTTGCCATCGAGACAAACAAATACCATCTAATTAAATACAAATACCTACTAAGCACATAAAACTCACATTTAACTCACCCAATTTACCTAACTCAATAAAAGCTGATTGTTTATCATGTTCTGCCAGACCGTACATTTCAAATTCATTCGTTGTTTTAAATGTCAATGTCTTTGGACAGTCTAAAATATCGTTATCACCTGTGGTTGATACAACGTAGCGAGCCACGAAAGTATGTATACCGTAATGCTTCAGCACGCAGCTGAATTACATTTACGCTGAAATAAATTTACGTTTAATATGTGGCGTGTATAAAAATCTGTAGGCAATATACAGGGCTGTACAATAGAATTCAAGTATGTTCCCGTCTATTGGAAGAAATTGCTGAAGGTGAATTTTCAACTTATTATGTGTTTTCTTAATAAACTAAATTTTAGTATATATACTATGTAGAATATATGCAAATCTATCGATCAAATACAGGTATGCACAAAAGAAATTGGAGTAGTTTTCCGGGTATGGGCGGTAATTGCTGAAATCGGTTTTCAAATGTGTTATGCGTTTTCCAAAAGTGTTTGCTTAAGTATCTTATTTGCCTTATTAAACAGCGAAGTTTTGTTTTAAAGTGTTCTGGAAGTGTTGGAAAGTGTTTCATAATTTATGTAGCGTATGCATGATTTTTCTTTCTTGTCTTTTCTTTTTTATAATTTAGGTACATTGTAGTAATTTTTTCATTAACATTTACTCAGTAACATTATATCAATTATTTAAATCAGATTTAAATCGAATAGAAAATATATAGGTTGAAATAGGAAATGTATTTGATTGTTTAAGGTTGTATTCAAATCCAAACTGCTTATTTTGAGACACATTTGTAAATTCATTTTTGCTCTAAAATGCATCCAATTGGCAGGTTCTCTTATTCATAAACTTTATAATGTCCGTATTGTCTCGATTTTTTGATAAAGGCAGAATATATTTCAAAAAATGCTGTCAAAGTGGACATTTTGAACGGAATTTCCCAAAGCGATAGCGCTTGAAACAAAAAAAAATGATCGTACTTTTTTAAATAATTGTCTGTAAATAAATTTCTAATTAATTGAACGAAAAATAAAAACATTGGGCCCTTATAAATGTCTTTATAAATCACGCCGCCAAGTTTCCTGTTACTTTTAAAAATGAGTCTTAGAATGTGTCTCAAAATTTTGATTTGTTGAGTGTGGAAAAATATTTTTTTTTTAATACCGCCTTAAAACTTTAAATTTATCAGAGCTGGAAACCCTTATTTACAATGTATGGCATAATGAAATATTTGAACTGTGCAATCCGATGTCAAATTCCATAAATTTGTTTAATTAATAAAAGAACGGAATAATTAAATTCTGAGGAAATTTTATGAATACAAAATATTTTTAAGTATTTATATCGATCATTTATTCTTCCTTATATTTTAGAAACAAAGATATTACCGTTAAATTTTATTTAATAAGAAAATTCCGTTTGAATTCATTAAGAATTCTGCAGAAATTAAGGGAATAAAATTTTCAAAATTGTGATTGTTCATTTTTTTTTTCATTTATTTCTTTTTTAATATCTAAATTTTAGAAATAGTGACTAATCATAGCTAAATGTATTTCACAACTCTATCCGACAAATATGTTTTGTTCTTGTAATTTATTCGGGAAATATTTTAAATATAAAAGCTCAAAATCCAATTTTTTATAGTTCGGCTTTTTGTTCTTCTTTTTTTCTGTTCCAGACTGCAATTCTTAGTACATTAATCAAATGTTTTCGTCTTTTCTCTCAAAGAGACAACATTAGAAAAAAATTGAGACATTTAAGCTTATATATATATATATATATATATATATATAAAATTTATATATATATATATATATAAAATTTATATATATATATATAATGTTTATATATATATATCATAATAAATTGAAGTAAGAGATGTAGGCTTCTTATGTTCTTAATGATGTAGAAAATGAGCCAATGATATGGTGAAAATTGCAGTGTGAAATAGCAAATCTTATAAAAGTAGATATCAAATAACTACAAGGAGTGAAACTCATAGAGATATTATATATATATATATATATTACAAAACAAATTCTTATTGAGATGCCATTCAGGTATTTTCTAAAAATTAAATGGTTAAGTGGCATTAGTGTTGATGGAAGAACAACTCTGTGAAAGATGCAAAAAACATATTGGTTTTATCTATGCAGTGATGTCATTTATGACATTGTCAGCTAAACTTATTTTCTGTGCTCACTTGAAATCTGAGTGTGAAAGAGCCTTTATAAGCATTCTTCAGCTGATAAAGACCTGAACGGCACATATCTATCTATGGCTTAGTATTGAGACATTCCTGTGAAAAGATTTTTTTTTGACAAAAAAAGACAAGCAAGAATCTACTACTGTTCCATTGTGAATGAGGTTACTATTAATTTTTTAAATTGTTTATCATTCATTAAAGATTTTTCTGAAATTGTCATTAGTATTCAGAATGACATTGCCTATGTATGCTGTTATGCCCAACAATAAAAGTAACAAGAATTCAATTTGAAACCTGTATATTTTAATAAAGTATGGCCTAATGTATATTGCATTTTATAAATGTCTATTTCTTGAAATTAAAAGTGTATTGTGTCAATATGGATTTTTTTTATTAACGAGTTTTATTTTGTCGAAATCTCGACAGTTTTATATTAGAATGCCATGTTTTTCCTTTTCTTTTAGTTGTAATATTTATTGAGTTATGCTTTTAAAATGTGCTAAAAAATTTTTTATAATTGCCATATTTTATTTCTCTTAATGTTTTTTGCTTCAAAATATCTTGTGTATTGTGAGATATAATATGCAATTGTTTTCTATATTATCAATTAAATTTTGTAATAGTATCCCCCCTCCCTAAAGATTTTGGATGAAGTTAATAGTTAAGTAACTATAAATTCAGACAATATAAATTTAATACTTTAGAAATTTGAATTTTGAATAGTATAAATTTAGAGACTGTCAGCAAGGAGATGAAAAATTTCTGAAGCAATAGACGACAAAATAATAATAATAATAATAATAATAATAATAATAATCAATTAAAATAAAATAAATAAATAAATAAAAATAAAGCTACGAGCATTTCCCTTGTAAGAATACAAGAAATGGTTACAATCTCACTTACCATTTGTAAGTGCACAAGAAAATACAATAACAATAATTACTAAATATTAATAAGCAAGAAAAACAGGATAATAATAGTAAAAAATTTTTGCTTTCACCAAGTACACAAAGTTTAGAATAAATAGTTATAAGTAAATTGCTAAACAAAGTTTTAAAAAAATCTACTTTCTTCAAATTGGAATTTTTTTACATCCAACTTTTTATTTCAGTCTCTTTCTGGGAATCGTTATAAGTCCTCATTTTGTTTTTAAAAAATAATTAGTACAGTCCCTTTTTTAAATACAGTTTTTATATAAAGGCTGAAAATAAAGACATTCTTCCATCAAATTTTAAAAACTGTAGTCATTTTTACCAATACTTTACAATTCTAGCATTTTATCATATATATATATATATATATATATATATATATATATATATATGTATATGTGTGTGTGTGTGTGTGTGTGTGTGTGTGTGTGTGTGTGTATTCAATATTGATACTTTACAATATGAACAGTTAATTAATAGTCTTATTGCATAAGAAGAAAACATCGAAACAGGAGATCAAATATATAGTTGAAAGCAAATCATTTTATTCAAAATATTTTAAATGTATTCATTTAAAATATTTTAAAAAGAAAGATTTGTTTTAAATATATATTTTCTCTTTTTGAATTCTTGTTGCGATGTTTTCTTCTTATGCCGAACAATGTCAACAATGCCGTGAACACGAAATCTTTCTGCGAAAGAAAATTGAATGTAAATAAATTGTAATTATTTGATTTTCCTCAACGTAAATGGAATCACTATTTAAATTATATTTAGTGTTAAATGTGTTTCATAACAAAATATATCCTTTGAATTTTATTATGGATTGTACTAAAGACACATTCTGGCAATATCTCGACTTAAATTTTATTTAAGAAATTATTAATATACTACAAATCTTCTAGTAATAATCTAATTCATCAAACACATATAAATCTCAAATCATATTTTGTAAATTTCTGAATGCTGAAATAAATAAAATGGGTGTACAATATCATTTTTTTAAAAAGATGAATGACTATTATGTTAAGATTTTGTCTGGAGAGTAAAGCACCTGACATACCTTATATTGTAAATACTTTCCTTTCAAGATTGAACAATTTGATTGTGCAAAAAAAGAAGCACCAAAATGCTTTCACTTATGGTAAAGCTTCAACAATGGTTCAACTTTTCGCCAACATTTGGCAATATCTAACCGCAATTAAGACAAAGATATACACTCTTAATATGCTGCTTTAAGTACGATGATATTTGCCTGCTTGTCTAGTGGTTACAACACTCGGTACAATTTTCAATCCCAGTTCCAGCTTGGGTGTCGGTAGCGTGTGGGCATCCATTTGAAACGCAGATAACAGTCTGAATAATCCTGTTTTTGAAGGATAGCTACAGCCAATTTATGGTAAAACATTTTACCAGCTCTTGGTTCTAACTAAACAAGTTTATAATTCAACCAAAGCATAAAATGTTTCAATAAATGTTCACCATTTTATGCTGGTGACTGCAACAATGGTTCAATTTTTCACCACCCTTTATCAATGTATAAGAGCAATCAGAATAAATATATGCACTATCAATATGCTACTTTAAAGCACGATGATATTCGACTGTTTGTCTAGTGGTTACAACGATGTATACAAATTTGAATCCGAGTTCCAGCTAGGATGTCAGTAGCGTGTTGGCTTCCACTTGAAACACAGATAACGGTCTGACTAACCGTTGTTCGTAAAGGAGAGCTACAGTCAATTCATAGTTAAACATTATACCAGTCCATGGTTCATCCTACACAAGTTTATATTTTAACCCGTGCATCAAATATTTCAACGTTTTCACCATTTTATGGTGGCAACTTTTTTGACACAAAGTTTTGGTGAAATGTTGATCCAAATTTTTAACAGAATATATTTTTTAATTTGGATATTGACAGAGAAAAAAAAACACTTATTACACAGAAATAGCTCTCGTAACAAGTCACATCCTTCAGCATGCTAGGTAAAACGTTGTATGAATTTGTATTATGTCCAGTACTTGAAATAAAATGATCCACCCTATGCTATTTCATTATTAAATTGTCACAGAGAGATGCAAAAAAATACCATTCGATTGTAAATAGTGTCTACTTTCCTATAAGAAATATAATTTTTGAAAACGTTTATACACTAAAAATTGTATCAATTTTCATTTTTCAAATGATAGTACTCCTTTTGACTCTATATTACTTCCTTGAATCAATTTAGACTTGAAACAATTTATTTTAAAATCTTCATATAGTTATAAAATAAAATGCCTTAGGTGTTTATCCATAAATTTCGAAAATTAAATTTAAGATTTTAAAATTAGGAATACTTGGAACACACATTAGTTACCAGGAAAATTGAAGAATTTGACAATATAAAATAAATTCACTTTATATGTAAGACTATCCCATAAATTATTTTTGGTTACTTTCTAATCGCCTCTTTTTTGTAGACAATAACAGGAGACGGTTCTTTTACACTGTCGAAAAGTGAAAGTGATATATCGTAAAGACTAATGATTAGAATGAGTTGTAAATTTACACACTCATGTTTTTGACGACTGTAGTTTGTTTCAGATAATAATTAATGTAAGTTTGTTGCTCCGACCCCCTCAATTCTTAATATGTAGACGAGGACTATTATCCTCTTGTCTCGTTATATTACATTCCCATTCAAAAGGTTGGCACAATTCCAAATCAAATAGTACCTCTCGCATATCTTTGCAACAATTTGTTCATAAAATAGCATGGGGGTGGTACTTTTATTTCAGGATTATAGAATTAATTAAAAATTAATGGTTACTTCTTTGTTATAGAGGCCTTGGCATGAGAGAGAAAATTGCGAGGCTGAATTTGGCGTGAAAAGAAAAAGTTTCGAAAGAACTTTCTTGCAACCTCTATTTACATTTCCAAAACGTCGTCAGCTTGTTATATCGTTATAAAATAACTCTCAATGTATCAAATACAGAAACATTTTTTTTATATTTACACCATTTAATACAGACATTGTGAAACAATTTGTTCAATTTATACGTAAATGAGCCATATAATAATGTAATACAGAAAATATAACATAGATAAGCCATATAAGATTAGAAGTTTTTCATTGGTAGCCATTTCAGTTCCGTGATTGTTTATTATTTGGTGCGAAATTGTACTTTATCAAGACTGAGTAATGCCAAGGTCCCTGTAACTAAGAAGAACCAAATTAAGTTTAGGTTTCAAAAGTTGAAAAATATTACTTCTAAAAAACTTTTTATTTTCTTACCATCTGTTATAAAGTGATGTTTTTTTTCTGGCAAAGCAATTCCATCTTTTAAGTTGTTCAAGCTGCATCTTGGGGTTATTGTTCTACTTTTAAAAAGAAATCTTTCAATAATTACAGTAATTACTTTTAGTTAAGATATCTTTACGAATTTCGCTATACCAGATGCCCTTCAGTACAAAAAACGGAAAAACGTATTTTTAGTACCGGAAAACACTGAAATTTTAATGCAACATAGTTCGGTAAGTTTTCTTCATAAAAGAATGGCACCTTTTTATGTCCTTTAGACGCAGAGTAGCCTTTTTTCTACGTATAACTTATAAGGAAAGTGCGTATTACAAAAAATGAAGTTTCGTTTTTTAATATATACTCTTTAAAACAAATGCCATATCTTAAAGTTACACATGCTTTGTGAATTTTTCATAACTGGAAGCTTGTTTCTACAATCAGCGGGTTATCCGTAATTGGGGAGGTAAAAATAGTAAAATATAACAAGGAACGTGTGATCTCAGACAACGGATTTGTTTATGGATCCAGTGAAGAATTCTTATTTGAATATTACTATGAAATTGTACACATGTGTTCATTAAACATTCAGTTAACCAAAGAAAACAAAAACATTTCAGTTTTCAAAGAAATTCTTACGCAGAAGACATTTCTACAACATGCTGTCTACTTTTTTAAAAATCAGAGACTGGGTCTCAGAGACTGGACTGTGTCGGCATTGTGGCCGACTTAACCTGGAATCGACATCGTTTATAAAAATATAATTCGAATAGTTTGGAAATTACTAGTTTCTTTTCTGTATTTGTGTCTCTATTTGTCGTAACCTATAATTTTTTATAGATTACAATTCATATTTTTTTTTCGAAATTTTATTTCAATTATGTATATATTTTTAATTAATTTTCGAAAAAAAAAAGTTATCTGTAATCTATGCATTTTTTAACAGAAATCAATTTCTAGTAGTTTCAGATATGCGAATTAAAAAATTACAACTCATTCCGTCAAATAGTTTAAAAATCTTTTAAGCTTATGCATCTAGCATAATTGCAATTGGTTTTGCAATGAGGTTTACAAATGATTCGGTTACAAATCGGTTTATAAATGAATTTAACATTAGGAGTTCCAAACTTTAAATCTGTATGTATAGTATAATTTCTAGACTATTTAACCGAATAACTTCCGTTTGGTATTAGGATAAACTTTATCGAAAGACACAAATATTATGTCATAATTAAGGTGTTCACATTGAAAATTTCAGGATTTGGTACACTCTCAGATGCAGGATATCCCATTATCAAGAAGACCCTTTAGCTTATTTTATTTTTAACATAAATTGAAAAAAGAACGAAAAATCATGCATTAGGTCATAGATAATGAAACACTTTCCAACGCCGGCAAAAGATTATTAAAAAATTTCTTTCTATTTTTCATATAATAAAATAAGATATCTAAATAAGCAATTTAAAGAACACATAATTTAGTCAAAATCCATTTTCAAGGAATTGCTGTCCATATCAAGTAATGTATGCGAATTCTTTTGTGTAGCTCTGTATGTGATCTATAGAAAGTATACACCACACCTCAAAATTAGGTAAGTTTAAAAATACATACCAGAATGGAAAACGCATTTTCAGCAATTATAGATTATAGTCAGTGCTGGCCTGTTACCGAATTTTTTCATATGTCTCTGTAATTGGACGATAAATACTATGCACTCCATAATGTATAGAAAACATCTTGTAACGTACATTACTGATCCTTTTAAAATTCATAACATCACTCAAATGCATCGCAAAATATTTTTCCCCTTAGATCATAATGTAATAGAATTCCTGTCTACGTCCCTGTAAACGAATTATAACTTATTAACGAATTATAACTACTTATTCTCTACCTTAGAAAACATGTTACAGTCCATATCATTGATGCCTATAGATGTCTATGTTTAAAATATCGTAAAATTGATAAAATGGATAGCAAACGAATTTTCGCCATCGACCATAATGTAACGGAATTCTTTTGTGTGTCCCTGTAAACGAATTACAAATGCTTTTTATTCTATACTCCTGATAAAGCATGTAGTAGTCCATCTCAGTGATGCATATCAATCTCATTATGTTTGAAATCTCATAATATCATTAAAGTGCTCTGGAAACGATATTTTCCATAGAACATAATGTATCTGAATCCTTTGTGTGTCCCTGTAAACAAACTATAAATGCTACACTCTTCATTTGCAATATTACACATTCTAAAGTAAACATGAATAGCATATAAAAATTTCATAGCAATCGGATCCATATCAATCCATATTCTACCGTAATCGCCTTTTAGTCAATCGCCTTTTACCAATCAATCCATATTCTACCGTTATCACCTTTTAGTGCACCTCAGTTATATGTAACAATTTCAATATGTGTGAAATAATGAAATATCATTAAAATACGCCGAAAACGATTTTTTCAAGACGTTTGGGACCCTTAGTTTCCTATTTAATATTGTTTGTCTTGATGTGTACTATCACCCCTTAAAGTTTTTCCCAAGAGTTTAGATTCACCCTGTATATATACAAGATTTGCTCGTATTAGAATATATGATTTAGTTACATTTCTTTATATTAGAACAATTATTAACAGTTTCTTATAAAAGGGTGTCGCCTTTCACCGTTGACCAATATCTAATACCGAAAGCGTTAGTTTGAGAGGTATAGTTCCAATTTAAAAAATGTTTCAAATGTTGTTCTTCACATATTAAAGGCTATTATCGTCAAAATAATTATGTTCTTAAAAGTTACAAAATTTAAATTTCTTTTCGGTTCTTGGGGACCTATAAGTTGCATTTAGAAAAATGTATCCATGCAGTAACAACTAAAACAATAAAAATTTCATTTCTGTGCAATCAAAACTTACCGAGTTCTAGTACTTTGAATTTTGTGAAGTTTCAGGTACTAAAAATACTTTTTTTCGCTTTTAGTGCCAGAAAACATTGAATTTTTCATAAGGGATTTTTTAAAGTGCTATAGAAAAATTTTTACATCCATTTTTATAAGTATAAAAAGAGTTTTTAACTGAAAATTTCTTTCAGTTTCCTCTAACCATCATATCATGCGATTTTTTGAAAATCTATGGAAACAAATATAGAGATCTAAATTGGACATAAAAAACTAAGGACTATCAGTGTTTTTTATTGGACAGCAATCCTTATTAGTACGAAGTGAATATTAATAATTTACAGGATTATTTATAAAAATAATTAATTTATCCAATTTAATTTCATATATTTTTAGAAATAACTTCTTTGGAATAACATAAATTCTTTAAAAAAAAGATTTTTTTTTTAAACCTAAGAAGTAGAACAGTACCACCAATCCAAATGAGTTTCTGAGAAAAACAATAGACCTTTAATTTTTAAATTATTATAAAAAAAAATATTTTGTTATATTTGATGTTTCAAGATTTATAAAGATTCGGCATATTTTTTTACGTTCATAAACGTAATGATATTTTCGATTTTTTTTTTTTAATCCACAGTAATATTTAAGTTTATTTTTATAAGAAACATATTGTGCGAAAACTTCAAATAACAACGGTATATATGAACATAAGTCTGACAGAATAAGATGATATATGAATATATAATTTTTATTCTAGATTTGAAAAAAAAGTAACTACAAAAAGAAGAAAGCTGAAAATTACTGGAGACATTTTTATACATTATTTCATTTCCTATTCAAAATCTGAAAACAAGTAATATATTTTTTCCGTCATTCTGATACAACTGTACATCATAACTTTGAGATTAACGAAAGAAAGGTATTGCAATTTAAAAGAATAAACGTAAATCTATAGGGATTAAATCAAGCTTCTTATTCAAAAATAGAATTTTCTTCAAAATATTTTTAAACCGACATTTTTTAGTTTTTATAAAGCTAATTTTTATTTTCATATTTTAGTGATATATCTATTTCCTTCAAACACGTATTCTATAGCATTTGTTGTAAATTTTCTTCTCGAAAAAAGTAATTTTACGCCTATTCTTATAATATTATCCGGTCATGATTATGCAATTATTTTATTCTAAGTTTTAAAATATTTTATTCATAAGGAAGCGTTCAGCTTTTTTAAATAACAATTTTGCTCTTTTCTGTATAGTACCATAAATTAGACACACTGAAAACTATGCGTAAAGAAAACAGAATCTCATTAAATAGCTTGTTATTTTTGCAATATTTTGTATATTGGTTTTCAATGCTTTCTTTTCGTTGTTTTATTTATTTATTTATCAAGCGAAATACTAACTACCTCTCTAAGTACACATTTTTATCCAATTAGTTAGAAATGTTAGCTCTAAAAACTGAATCGTAAATAGTATATTTAACGATAACTATCTTTAGTTGGTATTGAAAAAACTCAAGGACAGGCTTTAAATATTTTGCTTGGTTTAAAATACCTAATTATTTTTCGTTTAATGCATTTTTTTACCTAAGTACATTTTCATTAAGATGCGGTTTATTACATTTCCGTTTAATTAATTTTTTCTCTAAAGATGTAATTAATGTTAAAGTGATGAAACACTACACAAAATACCTTTTAATATAAAGATGACATGTTTCGTACACTCAAACGGCGACTTCTTCAAGATGGAAAATGATAAATAAACTATTTTACCAAAGTTTTTGAAAATGATAAACACAAAAAACGAGGTCACATGTATAATGAAAGTAGGTTCTTAAAATCATTAAACTGTAAACGTGAAAATTATTATTTTACTTATTGTTTCTTTTACTGGTAAATCAACTCGTGCAAAAATTTAGGTAATTGAAAAGAGGCTGATTCATTGCATATGTTCTGGTTTATCAAAAATATTTCTATTTATTCACGGATAATATAAGGGAAATAAATTCTTGATGGATAAATTATTTTACTATTCTTGAAATCAATCTGCAAAGGCTGTGTCCTATGTAGTTTGGCTAAAGCTGTAGTTCTGCCATAGTTGATATCTTCCATATGTTCTTTTATTCCCGTTTCTCATTTTCTGTTTGCCATTTCTATTTTGTCATTTCTATTTGTCATATCATTTTCTGTAATGTTCCCTCTGCCTTGGCGAACCGGATTTAATAAACATATGAAAGTTGATCGAGCTGTATTGGATATATTTTTCTACATATTCTGTTTTTTTCATTTTATGGAAGGTTTTGCGATAATACAGATATTGAATTTGCTAAGTTTATATTTTAATATTTCAAAGAACCCAGGAAAATATTGTAAAGTTGATAACTATGAGCTTTGTTCATTGAAGATTTTCTTCTTTTTTTTATCCATGCTCGTAATTAATTTATTAATAGTGCTGTCTTTATATCCGTTATTTCTTGCTATGACACGTATTTTATTTATTTCATTGGTTAACTGATCAGGGGTACAGATTGTAAAAGCTCTTCCAATAAAATGTCTAAATGCAGAAACTTTATATGAAAAAGGTGCTTGAGCATTATTTGGAATAGTGGATTGATTGGCTATTGGTTTTCTATATACAATACGTTCCATGGTGGATTTTTGATTAACAGCACTTCCAAATAAGGGAGTGTACCATTTTATTCAACTTCCAAAGTGAATTTACTCATAGAATCAAGATTATTGATTTGAGTAAGAAAGCTATTAAACGAGGTATCCGTATGTTGTAATATGATGAAAATGTCGTCTACGTATCTGAGCCATAATCTAATTTATTATATATATATCAGTTTCTAAAGGTCGTAATATAAATTCAGCTAAAAGTCCAGATATAGATTAACCCATTGGGGCACCATTATTTTGTTTATAGATCTTATTGTCAAAAGTAAAATAGTTATTATTAACTATAAGATTAAGAGCACTTTTTAATGTGGTTTTCATATTTTCATTCCTAATTACATGATCTGAAATATGTAAGATATTTTTTAATAAAATCACAGGATTTTTCTATGTAATAAGTGGGACCTGAGAATTTCATTACTATTGGTCTTATTCGCATATTTACTTTATAACATTTGAGTCTACCCACAATTGTTGAGATTACAGCTAATTTATTACCTGTAACTCTAACTTTCATATCATCAGGCCATCTACCTTTATTGACTAATTAACTTAAACTTTTTTGTTAATTTTTGCTTAGTGGGCCCTTCTTAACTTCTACACAATTTATATTATTAATGCATTCAATCATTTTATTTTTATAGTAATTTGTATTTAATATAGCAAATTATTGGATTTATCCGTCTGATCCATCCGTCTGTTGAAAACACTTCCTTACATTCTCTATCCCTAATAACATATGGCGCCATCTATTATCAATCTTTGCGTGCATCATATCATTGTATATTTCGGATTTTGCTGTAGTTATTGCTTTTTAAAAAGTCATGAAAGTTTTTTTGAAGTTTTCATATAAAAATGCTTTTTTGGTGTTGCTAGTAGGCAATCCATATTAAATTTGAAAAATCTATTGAAGTTTTAAATTAAGAATTATTAATGTACACATTGTAACATGTATACATGTAGTTTTGAAAGTTAAAACATCTCTATGCCTTCCCTCTGTAATGTGTAGTTTAAATTATTGTGACTTGCTAATTTTTCGACAATATTGAAGTCTGGACGTCAAGTCTATGCAACTAGACATTTATTATTTAATCTGGCTTTTGCAGTGGTAGATTTGTTATTAATTAAAAACTTTTATACATATTGACTAGATTTAGTGTAATTTGATAGTGGCTTTTTTTTCGCTTTTAGACATGTGCATTCTCTTTCATGTGTTTTTCAATAAAATAAGTGTTTGTTGCAATAGGTGTACAGATAATTATGTTAATAAATGGCATTATGAACGATCGTAGATAGAAAACCATACAATGTTCTAAAAGCTTGTTTAATAGCAAAAATAAAGAATAAACACGGCCACTACACATTACTTATAAAAAATATAAATTGAAGCATGCAGAAAAAAAATCGATGTGTCTGTCACAAACACAGGTTGAGATGGAAACTTCTACACCTAAAGATTCTGCAGATGCAGCACAGTCTTTATATTTTAGGACATTTTTCTGCATGTAGAATTCATTTCCTGCTTATGCTTGAATTGTCTTACATCTTACGTAATATGCCATACTTCGCGAATAAAACGCTGTCATACTCCGGAAGGTACATAATTAGAAAAAGTTTTATAAAATATAGTTAAGTTTAATGTATTTCGTATGTATCCATAGGTGCCAACCTCTCATTAATATTCCGTAATATGCGGTTAATTTGACCCAGTTTAACAACGCTTCAAACCAGAAAAATTATTGGATGAATCTTTATTTATTCAATTTCGGGTTTCTACGTGGAATTTATTTAACTTCATTTCTTAAAAAAAAAAATTCTGGTGTTAAACGTGTTAAACCTGGGTCAAATTAACCCGCATATTACGGAATATTAATGAGAAATTGGCACCTACATGTATCTGTAGTTCAGACACCTTCGGGATGTAGTTCCGATTACTGTTTAAAAGAAGCCGTACCATTACTTCCAAAAATCGAGAAATCTCGATCGTTCTCTCTCCCTAACTTTTCGTTTTGATTCATGGCTTTGCGTTTTGCTCATTCACCGATCGTTTTACTATTATTATTTATTATTAATATTTTTATTATATTATCGAAAATATTTTTTTATTTAAAACTTCAATAGATTTTTCAAATTTAATATGGATTGCCTACTAGCAACACCAAAAAAGCATTTTTATATGAAAAATATCCAATTATGTATTCAGATAAAATTTTGAAATTTATTAAAAACGGTACTTTTGTTACAGCGCCTAGAATACATAGTGTGTAACACGGCTACAAAATAGTACTAAAAAATTGAATCCGATAATGTAGAACGATGCTGAAAGATAACAGTCGATCGCGGCGACATCTTCTTCTAGGAGTGGCGTAGACAGGACGGAGGTCCAGATGGTTTGGATACCACTAATTTTATAAAAATATTTTTGCCTTATCTAATCGGAGAATTTTCTGCGATATTGAAGGGGCAGAAATCTTTATAATATTTCTGGTGTCCAGAGCATTTTGGACCCCGCTCTCTGGCTACGACACTGTCTGCTAGCTCTTTTCAACGCAAGCATTGTATAAGAATCGAACTGAAAAAAGGTTTCAGCTGGTGGTAAATATTTTAAATAACTAAATTATACCGTATTTCCTTTGACTTGGATAGTGATTTTTATTATGTTTGAAAATATATATGAAGGATATTGATCATGGCCAAAAAACGTGATACGCATTCTTTTGTGCCTGGTTGCAGTACTCGATACAAGACAGCAAACTAGAAACTATGCCTATTTAGCTTACCAAAAGATGAATCTCTGCTAGAAGAGTGGAAAAGATTAATTCCCTGATATGATGAAAAAAATAACTTCAAATTCAGTTACATCTGAAATATACACTTACAAGAAGATTTTATTAACAGAAATTATGTTCATGTTGTCAATAGTGAAACGGTTACTTTTGCTAGAGGTAAATCTATTTTTAAAGCAGATGTCGCTGCGATCACTCTTATTGTATCGCATCGTTGCACGTTTATCGGCTAGAATTTTTTAGCACTTTTTAAAGCATTACCAGTTTGGCTTTTTTTTTTATTACAAAATTTCGTATTTATACCAGAACTTCCCTATAATGTTCTTTTCGTTACTTAATGGCAGATATTTCATGACTTCTTAAAGTAAAATTTCTTGTTTCAGAATTTCTGGTTTGAATTCGAAAAATTTTAATTCAAAAACGGTAAAACCGTTTACCACACTATGTGTTCTAGGCGCTGTACTTTCGTACCAGCTACAAGCCAACCATAGAAGTTAATAACCATAGGAATCGCCAAATATTTCACTATTTATAGCAACCTTTTTTATTCTCACTATTTCAGTGTTTAAGCGCGTAGTTCGATTACATTACTGTTAAATTTCTGTGGTGTTTTTTTCCTCTTTTAACCAGGTAATTCAACATAAGCTTTCCGGGTTATAGAACATACTGCCCGGTGTACAGAAAATAGATGAAAACCAAATTTTAAATCAAAACTGTAATATATTTTTACATTTAATATATACCTATTTTTTATTGCCCACTAACAACGCCAAAATGCCCATAAAATGTATATGTAAATACACATGTATTTCCATTTATGCATAATCACGTGCATGCAGGCATATAAAAAAAAATTAAGTAAATTTTATTAGAGTTGAATTTTAACACGCAGACAGGAAAACAAATTCTAGGCCGCTTTAACCATAGGTTTTGGAACGCGTCAAAAACTTTTGTACTTCATCAAAAACATCACATGTAAAAATTGAAGACAAGTATTGTGACTCTTTTACCGTAAAAAGTTCAGAGATCGTGTAAAGCGAAATTTAGCTATATATTTTTTTACTTTTACTGCCCGAAAAGGACTGCTCAGAATAGGATCCAAGTCTATAGAGCATAGATGTCCCTCCCGGTCCCCTTTGCTAAAGTTTAAAAAATTACAAAATTCCGCCGGTAAACGCGACAGAAGCTGAACAATAAGCTGAAGGGGAAGGGTAGTGAACTCAAAGGTAGAAGCTGAAGGGTAGTGAACAATAGATATAATTATATGAATATAACGAAAACAATATTTGTGAAAATGATAAAAATGTAAAATAGTATGACTGCCGGAGAATACAAAACTCCGACCGACAAGGGGCAGTGAATAAGGGGTGAAACCGAGTCTCTGACTCAGTGGTGAATTAATAAAGAAAGGTCACATAAAAAGTTAAAGATGTTTTTAAACTTTGAGAGCAAAGCCGGGCGCGATAAAATATTAGCCAGCCAACCGTCTGGAAGAACAGGAGGACGGCGAATATGTGAGCGAACTGTTAAAGGACAGTTATGGAAATAATGAGAGGCAAGAGTGACATCACTGCATTCACAAAGAGGAGAAAGGGCTTTTTTGAACTTAAAGCCCCCAAAGAGACCATGACTAGTAAGAAAATCTGTAGTGGAGGGTGAGAGCAGGCGATGATCCAATGACACCACTGGGACCAGATCATAAGTATATCTACCCTTATCTGAGTAGTCCCAATGATCCTGCCACTGCTTCATAAAATGAGCGCGAAGATGTCTTTTGATGAGTGAGTGTGGTACTGGAAGTGAAAAATCAACTGGTGATCTAGAAATTGCTTCCTTTGTCAGCATATCTGCCATTTCATTGCCTAAGATAATCCTTATGGGCTGCAACGTGACCTAAATAGGTTTTACAGAGAAGATTTTTAAAAAGTAATTTAATCTCAATAACTTGAGGATTTATTGATCTAAATGCATAGAGTGCCTGCAGGCTGGAAAGACTATCGCTAAAAATTGAATTGAAAAATTTACTTTTTGCTATAGCTTAGCTATCCTTATTAACACTAAAAGTTTCGTTCGCATTCCTAGTCTCTACATCTTCAGTTAATGATTATTTTGTGTCTTGGTAATTACGCAGCACGAGAATGTGACGTATATAATTAGTCTTAATCAAATAATCCAACCTATCCCATAACATTGTAAGGTGTAATAACTTCCCTGTTAATAAGATAGCTAAACTTGGCTTTACACGATCTAGGAACTTTTTGCAGTAAAAGAGTTACGAGACTTAGCTACATTTTTTCATGTTATGTTTTTGTTGGGATTTCACTTCTTTTTCTAAGTAATCCTCCTTTCCTTGACTTTGGATTCTTTTTGGACATCATCCACTGATTTTCACATAGCCCACACCGTATCCCTATTATTTGAAGGTACCAAAAATTTTGAAGCTTTAGTTCCATTTCCAAAATCTTCTACATAAAAAGAAGTTTCAGGTTCCTAGGCATGCACTAAGTTATTGAGAGGGGAGGGATCAAAAGTACACTCAATTGCTTCCGGGAAATGTGCTATCGATCTGAATTATTACTCGCAGCTCTAGACACTTGATATTTGGCATAAAAGTACTGTTTAGGATAAAAATATTTACTATATCAAATTCCAACAAATCAAACTATTTTCCGTTTTTTGATTTTTTTTTCGAATTTTTCGAATTTTTTATCTTTTTTTAAATTATTTGCAGAATTTTTATTTTTTTTCTTTGTATCCTAAATCCTACCTTTATGCCAAATTTCAAGTTTCTAGGACTGCAAAATCAAATTATTTTCAAATTGTCGATTTTTTACAAATTTTTCGATTTTTCAATTTTAATTTCAAATTTTTCGATCTTTTTTTAAATTTTCCTTTTATTGAATCCTAAACGCTATCTTTACACCAAATTTTAAGTTTCTAACACTACGAGATCAAATTGATTTCAATTTTTCAAATTTTCGAAAAAAAAAATTCGAATTTTCCGGATTTTTTAATTTTTTTTTTTAATTTTGTATCCTAAACACTACTTTTATTCCAAATTTCAAATCTCTAGGGTTAGGGGATGTACCTTACCTTTTTGATTATCGATAAGTGAGTGAGCGGGTGTCAAAAAATGGAATATTTGAATGCATATATCTTCTGAACTCGAAAAGATAGGAACGTGAAATTTGAAAATTTGGTTCCATATGCAACCTACTGTAGATACACGAAGTTTCAAGTTTTTGGTAAGCTCCAGTGCAAAGATATTGGGGGGGGGGGATCAAAAGTGCTCTAGGTTGCTTTCAGAAAAGGATTTTTGCAGTTGTGCTTTCTCGACTTGGTTAAGGCACTGCCGTGCTTCCAGATAAGCCGCATGTTAGGAGTTAATAGCCGAAGAAATCACCAAAGAACTATGTATTTACAGCAACCTTTCTTTGTCTGATTATTTCAGTGTTTTTGTTCAACTACTTATATGTTCAATTTTTATTATTTATTTATGGAGTTTTAATTTTGTTATAGGATATTATCACCCTTACAAAAATTTCTTATAGAATTCTATAAAAAATATTTATAAAAAACGCATTATAGAATCCTATAGAATTATGGCCCGTTTTTCTATAAGCTTGTTTAACCGAAAGCTATAGAAATATCTGCAGAAGTTCAATAGAATTGTCTATAGAACTTCTATAAAAATATCTATAGAAAAAATATACAGCTTCTATAAAAAGAATTTTATATAGAACCTAGGCGGTCACCCTCCCAAATAGTTGTAACCACTCTCGATGCTACTTGACTTTGAGCGGAAGACGAACGAGTACTTTCAGCATCACACAACCATTAACAGTCTTTGAACTCTTATTACACTATTTCAACTTTATTTCTTTCATGATTTGCATTCCCAATCATAATAGTCTTGTAAAAATATTTAAAGTCTTATAAATTATTATTTGTTAAAACTGAAACAATTATTTAAATATTTATATTTCAAATTAAAATATTTGAATAAAAATTACAATATTATTAGTGAATAAAATTTATTAAATTAGATGGATGCTTTTATAAATTTAACAGCAAATTAATAAATGATTATAAAATTAACCAACAAATTAATGAATTATAAACAAATTAATCAATCATAATTTAATTCAGTAGTTTGACTGATATAATATTACATTCACAATTTAATCCCGATGTATTAGAATTGAATTAAATTATATATATATAATCATATTAAATCTATGGAGTTCATTTATATGCTAAACTGATGTATTACAAAATTAATTATTATTTTTTAATTTTAATATCCATACTATTATATAAAGAGGAAACGGTGACTGACTGACTGACTGACTCATCAACGCCCAGCCGAAACTACTAAAGTCAGGTTTACAAAATTTGGACTGCAGATTGCTGTTATGGCCTAGGCAAGCAATAAGAAAGGATTTTAGAAAATCCCCCCCCCCCCGAGGTGGGTTAAATGTTCGAATGTTTTAGATCATTTTGATATATCTCAGCAGCAGTTTTTAGGTAGGAGCGTGAAATTCCAGAAAATAAATTTACTAAAAAAATAATTGAACCCGTGTTTCAGCGATTTTAGAAATTCACCCCCGAAGGGTGTTAAAGGGGGTTCGAAAATTTTCGAAAATTTTAAAGCATGTGGCCATATCTCAGTAGCCGTTTTAGGTAGGAGCGTGAAATTCCAGAAAATAAATTTACTAAAAAAATAATTGAACACGTGTTTCAGCGATTTTAGAAATTCACCCCCGAAGGGGGTTAAAGGGGGGTTCGAAACTTTTCGAAACTTTTAAAGCATGTGGCCATATCTCAGTAGCCGTTTTAGGTAGGAGCGTGAAATTACAGAAAATAAATTTACTAAAAAAATAATGGAACATGTGTTTCAGCGATTTCAGAAATTCCCCCACGAAGAGGGTTAAAGGGGGGAGGGTCGAATGTTTTAAGTCATTTCGCCATATCTCAGCTGCAGTTATAGGTAGGAGCGCAAAAATCAGGAAAACAAATTTACAAAAAAAAATGATTAAACATGTATTTCAGCGATTTTAGAAATTTCCCTTCCGAAGGGGGTTAAAGGTGGGTCGAATGTTTTAGGTCATTTTGCCATATCTCAGCAGGAATTTTAGTTAAGATCGCAAAAATCAGGAAAACAAATCTACTAAAAACATGATTAAACATGTATTTCAGTGATTTTGGAAATTACCCCCCCCCCCGAAGGGCATAAAGGGGGGGGGGTCGAATGTTTTAGGTCATTTCGCCATATTTCAGCAGCAAGTTATAGGTAGAAGCGCGAAAATCGGGAAAACAAATCTACTAAAAAATTATTAAGCTCCTATTTCAGCGATTTTAGAAATTCCTCCCAGAAGGGGGTTAAAGAAGGGGTGGTCGAATGTTTTATGTCATTTCGCCATATCTCAGCAGCAGCTATAGGTTGGTGCGCGAAAATCAGGAAAACAAATCTACTGAAAAATGAATAAAACACGTATTTCAGCAATTTTGGAAATTTCCCCCAAAAGATGATTAAAGGGTAGGGGTCGAATTTTGTAGGTCATTTCGCCATATCTCAGCTTTTATGTAGGAGGGCGAAATTAATTAAAGCAAATCTACGAAAAAAATGGTTAAACACGTATTTCGGCGATTTGGGAAATTCCCCCCAGAAGGTGGTTAAAGAGGTATTCAAAAGTTTTGGGTCATTTCGCCATATCTCAGCAGCAGATTTAGGTAGGAGCGCGAAATTCAGGAAAACAAATCTACTAAAAAAATTACATTGTCTACCCGTGCAAAGCCGGGACGGGCCGCTAGTATAGTTATAAAAAAATTACTACACACATAATTTTTAAAAGACCAAGAAATATTTTTTTTATAAAAAAAAAAAATCTATAGAATCATTAGTCTATAGAATTTAATTCTATAAGATGTATAGTACCCTATAGAAAAACTGCTCTATAAAAAAAATCTATAAAACTTCTAAGAATTCTATAGAAACATTTTTTTTAGAAAAAGTATTCTATAGAACTCTTTAAAACTCTATAGAAATAGTATTCTATAGAATGGCTTATAGAACTTGTAAAGATTTCTATAGAGTTCTATACAGCTCTATGAACTAATTTCGTTACGGCAGAGACAAATGCTAAACTATTTATAGGTACTGTTTTAAGTGTAAACAGATTAATCTTCTGTAATATAATCGGTCTGTTCGCAACAGAAATATACTTTTAAAAATCCATGCTTGATAATTATTTTAAAAACCATAAAAAATCAGTAAATTGAGAAATTTGCATTTGAAGAAAATTTTTTTCGATTTTGCTGTGCAAATTTTCAATTTGTGCGGTGTTTAGAAATCAATAAATTTCCAATAAAAGTAAAATTGAGATTATTGAGCTGAGCGGGTAAAACGGAAATACTAATTAATATATACCTCTATATATAATACTAAATAATATATACCTCTATTCAAACAGTTTCTTTGTGTCGCTACTAAACTTTAAATGTTCGGCCGATGGCAATCAAATTCGGCACATTAATAGCTGAAATAGCTGGCATGATTCACGTAAAAAAAAAAAAAAAAAAAAAAAGAATCTGACACAAATTGTGTGCTGGTAGAATAATTATAGATCATAAGTGTCACAAATTTAACATTAAAAGCTAAATTGAACCCGAGCGCTGTTGTTAACATAATTTCGAGTACTGAACTAATCCATTGAAAGTAAATTTGGTTGGTGCCAACGGCAGCAACTTCTACAGCATTGAAGTCGAATTTTATTATGCAGACAGGAAAAATATTCAAGGCCACTTCAAGCATAGGTTTTGAAACGCGCCAACAACTTATAGTCTCAGTGCAAGTATGAAAATTCGAGTTTTTGAAATGCTCGAAGAAAAACATTTTTTCGACAATTAATGTAATCCTAGTGTTCATTTTAAAATTAGAAATTTTCAGTGTCTGCTTCATGTCATCACATGAATGTTGTTTGCAAATTAATCTCCCAATTTCATTTTGAGCAGGCGACGTATAAGCTTCTGCATGTAGTTATTATTTCCGTGATAAATTTCTTACTTACCCCCATGCATCATGTGAGAAGTTTCCATTCCTAATACGGTACACACAAGTATGTGAAGAATGTTTGAATAAAATCTCTAGTAGAATATGAAATGTTTTCACCGATTGTTAATAACTGTATTTTTTATGGAAATTATAGACAATTTAGATTTTGGGAGCAAATAATTTTGTAAAAATATTTTCAGTGGTCACATAAACACTATCTGCAAAAGAACTTTCAAAAATACATTTCCATAATTAATATTTTTTCTGTTTAGATTGCAAAAAATGTACCTTTCACTGACTTACAATCTCAAAAATCAATCTTTAGAATCCAGTCTGTCGTCAATTTTTACACACATTAATATGAAGGTAGATAATATTGAAATTCCAAAAATATCTAATGTTTATATTTGCATAAACATTTTCATCTGAAATGTGTATACTCATACCTTTGTTTTAATACGGTGACACATTTCTTTTTGTTTTGTATATGTTTATGTACACAAAATAATACAATAATGTACATAACAAGAGAGATAGTGGTTTTATTATTAGCTGAATAATAACAAAAGGTGTATTCATTCTAAGAAACAGATTAATAAAAAGAAAATTGTACTTTTCAATTACTGTCTTTTTTAAGTACATTTACATCAAAAAGTGCTCCTTTAGTTACAAATTATTATCACATATAGCTCTACTTTACCTTTCAATTTTGACAAATCCGATAAACACATGTTATCGGGTTTCCTTCATAACGGGTTAATTTAAAAGTCAGACGCAAGATAAATTCCAAAGGACGGTGCTTAAACATTCTTTGATTTGTATATTTAATAAATACGATTCATTTTTAAGTAGCTACAGGTTAAGAATAAAAGAAAATGACTGGAAAGTTAATTAGAAATAGAACAAACTTGAATTCAGGAAAGAACAGATTACAAACATTGGAAAAAACCTCTGGCATATGCTGATGAATAATAGAGTTTTCTGCGGATAACTTCAATTTATTTGTACTTATTGATTTTGAGGTAAAAAAAAAGATTAAAATAGGCAAGATTTTTTTTAACTTAGCTATTTTAACCAGATATTATTATTTTACAGATGTGGTTTGAAACTTTCCCTACAAAAGAAAACCTTCAAAAAATATTGTTTAAAAATTAAATTGAAATTTTGTTGTGATTCATTTTTTTAAATTAAGGCTTATTTTTACTAATAACTTAAATAATTATCTTATTCATCTCTCACAGGTTTAACACATATTACAGAGCATGTAAGAAACGCATAAAAATTTATTTCACTGTTCTTTCATATTAGTTGTTTCGATAAATTTCGAATAAATACATTTGATAAGATGTATTTTACACAGTATTAAAGGCGAATCGTTACGCATTTTTCTTACTACTAAAATTTGCTGCCTTTAATTACCAAAATATACCTAAATGGGGTGACGAAAGGACGTATTTAAATAAAAACTTAAAAAAAACACATAGCATAAATGAAAACTCATATTCATCAATTACCACCCATAAAAGGTAATTCTTTAGTGCAGCCCAGATTATGATCTATAGATTTTAATAAAAAGCACTTAGTTTGTGAAAATTTAATTCTGTGGAAAAAGAGATAGCAAAACTGAAAACTCGTTCCCGTCAATTACCATCCATAAACGGCAGTGTATCCATATACTTTTGTGCAGTCCTGTATATAAATTTATGTATATTATTCTCACAGTAAAATTCAGTTAAAACGATTTTTTCAGTAATTCTCGTTGATAGAAGTTAATTAAAACGAATTCTTAAAGTTTGAATATCCACTTACCTTCAATCATACTAGCCGTCTATAAGTGATTATAACTCAATAAATGATGCCGATTTTTAATACGGTTTTCTAAACATTATTCAGAAATGTTTAAAGATTCAGGATAGAAAAAATACGTAAATTTAATTTTTGAAATTTAAAAAAAGAACTCTTTTTCAAATGTTACCACAAAAATCTTCTTTCTTTTTTTTTTTTTTTTTTTTTTTTTTTGATTGATTAAATCATTTTCCTACATAAAACCAATTTAATAATATGTCAAAAAACATTATAAAATACTCACATTAAAAAAAATAATACTTTTCAAAGTGAACCGAGTCCTTTTAAGAATGATTTTATTTCTCTCTTTTTGGATAATATGTATTTGTACTAGACTAAAATAACTGTGCTAAGAGCACTTCAGAAAAAAGCAGTGTTTACTCCCATTTTTCCTTAGCAGGCAAACATCTTTTACTTCTCCTGTTTTACGACAGTTCTAACAGCTGGACGCACCGCGGCGACAGATGCGAAATATCAGATTGTTTGACTCACGCAGCTTGTAATACAATAATCGCTTCCGATGCCTATCATGTAAAATTTAGCTTTCGACAAAATTCCATCGGCGGAAAAAAGATTATGCATTTAAGAAGTAAAGTTTTTTTTTTCTTCTTTCTTCCATGACATCAGTAACCATTTCAGAATCTCAAGAGTTTGCGAAAAGAGTGTCTACTTCGACTGATCATAGGTTATTAAACTCTTATTCAAATTATAGAGAAATTTGTAAAATGTTCAAAGGCGGTTTGAATTCTTAGAAAAATTAAAAACAAGCAATCTTAACAGATTAAAATTACAAATTTAGCGCAGTCAGTATGAGAAAATTTTCAAAAAAAAATTCTATAACAATCATATTTCGACACAGATTTTGTTTCTTTATAAACGAAATCAAATAAAAAATACATAGAAACTAGATATACTTTAACTAAATTTTTAGACAAATAATATATTGTACTGTCCTCTTAAAAAAAAATATTTTTTGAAATTTTCTCTATATAAAGTATTTTAAAGAATTTTAAAAAATTAAACATGGCTAAATTTTTACAGGTTGTTCTGACTAAGATTTTAATGTTGGGCATTTTTCATTTTATCACTTTATTACAAAGTGACAGCCAATTAAAAGAGAATTTGAAAAAACCCCACTTTTCTAAAAATTAACCCATGTTACCCCAAAAAACCCACACCTGAAGTAATCAGCTGAAAATGATGCATTTTATCACCTATTAATGGTTTAACATGAAAACAATTAAAAATTTATGTAGATATTCTAAAATTTTATTATGCAAGAAAATCTGTAAAAATGAAGCTCATGTTTTGCCAGAATTCTGCAATTGTTAGTTTAAAATATTTTTAAACTAAATAAGCACTTTTTACTTATTTTTAACTATTTTTATTATTCTAAATGGTACATAAAAACAGAACAAAACAAAAAAATTGACTTTAGTGAAATATTTGATGTAGTACTAGAGTGGGGTTCTTTTAGAGGACAGCACAATAATAAAATCACTAGTTAACATTAAACTAAAGGGTAATTACTGCTTAAAGTGATAAAAACATAAAGCTTAAAATATCTTTTAATATACAGATGACATATGTTTCATGAGCTCTAACAGCGACTTCTTTAAGATCAAAATGAAAATTATTATTTTATTGCGTTTTTTATGCACGTTTTCCAGTTTTACCGATTTAAGCACCTGCTTACGTTAGACAAGTGATCTCGTGATTTATGTTTATCATTTTCAAACAACTTTGCGAAAATAGTTTATCATTTTCATCTTGAAGAAGTCGCCGTTAGAGCGCATGAAACGTATGTCATCTATATATTGAAAGATATTTTTAAGCCTTTTGTGTTATATTTTCATTACTTTAACCAGTAATTACACTTTAATTTAAATTTTTTGATTCAAAATATTTTATTTGATGTGTAAAAAACCGGAAAGTTGACAAATATGCGATTCTTAATACAGTTTCCCTCATATTTTAGATATTATATACAACTTGTATTAAAATTACCTTACAATTGTATTGTATAGAATAAATGTATAATACAAAAATCCTTTGGGTAAAAGTTTTTTAAAAAGTCATCCAAATTTGACAAAAGTAAAAATATATTAAAATGATATTTATTTAATCATTAAAAATACCCTAAACGTTTAATTATTCCAATAACATTAAATATTTCTATATACATAACTAGCCGGTCGCTTCCGGGTAGGGCCCAGATACCTTCTGCAGCGTCTTTGCTTGGGGCCCAGAAAGTGTATTTTACATGCAAACAGAAACATATAAATAAAATACTTTATTTTAAACTATATGAAAATAACTAATAAGAATATCAAAAAAGCACGTAAATAATGATTTCGCGACATAAATAAGATTTTTTTTTTTCATGAGCGCCCTCACAAAGTACTGCTCGGCCCTGGCCGTGATTATCTAGGGGGAAGGGAGAGCTTTTAGATAAAATAAAGAAAAATGGGATTGCCTCAGATACATAGCAGTATGGTTTCACGCCCAGAAATTGTTAATGCCGTGATCAAAATAATGGGGTCCTGTGTGTTTCTCAGCCATATATCGTTAATACAGCGAACTTTGTAACGTGGTTCAGTTATTTTGCATGCATAAATCGTTGATATGAAATCATTTTAACCGAGCCCTTTTGGGTTACACTCCTGTAAACTGATTATACGGCAATCACTATAAAACAGCTTTGTGCATACCTGATCAGATAAATATGGTGATCAGTATTTAAACCGCAAATCGTTAAATCCAAAAAACGTATTTTGAACAGAGGAGGAGATGTATTCTATTTTGTATAAAAATTTAAATCCGATCACTAAAAACGCAAAAACAATTTATAAAATATGAAATTTAAAAAAAAAAGAAAAGAACTTTACCTTGGAAAAATGTCACGCAAAATATCTAATAAAAAATCAGCATTGGTTGTCTTATTTGTCTAATTTTCCATGATCGGGTTCAGAGCCAATGTTTGCTACAAACTCGCTAGGTCTTAAATAACTAAAATATGTATTTAACTATTTTTTAGTAGATTTGTAATGCTGAATTTCACGATCATGCTTAAAACTGTTGCTGAAATATGGCGGAATGATCTAAAACTTTCGACCCCCGTTTAATCCTCTTGATGGATGAATATATAAAATCGCTGAAATATCTATTTAAATATTTTTTTAGTCCATTTGTAATTCTTAATTTCACGCTCCTTTCTATAACTTCTACTGAGATATGGCAAAATGACCTAAAATATTTTACCCCCATTTAACCCCTCTTAGTGGCTGAATTTCTAAACTCGATGAAATACGTGTTTAACTATTTTTTTAGTAAATTTGTGATCCTGAATTTCACGCTCCTACCTAAATCCGCTGCTGTGGAGAAAAACCAAAATGGCCTAAAACTTTCGACCCCCCCTTTAACCCCCTTAGTGGTTGAATTTCTAAAATTATTGAAATACGTGCTTATCTATTGTATTTTTTTTAGATTGGGTATCCTGAACTTCACGCTCCTACCTAAAACTTCTGTTGAGATATGACAGAAAGGCGAAATCACCTAAAACTTTCGACCCTCCATTTAACCCCCTTAGTGGTTGAATTTCTAAAATCACTGAAATACGTGTTTAACTATTTTTTAGTAGATTGGGTATCCGGAATTTCACGCTCCTACCTAAAACTGCTACTGAGATATGGCGAAAAAGCGAAATGACCTAAAACTTTCGACCCCCATTTAACACCCTTAGGGGATGAATTTTCATAAATCATTTCTTAATGGGTGATACATTGTACAAGGAACACACCTTCCGAATTTCATTGTCGTAGGAGCGACGGTTGAGACTCGGCGTACATTATGAGTCAGTCAGGACATGTTCTTTTTTAAGTATAGATAGATTTAGATGACAGTCATTGAAATGCTTTTAATAATGAAGCGGTATTATCGTTTGATGAACTTGAACGCTAAAAAATAACAAATATATAATATATTTATAAATTTTGAATAAAAACACTTTACAACAGATCTTTTTTACGAACGTCTAAATGAGATATTTTTATGCATTCATTTATGATACAATTTTTTTTTTTTTTTTTTTTTTTTTTTTTGGTATTGAAAAGAACTAAATAACAAAAGTGAATTTTTACATTACTGCACTAATTTATCTTACGTGAAGAAGAATTCGCTTGAAGAATAAAAAGTCTGGACCCTTTATATGTTTTTGATGGATGTACTCCAATAAAATCGATGTCGATATCAACAAAATACAAAGCAATGGCGATGAAATGCTCTTTTCGCTTTGATTAATCGATGTAAGAGTATTTGATTTCAAATCTTACTCCCTTACATAAGACGGTGAATGGAACTGCTACTTTTACTCTAAAGTGAAATTTAATGGAGTTTCCAAGCGTTGAATGTAAGATATTAATCCTTTTCGGATTCATTCCAAAAGAACAAATTCTAAAATTAATAACTTGAAAGTAAATCTTATTACATCTTAAAATATTTCTCGAATTTTACATTACAATGGTTGGACCAGATATTTAAGATTAAGCACTTTTCATTTCAACATAAGTAGAACATTTTTCGCTTTTTTATCCAGACAAAACTGTTTAAACATTTGTTTTAAAGAATAATCATATGATAAGAAAAATCTTAATAGCGGTTTTTAATGAAAAAAAATAATCCCCAAACACTTAATATTAACTACTTACTTTATTTAAAGACGTGTGTTTTTTTCGTGTTTTCAATCGTGTGTTTTTTTAAATAAATAATAATAATAATAATAATAATATTGTTCTTTAAATAAAATCTGATATTTCTATTTAAAAAATGTATATTTAACTAGCTGTTACCCGTGACTTCGTTCACGCAACATTAAACGACGAATAAATACATTAATTAAGCAAAATATTTCACTCCCGATAATTAAAAACATTAATAATGAACTAACTATTTATCACATTTCATAGGAGACAATACGGTATTTTTTGTTATAGGGACTTTGACATAACTCAGTCTTAAAAAAGTGAAATTTTGTGACAAATAATCGTGAAAATGAAATTGCAACCAATGCAAACATGAGGACCAAATAAAATCGTGGAAATAGACGAATTGCTAAAAACAAATGTCAATTTTACCTGATAAACAATTTTACTTTTAACGCCTTTGTGAAACGTTTTGACAGCCAGCCTTCAAAAAAACATTAATTGGAAATAGTATATGTTTTTTCTTTAAATTCAATTCTGCTTCCTTGATTTAATGTATAGTTGAAATAAATCTTGTTTTCTAAATGACAGTATGTTGACAGGCAATTTTTGTTCTCCAGAATAAATTGATTCATGAAGTTTGAATATGTGAAAATATGTTTTTATTTTTCGGATAGTTTACTGAAATCAAGATTTTGTTTTCACCATCTATTCAAAGTGAAAATAAATTCTGTTTTTCAGTTTTAATGAGAAAATGGTGTAAAAAATCATGTGTGTAAATGGTGTAAAATATATTAAAAAATCTTGCCATCTAATTTAAATTTTTAAATTCTGAGAGTTTGTGTGACATCCTCGGATCAATGATAACCGGGATTAAGTAAATCGCGAGTTCGATAGTCTAGAAATAGTTGCGAAATACAAACACACGGTCAGATTTTAATATAATAGATTCGTGTTCATTTTCCTTTTCTTAAAATTATGATGTGATTTTTAGCAGAAAACTCTCATCTGTATATAATGGATACTCATGTTTAATAATCAGTATAGATAACAAAACATTTAAAATTTTTGTTATAAATATGGCGTGGAACTCATCTACTTTCTATACTTACTGATCCTTGTATTTTTAATGTAAGGAATTGATTCACACTCATTTTAAAACATATTGGAAAATTCCCGTTTTATTTCAAATATGAAGTCTCTTTTTCCCCAGAGAAATCCCCTTTTAATGACATAATTCTTGTTAATTTTCTTTTCCAGGCAATTAATTTCAATTCTGGCATAGGGGAAATTATGTTATTTTAACGAAATAATATTAAATCTTTCGGTTTTATCAACAAAAATGGAACTATTAACATTCGTCATTTTTTTTTTTTTTTTTTTATTATCGAGTTATTTCTTTTAATTTTAAGAATGAAACAACTATTTCTCGCTATCCATGACATCATTTTCGACATGGATAATTTTGCGGAGCATATTATTGACTAATGCTAACCATTTTCTTTTGAAATTTCTTTTTAGTTTTTAATAATTTAAATAAAAAATACCGTTTAGTTATATTAGCCGTGCGCAGACGGTAAAACGTCAAGTATTGTTACCATACAAAAGGAAAAAAAAAAAGAAAAAGAGTGAAGAAAAAACCCAAGATCATTTTATTTCACCAATCAAAGCATATCCGCTTTATTTTAGATGAATGACGTCATATTCGCCTGTTTCCTATGGTTACGCATATTGAGACCTTGTATTATTATCAAAAACTAAAAAAAGTACGTTTTATTTCTAAAAAATATTATTTAATCTTTTTTTAATTCTTTAATTTTTTTATTTCAGTTTCATTTTTCACGTGAAAAATTTTCAGTTGAAACTAAATTGTTGAGTAAAGATTATTATTCCTGGTTTTGAATTAGTTTTGGCAACGATAAAGTATTAACAACGGTAAAGTAAATTTAACAATTTTAAAATATTATACGAAAAAATGTCCATTTATTCTCTATGAAAATAACGAAATTTTTAATTATTAAGAAAAAAATTTGAATAAAATAAACAAAAACCAGCCTATGTTCATCTGAGGATTATTATCAACCTATACGCGCAAAGATACAGGATCATTAAATTCTCCATTTTGACGCTGGCTTCAGCCTAACATTTGCACGCAATCGGATTTATAATATTACTAGCTGTTACCCGTGACTTCGTTCACGCAATATTAAAAGAAGAATAAATACATTAATTAAGCAAAATATTTCACTCCCGATAATTAAAAACATTAATAATTAACTAACTATTTATCACATTTCATAGGAGACAATACGGTATTTTTTGTTATAGGGACCTTGACATAACTCAGTCTTAAAAAAGTGAAATTTTGTGCCAAATAATCGCGAAAATGAAATTGCAACCAATGCAAAAAGGAGGGGCAAATAAAATCGTGGAAATAAGACGAATTGGGTAAAAACAAATGTCAATTTTACCTGATAGACAATTTTACTTTTAACGCCTTTGTGAAACGTTTTAACAGCCATCCTTCAAAAAAAAAAAAAAAAAAAAAAAAAAAACTTTAATTGGAAATAGTATATGCTTCTTCTTTAAATTCAATTCTGCCTCCTTGGTTTAATGTATAGCTGAAACAAATCTTCTTTTCTAAATGGCAGTATGTTGACAGGCAATTTTTGTTCTCCGGAATAAATTGATTCATGAAGTTTGAATATCTGAAAATATGTTTTAATTTTTCGGATAATTTATTGAAATCAAGATTTTGTTTTCACCATCTATTCAAAATGAAAATAAATTCTGTTTTTCAGTTTTAATGAGAAAATGGTGTAAAAAATATACTGATCTGTTTTATTTTTCCTTTTTATACACAAATATGAGTAATTTACTTTCCGTTTTTAGAGAAACTTCGTTAAAATTTACAAAAAAAAAAAAAAAAAAAAAAAAAAAAAAAAAAAAAGAAAAAAAAACAATCTTGGCATTTAATTTAATTTTTTTAATTCTGAGAGTTTGTGTGACATCCTCAGATCACTGATAACCGGTATTAAGTAAATCGCATTGCGTTCGATAGTCTAGGAGTAGTTGCGAAATACAAACACACGGTCAGATTTTAATATAATAGATTCGTGTTCATTTTCCTTTTCTTAAAATTATGATGTGATTTTTAACAGAAAACTCTCATCTATATATAACGGATACTCATGCTTAATACTCAGTATAAATTTAAAGAAAAAAAAACATTTAAATTTTTCGTTATAAATATGGCGTGAAATTCATCTACTTTTTATACTTACTGATCCTTGTATTTTTAATGTAAGGAATTGATTCACACTCATTTTAAAACATATTGGAAAATTCCCGTTTTATTTCAACTTACGACGTCTCTTTTTCTCCAGAGAAATCCCGTTTTAATGACATAATTCTTGTTAATTTTCTTTTCCAGGCAATTAATTTCGATACTGGCATAAGGGGAAATTATGTTACTTTAACGAAATAATATTAAATCTTATGTTTTATCAACAAAAATGGAACTATTAACATTCGTCATTTTTTTTAGGTATAATCGAGTTATTTCTTTTAGTTTTAAGAATGAAAATAGCTATTTCTCGCTATCCATGACATCATTTTCGACATAGATGATTTTGCGGAGCATATTATGAACATTTGCTAACCATTTTCTTTGAAACTTCTTTTTACTTTTTTAAAATTTAAATAAAAAATACGGCATAGTTATAATAGCCGTGCGCAGACGGTAAAACGCCAAAAGTATTTTACCATACAAAAGAAGAAAAAAAAAGTAAAGAAAAAACCCAAGATCATTTTATTTCACCAATCAAAACCTATCCGCTTTATTTGCGATGTATTACGTCATATTCGCCTGTTTCCTATGGTTACGCATATTGAAACCTTGTATTATTATCAAAAACTAAAAAAAGTACGTTTTATTTCTAATATTATTTAATCTTCTTTTTAATTCTTTAATTTTTTTTAATTCATTTTCATTTTGCACGTGAAAATTTTTCAATTGAAACTAAATTGTTGAGTAAAAATTATTATTCCGGGTTTTAAATTAGTTTTTGCAACGATAAAGTATTAGCAAAGGTAAAGTAAATTTAACCATTTTAAAATATTATACGAAAAATGCCCATTTATTCTCTATGAAAATAACGAAATTTTAAATTATTAAGAAAAATATTTGAATAAAATAAACAAAAACGAGCCTATGTTCATTTGAGGGTTATAATCAATCTGTATGCAAAAATACAGGATCATTAAATGCTCCATTTTGACGCTGGCTTCAGCCTAACATTTGCACACAATCAGATTTATAATATTACTAGCTGTTACCCGCGACTTCGTTCACGTAACTTTAAAAAAATAATAAATGCATTAACTTAATAAAACATTTCACTTGATAATTAACAATATATATAATTAACCAAAGCTTTATCACATTTTATAGGAGACCATACGATATTTCTTTGCTATAGGGGCCTTGACATAACCCAGTCTTAAAAAGGTGAAATTTCATGCCAAATAATATATACAAGTGCATTTTAGGTGGTATTTGGTGTACAATTTGTATATATGTGCATTGCTAAATGGGCATTATTATATTGTTTATTTGCATAGACATATATCTATAGACTTGTTATATATTTCTTACTACATTATCTTGTTTATGTATATATTAAATTAAGTGCTTCACGCTAAGTGGTGTAAATAGTGAACAAACTGCTTGTGGATTTTATAAATTGATAGATATTTCACAAAGATATAACAATCTGATGCGATTCTAAAATGTAAATAAAGGTTGCTGGAAAGTACTTTAAATTCTGCCCAATTTAACCTCGATATTTTCTCTATCGCGTCAAGAACACTATAAGCAAATAAATACCGACGACACAAATCTGATAATCTAAATTTACATATTTTTGTTAGTATATACAGGATTATTTTGAATTATTCCATGCGTTTGAAATTTTTTACGCTTTCTCTAGGGTTAGGTGTCGAATAAATGTACTTTCTTGTTATTTTGTTTTGCCATTTCTATTTATTCTATTTTTCATTCATTCCATTTATGGATATTGATTTCATTTACATATTCGTGTCAAAGAATATTCTTTAAAGTTATTATCAGGATTAGGATAGGATTCGATTAGGATTAGGATTAGGAATTAAAATTGAACGACAATGGCATGACCGATTCAGGTTTAAAGTATGAACCAGGAAGTCTATTTACATCATGAAGCAATAAGAAAATTAGAAAATTGTCGGCTAATATTTTTTAATATGTTTTACAGTCATAGTTGGCATCAAAGGTGAGCGGGGAAATGATCATCTAAAATACCATTAAGTGTTTACCACGCAAAAAACAAATCTGGTTACAACAATGTATTTAATTTTGCGCCAAATTTCACTTGATTAAAAAAAAATCAAATTGACTATGGACCTAATTACAGACCCCTAACCTTCCTATTCTCAGAAATGTTCTACCCATATGTAAAAAAAAATTCTACTGTACAGAACGCGCTTTCACGTTTATAATGTTATGAATTGGCACGATCGGCTTGTTCAAATTTACACAATTCGGCTGGAAGAAAATATTCATTACTTTTTTATTTCTTTTTTGCTTTTGCATTACGTGAATTTGTTGGTAAAATCGATTTTCTTTTCGATAACATTGTTGTTTTTTAAGTTTAAAAAATATTGTAATTTTACTTAAACATTGCTTTAAAATCTATGGAATTTTTCTTATCCTGCAAGACTTTACAAAAATCTATTATGAAACAACTTTAAAAAAAGCTATATTTAAAAAAGACAACAAAGTTTTTCCTATTTTAAAACTAAAAGAAATGTAAAATTTCCGGTTCGAAACGACGATTTACAAATGTGTTTTTGATTGTAGGAAAATGATAGAGGAAAAATGCTGTTACTTCGACACAATCATATTAAATCTTTAGCTTTTATGAGAAAAGCAACTTTCTTTTAAAAAATATAGTTATTTTTATTAAGATTTTCTGATTTTCGATACGGATAATTTTGCGATGCATATCATTGACATTTGCCATCCAATATATATATATATATTTTTTTTTTACTTTTTAAAATTTAAATTAAAAATATGGTATCTTTATGTTAGCCGTGTGCAGACGATAAATCGCTAATCGATAAACTATCCCATCATTCGTATTGAATTAATTAAAAATTTAAATCTTTCACTCATTTCATTTAAAACACAGAACTTTAATTTACAACACATACATTTAAAATACATATATTACGTACATTTAAAATAATTCCTTTCATGTGAAAAAGGAAAAGAAAAAAAAGAGAAATTAATCACAAATAATTTGATAACCCAAGATCATTTTATTTCAACATCAAAACAAATCTGTTTTATTTTTCTATATATGACATCATATTCGCTTGCTTTCCATACTTACTCGTATTTATGCACTTTGTATTATTATCAAATATTTGAAAACGCATGTTTTATTTCTAATATGACATCATTTCATATTCTGTTTAATTCTTAAATAACTCATTTCTTTTTCATTTTTCACGTGGAAAATTTTCACTTGAAAATAAATTGTTGATTAAAAATTATTACTCAGGGGTTTTATTTTATATTGGCAACGATAAAGTATTAGCAACGGTAAAATAAATTTAACCATTTTAAAAACAGCTGCAAAACCGGGCCCTTTGGGCCAAACCAACCAAACCAACCAACCATTTTAAAATAAACGAAAAAATGTCAATTTATTCTGTATGAAAATAATGAAAATTTTAATTTTTAAGAAAAATATTGAAATAAAATAAACGAAAACCAGCCTATATTCATTTGAGGGTTATAATCAACTTATATGCAAAGATACAGGATCATTAAATGCTTCATTTTGACGCTGGCTTCAGCCTAACATTTGCACACAATCAGATTTATAATATTATTAGGATTAGGATTAGGATTTTAAATTCTCATTTGTTTAGAAATTTTCCAATACATTTCTTTTTCTTTTTTATTATTATTACTTTCATTACATCGTTGCCTGGCAACTGTATTTCAAAGCATATAAAAAGGAAAAAAAAAGTAAAGTAAATCTCATTATTTTGACGCAACTCTTTATTAATAAAATAGCTAATTTTCGGGTGATTTTAATTTTTAATACGTTTTTTCTATTGAAATATATGAGGATTTATTTTAACTACTAACGAAAGATGACCAAATCGGTTTTCCAAGCGAACATTATAGAACCATTGGATGTGCAAATTGAATATAAGACATTACTTACATTTGTATAAGTACATTTATTATGCGAAATTTTATTCAATTTCAACAACATATGATGATATTTCGTGGTTGAAAAATAAGTATTCTTTTAAAGATAGGATACAATCTCATGTACAAGTAAGTGATCTAATGAAATTAGAATAGTAAATGCATTTATATATAAACTCGAATAATGAAATGGCACAATTACCGGAAATGGAGAACAGAAAATTAAAGTGACAAAGGGGGAGGGGGGTTCGGGGGGTCTCTGCCTCCCTGAAGGAATGTATTCTTATTCTGAAAAAATGTATACAAGAATAAGTAATTTATCATATCATCGCATAAAATCACGTTTAATATGTGATACTTCTAAAGCTTCGGCATAAAGAATAAATAGATAAACATCATCCACAACAAGACAAACAAGCTTCTATCAATTAGCGATAAAAAAATTCTACAACACGTCATGCAGTTTCTGATGCAGAGAGAAATACAAAAAAAGTGGGTTCTAAACTCCTGAAGACGCTTTTATTGGTTGCGCGTAAAAGTGGAAGATTCCTGAAAAAGCGCATTACAAAAATAGCTCTGGACCAATCAGTGAACGCGTCGTACCTCTTTATTGGTGTGTGTAGAAAAGTGGTGCGATATGGGCCTGCTTTCGGCGGGAAAAAACTTCGAACATGTCCCTACTAGCTTTGAATAGGCTTACAGGTAAAATGGAATATTCTAAAATGGAAATAAGTTTGAGACGGGAAAGGAAAGTTATTAGGCGTATAAGCAATTAAAGTTTGAGAAAGAAAAGAAATAATATTTTAAAGTGAAAAATAGTAAAATAAATAGAGAAAAAAAAGCAGACACACACGCACACATACATACACACGCATATATACATACATACATAATTAGATATATTCTATATTTCAATTCAAATGCAAATTATCGGTAAAAGATAATTTTTAGAACATTTCAATGGTTTTTAATCTGTAGAATTTTATTTCAGATTCATTACAAATTTTTAGTGCTAAAATATCTCCATATGGCGTTGATAAATAGGCTATCATACTCTGATGCCTATGCATTTACTGTAAGTATTTTCGTTAAAGTCAACGCCAATACTCTTGCTGACCTTAGTTAACCGTTTCAAGGGCGGTGGTTAATTTTTGGACCACTTAATTTTAATCCCTAAATGCCTGTTTGGTACCAGAATTTTTGAAAGAAAATTTTCATTTTATCATGTACGTGAAACTTATACTTATTTTCAAATGAATTTGTTTGTAAATTCCGGTGTCATTCAATCATTTCAGCATTTTACGAATAGAAGTACACTACCCCTGAAAGAGTTAAGTTTAAAAACGGAATGCGAATTTATATCGCAAATGAAGAAATTCAGAATTCGGTATAAAATAAAAAGTACAGTTTTTTTTTTTTTTTTTTTTTTTTTTTTACTCTTGGCTTTATTTACCCATTTCTATAAAATATAGTATCTACTAGAATAAACACTGAAAGAATATGTTTTTAGCAGTTCAAAGGATATAAAGTTTTTTGTGTATTTGCCGTAGAAAATTTTTGAGTATACCACATCAATGAGTTAAATATCTATTTAAACACTAGTCGGTTTGAAAAAGTGAGATTACATAAAACGTATATATGTATATTTTGCAATTTTACTTTGCTTTCATTTGCAAATTATTTGTGAAGTATGCATTTGGATTTTTTCGAGTGCTTTTTCTATATACATTATTTATACACCTTTCAGTTTCTCTTCTTTTTCCTTTCTCATCGCTGCTCTCCAACTTACTAACATAAAAAAAATCTTCTAGAACTCCAAGGGTACATCTGTTGAAGTTCACCGAAACACATTTTTGATGATTGTGAAAACATATTTTGAATTAAATATATTAAGAAAAATACTGAGATTACAAACTCTTAAGAGATTCTTTAAAAACACGCATTCATAGAAATGGATGAAAACTCTGAAAAACACACTTAAGTAGTAACACACTTAAAGTTTTTAAAATCGAAATCAAGAATTTTTAGACGTATATTTTCCGTAACTAAACCATTGAAGCGTAAAATGCAAATAAAATACAACTCGGATTTTTCGAGATTCAATGAATAAAATATATTCAAATATTATCATTTCATATTTTCCATTCAATAACAAAATTATAAATTTTAAGTAAATTCAGACAGGTATTAAAACGGGATTTTCATATTCTAAATAAAATAATCATTTTCTTAAATATTATTTTGCTCTAGAATTGTCTAAACGTTCATACACATGTTATATATCCGAAAAATATTGAGTTAATTTTAATTTATCTGGAAAATAATTTATACTGATTTTGTTGTTCAAAAACAATTTATTTTCATGCACAGGAAAATGAGATCGTTTTACAAATAATATAATAAAATAACTTGTTAACTTTAAATTAAAGTGTAATTATTGCTTAAAGTGATAAAAACATAACACAAAAGGTTTAAAAATACCTTTTAATATAGATGACATGTTTCATTCGCTCAAACGGCGACTTCTTCAAATCAAAATGATAAGTAAAATATTCTCCCAAAAGTTTTTGAAAATGATAAACTATAATCACGAGATCACATGTCTGAGATCGTTTTAATCTGCTAAAAGAAATATTGAAATTTAAATTAAAACGCGAAACACAGATCGAAGCTTTTTGTAGAAATGTAGCTCAGCCTGTTTTTTTATTATTATTATTGTTATTTTCTTGTACATAAAAATGAAACTGTTTTAATGGGATAGACGAAATATTTAAATTAAACTAAACAAGAAAGAAATATCCTGCATCAAGCATAGATTATGAAACACTTTCCAGTACTTCCAGAATACTGTAACGAAACTTCACCGCTTAATAAGGTAGAAGACGATATCTTAAGTAAATCATTATAAAACACATTTCAGCAATTAACTTTCATAGTCGGAAAGGTACTCAATTTTTTTTTGTGCAGCCCTGTATATGATCAATAAATTTGTACATTACTTCATAATTCAGTCCAGTTAGAAAACGCATAACACTATTGAAAATTCACATTTAGCAATTTCCCCCAATAGACGGAAATGTACTAGTTTTTTGTACCTGACACTTCGAATTTTGAGCATCAGAAATTTTTCTTAGGAAACTTTAAAGCTCATTAACGGAAAGAAACAAATTAGGAATAAAGTTTAACAATTTTAAATTTTTGAATAACAGTAGGATTTTTTAAAACTGCGGCGATTTTTACTTCTGTTACATTTTCCATACGTTCATTTGCATTAATCATTTCTCGTGAGACTTTACCATAAACAAGAATATCAAATATACGAGACTTTCCCATAAACAAGAATCTCAAATACACTACAAACTTAAAAATGAACCACTAGAAAAGTAAAGATAGCTTTTTATAGCAAGACAATTAATTATTACATAATCCGCTTTACAGGGAATTTACCAATCTCCAGAGGGAATCTTACTGTTGGTATGGCTTTTTCTTTAAAAACGCTTTCAAGGAATAACAATTATTTATTTTCATATAAAATTTTCACTTAAAATGTGTAGAGTTCTTCAAACTTTCCGTAAAAGAAAACTTTCTTGAAACTTTCCTTTTCCTTTACAGAAACTTCCCGTAAAAATAACATCATTGAGCATTTATACGTATCATTATTAAAAGACAGTTTGCTTCCTTGCAGATAAATCCTCGTGGTATAGCTTGCTTTTTATTTTAGTTAAATTTGAAATATAATTTTTGAATATATTTATGTTCAATAATTTAAAACATCTACTTGGAATTGACATTAGCATAATATCTAAATTAATGTGAGATGATGAATAATACACATCTATAAATTAATAGCCTCAACAACACAAGATAACAGACTCAAGGGTTCAATTAATAAATACACGATATCATATGGGAAGAAAAAGCATCACACGAGGAGCATGGGGAAATCGCAAGATGATTATGGGCGATTTTCTCGTGAAAGGTGGATTTCCTTCTATATATATAAAAAAGTAATGGTTTGGAAATGGACCAATGAAAATCTGAGTAGATATTCCGGGTTATTCTCATCGCTTTTTTACTAGGGGCTTTTTTGAGGGGCGATTACTTTTTTTCTAGCCATCCTACGGATTTGAAAATCATACCACCAGACGCGAAATATAACAAGCTTTCAGAAATTCAAAAAATTATCACGGTCAGACAATAAAAACTCAAAAAATCCAGTAAAAAATCTTTTATTGAAAAAGTCATTTTTTTATATTGTTGCCAATTTCTAAATAAGCGCAAATGATTATATTTTATCTCAAATAAAAAATGTATTTGCGCGAGACTATTAAAAACAATAATGAAAGTTTAAAATAATAATTAAATGATCACGTGTTGAAAGCAGGAAATAAAGAAAATTACGTCATAAAAATCGTGTTTACACATGAATATTAAAAATAAAAAAGATGAATTAAATGAAAAAGCATTATAACCAGTTAAATGAAAAATCATTATAACCTGATTACAGAAGATAGTCGCCGTTCGTGATATCATCATCATCATGTTTTTAAAACAGGATACATTGCATTTACCCGGTTTTAAGAGGCTGTGAAATCAGAACGGGGGTTGGTGAGCTTAGCGAGCAGGGGGCAGAGCCCCCTAGTAAAAAAATAAAGAGAAAAAAGGAATTGATTGTTTGATAGTTTTTATCTTATGAAGAAGATTGGAAATCAGTTATATGCCAAACAAAGAACTTGAGCCAGAATTATAGGTGAATCCATGTATACATATGGACGAATGTGTTACATAATTGATGTATATGAATTGTCCTGATCAACTCATCGTATTATTTGTTCGAGTAGGTAATAAATATTGAATAAAATTGGAAAATAAATAGCTGTATTCATTTGTCGTTATAAGTTAAATCAATCTTTAAGTAATTATAAAACCAAATCCTACAACTTATAGGGATCTGAATAAAAAAATATTTCGAACCTATACAAATAAAAAGTGAATTGAACTGAGTTATTTCAACTGTGAATTGAATTATGAGAATAACTGGATAAGAACATATCTTCCGTAATCGTTTTGAACTGGATCAGAATAAAAAGATATTTTGAGCCGGGACAACAGTTAAAGGAAAAGTAGATTTCCTTAAATGAACCTACGAAGATCAAACAAGAAGTTGGTCTTGGTGAAAACATCATAAGTATCATTAGCGAACTGTAAAAGAGAAAAATCACATTGATTATGTCGATTTTGAACAAAGCGCGGAAGAGCAATTTGATTGAGCTATGTCAGGAATACGGAATAAGCATATCAAATAAAATAACTTTTCTGTCAATAATTGAAGTAATAAAAAATTGGGAAAGTTATAATGAAGAGTTTATAAAAGACCGTCGTGAAGTAATATCATCAGCTAGAATGGAGGTTAAGGAAGAAAGGAAGTTACAACTAGAAGCGGAAGAAAGAAGACTGCAGAGGGGGGTAGAGGAGAGGAAATTAGAATTAGAGATAGAAGACAGAGAGAAAATGAGGGAATTTTAAATAAAGAAATTGCAATCCAAGATAGACATTCAGAAGGATGTGGAAATAACAGCTGCGTGGACGGGAACGTGAAAAAATTTTGATCGGTTAAAGTTACTTAATCGTTATGACAGTGCAAATAGTGATATTTGTATGTTTTTAACATTATACTAGAGGCAAATATCTCAAATGAAAATAGCCAAGGAAGAATCGGTATCGTATTTATTAAGCTTATTAACGTTAGAAATAGCTAAAGGGAAAAGTACCGGAAATAAGTAATTACGAGTATATATAAAAAAAATGCTGAAAAGATTCAAAATGTCACCGGAAGAATTTAGACAAAGATTCATGATACACAGAAAAAAGCCAACGGATAATTGACTCGATTTTGGTTTTCATTTGAGAACATACTTTAATGAATTCATGCGTGGAATGAATGTAACAAATTTTGGGGAATTATTAGTCTCAGGTCAAATTAAGCGAAAAATATCACCAAAAACTAGGGAACATTTTACTGATTATGCCAAGGATTAAGGAAGTGAATGTATTGGTCAAGAAACTAGGTCATTTTGATACGGCGCTCAGAGAATGTTAAACCGCTAAATTACAAAAGACGCAAAATAGTGTGAACAGGGAGAAAAGGATAACAAATGCCGACAAAGTGCACAGTGGAATAATAAAAAACTACGTGAAAAGGCTATTGATTCACGAGTTATTTGTTATCATTAGAAATTACCTGATCATATCGCCCCCAAATGTACGAATAGGAATCAAACGAGCACTCAAGTGTATCATAGTAACCCGATTATGAGAACAAACAAGAACAGCATACAGAGAAGAAATGTTATGAATTTATCAAAAACGGAAAACGACGCCAAGACAAGAACAAAGATGCGTGTTGTACCAATAAATGAGATCATCAAAACGAAGATAATAATTGATACCGTAAGTTAGATAGATAAAAAATACTACAATGAAATAGGCGCACCTGAGTTATGCCGAGAAAATGTATGTATATTCACTGGATACGGCGGAGAAGAGACGAAGCCAATAGGATTCTTCGAGCACAAAATACAAATAGACGGCGTGAAATTAACAGATGAGTTTTAAGTAGTGTCAGGTCTGGACTGTGACATATTGTTAGGTGTAAATGCAGTATCAGGATGTGACTGATCAATCACATTCGAAAGCATCAAGATAATAAATATTGCCAAGAAAGAAGACGCCGAGGGCTAAACCGCCGTATATTGTAGTGGTAGGTATGTTAAAGTGTTGAGAAATACTGCTGAAAATTAAAAATGTGTGGCCAATGAGATAAGCGAAAATGCAATAATGAAAATAACGGAAAAGTCTTGTGAGGAAGAATAAATTGTCACAAATCAAAAAACACGAATCCATACTGAAAAAAAGAAAAAAAAAAGAAAATGAAAAACGATTTTGTGGAAGTTTTAAGAAACGTGATCCTGTTACTCAAATTAAGTAAGAAAATGTTATCAGAGAAACAATTTTGATGATAGGCGTCACAGATATCGTAAACAACACACGTATCATGACGATAGAAGATTTTTCATACGGACAACAGAGAGAAAAAAGAAGGGAAACATATGGAAGCGAAAATAATGAATTGTGTAAACAGATTATATATGATATTACATATAGAAGAAAATAACACAAACAGCACGTTATAAAAGCAACACATCCCGTTGCCATGCACCTAGTCAAATATAAAGTTTGATGACTCACATATATATGTTTTTGATACATTTAATAGCTCCGATGTAAAAAATTAGTAGAAATAATTTGAGTCAAACTAGAGCGAGAGATATAAGGATTTTCGTTGAAATCGATTGGATCAAATGGAGAATACAGATTTTAAGAGATCGTTTCTGTTTCCTGGCTCTGTATTGCTTTGTTACTACGATATCTTTTATTTATTTACTTTTGATTATTTAATTATTCTACCCTTTCAAAGATTCATTGATCATACTTATACTTTTCTATTCTAAAAAAAAGTAACTAACGTTTTCGATGCCATAATTATACTTACTGCGACTGGGGCTCTTTCTTGGCTTAGATTAAGAAAACTATTGCACATAAAAATATCAAAATTGGCAATTTTTTATATTAATATATGATACACACGCTGAAGCAGGCAGTTTTTAAATCAACGAATTATTTTAAGTTCTCCGTAATGTTGAAATCGGTCAAAATAGTTCAGTTAAAAAAATTTTATAGGATGAAAAATTATGCATAGCAATTTAACAATCATTTGGAGGCGCATACTGGACTAGGTTGCCGGTGTGCAGTGTTCAAACACTTTTTTAATTAATCTAATTTTATAGAGGGTTTTTTTTTTTTTTCAAAATTTTATTATTTCAATAGAGATTTATTTCATATTTCGAAAAAATCGTTATTTTACCTACTGTTGTCAAATTTTGAAAAAGCACAAATAATAATATTTCGTTTCAATTAACAAATATATTTATAGGTGAATATTTAAAAGAAAGAAAAATTTTAAATAATTAAACTATTTTGTGAGAAAGGCATTAAATGCGGAAAAATTACGTCATAAAAGCCGAAGTAATTAATTTTTCCAAACACTTATTGAAAAATATATCTACATGTGAATCTTAAAAAAGAAAGAAACATTAAAGCAAATTATTATGTGCTAAAATCATTCGAAGAAGGGAAATTACGTCATATTTAAACAATATCTTTAAAATGTCATATTTAAAAACGATTTTCTTCTAGCATCTAAAAGAAAACTGTATTATAAATATCCGGGAGACAGTGACATTTTTTACTTAACCATTTCATACAAACTCATTTTCAAATGTGTTATAGTTCTTACTTGATCAAGAAAACAGAGTTAAGCTTTCGCGACAGCGATGGATGCGGCTTGGGAACTGTAAAATCTCCCAGGCAAAGGGAAATGAATAACAACCCGATTACAGAAAATCGTCACGGGTCGTGATAATACCATTCAATCTTCCGTAATCGGGTAATCTCTTTAAAATAGAGCATATTAGCATTTTTTTAAACCTGTGGGTGTCGACAGGTGTTGGTGAGCATACATCGTAGAGTGCAGAGCTCCTAGTTAAGGGGCTACTTCACTCAGACGAAAACACCCGCTCGCTAATGTTAATCCTATGGAGGAAATTTTTGAAGATATCTCGTTCGCATTTCAATATTTTTAAATGATTTTTTTTTGCATTGGATAGCTGAGGTCAATCTCTATGCACGCTCCTTTCTACTTTTTCGATTTTTGTTGCAGTTTTTTTTATTGAGGATACTTTCACTTTCAATACCGGTTTCGAAAGTGAAAGTATCTTCATTAAAAAAACTTGTAATCAAAATCGAAAAAGTAGACAGGAGCGTGCATAGAGATTGACCACAGCTATCCAATGCAAAAAAAATAATTTAAACATATTGAAATGCGAACGAGATATCTTCAAAAATTTCCTCCATAGGATTAACATTAGCGAGCGGGTGTTTTCGACTGAGTGAAGTAGCCCCTTAAAGGGTATAGATCAATATTTCTCAAAATTAGGCGTGTTTGAGCCTCATTGGGGGTCCTTGAAGACGTTTTGTGATGTTCTAGCTAATCTGTTCTACTACCAACATTCGTCGCGCCAATTAATTGAATTTAGTGGAAAAAAGTTTTTTCATCATTGCTTGGTTTATAAACAAAATATAAAAATACACTACATGTTGAAGAATATTTAGGACGCTACCTCAGAAAGCAAACACTAAAGATTCAATATATGCTTTATTACTACATGTAAGAGTAAACAAGCACGCTTGCTCGTATGAAAATACATTCTACCTGTAAAGCTTACATAAAAAATAAAATAAAAAGTTTTTTTTACTAGTTACTTGCATACGTTTGTACTTTTCCTTTTGTCAAAAAGATCTGGACTGACTCCATTCGACTTTTCGAATTCAAATGTCTAGAAAGCAAAAAAAGAAAGAAAAAATACATGCGTCAAGCATTTTTCTACACTTCCAGAATATTTTAACAAAACTTAAAAGTTTAATAAGGTGAAATATGATGTTTAAGTAAACAATTTGAAAACGTATGAAACGCGTTTGAAAACCCAATTTCAGCAATTACCATCAATAGTCGGAAAGGTATTCAATTCTGTTGTACATATATGATCAGTATATGATCTATAGACTTCTATATATACTAGATAGCATGCAGACATTTAGTTCAGATAGGAAACGCATAACAGCTGAAAATTGACCTTCAACAATTTCCGTCAAAAGAAGAAATGTACTCGAATTCTTTTGTGCAGATCTGTATATGATCTATATAATTTATACGCATCAAGTAATATGCAAAAAAAAAGTTACATTTAAAGCACATATACACTGTTAAAAAAAATCTGAAATTCACGGGTATTTTTTTCCTGAATTTCACAGAAAAAATCCTTATTTTCGACAAAAGGGTATTTTCCGTTAAAAAACAGAAAATTTCCTCATATTTCCTGAAAACAACGGAACAGACGGAGACGAAAGGGGATAACGGAGATATTCCGTTATCTTATCTGCTGCATATTTATTTTCAATGTTTAAAAAACTGACATGAAAAACTAAAAATTTAATAAATTAAAATTTCGAGTTTATTTAAAAAAAAAAAACAACAAAATAGTACTTTCGAATTAAAAAAAGTAACAATTTTCCCATTCTTTTAAAATTATTTGCAATTTATTTTTTAAAGTTATAAGAAAATATTTGCACTTAAAATATATTCTAAACAAGCAGATTAATCCATATACTTAAAGCTAACCTGCTTTTTAGTTTTTCGTGCAAAAATGCTATTTATACGCATGCGCGAGCATTCAGCTAATCAGCTAGAGGCTTTTACTATCTTCAGACGCGATGTTCCAGCCAATGAGGTGAAGGCTTTTTCCTCTCTCTAGAAGCGTATGTGTTCCATTTGGTTGTTCGGTTGTTGAAACTTTATGGATTTCTTTTATTAAGGTATTTTTTCATTTTACCGTATTTATTTTCTTTTTAAGTCGTATGTATTTTACCTCTTTGAATTTTTTTATAACTAACCCTTTTTTTGAGAGAGAGAGAGATTTCGTGTGTGATATGATTAAATTCAGGTTTTCTCAGCGATGATCACAGTATTTTTACCAAATAACTTTTGTATTAATCAAGCTTTTTTGGTTATTAAGCATAGCTAAACACGAAAGAAAACTTTGTTATTTTAAGATTTTGATGTGAATTATTTGCGTACATTTATAAGGCGAGTTTCACTGAATAATTCAAGAAAAAAAAATCTCATCATTATACATACAGTGTCTCACATAAGTGATGGGACACTTGTGCTTTACAAAAGGAAACTAATCAAATAAATTAAAAAAACATGTACACATTTTTTTGTGGGTGTGTTTCATACTTAAATTTAGTAAAGATTATTACATAACATACATTTTGTCAAAATATTAAAATATTAATTTAATAAAAATACAAATGTTTAGAACGGAGCAAAAAATAGCTCACATAAGTGATGGGACACCATTATATATGCAACAAAAATCGCCTGAAATAAGCAATAAAAATATTTTTTGGGGTTTTATTTTTACTTAAAAGCAATTGGCAATAATTTATAAAATCGTCTGCAGTATTTCTCTCCAGTTTGTTTTGGAATTTTTGTGTTTTTTAGCTCTGTGTAGTCATGAATGCTAAACGAAAAGAAACTTCGCCTGAAATTCGAAAATTAGTTATTAATTTGCATATTGAACGTGGAAAATCTATTAGAAAAACTGCTGAAACAGTTAACTTGAGTCGTTCAACAGTTTTCAATATCATTAAACGATATAAAAAGAATCATATGATTCAGGATAAAAGAAGACCTGGCTGACCATCAAAGCTATCCAATGGAATAAAGCGAATTATCGTTCGAAATATTAAAAAAAATCCAAGAATTAGTGCTTCAAAAGTTGCTGCTGATTTACAAGCATTATATGGAATAATTGTTAATCCTGAAACTATTAGAAGGGTAATTCGATCTGCTGGATATCACGGTAGAGTAGCCAGGAAAAAATTCTTCGTAAGTGAAAAGAATAGAAAACTCAGACTAGCTTTCGCAAAATCCAACATAAATAAGAATTCTGATTACTGGAATAAAGTTATATTTGCTGATGAGAGTAAATTTAATATATTTGGTTCTGACGGTAGAATCTCGGTGTGGAGAAAACCCAGGGAAGAACTTCGCAAACAGAACTTGGTACCAACAGTAAAACATGGTGGAGGAGGAGTTATGGTATGGGGGTGTATGTCGTCCGCTGGAGTTGGTAATTTTGTTTTTATTGACAGTATAATGGATCAGTACAAGTATATTGATATTTTAAAGCAAAATTTGAAATCTTCAGCACGAAAATTGAACCTTCATAACGATTTTAAATTCTACCAGGACAATGACCCCAAGCACACTGCTCTGAACGTTAGACTCTGGCTGCTATATAACTGTCCTGAAATAATAAAAACACCACCACAATCTCCAGACTTAAATCCCATAGAGAATATTTGGCAAGAATTGGAATCAAGAATTCGCAAACACACCATTTCTTCAAAACAACAACTAAAATCGGTGCTTCAAGAAGAATGGGGTAAAATCACTCCAGAAATCACAAAAAAAATAGTCGAATCCATCCCAAAAAGATTAAATCATGTTTTAAAAGTAAAAGGAAATCCAACAAAATATTAAAACCTTTTAAAAAGTAAAATTTGTGGATAAATATTTGATGGAAAAGTAAGTGTCCCATCACTTATGTGAGTCATTTTTTGCTCCGTTCTGAACAATTGTATTTTTACTAAATTAATATTTTAATATTTTGACAAAATGTATGTTATGTAATAATTGTTACTAACTTTAAATATGAAACACACCCAAAAAATTTTTGCACATGTTTGTTTATTTATTTTATTGCAGTTTCTTTTTATAAAGCACAAGTGTCCCATCACTTTTGTGAGACACTGTATTTAGTTTTGCATTATTAATTATTTACTTGGCCTTTACTTTTAATATTTCAGACTTACAGCTGAATGTAACTATTAAAACATTTGAAATACTGTATTCGTAAAATGAAATTTCAGCTTAAACACTCGACAATTACTTTTAGTTATGCATTATTAATTATTTACTTGGCCTTTACTTTTAATATTTCAAACTTACAGTTGAATGTAACTATTAAAACATTTGAAAGACTGTATTCGTAAAATGAAATTTCAGCTTAAACACTCGACAATTATTCTTAGTTATGCATTATTAATTATTTACTTGGCCTTTACTTTTAATATTTCAAACTTACAGCTGAATGTAATTATTAAAACATTTGAAATACTGTATTCGTAAAATGAAATTTCAGCTTAAACACTCGACAATTACTTTTAGTTATGCATTATTAATTATTTACTTGGCCTTTACTTTTAATATTTCAAACTTACAGCTGAATGTAATTATTAAAACATTTGAAATACTGTATTCGTAAAATGAAATTTCAGCTTAAACACTCGACAATTACTTTTAGTTATGCATTATTAATTATTTACTTGGCCTTTACTTTTAATATTTCAAACTTACAGCTGAATGTAATTATTAAAACATTTGAAATACTGTATTCGTAAAATGAAATTTCAGCTTAAACACTCGACAATTACTTTTAGTTATGCATTATTAATTATTTACTTGGCCTTTACTTTTAATATTTCAAACTTACAGTTGAATGTAACTATTAAAACATTTGAAATACTGTATTCGTAAAATGAAATTTCAGCTTAAACACTCGACAATTACTTTTACTTATGCATTATTAATTATTTACTTGGCCTTTACTTTTAATATTTCAAACTTACAGCTGAATGTAACTATTAAAACATTTGAAAGACTGTATTCGTAAAATGAAATTTCAGCTTAAACACTCGACAATTATTCTTAGTTATGCATTATTAATTATTTACTTGGCCTTTACTTTTAATATTTCAAACTTACAGCTGAATGTAATTATTAAAACATTTGAAATACTGTATTCGTAAAATGAAATTTCAGCTTAAACACTCGACAATTACTTTTAGTTATGCATTATTAATTATTTACTTGGCCTTTACTTTTAATATTTCAAACTTACAGCTGAATGTAATTATTAAAACATTTGAAATACTGTATTCGTAAAATGAAATTTCAGCTTAAACACTTGACAATTACTTTTAGTTATGCATTATTAATTATTTACTTGGCCTTTACTTTTAATATTTCAAACTTACAGCTGAATGTAATTATTAAAACATTTGAAATACTGTATTCGTAAAACGAAATTTCAGCTTAAACACTCGACAATTACTTTTAGGTTAAATTCAGGTTTTCTCAGTGACGATCACAGTATTTTTACCAAATAATTAAAAGTACTACATGCATGCATCTATCTATCTATCTATATTAGAAATTGTGCAGGTTTCTGGTCACTGTTTTGTTTACATATTTTAAACAAAAATTTCAATTTAATAATGCACTGAAAATTATAATGAATGCTTACAATTAAACACAACAACACAAAACAAAAAATTTCACAAAAACACATTATTTCCCCGATATTTTCCCACAACTAATCAATAAATTTCATGATATTTTATTGCGATTTTAAACCATGAACTTTAGTACTTTTTTGTTATATGAACACTATGCCAAAATGTATGTATGTATGTTTGGCGACAATGGTGTACGTATAACGGAAAAGTGCCTGAATTATTATTTATATATATATATATAAAATATAAACATAATTGGCGACACAGCAAGTTTTCTGGATTTCTCCCTGGCTCTCTAACCACATTGTTAACAAAACAAAAAATTCACGAAAAACACATTATTTCCCCGATATTTTCCCACAACTAATCAATAAATTTCATGATATTTTATTGTGATTTTAAACCATGAACTTTAGTACTTTTCTGTTATACGGACACTATGCCAAAATGTATGTAATGTATGTATGTTTGGCGACAATGGTGTCCGTATAACGGAAAAGTGCCTGAATTATTATTTTTTTATATATATATAAAATATAAACATAATTGGCGACACAGCAAGTTTTCTGGATGTGAAAGGCGAGATGAATTTCATTCATTCAATGACCTTTTTAAAAGTTTCAAGTTTGGATTGAGTGCACATGAACATAGAAACCGATACCTATTTTTATGTTCATGATTGAGTTATTTGGATATCTTTTTGTATAGCACAGAAAATCATTTCTCCCGCTTTCGTAATACAGATAAATTCTGGTGTATTTTTTTTTCTTCTTTTTATATCATAAGTACTTTTCTACTTTAAATTTTTTTAACCTAATAGTAATTGTCGCGTTTCTAAGCTGAAATTTCATTTTTCGAATGCAGTATTTCAAATGTTTTAATAATTACATTTAGCTGTAAGTTTGAAATATTTAAAATATTAAAAGTAAAGGTCAAGTAAATAATTAACAACGCATAACTAAATATGTATAATGATCAGAATGACATATTAAAATGTGTACAGAATGACATGAAAATGACATGAAAATTTTAAAAAACTGAAATTTTGCACTTGCAACTTAATTGTAAATTTCATTGTTTACATTGGAAACGATTTGTGGATTTTAAGAATTTGCGGAACTTCGTATCACCAAATTACTAAACCTCTCTCTCTCACTCTCCAAAAAAAAAAAAAAAGGGTTAGTTTAAAAAAATTCAAAGTAGCAAAATACATACAACACAAAAAGAAAATAAATACGGTAAAATGAAAAAATTACTTTAATAATAGAAATCCATAAATTTTCAACAACGACATCAAACGAACGTATCTCATCTTTCGTTTGTGATAAGGAACGCTCCTTTGGCCCCCTCCACTCATTGGCTGAATTGTAAAGGGCAAAATTGGGGGACAAAATGACTACAGCATTTTTGAGAAAAGAAAAAATCAGAAAATTCACAGAAAATTTTCTGAAAAGTTTCAGCACAGGGAGAGAGGGTAAATGCTCTCTCGGCAATAATTATTTTTGTTGCAAGTTGGGTTAACTGTCTTTATGGTTCGAGTCGATTTCAGACTGAGTGTAGATTTCTGCAAGTTGGATTTGGGTTAACCCGATTTTTCAAAAGTTAGTTCAAGTTCAGTATATTATTTCAGATTAAAACTATATCTTTCAGGGCGTGATTCGTGCCGAAAATTTTGAAATCCCGCCCAAAAAAAGACAATGAGTGGGAGCCTCCCGCCCAAAAAATTTCAGCATTTTTGGAGAAATTTGCATTATTTAATTTACCTGCATCCGAACGATAAATTTCGTGATTTTTTTCCCCACAACCGATTGACGGACTTTGTGTTTTTTCCGCGACTGATTGACGAACTTTGTGGTTTTTTCCGTGAGATATCAATGAACTTTGAGTTTTTTCTGTGACAGATCGACGAACATTGCGTTTTTTAAGCGACTGATCGACGAACCTTGCGTTTTTTGGGGACAGATCGACGAACTTTGTGTTTATTCTGCAATCGATCAACGAAATTTGCTTTTTCCCCCCGACTGATTGACGAACTTTGCGTTTTTTATGACAGATCGACGAACTTAGCGTTTTTTCCGCAACAGATCGATGAACTTTGTGTCTTTTCCACGATCGATCGGTGAATCTCAATCAAGTAAAATCTAAAGTCAGAAATTTATTTAACAACCTAATTGTTAAGGGTCCCTAACACATTTAATGGAACTTGAAAAATACACTGCATATATAAAACTTAACTTTCTTCCCTTTTTTATAATAAAAATAAACATTTTACATAATCATTCTCAGTTGACTTAATTTTTTTAATGGTATTTTGTCATGTCTGCATTAATGTAATTCTTTAAATAGCACGTAAAATAATAGTGGGGTTTAAAGATTTTTTTTCTCCCTCCCAAACATTACAACTCCCCTCCATTTAAAAATGTTGGTAGGGAGACTCCCGTCCTTGGAAAAATTGAATTTCAAGCCCTGCCTATAATATGTTTGTGTGTATTGAGGTTTGTATAGATGTTTGTGTGTGTGCTGTTTTTAATAAAGACAGTTTCATTTTTCACACGAACCTTTCAAAAAATTCACATTCTTTGCGCAATCCTTTAACAAAATTCGCATTTTTTTTCGTGATTCTTTAATGAAATTCGCATTTTTTTCTGTATCTTTTTTTTGTCGAGATTCACAATTTTTTCAGCTATCCTATGACGTAATTTGTGTTTTTTTCAGCGATAATTTGACGAAATTTGTGTTTTTTCTGCGATTTTTTTTTTCATGAAATTTGCGTTATTTTCCATGATTCTTTTATGAAATTTGCGTTTTTCTGTGATCCTTAGACGAAATTTTCTTTTTTCGCAATGCTTTGATAATAATCACATTTTCTCTGCTGCCTTTTGATAAGATTCATGAATTTTCAGCAATCCTTGGATGAAATTCGTGTTTTTTCAGCAATCTTTGAAGAAATTCGCATTTTTCTCTCGATACTTTAACGAAATGTGCGTTTTCCAGCGATTTTTTGATAAAATACATTTTATTCCGCAATTTTTAGACAAAATTTGGCAAGAAAGCGCTATCTTTTGGTGAAATTTCCTGTTTTGCGATTCTTTGACAAAATTTGCTCATCTTTTGCGTAAATCGCTTTTTTCTGTGGCCTTTTAACAAAATTCACGTTTTACATGATCCTTTGATGAAATTAGTGTTTTTCCCGTGATCATTTGACGAAATCTAGGATTTTTTTCTCGCGAAGATTTATTATTTGTTTTTAGTCTGCAGGTGCCCTAAAAAGTTTGTGATGCCTGTCGCTGTATTGCACGCATTCTGCCACGGTGTATCAAACAAACAAAATTCATCCTAAAGAATTATTGTTTCGTTTCTGGAAATGAACAACCGTCAACTCATTGGCTGAGTTATAAAGGGTGAAATGTGTAGGCACTGAGTATCATCTATACTATTAATGTCGGTAAACGTCTGTCTGTGTGTGTATTGTTGTGTCAGGCGTCTGTAAGCACAAAACTCTGCATGTAGACGACGGACATAAGTGCTTTTGGTATAAAAAAATTCGGAAGGGGAGTTTTTAAAAATTCACAACATTTTGCGGGAGAAGAGGGGTGCGAACGAATTTAAAAAATGAGTCCGCATCAATAATTATGGCGGCGGGGGTAGTATGTTTTGCCCACACGGGGTGGAGACTTTTCTTTGCTGACACCACTCATATGATATATCGTTCGAAAGGCCTGCGACTGCCTTTTCATGTTATGCATCTGTGTGGTCCAACCCCCCCCCCCCTTCCCGCCAATTGGGGCGCTTTTCTAAATTTTGCACATACCACTCATGTTATATATCGTTAAAAAGGTCTGTGACCGCTTAATCATATTATGCATCTCCGGTGTCCATCCCCCCACTTTGCCCCCCCCAAGGGGATACTTTTGTAAATTTTGCACAAACCCTTCATGTTACGTATTGTTGGAAAGGTTTTTGCCTGCTTATTCATGTTATGCATCTCCGGTGTCCATCCCCCCACTTTGCCCCCCCCCAAGGGGATACTTTTGTAAATTTTGCACAAACCCTTCATGTTACGTATTGTTGGAAAGGTTTTTGCCTGCTTATTCATGTTATGCATCTCCGGGGTCCATCCCGCCACTTCCCCCCCCCCTTAAGGGGGCACTTTTCTAAATTTTGTTGACACCCCTCATGTCATATATTGTTGGAAAGGTCTGTGACCGCTTAAGGATATTATGCATCTCCAATGTCCATCTCCCCCACTTTGCCCCCCCCCCTCCCCCAACGGGGTACTTTTCTAAATTTTGCAGACAACCCTCATGTCATATCGTTGGAAAGGTCTGTGACTGCTTAATCATATGCATATCTCCAATGTCCACTTTGCCCCTCTCCCAAGGGGGTACTTTTCTAAATTTTGCAAACAACCCTCATGTCATATATTGTTGGAAAGGTCTGTGACCACTTAATCATATTATGCATCTTTAATGTCCATCTCCCCAATTGTCCCCCCCCAAGGGGTCAATTTTCTAAATTTTGCACACAACCGTCATGTCATATATTGTTGGAAAGGTCTGTGACCGCTTAATCATATTATGCATCTCCAATGTCCATCTCCCCACTTTGCCCCCCCCTCCCCCAAGGGGGTACTTTTCTAAATTTTGCAGACAACCCTCATGTCATATATCGTTGGAAAGGTCTGTGACTGCTTAATCATATGCATATCTCCAATGTCCATTTCCCCACTTTGCCCCCCCCCCTCCCCCAAGAGGGTACTTTTCTAAATTTTGCAGACAACCCTCATGTCATATATCGTTGGAAAGGTCTGTGACTGCTTAATCATATGCATATCTCTGATGTCCATCTCCCCACTTTGCCCCCCCCCCAAAGAGGTACTTTTCTAAATTTTGCACACAACCGTCATGTTATATATCGTTGGAAAGGTCTGTGACCACTTAATCATATTATGCATGTTCCGTGTCCATCCCCTACTTTACCCCCCCCCAAGGGGGTACTTTTTTTAATTTTGCACACACCCCTCATGTTACATATCGTTTGAAAGGTCTTTGACTGCTTATTCATGTTATGCATCTCCTTGGTCCATCCCACCATTTCCCCCTCCTCAAGGGGGCACTTACCATTTACTTGCACAACAGCGCTAAATGTGTCAGATGAAAGAAATTCCGCGAGTGCATGTGCCAGTGAAACTTAGCCAATTGCTGTTCTTCAACCTAGCTTTAATTCAAAGTGGGTTTTTTATTTATTTGAATTATTCTGCAAAAGTTTCAAACATTTTAAAGCAGCTATGAATTTTATTTTTATGGTACTATCAAGTTTTTTGCCGTCAAATTTTGACGGGTTCCATCTAGTATATATATATATAAAAGTTAAGTGAAAAAAAAATCTATTTTACTCAAAAAAGCAACATACAAAAATAATGCTTTCAAATAAAAAAAATAATAATATTTTTCTCATTCCTTTAAAATTATTCGCAATTTAGTTTTTAAAGTAATAAAAAGCACTCGCACTGAAAATATATTCTAAGCGAACACATTTAAAAAATATATAATAGTTGGAAAAAAAAAATCGCTTTTCTTAAACAAGCAAACATTTTTTATCGAATTTAATTCAAATATAATATTCATATTTTACATCTAACAATCAAGTTAAGAATATTCATGTTTTTATCCTGTATTAATATTACAATTTTAAAACATCAACATCATCTCATAACGAAATCTCCCCGCAATTAACTTCAAAATTACCAAGCTTCTAAACCCCAAATTATGTCTGTTCTAAGCCGCCATTTTGAGAATTTCCAAATGATCCTTTCAAACTGCTATTCTAGCAAGCGCCCGCTGGTCAAACCGGCAAGACACTGGACTCGAGGCACTATTACCCCTGGTTCAAAACCCAATGTCGATCCGAAGCTGTTCTTGACGTATATCAGATAGTAAATGTTCTCGCAATAGTCGACAGATGGCAGCGCCAAGTGAGATGTCAAGATTTTTTTAAACCGAGTTTATCTAAAACGGAAAATGTCCTTTTCTGTCAGTTCTACGAGGAATATTTCCGTGATTTCTGAGAGCGTTAACGGAAAGTTACCGCTTCTGCAAACGGCGATTTTCCTTCTTTTATCTTTCAAAACGGAAAATCTACTAACGGAACGGAAAAAGTCCGGCAACTTCGCTGCCAGTAGTTTTACCGTGAATTTACGGAATTATTTTTAACAGTGACCACAATTGAAAACGCACTTCCAGCAAATATTGCTCATAGACTGTACTGTAACTATAAATAGATGATAACGGTTATACACACGATATTCTACAGCAATAAACGTGTAGTGCACCCCAGTGATGTATATCAATTACAATATGTTCTGAATAATGTAACATGAATAAAATACACTGCAAACGATTGTCCTCCATAGATGATAATGTAAACGGCATTTGTTTAAGTGCATCTGTAAGCGGAACTATAAATGCTACACACTTCATTTTCATTACCGAAAATGCCATGGTAGACATCAATACCAATTACATGGCAATCCGACTATATTGTAGCGAGTTAGAGCGCGGACATACGAAAAGCCAGATAACCAGACACACCGAATTCATAAAGACTTTTTTCTTATAAAACTTTAATAACGTTACCGAGAGGGACGTCAATGCTCTACAGACTTGGCCTCCTCGTCTGCGTAGTCCCTCTTAGGCAGTAAAATATGTTGGAAGGTGCTAAAAAATAATTTCTTATAAAATTTTAACACAATGGAATCGGCTGGATTCGAATGCTGGATCTTCCGCTCTGAAACTGTTGCCTTTGCGCTGCTAATGATTGATTACATTGGCTCAATATTTGTCATTTGTACTCTGTCACGTTTCCTTTGACATTTTTCCTATATAGACCGATCGCAAAATAGCTTGCCAATACTTTAAATTTAAATTAAATACCTAATCCATCGTCCGATTTTTACGAAAAATCCAAACAGTTCTTGCGACAGTGATCTATAATATATTCGCCAAATGGGAACTCAGTAGGAAGTACCGTTTTGAAACTATCGTGTTCACTGACAAGCAAACATACAAATCATAACTACAATATTTTTCTTATACTATGTGTTCGTAGAAAGTAGAAAGGTGGAGGGAACACATACACTGCAAAAAAAAAAAAAAAAAAAAAAGTGTTGATTTTACAGTATAATACTGGCATCCCAGCTGCTAGTATTATATCGTAAAATTAACAGTAATAAACAGTAAAATAAGCAGTATGCACATGCATGCGCTGTAGCGTATTACTGCTTATTTTGCTGTTTATTACTGTTAATTTTACGGTATAATACTAGCCAGTATTATACTGTAAAATCAACTTTTTTTTTTTTTTCAGTGTAAGACAAATGTAATTCTTCAAAAAGTACGAGAGGAATAAAAATATGAAAACCATTGCTATGGATAATAGTTTTTTAAGATTCAAACATGAATCCATTATTTATTCATTTTGGACCCATATAAAATCATTTTATCTACTACTTATCAAAACATACAGTATTCCGAATTCTACAATATTTTATTTAAAGAAGAATCAAATATCAAATTTGACGGTTCAGATACTTTTAAAAGTATATTTATTAGTTCTGATACATTAAAGTAGCCGAATTAATTTGAGTCAGACTGGAGCGAGGATTTGTTCGAATTCCTATACATCTGACAAATAAATACGCTCCAATAAAATTGAAATCGATTTTAGTAAAATAGAAAATACAGACTTAAAAGCGTCTTTTCTGTTTTGTAAAATTCATTTAGGAAGTTTGCTCTCACTTGTAATAAGGCAAAAAAGATTGATTTATTTTATATTATTTTATTTAATGTATATTAGAAAAACGATTTAAATGTAGCAAAATATTAAAACCGCTATGTAATTCAAAAGTCATAAATTTTGTTTATATATTTAAAAGATGTGTATTTCCTCTATAGATTTTTGACGTGATTTCTGTATTATTACTACATATTTTCTAAAAGCCTAATTTGAATTTACTCTTAAAAATATCATTCAATATCTTATGCAAAACGAAATAAATTAAAATATTTAACTCATTCGTTTATTGCGCATAAGGTTAGTAGAGGAAAGTTTCCTATTTGTCCATAGCTGCCCAAACACCCTGGATTTTTAAACACAAATATTTACGTGACGTAAAGTTTATTTTTATTTAATCGCAGAATTTCTCCATTCAATAAAAGGAAAATTTCTACTCAAACCCGTGGCATTCAAAATTCCGAATTGTTGGCAGCTATGGTTTTTGGAATTCATAAAATAATCATTCTTTGGCATATAGCTTAAACACTTGTTAAACAATTAGTTTCGTACAGTTTATTCAGGTTCACCAGTGAAAAGAAAATGTTGTAATAAAACAAGAGTTTTATTTCAATTTTAGTAATAAGATTCAGTCTGTGGCTTAGACCTATTTTATTAGACTTCAGTATAAATTGTTTTTAAACTGTACTTTTATTTTACATGAGTCTCTGATCTATATCCCTAAAAGAGCAATACACTACTCACGCGATGACAGTCGTAAGCAAATGTTGAGCATATAAGAGCGTTCTTTTCAAATTTCTCTGTTGCATTTCAGTATTATTAATTTTTTTTTCCTAGGATAGCTGATGTCGAACTCTAACTTGGCGCCCCTTTATTGGTTTTGGATGCAGATTTTTTTTTTTTTATGAGGTCACTTTCTATTTCAGAAAAGTGAAAATACCTAGATAAAACAAATCTAAAACCAAAATTCAACTGGTTGGATGTGCCAATCCCAAAACTTTCTTCTATCTCACACAGGTTTCGCATACACTTAAAACGAATCAGCACCAATTTATATCAAAGTCTAAATGAATCTAAAGTTTTATTAAATTCCGTACATTAATTCTTGAGATATGACTATTGCTAAAATCATTGAAATACTGAAAAATGCAGTATAGCAGAGCCACCTGGTTGGAGATTTACATCAAAACTTAATCAACAACAACGTATATCAACGTCTAACTGTATATGAAGTTTGATGAAAATCCGTGCATTAGTTCTTGAGCTATAGTTATCATGAAAATCCTGAAAAAGGCAAGAGAGCAGCGCCACCTGTTGGGATATCTACACCAAAACATAATCAGAGTCTATTTATGTCAAGGTTTAACTGAATCTGAAGTTTGATGAAAATCAGTGCATTAGTTCTTGAGATAGAGCTATTGCGGAAATCGCAAAAAATGCAGCATAGCAGCGCCACCTGTTGGGCAATTTACACCAAAAACTAATTAGCACCATTTTATAACAGAAACTAACTGAATCTAAAGTTTTATTAAATTACGTGCATTAGTTCTTGAGATAGAGCGCCCACAAAAGTTTTGTCACAAACAAACAGACAGAGTCACAGACTCACAGGCAGACATTTTCTAAAAACAGTCAAATCGTGTTCAGGACCTTCTAAAACGTATAAATCCGTCAAAAACCAGAAGTCGAAAATTTTCATGATCCAACACTTTCTTCTTGTAAAGATAGAAGAAATTAAAAAGTAAAAAAGAGCCTGATTAGAGATTGACTTTTCAGCTATCCTATACAAAAAAAAAAAGTTAAAATATTGAACTATACACATATAGGAAAATTTTTTACATGACCTTATTAGTGTATGGGACACATTTTACTCATTGGAAAAAATTTTGTTCGGGGGCCGTATAAAAATTTAAATTTTGTATTTCTTCAAATTTTAATCCCCCTGAAAATTTTAAAAGATTTCATAAAATGATGCACCTTTTTTTAAGTAACTTTGTAATTATAATATATGTCTATGATCGATATTTAAAGAATAAAAGCGAGGTCAATGTTTTGGGGACACCCTTGTATACTTTTTTTCTAGACTTTATAAATGTCCGAGAGGCAGCAACTTTTTTACTCAAATATTTTATACAAACTAACTTTCAAATGTATAATTGATCTTAAATAACCCCTTCGTGCATGTATGCATCTTCAAAAGGTCCATACTACAGTAGTTTTTGACACCAGTAATAAATAAAAATAATATTTGTTTTATTTAATTAGGGAGTTCCTGTGATTAAATAAGTAAAGGTAACTATTTCAATAAAAAAGTGGCGCCCACCGAATAAAATTCGTGTATGGCACGGTTGTCCCGAAAGGGTTAATTAATCACAAAAACTTCCGTCAGTTCGCGCGACAGCACTGGATGCGGCCTTGAGGACCGATAAATGCCCCAGTCAAAAATAAATGAATGGCAAACCGATTACAGAAGTCGCCACTGGTACTGTTAATTTTATTCAATCTTCTGAAATCGGGTAATATTTTTTAAACAGCAAATTAGTGTGTTTTTAGAGCGTGCGGGGTCTAGACGGTGGTTGACGAGCGTAGCTTATAGGGGGCACAGCCCCCTACTAACATAAAATAGTATAGAAGAACACAGTTTTTCAATGCTTGAAAGATGAATCCTTGTTTAAACGGTTTCGTTATGAATAAAATCTTTTTACCCATTATTTTTTTGCAAATAGCGTAATCCAAATTCTACAGTTTTGGATTAAAAGCAAAATCAAATAGTATCTTATTTGAAGTTCAGATAATTTTTAAAATATACTTAAAAGTTCAAAAATATGAAAGTAGTAGAATTAATTTGAGTCAAACACTGAAGCGAGGATACGTTGGATTTGTTCAAATTTTTATGCATCTGATAAATGCATTCCAATAAAATTGAAATCGATTAAAGGAAAAGGAAAAATACAGACTTTAAGACGTCTTTACTATTTTGTAAAACTGATTCAGGAAATTTTATCTCAATTGTAATACGACAAAAACGACTTTGATTTAGTTTATTTTATTTAAATAGTTTCAAAACAATTTAAATGTAACAATGATAACCCCTATGGGATTCAAATGTCATATTTCTTTTATATATATTTATATTTAAAAGATTTATATTATCTTTATTTATCCGATTATTTTATTATTGCGTATTTTTAAAATGTATAATTAAATTTAACCATAAGAGAAAGAAATGCGAAATCTAATAATCTTATTATTATATTTCGTATTCAAACTTCAAATAAATTAGAATAACTCTGCATTTTATCTTTTATTTATTTTTTATTTTTTCCATTGAAAAATTTTCGAGGTTTTTTTTTCGTGTGTCGCAAGAGCAGCGAAAAGATATTTAATTTTTGCAATACATAAAATCGTTATGTACTGACGTATATACAGTAGAACTCTGTTAATATGAGAAGCAAGGCAATAATAAATGTACTCGTATTAACAGTCACTCGTAATGCCCGTGAAGAATTAAAAAATCTTTAAAACACACATACATAATTAAAATTATTACTCTTATTAATTACTTTAATTATCTCAATGCTGAAATTAACATATTATCATAAAGTTAACATAAAATATTCAATCTTACCCTTTGAGTGTTGTTTTCTTTAGACAACGTCACAGAATTACCTCTAAAAAACTAGTATTTCTAAAAGACACAGACGACGTGCTATAATGTAGCTGAGTACTTATATTTTCCTGGATAAACTCGACTAACAATCGAATAGTCACTGATATTTTAGAGCTAATGATTTCAGATACCCTTTTCATTTTAACAGTACAATAAGACACATGAAAAGTCTGGTTAATACAGCCCAGAGTCCAGATTTAAAGAAAAAAACAGATAAAAGTTTTATTTTATTATTCTTCCTTTCCATGACCCCATTGTATATCTTACAAAGGGGCGGTACTTGAAACTTAGTTATCTCTCCCTTCTTTCTTGCAAGTCTTCGGGACAATCCTTAATTCGGTGTGGTAAAACTTTAAATTACTACATAGTTACAGATATTTGTAATGTAGAAATATTATCGTTGAGCGAGAACAGTTTTTGATGAGAAATGGATTTATTTTCTAATTCAACCCTACTTTTGGTCGAAAATCATATCGAAATGAACAGCTGCTTTACTCATATTAGCCGTGATCTTGCTTTTGTAACTCGTAAAAAGCCTGAAAATCTTTACATAGTTTAAATTCTGAACTATTCTTAACGTTCAGATTGCTTGTTTTAACCATTTCTTGGTTTTAGACGTGCTCGTATTAAATGAATTTGACTGTATTTAACTCTTGTGACAAACTCTTCGCTATCACTCATGAGTCTTATTGTAAGGCTCAAAACTTTTAAAATCAATTTTTGAAAATATATACCAGGTGTGGTGGTTAAAAATTCTTAATTTTTTCATTAAAAAAACAGTTTTAATTTGGGGGAAAGACAAAAAATGATTTATTTAGAGTATGCGCCATTGCTAGCTACACATTTTCCCAATCTCTCTGGCAAGTTGTGGATGTCCTCCAAGAAAAATAGTGCATCTTTTTTAAATCATCCATCAAGTCATTTTTCGACATCTCCGTAATTGTTGAAGTGTTTCATAGGTAGTGAGTGGGACATCGATGAAAACAAGTAGTAGTCGGAAGGGACCAAGTCTGGTGAGTACGGCGGATGCGTCAGGATGGATGGGGCATTCATCCCAGAGTTTCTGACCGCTTTCGCTGTGTGTGATGGGGTGCTGTTGGTGCTGCAAAATCACTTTTCCGTGTCTTTCAGCCCATTCTGGTTACTTTTTTGATCAATTAATGGTTCAAATTGATCATTTATGAACGGTGGCGAACGGTATAATCGTTCCACCTGGTTTCAGAATCTCGTGGTACACACCACCCTTCTGATCCAACCCACATTCACAGGATTGTCTTCTTTCCAAAGCGATTTGGTATTGCGATCGGTGTCGATGGTTTTCCTGGATCAACCCATGATTTTCTGCGTTTTGGGTTCTCGAAATATATCCATTTTTTTGTCCCCAGTCACGATCGTATGCAAAAGAGTATCTTTCCTGCCGAGAAAGCAAAACTTCGCACACCGTTCTTCGCTTTTCCATCTGTCTGTCGTTCAGCTGATGTAGTATCCATTTTCCTACGTTTTGGATCTTTGCAATGTCATGCAGACGATCACAAACGGTTCGGTGACCTCTCTCTGCCATTTGTTGTTGAGTTTCATTTTCGTCCAATAATGCTTGCAATTCGGCATCTTCAAATTTATTCGGTTGACATGAGCGTTCCTTGTCTTTCAAGTTGTCTTGCGTTGGGACATTGTCACCGTGAGTTTCCACAAGTGTACGATGGCTTCCACTCGTGTTTTTTTTTTTTAACTTTTCAATATTTTTTCATGAAATTTTCAGGATATACAAGGCATAAAATGAACCTAAATTTTCATCTTTATTTGTTGAAAATATATTTTTCCTTGGTGTTCTATTGTTAAAATTTTTATACTTTTATTTAAGCAAGGTACAGTTTTGTTTTTAAGACATTCAAATGCTATAAATAAACATTTTTTTAGGTTCAGTGTAAACACAAGACCCTCAAATAAATTAGATACCAAAAGTTTTGTTTTAAATGCATAAATTATTTTGTAATCATACACGCAATCTGCGATTCCAATTTTCTGCTCGACAAGTTTCATAATCCCATAAAAACTAATTTCCCCACCCCATTATGATCTAAATAAAATATAAAATGAAAGAAACACATTCCTTTAGAAATTGTGTTTTTGTAATGCGTACTTTTTAAGATATACACTAATAAACATTTGTTATTTTTTTTTTTTTTTTTACATTTTAAGAGCCCTAAGTCCCCGTAAATTATTACAAAAAAGTATATTAAACTAAAAAAAAAAAAGTTTGAAATTCAATAAAGATAGGCCGATTAAATTAATGACGTTACATTTCGCTAAACGTAATCTTCTAAAATCCGTTTCGCACAAAAATTAATTCTATGGCTTGGCTAAATTAAACCTTGATCAACTTTTATTACGTACAAAAATCAATCCTTTGCACTTAAAACAAAATATATATTACTAAAATTGTATACTAAAATGAAAATTTAAATAAACTTTTATTGAGAGCTTCTAATAAATACTTTTACCTCTCGGGATAAATCATGCAGCTACTTCTAGACTCAAGAGCGCGAGAGAGGCGTCTACTGAAACACTGACTGACTCCAACATTTAACTTTCTTAAATAGCCACATGGTAAAACTATCCTCTTTAATAAAAAGGTATGTGTTGCTGACGACTGGGATTTTCGCTAATCGTTGCCACAGATTAATCTCGGAAAATGAAACATTTGAAGTTACTGAAAAAATTAATTGCTCGAAAAGTATTTGTCAGAAAATTGTTAGACAAACTGCGTTAGAAAGGTAAAAAATTGTATTTTTCTTGATATAAATTTCAAATCCACTGATTATGCCTTTTTTCAAATATTAAATTTCAAAAATTACGAAATTTCACAATGGCGAACCATAGCGAAAATTTCACGCGTAAAAAATAATAATAACAGCAATGTGTCAGCGCGAGTCACAAATTATAGTAACCGAATTATTCTGTTAAAATATAAAAGTGAATTATGATGTCACGAGAGTATGATTTTTATTTAATTCTCGACAAATACTAGATGCGCCATTTCTTTTTAGTTGTGAATAATATAGGTTAATTCACGTTATTAAAAATGTAGCTAAAAACATATAAATCAAGGGAAAACGGTAGGTAATAAATTGTAGACGTAATAATAAACCGTATTAAAAAAAACATAACTTAGTGAAATAAGTATCCGTTTTTATGTTATTTTAGAATATTCCAGGTAAAGGTACAGATTATTTTAAAATACAAGGTTAAATTCACCGATGTATTTCGTTTGATTCAAGGTTCTTTTGGAGAAACCGACCAGCGCAGCGGGCATAGTCTGCTAGTATTTGCATAAAATGTGTTCTTCAAAAATTCACTTTCCGCCTACATTCAATCAATACTCTGAAAAGACTGAATACTCTAGAGCAGGTTTTCACAAACTTTTAGACCGACGTACCACTAAATCAAAGTTCATACTTCCGCGTACCACCAGGTATCAAACCTAATGCAAAACGTATAGGAAAAACTGTGAAAGTGAAGCTTCCGATATTTTGTTAGATTTCAAATGACCATTTTAAATAACTTTACTGTTTTAAAATCCATTTCCATGAAATTAAAGGAAACTTACACAATTGGTACGGAGGAAGAAGAAAAAAATTTCAATTCACAGACTTAAATAAATAATGAATTATGTTTCAAATAAAGCTTAACACTGAAATAACCAGTACAAAAAATAAATAAATAAATAATTGAATTAACTCCTCCTATTCGAACAAGCTCCTCCTACTTCCACAGATTCAGACTTTACCTTCAGACAATACAATTTAAACAAGAACGAAAAATCATGCGTCAAGCATAGATTATGTAACACTTTCCAACGCTTCCAAAATATGGAAGATAACATCTGAGTAATCCGAATACTTTTATTCATCATTGATTCTGTATAGGATCTATAGATTTGTATATATACTACATAGGATGCTAAATTTTAGTTCAGTTAGGAAACGCGTAGCACAGTTTAAAATTCTCCGTCTGGAGTTAAATAATACGGAAATGCGTTCGCGAACTTTTGTGCTTCCCTGTATAGGATCTACAGAATTTATACGCACCACGTAATAGACAAAAAGCGAGTTAAAATTAAAATCGCGTTCAGTAACTTAAAACGCACTTCCAGGAATTATTGTTAACATACAGTAGAGAATTCTTTTGTGTGTCCTTGTAACTGAATGATGACTGCTATACACACACTATTCTGTAGTAAGCCTTTTGTAATGCACTTTAGTGATATATATCAATTTCAATGCGTTTAAAATAGGGAAACATTGTTTAAATAAACCGCAGACGATTTTTCTCCATAGACGTAATGTAACTGAATTCTTTTGACTGTCCCTGTAAAGTAACTATAAGTGCTATGCACACCCTATTCCATATTAAGCTTCTTCTAATGCATCTTAGTGATATATATCAATTTCAATGTGTTTAAAATAGTGAAACATTATTTAAATAAACCGCAAATGATTTTTCCCCATAGACCGCAATGTAACGGAATTCTTTTGAGTGTCCCTGTAAAAAAACTATAAGTGCTACACACTTCCGATGAAATAGGGAACATGCTATAGATAACGACTATAACATATAAAAATTGCAGAGCAATCCGAGCATATTTACGGGAGTTAGAGCACGGACAGACGGCAGACGGCAGACAAACCGAAGTCATAAACGCTTTTCAATTAGGTTGGAAAGTGTTAAAAACATGTTTAAAACAGTTTTTCTGCTGATTAAAACTGTTTGATTGATTAATTTTTAAATTAGGTCTTTATTTATAAATTTTAATTTTTTCCCGTATAAATGTAATAATTACAGGTGTTTAATTCTGGAAAACTGGTTGTATCATAAGCAGCCAGTGCGGATTTCACAGAGTTTGCATTTCTAGTAAAACATATCTAGTAACAACAACAACAACAAAAGCATTTACAGTCTCTAATTTTCATTCGAAATTTTCCAAAGTGATAAATTTATGCCAGTTTTTATTTTATACTATTATGCTCGTATTTCATTTTACGTATCAGCATCGCACTTTCGCGTACCAGTAGTCAGAGTTTTGCGTACCAGTACTGGTACGCGTACCATACTTTGGGAACCCCTGCTCTAGAGTGCCTTGACAGGGGATGAATGTCTATTTACGCACACAGGGTAGTTATAAAGAAAACTGTCCACATTCACGCATAATGTTCGTATTCTGTGAAAGCCTTCCTTGTAGACATGCACACACAAACGTGTTCGCAATCTTCGTCTATTTGTCAATCTAGGCTCCGAAAGCCGCGAAACGAATTTATTGTTACAGTGAACTGAAACACGTTTTTCCATGTTACTTTTAAGTTTGTAATAATGTATAGCATTTTTATGGAGTGACACAAAAAATTAGAATCGATTATCGTTTATAGGAAATGATTCGTTAAGTTCATCTTAATAGTGTTAAGCTGTTTCAAGCTTAATGAAATCGTAGCTTCCTTCTCAAAATATTTTTTAATAAATAGTTTTTTACTTTATTTGCTATCTCAATAGTATATTAGGTAGCTTTCAATACAAAAAAGCAGAAAGCTACCTATTGCAGCCGTTCGGAGGAAAGCAGTTCCGGAAAATTTCGATATATTTTCACCGATCATGACCCCCAGACCCCAAAACCACCCTCCGTTCAAATGTTGATATATATATATATATATATATAATTATAATATCTATGAATTTCAAAAAACATATCAAGTTCTTGTATCATTCTACTTAAATCTCCAAAGAGATAATTAATGATAATGTGTAGACAGAATACCACATAGCTAATAGATTAACACGTGCAATCATAATATTACCATAGCTTGTGCTTCAATGGTAATTGGCCAAAAATACTGAAAACATGAAGATAATTTAAAAAGAGAGAGAGAAAAAAAAAATAATTTTGAGTTGCTATCAAGTGAATACAAATGGATTAAGAAATGAAATATGAACCATATACAATGGAATATTGGACAACAAGAGAATTAAATCAGAATTGGATATGAAAAAACACATGTAGATATAATCATCAGCCTGGATGTACCCACATGTGTTTTAAAAAATAATTCAGTATTTCATAATTCCACTGGCATATATGCTAAGATCAGTAGAATCACCCAGGTATACTGAATTATTACCAGAAAACAATTGGAAATAATAAAATTGGAAATAAAAAACCCGTAAAGAATAGATAAAATATTTTACTCTCAATAATTATCCAGAATCCTTAAACATCACAAGTTCTCCATGATACCACATGTCCACATGGCACACATCATGAAATATTTCATACTTGTTGACATAGTCGAGTTGAGAGAAATTATTTGAAAGACAAGTTGAGAGCACATCTTTTGAAACATTACCCTAACTATGACACCCCAACACAAATTGATTCAAAACACACAAATTTATTCTTGTGATACTACGCTAATAACAAAATTATATCCTTGAATATACAAATACTCCATTCAATTTTAATCCCTAAAAGTAAAATAAATATACAAGCGATAGCGCCCTCTATAGGTAAATTAAATATAATATTAACAATATTATCAACATCTACCTGACAAGTAAGGTGCCTCCATCTATTGGTATGATAATTATTCAAAATTAAGATTGAGTTACATATCCACTATATTAGATTTAATTATATATATAAACATTAAAAAACAATAATCCTTGTAGTTTTACATTAAAATCGTACAAAATCCCACTATATGAATAAATTTACCCAGAATTAAATCCATCCTACACAGCATTTCAAATATTCTTAACAAGAGTATGTATTATGTAAAAGAGATATTTTTAATACAAAGTGCTGGTGCTGCCATCTGTGTTAATCCACTTATATATATATATATATATATATATATATTATAGAATTTATATAAAATAATTAAAGTTTTATTTTACTTCTACTTAAATATATTATAGAATTTAGAGATTGATTTAAATATCAAATTAAATATATCATAAACAAATTAAAATTAAATTAAAAAAAAAAACACTATATATATATATATATATATATATTGCATATAGATATGTTTGTGATTTATAATCATCAATGTTATCCATGTATAATTTTATGTGGTTTTTTGTATAAGTTAATTTATATATGTTTTAAAACTGAACATCAGTAACACTTAAAACAGAAGTGATCGGCTAACCGCACTATCACAGACTATATAAAGTGTATATAATGTTCAATCAATTAATAAATGTCCTTATATGTTTTAATTGTATTTATGTATGTTATAATTGTAATTTGCTATATCTTTTGTTACATGTTATCGCACACTAAAACAATAATTTTTTGTTATATGTTATCGCACACTAAAACAATAAATGTTATTTAAAAGAGTTGATGATTGAATTTATCATAAAAATTGGATAACCATATATTTTTGCTTGATCTCGAATAAATCTAATATTTTTGTTTTTATTTATATCTGAGCATAGGTATTTTATACGATGAAGATAATTGATAATTATATTTTTATAAACTGATTTATGTAAACATGAAGCAAAATTGGTAAAAATATTTACTTTAAATGGAAAATCAAATCTCTTATCATAAATATCAAAAATTAATTTATAATTATCATTAATATTAATTTTTAAGGCAAGAAAATTTATATTATTATTAATTAAATCATTTTCGCTTAATTTAAGCTGATTAGATAAAAATTGAATGGTGATGTGCAATTTTTAATAATGTCAGCAATATAGCGATAAAATACATAATCATTGCTCGGACTAATATTTCTTTCATAATAATATAAGTAAAGGTCAGAGAGAATACTAGAAGCGGTCCCGCCCTGCGGAATTCCCTGGCATTGTTTATAAATAATATTGTCATATATGATGTAATTATTATGCAATGTAAAATTTAGTAAAGTTTTAAAAAAATTTACGGAAATATGTTCTTTTAATTTTAATTGAGATTTAAATTCTTTAAATAATATACACATTGTTTTATGTAAGTCTTTTATATCAATGTTATTAAATAAATCATTAAAATCCAATGTTTTTATGAATTTTACCGGATTGATATTATGTATTTTATTAATAAGTTGAAAACTGTTTTTTAGGCAATGTTGGTTATTATGTTTTAACGTTATATCATATATCTGCTTTAAAATATTAAGTACTAAATTACTTGCATTATTATTATATGTGTTACACCCGATTGTAACTGTGCGAAATTTAATTGGATTTTTATGAAATTTTGGAATTATAACAAGATAAGGATAATTTAAATTATTACCTTTGATTTTTAGTAATTTGTGATAATTTAATAATTTTCTATTATTAATTTCAATATTTAATTTAGTTTTATTAAAAATATTACTTGTGTTAATTGCATTGTGAATTAACACTTTATAGTACTCTTTACAAATGATAGTATAATTATTTGGAGATTTATCTACATAAGTAATTATAAATTTGTTTTGTAATTCTGATATATGTTTATTTATGTTTTTAAAAGCTGCATGTGTAATATGTTGATAATTTTTTATAATTTCATTTTTTAATTTATCTATTACAGAAAATCTCCATTCACAAAAATACTCGATTGGTTTATTGTAATCAATAGCAATTTTATATATAAAGTAATCAATATCTTGAATAAACTGCAATATTATGGATTTGATATTACACCTATATGGAAGGCGAAATTTTGTTCCATTATGCATTAAGTTTTGTAAAATAGGTTGTTCTACAATATTAAGATCAAGTAATGATATGACCATGTGTTGTATTTATGTACTTTTGAAATTTTGGGTCATTACAATAACAAGGGTAATTATTTGAAGAGACCAATTGTTTTGCAAAAGAATTGTAATTAAAAATTTTACGTCCAAGTGTGCGATTATATTTATATGTCTTGTGAATGGTAAAATTTTGTATTGGAAAATTATTAGTAGTGTTGTTTATGATATTGTGTAAATTGATATTATTAAATACATGATTGGAAAAATTTATAATTAGTTGTGTATTGGTTTTATATTTAGGTTTTAGTTTTATATTTAGGTTTATTAGAAAGACTTGTATTTAATAGGTTTGCTCTATAATGAAGAATATCATAAAAGATATCACAAAAATGTGGAGAATATTGATTCTTTTTAAATACCTTGAAATATTGGTTTAAATATTTCTTTTTAATACTAAAAACATGTTTTCTGATAGCAAGCCAACAATAACCATTACAAAATTGTGCCTCAAGATCATCAAGCTCCTGTTGTATCACAATATCATCAGTGTATTTTTTGTTAATATGTTTACCTCTACCAGATCTTGAAGTTTTTTTTATGTTTGAAAAATTTAATCCTGAATAAAGATTTTTATAATTTTCATATTTAGTTAAATCTGAAAATACAGGATGTGATGATTTGTATACTAATTGATTTAATCCATAAGGATAGGTAGTATTAAAATGTCTTATATATTTAGATTCTAGAAAAAGTCGTTCAGTAAAATTTTTTTGTATTTTAAGTATTTTAATTGTAATATTTTTAAAATCATGATTTTTGAAATGAGTATATTCAATATTATGAGTAGTTTGAAATTTAGATTTTTTAAATTTATCAATATGAGAACGATGTAAATTTAGCCGCTTATGTAATTTTTGACAAGACTGTCCAATATATTCCATATTACACGAATTGCATTTGAATGAATAGATTACATTGTATGCTTTGCAAAATTTTACCAAATTAAGATTGTGATTATTTAAAATCTGGGACTTATCAGCTAAAGGACATGTAAGGCAACGCTTAGATTCACACTCTCGAAAACATAGTACAGGCTTGGGACAATAGAATAGGTTATCTGATAACGATCCAGGAAGATCCCTAATAATCGAGGCGCCTGAAAAGTGCCCCCATGAAAAGTTCCCCCATACGTCATTTTTACGTCACAGCAGATGGGGGTAGATTTCCAGTCCTAGATAATTTTACTTTCGTCGAAAATTGGAAAACTTCCCCCTGAAAAGTTCCCCCAAATCAGAAGGGGGAAGTTTTCCAGTGAGATGGGATTTTCTTTTCACTGAGATCTTGAAAACTTCCCCCATGAAAAGTATCCCCGTACGCCATTTTGACGTCACCACAGATGGGGGCAGATTTCCAGTCCTAGAGAGTTTTACTTTCGTCGAAAATTGGAAAACTTCCCCCATGAAAAGTTCCCCCAAACTAAAAGGGGGAAGTTTTCCAGTGCCAGGCAATTTCTTTTTCACTGAGATCTTGAAAAGTCGAAAATTGGAAAACTTCCCCCATGAAAAGTATCCCCATACTTCATTCTGACGTCATAGCAGATGGGGATACATATCAAGGGGGAACTTTTCCAGTGCTAGAGAATTTTCCTTTTACTGAGAGCTTGAAATCCATCCCCATGAAAAGTGTCCCCATATCTAATTTTGACGTCACAATATAGGGTCACATATCCAATGCTATAACATTTTACTTGTTCCGAGAGCTGAATATCTGGCACTCGAAATGTGTTTCTCTTTTATGTCTAGTTACTATTGTTACTGTGAATTATTATTATACGGACTTGAAGAAATGCGCAGAAGAGATTTAGTGCGTAATGTAAAAGTATCTTGCTTATTTTTCATATTCGGTTATCAAACACATACTAGGCGGTCAAAAAGGATTTAAGTATTAATGTTATATAATGTTGCTCAAAGCATAATCTGTTAGAAGGCTCATGGAAACTCATCGAAAACAAAGATTTTAGTATTAGCGGAAAGTGTGTGCATATGATATTTGTTGTTGAGTAGAGCATCAAATGTGAATCTTTAATGAAAAATTCCCATTAGTTATTATTATTATTATTATTATTATTATTATTATTATTATTATTATTTTGAAAATTAGAATTTGCTCTTTTTTTTAATTTTTTGTTAATATTCCCAATCAAATATCCAATATTAATAATTTGACACAGTAATGATCACTTTAACTTTTCTACTATTATATAAAAAAACCAAGTCATTAAATATCCATCATCAATCTATAACATTAATAACTAGAAATTAAAAATTAATTTTTTGAAGGTATTTCATGTTTTTGGCAAACATTTCCGTAATAATTTGACATCGAATTCCACTATAAAAAATATACAGATTTTTTACGCTTGGTAGAAATCACAAACAAGCGAATTTTTTCAAAAATACATAGTTTTTTTTTTTTAATCTTTTTTAAGGTAATGCAACTAAAAAGAAAAAAATAAACATTATTTAATTTCTTATTTTAGAATTTAAAATTTGATTTCTCAACGCATAATCGTAAATTAATTAAAATTAAATTACTATTTCATAAAAAGCTTTTTTTTTTTTTTTTTTTTTTTTTTTTAGAATATAAGTAACTTTTATGGATAGTACCAGATTTACAGGTATATTAATAAGAAAGAAAGGGGGTGCTTCAACTAACTCATTAACCACATGGTTTCCAAAAATAATAAACAGATTAAGAACTCTTAACTTTTATGCAAATTTTGTGCCAGTGATAATCCTTTTACAACCAAAAGGTGTTGATATTAATTACCACATGTTTTCTTTGCTTTAGCAATTAAAAATAATTATTTTAACTTCCGCGTAAAGGTGCGCCTGTTGTCTTTCTATTTAAGTTGCTATATTTCTTTTTTATAGAATTTCTTCTAAACACGAGCATTTAAATAAAAACAAAGTCTAAATTAATCTACTTTAAAGCATTATATTTACATTATTTTTTATACATTATTATTAAGAGTGAATGAAATTGGGCTTCAGTACCAAGCGTGAATACTGCCTTTAAGATTTCACACAGTTTTCATGTATCCAATTATTTATCTCATGTTTAATATTTTCTTACGTTTTTGTGGCTATAATTTGAGAATATGTAATGTGCTAAGTAGAATAATTTAATTAAAAGTAAATTATTTCTGTGAAATACTTCATTTGGAAATAGCATATTTTGCCGTAATAATTCAGAGGAAAACAAACATCGCGAATATAACAGTTTAGAAATTGTTACATAATGTATGCTTAGTTTTATTATTATTATTATTATTATTATTATTATTATTATTATTATATTATTATGCTTTCATTTTATTTTATCTATCTCGTGCTTTTAATGTGCATATAGTATGTATAGCACTTATACAGCAGGTATGTCAAACTCGTTTACCGCCGCGGACCAAATTAAGCGTTATATACAAAGCCAAAAAAAAAAAAAAAAAAAAAAAAAAAGATAATATTATTACCATTGCACAGAATAAAATTTGTTCGTATAAAACACATCCATGTTAAAGAAATGTGCATGTAAAGTTCAAAAGTAAATAAAATTCATAGCTTGTTTTATCTTATTTTTCGAAAAAATACTCGAAATTGCTTTCTATCAACCGAATCAACTGAATTTAATTTATTTTTTTTCTAATTTGTATTTATTTTGCAATTTGGTTGTGCACGATGACCTGTTAATCTTTTACCTAGCAAAGAAATAGCTGCCAATCTTCCGTATTTTTTTCCAGTGAAAAAGAAAACATATTTCGAATCAAAAAATTTCTTTAAAAATTTGTGTTTTGTATCTATGCTCTACTTATTCTTTTTTATTTTCATTTATTAAATACATTTTCTGGTTTAACGTATGTTGACTTGAAAAATAACAAAAGGTTGGCCGCTATACGAAAGAAGCCGTACAAAAGCGCGCTTGTTCAAAAAATGTCCACTCCGATGTTTTTCTAATAATGTTTGGCAACATATAAAATAAAATACATTTTCTTTTTGAAAGTTGTTTTGTCAAAATAATAAATTCTATTTGAAAATGCTAATCATGGCCGGATTAAGGGGGGGTGGGAGGGCTACGGGGCTGCAGCCCCGGGCCCCAATCCGTCAGGAGCCCTCGTCAACAGCTTAAGTTTTATCAAAATTTTGTTTTAAAAATTACTTAAATTTCTAAAAGAAAGAAAGAAAAAAGAAAATTTTTGCTTCTAAAATGAAAAAACTTTTTCTGAAATAATGAGATAAAATCGGGTTTCAAGCGTCATCACTTTTTCCTTTTGCAATTCCAAAACTTCGAAGTACGATTTAAGGGTAGTCGTCACTCCCTTGAAAACACCCGATAGTTATTGTTAAACCTATGGCCAGGTTGCTTTCAAATTTCTCGTTTAAATTTAAATACTTTTAAAAGATTTTTTTTTTTTTTTTGCATAAGATAGCTGAGGTCGATCCGTAATATGACGATTTTTTATTTTTTCGATTTCAGTTGCAGATCTGTTTAGTAAAGGTATTTTCACTTTCGGAACCGGTTTTGAAAGTGAAAGTACCTTTATTAAAAAAATCTGCAACTAAAATATCAACCTCAGCTATCTTATGCAAAAAAAAACTTTTCAAAATATTCAAATTTAAATGAGAAATTCGAAAACATTATGGCCATACGTTTAACATTAGCGAGCGGGTGTTTTCATATTCGTTTACAATTTTTACCCTACTTTTGCCCGATACCAAAAGAAGAAAACATCTTTACTATTTTCCGCTTCTACCACCTAATCTCAAAAAACATGTGCACGCTCAGGGGAAGAATCTTGAATTGTAAGGTCTATGTGTGCACGGCATACGATTTCTTAGAAATTAGTACAAGGTCAGGACCCCCCCCCCCCACAATGCCTAACATCCGGCACTTCCCAAGGGCAACCCCCTCCCCAATGACATGACCAGTATCTTTCAACAGTATTTTGCGTAAGAACTGAGAACCATTGGCCAGTGCATTGAGAATCATCTCTGTCTGCCTCTCCTGCATAAAAGTCTATGGGAAAAAAAAAAAAAAAAAAAAAAAAAAAAAACAGACAGATAATCAAAAAGAATGTTTTGTTCGTAAACTTTTATTTTAATATGATAAGAAGTAGATTTTAGGAAGTGTGTTTGCTTCCCTTTTCCTTTATCTTTAATGTTTTTATTTAATACTAAGTAAAGAAAAGCGTTTATTTAATTGAGAAAAATGCTTATCCTTGAGTATGAGTACATTTAACTTGTAGAAAACCATTGTTTTTACTGCATGTGTTTAGGTGGCTTAAAAAAAAAGAAAGAGAAAAAAAAGGTTAAATAATATTACACCTCTTATGGGTTCGATTGTTTGTGAAATATTTTTTATCGTCATCTTTTATCTTATCAATTTAAGTTAAGTTGATTAATTATGAATTTCATTATTTAAATGGCTTTACACACATCCTTATTTTATTAAAATTCCCATATACATATATAAATTGTTTCTTTTGTGCAATTTTTACTAAAAATCAATACGTATGGGTTAAATTCTTTAATATACTCAGATTAATTCGTTTAAGGCGGTTCTCAAATTCCCTGCTCAACAACGCGAAACTACCTGACGTGTTTTCTAACTCATTTTTAAATGTAAAGGCATACAATTGGAAAATCTGACTATTGGAGGGATTTAGGATCGAAAAGCGTTTTAAATTTTTTGATAAATATATTAAGTTATAAGAGATTCTTGTCAAGTGACGACAAGTTTTAATTTTTTCTCGTGCTGCTGCGTCCGGAAATTTGATTTAAAATGCCATCTTTGACAGTATTTTCTAAATGAGCTTCTGCCTTTTCCAAAATATGTAAATCACCATTCGATTACATAGTTTCTGAATAAGAACACTTGCCAATTTCATGCGTTTCCGAACAAAAATGAATCAGAAATGTGTCACAAAGTAACTCCTTTGGATTTGAGAACAGCCTTAATAAAATTAATCATATTTTGCACATAAATTGACATATTTCAGTCAAACTGGAAAATTTTAGCATATATATATATATATATATATATATTTAGATATTTTAATTTATTCTCAAGATATAGATTCCACTAGAAAAGTAATTTTTTTTTAAAGTTTGAGGTGTTGCATTTTTTTTAATCAGAAAAAAATTGCTTTTTGTAATAAAAGTTTTATCTCACATTTATATTTTCTAACAAAACTAGTGGGCTCTGCTCCCTTCGAGCTACGCTCGCCAACTCCCGTGCATACCCCGCAGAATCGAAAAGCACGTTAATTGGTCTAAAAACACGCTAATTTTTTCTATTTTAAAAAGATTATCCGATTACGGAAGACTGATTGCAATGAATTTATTTAATAAAATTTCATATATTTTGCACAAAAATTGACTTGTTTTAGTCAAACTGAAAAATTTTAGCATGCATATTTATAACATTTTGCTCATTGTCAAAATATAAATTTAACTTAAAAGGTAAATTTCCTAAAAAGTTTGAAGTGGTGCCATTTTTTAAAATCAGATTTTTTTTTTTTTTTTTTTTTTTTTTTTTTGTAATAAAAGTTTAACTCACAGTTACATTTTCTAACAAAACTAGGAATTTCCGCCCCCAACGAGCTACACTTCCCAAGACTTCACAGGCTCTACAAACACAATGATATAATCTGTTTTAAAAAGATTACTTGATTACGAAAGATTGGATGATATTAACACGACCAGTAGTGATCTTTTATAATCGGGTATCTATTCATTTCCCTTTGACTTGAACATTCCCAGAGCCGCATCCACCGCTGTCGAAGACCAACAAAATAATTATAAGACTTCCACCAACTGCTGGAAGATTTTTTTCTTTTAGACGCTATAAGAAAATAGTTTTAAATATATATATATATATATATATATATATATATATATATATATATATATATATATATATATATATATATGTATGTATATATATATATCAATCATAATCTTTACCACTGAATGCTTTCCGCACATAAAAATGTAATTATTTGAAAGTTTTCTTTCTCTTTTAATATTCACGTGTAAATATTTTTTCGAATTGAAAAATATTTGGAAATATTATTATTTGGAGTTTTTAAATACAATGCAAATTTCTTCATTAAATGCTTTACACACATAATAATTTAATTGTTTTAAATTTTCCTGTCATTTTTAGGTGCGTTCGTAATTATATAAATACGTAGCACCTATAGTCGTCGTTTGGTCCGTCCGTCTGTCCGTCCGTCTGTCTGTCTGTCTGTCTGTCCGTCTGTCTGTCCGTCCGTCTGTCTGTCTGTCTGTCCGCATATAACAACGCAAAAACTACCCAACCAAATGGTTTGCAATTTAAAATATATTATCTTTGCAGAATTTTGTCGAGACATTTCAAATTTTATTAAAATCGAATCAAAACTTTAGGAGATATTAATAAAAATATTTATTAAGAAATTTTATTTTTTTTTTAAATCGGTGCTTTCTTGTTAGAGGAGCTTCCGATGGATGTTAAATCGTCAAGCGACCGAGATACTTACTTTATGACAGAAATTAATCTGCAGACGATATAATTCATTTCACAGAATTAAAAATCATCAAGATCTGAATATTTATATAACTAGCTGATACATATATATCTGAATATTTATATAACTAGCTGATACATATATATCTGAATATTTATATAACTAGTTAAGATATTTGTATGAACAGTGTCATAAAATATATACTTAACTAGCTGTTTAACCTGTTCTACGCACGGGATATTATGAATTTAATTCTAAAACGTGCGTACGAACGCACCTCGTTTGTAACGTTTGACGTACAATTTCCAACTTGTTAATATTCGCGTGTAAGTATATTTTGCAAATGGAAAATGTTTAGAAATATTACTTGGGCTTTATAAACATCTAGCACCAGAGGTAAAAAACGGTTTTTTGGAAAAAAAGAGAAATAAATATCCATTCAAGTAATAAAATTTTGGATTAAGGGAAAAAAAACATAAACATAAAATTAGACACTATATATATATATATATATATATATATATAACCATTAATGAAACATTACCGTAACACCATATATATATATATACATATATATATATTCGACACAGCATTTCATAATCTAATCACGTAATATATATATATATATATATATATATATATATATATATAAATTAAATATTGAAATAAATAACAGAAAATTATTAAATTATCACAAATTACTAAAAATCAAATGTAATAATTTTAATTATCCTTATCTTGTTATAATTCCAAAATTTCATAAAAATCCTATTAAATTTCGCACTGTTACCATCGGTTGTAACACATATAATAAAAATGCAAACAATTTACTACTTAATATTTTAAAGCAGATATATGATATAACGTTAAAACATAATAACCAACATTGCCTAAAAAATAGTTTTCAACTCATTAATAAAATACATAATATCAATCCGGTAAAATTCATAAAAACATTGGATTTTAATGATTTATTTAATAACATTGATATAAAAGACTTACATAAAACAATGTGTATATTATTTAAAGAATTTAAATCTCAATTAAAATTAAAAGAACATATTTCAGTAAATTTTTTTAAAACTTTACTAAATTTTACATTGCATAATAATTACATTATATATGACAATATTATCTATAAACAATGCCAGGGAATTCCGCAGGGCGGAACCGCATCTAGTATTCTCTCTGACCTTTACTTATATTATTATGAAAGAAATATAAGTCCGAACAATGATTATGTATTTTATCGCTATATTGATGACATTATCATATTTTATTTCAATGAAAAAAATTGCACATCACCACTCAATTTTTATCCTACTCAGCTTAAATTAAGCGAAAATGATTTAATTAATAATAATATAAACTTTCTTGACTTAAAAATTAATATTAATAATAATTATAAATTAATTTTTGATATTTATGATAAGAGATTTGATTTCCCATTTAAAGTAAATATTTTTACCAATTTTGCTTCATGTTTACATAAATCTGTTTATAAAAATATAATTATCAATTATCTACATCGTATAAAATACTTATGCTCAGATATAAATAAAAACAAAAATATTAGATATATTCGAGATCAAGCAAAAATATATGGTTATCCAATTTTTATGACAAATTCAATCATCAACTCTTTTAAATAACATTTATTATATAATTTAAATATAAACATGGTATGTAATAAATTATTGTTTTAGTGTGCGATAACATATAACAAAAGATATAGAAAATAATAATTATAACATACATTATTACAATTATAACATATTAGGAAATTTAATATTTAATATTTGTTTGAACATTATATACACTTTATATAGAAAATTACAATTATAACATACATAATTACAATTATAACATATTAGGAAATTTAATATTTGATTGAACATTATATACACTTTGAATAGTTGTGATTGTGCGTTGCCGATCACCTCTGTTTAAGGTGTTATTGATGTGCAGTTTTCATACATTTATAAATTAACTTATACAATAACAAATTAAATTATACATGGATAACATTGGTGATTATAACTCATAAACATATCTATTTGCAATATATATAAATATAAATATATATAGTTTTTATTTTTGTATATGAATAATTAAATTTAACAAGTATTTTAATTACTGCATTGCATTAATTTGATTGAAAAACAGTAGTAATACTATTAATTATCAATTTTATAAATTTTGAGATATTTTGAATTGTTTATGAATTATTTAATTAGATATTTAAATTAATCTATGAAATATAAAATATATTTACAATGTAGTATAAATTAAACATTAATTATTTAATAACAAGTCTAATATATATTTAAGTAGTAGTAAAAATAAAACATTAATTATTTAATAATATGTCTACAATATCAGTGGATTAACACAGCTGGCAGCAAAAACAATTTGAATTAAAATAATATCTCTTTTACATAATATATTCTTGTTAAGAATATATCTGAAATGCTGTGCAAGTTGAATTAATTCTGTGTAGATTTATTCATATAGTAGTATTATATTTTATTTGAATTTAAAGTAAAACTACAAGTTAGTATTGTTTTTTAAAGTTTATTTATATAATTAAATCTAATGAAGTGAGTATGTAACTAATAAAGTGGATATCTAACTAAATATTAATTATGAATTATTATAATACCAATAGATGGCGACACTTTACCTTTCAGGTAGTTGTTGATAATATTGTTAATATTATATTTAATTTAACTATAGAGGGAGCTATTGATTGTATATTAATTTTACTTTCAGGAATTAAAATTGGATGGAGTAATATATATTCACGGATATAATTTTGTTATAAGTGTATTAAAACCAGAATTATTTTGTGTGTTTTTGAATCATTTTGTGTTTGGGTGTCATCGATGGGGTTGTGTTTTAAAAAAAGTGTGCTCTCAACTTGTCTTTCAAATCATTTCTCTCAACTCGACTTAGTCAACATGTATGATGCATTGCCATGTGGATGTGAATATTATGCAGAAGTTGTGACATTTTAAGGATTCTGTATAATTATTGTGAGTAAAATATTTTATCTACTCTTTACGCGTTCCTATTTCCAATTTTATTATTTCAAAACTGTAATGTTTCTCGTGGTAATTTCGTGAGGTGTTAAATACAGTTTTTGGGATAATCGATGTGAGTGAAATATATTGTATATTCTTAATGGTTTTTTATTTCCTATTTAAATATTTCCAAATTTTAATATTTCCAATTGTTGTCTGGTAATAATTCAGTGTACCTGGATGATTCTACTGATCTTAGCATTATGCCAGTAGAATTATGAAACACTGAATTATTATTTAAAACACATGTGGGTGCATCCAGGCTGATGAGTACATGTGCATGTGTTTTTTCATATCCAATTCATAATTAATTCTCATGTGGTCCAATTTTCCATTGTATATGGTTCATATTTAATTTATTAATCCATTTGTATTTACTTAATTGCAACTCCAATTTATAAAAAAAAAAATTTTTCCCTTTCTCTCTATTTCTTTTTTCAATATTCTTTAGGTATGAGTAAAATTTGGCCAATTACCATTGAAGCACAAGCTATGGTAATATTATGTTTGCACATGTTAATTATTAGCTATGTGGTATTCTGTATACACAATATCATTAATTATCTCTTTGGAGATTTAAGTAGAATGATAATAGAACTTGATATGTTTTTTGAAATTCATAGATATTATATATATATATATATATATGCCTTCAAAAGAAGGTTAAATTGCTGTGTATAGTTTTTAATCCTATAAAATTTATGTAACTGAATTATATTCACCGATTTCAACATTAAACAGAGGCACTTAAAATAATTATTCGATTTTAAAACTCTATGTTTCACCATGTTTATCATACATTTCTCTATAAAACTATCATTTTTCATGTTTTTCTGTCAATTACAATACTCAAACATTATAGATAAAGATTCTCTAGACGCTTAACATTTTATTACGAGGATCTTGGCGATATTTTAAAAATAGAAATGAAATATTTCTCGGAATGTATTAGAAATGTAGATATCCAATGCTGTTAAGATGCTGTTAATCAATGATAAACAATTAATATCTGTTTTCCCAAATGTACTGCATATTGCAATTATAGTATATAGTAGTACCGCTTACAAACTTTGAAGCAGAATGATCATTTTCCAAACTAAAATTAATAAAGAACAGACTATGATCGTTTATGCTGGAGCCCAAACTTAGCGGTTTAACACTAATGTCACTAGATAATGACATAACAGAACTGTTTGCATTTCATGATGCCCTGCAATCACTTGGAAATTTAAATACAAGGATTTTTTTTTTCAATTAACTTAATTTTTAGTAATGAAAATCTAATAATAATAAAAAAAAGCTTAAACATGTAATTAAATTTATTTATATCAATAAACAGATGTATTGAAATTATTTTTAATGTATTGGGTTTTTATACGCCTGGAATATTTCTATTTTTTTTTAATATTTATAAAGTATTTGTTAATTGTATATGTTTAAACAAACTGATTAAGAGCACTATTGAAGATAACAAACAAACAAACAAAAAAAACGCTCTTGATTAACAATATAAATATTTCCATTTTTAAAATTTGTATTTCAGGATTAAAAAAAAAATAATAAAAGGTGTGTGTGGGGGGGAGGGGGGATAAATATTCAGTATCGTGGGAAGGGGCACAAAATTTCCAGTAGCAGGGGAAGAAGGCCGGGGGCAAAATGTCCAAAATAGCCCCGGGACAAAGAAATGCTTAATCCGGCTCTGATGCTAATACTATCAAATGACATGATGAAATTATGAAATTTGCCCTGAGGTTGAAGTTTACTCAGGTGCTTTTATTAAAAATGAAAACTCCAAGTACTTTGTCTATTGGTGGTCTTTTAATAATTCACATTCATAATTTGTCAATTTAAAATGAAAATGCTTACCTTGTTTAACATTTCGTAATTAACAGTTAAACTTTTATGATGGAAAGCCGTCAAATTTTTGTATAAGAAGGTAGATCTGGTTATATTCGTTACCAATATTATCAAGATATTTTCTAAATTGACGATGATTAAGCATGTGCGTACGAATATGATATAAGTTTATAAACATGTATCCGGCTTTTATAAATCGATCCGGCTATACAAAATACTTTTTAGCAATGGTACTTTTGCTTATAGTATTTTCAAACTTCTTTAGCTGTTCTGCGCATCCTTTCTTCCATTTCCTAGTAAATGATTTTGAATCACGGGATATTTAATGCAATAATTATTTTATAAAGTAAATGTATTTTCTCCAATAGGCTTGGTGAAAGCACTCTCTTTTAAGAAGTGTCAATTTAAATTCTGACAGTTTTTCTTTCTGATGTTTGGCCAGATTTTTAATGCTTTGTCCTGTAGCATCTCTTAATGTTCCATTCTTTCGAAACTCCAACAATGTTTGGATATCAACATATAATTTCAGTTTTTCTTTTAATATAATGGTATTGTGAATCAACTTAATTTTTTTTTAATGTTTATTTTCCGTCAATCATATATATTCATACTGGTAGAGTTTAAACTTTAAAAAAAAATTCCTAGGTTGTTTATCAGTATGTTATTAAAATATGTGTAAATCGGTAAAAAAAAAAAAAGAAAAAAGAAATAAAAGAAAATAAAAGAAAGAAAGATCAAGCAGGTTTCATTAACAATGACACATTTACTAACCTAAGTAATGAAAATAATTAAAGAACTTAAATCCAAAATATTTTTGTAAAACAAGAGTGGAGAAACTAGATGACATGACGTATTCGGGGGTTTTGCTTCAAGCACAAAAGTGATAATTTATGTCATTTCGAAAGCAAATCATTTAAAAGCCACTTAATTTTATACTTTGATTTTAAAAAAAGTTGTAACTGTTCTTAATTAGCCCGAATTTTATTAATTTTACTATACATTTCTTATTATTTAATAAATATAGCATGTGTAAAATTGAAGAGAGTAGTAAAACAAGTTGGAAATTGTACGTCAAACGTTACAAACGAGGTGCGTTCGTACTATAAAAAAGTTATAGTTCTATAAAAGTTATAGTTCTATAAATATTCAGATCTTGATGATTTTTAATTCTGTGAAATGAATTATATCGTCTGCAGATTAATTTCTGTAATAAAATAAGTTTCTCGGTCGCTTGGCGATCAAACTTCGAAAGCTCCTATAAAAAGAAAGCACCGATTTAAAAAAAAAATCAAATTTCTTAATAAATGTTTTTATTAATATTTTCTAAAGTTTTGATTCAATTTTTTAAAAAATTGAAATGTCGCGATAAAATTCTGCAAAGATAATATATCTTAAATTTCAAACCATTCGGTTGGGTAGTTTTTGCGTTGCTATATGCAGACGGACGGACAGACGGACGGACCAGACGACGACAATAGGTGCTACGTATTTATATAATTACGAACGCACCTAATAAAGCAATAGTTTCGTCATAAAACACATAAATATTATAAGAAAAATACTGTAAAAAAATTACGAATCTTTAAATTTTTAGACTCGAGATTTCGCACTTTGTTACATTCCGATTAGTTAACTGTGTATCTGCAATTTCTTGGAGCTAAAATTTAAAACTTTAAAACTGAGCTACATCTGTCTATATACATCAGTTATGCCAAATGAGCGGATTTTTTTTTTTTTTTTTTTTTTTTTTTTTTTATTACCACATTTTGAAGAAAAATATTTCCCTTAATTAATGACGAAATAAATAAGACAAAAATTACTATTAAAAAAAGTGGTAGCAATTGTGAATAAAAAAAGCAACTGGCAATACTTACATACATTGCCATCTCTAAGACTATTTGGTGTAAGTGAGTTCCTCAAAAGTGTATTTTCAGCATGCGTGTTCGAGCAACTGAATAAATACCAAAATAAATGCACAGGTAAAATGCCAAAGGCTTGGCGGGCCACAGAGAAGTTGTCGGCGGGCCAGTTGTGGCCCGCGGGCCACGTGTTTGACATACCTGCTTTACAGGGACACTCAAAAGAATTCCATTACAAAACGGTCTATGGGGAGAAATCGTTTGCGGTTTATTTTATAATGTTTCAATATTTGAAACATACTGAAACAGATATATATCACTGAGGTGCATTACAAGAGGCTTACTATAGAATATTGTGTGTATAGCATTCCTCCTTCATTTACAGGGTCACATAAAATTATTTTGTTAAAGTACTGTCTGTTAATAATAATGGTTGGAAATGCGTTTTCAGTTGCGTTTTTAAATGGAACTTTTTTTCCCCCTATAATACTTGATGTGTATAAATCCTATAGGTTATATACAGGGCAGCACAAAACATCTCGAATGCATTTGCGTTTATTGACGGAAATTGCCGATGGGCTATTTTCAACTGTGCTATGCGTATCCTAACTGAACTAAATTTTTGCATTCTATGTAGTATATATAAAAATCAGTAGATCATACACTGGGCTGCGCAAAATAGTTAGGATCGTTTTCCGAATATTGTTGGTAATTTCTAAAATTGGATTTTTAAATGTGTTATGCGTTTTCCAAATTGTTAACTTTAGCATCAGACTTAGACATTCTTAAACGGTAAAGATTTCTATAAAAGCATTTTGGAAGTGTTGAAAACTTTTACATATTTCATACTTAACGCATGATTTTTTGTTCTTGTTTTTTTTTTCTTTATTTTTACTAAGAGACAGAATTTAAAACCTCTGTCCCCCCCCCCCCTACCAAAACAGGAAAAATCTTACTAGCTTCATCTGGTGACAACTTATTAGAAATATTTCCAAATTTTTAAAATGTTTTTAATTAGTTGTTTGTTGAGACACAAAAACGAATCTAACCATTCGTTCTATTAATTTTTGGGTTTAATTTAACAATTTAGATTTCTTTATTATTAGTTTTTTAGAGTTTAACGTGTCTGAAAAAAGTAATAGAAATAGAATCTTATTTTAAACTCAAAAGGTCACTAATTCAAGAGATAGAAAAATGGTTTTCTAGTTTAAAAAATTGGAAAATTCTTTTTTAGTTTCTAAACTAAAACTTTTATAGATTGTCAGAAATCATATGGTTAAAATAGACGTATCAGATAAAAAATAAGAAGTTGAAATTTATTTTCTATTTTTCTATTGAATAAGTTTCCATAGAATGTTATTATTATTAAAAAAAAAAAAAAAAAAAAAAAAAAAAAAAAAAAAAGCATGTACTAAGTTTCACATATGCTTTTTTTTTTCTACAGATAATATTTGAGTTATTTTAAGATACATTATGGTTGATGTAGCTACATTGCTAAGCTAAACAAATGTTTATTTTTGTTATTTTTTAGTAAGTTTTATATTAATTTCTGTACAAAATATTTTAGAATTATTCTTTATTCGGGACTCAAACTCTTCCATGAATATCTTACTTCTTTCTTTCTGTATCACCCTTTCTTTACTGTATAAATTTGACATAAAGAAAAACGAAATATAAAAAGTGCTTAATGTGTATTTATAATTCAGGAGAAAGGAAAAAGAAGCACATAGAAAGGACTAGCAATTTGAAGCCAAAACGAAGGGTTGACTTGATAATGTGTTAAAAAAATAAGACTATATCGTTAACTTTATAGTTCCAGATTTTTCGGAAAACGCAAATTAATAAATATAAAATAATGAATCAAGAGTATGAAGTATTGTTTTATTTTCCTAATTTTTTTATTTCCTTAATTTTAATTATTTTACGAGCATCCTGATTTGATTACTTTTATAATTTAAAAGAAAACTAAAATAACCCCATATTTATTTATTTATTTATTTATTTATTTATTTTTTGAATTGCCTTTCTTGATTAAAGTGGTTATCAAATTCCCGGCTCAATAACGCCAAACTTTCTTACTTCTTTCAAAACGTCATGGCATAAAATTGGCAGGCCTGACTGCTGAATGAACTGCGATTTGGAATCGAATGGCGTTTTCATTTTTTGATAAATAAATTACTTATTGAGTTAAAAGCAATTGCTGTCACGTGATGATAGATTTTTTTATCCTTTCGTGCGCCCGGAAATTATGTACAAAACATCAACTTTGACAGTATTTTCTGAAAGATCACCTGCCTTTACTAAAACATTGAAAACACCACTCGATTACATAATTTCTGAATAAAGAACACCTGCCCATTTCATGCGTTTCCGAACAAAAATTAATTCAGAAATTTGTCATAATGTAGCTCCTTTGGATTTGAAAACAGCCATAATGCTATGCAATAAAGGGCTAATTTGTAAAACAAGTAACTAAAAAAATGCCATTACGAGATATTCAAGATTAAAGTTTTTTAATAAAGTAAAGAAAAATATAAACTATACTATTGTGATTGCTTCCTCTAAAATAGCTTATTTGTTAAAGACTGTATCCTCAGTTAACGTATGTGCAGCATATTTTGAATAATATATTTTATTTTATTGAATTTACGGAGTCTTCGTTTATAAAATTCACATCCCTGAATATCATGGCATATAGTGATTAAAAAATAAAACTTGCACGTTTTAAAGGTTGTCAGGCCAGGATGCAGTTTACATGAAAATGAGAAAAACATTTAAAAGTACAGTTACCATCGCCGCGGTGGACAGCCCTGCTCAAAGGCACCCACTCTGTCTGTATTAGATTACACATTTCAAAAATCTTAAAGATAATATTCTTTACTGAAAGCTGAATAAAATATTTCGATAAACTCTGCCAATTAATTCATAATATAGCCGATCTGGTTCGTTGCTCACATAAATAAGAAATAGAAAATGAATTAATGTTTTTCATGCTTTCATGTGTATGTTCCGTTCAGATAATCTTTTATATTTCTCAACTCTTTTACTGCAAATACGGTATTTTTAAAATATTTTCTTCCTTTTTTTTCTTTCGAAGAAAATTATATGACCGTTTAATTTTATAATTAAAAATAATTATAATTAAAAATATCTTATTACTTTATAGTGATGTTTCACTTTATTTATATCATATAGTATTTAAAAATGCATTTAATAATTGATGCATCTTTTATACATAAAGTTTGAGATACTAGCGAAAAAAAGATAAGAAAGACAGAAAACAAGGGGGAAAAATCGTTTCATATAATTCATAGGATTCACAGTTAATTATTCACATTAAATATTCATATCTTACATAAGAATATATATATAAAGTTTGCATTATTTTGATAATATCGAAAAATCCATATTAAATAGAGTTTGAGTTTCAACCCAAAAAAAATTCATGGTTAAGCTGTTTCGCTAAGTACTGACTTGCAAATAGACTGTTTTCTACCCCGCCCGAGGCGAGGCATCTGTTTGCTTCACACAGCCCGTTCAGCGTCTTTTGTTAATGACTTATTGAGTGACCAGGCTATATTTCCGCTAACAATTCAAACGTATACAGAAGATGAAGAGTGGAAAACGGGTTTAGTACTCTGTACATTCTTCCTTTTATAGTGATTTTTCTCGGAACTAGAGCTCCTATTATAGGAGTCTTACTCGGAACGGTATTTCTACCAAAATTTTCACTTTTCATTCAGAAGAATAAATGAAAAAAAAATTATTCATTCAATTTTAAACAAGAACGAAAAATCATGCGTCAAGCATAGATTCTGTAACACTTTGCAACACTTCTAAAATAATTTTACAAATCTTTACCATTTAACAACATTAAAAGAAAAATAAATACATTAATTAAGAAAATTATTTCATTCCCGATAATTAAAAACGTTAATAATTAACTAACTATTTATCTTATTTCATAGGAGACAATACGGTATTTTTTATTATAGGGACCTTGACATAACCCAGTCTTAAAAAAGTGAAATTTTTTGCCAAATAATCGCGAAAATAAAATTGCAACCAATGCAATAAGGAGGGCCAAATAAAATCGTGGAAATAGACGAATTGGGTAAAAACAAATATCAATTTTACCTGATAAAAAATTTTACTTTTAAGTCTTTGTGAAACGTTTTAACATCCTTCAAAAAAACCTTAATTGGAAATAGTATATGCTTTTTCTTTAAATTCAATTCTGCCTCCTTGGTTTAATGTATAGTTGAAACAAATCTTGTTTTCTAAATGACAGTATGTTGACAGGCACTTTTTGTTCTCCAGAATAAATTGATTCATGAAGTTTGTATATGTGAAAATACATTTTTGTTTTTCGGAAAATTTACTGAAATCAATTCAGTTTTAATGAGAAAATGGGGTAAAAAATATACTAATATGTTTTATTTCTCCTTTTTTATACACAAATATGGAGTAATTTCCTTTCCGTTTTTAGATAAACTTCGTTAAAATTTACAAAAAAAAAAAAAGAAAAAAAAAAAGAAAGAAAAAGAAAAAAAAATCTTGGAATATAATTTAATTTTTTAAATTCTGAGAGTTTGTGCGACATCCTCGGATCAAGTAAATCAAGTTGCGTTCAATAATCTAAGAGTAGTTGCGAAATACAAAAACACGGTCAGATTTTAATATAATAGATTCGTGTTCATTTTCCTTTTCTTAAAATTATGATGTGATTTTTAGCAGAAAACTCTCATCTGTATATAACGGATACTCATGCTTAATAATCAGTATAGATAACAAAACATTTAAATTTTTCGTTATAAATATGGCGTGAAACTCATCTACTTTCTATACTTACTGATCCTTGTATTATTAATGTAAGGAATTAATTCACACTCATTTTAAAACATATTGGAAAATTCCCGTTTTATTTCAAATATGAAGTCTCTTTTCACCAGAGAAATCCCTTTTTAATGACATAATTCTTGTTAATTTTCTTTTCCAGGCAATTAATTTCAATACTGGCATAGGAGAAATTAAGTCATTTTAACGAAATAATATTAAATCTTTAGGTTTTATCAACAAAAATGGAACTGTTAACATTCGTCATTTTTTTTAGGTAATCGAGTTATTTCTTAATAGTTTTAAGAAATAGTTTTAAGAATGAAATAACTATTTCTCGCTATCCATGACATCATTTTCGACATGGATAATTTTGCGGAGCATATTAATGACATTTGCTAACCATTTTCTTTTGAAACTTCTTTTTACTTTTTAAAAATTTAAATAAAAAATACGGTTTAGTTATATTAGCCGTGTGCAGACGGTAAAAAGTCAAGTATTGTTACCATACAAAAGAAAAAAAAAAAAAAAAAGAAAAAAAGTGAAAAAAAAACCCAAGATCATTTTATTTCCCCACTTTATTTTAGATGAATATCCGCTTTATTTTAGATGAATGACGTCATATTCGCCTGTTTCATATGGTTACGCATATTGAGACCTTGTATTATTATCAAAAACTAAAAAAAGTACGTTTTATTTCTAATAATATTATTTTATCTTATTTTTAATTCTTTAATTTTTTTATTTCATTTTCATTTTTCATTGAAAAATTTTCAGTTGAAACTAAATTGTTGAGTAAAAATTATTATTCCGGGTTTTGAATTAGTTTTCGCAACGATAAAGTACTAGCAACGGTAAAGTAAATTTAACCATTTTAAAATATTATACGAAAAAATTTCCATTTCTATGAAAATAATGAAATTTTGAATTATTAAGAAAAATATTTGAATAAAATAAACAAAAAACAGCCTATGTTCATTTGAGGGTTATTATCAACCTATACGCAAAGATACAGGATCATTAAATGTTCCTTTTTGACGCTGGCTTCAGCCTAACATTTGAACACAATCAGATTTATAATATTATTAGGATGAAAATAATGAAATTTTGAATTATTAAGAAAAATATTTGAATAAAATAAACAAAAACCAGCCTATGTTCATTTGAGGGTTATTATCAACCTATACGCAAAGATACAGGATCATTAAATGTTCCATTTTGACGCTGGCTTCAGCCTAACATTTGAATGCAATCAGATTTATAATATTATTAGGATAGGATGTAAAGAAAACATATTTTTAATTTCCAGTTATAGATGTTATAAATTTATGATGGATATTTAATGACTTGGTTTTATGTAATAGTAGAAAAGTTAAAGTTCAGTTTACTATTTAAATTCGTTTCAATGGGTTATTAGTAGTTCGAAATAATTTATCCTTTTAAAATAAAAATTCAAAACCGTGAAAATGCATTATGATCCAGACAACTGTGAGAGGTTGGGATCTTAGACCAAGACCCCGATTGTTAACAGGTTAACGCGGCACTGCATCCAATGTCTGCTTTGCTAATAAATTGTAGTATTTATGAGGATTTTATTTTAATGTGTCTCGATTTTTTTTCAAGAATTACAGCTGTTGAGAATAGGCTCTTCGTTTTCGTAAAATGTTAAAAATGAAAAAAAAAAATAATAATAATAATAACGATTTGTTCCTAGTCGCTTTAAATTGAAAAAAAAAAAAAAAAAAAAAAAAAGCAAAGCCCTGAAAAAAATTGCCTTTGCCTCAACAATCATAGAACAATTTGGTAAAAATAATTTTTCTTAAACTATAAATAGGCTTAAAATTACACAATGTGCTAAATACTTAAAAGATGACAGAAATATTGAAAGAAAATTTTTATAATTATTTTAATTCACAGTACTTTCAGGCATAAACATAGCCGCCGTCAGAGAATACAATAAACCAATTAAATTGTTTTAAAAATATTTTTATCATCTTTTAATTAATCAGCACATTCTATAATTTTAAGTCTAACTTTTAAAGATGAATTTAGCATTCTATTTATTTATCTATTTGCTCATATAAATGGGGTATCACAGATTAATCAATTTAAAAAAAAAATAGTAATTTTGTTACAAATTCTGTTCAAAAATCAGATTTCTTATGTATTTTATGGTCTACTAAAAGTTAAAATTCCATTTATATTTTTGTAGCTAATGTTCGTTTACAACAATATAATTATTTATTTGTAAGTTTGTTGTACACTAATGACATAGTATCTTTTTTAGTTTGTGCTTAAGATTTGTTTACCTTTCAATTAATATGGTTATTTTTTTAAAAAACACAATTTTAAAGATAATAATAAAGAAGTTGATAGTTGATTTCAATTCTAAATTCTGATCTGCTGATTCAAGAATTATTTGTTTTTTTGTCAAATTATTGATATTGGATATTTGATTTGGAATATTAACAAAAAAAAAAAGAAAAGAAAAAAGAGCAAATTCTTATTTTTCCAAAAAAAAAAAAAAAAAAAAAAAAAGCAAATTCTTATTTTTCCAAAAAATTTAAAAAAAAATTTAAAAAAAAAGTAAATAACTTATGTGAATTTTTCATTAAAGATTCACATTTGATGCTGCTCTACTCAACAACTAATATCACATGCACACACTTTCCGCTAACATAACAAAAATCTTTGTTTTCGTCGAGTTTCCATGAACCTTCTAACAGATTATGCTTTGAGCAATATTATATCACATTAATACTTAAATCCTTTTTGTCCGCCTAGTATGTGTTTGATAACCGAATATGAAAAGTAAGCAAGATACTTTTACATTACGCACTAAATCTCTTCTGCGCATTTCTTCAAGTCCGTATAATAATAATTCACAATAACAATAGCAACTAGACATAAAAGAGAAACACATTTCGAGTGCCAGATATTCAGCTCTCGAAACAAGTAAAATATTCTAGCATTGGATATGTGACCCTATATTGTGACGTCAAAATGTGGTATGGGGACACTTTTCATGGGGATGGATTTCAAGTTCTCAGTAAAAAGAAAATTCTCTAGCACTGGAAAAGTTCCCCCATGATATGTATCCCCATCTGCTATGACATCAGAATGACGTATGGGGACACTTTTCATGGGGGAAGTTTTCAGGATCTCAGTGAAAAAGAAAATTACCTGGTACTGGAAAACTTCCCCCTTCTGGTTTAGGGGAACTTTTCATGGGGGAACTTTTCCAATTTTCGACGAAAGTAAAACTCTCTAGGACTGGAAATCTTCCCCCATCTGTAGTGACGTCAAAATGACGTATGGGGACATCTTTTCATGGGGGAAGTTTTCAAGAACTCAGTGAAGAAGAAAATTACCTGGCACTGGAAAACTTCTTCCTTCTGGTTTGGGGGAACTTTTCAGGGGGAAGTTTTCCAATTTTCGACGAAAGTAAAATTCTCTATGACTGGAAATCTACCCCCATCTGCTGTGACGTAAAAATGACGTATGGGGGAACTTTTCATGGGGGTAGTTTTCAGCGCTCCCTAATAATCTTCCTGTACCGAGCATTAGTCCTGGATCCACCAAGGCCTAAATTGCCAGTATCTAACATTTTACTTATAACTGCCATATTGTTTGAAAGCAATAAAAATTGCAAGAGATACATATAAAAAATATAATAACATATATTAATAAATTTTGTTTGAAACAACCTTATTTTTATAAAGTACTTGAATAACCATAAAAGAAAAAATAATAATAAGATTAATGATTGTTTAATACTTGATTAAATATAATAAAACTATATACATATATACATAAAGTCCCATTAAGCAAACTAACATCAAAAGACAACAATATAAAATCCCCTAGCAGTCATAAGTCAATACAAAATGAATGTTGGCAAAAAAAAAAAAAAAAAAACCAAAACCAAAAGAACTTGAATAAGATGTTATAAAGATGCATTTGAAAATTCAATAGATGAACAAATATATATATATATATATATATATATATCTGACCTATGTCATACGATAACGTTCGTATTTATAAATCAATTTTAATGAAACTAATTGTGTGTATTAAGCTCAATTGTGTGTATTAAGCCAATGTCTCGACCTAGTTCGTTGGCCAGCTTGGTCCGCATTTTGTTTCAAGATGGCGGCCATTTAAAAGTTTAAAACTAAAATAAATATACCAAAAAGTTAAAAATTCAAATTTATTTTTTAATTTAGTGTTAGGCATTGATACGAGGAATCCAGAGCATTTTTTGGTTTACCTTTATCTTAAAAAATGGCTGAGATAGAGCAGTTTGAAATTCTAGGGTGGCTGACATTTTGAAACAAAACAGCACATTAACGCGATTACTCGCAAATTATTTTCTTTCATTGTTGTAATAATTTTCCCAATCATACGCATAAAACTATATATTCATATCCGTTAGCGCCAAATTCTCGCCAAACTTGGCGACATTTGGTGAAATATCGCCAAATTTGGCGACCAAAATAAGTCTTCATAAATGAAGCCAATTTGGCTATTGCTCAATAATTTGGCGAATTTCTTATTCAAATTCAGTATTAAGGAATCTTTTGTAAACGTTTCTTTGCATTTTAACTTGCTGTTTTCGTGTAACATTAGCTAAAATTTTAAAACGAAGATGTAGGAAAGCTACCTTTTCCTCCCGGTACAGGCCGGAAGGACTTTTTAAATTTAAAGCCATACAAGGATTTTTTTCCCTTTGAAGCAAAGCCATTAAATAATAAGCCCAGTCAGATAGTGTCAAATTTGTTAGTGACACACTAGCACCAAACCTCTGCTGCGGAAGTAGGACAAAACAGAAGTGGGTCGCAGAGAAACGATACGGTTTATTTATATCGATATTTTATACGATTTTTATTGATGTTTTGTTTTTGCATTTCCTTTAAAAGCTTGCTAAGTATTGGGATCTTTTACATTAAAGCTAAAACTATAATGAAAAAAAATGTGGAAATTTACTGTATTAATATTTCTATATAAATATAGTGGTGGCAAAGAAGTTGATTTATTTATTAAAAGTTAAATAAAAAGTGATGGAAATTTACATCACTATGCAATTAACCCTTTCCGGCACAGACAAATTATGTTCGTAAAATGTGAAATTACTGACTGACACCGGAATTTACAAACGACTTTCTTAGAAAATATGAACTCCTTATTTTAAGCTTTAATTTTAGAAGCAAAATTTTATTAAAAATTTCTTAGTGCCGAATGCAGCACTCCCAACCGCTAGATGGCGCTATTTTCAACTTGCGAAAAGTTTCCCATTTATCTGACTGGGCTTATTATTTAATGGCTTTGCTTTGAAGGGTACAAGACATGAGAGTTAAGGGACAAACGGTAAGAATAGATAGCTTCGAAATTTAAATATACTATTGAGGTAGTAAATAGCACTTTCCATATAAAAATTCAAGATACGGAAAGTAATCTATCTATACTAATAATATAAAGGAGTAAAGTTTGTTTGTTTGTTTATTTGTAGGGGGAAATCTCTGGAACTACAGAACCTTTTTCAAAAGTGATGGTGGAAAATTGATCGTGACAACCCCTGCTCCAACATAGGCTATATTTTATGTCGGTGCCACTAACCCCAGGGGGTGCAGGAGCAAAAAACGTTCTAAAATTGCCATTTTTTAGCTATCAAACTGGCTATCAAGCCCTCAGAGCTTGCCAGCCGGTTCTGTATGTATGTATGTACGTACGTAATGCAATAACTCTTCATAACAATATCCGTTTTCCTTCAAATTTTGTTTATAGGTTCACTGAGTTAAGGCGCTTCCCTGATTAGTTTTCGGGATTGATTAGTTAAATATAAAGGGGGGGGGATCGGGGGGCTAATCCTCCCCTTAATTTATATAAATGGGTTTTTCATGCAGAATTATTCCGTTTTCCTTCAAATTTTGTTTATAGGTTCATTGGGTTAATACGCTTCCCTGATTACTTTTCGGGATTGATTGGTTAAGTATAAAGGGGGGGGGGGGGGGTACGGGGGGCTAATCCCTCCTTAATTTATATAAATGGGTTTTTCATGCAGAATTATTCCGTTTTCTTTCAAATTTTGTTTATAGGTTCACTGTGTTAAGGCGCTCCCCTGATTAGTTTTTCGGGATTGATTGGTTAAGTATAAAGGGGGGAACGGGGGGGGCTAATCCCCCCTTAATTTATATAAATGGGTTTTTCATGCAGAATTATTCCGTTTTCCTTCAAATTTTGTTTATAGGTTCACTCTGTTAAGGCGCTTCCCTGATTAGTTTTCGGGATTGATTGGTTAAGTATAAAGGGGGGGAACAGGGGGATAATCCCCCCCTTAATTTATATAAATGGGTTTTTCATGCAGAATTATCCCATTTCCTTCAAATTTTGTTTCTAGGTTCACTGTGTTAAGGCGTTTCCCTGATTAGTTTTCGGGATTGATTGGTTAAGTATAAAGGAGGGAACGGGGGCATATCCCCCCTTATGTTATATAAATGGGTTTTTCATGCAGAATTATTCCGTTTTCCTTCAAATTTTGTTTATAGGTTCACTGTGTTAAGGAGCTTCCCTGATTAGTTTTCGGGATTGATTGGTTAAGTATAAAGGGGGGGAACGGGTGGATAATCCCCCCTTAATTTATATAAATGGGTTTTTCATGCAGAATTATTCTATTTGCTTCAAAATTTGTTTATAGGTTCATTGGGTTAAGACGCTTCCCTGATTTGTTTTCGGGATTGATTGATTAAGTATAAAGGGGGGGAACGGGGGGCTAATACCCCCCTTAAATTATATAAATGGGTTTTTCATGCAGAATTATCCCATTTCCTTCAAATTTTATTTATAAGCTCACTGTGTTAAGGCGCATCCCTGATTAGTTTTCGGGATTGATTGGTTAAGTATAAAGGGGGGAACGGAGGGCTAATACCCTCTTATTTTATATAAATGTGTTTTTCATGCAGAATTATTCCGTTTTCCTTCAAATTTTGTTTATAGGTTCACTGTGTTAAGGCACTTACCTGAGTAGTTTTCGGGATTGATTGGTTAAGTATAAGGGGGGGAACGGGGGGGCTAATCCCCCCTTAATTTATATAAATGGGTTTTTCATGCAGAATTATCCCATTTCCTTCAAATTTTGTTTCTAGGTTCACTGTGTTAAGGCGTTTCCCTGATTAGTTTTCGGGATTGATTGGTTAAGTATAAAGGAGGGAACGGGGGCATATCCCCCCTTATGTTATATAAATGGGTTTTTCATGCAGAATTATTCCGTTTTCCTTCAAATTTTGTTTATAGGTTCACTGTGTTAAGGAGCTTCCCTGATTAGTTTTCGGGATTGATTGGTTAAGTATAAAGGGGGGGAACGGGTGGATAATCCCCCCTTAATTTATATAAATGGGTTTTTCATGCAGAATTATTCTATTTGCTTCAAAATTTGTTTATAGGTTCATTGGGTTAAGACGCTTCCCTGATTTGTTTTCGGGATTGATTGATTAAGTATAAAGGGGGGGAACGGGGGGCTAATACCCCCCTTAATTTATATAAATGGGTTTTTCTTGCAGAATTATCCCATTTCCTTCAAATTTTATTTATAAGCTCACTGTGTTAAGGCGCATCCCTGATTAGTTTTCGGGATTGATTGGTTAAGTATAAAGGGGGGAACGGAGGGCTAATACCCTCTTATTTTATATAAATGTGTTTTTCATGCAGAATTATTCCGTTTTCCTTCAAATTTTGTTTATAGGTTCACTGTGTTAAGGCACTTCCCTGAGTAGTTTTCGGGATTGATTGGTTAAGTATAAGGGGGGGAACGGGGGGGCTAATCCCCCCTTAATTTATATAAATGGGTTTTTCATGCAGAATTATTCTATTTGCTTCAAAATTTGTTTATAGGTTCATTGGGTTAAGACGCTTCCCTGATTTGTTTTCGGGATTGATTGATTAAGTATAAAGGGGGGGAACGGGGGGCTAATACCCCCCTTAATTTATATAAATGGGTTTTTCTTGCAGAATTATCCCATTTCCTTCAAATTTTATTTATAAGCTCACTGTGTTAAGGCGCATCCCTGATTAGTTTTCGGGATTGATTGGTTAAGTATAAAGGGGGGAACGGAGGGCTAATACCCTCTTATTTTATATAAATGTGTTTTTCATGCAGAATTATTCCGTTTTCCTTCAAATTTTGTTTATAGGTTCACTGTGTTAAGGCACTTCCCTGAGTAGTTTTCGGGATTGATTGGTTAAGTATAAGGGGGGGAACGGGGGGGCTAATCCCCCCTTAATTTATATAAATGGGTTTTTCATGCAGAATTATCCCATTTGCTTCAAAATTTGTTTATAGGCTCATTGGATTAAGACGCTTCCCTGATTAGTTTTCGGGATTGATTGGTTAAGTATAAAAGGGGGGAACGGGGGTCTAATACCCCCCTTAATTTATATAAATGGGTTTTTCATGCAGAATTATCCCATTTCCTTCAAATTTTATTTATAGGTTCACTGTGTTAAGGCGCATCTCTGATTAGTTTTCGGGATTGATTGGTTAACTATAAAGGGGGGAACGGAGGGCTAATCCCCCCTTATTTTATATAAATGGGTTTTTCATGCAGAATTATTCCGTTTTCCTTCAAATTTTGCTTATAGGTTCACTGTGTTAAGGCACTTCCCTGATTAGTTTTCGGGATTGATTGGTTAAGTATAAAGAGGGGGGGAACGGGGGGGCTAATCCCCCCCTTAATTTATATAAATGGGTTTTTCATGCAGAATTATCCCATTTGCTTCAAAATTTGTTTATAGGTTCATTGGGTTAAGACGCTTCCCTGATTAGTTTTCGGGATTGATTGGTTAAGTATAAAGGGGGGGAACGGAGGGGGCTAATCCCGCCTTAATTTATATAAATGGGTTTTTCATGCAGAATTATCCGATTTTCTTCAAATTTTGTATATATATTCATTGTAATTAGAGATTTACCTGATTAGTTTAAGGAGGTCATTAGTTAACTACGAGGGGGGTAACGGGGGGATGACCCCCCCCCTTAATATATTGTTTATTTCTTTATTTTTCGATGGGCTTATTTCAAATTCTTTGAAATAAGAGTATAATATACAATTAGTGTGAATAGCCTGTGAACTCAATGCCCTCAGTTTAACTGGGCAGTTTTATTTTTATTTTTTATACTAAAAGAGCTAGAAATTTGAAATTTGTCATTGTAGTTACTTATAAGATGTTAATGCTCTCTAAGAACAAAATAAAAAAGAAATTGAAATTTAAAAGGGTGAAATGCGCGAAAAGCGTTCTAAAAACAGTCTAAATTACAATTTCTATTAAATCTCTGGAACTACAGAACCGATTTCAAAAGTAATGGTGGCAAATTGATGGGGACAATCCCTACTCCAACATAGGCTATATTTTATGTCGGTGCCACTAACATCAATGGGGTGCAGGATCGAAAAATGTTCGAAAATTGCGACTTTTTTATACTGAAGGGGCAAGATATTTGAAATTTAGCATTGTAGTTACTTATAAGATGTAAATGCTCTCTAAGAATAAATTTTTAAAAAAATCGAAATTTAAATGGGTGAAATGAGCGAAAAGCGTTCTGAAGTCATTCTAAATTACAATTTCTATGGAATCTCTGGAACCACGGAACCGATTTCAAAAGTGATGGTGGCAAATTGGTGGTGACAATCCCTGCTCCAACAGCCTCTTTAATAAAAAACTATCGTTGCTGACGACTGGGTTTTTCGCTAATTGTTGCAACAGATTAATCTCGGAAAATGAAACATTTGAAGTTACTGAAAAAAATGATAGCTCAAAAAGTATTTGTCAGAAAACTGCGTTTGAAAGGTAAAAAATTGTATTTTTCTTGATATAAATTTCAAATCTAATGATTATGCCGTTTTTCAAATATTGAATTTCAAAAATTACCAAATTTTTCAATGGAGTACCATAGCGAAACCTTCCTGCGTAAAAAGATAATGATAAGGGCGACGTGTCCTGATGTGTATATTGGCTATAGCACGAGTCACAAATTATAGTAGCCTTATTATTCTGTTACAATATAAAAGTTATTTATGAAATGTCAATATTTTGTTTGATTAAAGGTTTGTTAAAAGAAATTGACCAGCGTAGCGGGCGTAGCTTGCTAGTATTCAATACTGTACAAATACCGTAAATATACATTTACGGTATTTGTACAAGACTGCGCACAATAAGTTGAATAGGATGATGTCTGCAAATGTATGTGTACATATCAATAGAGTTTTTTTTTTCAAATTCTAGAAAATATTGATAAATTACAGGAAAATTTCTTATAGTTTTATAGGTTAAATTTGTTAATTTATCCGTTTCCAATCTAGAATTCATAAAAAATATATACAAACAATAAAATTTAATATTAAATGTGTTTTTAAGAAGACTTGTTAAAAATATTAATACAGTAGACTCCCTACTATCTGGCGTAACTGTCACATACAGCATATGATTATAATGTCATATATGTCTTATAATTTGGCGATACACCCCGTGCGCTTGGTAATTCATACTCGGGGGCCGCTATAACAAAGAAGAACATTTTCTTTTAATACAATATTTTTTTTTTATAGGGATGTGAATTTGTCACTTCTGATTCTGGTTAAGATTACGCATCTGATGCGTAAGACGGCAGTCAGAAAGTATTCTCGCTCCCTGAGGATAGTCCCGGTAACCGACCGAAAGTACTTGGACGATTTTTAAACATTTTAAACATCTTTTAATATCTATTTGTGTCTTTTAAATGTCACCTATTAAGTAACAGTGGAATCTATCGAATCTCATATTGATATTTTAGCAATTTTATAACTTTTTATCGAAAAGTAATGAAAGCAAAAAACAAGTAGTATAAAAAGTTACATAAAAGAGTGTAAAAAGTAACCCAACTGTCAACACTGGATCAGTAAAGTTATCTTTATTGGACTTTAGATGTATCAGGGTTTTTGTTTTGTTGCTATTGTGTATTTGTTTATTTTGCTTTCTATGGATGTATAGTTTTATGATTTTAGAAAGTATGTTAACAAAACAATGTCCAGTGTTAAAATGTTTGCTGGACTTTAATCACTTCCCAAAATCAAACCTTAAAATAAAAACGAAACAATGAAATATAAATATGCATCCATTAAATTTCCTTACCATTATAAGTTTTTTTATAATCTCTTTCATAAAAATAAATAAGAAACAAGTAATATAAAAACTTTTTTTTAAGTCAATTCCTACTTAGGTCAAATAGATATTTTTTTCCAGCGGTCTACACGCTTCGCCACTGACGGTATTTATTCCTAAATTTATATCCTGCTAAATATCTTACAGAAGAGACATTTTTGAAATGTATTAAAAATTAAATAAAAAATAAATAGCTAAAATACCAAAAATTAATAGCTCGAAAAGTATTTCTCACAAAATTGTTAGACAAACTGCGTTAGAAAGTTAAAAAAATTGTATTTTTCTTGATATAAATTTAAAATCTAATAATTATGCCGTTTTTCAAATATTGAATTTCGAAAATTACCAAACTTCACAATAAAGTGCCATAGTGATGTTACAGTTAACGATAATACAGTTTTTTTTTTTCAAATATTAATGCATTAATTAAATTTTATTATTTAATTTTAGTTTCATACTTCATTTTTGTTCAAAAGTATAGACTCACTCCACATTTATAGTCTCCTTCGCCCGCGAGCCGCCTGATCTTCGTCCGTGAACAGCCAGCCCCATTATCTTTTTACGTGTGAAGGTGAGACTATAAATATGGAGTGAGTCAATACTTTTGAACAGAAATGAAATATAAAATTAAAATTAATTAATTTAATTTAATTAATGAATTAATATTAAAAAAAAACTGTATTAACATCAATTGTCATCCAGGACAAGTCTAAAAAAATTTATTTGAACTTGATAGGATGAATAGAAAATATTTTATTAACGATTGAAAATTCCAACAAGATAGTATATAGAGAGAGAGTGTGAGCTAATAGTAGGAATTTAAAAAAAAATAATAGTAATAATAACACTTCAGAAATGCGGATTTATAAATTTCAAACAACTGCAAAGTTTCGTCCCAAGGATTGTATGAAATTTTCATATATATTTTTATTTTTATCTTATTTTATTTTTATTTTTACTATCATGTTACTAAAACAAGAAGTTACTTCTTACCAGTATTAAAAATCAATAAACATTAATAACGAATAAACAAATTCATATTGATATTATAACGATTGATATTATAACGAATAAACAAAATTCATATTGATATTTTAGCAATTTTATAACTTTTTATCAAAAAGTAATGAAAGCAAAAAAAATAATAATAATAACACTTCAGAAATGCGGATTTATAAATTTCAAACAACTGCGAAGTTTCGTCCCAAGGATTGCATGAAATTTTCATATATATTTTCATTTTTATCTTATTTTATTACTTTCTTCTATCTATAATAGAAGAAAGTATTGTAATCGAAATTTTTTTCGACTTCCGGTTTTCGACGGATTTACACGTTTTAGGGGTCAGCGATTCCGAAAAACAAGTTTTTACAAAATGTCTGTCTGTCCGTCTGTGTGTCTTCATTGCATCATCGAAAAATGTATGAAGTTATGCTTCAAATTGAACCACATTTTTTTTATGTTTTTGGCTATGGCAAGCAGGTTCTATTAGAATTTGAGGATATTTCGACGAAAGGGGGCACTGTGATCGATATTTTTGTTCCATTTTCACTATTGTACCATCTAAAAGTGTATGAAATTATGCTTCAAACTGAACCACATTTTTTTTCTATGTTTTTGGCTATGGCAAGCAGATTCTATCAGAATTTGGGGATATTTCGACGAAAAGGGGCGCTGTGATCGATATTTTTGTTCCATTTTCACTATTTTACCATCTAAAAGTGTATGAAGTTACGCTTCAAATTGAACCACATTTTTTTTTCTATGTTTTTGGCTATGGCAAGCAGATTCAATCAGAATTTGGGGATATTTCGACGAAAGGGGGCACTGTGATCGATATTTTTGTTCCATTTTCACTATTGTATCATCGAAAAGTGTGTGAAGTTATGCTTCAAATTGAACCACATTTTTTTTCTATGTTTTTGGCTATGGCAAGCAGATTCTATCAGAATTTGGGGATATTTCGACGAAAAGGGGCGCTGCGATAGCCATTTAAAGATTTCAAATTCAAAAAGATGTGCAAATTCAAAAAATTAGAAATCCTAAAACTTTTTTTCGTTAAATGTTCGGCCTTGATCCGGAGAATCCGGAACAATTTTTGTTTTGTCTCTATCTTAAAAAATAGCTGAGATATAGCTGTTTGAAATTTTAGAAAGCTGACATTTTCAAACAAGACAGCAGAATTCATCCATAAACGGGTTTAATTTATGAGTTTTAGTTAACGTGGTTTCGTTCAAATTTTCCTTCATTGTTGTAACCATTAATCCTATTATATGCTTATCACTATATATTTATATTCGCCAACGTCAAATTCTCGCCAAACTTGGCTACAGTTGGTGGAATATCGCCAAATTTGGCGAACAAAATAAGTTGCCATAAATGAAGCCAACTTGGCTGTGGAGGACTAATTTGGCGATATTCTCATTCAAATTCAATGTTGACGAGAACTGGGATTGAATCTTCTTTATTTAGGTTCCACGCATTTTAGCTTCGTGTTTTCCAGTAAAATTAGCTAAAACCATAAAACCAAGGAATAGGAAGGCTATGTATTCCTGTCGGTTCAGGCCAGAAGGACTTTTCGTAGTTTAGTATACATCGGTTGTTCGCATCCCTGTAACCCGACCATTCGCAAGCAGCTGACGTACAACAGAATGACGAAAAATATTGATTTTATTGGCGATGTGATAGCGAATTTTGAAGTATTAACATGACTGAGATAGAAGAAAGTTTTGGGATTGGCACATCTAACTAGTTTTTATTTTTACTATCATGTTACTAAAACAAAAAGTTACTGCTTACCAATATTAAAAATCAATAAACATTAATAACCGAAAATAGTTGTTTTCATTGTTAACTACAGTTGAAATTAATAAAGTAAATGTAATTGATGTGCACTGACTTTGTCTAATCTAAATAACACACCCCTGGTCGCAGAAGGGAAGGGGGGAGTATTAAACAAACAACGATACTGTTAGTGGAGGAGACTAGTGATAGTGAGACATCAAATTTAACTGCTCACTATAGGGCTAATACTCCTACACCAATATTCAATTTCAGACAGACATTTCTCTCCAAATCGCAAAAGCACAAGGGATTTTTTTAAATATTTTTTTAGGGTGTCGACTTTACATTTTCTGCATCTCATGTTATAAGAACGCAAGTAACGTTACAAGAAACTGCAGCATGATTAGACGGTATAGTCAATGTTATGATTATGACGGCATAGTCAGTGTGAACTTTTGTGTGTTTATAAAAACCAAAATATTTTACTCATACAGATATTTTTGAATTTTGTGGAATATATTTCCTTTCAAAAGAAGGAACTTCGATTTTCCGATTTATATCTCCATGATTGCTGATTTAGGACCACTGTGTGTAGTAAAGAAATTCCCACTTCACACATTTATCTCCTAGTGCGGGCAGCAACTGCACAAACCATCACATCATTGAGTTCACGGCTGAAGTTCCAGGATTAGGTAGAACGTGATTAAGATATTAAAATTAAATTGGTCTGTTAGGTCATATCATTGTGGAAACCACCTACACATCAAATTTTAGTGCTTGATTGGTAGCCCCCCCCCCCCTATTGAGTTTTCTATTGAAATTCCTGCATTAGACAGTATATATTATAATAGAAACTGGTCAGTCAGGAGAAAAGGGATAAATGGGATTTCATTAGTAAACTAAATGCAGACCTACCAATCAAGCACTAAAATGCGGTCTACAGGTGATCTTTTACCAAGATATGACTTGGCAGACAGTTTCATTTTAATATCCAAATCGAGATCTATCTAATCCTGTAATTTTGCCCGTGAACTCATTGAGTTGATGGTTTGTGTGTGAAGCCGCCGCCCGCTCTACAAGAATAATTTCAGTAGCTGTCTTGAAATTTTAAAAACGTCCAGTCCCTTTTAAGACACCCTATACTACAAAACTATTCACATAATTTTAACAAAAAAAAAATATTTTAAAACTTCCAAGTTAATTTTTTTTTCAAAGGTTTTTTTTTTTTTTTTTTTTTTTTTTTTTTTTTTATATATATATATATATATATAATAGCATGAAATATAAATTAATAAAATGTACATTCTGTCAGTTTTATGTTTCTCAAGTAGATTATAGATGTTCGATATGCAGCGAGGAAAGAATTCCTTCCTATTTAATTTAATCGTCATTCATTATTGTAAAAATCAAAGATATTATGAATCCAAAATTATATTTTAAACAAAATGCAGAATTTTAATGAGAATTTTTCACCATACCGAAATATTCAACGTTATAAAATTATGCAACTTGATATCAAAAACAAATTTGACATCGCCAAGAAATATATAAATCAAAAATAGAACAAAATTACAAAATTGTACTTTTTTAGATATATTTCTTTATAACTGGGTAATACATAAAATTTTAAAATAGATATTTGTCATTTGAAGTTTCATTTTTTATAGCAGTTGAACAAGGTTGGTGCCGGTGAAAAAACGTGTATCACACATTTATTATTATTATTATTATTATTATTCTTTTTACAGATTTTTACAGATTTTGACTCAAAGCATAGGACTTTGCGCCTTTTATTTATATTTGTATTTTAAAGGCCTTCACCGTACCCACTAGTGGTCGTTTAAAGCTTTTGTGGATGCTTTAAGTATTTATCAGACGCTAAAGGAAAAAATATAGATTTCTATAATGTTCAATTTATTGATGCCTTTTACGACTTCGTCGAATCACGTTTTAGCACCGTTTAGGGTGTTATGAACAAAGAAACCTCCTAAATATCATTGAAAGAGGAGATCTTCGATTATTCCTAACAAAAACCGAACCACACATCAAATATTTTGTTTTACAAGACTATCCTCAAGTATACCATTAATATTTTTGTGTCTTAAATAAATTAATATTTTTAACATCAAATAAATTAAATGCATATGATTGATTCAAGTTAAATTTACATACTTTGTATTTTTATATAATGTTAACAAAACTTAAAAAATTATACAAATATGAACAGCGTTGAATTCAAACATTTTTCTCCGGGAAGGATTTTTGACCCCCCCCCCCCCCTTCCGGGCCACTTCCTGAATTCATCAGTCAGTGTAAGAAACTAAGCAACACTGTTCAATTTCTAGAACCTTATGGAGCAGTATTGTTCGAGTACAAAATTATACAGACATGTATGAAACAAATATTTTTACACATTTTATACATATTTTGAAAAAGTAAGTATTAAAGGCATTAAAGTATTTCGACATATCAACTTGAAAAATCTAGTTGAAAAATCATATTTGAACAGTTTTCATATTTTTGTGAATTGAACCACAAAATACAGTATGCAAATTCTCTATTTCATATTTACGAATCTCTGAACTCATGTCATTCCCATAGGTGAGAAACAACACGATCTTCTTGTCAAGTAAAATCTGTCATTCAATTCCATTTTAAATGTTTTTCTATCACGAAACTTATTATCTGTACCATGTAAGCTTCGCCTTCAAAATTCCCTTCCACGTTTGACATATCGTAAAGGGAGGGAAATTCGACACCCCAGATTTTATCTTTTTTATACGGAATGAGGGATTGCATACGTTATTCTAAAAGCATTTTGAAGCAGATAGAATTACAAGCGTGGGCGCTGTTTACATAAACTTACAAATGAAAATCGTTCTCTACAATTACAGAGAGATAGAGAATATCAATACATAATGCCTGAATACATTTGCCAAGCATTTACTAAAAAACTAATAATAATAAAATAAAAAGTATTTTAAACACTCTCTTTTTTATCGTATAACAGGCATTATATCACGCGACATGCTGTTTTTGTCATATAGTTTTTTTGCCTAATAACTAATTTTATTATATAACAAGCATCTTTATTCCCTATATATCTTCTTTTGCTTTAAAAAAATTGTTGATGTATTAAAAAAAATGTCTAATAACATTGCTTCAATTTTAAATAAACACACATCTGAAATGAAAAGAAAACTCTTATCGATTTTCGTTATGTGATAATGCGCTCTATATTTAGCAATGTTCTATATTGTAAGATGAACACATTTTGTCAAAATTCAGCATAAGCGTTCAGAAGTTAATTTACATTATATTTATATAGCTATGCAATGCTTTATAAGGGAATACCATAATTACTAAGTAAAAACTTGTCAAATGTAACGAGTGAAACCAATACTGAAACAAAAAAAAACGTTTTTACACTTTTTATTGTATTTGCTGAAAATAGCCGTTGAAGGTATCAAAAATATATATGATGAAAATTTTATGAAAAATCCGTAATTTTAGTCAAACAAAATATTAGGTCAATGGAAAAGTTCTGTCGTATACTAATACCTAATTTTAATACCTTTAATACCGGTTAAATTTCAATACCTGTTAATTTTATTATACCTGCTTGCTTTGAACTGATAGGTAAAATTATCAGGTTTTAAATATACGAGCAGGGAAGACCGAGCTATGCTCGGTCAAAATTATATTTGAGTTCAAATATCACGACCCATGACCAAAATGACCCACGAATTGAATTTTCTCGAACATGTGACTTAGCCCAACAGTCTTCTCGTGCCCGAAAACCATAGGATGCAAACTTTAGTGTAAATTGAATCGATTTTTAGATCTTGGCCCACAATGACCCAGAAATGACCCACTAATCGAATTTTCTCGGACATGCGACCTAGCCCAATGCTTTTTTCGTGCTCGAAACTCGTAGGACACAAAATTTAATCAAAGTCGTTAGAGCCGTTTTTTAGATCAAATTAATTTGACCCGCTTTGACCCAAAAATAACCCACTAATCGAAAGTTCTCGAACATGTGACCCAGTCCAATAGTCTTCTCGTGCCCGAAAATAGTCGGATACAAAATTTCGTCAAAATCGTTTGAACCGATTTTTAGATACAATTAGCTTGACCATGACCCAAAATGACCCAAAATGACCCACTAACTGAATTTTCTCGAACATGTGACCTAGCCCAACAGTCTTCTCGTGCCCGAAAATCATTGGATGCAAAATTTAGTGTAAATTGAGCCACTTTTTAGATCTTGACCCACAATGGCCCAGAAATGACCCACTAATCGAATTTTCTCGGACATGCGACCTAGCCCAATGCTTTTATCGTGCTCGAAACTCGTAGGACACAAAATTTAATCAAAATCGTTAGAGCCGTTTTTTAGATAAAATTAATTTGACCCGCGTTGACCCAAAAATGACCCACTAATCGAAAGTTCTCGAACATGTGACCCAGCCCAATAGACTTCTCGTGCCCGAAAATGGTCGGATACGAAATTTCGTCAAAATCGTTTGAACCGTTTTTTAGATACAATTAGCTAAAACCATGACCCAAAATGACCCACTAATCGAATTTTCTCGAACATGTGACCTAGCCCAATGGTTTTCTGGTGTCCCAAAACGGTAGGATACGAAATTTCGTCAAAATCGTTAGAGCCGTTTTTAAGATAATTTTTGCATATATATATATATAACTACCCACAAGATTTGCTCGTATTAGAATATATGATAAAATTAGGCATTAAAATACGCCAGAACTAATGCATCAACCTAATGAAATATTTCAGCGATAGAAAACGTATGTTTCATTAGATTTTTAATTATTTTAAAGTTATTTAAAAATAAATAAAAACTGAAACAGAAACGTATTTGGAAGTACTAATAACAATAAGATGGCCACTGTTAAGGAGAAAAATAACAATAGCAAACGATAGCGTGTCCGACTCCGACGGCCTTGAAAGAGTTCTCTATGCTGCGGAAAAAAACAGTTGCTAACAGGAAAAAACGGTGCAGGAAATGCGTTATCTACTTCGAAATTAGATTTTGCTAGTTGCTAGTAGTGATTGACCCTTAATTAACGAATAAATTCGACTAAATTTTCGTTAGCCATAGGTACAGTGTTGCCATATGGACTACTTTTTACTTTCTTCTACCTATAATAGAAGAAAGTATTGTAATCGAAATTTTTTTCGACTTCCGGTTTTCGACGGATTTACACGTTTTAGGGGTCAGAGGTTCCGAAAAACATGTTTTTACAAAATGTCTGTCTGTCCGTCTGTCCGTCCGTCCGTCTGTCCGTCTGTGTGTCCTCATTGTATCATCGAAAAGTGTATGAAGTTATACTTCAAATTGAACCTAATTTTTTTCTATATTTTTGGCTATGGCAAGCAGGTTCTATCAGAATTTGGGGATATTTCGACGAAAGGGGGCGCTGTGATCGATATTTTTGTTCCATTTTCACTATTGTACCATCGAAAAGTGTATGAAGTTATGCTTCAAATTAAACCTAATTTTTTTTTCTATGCTTTTGGCTATGGCAAGCAGGTTCTATCAGAAGTTGGGGATATTTCGACGAAAGGGGGCGCTGTGATCGATATTTTTGTTCCATTTTCACTATTGTACCATCTAAAAGTGTATGAAGTTATGCTTCAAATTGAACCACATTTTTTTTCTATGTTTTTGGCTATGGCAAGCAGATTCTATCAGAATTTAGGGATATTTCGACGAAAGGGGGCGCTGTGATCGATATTTTTGTTCCATTTTCACTATTGTATCATCGAAAAGTGCATGAAGTTATGCTTCAAATTGAACCACATTTTTACTTTCTTCTATCTATAATAGAAGAAAGTATTGTAATCGAAATTTTTTTCGACTTCCGATTTTCGACGGATTTACACGTTTTAGGGGTCAGAGATTCCGAAAAACACGTTTTTACAAAATGTCTGTCTGTCCGTCTGTCCGTCCGTCCGTCTGTCCGTCTGTCCGTCTGTGTGTCTTCATTATATCATCTAAAAGTGTATGAAGTTATGCTTCAAATTTAACCTAATTTTTTTTCTATGTTTTCGGCTATGGCAAGCAGATTCTATTAGAATTTGGGGATATTTCGACGAAAGGGGGCGCTGTGATCGATATTTTTGTTCCATTTTCACTATTGTACCATCTAAAAGTGTATGAAGTTATGCAGATAATTGAACCAATTTTTTTTGCTATGTTTTTGACCATAGCTTGTAGGTCCAGGTTGAATTCGGGGATATTTCGATGAAAGGGGGCGCTGCCATCGCGATTTTTGTTCGATTTTCACTATTGTATCTTCGAAAAGTGTATGATGTTATGCAGATAATTAAACCAAAAATTTTGTAATATGTTTTTGGCTGTAGCCAGAAGGTCCTACTAGAATGTGGGGATATTCCGCCGGTAGGGGGCACTGTGATAGCCATTTAAAGATTTCAACTTCAAAAAGATGTATAAAAAAATTAGAAATCCTAAAAGTTTTTTCCGTTACATGTTCGGCCCTGATCCGGAGAATCCGGAGCAGTTTTTGTTTTGTCTCTATATTAAAAAATGGCGGAGATATAGCGGTTTGAAATTTTAGGGTGGTTGACATTTTCAGACAAGACACCAGAATTCATGCATAAACGGGTTTAATTTATGAGTTTTAGTTAACAGGGTTTCAGCAAATTTTCTTTCATTGTTGTAACCATTGTTCCTATTCTTAAACGCTTAACACTATATATTTATATTCGCCAACGTCAAATTCTCGCCAAGCTTGGCGCACAGTTGACGAAATATCGCCAAATTTGGCGACAAAAATAGGTGGCCACAAATGAAGCAAACTTGGCTATAGAAGACTAATTTGGCGATATTCTCATTCCAATTCAATGTTGACGAGAACTGGGAATGAATCTTCTTTAATTGGGTTCCACGTATTTTAGCTTCGTGTTTTCCAGTAAAATTAGCTAAAATCGTAAAACCAAGGAATAGGGAGGCTATCTGTTCCGGTCGGTACAGGCCAAAAGAACGTTTCTTAGTTTAGTATACATCAGTTGATTGCATCCCGGTAACCCGATGATTCGCAAGCAACTGACATATAACAGAATGACGAAAAATATTGATTTTATTGGCGATGTGAGGACGAAATTAGAAGTATTAAGATGATTGAGATAGAAGAAAGTTTTGGGATTGGCACATCCGACTAGTTTTCTATGTTTTTGGCTATGGCAAGCAGGTTCTATTAGAATTTGGGCATATTTCGACAAAAGGGGGCGCTGCGATAGCCATTTAAGGATTTCAAATTAAAAAAGATGTGCAAATTCAAAAAAATTAGAAATCCTAAAACTTTTTTTCGTTAAATGTTCGGCCTTGATTCGGAGAATCCGGAACAATTTTTGTTTTGCCTCTATCTTAAAAAATGGCTGAGATATAGCGGTTTGAAATTTTAGAGTGGCTGACATTTTCAAACAAGACAGCAGAATTCATCCATAAACGGGTTTAATTTATGAGTTTTAGTTAACATGGTTTCGGCAAATTTTCTTTCATTGTTGTAACCATTAATCCTATTATATGCATATCACTATACATTTATATTCGCCAACGTCAAATTCTCGCCAAACTTGGCGACAGTTGGTGGAATATCTTCCAATCTGGCGACCAAAATAAGTTGCCATAAATGAAGCCAATTTGGTTCTAGAGGACTAATTTGGCGATATTCTCATTCAAATTCAATGTTGACGAGAACTGGAATTGAATATTCTTTATTTAGGTTCCACGCATTTGAGCTTCGTGTTTTCCAGTAAAATTAGCTAAAATCATAAAACCAAGGAATAGGGAGGCTATCTGTTCCTGTCGGTTCAGGCCAGAATGACTTTTCGTAGTTTAGTATACATCGGTTGTTCGCATCCCTGTAACCCAACGATTCGCAAGCAGCTGACTGACATACAACAGAATGACGAAAAATATTGATTTTATTGGCGATGTGATAGCGAATTTTGAAGTATTAACATGACTGAGATAGAAGAAAGTTTTGGGATTAGAACATCCGACTAGTTTATTATTCAGATTGCCTGATTGCAACTACTTTTTCAAAAATTGTAATATTCGCCTTGTTAAGGCATTAAATAATGCAAATATTTTTATTTTAAAAAAATAGTAGTAATCAAGCAATCTGAATAAAACTAAGTGTAAAATTAAAAATAGTTCTTTTTTTAAAAACCACTGTATTATATGTATTTGTTGTTTATCTTTAAAATCACGCCTAATTTTATGCCTGCAGTTCATGTTTTTTCAAGAAAATTCCGTTATGATCCATTAATTTGACGTGGGCACCAAACTCGATTGATTACACACTGCTTCTTTTACGCCTGGTAGAAAGCGCAAGCAAGTGAATTTATTTTAAAAAAAACATATATTTTTGTTAGGGTAGGTTTTTTTCATTTATTCTAAATTTTCCATATTTTCTTTATTTTTTCTATATAAGTTGTAGCCCCCCCCCCCTCCTTTTATAATAATCGTAATGTTTTTCATTTAATATTCTCTTTATTTTAGTCTGAAATAATGGAGTTAAAATACCTTTTCTTTCTTTTAAATGTCTAAGCTAAAACAAATTCATTGTCTCTTTTACTTAAAATCATAATTTTTATATTTCCCCTGTAAGTTATAATTTCACTGGGGTGGTCCTTGTTACCCTGGGAAATTTTCAAATGCTCTCGGACTCTCTAATGGAATCTAATGCTCTCTAATGGGCAATAAAAATCCATTTCCCAGACAACGTATATTAGCTTGTATTGTCAGGAGTTTTATGACTCCATTTATGCTGTTTTTTCGTAAACAACTTTAGCGTTGTTGGTCGCCTTAATCTGCTCTGTAGATCTTTCGTGGAAAAAGCAGGACTCGGGCGGCAGATAGTGGCCCGTATTGTTAAAGTTTTATTATTCGTTTTTACGAGCCCAATTATTCCGTTTTATGTAAACAACAGTTCACGTGGGAGGTCGAAAGGAGGAGCAGCAGACCCCTTTTACCTTCGTGGAAAGGGGAGCGAAAACGGAACAGCTGTACACATGCCATCACCCCTATGCGAAGTAGTTCCACCCGCAAGAGAGCGACGACCAATGGTTTTACGTAACGTATTCGCGGGGAATGTTTTTTTCCCTGGTATAGTTTAGCGCGGGAGATTGTAGCCTGGGATATACGGTATATGAGTTTTTTAGGGGAAGGCTGAGGCCTTTCCTCTCCCCCCCCCCCCTCCTGGAGTTTTCCTGGTGGTGGCCAGAGAATTTGAGAGGCATTCGAAGTTTTACCGGTGAGTGAGATGCCAGCTTAAAAAAAAAAAAGCGTCTGGTGCCTCAAGATAGAAATAAGCTCTGACCGACAAGACAGTGAGTCACTATAATAGTTATGTTTGAATAAAATCTTACTACCGAGAGCTGTGACGGTTGAGAGCATTTTTTTTGTTGGAGCCAATGCTCTTCGATGGCAGTTAAGCATAGGTTAGATAAATTGGAGGACTGTCGCTTGTAAAAAGAGTATGTCGAAAGCTTTGATCGGAAGTGCAGTCGGAGCATTCAGGAGAAAAAAAAAGGGTAATCCTAGCTCCTTACAGATGACACCGTTTAACTACAGAGCATAACGCCGAAACATATCTTCAAAGAAAAATCGTATAGCTGGTTACCTGCTCCATATTCCATACAGAAGAGATACTTAAATATTCAATGATGCCTAAAGTCTTTTCCTGTAGTGCCCCATGTTTGTGAAAGTAAGACGGCTAACCCTGGAATATTACTAATATGTTTACCAGGACTGTTAAGCCTCAGCGTAACGAGTGTTGAATCTGCCAGTGAGCTTTTGGTAAATATTTTCCATGTTAATGAATAAGTGCCTTTTATTATTATTATTATTTTACCATGAATATATATATATATATACCTTGATGCATATATATGTGTGATTAAATCACCTGTTACCAACTAACCTTATACCTATAAATCTGAATATGTTGGCGTTTTATTTATCTGATTATGTTGGTGTTTTATCTAACAATTCTTTTTTCATAAGTTAATAAAAAATCAAATTCGTGGTGATATTCTGTCTGTGACTTATTTGTATGCATCATAGAAATTCATTTGTTTTTTATCTAAATTTAACATTACTATTTAATGGATAATGAATTTTGTTTAATTATTTAAACAATCAGAAAAAGTAATTATTTAATATTTAAACCTTGCTAAATTTAATTTACTCTGATTGTGACTTCAGTTAATTTTCCTTCATCAATTAAAATTAATAAAGTAAATTTAAATTCTTGATTTGTTTCTGTAAATGCTTATTAATTTGGTTTTCTTTAAATATTAAATTGCTTCTTAAAAATATTGTGAAATACCTTTTATTTTCCTCTATAAAGAAAGGATTTAATAAATAAGGTAAATTTAACCTATTCTTAATTGAAGTAAATGAATTGAAGATAAATGTAAAAGAAAAATTTAATATTAACTATATTTAATTCTTAAAGCTTATTAGCTACAGTTAAGGTAATTAAGTTACACTAAATTCTTATTAAAAAGGAAAACTATGTTTCATCTAGTTACTCTTGGTTTGTTACTAGCCACTATACAAAATCACTCGCATGGTTCTGGCAAATTGGTACATTGATATGAACATGTTTTGTAACTTTAATTAATTATCTGTATCCTTATTTTAATTAACTTCTTTCCCCTTTTTTTTGCGCCTTTCAAATTCTGGAAGGATTACAGGACCCTTTTTTATGTCTTTCTTATTCAAAATCTGTTCTATAAAGTTTTAATGAATTTCATTTAATTTACCATAACAATGTTCCAATTCGTCAAACCACTTGTTGGGTATAAGCGGTATGGTGATAAATGAGAATTTTGTTGATACCTTTTGGCAAATTTATTCATTTACTTAATTGATTTTTTAGTTATTCAAAATTTATTTGGTTTGTTTTATTTATAGCATCTCTCTGTTTTGATTTTTAATTAGTAATTGTGTAAAATTGTTTCAATTTCTGAAATCAACAAAATTCATTCTTTTGGTTATTTATCACTTTATCAAATACCCCAACATTTTTGTTCTGTTTCTTTTTTAAGATGTGGCAACAGGAAAGAAAATATGAAACATTTATTTAAATTGATTTCTATATTGATTTGTCAACGTTATAATAGTAAATTAATTATTATTAAAACATTAATTGATAAAAGCGGTTATTTTTGTATTATTGCACTCTTTATTTTTTTTACACAAATTAAAAACTTCTTTTACTTAAGCAAGGTGTCAAATACATGTAAAACAAAATATCCAAACTTGACATGTTTCGGTTTAAAGTATAAAACCATAATCATAAGCACACATACATCGTCAAAAACAAACCCGAATGACACTGGACGCTACAATATATACAAAATACAATACAACAAACACGCCATCTACAATCAAACACACAAAGTAAAAGAACAGAAAAACATTAATAATCAAATCAAGCTTGTATACACAATTGCCGCTCTCTATTCAAATTAGCCCCAAATTGTTCAAATTGTTAAAAAACTGAAAAGAGAAAAGGATATCCTGTTTTTACAGACTGATAAATCTAATAGGATTGCAGTTATGGATTGTAGTGAGTATAGTAATAAAATGCTAGGAGCTATTAAAGAGATGAACTGTTCCTTAATTGAGAAATGCCCATTGAATAAAATTAATAGGAAATTAAAGGAGATTATTGAAAGAGGTAATTGGCTAGATTTTATGAAAGTGAAGTTACGTATTAATAAACAAGGTGTTATTCCACATCTCGTTGGGAGAGTTAAAGATCATAAAGAAGGTTATCCGTTACGCCCCATAGTAATGAGGTGTCAAGCACCAACATATTTCTTGGAAAAGACGTTTGTTTTACTATTAAAGGATTTATTGCCACATTCGAACTATGTTGTCAGTTCCACAGCGGAATTTTTGGATGAGATTAGGACGCTTAAAGTCTCTCAGGATTGCATTTTGGCAAGTATGGAGATGTGAAGTCCTTGTTCCCGTCTATTGATATAACTGAAGTGAGTTCAGACATTAACGATAGGATTGACAGTTCAGAAAAATTTAATGACAATATTAAAATGACTTTAAAAAGTGGTTTACAGTTAATATTACAGAGTAATTTCTTTATGTTTGATGGAAAATTGTATGTGCAGAATATGGGGACGCCAATGGGTTCTCCCATTTCGGGTTTTCTAGCTAAATTTAAGATGAGACTTTTGGAGGAAAGAATTTTTGTAAGTTTTGAGAAATTGCCTGTTTTTTGGAGGAGGTATGCTGATGATGTCTTTTTGATTTGGAGTTGGGGGTGGAGTTTTTCGTTAGTTTTGTTAAGGAGGTTAATGAGTTGGATAGTAATATTCAATTTACTTATGAATTAGAGGAAAGGGGTAGTCTCCCTTTTTTGGATACCTTTTTAACAAGAGGGGGGGGGGGAGTATTTGAAGAGAACGGTTTATAGGAAGAATTTGAATAGTCGGCATGTCATCCCAAATTCGGCGTATTCTCCTTTTAATTATAAGTTTTCCACTTTCCGTTTTTTAGTTAATAGGGCTTTTAAGGTTTGTTCTGAAGAGTTTTTAAATGATGAATTAAATATTATCCGTAGTATAGCTGAGTGTAATGGTTTTAAATTGGGTAGCATCAATAAGTTGATTAATTACTATAGAAAGGAATATATTGTGGGGAGGGATCAGGCTGTAAGTGAAAATTACAAGGGTGACAGTGGGTGTTCTAAAGTTAAAAGAGTTTCTTTTCCTTATATGAAGGGTAGTTTTGAGAGGTTAAAGTTTAAATTTAAAAAGTTTGACATTGATTTAATTGCGAAACCACCACATAAACTAAAAGAGTTACTTTATAGACAGTTTGACCAGATTAAACAGGAGGATCTTTCAGGGGTATATGAGATTCCGTATGTTAATGAGGGGGGTGATATCAGTTATTATGTTGGTATGACAGGGAGAAAATTAAGTATAAGAAAGAGGGAACATGAATCTGACATTAAATTTGTCCGCATGAAAACAGCTTTCTCTAGGTTATATTTGGAGGGGGGGATTAAAATTTTATTTGAAGATATTAAATTGATTTTTATTTCGAATTATTACCGAAGTCCCTTATAAGAGAGTCCATCGAAATTTATTTGCGGAAAGGTTTAATCTGTAATGATACTTTCTTTTTTATTATTCCACCTTTATGGTTAGAGCTTTTAAATAAATATTGTGGGCTAATTTTAATAGAGAGCGGCAATTGTGTATACAAGCTTGATTTGATTATTAATGTTTTTCTGTTCTTTTAATTTGTGTGTTTGATTGTAGATGGCGTGTTTGTTGTATTGTATTTTGTATATATTGTAGCGTCCAGTGTCATTCGGGTTTGTTTTTGACGATGTATGTGTGCTTATGATTATGGTTTTATACTTTAAACCGAAACATGTCAAGTTTGGATATTTTGTTTTACATGTATTTGACACCTTGCTTAAGTAAAAGAAATTTTTAATTTGTGTATGTGTTTTAGATAAGGTGAAGTTTTATGTTTTTAAATTTTGGTATTTAAAAAACAGTTTTAATTCTTTATTTTTTATTTATAAAATATTTTCGCCTTTTTCGCCTTTATAATGTAGCAATGTTGCAGTTTCACAGCCATTTGGCATATTTTGGCGAGCGTTTTATTGGCGCATAATTAAATCCATTGTTGTTTCAACACCTCTACGATTGTACGAGTTACAGTGAATTTTTGGTGATTTATCGGCAGGCTAACGAGAAAATGAATTTAAATCAATGTATTAATTTATAATTAAGTTCTAAAAATATTAAAATGTTACATTGCCATTGGAATCGTACCTGTGAACGTAATTTTCGTAATTCTAGCATATCAGAAAATGAGTCAAAAATCGATTACAAAATTCCATCTTTACATACAAAAACCAGGTAAAGTTACATAAAAGAGTGTAAAAAGTAACCCAACTGTCAACACTGGATCAGTAAAGTTATCTTTGTTGGACTTTAGATGTATCAGGGTTTTTGTTTTGTTGCTATTGTGTATTTGTTTATTTTGCTTTCTATGGATGTATAGTTTTATGGTTTTAGAAAGTATGTTAACAAAACAATGTCCAGTGTTAAAATGTTTGCTGGACTTTAATCACTTCCCAAAATCAAACCTTAAAATAAAAACGAAACAATGAAATATAAATATGCATCCATTAAATTTCCTTACCATTATAAGTTTTTTTATAATCTCTTTCATAAAAATAAATAAGAAACAAGTAATATAAAAACTTTTTTTTAAGTCAATTCCTACTTATGTCAAATAGATATTTTTTTCCAGCGGTCTACACGCTTCGCCACTGACGGTATTTATTCCTAAATTTATATCCTGCTAAATATCTTACATAAGAGAAATTTTTGAAATGTATTAAAAATTAAATAAAAAATAAATAGCTAAAATACCAAAAATTAATAGCTCGAAAAGTATTTCTCACAAAATTGTTAGACAAACTGCGTTAGAAAGTTAAAAAAATTGTATTTTTCTTGATATAAATTTAAAATCTAATGATTATGCCGTTTTTCAAATATTGCATTTAAAAAATTACCAAACTTCACAATAAAGTGCCATAGCGATGTTACAGTTAACGATAATACAGTTTTTTTTTCAAATATTAATTAATTAATTAAATTTTATTATTTAATTTTAGTTTTATACTTCATTTCTGTTCAAACGTATAGACTCACTCCACATTTATAATCTCCTTCGCCCGCGAGCCACCATCTTCGTCCGTGAACAGCCCCATTATCTTTTTACGTGTGAAGGTGAGACTATAAATATAGAGTGAGTCTATACTTTTGAACAGAAATTAAATATAAAATTAAAATTGATTAATTAAATTTAATTAATGAATTAATATTTGAAAAAAAACTGTAATAACATCAATTGTCATCCAGTACAAGTTTAAAAAAATTATTTGAACTTGATAGGATAAGCCTTAACCTTTGATATCGAGTATCGAAGGTCACGATATAGCACTCAAATAAATTATACTACGCTTTAATGTCTTGTGGCATTTTAAGGCTTATGAATTTTAATGCGCAAAATGTATTCTCAAAAATGTTTACTGTGTTTACAATAAATTATCAATATCCCATCATTTGTTGTCAACAACGTGTTATAATCACAAAACAAAATTTTCCATTGCTGAGTATTATTGACCGAATATTCAAGATAGAACAGCATTTCGGATTTGACTTGCCAATAAAACAACCATGCCAAATACTGATGTGTGATTTAGAAAATTCCTATAATTAACCCTCTACGAAACATAGAGAATCTCACAGATGAAGTATAATGAGTTCACAAGTTTTTCTTTCCCACAGAAAGGACATAAATAGGAAAGCTCTACTATCAGTAAGTACTGCGTATTTTCGCGATACCACAAACATTAATGGCACTTTGCATTTTTCAAAATATTAATTTGGTGTTAACTAATGTTGCATTCAAATACAGAATCTTTCAGTCATTGCGAAATTTATGAACTACTTGATGCTTTTTTTATGTATTCTGTACCCAGGGTTTGGCAAATGTGGTCGCCAGATCGCCAATGGCATTATTTTCTCTCCTTCACCCCTACTCGTGCGCGGCAAACAGTAATTACCCTCTTCTCTCGTACTTTAAATAGAAGAACCAAGCTTAAAATGCATTTTCCATCTCATGCACAGAAAACATAGTTTTTTTTCGCTATAGACAGCTAGCATGTCACATGCTTCGAATGTGAGAGGAGGTTTAGATAAAATAGTCAGAAATAATGTTAATCCAGCTTCTGTGGCATCTAAAATTGGATAAAATGCTAATAAATAATCAAGTTTTTTTGGTAAGTTTCAAATCACATTTTTGTGTTCAGAATTAAAATTAATAAATCTATCACATTCATGTTAAAGAATAACCAGCTGTTACCTGTGACTTCGTTCACGTAACATTGAAAGAAGAATAAATGCATTAATTAAGCAAAATATTTCACTCCCGATAATTAAAAATGTAAATAATTAACTAACCCTTTATCACATTTCATAGAAGACAATACGATATTTCTTTATTATAGGTGCCTTGACATAACTAAGTTTTTAAAAATTAAATTTTGTGCCAAATAATCTCGAAAATGAAACTGCAACCAATGGAAAAAGGAGGGCAAAATAAAATCGTGTAAATCGGCGAGTATATAACTTTGCTTGTATGAAATACTATGACATAATTAGAAGTTACTGAATTTTAGTCAGTGACATACTACACTGTAAAAAAAATATAAATAGGTCAAGTGCGAGTAAACTCACGCTCAAAGGGCTCCGTACATTAATTTTATTAATTACTATTTATTAATTAACAAACTCCTACCACCCCTAATTTTTTCTTAGTTTTAGTTTAAGTAGTTTCGGAAATAGGAGGGGGAGGGACACATATTTGCAGTATACTTTCGATGATACCTCTGAACTGAAAATATAATACCAAAATTAAAACATAAATTTTTGAGTTCGGTGTTACGAGATCTTTCAAACGATACTCTACACGATATATACATAAAAATAAATTTAAAAAATCAAGTAGTTTAATTGATATCTCGGCTAATTACTGATCATTTTTTTCGAAAATCATTATGAACTGTATCATCCTTCGATAATTCTGCGTCGATAGATATCTCGAACGCCCGTCAACTCCCCTGCTGACCGCCTGTAAAGTAAAGTTTGTGTATAACGGAAAAATGCATTTTTCTCAAAAACTATGTGGCATTGAAAAATCGCTATAGTTTTCCTGCAAGGTTTAAATAAACTCCTACTACCCCTAATTTTTTCATAATTTCAGTTTCAGTAGATTCGGAAATAGGGTGGGTGGGAACATATTTTTGCAGTGTATTTTTGACGATATCTCTAAAAATATAATACCTAAAATTAAAATAAATGTATTTTTGAGTTCGATATTACGAGATCTTTCACATGATATCTCACACGACACACAAAAAGAAAATTTATTTTTTCAAGTAACTTAATTGGCCTCTCCAAAATTTTCCTAAACATTTTTGTGAATGGCTAATAATCTGAAATAATGTGGGGCTTTATAACTTTCAAAAATGTGAACTTTCCATGTCCCATAGTTTACAATTAAAAGGGCTCTGACAGACGAACAGACAGACACAGGTGTGATCTTATAATGGTTCCTTTTTTTACTTTTTAAGTACGGAACCCCAAAAACGTAAAAATACAAGTAATTTTCCGTAAAATTGTACGGAATAGTTTCATTTTTAAATACACAACACAATTAAAAACTATCCTTAAGCAATTCACTCCCATCATCAGTAATACTTACGAATTCCTTTGTGTAGCCCTGTATATGATCAACAGAATTTATATACACCACGTACTATGCAAAAATGTGACCCTGTAAATGAATAATAAATGTTTTGCACTCCATACTTTACAGAAAGCATATTTTAGTACACTTCATACATGCATATCAATTTCATTGTGTTTGAAATGGTGTAACATCATTAAAATGCACTTAAAACGATTTTTTCCTATTGACCATAATGTAACGCAATACTTTTGACGGCCCCTGTAAACGAACTATAAATCATACACGCTTAATTTACCATACAAATCGTCCTATAGTACAAGTCAATAAAATATAAAATTTTCAGGGCAATCCTAATTTATTTACGAGAGTTAGAGTACTGACAGACAAACCGAAGTCATAAAAACTTTTCAACTATGTTGATCAAATGAAGGGAACCAAGTCATATTTCGCAGAAAATTCAATTTGTCAATTTAAATCTAACGAATCTTGAAAAAATAAATTTTTAAATAAATGAATTTAAAGTTTTAAGTGCTCAAGTTTCTGAAAATTATACGAGCGAATTAAATATTCACAGACAGTAAAACATAAAAGGGGTTATAACTGGGGATGTAATTATTGTATTTATCTGCGGTTTGTGTTATTTTATTAAAAAAACTAGAGATTTTTTTAAGCTAAAAAGTAAAAATCCTATTTCTTTTTTCGAGATTTTTGTGTCTTGAACCCTTTTAAATTTTTTAACAATAAAAATGCAGCTTTGGTATATAATTTTATTTAAAAAATTATCATTATTATAGTTTCTGATGTTCTATTTCACAGATTTCATTTTATTTGTAAATTGTATAGGGATACTGAAATATAATTTTTTAACTATAAAAATATTCTCTAAAATTACAAAATGAACAATTTTTTTAAGGGGTCTCAGAACTCTTAAACCTACAAAATTTTCGATTTTTTAATTTTTTTTAATATTAAATTCCTATTTTTTCTGAACATTTTAGTGTAAATTTTTTCTTGAAATTCCCATTAGAACAGATTTTATGGCTTTTAGAATTATACCCACTTAAAGCTGAACTATACTCAAAGCTGAAGCAAAACATCGTTTTTCTCAAAATGATGTTTTTGGTCATAACGCGCATGATATCTCAAAAACGTATCAATGTTTTTTTTATGAATTTTTTCAAAAATATGCGTTATGTTAGTATACATAAATTGGACCTAAAATTTCATTTTTATTATTAAAAAAAAAAAGATATCTTTTAAGTGGTTATAATGTTGAAAATTTAAAAAATTTGTATTATCTCAATACAACTTTGCATTAAAAATATAAAAATGCTTTAAATACAAATTTATTGAGTTTCAGTGTAATTATTACAATATGAAGTATAATTAGGTTCCCAAATTTTTATTCTAGATCCAAAAATTATTTTGTAATCGCGCGCATAAGCTGTCATGTCAATTTTCTGCTCGACAAATGTCTGACAGTTTGAAGCCCCCTATAAATGTTAATTCTGCATCTTGTAACTTTTTAAATATGTGAAATGAAAGAACGCGCTTATATCTTTTCATCCCAATAAAAATTGTGTTTTTAAATCATATACATTTGAAGATATTAAATGTTAAAAATGGTCATTTTTTTTTCTTTTTTTCCGTCAGTCCTGAGACCTCTTAATTAAAGTTTGTGTTTTAAAGTATGTGGGGAAAAAACAGAGTTACATAAGTACATTAATCTAAAAACTGTATTCTGATCTCAAAAGGTTTATTTTTCTTTCTTTCTGAACAATGTAAAACTTTGTAAATTCGACTTTATACTATCAAATCCATATATGAGTTCACAGACAAAAAATTCTTTCGACGTTTTGCCCAAAAACAGTTTTTCAGAAAAAAAAAATCATTTAGCGACCGAAAACTATTTTTTAAAACACAAAATAGAAAAAATTCCTTATCTTTTAGAAAAAATTCAACGAGAAAGATACGTGAAATCCACTTTTTTTTTTAACCGCCATTTCCCATAAGAGACAGTTAAACTTCAACATAAACTTCAACTTTACCTCATATTTTCAAAAGTTAGAATGTTATTTCGAAAAAAAAAATCCCAGATTAATAACACAAACTTTTTCATATATTTGAAAAGTTTGCCTTTATAAGGAGTCTGTACTCTGAGTTTTAAAGTACCTTAGGGCTTGTAGTATCGAGAAAAGTTCTTATAAGGTATTAGTAAAATATAGTACTAGACAGTTGCAACAAACATGAATTAACAAATATTTTTTATAAACTTACTTATTTTATAAAAGTGAATATTAAATAAACAAAAATGAAAATAAATCATCTTCGATTGAGGGTGACAGACTTCTTTGAGCCTTTTAGTCCCTATATACAAGTCAGTCTGTCCAAAGTTTTGTAGCTTTATCTTTTCTAATATCAATTTAAATATCACGAATTTTGTAAAATATAATATTCTAAGATAAATGGGTTTAGAACTTTTAAGTTCTCACTTTTCAAAGAGTAATAGCATTCTAAACATCCACAGAGAGCATAACATAAAAAGTGTTATATCTCTTGATATAATTATCATATCTGCGTTTGATTTGCGTCATTAATGGCGTTCGTAATTATATAAATAAGTAGCACCTATAGTCGTCGTTTGGTCCGTCCGTCTGTCTGTCTGTCCGTTTGTCCGCATATAACAGCACAAAAACTACCCAACCGAATGGTTTGAAATGTAATATGTATAACTGTTGCAGAATTTTGTCGAGTCATTTCAAATTTTATGAAAATCGAATCAAAACTTAACAAGTTGGAAATTGTACGTGAAACGTTACAAATGAGGTGCGTTCGTACTTTAGCTAGTTATATAAATATTCAGATCTTTTCTGATTTTTAATTCTGTGAAATGAATTATATCGTCTGCAGATCAATTTCTGTAATAAAATAAGTATCTCGGTCGCTTGACGATTAAACCTCGGAAGCTCCTATAACAAAAAAGCACCGATTTAAAAAAAAAATAATAAAAAAAAAATTCTTAATAAATATTTTTATTAATATCTCCTAAAGTTTTGATTCGATTTTAATAAAATTTGAAATGTCTCGACAAAATTCTGCAAAGATAATATATTTTAAATTGCAAACCATTCGGTTGGGTAGTTTTTGCGTTGTTATATGCGGACGGACGGACGGACGGACGGACAGACAGACGGACAGACAGACGGACGGACGGACGGACGGACAGACGGACGGACCAAGCAAAGACAATAGGTGCTACGTATTTATATAATTACGAACGCACCTAAAAAGATATTAATAAAAGTTTTCTTTATTCTATTAAATCCTATCATACGTATTCTATATAATAAAAGCGGATGTCATGTGACTGAGGAAAACAAATACGGGCTAACCACATCTTTTTCCATATGCCAAGCGAGCATTTTTATTCAAAATTATTTTTTCGAATAAAATTGCATGAAAGTTACATTTTTAGAAAGATCGTTCAAAAAAATTGTTTGCTTGAGAGATGAGTTACATTAAAAAATGTATAGATTCTGAGATAACTTCAGTGAAAATTAGGTTAACAGCCAAATATCTCAATCCATTAAAGTAAATGAACAAAATATTCATTCATCGTGAGTCATATAATTATTAACCATGGAGGTAATCAATCGCAAAGCAAGACCTCCATGGTAAATTTACAGAACTGTCTGGAGTTGAAAAAAAATAGCATCTGTAAACATGGCATACGTAATAAGAAAAAAAAAAAGGCATCCTCATTTCGTTCAGAGCAGTTTGTGTTGTTAATTAGTTATATTGTTATTATGTATTTCGTTATTATTTTAGTACTTGTTAAATTTGTTATATAGTTAAATATTTATTTAACTCCCCATTTTGTTTTGGTATTCTTAAAATGTTGGAAAAAACGTTATCAAAGCATGGGATAACAATCATACGTGCAGTTCGCAGAAATATATTAAATAGTTATTCTGGATTTCGTGGAAAAAGATCCACAAAATGCAATAAATTAATCGCCGAATTAAATCGCCTAGTTTCCACAAATTTTTATTTAAAGAACTTATTCATTTCGATAATTTAAATCATTTTATATTTTGTAAACTTTTTTTTGAATGTGTTATTTATTTCTACATTTAGATATATATATGTTGCAAACTTACAACTATTTACAGTGCATATTGTAAATTTACCATTGCACTAAGATCACGTTTCAAATTGTTACTATGTTTATCAATGGCTGTTCTTCTCTGTTTTTTCTTTTTTTGTCTTCAACTGCTTTAACGATAAGTGCGGGCGATTACTGTAACAAATAATGCTACATTATCAATCGTGTTAACTATATATATGTTTAAGTAAAAAATTGTCATTTTATTTCATTCAGTTTGTGATGTCAGAGAAAAAAATAAATGTTTTCATATTTAAAACAAGAACTAAAAATCATGCGTTAAGCATAGATTATAAAACACTTTCCAACACATTCAGAATACTCTAACAAAGCTTCATAGTTTACTCAATAAACAATGTCAAGGTCAAACCGGGTTAGGAGGCCTACCTTTCGGCTTAAGCTCAACTAGCTCCGCCCAGCAGGTTTGTTTACAAAGCGGAAAGGCCCGGCCCTGGAGCGATGCCCGGAAGGACCACTCGGGAAGGGGGCCCCTCACTATTGAAAATTAACTGTCAAAGATTACAATGTCATTCACAAATCTATCCAATTATACTGGACGAACCAAGTTAGATACAATAATGGGCTGAATGAACAATTGTGATAGAGAAATCTATAAATACAAAACAATACTAGTAGCTCACTTATTGCACGATAAAAAATTAATAAATATAATATTGACAAATAAAGTAATCATAGTTTGAATAGTTGCATCGAGTGTATAAAAATACTTATATGGGGGAAATCTTGAATAATTATATAGGGGTATTTACAGTAAACACTGCAATAATGCCAGAAAATAAATCTGAGAATACAAATACCGTGTACTATTTCTAACAATAATAGGGAATAACATAAGTCATTATATAGGAATATGTACATGTAGGGAAAACAATCAATACAAATCAAGTACCCCCATGAGATTAGGGAAGTACTGAAACACAAATTCCAAAAATTCAAAGTTTGATTATACAAAACTTGAGAAAACAATTTACGAATTATACTGAGCAATTCTAAATAATACTTTGTGATATTGAGCAATAATTATACTATGTAATACTGAAATACAAATTCTGAAAATACTAAATTCCGAAAATACATATTCTGAAAATACAATAATTTTAAAATTCATGGAGCAGGATTTCATAGCATGCTAATTTTACGTAATTCGTGACATCATCGCGTCAAGAGATGATGTCACACATAAATGATGTTGTGAAGAATATAATGTCAATAATGATCTATATATTATAAACCAAATACATGTCTGGTTATTGCTAAAATCATGTTGATGGTAGAAACGAGTTGAGTAATAAATTTCGCTTTTACTGCATCATTTTAAACTTCTAAACATCGCACAATTTTAATTTTTACACCATCCAACAGGAGAAAAGTTCTAAAAATAAAATAAAAAAAATTCTAAGAAAATACCGGTTTTCAAAAAGCGGACCATTTAGGAGCATTCTGTATGACGCTATTAAATATCTTAGCTATTTATTCTTATATTTTTGCATGGGATTAAGTAACTAAATTCACTCGTAATCTTAAGCGATAAGACGCCAAATCAGGCGTCCGCTTGAGCAATTAAATGGCGGCGTGGGTCACCCCTAGTTGTAGGAGCCTTACTTGTATCGCGGGCCAGTTTATCAGCATGCTCGTTTCCAGCTATGCCAGAATGACCACGCACCCATTTAAAGAAAATGGATTTCGATGTTTGTTACAAGGCTATAATTATGTCACGTATGAGTAAGTTGGAGGTGGATATATCTTTTAATGCTTTCAGGCTAGATAGACTATCAGAATTGATTGTGTAGCTTGAAAATTTTTAGAATTAGAGCTGAGCTCGGGGCTTGTCCCGACCATATGCCACAAGCGGGTCCTCAAGGTGGGTGACGTGTATTGCTAGTAGCTCTGCTTGGTAGACACTATTTTCATGGTGTAAATGAATCTGTTTTGTTCCCTGTAACACAGAACCTTTATATGCACAGAAAGCATATGCCGTACCATCTGATGTTTTCAGTCGGTGAATATATCAATTTCGATTGTCTTCTCATTTTCTGTTTGCCACTTAAAATATTCAATGTAGGGCTATTCCGCTATTCCGAAATAATTGGGACCGAACACTGTTCGGTTTAGCTGGAATTCGGAATAGGCGGATTTCATTAATAATAATCAACGTATTGACTTGTTAAGGCATAAATTAAGTGCGGGGACATCTGCTACTGTCAGCTCTATACAGCGTTGATCGGCTCGTGGTGAACAGGTTCAGTGAAAGGGAGGGAAAATTATATTGAAACTCGCCTCCCGGTCAGTGTTTACTCTAGCACAGAGTTTGATGAACTGTGTGCGCTTATTGCAAATTAACGTATTGAGTTACTATTTTACCGAGTCACTGTGCCTTTTTCATTTATGTTCGTATTCCTTGACTACGTCAACTGTTAAACATTAAACATGGCGAGTGAACGAAGTCGTTCTTCGTTTACTTTAAAAGACCTTGAAATGTTAAAAAGACTGGACAAGAGAGAAAGTGCTACTAAATTATCACTCGAATATGGTGTCGGAAAAGCAACGATTAGTGACTGGAAAAAAATCGCCTTAAAATTGAGCAGTTTTGTTCTGCTTCAAGTGAAAAAAACTCCTGAAAAACGGCAAAACACGACTGTGCCTTCATATGAAAAACTTGACCAGGCCTTATTCTTGTGGTTCACTCAAGAAAGACAGAAAGGAATCCCCATTTCTGGTCCTTTGGTAAAAAAAAAAAAGACTCTTCAACTGAGTAAGCTTATGGATGATGACCCATCATTTTCAGCTATCTGTGGTTTTTTGGATCGTTGGAAGAAAATACATGGAATTAGACAGCTCACAATTACTGGGGAGAAGCTGTCAGCTGACAACGAAACAGCTGTGAATTACATAAAAGAATTTAAAGACCTTGTTTATTCCCCAAATTACTCACCGCAGAACAACGCGGATGAAACCGGACTGAATTTAAGGCTTTGCGTACCAAAAGTCTTGCTTCGCAAGAAATCTGCCTCAGGGTTTAAAATGGACAAACAATATCTAACTGTCTTAGCTTGCAGCAACGCCTTGACAACAAACAAACTTCCGCTGATGGTAATAGGTAAATCGGCGAACCCCCGACCGTTTAAAAACATTAACATCAACTCACTTCCTGTGTATTATAAGAATGAAAAAGGCGGATGGAAGGCGACTTGGTGAAGGGATGGTTCGAGCACAAATTTGCCCCTAAAGTGATTGCGTTCAATAGAGAAAATGGATTGCATAATCGTGCTTTGCTCATTATAGACAATGCTCCGTTCCACCCAGAAGAAACAGAACTTTTTTGTGAAGACACCAGAGCAGTTTTTCTGCCACCGAATGTTACTTCAATTCTTCAGCCTATGTACCAGGGTGTGTTGCAGGCCATTAAACAAAAATACAGAAAAATGCTGCTTCGCACCTTACTTGAAGGAGATGAAAATGAACTCACAATCCTACAAAAACTTAAAAAAATTACAATAAAAGATGTGATTTACTGGGTGGTGAAGCATGGGATAACACCACTAAAGGTGCAATACAAAAATCATGGTCGTCAGGTCGTACGGAGACGAAGACATCGTAGCAGTGGTGCAGGACTCATCAGCTGAGATTGACTCGGAGGAAAACGGGGAGGAGGTGAGCGCTCAAACTGAACTCATATCACACACAGACCATAGACTTGAGATAACATATCTCATCTCGATGACACAGACGCGGCAATTTCTCTTGACCCCTCGCCTTACGCTACGTCGAACAACACACTTCATCAACACCAAATGATGTTATGTTCAAGCGGCGATGACGGAACATTTCATCCTCAAGTTGATTCAGTGAACATTCTCAAGTTGATTCGTCAGAAAAAAATCACTGACTTTATTACTGACGTATTCTTAAGTGTGTGTAAATTAGTTATTTTTTGTGTTTAGTAGTGATTAAAAATGATTCTACAGAATTGTATAAATGGAGCCGACATGTACTGTAAGTAACCAGCTTTCATTGCAATTTGGTTTCAGGCGTTTTCATATAGGCTCTATGTATGTCTCTGTTTAACTTCTTTGTATAACAATAAATGTACGTTTTTTCACGAACGTCTTTTTAATTTTTCCTGTTTTTAAGTTACAAAAATCGGTATTTTTCTGAACGATGTACGGAATAGGCAGATTTTCGGAACAGTGGGACTCTACTGTATTATGCTATTAGTTGATTTTGGTCAGTAATCCATCGGGTTATGTTCATCCACTGTTACCCCAAGTCGAAGTGCCCTTCCGAAAGTAGATATTTTCTTCAGCTGCAAGGCAAGAAGAGGAATTCCTGACAGTACGCAAATAGCGGCAGTTGGAGATTTTTTATAGGCTCCTGTGACTAGGAGTAGGCATTGAGCCTGAATTGAGGAAATAATTAAAAAACGAATAACAAATTTGAAAACCCCATTTCAGAAATTACTACAACTAGTCAAACAAAATATCCGAATTATTTTGCGCAGCCATGTATATAATCAATAGATTTGTATACATACTGCACAGTATGCTACAATTTACTTCAGGTAGGAAATGCATTACACAATTGGAAATTCCCTTTCAGAATTTTCCGTCAACAAACGGAAATGTGCGTAAGATCTTTTGAGCAGCCCTGTATATTATCTGTAGAATTTATATGCGTCAATTAATATGCAAAAAATAGTTACATTTAAAAATGTATACCACGGCTTAAAACGTGCTACCAGTAATTATTGTTTAGAGACAGTACAGTAACCAAATTCTTTTGAGTGTCCCTGTAAATGAACGATATATTCTATGCATACCATATTCTACAGTAAGCGCTTTGTAGTGCACCTCAGTGATATGTATCAATTTGAATGTGTTTAAAATAGTGTAACACCATTAAAATATGCCGCAAAAGATTTTTCCTCCATAGACCGTAATGTAACGGAATTCTTTTGAGTCTCCCTGTAAATAAACGATATATTCTATGGATGCCATGTTCTACAGTAAGCACCTTGTAGTGCACCTCAGTGATATGTATCAATTTGAATACGTTTAAAATATTGTAACATCATTAAAATACACCGCAAACAATTTTTCCCGATAGACCGTATTTTAACGGAATTCTTTCGAGTGTCCCTGTAAAAGGACCATAAATGCTACACACTTCATTTTCAATACCAAACTTGTCATAGTAGACGCCAATAACATATTTCAATTTCAAGGGAATCTGGATATATTTACGCGAGTTAGAGCACGGACATACGATAGACAGACAGACAAACCGAATTCATAAACACTTTTCAACTATGTTGGAAAGTGTTAAAAAGAAAATCAGATTTTGTTACGCTAAAAGTTTCTAGGCAAACTTGTTTTAAAAATTTACCTTAATATTATCTTTCTAACTTTTTTATTTTCATTTTAGAATACTCTTGTAAAAACTTTACAAAGAATTTTTTCCAACTTGTTTAAAGATCCCATATCTTAAAACAGTTGAAATGGTGAAAAAAGTTATTTAATATTATTTATATTTAAAAGGTAATATTTATCTAAAAAGCTGTTTTTAAAAGATTTTTTTTAAGTTGTTAGTTTAAGTGTTTTCCCCAAGTAAATTCAATGCGATTTGAATTTTTTTTTTAATTGTTTATTTTTCGAACTCTCTACTTTTGATGTCAAAGAAACAAAAAAAGACGAACGAAAAATGCATGAGTAAACATACGGTGATGTAATATAAAATGATTCTCACATGAATTTAAAAAAAAAAACAGTGGAGATAAAAATAAATAATACTGAATTTCGTTGTTTTAATAAATAATATAATATAATTAATTTCATAGGAACTTAATAAATATTTATTATTAAACTTACTGATTTTTGCAAACACTTTTTTTTTCTTTTGCCAAGATGACAATTTTTATTTTTTATTGGTAATCCCCTGTTTTTAGAGTAACCTCTTGTTTCTATAACAACAGCTGCGATTCGATAAATGTAGCTCTAAAAGTACTGTCAAGTTAAGGTGAAACATTGCAACAGGGCTGTCCAACGTGGAGATAAAAATAAATACAAATGTAATTCATTGTTTTAATAATTAATATAATGTTAAATAATTTCATAAGAACTTATCAATAGATTAAATATTAGATAGATTTAATATTAACTAATTTTTGCAAACACATTTCTGTTTTTTTTTTGTATGTTTTTTGTTTGTTTGTTTGTTTGTTTGTTTGTTTGGTCAAGATTTTGGCAATTTTCATTTCTTATTAGTAATCCTCTGCTTTTAGAGTAACCTCATGTTTCTATGACAACGGCTGCGATTCGGCAAACGTAGCTTTATCAGTGCTGCCATGTTAAGGTGAAACATAAGACCAGGGCTGTCCAACGCGGCTCTATGGCGCCTGTTGATGGTTTTCTTGACGCCCTTCTTACTGATTCTTGCTACTAACTTTTTTAATCGTTTACCTGATTTTCATTTCTTATTAAAAAATTCAGATAAAATATTTGAATTTTCGAATAATATTTCGAAAACATTTAACAAGCTGCATGTTCCAACCATGCACTTAAGATGATTCCAACTGTGCTCATTTTCTTTTATTTGGTATCAACTGTCAAATTGTCACATTTCTTATTAGTATATAACAATAAAAAGTTATTTCAAAAGATGCTCTTGTTTAAAATCATGAATGATTGCAAGCTTTTTAATATACGCAGCAGAAAGTTATTTGGCTTTCTGTTAAGTCGTCTAAGAACGATGCAATGCTAAATTTACTACGGGTGTTTTTGCTGAAATTTGTTTTGGGGGCGTTATAGCTATTTTTTTAATGTACCTTAATAAAGGAATCCGGGAGGGACATTATGCTCTATGTACTTGGTTTCCTCGTCTGAGCTGTCCCTCTTAGGCTATCAAACCACTGTGAGACGTATGTGTATCGCTACTATAACTATAATGAAATAATAGTGCTGCACGTTTAAAATCATGTGAATAGCTGCGACCTTCATGTTTGTTATAAGCTGAGGGACGCCCCTGATTACTTAAAGACTGAACAGGACAGACCTCCATTAGACTGTACCTACATGCCAACTCCTCGCTTTTTTTAAACATAAACAAGAACGAAAAATCATGCGTCAAGCATAGATTATGTAACACTTTCCAACGCTTCCAAATAATTTTACAAATCATTACCGTTTAATAAGCTGAAAGATAACATCTAAGTAAACAATTTGGAAAACGCATAACATATTAAAAAACGTAATTTCAGGAATTTCCAAAATATACAATGTTCGGAAAATTATCCGAATACTTTTATTCAGATCTGTATAGGATATATAGATTTGTATATATACTACATAGGATGCTAAATTTTAGTTTAGTTAGGAAACGCGTAGCACACTTAAAATTCTCCTTCTGGAGTTTCTGTCAATATACGGAAATGTGTTCGCGCACTTTTGTGCAGCCCTGTATATGATCTACAGAATTTATACATACCAAGTAATAGACAAAAAGTGAGTTAAATTTAAAATCGCGTTCAGCAACTTAAAACGCACTTCCAGGAATTATTGTTAACAGGCAGTAGAGAATAATTTTGTGTGTCCCTGTAAATGAACGATGACTGCTATACACAGAATATTCTGTGAAAAGCCTCTTGTAATGCACCTTAGTGATATATATAAATTTCAATGCGTTGAAAATAGTGAAACATTATTTAAATAAACCGCAGACGATTTTTCTTCATAGACGTAATGTAACGGAACTCTTTTGATTGTCCCTGTAAAGTAACTATAAGTGCTATGTACACCCTATTCCATATTAAGCTTCTTGTAATGCACCTTAGTGATATATATCAGTTACAATGTGTTTGAAATTGTGTAACATCATTAAAATAAACCGCAAATGATTTTTCCCCATAGGCCGTAATGTAACGGAATTCTTTTAAGTGTCCCTGTAAAAAACTATAAGTGCTACACATTTCAGTTGAAATAGGGAACATGCTATAGATGGCGACAATAACATATAAAAATTGCAGGGCAATCCAAGCATATTTACGGGAGTTAGAGCTCGGACAGACGGTAGACGGCCAGACGGCAGACGGCAGACGGCAGACGGCCATACGGCAGACAAACCGAAGTCATAAACACTTTTCAACTAGGTTGGAAAGTTAAAAAACATACTTAAAACCACAAATTATATTTAATAAATGAAATCAAATAGATTTCAAATTACTACCATACAATAGAGAAAGACACATTTAATTAAAAAAAAATTCTAGTTCAAAGTAATTTTTTTTTTATTGAAAACAAAAAGCAGAAGTTTTGCACGTATGGGCTCTAATGATGACATCAAAGGCTTATATTTCTCTCTTACTGATAAATGTAAAACTTTTTGAATCGGAGTTTAGTCTATCAAATCCGTATATGAGCCTACAGCTATGAAATACTTTTTTGTTGCTTTGTTTAAAAACAGTTTTTCATACAAAAAAAAAAAAATCATTTAACGACAAAAACTATTTTATAACGACAATATAAAAAAAAATCGTCATTTTTTAGAAAATATTCAGCGGAAAAAAACAATAAAATCCACTTTTTTAACGCCCATTCCCCACGATAGACAATTTATGTTAATTTTTTTCTTTGCCTTATATTTCCAAAATGTATAATGTTATTTCACATAATCATCAGATTAACAACATAGACGTATTTATATTTTTGAACAGTTTACTAAAATAAGTCTTAAGTACGCGAAGTTTTAAGGTATCTCAGAGCTTGTATAGTACGAAAAAAAGATCGTTTTAAGTATTCACGTGTAAAATATTAGCATTTGATATTTACAATAAAAATAAATGAAAAAAAAAATCTGTTACAATTTATTACAATATTTTAAAAATTAAAATGTAAATAAATTATGTTCAAATGCGAAAGATAAAACTTTTCAGCATATTGATCGTTATATAAATGAAGTAGGTTTTACTTTTTCAACGGATTTCAATCAATTAGTTCCATCATTTTATTTATATTACACATGTTGTCATGATTTTGGGATGAAGAACCTCATTTCCTTAATTAATTTTTCTAAGAGTAACAAAATTCTTAAACTTCAAATTTTCTTCCAAAAGTTCTATTAGCATCAACATGTCTAATACCTATTTATCTGCTTTCATTCCTGTTGTCCATACATACTTTATTTTTTCAAATATATATACTACATTTTTGATCTGATAACCCGAGTGTAACGAGGAAATAAAATTTCCTAGATTTTGTATAGTTTCTGATTAAAAGAAAAAAATACAGCTGTAGATCTGCGTTTGAATCTATTATACTATTAAACCTTCTAAGATGGAATTACACAGGGCGAGGGAAATATCCGTTTTATAGACAGGATTTAGTTTCTTCAGGTACTTCTTTTATGAATGAATTAACCCCTTTTAACCAGGACCATGACAATTTTTAGTTTATGAAAAATCTGTTTTCGCAGCTTTTATAGCATTTATAAACCTTGTGGCAAAAAAAAAAAAAAAAAAAAAAAAAAAAAAAAATCTTGTGCTTCATGTTAATCGCTTAAACAAAATCTCTGCATGAAATAGCTTTTCATTACACTGATATGAAGCAAAATTTCCGTACAGAAAAAATATTAAATATCTGTACTCAGTTCTTTATTATAATAACTGATTTCTTTTAAAAGTCCGATTTTTGAAAATTATTTTGTTTCCAAATTTATTATCATAGATTTTAGTGAGCCAGTCGAAACACTGGAGGTTCCACGTCAGGTTGACCACTTGACCGGGACATATGCCATACATAGCACGTCATGGCCCGTGGTCAAGAAGCGGAGTTGGGCCATGATCCTTCATAAATTGTAGCGCCGCGGAGTTTACATTAGTTTAGATTTTAGCGTGGACGTCTAAGGACTTCATGTAGTAACATTCTGAGGATTTTATTTTGTTTGAACATTGAGTTTACTTATTTTCACATACATAATGCAAATGTTGAATTGTTGTGTGTTGAATCGCTTAATAAATTTTCAAAATTCCAGGCCAAAAAAATTAGAATGCTTATTGTACATGAAATATTTCCGACAGCTACATGAAACAATGCATTCTTTCTTTAACACTAGAACATCCGGAAATTTTACTCAGGTTTTATAAAACTATTTCACAGCAGAATTATTATTTAAAACTTTTTAACTTATTCATATCTGTAAGGTATATATTTAATCTATTTTTAAAAGAATTTTCTGGTTCGAATCAGATGATATTCATTTGGTAACGGTCAAAATGACCGCTTATGGCCGTTTTAGTGTTAAAACTCTGCATAAATCAAGTAGATTTTGCGATAAAATTTGACGAATATAGAAGTAATTTACATTTAGTATGTATGGATTTTTTTTTTTTTTGTAAATAGCTGCTATGCCACATCTGTTTAGATAGAATAAAGTTCAACATGCTACTGATGATAACATATGATGATGAATATCGTGTAAAAAGACGTTTCCCTTGAAAAAAAAAAAGCTAATTTCTTAGTTTTAGGATATTTTAGTAAGAGTATATGCGATAATTTAGATCAGGGATTTTTTTTCTGAGTCTGGATTTTCTACCGTTAAATTAGCATGTTGTATGTTATATGCGAGACATGTCGGTTTTTTTGTGGGTTTTTTTAATATTTGTCTATCCAAAAAAACAGAACAAGCATTATATACGCAGGGGTAATTATTGCGCAATATACACGCATGCGCATTAAATTTGTTTAAATACTGTACGAATACTCAAGTGTGGTTTTCTATAACTATAATAAAAATATTCTCAAGCACTACAGAGAAGGCATTTTTTTTTTTTTTTTTAAGCAAAGCTTGTTTCAAAATCAGCAAAGGAAACATTTACGTCCTTTAATCGAAATACGTTAATATATATAATTCTGGTACCAAGAATTTCTTGTTTTGTTGTCCTATCTGCATTTATTTTAGGCTTTCGGTATTTTATACATCATTTCTTATCTGTTGCATTATCGTATGCCTTCCTAGTGTCATGGAGGAAAATCCTATAATCTGTAAGATTTCTGTGCTGCAATCCACCTTTCAATCAAATCTAATTTTGAAATATTTGCCCTGTTTCTTTTTTTTTTATCTGAAAATAAAAATACAAGAAAGACAGACATCAAGTATTATCTCAAGCTAGCGTATATGTAGTAACTATACTAAATGACATAAAAAAAATTTCATTGTGAAACAGACTGTTTCGAAAACTGCTAAAAAAGAAAAGAAAACGTTCCGTTTTGTAATGTAAAAAGCATTTAATTTTTTATTCTATTAACATATAAGGTGTTTTTCAAAATTAATAGTACAATGTTTATAGGAAACTACTTACTCAGCCAAAAATATAGTGTCACACAGGAATTAAAGCTCATTTTTAGGGTTTCGTTCATCTCACGAAACCCTATTACTCCCGCTCCGTTGTCTGTCTGTCACAGAGCCATTCTCAAAAACTATATAATTTACAGAGTTGAAACTTTGTGTATAAATCTGAATATCAGCTATAACGAGCTCAAAATATTAAAATTTGAAAAATTCGTATTATTTTAATAAATAGCGATAAAAAAACAAAATTCTAACAGCCTTTTCCTATTAAATTGAAACATTTTTAGGGTTTCGTTCATCTCACGAAACCCTATTACCCCCGCTCCGTTATCTGTCCGTCACAGAGCCATTCTCAAGAAGTATGTAACTTACAGAGTTGAAACTTAGTGTATAAATCTGAATAGCAGCTGTAAAGAGCTCAAAATATTAAAATTTGAAAAATTCGTATTATTTTAATAAATAGAGATAAAAAAAAATTCTAACAGCCTTTTCCTATTAAATTGAAACATTTTTCGTTATAGCAGATGCCAAAGATTTAAAATCCACAATGAAATTCTTTCTACAATAATTAATTTTCTATCAGACGATTTTCACGTGAAAAATGAAAATGAAATAAAAAGTTTCACCAATTGAAAAAAAGATAAATATGAAATAAAATTGATTGACGTCATAGTCGTAATAAAACGGAAAATGTCTAAGATTTCTCAATAATACAAGGAGTATGAGTATGTGTAAGTGAACAAAGCAGATTAATATCACGTCATTAGAGAATTAAAAAGAAAATCTGACGTCATATAGGAAGTTTAACTAATTTTTCAAATGTTTGAGAATAATACAAAGCGAGTATCAATATAAATAATGGAGAATAGTAAATATATGAGTTTGAGAAACATATTGAATCGTGATAAAAATCCGATTATGGAAATATTCGCATATTTTAACATTTTGAAGGTGTACAATTTGTTTAATTTTGAAAATTTTTTTTAAAATATTGCATTTAGTCCGTATGACGGATATTATTATGACAGAATATAATAGCGGGCTTGGACCGCTATCCGGCTGGTTTAGATATTCGAAAAAAGGAAAAAATAGACCGGTAAATTTTTACTTTATAAAAAACATGACTTTTTTTTTGTTGTTGTTGCTAAATGAAATTTGTTTGAATTTATTAAAGAAAGGATAAAGCGTTTTGAAAGGAATATTAAACGAAACCCTTTGAGCTACCTTCGATCACACTTACCCACTTGTTCGTTATAGCAGATGCCAAAAATTAAAAATCCACAATGAAATTCTTTCTACAATAATTTATTTTCTATCAGACGATTTCCACGTGAAAAATGAAATTGAAATAAAAAGTTTCACCAATTGAAAAAAAGATTAATATTAAATAAAATTGATTGACGTCATAGTAGTAATAAAACGGAAAAATATCTCAGTAATACAAGGAGTATGAGTATGTGTATGTACACAAAACAGGTTAATATCACGTCATTAGAGAATTAAAAAGAACGTCATATCGGTAGTTTAACGGATTTTTCAAATGTTTCAGAATAATACAAAGCGAGTATCAATATGAGTTATAGAGAATAGTAAATATATGTGTTTGCGGAACGTATTGAATCCTGATAAAATTCCCGATTAGGGAAATATTCGCATATTTTAACATTTTGAAGGTGTACAACATGTTTAATTTTGAAATAATTTTTTTTTAAATATCGCATTTAGTCCACATGACAGATATTATTATGACAAAATATAATAGCGGGCTGGTTTAGATATTCGAAAAAACGAGAAAAATAGATCGGTAAATTTTTACTTTATAAAAAACGACTTTTTTTTATTTTTTGGTTTCTAAATGAAATTAATTTGGATTTGTTAAAGAAAGGATAAAGTGTTTTGAAAGGAATATTAAACGAAACCCTTAGAGCGATCTTCGATCACACTTACCCACTTGTTTCATGATAGTCCGGGAAGCATCACCCAAGCATCACCAGTTTTTGCACCCAATTTTAGCATCGATGATTTTGGTACATATGATAGATTAAATGGTGCAGATAACGAAACTGTCAGTTAACTGGCGCACCAGTTGTTGCAATAGCAACATCGCTTAGCCCGCTGCAATGAGAAGTGAATAGCAACTCTATTACTTATGTTACCTTGACTTCGGGCGTCATCGTTAATCGGGTTGCCATTCATTTCATACTGCAGCGGGATGCACGATGTTGCTATTGTAACTAGTGTTGCCAGTTCGCTATTTTTTTAATTCAGATTGTTTGATTGCCATAACTTTTTTGAAGGAGTAATAGAGTTATATTTGCTTTATTTAATGACAGATTAAATAATGCAAAAATAAGGTGAATTAAACTGTTTTTAAAAAGTGATGGCAATCAAGCAATCTGAATTTTAGAAAAAAGTAGCGAAGTGACAACACTGATGGCAACATCGCTTACCCTCCCGCAGGTGTGCCAGTTGATTGGCAGTTGCGTTATCTGCACCATCTAATCTGTTGTATATCCCAAAATCATCTACGCTAAAATTCGTTTCAAAAATGTGACTTTGCCTCCCGGATTTATATTTTTAATAATAATAAAGAAAGTATAACGAGAATTTCAGCAGATTTGCTCTCCTATGTTCGAAACTTGATGATATCAAGGAAAGTTCTGAAAGTGCACTGTAATTCGGTCAGTGATAGCGTATGTACAGTTAGCTACACTCTGAACTGTAGAGTATTTTGCTGAGTGTTTTTTAGATGCGAACATTAACCATTTCTATAGTGTGAATAAAAATAATCTCTACATATTAATTATGTTATATTCACATGATACAGCACTGTATTTCCCCTCATGATAATTTGTTAAAGAAATTTAATTTAAAAGGATGATTTAAAAGATAAAGAATGTACAATGCTCATTAATAATTTTACATTTCGCAAACTAGTTAGCATATGCTAAACTATAGAAGCTGTGTGAGTATGTATGCATAAACAGGACAACTTATTAGCAGAATATATAGTAACTAGGGGGCCTACCCCCTGAGAGCTACGCTCGCCAACCCCCGCTCAGAATTCGAGGCCTCTAAAAACATGACAGCGTGCTCTGTTTTAAAAATATTGGTAATTCTGTAATTGGGTTGCCATGCTTTTAACGTTTTAATGGGGCATTTTTTGATTAGCATGGTCTCATACACAGCTGTTGCGACAACTGACGACTGTTTTCGGGATTGATAAGTAAAATCAATTACAACTTGAAAGCCAGCTTGTAAAAAATGGTTAGGTTTAAATTGTGGCTATCTCTCGGACTTTTATAACAACGATCTGTATTCTATTCTTCCTTTGCGTTTAAGGATGATAAAAATTCCATCTGCTTGTGAATAACATTAAGAACCACGGTATTGAAAAGTACTATGTTATAAACATTTTCAGTAACAGGTTTTAATTTTCTCTCTATTTTAGTGCACCATCATGCATATTTTCATGTTATTTTAAATATGTAAATTATTTATTTTAATTAATATGTATATACGAATTTTCTAATAATTATTTATCATACAGAATTAATTAAATATTTTGTGCATGCATGCCTGCATTAATTCGGCATCAATTGATGAGATATTTAAACAAATTTGCTATCTGCGATAATTTTACACCATGTTATGTCACTTGAATATTGTCCATAAGAAAATCGGGTACTTTTCCAGTATAGGATCCTTTGCTTTTAGTTTTGGCGTAATTCGAGCTTCAAAAAGGGATAGATTCGTTAATATACATAGATCTGTTGCCAAAAGTTATGAAAACAAACCCAATGAATTTTTGGTGCTTTTCTATTATAGGGGTCTTGACGCTTTTTTTAAAATCTTGGCGCAACTCGGGCATGAGAAAGTGAGATTTGGTGCCAAATGTCATAAACAGCCATGGAAACAATTTCGATGATTTTTTTGTTTACATGCGTATTTTAATTATACGTATATTATTATTGTTTTTTCTATACAAATTACTTCTTATTATATATAAAATAGGATAAATGACATTTTACGCTAAACAAATTGTATAAATATTTTTTTTTCCTTTCTTTTGCGCTTACATAAATGACGTTATTTGGCGTTATTATTATTATTATATATTTTGTATTCATTCAAAATATTTTCAGTTTATAAATTAAATTAAATGCTGACTGACGATTGAATCCTGACGATAGAAATGTAATTGTTTTTCAAATTTTCCTGAAAAACATAATTTAATCACAATCTTGTCTTTATTATCGATTGAAATAAAAGATAAATTCAATTTCAATTTAAAAATGACGAATAAAGAATCAATAATCCCTATCGGGATCCTTTTCAAATTTTTCCCCTTTTTTCTCACAAAAAAACTGGGTAATTAGTTGCCATCATTACAGAAATGTCATTAAAATTAGAAAAGAATTAATATCTCGAAAACTAATTCGAATTTCAAAATTCTATTACCAGTTTTGACATCCGCAGATTTTTATGGACGATTGGTATTAATTTCACCATCAAGCGTTTAATATTTTATTAAAAATAGCCCTGAAACATAGTCAGTCGTTTAATCAGTCGTTTCATAAAATCGTTTCATAAAATCGTTTCATAAAATCGTTTCACAAATTCGTTTCATTAGGATTTTATATATATAGGGTAGATAAAATTTATATAATGTGCATAATTAAAATAAACTTTCACAGATCGCATATAAATCCGATTTCGTGTTGTAATTAACATAAATATAATTTTTTTCACGTGTGAAAGCGTATGGATACTTTAATAAGTAGTAGTAAAAATAAGATTTAAAGTGTAAAAATCTTCAATATATATATTTTTTAAATCCTGAATATCTTAAATTGGATAATTGCATCGAGCTATAAAAGCGAACCTCGTTAAAATCTAGAAAAGTTTCTAAATTTTTCATTTTAAATTTGTATTACATATGATTTTAGCTCAAAAAGGATATGGATTCAGCATTTATTATTTTGCTAATCATTTAAAATTGTCACAATATTATGTTTCTTCCTCAAAAACTATACAAACTGTGTCTGAATAACCATTTTTCTTGTAAATATTATTATCCTCGAGGAAGAAGATCTGTTCTTTGTTAAAAGCAAAGCTATACTTAATAAAGAATAAATTCGTTCTAACCCATTTTCTACGCATCATCTCAATAGCTGTCAAAATATTGTTTAACCTTTATTTAATGATGTTTGTTTTAAAATCTTCATGAAATATTATAATGTGTTTATAATTCTCAAAAAAGGATTTTGTTAGTGAGTACCAAGTTCTAATTTTGCTTTTATTTTTGGCTATTAAAATTTCGTTGCTTAAAATTTTTCCAAGTAGAAGAAAGTCTCTGAAAATTAGTTAAATAGAAGATTACAACATCAATAAAATAAGAAATTATTATTTTTTAATTGGTATTACAGGAAAACAAAGTAGATTATTGAGTGACAGAGTTGTTTGCAGCTTTCAATCACCAGAAAACAACTTCACAATTTATATATTTTGAAGTTAATATTCGTAAAGGTTTATGCATTGTAACTTATAAATATTTTAACAGAAATGTATTTCTAGAAGCTTATATGAAAATCCAAAATTACAGCTCTTTTCGCAAAATAGCTTTTGAATTATACCTAAAAAAACCTCATTGCAGTTTGTTTTGCAACTTTTAAAAATAAATTTAACATTAAAAGTTCCAAGATTTACATTCGCTTTACATTCACCGAATGTCTTCTCGAATGTAAAATATACCGAAAAATCCAAATATGATATCAAAATTGGATTTCCTTATTGGAAATTTCAAAAGTTTTTCACAATTTCAACATGGAACATATTTTGTTTTACAAAATTTCAAAGAAGACATAACTCCCAATTGAATGGCTATTTTTTTTGTTTTTCTATGTGACAATTTGTTGGATAAAATATATGGGGGTATTTTTTTAGGGGGGGGCGACGACTAAACACTCGAGTGTTTTTTTATTATTAAAATAAAAAATTTCTGAATTGTAAAATTAAAAAATATCTACATTTTAAAAATTATATGATTCGCTGTTTTAAGCTTATTATTACATATTCACTTTTAAAGTCCTTAACATCCAATAGTGCCTTTGCAGGAAATAAAAATAATCATTTGCGTTTTGTTGGAAAAGTATTCGAAATTCCCAAACACATTTTAACATATTGAAAGTGATTTTCAAGATAGAGCAGTGAAATTTTGTCGCATGAAAATCGAATTAAAGAAAAATTTATATGGAGTTCATATTCAGATTTTCAAATTCGTATAATGTTTACGAACCCTTGAGAAAATTTAACTACCGTAACACGCGCATCTGAGTTTTTAAAACCACATTTAGGAAAAAAACTAGGAAAAAATAAACATTTTAAACAGAGTAAATCAAAAGTTTGTTCTAAAACATGCACAGAATTCACAATGTATTCCCTAATGGATTCGTAATTTTAAGTACAACACTGCCGCCCAATGACCAGTCGACGTATATACAGAGACCAGTTAAATGACAAATACTCATGTAACACCACACCTCAATTTTCAAAGGAAATTTTAAAGAGAAAAAACCGTGTTGCACGAAAGAATATGACATAACAATAGCTAAAAATATGAATAAAGAAAGAACTTTTGAGCAAACAACTTTATCTTGCAACTTTTAGAACGGATGTTGTTCACAGTTTTGTTTTTCCGTACGTTTTTCATGAAACATTACTTTGCTTTTTGGATGGTCGAACTTTTCTATGGTGTTATATTTATGAACTCAAAATACTCTTAAAATATGCATTTTGCCTATTTCAAACAATCTATGCAAGCGTAGCTGAGGATAAAATCTAGTTTTCATAAGTTAAAGACTATAAAAAAAGCAGCCTTTCAGTATCTATCATATTAGACTGTTAAAGACGTCGTGTATCTTATAATACATGCATTCCCATAGACGATTCTAACAACATACTTTTACCAAAACTGTTTATTTCTGGAGAGTGCAACATATGTTTGTAGGAGAGAGTTGTGTATCTAAGAGCCACTTTTTGTTTAATGCTGAAAAAATGAGCTACTAACCCTTTTTTAACACTTTCCAACCTAGTTGAAAAGTGTTTATGACTTCAGTTTGTCTGCCGTCTGGCCGTGCTCTAACTCCCGTAAATATGCTTAGATTGCCCTGAAATTTTTATATGTTATTGTTGATATCTGTAGCATGTTCCCTATTTCAACTGAAGTGTGGAGCACTTATAGTTTTTTTGCAGGGACACTCAAAAGAATTCCGTTACATTACAGTCAATGGGGAATAATCGTTTCAAGTGCATTTTGATGACGATACTTCATTTAAAACATAATGAAATTGATATATAATTATGAATCGCATTAAAACATGCTTTTTGTAGAATATAGCGTGCAAAACATTTATTATTCATTTACAGGTTCAAACAAAAGAATTCCGTTACGCATCGTTCTATGGGGAAAAATCGTTTGCAGCGTAATTTAGTGATATTTCACTATTACTTACCCATCATACGTAGTATACGGTAAGTCTTGTAATCGTATTGAAAATCGAAAAAAAAAAATTGACGGATTTACACGTTTCAGACACTGGAGATTCCGAAAAACATATTTTTAGAAGAAGAGAAAATTGCCGTCCGTTTGTGTGTCTGTATGTCTGTGTGTCTGTGTGTCTGTAAACGCTCTATCTCCCGAAAATTTTGAGATAGAGACTTGAAATTGGGTATGTACTTAGTATGTAATAATGGGAAGAAGCTTATTGAATTTCAGTAACCTCGATTATCCGGAACTATTTTTTTCGGACTCTCGAAATATTCGTTCTGATAAAAGGTATATAAAAATTTTCGAAATTGTTTATTTTCAGGAGTGAATATAAAAGACAATCAAAAAAACATAAATTTTGCATAAAGCATGAAGTCGATCGGATAATGAGTTGCCGAGATATTTGGAATCCTATTTTCCACACTCTTCGATTTTTCATGACCCTGTATTTCAATCAAATTTCAATTCAAAGATATATTTTAATTGGAAATGAGACGCTTAATCAGATGCAATAAACCGCTAGTTAATAGGATTATTGTTTTTGGAGTTATAAGGATGTTTCTTTTAAGCAATTCAGTAATCGAGCCTCGCTTTAAAGTTTATGACGTCATCCAGACACGATTTTATTCGAATTGCAATGCATTTTATAAATAGTTTACACATTTTTTATTTTAATATTTTATATTATGCATATCGATGATGGGTAAGTATTACGGTGGCCCCCAACGACTAGTTTCATAGGTAATGAAAATTATATGCATTACTGAGGTGCACTACAAATTGCTCTCTTGTGTGCATTGCGTTTATTTACATAGACACACAAAAGATATTGGTTACAGTACATGTGCGATATTTACAGTCAATGTGTGATAAGTGCGTTTTCAACTTTGGTTTGCGTTTTTAATTTTAAATATTTTTTTTTCATAGTACGTGTGTGTTTATAAACTCGGTTGATCATATACAGGGCTACACAAGGGAATTCGTAAGTATTACAGATATGGGAGTGAATTGCTTAAGGGTTGTTTTTTATTGTGTTTACGCATTTTCCTGCTGAACTATATTTAGTTGACTAATAGAATTTTGTGGAACATAAATAAATTCGTATACAGGGCTACGCAAAGAAAAAGATACATTATCGTTTACGTTTGGTAATTGCTACAAGTGAGTTTTAAGTTGCCTTTTAGCTTAATAGGTGGTGTGTACAAAAGTCTTCAGGTAATATACAGGACTGTACAAAAGATTTCGAGTGCATTTCCCATCGATTGGCGAAAATTGCTAAATGTGAATATTCTAACTGGACTAAATTTTATCAACTATATATCCACATCTATTGATCATATACAGGGCTGCACAAAATAATTCGACTACTTTTTTGACACTGGAAGGTAATTTCGAAAACTGCATTTTTCAATGTGTTATGTGTTTTCTAAACTGTCTTCTTTTACCTTATTTAACGGTGAAGTTTCGGTGCAGTTAACGGTGCAGTTTTCTTGCTGTGTTGGAAAGTGTTTCATAATCTATGCTTGACGCATGATTTTTGGTTCTTGTTAAATTATTGAATGAATGTGCACGCATACTTAGAGTATTTACATTTTATTGGAAGTATCGTATTTACTTAAAATTCGATATTATGCCAAATAGAAGTTTTATGCAAATGGTGTTAGAATAGCACTGTACTTCGGGATGGTAGTTGTTATATCCAAGACCATTCTCTGAAATTCGGAATTTCTACCATATAATAAACAAGAAACATACATTACAATTTATTTAACAAACAATCATCATCCAACACTATTCTATACATAATGCCTAAGGGCAGTTTTGATATCACGCCAGATCGGCCGGTCAACACCAGTATTGGACTAATTACATCCAACCATCTTGCAACTTTAGTCGTTTACTATTGACGTAACATCTTATCAAGTTGTTTGCTATTTTAAAAGTTAGCATTTTAAGAAGTAACATGTGTATATAGCAAAGAAAAAAAAAGTAGAACAATCTGCCGACAGAAGCTAAGAAACTGATATAAATACCTTTGACTTATGTGTGGATTTGCCCCTCAAGGTCATCCACATGCCTGTGCGAATTCTGCATTTTCCTGGTTTTCGACCTCTTCTTTTAGAAATATAAAATTTTGCTTTAGGAAAAGTTCGTACTTATTCAGATGTAATGCATGAAACAGTTTGATGTAGAAGGTTAAAAAAAACACCAATTTTGGAACTATTTTGGAAACTGTCTGTTGGCATCGATGTTTTCGAAATCCGCCATCTTGTAATCGCAATATGCGCATATGTTGCGTCGAATTTCGCGGATCACAGGTATGTAAAATTTTAATTACTTATATAATAAAGGTAGTTAGATTAAATAAAGACAAATATAGATCCCCTTTTAGGTAGCTTTCAATACAAAAAAGTATAAAGCTACCTATTGCAGCCGTTCGGAGGAAAGCAATTCCGGAAAGTTTTAATATATTTTCACCGATCAGGACCACCAGACCCCAAAACCACCCTCCGTTCAAATGTTGATTTATATATATGAAACAAATTAAAAAAATTTCGCCGTTGGCCTCATCAAAACTATAATTCCGTGTAAATCCCATTATTCTAAATTATTTTCTCGTTCCAGTATTTCGATTGTCAAAATTCCACCGTGCCAAAAATACTTTATTCTAAATTCATTCTCTTAAAAAAATGGCTCTGATCACGCTGTTCTATTAAAATTACGCACTTTTGTTTCATTAAATAAATGCATCCTAGAATTTAATTCTTTTAAAAAACACCAATCTCCCAGCTAAAATTATTTGAACTCTCTTGAAGTAACAACTTATATCTTTATATTTTCTTATTTTTATTTCCCTATGTTTTCTGACAAAACAATATTCTTTCTCAAAATTATGAAAGCTACTTCAGTCTCAATGTAAAATATCTTGGCATCTTGCCCATGCTCGATAAAACCTACGTATTTTTTTCTTTCTTCTTTTCTTATTTATTCGAAGGAATTAGATTTTGTGGTAATGTTCTAGAAGTATTGTATTCCCACGTTTTTTTCAGATTACGGTCATATAGCTTCGAAATCAGAGCGCCGGAAAAATTAGTCCTATAGCGCTGATTGGTCGAAAGACTGTTTAATGAAAATGTATTCTGGGGCATTCAATAATAGATATACGGAGAGTTTCAAGCGTGAGAGTCAGATTGCTCCTGGATCCGGTTGTAGATGTAACCACGGCGCGTACTTCACGATCATGGAATAATCTCCTTTGGCTGCTGATAGATTGGAAAAAACAACTGCTTTAAGAACAAAAAATGTCTTCTTAATTATTAAATTAAGTCACCAAGTTTTTTCACGGTATTAAAATCATCATATATGGATTTAGCATCGAAATGAGTAAAGCATGGCCATCTTCTTTCGAATAAAAAGTGAACTGGAACGAACTGCCTCTTATTTGCATTCTGTACGTACACTATGAACTGAATTATCGGCGCCCGTCTGCAAATTCCTCGGAGGAAGCCCTTACCTGGATAATGATTCTACAAAAATTATGGTGATACAAGTTAAATCGTGACATATATATATATATATATATATATATATACATATATATATATCTGAGCTATGTCATACGATAACGCTCGTATTTATAAATAAATTTGGATGAAACTAATTGTGTGTATTAAGCTCACCAATGCCTCGACCGAGTTCGTTGGCCAGCTTGGTCGGTCATCTTGTTTCAAGATGGCGGCCATTGAAAATTTTAAAACTAAAATAAATGTACAAAAAAGTTCAAAATTCAAATTTATTTTCTAATTAAGTGTTAGGCCTTGATACAAGGATTCCAGAGCATTTTTTGTTTTACCTCTATCTTAAAAAATGGCTGAGATAGAGCAGTTTGAAATTCTAAGGTGGCTGACATTTTGAAACAAGACAGCACATTACAAAGTAGGTAGCTTTATACTTTTTTTGTATTGAAAGCTACCTAAAACCAACGATTAATTTATGAGTTTTAGTGAACGCGATTTCTCGCAAATTATTTTCTTTCATTGTTGTAATCATTTTCCCAATCATACGCCGTTAACGCCAAATTCTCGCCAAACTTGGCGACAATTGGCGAAATATCGCCAAATTTGGCGACCAAAATAAGTCTTCATAAATGAAGCCAACTTGGCTATAGCTCAATAATTTGGCGAATTTCTTATTCAAATTCAGTATTAAGGGATCTTTTGTAAACGGTTTCTTTGCATTTTAGCTTGCTGTTTTCGAGTAACAAAAGCTAAAATTTTAAAACGAACATATAGGAAAGCTACCTTTTCCTCCCGGTTCAGGCCGGAAGGACTTTTTATATATGCATTACCTGCATCGATACATTTTACAACATTTACGAATATTCTCAGTAATGCACATTTTACTAAGCCTTATTTTTAAACGTCGAATATATACATCTTCTAAAATAAAAGCGTAAGTCATGTGACTGTCATCAACAGTTCCGGAATGGCCGTTTCACTTTTTCATATGCCAGGCGGCCATTTTTATTCAAAATTATTTTTTTGAATAAAACTGCATAAAAGTTACATTTTAAGAAAGATCGTTCAAAATAAATTAATATTTGAGAGATGACTTACGTTCAATTATGTATATATTCTGCAATAACTTCAATCAAAATTAGGTTCACAGTTCAAATTCTCTATTCTTGAAAGTAAACAAAACAAAAAAAAATTGATTCGTAGTGAACATTTAAAATATTAAATCATGGAGGTAATCATTCGCAAAGCAAGTTCTCCGCGAATTAATTTTTGGACAGCTGCCTCGCGTCAAAAAAATAATTTGCACCAGTGAGACAATCAAAGTTTACCATAATTATGTGCTATACAACTCAACTTCCTTCCGGTCCTTTTCTTGACGTAAATTGAACTCATGTAATAATATTTAGTGAATGGAACTTTTAGCCTTTTTAAAATCGCAAATACAGCTTTTATTTATCGCGTGCACAAATTAGAAACGATACTTTGATTTTGAAATCAAATGTTTTGATTTATGATACTATTTCTTATTTATTTATTTATTTTCTATTTAAATGAAAAGTGTGAAGTATTTTAAATTTATGTAATATAAGCATTTTGGATTAAAGTATTTTAAATGAAATGAGTGACAGGTTTATAATTTAAAATTAAATTTATGTAGTATGAATGATGGTGATGGGAACAATATTTGGCGATTTATCATCTGCTCCCGGCTAACAAAAATACTCATAATTAAAAAAGGAAATAAAAATAAATAAATGATAGTTTGATGTAAATAAATATTGATATACATATCAAAAATAATCTATAGAACTAAAAAAAATAAAAGTAAATAAACGACAATTTCCATAAAAAATTTTTCGCCAAATTGGCGGGGGGGAAAATCGCGCCAACGTGCGTATGTGACACAAGTGCCCAAAAAATATGCGAAATGCTACCATGATCGCAAAAGTTCATGATTTGTCTATTAGAATCTTCTGATTTGGCGAAGGATTAAGGGAAAATTAAATTATGAATAAATGTAATGTGTTGCAATGTTTAACATACATTTAAGGGAGACCAAACAGGTCGCCAGTGGCGGCTAGTAATAAATATTTGTTCTATCTGTGTACAGTGGTGTAGCCAAGGGAAGTGGGGGTGGGTTCAGGGGGGTATCTCCCCCTCCTTGGAAACTGGTTTACTGAATCATGGATACAAAAACACTCAAAATTGTTAAAACAAAATCGCAAGGAACCGGTACAATTTTCTATTTTAGACAGGTTGCAGTCTTAGCAGGTATGATTTTAAGGTATTTCTTTTCCAGGACATTGAATTTGTTCCATTTAAGATACGATTCCAGTATATACAGGTTCCTGTTTTTACATGTATCTTTTAAAACTTATCCAATCTACATTACACCTATAGAGAGCATAGATATATTACAGTTAAATCTGTGAAAACGGAACATGTTTGTAACGGAATCGTGCCTGAAACGAAAAAACTTTAAGGTACGACAAAAAAAAGACCGCACATTTAAACCTTCTAAGACGTAAACCTGTCTAAAATGGAACTTTTAACCAACCTCTTGCAATTTCTTCTTGGCAGATTTTACTGTATTACGGTAAAACCTGTGAAAACGGTTTGCTCTTTTAAACGTAAATATTTTTATTGATCTTTATGACGTAAGGTGACTCGCTGGCCACCAAGTTAATGTTATTTCAGTATACAAAAATTTGCCTTATTTAATGACAGATACTTTAAAATTAAATATGGCGAAGATTATACCGGGTGATTATAATTAAAGTTACGATTTCAAAAATCGATAATTTTAAAACTACTTGTCAGAATGACTTGATATTTTAGCAGAACAATCGTGAGGCAATGGAATTTTGTTTGGCGAAGGAAAAAAAATAGTTCCAAATTGTGCCGATAGATGGCGTTGTCAGGGTAATGTCAGGGGAAAGACCAAAAATGTATTCTTGAACCTTTTCCGGTGCGGTGTAAATTTGTTTGCAAAATGATGAAATAATAGACTGTCACCGGAATTTACAAACGAATCCATTAGTAAAAAGAAACTTGCTTATTTCCTGGTTCTTAATGAAAGGAAAATTTTAATTAAATATTCTTGGTGCCGTTTGTCAGTTTTAGAATTAAAATTGGGTGTCCTTTTTTGTGACCACCGCCCGTTAAAGGGTTAAACTTAGGAATGATGTTGCCAAAAGGAAAAAAATAGAGTTCAGAGATTTACTAAAAATTTATTAGCGAAAAGACAAGACTATGTGTTTACAGCGACAACAGCGATAATGACAAAAAATGAAAAAAAAAAAGAGCTTCATGGAACAAACACCTTACTGATTATTAAGGCATAAGTTGCTCAATATGCCCTCCGCCTTGTTCCGCTACTAATTGGAAGCGCAAAACGGCATGCTCCACAACAGATCGGAGGGTATCTGTACTAATGCAATGGGTGTGTTGTGTGATGCTTGCCTTCAAGACGGCTAGATTCTGAATCCGCCCGCTATAAACAACATTCTTCAGGTACCCCCAAAGCCAGAAATCACACGGGTTTAAGTCGGGGGAACGTGGCGGCCACGTTCTTGGAAAATGGCGGCTTATGATCCTATCATCTCCGAAATTATCACTCAGTAGCTGCTTCACAGTAGTAGCAATGTGCGGAGGAGCGCCATCTTGCATGAATATTATGCGATCCACACACTGACGCTGTTGAAGTGCCGGAAGAACATGGTTACGCAAAAGTGCTTCATACCGCTTGCCAGTAACTGTGCAGGTAACGGGACCCGCAGGTGTGATCTCCTCGAAGAAAAATGGACCGACGATAAACGCTGCCGTTATTCCGCACCACACAGTGACCTTTTCAGACTGAAAAGGTAATGGATGTAGCTGGGACGGATTCTCGGTCGCCCATATCCTGCAATTTTGCGTATTTACAGAACCTTGCAAATGAAAGTGGGCTTCGTCAGACCACAGAATGTTCCATGGCCATCCGTTGTCCACTTCCACCCAGGCAAGAAATTGTAGTGCAAAAGATTGACGTGCTTCCAGGTCAGCAGGTAGCAACTCCTGCACATGAGTAATCTTGTACGGATAACAGCGTAAGACGTTCCGTAGGACTTTACGCACCGTGCTGTTCGGCATATCCAGCATTCGGCCAATCCCCCTTGCACTGCTGATTCCAGCATCACTGTCAGTATGTTCCTGTAATGCTGTAGCCACATCTTCCACTGCCGCAGCTGAAACTGGTTTCCTTCCTCTACCCCGTTTAACGTCAAATGAACCGGTCTCTTCGAATTTAGCAATCATTTTTTGCAGACCATTTGTTGTTATTGGACCTTCTTTTATGGATTTTAATGTCCGAAACTTCCTAATAGCTGTAAGTGCACAGTCATCGTTCTTGTAAAAAAGCTTCAAGAGCAGAGCGCGATCCTTCATAGTCAGAGACATGATGAAGCATTCAGGCAAAGAGCTGCTGCTCTGCATTTTTATGGTTGCTATGTCTGCGGTGCACATGTCACGTATTAGTAATTTGCATATCTTCAGACAATGTGAACCCAGACCACGCCATCTATGGGCACATTTTGAAACTTTTTTTTTCCTTCGCCAAACAAAATTCCATTGCCTCACGATTGTTCTGCTAAAATATCAAGTCAATCTGACCAGTAGTTTTAATTAAAATTATCGATTTTTGAAATCGTAACTTTAATTATAATCACCCGGTATTTAATTAAAATTTTCCTTTCATTAAGAACCAGGAAAATAAGCTTCTTTTTGCTAATGGATTCGTTTGTAAATTCCGGTGTCAGTCTATTATTTCATCATTTTGCAAACAAATTTACTCCGCGCCGGAAAGGGTTCAAGAATACATTTTTGGTCTTTCCCCTGACATTACCCTGACAACGCCATCTATCGGCACAATTTGGAACTATTTTTTTTCCTTCGCCAAACAAAATTCCATTGCCTCACGATTGTTCTGCTAAAATATCAAGTCATTCTGACCAGTAGTTTTAAAATTATCGATTTTTGAAATCGTAACTTTAATTATAATCACCCGGTATTTCGGAATTCATGGTGGTAAATGACTTTCAGACAAAAAGGTTGAAAACCCCTAAAAATAAAGCTTTAAACTTCTTTCTCTTTGGTGGAACCAGTTGTAACAATACTTACGGGAAAAGACGAGTTTAAATTAATAATGTAATAACGGCGCATTTATCACAGTTTGGCTAATCTTATCTTTATTCACTTCATAATTTTATATCGAGCAATACAATCAACTGCTTTAAGTCTGTTGAAATTGAAGTAACGTTTTTGTTTGACTGGTTATATGTAATTTTTTATTCAACATTAAATTGCCACTTTGAAAATACCTGTAGAAACCTGAATGTGATTTGTCTTCTGCTCTAAAACATGCTGATGATATCATTTCACTCTATGAAGTTTCGTGAATCAGTAAAAATGGAACAGAAGATTGTTCAAAAAAAGGTCACAGTTCAAAAGTTTACTGGCCTCTTCAAGATGGCAGAATCCTTGGCTAAAGAAAACTTTCATGCAATTTTCTTTGTCACATACAGTTCCTGGTCAAGATGGTCATCAAACGAAATGGCTAATACATCTCATAATAGATCTTGAGAATATTTCAGGAGATCATTGTTTCTTCCATGCTTGGATACTTTAATTTCTGCATTCATTAATCGTTTTGGGAAGAACCACAAATTTAGCACCTTCTATGGTGACCGGATATCGAAAATAATTAGTGAGGCCGAATATTTACTTTGATATCAAAAATGGCAAACTTTGAAAGAAACAGAGAGAGACCCAGAAGAACCATGGATGTTTTAGACAATTGTAATCAAACAAATTTTTCCAACACCAACTAGCCCCACCAGCAACTGAGAGGTTCTGTTCTCAAAGCTAGTAGACGGGAGGTGCTGCGTTCGAATACATGTTGCATTCGTCGTCCTAACCATTCGGAGTTTTCCGTGGTTTTCTTCGAACCTTGCGGAAATACAGGTTAGAATCACACCTATTTAACATAAAACCTCCAGACGAATTTGTTACGTCATTGTCTTAGGAGCTTCCTCTCCAGCGCTCCTTTAATTCAACTTGACTCATGAAGCATCTAGTTTCCCACTTACTATTTGTTGCCTATTGTGGCCTGAGGCGATAAACATATGAATGATTATCGTGATACAAAATCATTAAAAATGGATGATAGTTCGGCAGAAAATTGTTTTAACTTTTCAAAGAATGGATTTAGAATATTTAGATTCATGATGAAAGGAGGAATAATGTGTCTATAAATGCTTAGAAGAATAGATAGGGAATGAAGAATTTCGCCAAATGCGGCGCTAACCTGACCACTTCTATACAGCATTCCGGTTCTTCAAATCAGATATATTTTGTACCAGACATTCTAAAAGATGAGAATGAGAAAAGCCTAATTGCAAAAGACAGGAAAAAATTCTTGCTTCCCCCCACCCATGTCTAGAAAGTCCCCTTTTTGGGAGGGGGTGATTTAAATGGTTGAATTCATTTAATATTGGGGTAAAAGTAACAAATAAAAAATTTAATAAACAAATGAAAAATTGGAGGGGATTCAAAAGGAAAAAATCTGGAAGTTCAGGGGGGAGCGGGATTTAGATGATTATATATATATTGTTAGAATTAGGTAACAAAAACATCATAAAAAATTTAAAAAAAAGAATTATAATTTAACAAATTACAATAACCATTGGAAAAATGTTCCGAAAGATTTAAAAAAAAAAAAAAAAAAAAAAAAAAAAAAAAAAAAAAATCGTGTTATAGCGGCCCCCACAATTATGATTATGCCAAGGTTGCAGTTATGATTTCGCCAAGATCATCGCAAAGCTTATATATGCATCCTTTATACGCATATATATATATATTCCAAACACTTCTATATGTGCCATATACGTCATTATAGACACATTATTTACGTCTTATATGTCGTATATACATCATATACACATGTCATATATATACATCATATATGCATCATATATGCATCATACATGAGTATAACTTGGCCACATATGTCAAGAAATATTATATATATATCATATATTACAATAATGTCATACATGCTTTATAATTTGGCGATAAATCCTGGTCGCTTGGCGATTCATCCTTGGGCGCCGCTATAACACGAAAGTACCAAATTTACAATATATTAATGAAAACATAAACAAAAATATTTCATCCTTGGGGGGCTGCTATAACACGAAAGTACCAAATTTCTACTTTATTTTTCATATCTGATAATTTGCTTCTATCCTTTTTGTAACTTTAAAATTTTTGTAACGATTTTATGCATTTCTATTGCTTATTCAAAGAAAAATTCTTCTAAAGTTACAGAATTTCGTTAAAAATTCTTATAAAGTTACAGAATTTCGTTAAAAACGCTTAAGAAAATAAAGTGACGACGTAAATAAAATCATCAACGTCAAGAGGCCCATTAACGACCGAAAACAACAACCATTTTCTCAATGGTTAATAAAAAGTTTTAAATATTAGGTAGCTTTCAATACAAAAAAGTATAAAGCTACCTATTGCAGCCGTTCGGAGGAAAGCAATTCCGGAAAATTTTGATATATTTTCACCGATCATGACCCCCAGACCCCAAAACCACCCTCCGTTCAAATGTTGATTTATATATATATATATATATATATATATCTCCATATATATATATATATATATATATATCTGACCTGTGTCATACGATAACGCCCGTATTTATAAATCTATTTTGATGAAACTAATTGTGTGTATTAAGGTCACTAATGTCTCGACCGAGTTCGTTGGCCAGCTTGGTCCGCCATTTTGTTTCAAGATGGCGGCCATTTAAAAATTTAAAACTAAAATAAATATACAAAAAAGTTAAAAATTCAAATTTATTTTTAAATTACGTGTTAGGCCTTGATACGAGGATTCCAGAGCATTTTTTGGTTTACCTCTATCTTAAAAAATGGCTGAGATAGAGCAGTTTGAAATTCTAGGGTGACTGACATTTTGAAACAAAACAGCACATTAACGCGATTACTCGCAAATTATTTTCTTTCATTGTTGTAATAATTTTCCCAATCATACGCATAAAACTATATATTCATATCCGTTAGCGCCAAATTCTCGCCAAAATTGGCGACATTTGGCGAAATATCGCCAAATTTGGCGACCAAAATAAGTCTTCATAAATGAAGGCAATTTGGCTATTGCTCAATAATTTGGCGAATTTCTTATTCAAATTCAGTATTAACGAATCTTTTGTAAACGTTTCTTTGCATTTTAGCTTGCTGTTTTCGTGTAACATTAGCTAAAATTTTAAAACGAAGATATAGGAAAGCTACCTTTTCCTCCCGGTACAGGCCGGAAGGACTTTTTTTAATTTCGCCAACAGAAAAAAGGAGGCAATTTTTTTATTTATTTTTTTATTTTATTTATTTATTTATTTATTTGGGGGGGGGGGTAATTTTCATGATTTATTATTTATTTACACAAAATTACTACAAAATTAGAAATAGGGTAGAAAAAAATTTAAATTAGAGTTTTGTTTAGCAATTTTAAATTCTAAATGCTCAGTTCGAAGGAGGGGGCGAAATTCAGAAGGGGGATTAAATAATTGATTATTTGTTCTTGCAATCCTCTTTAATAAAAAGGTATGTGTTGCTGACGACTGGGATTTTCGCTAATCGTTGCCACAAATTAATCTCGGAAAATGAAACATTTGAAGTTACTGAAAAAATTAATAGCTCGAAAAGTACATGTCAGAAAATTGTTAGACAAACTGCGTTAGAAAGGTAAAAAATTGTATTTTTCTTGATATAAATTTCAAATCTAATGATTATGCCGTTTTTCAAATATTGTATTTCAAAAATTACCAAATTTTACAATGGAGTACCATAGCGACTTCACGCATAAAAAGATAATGATAACGGGTTTGTGTCCTGACGTATATATATTGACCATAGCACGAGTCACAAATGATAGTAGCCTTATTATTCTGTTAAAATATAAAAGTGAATTATGATGTCGCGAGTGCATGATTTTTATTTAATTCTCGATGAGTACCATATTTATGTCCACCTCAGTGAGGCTATCAATTTCATTAAATTTGAAGTATTGTAAATTGTAACTTCATTCAAGTCCAATTTGAATCCAACGGAAATGATTTTTCCCCCACAGACACCATAATTTAAACCCCATAGACACCATAATTTAAACCCCATAGACACCATAATTTAAACCCCATAGACACCATAATTTAACATAATTATTAATTTTTTTTATGCTGACCTATTCCATAATAAAGTCTACAGAGAATTGGCCTAATTTGTCATCAACAGCCCAAATTTTGTCTGACACATTAAAATTGCAATAACGCAATAGCGTTCGTATAGTTTTCAGAAATGCAGAAGGACATTCCAAGTGAAGATCCATAGGATTTTAAAATACAAGCTCAAATTTAAAGTCAAAATTTCACTTGATTAAAGATGCGTTAAAAGAAATTGACCAGCGTAGCGGGCGTAGCTTGCTAGTAAAGTAATAAGTGAGCACAAAAGTTTTAAAAAAAAGTTTTAAAAACTTTTATACTTTGTGTGCTGGGAGAAAGAATTGTTTGGGTTTGTGGATGTGGCGGGGTGGGTAAGATGAAATTAAAATAAGAAGATTGAAATCAGTCGAAACGCAGAAGATTCTCATTCTTTCGTATTAAATTATTTTATTTATTTTATATATTAATAAAGGGCTATTTTGCATGCCATTAAATCCAAAAAACTGGATATTTAACTTACAAAATTTATTCTATAGAATATTACTACTGAGGTTAGCATTCTAAGATTTTTTTATTAATAACAAATCATATCATAACTTCATAGTCGAGTAATAAAAAATATGGGAGTTCAATGCATGTGAATATATAACTCACATTATATTAAATATGGGATTAGTGCAATTTATATTGCCATTCTTAATTATTCATGTAAAACATATTAATAAATATTAATTGATGAAAAAGAATTTTTATTTTTAATATGGCATTATACAAAAGCATACGTGTAATTTTTTTTTTTACTTTTAATGTATGACACCATTAAATATATTAACTACTTATTCTTATATCTTTGCATGTGATTAAGTAAGTAAATTCACTCTCAGATTATGCGATAAGATGCTACGTCAGGCATCCGTTTGAGCAATTAAATGGCGACCTGAGTCAGCCCGTATTACAGGAGCCTTTCCTCTTCAATGAAACTCCGTGTTTTTCTTATGAGTTAAAAAAATAATTATTTTTTATTTATCTTATGAGTATTTCGACTATATTACCTTATTTTAATTACAATTAAATCAAACATTTTATTTTATTTTCTTCTTACTTTGTAAACAAAGAATGGTAATAGGATATATATTTTTAATTATATAACAATTTGTTTAAAGATTTTTCCAATATTATGAATTCAAATTTTATGAAACACACATTAAGTACAGTAAATAAAAATTTAAATATTTTGCTAGAGATTTTTATTTACACGAGTTAAATCACTTTAATTAATGTTTAAAGAGAACTGGAATAAAGCATTAATGCATTACAGAATAATTAAAAAGAGTAATTAAGCCAATTTTTAAATTTATAGATAATAATTCTAGCCTAGATGCATCTCACAAAAAATCTGTTTCAAAAATAATCTTTGTGTGAAAATAATTTGTATTTTCAACCTTTTTCTTCTCTTTCGTGAATATGTTAAAAGTTCAATTTATTTATTTAATTTTCTAAGATTGTTTATTTATTTTTAAATATAATTTTTCACTCATTTCTGAAAAGTAAATATTTAAAACTATTTTTGAAAATTTAAATATGTTTAATTTTTTTAATAAAAATAGTTTGTTTTCAACTTTTCTTCATTTATAATTAATTTATTAAACTAACAAAGTACTTTTCTTATTATGTTGGGGAATATTTATTACAAAAACTTTCCTCAATGGATTAGTCTGAGCGATATTGTTGAGAACATAGATTTAACAATAAGGTCTGAAAATAATGAAAATGAGATGCAATCTTTAATTAATTAATTAAGGGTACAAATTTAAATAATGAAAATAAACAAATTAAATGGTATAATAAGAAAATGCCATATATACATACACTGTTCAAAAAATAAAAAGGAAGTATCGTTCATTAGTTATGTTTTCATAATTTTTTATATCATTTGGAAATGAATCTCACATTCTTAAGCGCGAATTACGCAAAGCTTTAAAAGAAACACGGGACTTTGCTTTTAAAACACAAAGTTTTTTAAAGTTACGTAATCGGATTTAAGCCAACAGCGCATATTAGCAAGCATGGCTAAGCGTAAATGTAACTTCATTGTTGTAACATTTTCTTTGAGACAAATATTTACATTTGAATTTAATTTTTTCTCCTTGTTTATATAACTACTAGCCGATCCCGCGCAGAGTATCTGCACTCTAGTTAATTGGTGTTAAACTGTTAAAAAGTTCTTCAGTTTATGCAAGTTAACTTATTATGGTGTCAATGCTTTCATAAACCCTTTATGTTCCTGTCTTGGCATATATTGTAAAACACGATTATTAATTTCAATTGACAAATTGTTTGTCACTGTTAGTATGGCTCGTCCTTTAAGCTTTTGCGGTGTCACCGTTAAAAAATCAATGTTACTGAAAAGTTTGCTGCACTGGATTTGTATATCTGCATAGCAAATTGCGGGCAACTTAATAGTTTCCCCACTTTGACATTTTCTAAACTGTAACAACCAACTTGTTAACTCTCTCTCTGTTTGAAGGGCACGCATATTTTCTGTAAGTTGCATAATGTAAAATCTTCTCTTCTTTATGCAACTTGAAACTGTTAATGATCTTGAACCTTTAAAAATGACAGGTAAGACTGACTTGACAGAAATCTCCACCTAATAAGATTGTTTTATTCATTTATTATTATTATTTATTTGTTATTACTCAATCTTTATTATAAATAACAAATATGTGCATCCGTAACATTGACGTCATAACTATGCGGACAACAATGAGGTTAAACTGCATAAAGTACAACAATGGAGTTAATGTTTCAATTAATAACAAAATGGCGCGTTTCTTCGTTTGATTTCGCACTTTATTTTCTTTCCTTTTTAGAAAGTAGCTAATTTTTAAAAATAAATAAGAAAAATTGCCGGACAATTTTTACAAATATTGTGTTTTCGGATGCAAAAAAATTTTCTACATATGTTTGGGGACTTTTAAATCGATACCTCAAATACTTTTCTTAATATTCGCAAATTAGTGAAAACAAACCTCTCGTTGCCATCGGAAAATGATAAATAATCGCGATTTCTGTGCCACGTACGATAGCGTAATATATATAGAATATATATATAATGATGGATGGAAAACGTCAAAACTTAACGGAAAAAAATTACTATAAAAATATCAGTAAAATAAGCTTCTTTATTATTTAACAGAGGGAGAGTATGAAAAAGAATTTCAGAAATTTTATTTTAAAAGTTCTTTCCTCCAGTGAAATACAGTACTATTTTCGGTACAAACTCCAAACAAACAATCCGTAAACAAATGTGTAATGCAAATCAGTGCGAAATTACAGCCAGATTCAGTACTGAAAGAAAGAAAATTTCAAGGACCTACGAAATATCATACAAATAGTATATTACTGCATCCATATCATATTCAGTAAATAAAAGAACATAGTAAATAAAGCACACATCTCTCCCCCTGTGATAATGCAACCAAGTGAGCTCCTATGCGCTGGTTCATTGAATCTGCCCAAAAGCACCGTCGATATTCGACGTTAAAAAATTTTAAATGTTTTAAATGTCCTCTTTAATCATTGCTCTTTTCAAATCCATAACTTCTAAAACACATCCATTGTTTTAAGCTAATCAATTCTTAAAAAAGATGGAGAAATTTTCGTACAATAATAACATAAAATCTGCAGATGAGGTAGATTTTTTTTATGTTTTCAGGTGTAATTTATTTGTATTGTATCAAACAACAGCGTCAAAGTTTGAAAAACGTTAATCGTATTTTCAAACAAATTAAATACCTATGCCCTTCCATTTCATATGATTTATAAGAATTTTGGTACTTCACCGTTATCCCGTCGATCACTTTCCATTTTTTTAAAAAAACTATCGCCAAACTATGGGATTTAACAACAAAAATGAATGATCGTGGGTGTTACATTCAATTGACGTCAAATGCGTTACACGTGCTTGCTATCTCATCAAGTGATTTTTAATTCGACGTTTAATGTATTTTTAATGATGTTTTACTGATTTATTAGTTATGAAATTTGGTAGATTTTTAAAGTCAATATTTGAAAAACGGCATAATCATTAGGTTTGAAATTCATATCAAGAAAAATACAATTTTTTACCTTTCTAACGCAGTTTGTCTAACAATTTTCTGACGAATACTTTTCGAGCTATTAATTTTTTCAATTTTCCGCTAGGGGTGCTAGTATTATACTGTAAAATCTACTTTTTTTTTTTTTGCAGTGTATATTGAAAGCAGGAGCTTAAAATTTATTAACTGTAAACGTGAAAATTATTATTTTTCCTATTTTACAGTTAACCATTTTAAGCGACTGTTTTCATTATACATGTAATCTCATGGTTTATGTTTATCAAGTTTCAAAAATTTTTCGAGAATAGTTTATTTAGCATTATCGATCTTGAAAATGTCCCCGTTTGAGCATATGAAACATATCGATCTATGTATTAAAAAGTACTTATAAGCCTTTTTCAGTATTGTTTATCACTTTAAGCAAATACATCTTTAGTTTAACGATAATAAGTGATTTTCTAACGTAATAACATAATGAAATTGATATGAATTTATGAAGTGCACTAAAACATGCTTTCTGTATAATATGGAGTTCGCAAAGCATTTATTATTTATTCACAGGGTCACAAAAAAGAATCCAGTTACATAATGGTCTATGGAGGAATAATTGTTTGCAGCATGTTTGAAAGTTGTTACACTATTTCAAACACAATGAAATTTATATGCACTACTGGGGTGCACTATAAGTTTCATATTGAAAAGTATGGTGTGCATTGCATTTATCGTGCATTTATCGTATTTACAGTGACACACACAAGAGAATTCGGTTACAGTACACTCTATGAGCGATAATTCCTGGAACTGCGTTTTCAACATTTGTTTGCGTTTTTAAATTTAACTAAATTTTTGCGTAATACGTGGTTGTATAAATTTTGTTGATCATATACAGGGCTACTCAAAATAATTCATAAGTATTACTGGCTATGGGAATAAATTGCTTAAATCTAGTTTTCAATTGTGTTAAGCATTTTCCTACTGAACTGTATTTAGTATACTAATAGAAGTTTGTGGAATATGAAGTAATTTGGTTTTTTTTAAGAGCAATTTACTTGGTAAACACTTAAAAGAGCGATATACTCGAATGCGCGATATAACAAAGAATTCTCCGGAAGAACTCTCCCGTAAATTTTGTTACTGCCATGATTAAACTCGAGTTGGAAGGATACCATATAGGCTAACGACGATGCTGAAAATTTTTATTACTTACCCATCATACGTAGTATAGGGCAAGTCTTGTAATCGTTTTGAAAATCGAAAAAAAATTGACGGATTTACACGTTTCAGACACTGGAGATTCCGAAAAACATATTTTTAGAAGAAGAAAAAATTGCCGTCCGTCTGTCTGTGTGTGTGTCTGTAAACGCTCTATCTCCCGAACAAACTGAGATAGAGACTTGAAATTTGGTATGTATTTAGTACATAATAATGGGAAGAAGCTTATTGAATTTCAGAAACCTCGTTTATCCGGAACTATTTTTTTCGGACTCTCGAAATATTTGTTCTGATAAAAGGTATATAAAAATTTTCGAAATTTTTTTTTAAGGAGTAAATATAAAAGACAATAAAAAAACAAATTTTGCATAAAGAATGAAGTCAATCGGATAATTAGTTGCCGAGATATTTGTAATCACATTTTGCCCACCTCTTTGATTTTTCATGACCCTGTATTTCATTAAAATTTCAATTCAAAGCTATATTTTAATTAGTAGAAAGACACTTAGCCCGACGCAGTAAACTGTTTGTTAACAGGATTGTCATTTTTAGAATTATAAGGATGTTTCTCTTACGCAATTCAGCAATAGAGCATTTAAAGTTTATGACGTCATCAAGCCACGATTTTATCCGAATTGCAATGCATTTTATAAGTAGTTTACATATGTTTTATTTTCATATTTTATATTATGCATATCCATGATTGGTAAGCATTACGGTGGCCCCAACGACTAGTTTTAATCTGGACCGAAATAGAAAAACACAATAAATCAAGGTTAGCTTAACTTTAGACCATAGCGGGCGTAGCTTGCTTAAGTGAACAAAGCCGAAAACAGTGTTTCCCCCCCAAACCAAGGTTCATTTATTTCCAGATTCGTTTGAAAAACCGACTAGCGAAGCGGGCTAGTATTCAAAATATCAAAACTTCTCAATTGTTTTCGATCAGTAGGTGAAAGTTTTGAGTTTTCTGTTTCTTCCATATTTCTCTCTGTATGAAGAAATTATATTCCTTGTATTTTTGAAAAATAACATACAGTAAAGTTACATAACAGAAATTTCTTTGTAAAAATCTTCTGCAACAATGTGTTGAGCATTATATATATTACAATATAAAAGAGTAATATATTTTCTGCTGTCATAAATAGAAGATAACTTAAGAATGAAAAGAAATGTTACTTCTGAAATAAAAACAAATGACGATAATACCAAACGATATAATATAAGAACTAGAAATAGATTGTCCAACGCAACAATTGTTACATTATGAAAAAATATGTTTCTGTGTAATGTAGAAATTCCGTGATAAACACTTGAGGGTAAAATGTACTTCGTAGATATCGAAATAGTTATCTAAACAACTTTGTAAATCCGCTTTATATCTTACAGAAGCGAAAAAAAATACCATAACTGCTTGTGGATTACAAACTTCAGGCAAACATTTGTATAGTATCATGTTTTGTAAATAGTTAATCTGAAATGGAATCCTTTCATCAGCTTGTTTGCTTTAGCTAATATATAAGCTTGAGTAAAATCTTGTGACATGTGACAATAAAATCAGTGCATTCGGATAAAATCAACGAGAAATCGCATAGATTTAAGTGGGGAATAAAAATCGAATAATATAATTCTTGTACTCGTTTTACATAATAGTCAAAGTTTCATAAAGAAAACAAGAAAGATATATATAAAATATCACGAAAATAGGACGAAAAAATAAAAAAAAATTCCATTTGTAAGAAAATTAGAAGCTAAAAATTTATTTACAAATATATATATATATATATATATTTAACAAGAAAGGTAAAGCATGCGTCAAGCATATATTATGAAACATTTGCCAATGCATTCAGAATACTGTAACAAAACTTCAATATTTAGTAAGGTGAAAGATGAATTCTAAGTAAACTATTGGGAAAACGCATAACACATTTGAAAACTGAATTTGGCAATTACCATCTATAGTCAGAAAGAAATTCCAATTAATTTGTGAATCCCTGTATATGATCTATCGATTTTTATATATACTATATATTATGATAAAATTTAGTTCAGTTAGGAAACGCATAACGCAGTTCAAATTCTATTTTATGAAATGCACGTCAATAAACGGAAATATTCCCGAATTCCTTTGTACAGCCCTGTAAATATTCTATAGAATTTACACACACCAAGTAATATGCAAAAAGTTACTTAAATTTAAAAACGCATGCCACAACTGGAAACGCACTTCCAGCAATTATCGCTCATAGATAGTACTCTAACCGAACTCTTTTCTATGTCCCTGTAAATGAACGACAAATGCTATCCTCTTCATATTCTACTGTAAGCTTCTTGTAGTGCACCTCAGTGATGCATATGAAATTCAATATGTTTGAAATAGTGTAACATCATTAAAATGCATTGTAATTGATTTTTCCCCATATACCATAATGTAACGGAATTCTTTTGAGTGTCCCTGTAAAGGAACTATGAATGATTCACATTTCATTTGCAATACCGGACGTGTCATAGTAAATCTCAATTACATATATCAATTACAAGCAATCTAACTATATTTACGCGAGTTACACAGACAGACAGACAGACGGCCAGACAAACTAAATTAATAAACACTTTTCAAATAAGTTGGAAAGTTAAAAATGTAAAAATATTATTTTTTTTTCATGAATAAAAACAAAATCCTATGTATAATTAAAGTGAGAATCTGTTTGATTATTTAAATGTAGATTAAATAATGATTTATAAAATCATTAATCTTACTTTGTAACACATGTATGTATAAATATTTACTAATATTATTTAGCTTCCACTTTTTACTTACCTATCATACGTAGTATAGGGTAAGTCTTGTAATCGTTTTGAAAATCGAAAAAAGAAAATTTGACGGATTTACACATTTCAGACACTGGAGATTCCGAAAAACATATTTTTTGAAAAAAAAATTTGCCGTCCGTCTGGGTGTGTGTCTGTGTGTCTGTAAACGCTCTATCTCCCGAAAAAATTGAGATAGAGACTTGCAATTTGGTATGTACTTAGTATGTAATAATGGGAAGATGCCTATTTCATTTCAATAACCTCGATTAATCGGAACTATTTTTTTCGGACTTTCGAAATATTCGTTCTGATAAAAGGTATATAAAAAATTTCGAAATTGGTTATGTTAAGAAATGAATATAAAAGACAATAAAAAAAACATAAATTTTGTATACAGCATAAAGTCGATCGGATAATTAGTTGCCGAGATATTTGGAATCCTATTTTTCCACACTCTTCGATTTTTCATGACCCTGTATTTCATCCAAATTTCACTTCAAAGATATATTTTAATTGGAAATTTGACGCTTAATCAGATGCAATAAACCGCTAGTTAATAGGATTATTATTTTTGGAGTTATAAGGATGTTTCTTTCAAGCAATTCAGTAATCGAGCCTTTAAAGTTTGTGACGTCATCAAGTCACGGTTTTATTTGAATTGCAATGCATTTTATAAGTAGTTTACAAGTTTTTATTTTAATATTTTACATTATGCATATCCATGATGGGTAAGTATTACGGTGGCCCCAACGACTAGTTTTAGTTGCATCAGGAGAAAATTCATACCCATTTAATCAGATATTTTTATGTCATTATACATATCCTTTAGAAGACGGATTAAGCAATCATTCTGGTTTTTATAGTATCACATTTCGAACAGTGTTGAATCCAGGGGGTGGCCCGGGGGGGAATGTCCCCCCCGGAGCATTGAAATGTCCCCCCCCGGAGTATTTGAAATTTTATGCTTTCAGAGGTCAAAAAGTGGAATTTCCACCGCGGAACTTTATAATATCCCCCCCGGAGCTACAGAAATCCCTCCCGGAGAAAAGTGTCTGAATTCAACACTGTAGTGTGCCGAAAATAAAATCCTTTCCCCAGTTTGCTTGCTTTGGATATAGTATAAACCCTTGAATGAAAGCTCGTGTCCTATACATTTAATCAGTGTATTAGGGTAAAATGATAGATTTTAATGAATAAAAATATGTTCCTATAAATAATTAAACTTAAAATAAGCATCATTAAAGATAGGACTAAATGTGGAAATATAACATTACTAACCTTGCATTGCATCACATATTTGAATTATTATTTTTAACTGATTTTATGTCGTTTCAATGTCGTGCAAAATTATTGTCGTCGTTTCAATCTGTTATACGAAGTCATGCATGCTAATGGCGCCAAAAAAGTGTTTTAAAATGTCTAACACCATTCCTTTTCAAACGCGCTATCATGTACGTTAATGGCGCCCGATGCATGTAAAATCCGTGGTGGGTGCAAAGTCCTCGAAGTTTCCTGTGAATTATACCTCTGAAGGTGCCCAGTCAGGTGAAGGTCTCGTCACCTGATCAAGGCTCTAAATAACGAGATCGATTATTTTCTCTTTTTTGATTTTTCCTTTTTTTAAATCTGCCAATTCAACTTATGTTAAATAGAATCCATGAACCGGCAAACAAAGAAAACTATGGCAAACCACTAGAGGCACTGCAGCGATGCCAACAAAGCCCTTATCAGGTGGATTACAGCCATGCTGTCAACAGGCGAATATCGCACCGCGTCCAGGTACTAAGTCGTCAAGCTAGGCAATCATGCCCGGCAGGTAGGGGCCTGGTTTGCGGTATATAAAAAAATTAAGGAAAAATGGATAATGATTTGAGCAGATATTTTGATGTCATTAACTATTTTTATATGTTCGTCGTGTTTCAGACGACTCATTTAGGCAAACCTTCTGGTTTGTAATATATGGGTTATTATTATCCGATCAATGTAAAAAGTTGAGTTTAAACATATTTATAATCATCTAACATATTATTTTTGAAAAATATCTCGAAACAAAATGTTTGAGTTGAGAAATACTTTTTGAATTAGTAAAATTTAAGAAAACCTACCAATTTATCTGATGCCAAGATTTCTGGAGGAAATTTAAACATTCAGTTTTATTCATCTCTGCCAAAAGTTTGTTGCATGTTATGAGTTAATTCTACAAACACAATCTAATACATTTTAACAAGGAAGGTCTCCAAATGCACACACTCAGAAAATTTTGAAAAAATTACGGAATATTCTTCTCATGAGGATATATATGTTTATGAAAAAAATTCTTGCGGAATCTCTATATATCGTCCATAAAAAATAACGATTATTTATTTTTATTTTATTTCTATTTATTTTTTTATTTATTTTTATTTTTATTTTTTTGTGATTTATCGTTTGTGGGCGACACAATGTAAATTTCAACACTCTTTAAGGATTTTTTTTTTACTCTTCCCAGTAGTTTAAGTTAAATAAATACATTTATATAACTACAGATTTGTCATATACATTTGCATGTATATACATAATGAAATTTAACGATCGTATTATACGGTTCAGAATAAAATTTAATCTGAATAAAATTATTTCAAACTCAAAATTAAGGTCTGATTCAGAGCACTGTCAATTGAACTTCGATATTTTTAGTGTTGGAGACAATAAAAGAAAAGTATTGTTGCCATGGAAATAACGACGTCTTCGATATCAAAATGTGTAGCGATTGCTACTTAATTCATAACAATTTATATAAAATGCTGAACTCTGTCATTTTATCTACAGAGCTGTCCTAAAACAACACACCCTTAAGTTGCTATTAATTTTACTTGCATACATCACAAATAAATTTTTTTTGCACACCACCGGCACATTTACTATGTGCCTACTTTGAACACCATTTTATCCACTTCTCTTTCGATTTGGAGTGACTGAATAAATCATTGCAAAAAAGACAGGATTCATCATCATCATCATCATCATCGGTGGAAAGATCCATATCTTTGTCGTTATCATTGGATGTAACAAAGCGAATTTTCTTCTTAGCCTGTAAAGCTACAATGTTTTGAGTGTAAATTGTTTCTCAGAAGCAATTGCCTTCGCTTCGGCAATATTAGGACTGTTAGTCAAAACTTTTGCACCTCCATGCTTTTTCTTTTTAGAGCCTGATCTAACATGAAATGCACAAGAAAGTGGGGATACATCAAGTTGTCTGATAAATGAAGATGGTGAACTTGAAAATGCTGCCCGTTGAAAAGATGCGCGCGTCTTCGGAGTATCGAAAACAGATGTTGCCAGCCCTGGAATTTGACGAGGTGGCATTGAAACTGTGAAAATTGACGGATTAGGTCTATATAGGCTGTTATCTGTGTTGCTGTCGTTGCCTTCCTTACTTTCCAGTGGACTTTCTGTCACAACTAAAGCACAGAAAATACTATCGGGAAAGATGTCTGCCGGCATGTCATTTACCTACAATCACCATGTTGTATATACAGAGTCAGTATTCGAGAACACGTGCATTTATACATTTTCACATATACAGAAAATAATCTAAAACGAAATTAGTACTCACCTTATACTTCACATATGTAATCACTGAAATGAAACAGACGTGAATTAGTACCAAAAAATAGTCCCAAGAAATTTCTGACGAAGGTGTAAACAGTTTCTTTCTAAACAATGAAAAATACAAACTTGAAAACTTCACCATTAAATGCCATTGGTTGCCGATCGATTCCAGAACATAACTGTGTAGCGTTAAGTGCTGGCCTCTAGCGACGATATTAAAAATCATAAGGTATGTCATTTTACCTGAGTATGTCATTTTGGGACGGTTTCCCCTAAATTTTAATAATCTATTCCATCGTTTAAGTTTAAATTTATTAAATACTGCGCATTTAAACACTCATTGAAAAAGTAATTTACAAATGCATTAAATTCACTTCTATTTGGCGAGGAAACGTGTTGCTCGCCAAATCGCGTGACTCGGTCGACTTTTCGAGACAAAAACTGAAAAGTATTTTTTTTTTTTTTTTTTTTTTTTTGCAGATTTTCTATTGGAATTCCGCAGATAAATCTGACTGATCCTTTATTACGTACATAAGTAGTTTCTAGATGCATTCTGTGGTAAGTGGAAACGCATGAATTTTCAATTGCATTTGGAACTATGTTGTGGCCATCACAAAACTTTCTTCTATATAAATCAAATCAAATGATTTAAATAGTACAAGAAATTTCATCGATTTAGCAAATAGGTTTTTATAATATATACAGAGTATCCGAGAATTATTGGGCACATTACAAAATTACGAGCAGGGAAGACCGAGCTATGCTCGGTCAAAATTAAATTTCAGTTCAAATATCATGACCCATGACCAAAGTGACCCAATAATTAAATTTTCTCGAACATGTGACTTAGCCCAACAGTCTTCTCGTGCCCGAAAACCATAGGATGCAAAATTTAGTCTAAATAGTCTGAGCCGTTTTTAAGATAAAATAGCTTGACCCATAATGACCCATGACCAAAATGACCCACTAATCGAAATTTCTCGAACATGTGACCTAGCCTAATAGTCTTCTTGTTCCCTAAACCTGTAGGGTGCTAAATTTATTTCAAATCCTCTGAACCTTTTTTAGATAAAATAGCTTGACCCATAATGATCCATGACCAAAATGATCCACTAATTGAATTTTCTCGAACATGTGACCCAGCCCAACAGTCTTCTCGTGCTCGAAAACCATTGGATGCAAAATTTAGTGTAAATTGAGCCGCTTTTTAGATCTTGACCCACAATGACCCAGAAATGACCCACTAATCGAATTTTCTCGAACATGTGACCTAGCCCAATGATTTTCGCGTGCCCGAACCTCGTAGGATACAAAATTTAATCAAAATCGTTAGAGCCGTTTTTTAGATAAAATTAATTTGACCCGCTTTGACCCAAAAATGACCCACTAATCGAAAGTTCTCGAACATGTGACCCAGACCAATAGTCTTCTCGTGCCCGAAAATAGTCGGATACAAAATTTCGTCAAAATCGTTTGAACCGTTTTTTAAATACAATTAGCTTGACCATGACCCAAAATGACCCAAAATGACCCAAAATGACCCACTAATTGAATTTTCTCGAACATGGGACCTAGCCCAACAGTCGTCTCGTGCCCGAAGACCATTGGATGCAAAATTTAGTGTAAATTGAGCCTCTTTTTAGATCTTGACCCACAGTGACCCAGAAATGACCCACTAATCGAATTTTCTCGGACATGTGACCTAGCCCAATGATTTTATCGTGCTCGAAACTCGTAGGACACAAAATTTAATCAAAATCGTTAGAGCCGTTTTTTAGATAAAATTAATTTGACCCGCATTGACCCAAAAATGACCCACTAATCGAAAGTTCTCGAACATGTGACCCAGCCCAATAGTCTTCTCGTGCCCGAAAATGGTCGGGTACAAAATTTCGTCAAAATCGTTTGAACCGTTTTTTAGATACAATTAGCTAGACCATGACCCAAAACGACCCAAAATGACCCACTAATCGAATTTTCTCGAACATGTGACCTGGCCCAATGGTTGTCTGGTGCCCCAAAACGGTAGGATACGAAATTTCGTCAAAATCGTTAGAGCCGTTTTTAAGATAAAATTTGCATATATATATATATATAACCACACACAAGATTTGCTCGTATTAGAATATATGATATGACTAGCTGTTACCCGTGACTTTGGTCACGTAACATTAAAAAAAGAATAAATGCATTAATTTAGCAAAACATTTCACTTGATAATTAACAACATATATAATTAACAAAAGCTTTATCACATTTTATAGGAGACCATACGGTATTTCTTAGCTATAGGGGCCTTGACATAACCCAGTCTTAAAAAAGTGAAATTTCATGCCAAACAATATATACAATCGCGAAAATGAAACTGCAACTAATGAAAAAAGGAGGACCCAGTAAAATCGTGAAAATCGAGGAATTCCTTTTCGTAAAACGAAAAACAACACTGGCAGAATTCTTCTATACAACAGTGCATTTTAGGTGGTATTTGGTGTACAATTTGTATATGTGTGCATTGCTAAATGGGCATTATTATATTGTTTATTTGCATAGACATATGTTATATATTTCTTACTACATTATCTTGTTTATATATATATATTAAATTAAGTGTTTCACGCTAAGTGGTGTAAATAGTGAACAAACTGCTTGTGGATTTTATACATTGATAGATATTTCACAAAGATATAACAATCTGATGCGATTCTAAAATGTAAATAAAGGTTACTAGAAAGTACTTTAAATTCTGCCCAATTTAACCTCGATATTTTCTCTATCGCGTCAAGAACACTATTAGCAAATAAATACCGACGACACAAATCTGATTATCTAAATTTACATATTTTTGTTAGTATATATAGGATTATTTTAATTTATTTCATGCGCTTGAAATTTTTTACGCTTTCTCTAGGGTTAGGTGTCGAATAAATGTACTTTCTTGTTATTTTATTTTGCCATTTCTATTTATTTTCCATTCATTCCATTTATGGATATTGATTTAATTTACATATTCGTGTCAAAGAATATTCTTTAAAGTTATTATCAGGATTAGGAAAGGATACGATTAAGGTTAGGATTAGGAATAAAAATTGAACGACAATGGCATGACCGATTCAGGTTTAAAGTATGAACCATCATGGCAATTTTTACTTTTTTTTTTGTAAGTAATCCTCCTTTTTTTGAATTTGGGTTCTTTTTGGACATCATTCACTGGTTTTCGTCAAGCCCACACACTGTCTCCCTATGATTTGAAGGTACCAAAATTTTGAGCTTTAGTTCCGTTTACAAAGTCCCTTAGATAAAAAAGAAGTTTCAGGTTCCTAGGCAAACACGGCAAACACTTAGTTATGGGAGGGGGGACCAAAAGTACTCTCGATTGCTTCCAGGAAAAGTACTATCGATCTGAGGTATTACTCGAATTCCTAGGAACTTTATATTTGGCATAAAATTAGCCTTTAGGATACAAAGAAAGACAAAAGTAAAAATTCCGGAAAATTCCAACTAATCAAATTATTTTAGATTCTTCGTTTTTTTTTTTTTTTTTTTTTTTTTTTTTTTTTTTTTTTTCAAATTTTTCAATTTTTTTCTTCGAAATTTCCGGAATGTTTAATTTTTCTTTCTTTGTATCCTAAACACTGCCTTTATGCCAAATTTCAAGTTTCTATGGCTTATATCGAATTATTTTCAAACTTTTGATTTTATACAATTTTTTCGATTTTTTTATTTTATTTTTAAATTTTCCTATTTTTTTCCTTTTTTTGAATTCTAAACACTACACTGCGAATAGAGGCGTCTTAAATTCAGACACATATTTGTTTGAAAAAGCAATTTAGACACTTAAGTGTCTGAATTTGAAAATTCAGTGCATCAGAGATGTCTGAATTTACGACACATAAGTGTCTTACTGTTACCAGGGTATAAAATAACCAAGAAAAATGTCTGAATAATGACGATATGTCTGAAAATAAGACATATGAAAGTAAGGCAGAATTCAGACACTTAAGTGTCTGAATTCTGAATTTACTACAATTGTGTGATATACGTGGTGACTGTGATACAATCTTGCCCCTGTATATGCCAGCAATATCAAATAATGTTTCGGAACAGAAGAATGTTGCTTCAAATACTTTCCATCCACTAAAATTTGCGTGGGGCCCTGGAAAATCACTTGCGTCCCAACGTCTCTAACTGCAATATTCGACTAATGAAATTGTATCCTATTCTACGCAGTAGCTGGTGAGTTAGAGCGCCCACAACATTTGTATCACATACAGATTGACACACAGACTCACGGACAGACATTTTCTAACAACAGTCAAATCGTGTTCAGGACTTTCTAAAACGTGAAAATCCGTCTAAAACCGAAAATCTAGAATTCCCATGAATCCAATACTTCCTACTTTGTATCGATAGAAGAAAATCAAAATAGGGCGTCTAATTCAGCATTATTTGGATGATGCGTTTACTATTTCTTGTAATATTCTCACATTTCATACACAGAAGGGTCAATCTGTAGCAAAAGTTGTTAATTTATCTTCATTATTGTTAGTTATTAACAGAAATCCGAATTCAGACAGAGTGAGATTCTCTGTATTTTTGAGTGAATAAATATTTTTTTACTCTCGTTTCCTATACAAAAATTGTTTGTTCCACTGTACACTGTACATCAATTTGTTCTGTTACCAACAATTAAAGTTTTTCCAATATTTTTATGCAGCTTTCATTACAAAAAGTAAAAAGCTACCTATTGCAGCCGTTCGGGGGAAAGCAATTCCGAAAATTTCGGTATATTTTCACCGATCATGACCCACAACCCCAAAACCACCCTCCGTTCAAACTATGTCATACGATAGCACTCCTTTTTATGAACCGATTTGGATGTAAACTAAGTGTGTGTATTAAAATCATTAATGTCTTGACCGAGTTCGTTGGCCAGCTTGGACCGCCATCTTGTTTCAAAATGGCGACTACTAAAAGATTTAAAACTAAAAAATATATACAAAAAATTCGAAATTCAAATTTAATTTTTGCTTAAGTATTAGGGTTTGATACAAGGATTCCTGAGCATTTTTTATTTTGCCTCTATCTTAAAAAATGGCTGAGATAGAGCAGTTTGAAATTCTAGGATGGCTGACATTTTGAAACAAGACAGCAGATTAAAACAAATCAAGGATTAATTTATGAGTTTTAATGAACGGGATTTCTCGCAAATTATTATCTTTCATTGATGTAATCATTTTACCAATCATGCGCATAAAACTATATTCATATCCGTTAGCTTCAAATTCTCGCCTAACTTAGCGACACTTCACGAAATATCGCCAAATTTGGCGACCAAAAATAAGTTTCCATAAATGAAGTCAACTTGACTGCAATTGACTAATTTGTTGAATTTCTTATTCAAATTCAGTATTAACGAGTCTTCTGTAATCGAATTCTTTGCATTTTAGCTTGCTGCTTTCAAGTAACAGCTAAAATTATAAAACAGAGATATAGGAAAGCTACCTTTTACGCCCGGTACAGGCCGGAAGACATTTTCAATTCATTCTGTAATTTTCTCTCATGATATTAACGCGACTGAAGAATGTATATGAATGTTATTTCAGTATGTTTTTCTGTATCCTCCTCTTTAATAAAAAGGTATGCGTTGCTGACGACTGGGATTTTCGCTAATCGTTGCCACAGATTAATCTCGGAAAATGAAAAAATTGGAATTTACTGCAAAATTAATTGCTTGAAAAGTATTTGTCAGAAAATTGTTAGACAAACTGCGTTAGAAAGGTAAAAAATTGTATTTTGCTTGATATAAATTTCAAATGCAATGATTATGCCGTTTTGCAAATATTGAATTTCAAAAATGACCAAATTTCACCATAGCGAAAACTTTTCGCGTAAAATAATAATAACTAGATGGACCCGTCAAAATTTGACGGAAAAAATACTATAACGATATCAGTAAAATAAGCTTCTTTATTATTTAAGAAGGGGTGTGTATGAAACAGTATTTCAAATATTTTATTTTAAAAGTTTTTTCCACCAGTCAAATAGAGTACTATTTCCGATGCAAACTCCAAACAAACAATCCGTAAACAACTGTGTAATACAAATCAGTATGACATTACCGCCATATTCCCCTCGGCAAGAAAAAAATTTCAGGGACCTATGACGTATCATACAAATGGTATATTCCTACGTTCATCTCATTCAGTAAATAAAAGAACATAATAAGTAAATCTCACATCTCTTCCCCCCCCTGTGATTATGCAACCGAATGAGCTTCTATGCGGATGTGCATTGCATCTGCCCTAAAGCACCGTCGAAATTCGACGTTAAAAAAGTTTTAAAATGTCCTCTTTAATCATTGTTCGTTTCAAATCCATATCTTCTAAATCACATCCATTTTTTTAAGCTAATCAATTTTTATGTAAAGATGAAGGATTTTTTTTATAGTAACAAATCAATCTGCAGATGAGGGAGATTTTTAATATTTTCAAGTGTAATTTTTTGTTTGGTTTCTTCAGTTCCTTCACATAATCAGGATGATTATCCCTTTTCCATGACAGTCGGCGATATTTTCCCTCTTATACAGTTGGCAAATAGATCTTTAAAAAAATATAAAAAAAATACAATTCCTAGCATATTCTGATATCTGATGGAACATATACACTGTAAAAAATTTCCAACCCTTTTCCGTTTCGTAAAAGATAAATTTCCTTTACGATACGGAAAACAACCGATAAAATATTTTTTCCGAAGCACAACAGAAAGTTTTCCTACAGTCATAAAAATAATCTTTTTATATCGTATTAGTTTCCGAAATGATGGAAAATAACTTCACCGGACTTACTGCGCAGTCTCGCTCTCTGCTGACGTATGAAAGGCGTGGCGTCACGTGATTGATAACAGAACAGAATCGAGATTTTCGATGAAGAAGATGTCCGCCATGTTGTTAAATATTGGACAATTGTTCTACGTAGTTCTAACTTCGCAATGGTAAGTACTAAAATTTATGTGATTTTTAATATTTGGGATTTGATATGTCCATATATTTACAGTGCATGATTATCAAACCGAATAACATGTTTAAGGAGCTGCGTAGCCTGAAATAAAATGCATATTATCTTATTTCTCGCTCAGTTTATTTTTTATGAGAAAAATATCCCCAATCAAAAAAATATTTTGATGTGCCAGAAATTTCTAACTTAGATATTATCTGAATGAAAACTCAATTTTTGTAGACTGCTTTTTAAGTAGTTTTTAACTTATTCTAAATTCAGGTACTTGTTTATTTGTTTAATTCTGTAAGGCATCCAGTGTTGAATTCAGGAGATAGCCGGGGGAGGGGGGGGGGACATTCCTCTCTCCCGGAGCATTGAAATGGCCACCCCCTCTGAAGATTTCGGATTTTATGATTTAATGGTCAAAAAGTGCAATTCCCCCCCCCCCTCGGAACTCTATAATATGCCCCCAGGAGCCACAGAAATCCCTCTCGGAGAAAAATGCCTGAATTCAACACTGAAGATATCAATAACATACCTATGATCTTAAAATAAATTCATGAGATTTTTCTGTGTTCGATGCCATATCAGAATCATATATTGTCTTTTTTTTTCAGGTACTACATTATTATAGAATCAATTTAACATTTTATTATTTGTAGTGTATTAAAATTCAATTAAAAAGGAATGTCCATTAAATTCTATAATGTTGATTAAAAAATTGAGAAATGTATGTCAGGGTGCTATAACGAAATTTATAATGGTATATGGTAAAATAAATTTCAGTAGTCCCTAATATTAAGCGCCGTAAACGTCTGTGTGTGTGTGTGTGTGTGTGTGTGTCTGTCTGTGCACTCCGCCTTTGTACCCGCAAAGGCTCCCGGACTAATCGACGCACCGACGGCGGACGCGTACCGAAAAATTCGCAAAAAAGGCGCGACGCTCAAGTTTCGATCGGGTCGGGATTCCGACCCGGACCCGGGGAGTTATTAATGAGCGAAAGTGTTTTAATTACCGACCGAAACCGAACTGGAAAAAGAATCGAAAAAACCACAAAGTTTCGCCTCCGAAAAGGTTTGCCGGTGGAGACGATTCTCGAAAAAGGCAGGGTTGCCAGGAGCAAATTAAGCCCCAAACCGCAGTGCGGGTTTTTAAACCGACCCGGATCTACGGAAGTCGGGGGGTCAGAAATTCGGAAACGGGACAGACAGATTCAGGAGAGCATTTGCTTTCAGAAATTCGAAAAATCATTCCCGTACGACCATTAGAACTTAAAAAATCCTTTAAAAATCGATCAATAAAAAATAATTTTTTAATTCTTTCGGCGCGGCATGTCGAGACCGCAGACCGCCTGGAACGCAGATGTTTGGAAGGAAGAAAGAGCAAATTCACCTGACAGCTTTCATGTAATGCTCAAGTCCGTTTTCGAAAAACAATGAAAGAATTAATCTCTGGACCCCAAAATCGGCCATCACACGTAAAAAAAAATCCTGATTTCAACAAAAAAAAGATTGTACAATTCGACCAGCAAAATCGGAAGATATGAATTAAGAACCGGTTAATGAAGCAATCTATTTCTAATCATTTGTAACCAATGCAGAAAAACGACACGTGACCGGATATTTTCAGACAAGAGGAATATTTTCAAGAGTAGAGTCGCAATTTTTTTACGGTGGTCACGTGACGTTCAATTGGGTTTTTTTCAGAGGGGTCCCAATCTCTGATTCTAAGAGGCGCAGAAATTCCAAACTTTGACAGGGCGACGCTAAATGGATTCTGCTTTCAGAATATCTAAAAATTATTGTCATATCTTCATTACGAGCCGATATATTATTTTATTGTATAATTAATCATCGTTATTTGTATAATTAAAGCAAAAGAAAGATTTCCATTACAGTGCCGGCTAGATATTACGATTTTAAGAAGTAGGCCGCGTCTAAAAACTGCATTACGAGTATTTTCAGTTTTTGTTTTAGAGTGACAACCACATATTATGATAGGAAAAAGCGGGCTTCGCCCGTTATCGATTTTTTTTTTTTTTTTTTTTTTAGTTTTAAGTTTTTCTACAGCTCACTGTCTTTGAACTAGAACTCAGGTAGTCTACATAAGTTGTTTGAGGAAAAGCAGTGTCATCGCCAACCCCCCCCCCCGCTTTTCTCTTTTAAATGTGGTCCGTTTCTATAACTAAGAAACTATGTTACGGATGTCCACCAAACTGATTCCAAACATCATAATTAAAGTAATAAGGACCCCCCTATCCAGATATTATGATAGGGAAAAGCGGGCTTCGCCCGTTATCGATTTTTTTTTTTTTAAGTTTTAAGTTTTTCTACAGGTCCCTGTCTTTGAACTAGAACTCAGGTAGTCTAAATCAATTCGACTCGACATCGATAGAGCTTACCGATTTTATTTCGTTTTTTCACCACTAGGGGGCGCTTTCCTATCTTCGGTTCTACGGGCATGAAAACGACGGGGTATGGCTCATTCGACTCGACATCGAAAGTCTTAACGATTTCAGTTATGATCATATAAACAGATTGCGCCACCTGGTGGCGGAAGGTGGAACTAACGTATACTGCAGCGCGTGCGCAGCACGACTGCTATACGGTGCCGCAGGCAGCGGGGACCCGAGCCGCAGGTTCATTCAGTTAGAGGTTTATACTATTCCATGTGCAATTTAAGGGATTATCCGGTGCATGCGTAGCACGACCGTCATACGGTGCCGAAGGCAGCGGGGACCAGGGTCGGAACGACTGCTATACGGTGCCGCAGGCAGCGGGGACCCGAGCCGGAGGTTGAAAATATGGTATCAAACAGTCATAGAACGCCAAATACTATATGCTTACGAAATTTGGTATCCAAACTTGAATACTGATGGCCGCAAATTACTACGTTCAACTCAGCGTTTGGCATTATTAAACTTAATACGGACCTATAGGACTATCTCTCACGAAGCTCTGTATCTTCTTACAGGAACTCCACCAATCCTAATAAAAATACAGAATGAATTTCAGTACTACCAACTGAAAATAGGAAATAGAAATTTGTTAATCAATAACACACAGCTAAACATTAACAATATAATGCAGAAAGAAAAATCGTATCAATTCCTCAATTACTACAGAGTCCAAAATATCAGAATTATAGAAGATAGAAAATCCATCCATCCAAAAGAATACGATGTGGAAGCCTACACAGATGGTTCTGTCATGCCAGGGGGTGTAGCCAGTGCTTTCACCATATATAAAGATGGAAATAATATACATGATGAAGCAATACGACATCATCCACTGAATAACATATATCAAGCAGAATTAATGGCAATTTATAAAGCAATAAAATGGTTCTCTACCTCCGACTACAATAAACTACTAATTATTACAGATAGTTACTCTTCTATGGAAGTATTAAAAGTTGCTTTTCCTAGAAACTACATTATCAAAAACATTTACAATCAATTACTTCAAATTCCTGATAAATCCATTATAATAACATGGACTAAATCTCATGTGGGTGATACTGGCAACGAAAGAGCTGATCTCCTAGCAAAGCAAGCCATCTTACAAGACCAATATCAATCAAGAAAAGATCTGTTGTTCCCCATTTCAATAGCAAAATTGTATTTTAAAAAGAAAACCATCTCTGACTGGCAAGCCATTTGGGACTCATGTAATAAGGGCAGAGATACCTATAAAATTATAAATAAAGTCGATCCAAATTATCTCTGCAAACAGCCAACACTGCCGTATTATCTGAGTAACCATGGCAGTTTCCCACAATACTTACATAAAATAAGAAAAAGAGCCTCACCTAGATGTCCATGCGATAAAGCAGAAGGAGATGCAGTTCACTACATATTCGGATGCTGCCCTCTTATGATCCATCACTTCCCTTTTGATAAGAACGAAACTCTCAGATATAACCTACGTAATATCATTTTCAATCCTTCAAACTCTCAAAAGTTAAAAGAGAATTATAATATTCTCAATAAAAATTTCTCTTTCATTACGAAAGAATTTTAAGAAAAAAATTGACTGAACTGACCATTGACTTTCTGAACTAAAATACCATAAATTTAGGCAGCGGGGACCAGGGTCGGAGGTTCGTTCGGTTAGAGGTTTGTACACGTCAATGTGCTAATTAAGGGATTACCCGGTGCGTGCGTAGCACGACCGGTATACGGTGCCGAAGGCAGCGGGGACCCGGGTAGGCGGTTCGTCCGGTTTGAGGTTTTACAAGATTCGAGATTTTCTACAATTCGAGGCACCGATGTAAATTAGGGGCCCGCTGGCGGGCGAAGCCAGCTAGTCACTAATATTAAGGACGGTAAACGTCTGTGTGTGTGTGTGTGTGTCTGTCTGTGCACTCCGCCTTTGTACCCGCAAAGGCTCCTGGACTAATCGACGCACCGACGGCGGACGCGTACCGAAAAATTCGCAAAAAAGGCGCGACGCTCAAGTTTCGATCGGGTCGGGCCTCCGACCCGGACCCGGGGCGTTATTAATGAGCGAAAGTGTTTTAATTACCGACCGAAACCGAAGTTGGAAGAGAAGTCAAAACAGCGAAAAGTTCGCCTTCCGGGGTTGCCAGTCTCCGTCGGGTCCGGGAAGGAAAAGACGGCGGGGTTCCCAGGGAGCGATTTAAGCCCCAAACCGCAGTGCAGGTCCGACCCGTATCTCCGTAAGTCGGAGGGCCAGAAATTCGAAAGTCGTACGTACGGAACCGGGACGTCGTCAGGTTTGATAAATTCGAAAAATCTTTTCCGTACGACGATTAGAACCGAAAAAATCCTTTAAAAATCGATCGATAAAATGTAATTTTCGAATTCTTTTTCACCGCTGGGAATGTCAGACAGCAGACAGCCGGAGACACGGCTGCAAAACGATTTCATTCTCCGCCACCGCAGGTGTTCCGGAGGATTTTCACGTGACCGGCCTGTATTCATCGCTCCAGTGCGCTTTCGAAAAACAATGAAGTCGGGGGACCAGAAATTCGAAAATCGTACAGACAGATTCACGAGAGCATTTGCTTTCAGAAAATCGAAAAATCATTCCCGTACGACCATTAGAACCGAAAAAATTCTTTAAAAATCGATCTATAAAAAATTATTTTTCATTTCTTTCGGCGCTGCGAATGCCAGAAGGCAGACGATTGTCTGGATCGATTTTCAAGAGGCAAGGAGGACGTGGTCACGTGACGTTCAACTGCGTTTTTTCAGAGGGGGGACTCATTTCCGAATCTAAGGGGCGCATTAATTTCAAACTTTGACAGGGCGACTCAAAATGGATTCTGCTTTCAGAATATCTAAAAATTATTCTCATATCTTCATTAGGAGCCGATATATTATTTTATTGTATATTTAATAATCGTTATTTGTATAATTAAAGCAAAAGAAAGATTTCTATTACAGTGCCGGCTAGATATTACGATTTTAAGAAGTAGGCCGCGTCTAAAAACTGCCATAACGAGTATCTTAAGTTTTTGTTTTAGAGTGGCAACCAGATATTATGATAGGAAAAAGCGGGCTTCGCCCGTTATCGATTTTTTTTTTTTTTTTTTTTAGTTTTAAGTTTTTCTACAGCTCACTGTCTTTGAACTAGAACACAGGTAGTCTACATAAGTTGTTTGAGGAAAAGCAGTGTCATCGCCAACCCCCCCCCCCCGCTTTTTTCTTTAAACTGTGGTCCGTTTCTATAACTAAGAAACTGTGTTACGGATGTCCACCAAACTGATTCCAAACATCATAATTAAAGTAATAAGGACCCCCTATCCAGATATTATGATAGGGAAAAGCGGGCTTCGCCCGTTATCGATTTTTTTTTTTTAAAGTTTTAAGTTTTTCTACAGGTCCCTGTCTTTGAACTAGAACTCAGGTAGTCTAAATAAATTCGACTCGACATCGATACAGCTTACCGATTTTATTTCGTTTTTTCACCACTAGGGGGAGCTTTCCTATCTTCGGTTCTACGGGCATGAAAACGACGGGGTATGGCTCATTCGACTCGACATCGAAAGTCTTAACGATTTCAGTTATGATCATATAAACAGATTGCGCCACCTGGTGGCGGAAGGTGGAACTAACGTATACTGCAGCGCGTGCGCAGCACGACTGCTATACGGTGCCGCAGGCAGCGGGGACCCGAGCCGCAGGTTTTCGTTCAGTTAGAGGTTTATACTATTCCATGTGCAATTTAAGGGATTATCCGGTGCATGCGTAGCACGACCGTCATACGGTGCCGAAGGCAGCGGGGACCAGGGTCGGAACGACTGCTATACGGTGCCGCAGGCAGCGGGGACCCGAGCCGGAGGTTCGTTCAGTTAGAGGTTTATACTATTCTATGTGCAATTTAAGGGATTATCCGGTGCGTGCGCAGCACGACCGGTATACGGTGCCGAAGGCAGCGGGGACCAGGGTCGGAGGTTCGTTCGGTTAGAGGTTTGTACAATTCAATGTGCTAATTAAGGGATTACCCGGTGCGTGCGTAGCACGACCGGTATACGGTGCCGAAGGCAGCGGGGACCCGGGTCGGCGGTTCGTCCGGTTTGAGGTTTTACAAGATTCGAGATTTTCTACAATTCGAGGCACCGATGTAAATTAGGGGCCCGCTGGCGGGCGAAGCCAGCTAGTCACTAATATTAAGGACGGTAAACGTCTGTGTGTGTGTGTGTGTGTCTGTCTGTGCACTCCGCCTTTGTACCCGCAAAGGCTCCTGGACTAATCGACGCACCGACGGCGGACGCGTACCGAAAAATTCGCAAAAAAGGCGCGACGCTCAAGTTTCGATCGGGTCGGGCCTCCGACCCGGACCCGGGGCGTTATTAATGAGCGAAAGTGTTTTAATTACCGACCGAAACCGAAGTTGGAAGAGAAGTCAAAACAGCGAAAAGTTCGCCTTCCGGGGTTGCCAGCCTCCGTCGGGTCCGGGAAGGAAAAGACGGCGGGGTTCCCAGGGAGCGATTTAAGCCCCAAACCGCAGTGCAGGTCCGACCCGTATCTCCGTAAGTCGGAGGGCCAGAAATTCGAAAGTCGTACGTACGGAACCGGGACGTCGTCAGGTTTGATAAATTCGAAAAATCTTTTCCGTACGACGATTAGAACCGAAAAAATCCTTTAAAAATCGATCGATAAAATGTAATTTTCGAATTCTTTTTCACCGCTGGGAATGTCAGACAGCAGACAGCCGGAGACACGGCTGCAAAACGATTTCATTCTCCGCCACCGCAGGTGTTCCGGAGGATTTTCACGTGACCGGCCTGTATTCATCGCTCCAGTGCGCTTTCGAAAAACAATGAAGTCGGGGGACCAGAAATTCGAAAATCGTACAGACAGATTCACGAGAGCATTTGCTTTCAGAAAATCGAAAAATCATTCCCGTACGACCATTAGAACCGAAAAAATTCTTTAAAAATCGATCTATAAAAAATTATTTTTCATTTCTTTCGGCGCTGCGAATGCCAGAAGGCAGACGATTGTCTGGATCGATTTTCAAGAGGCAAGGAGGACGTGGTCACGTGACGTTCAACTGCGTTTTTTCAGAGGGGGGACTCATTTCCGAATCTAAGGGGCGCATTAATTTCAAACTTTGACAGGGCGACTCAAAATGGATTCTGCTTTCAGAATATCTAAAAATTATTCTCATATCTTCATTAGGAGCCGATATATTATTTTATTGTATAATTAATCATCGTTATTTGTATAATTAAAGCAAAAGAAAGATTTCTATTACAGTGCCGGCTAGATATTACGATTTTAAGAAGTAGGCCGCGTCTAAAAACTGCCATAACGAGTATCTTAAGTTTTTGTTTTAGAGTGGCAACCAGATATTATGATAGGAAAAAGCGGGCTTCGCCCGTTATCAATTTTTTTTTTTTTTTTTTTTAGTTTTAAGTTTTTCTACAGCTCACTGTCTTTGAACTAGAACACAGGTAGTCTACATAAGTTGTTTGAGGAAAAGCAGTGTCATCGCCAAACCCCCCCCCGCTTTTTTCTTTTAACTGTGGTCCGTTTCTATAACTAAGAAACTATGTTACGGATGTCCACCAAACTGATTCCAAACATCATAATTAAAGTAATAAGGACCCCCTATCCAGATATTATGATAGGGAAAAGCGGGCTTCGCCCGTTATCGATTTTTTTTTTTTTTAAGTTTTAAGTTTTTCTACAGGTCCCTGTCTTTGAACTAGAACTCAGGTAGTCTAAATAAATTCGACTCGACATCGATAGAGCTTACCGATTTTATTTCGTTTTTTCACCACTAGAGGGCGCTTTCCTATCTTCGGTTCTACGGGCATGAAAACGACGGGGTATGGCTCATTCGACTCGACATCGAAAGTCTTAACGATTTCAGTTATGATCATATAAACAGATTGCGCCACCTGGTGGCGGAAGGTGGAACTAACGTATACTGCAGCGCGTGCGCAGCACGACTGCTATACGGTGCCGCAGGCAGCGGGGACCCGAGCCGCAGGTTTTCGTTCAGTTAGAGGTTTATACTATTCCATGTGTAATTTAAGGGATTATCCGGTGCATGCGTAGCACGACCGTCATACGGTGCCGAAGGCAGCGGGGACCAGGGTCGGAACGACTGCTATACGGTGCCGCAGGCAGCGGGGACCGAAATCACCCACTCGTGGACAGCCACCCGTGAGGTATAGGAGCAATAAGTCCACGAGGGGAAAAATAAACGCTACCCGGCACCGATAGCACCCATCCGTTCCAACCCCCACCGCAGGAGGCGCCTGTTTATTAGATTTGAAACAATGAATATAATTACATAACAATAATAAAATATAAAAGGTAAAAAATAACAATTTTTTGCAAATTGAAAGTTAAATATAAAATATTTTCGAAGTACTATAAGTTCATAATGTCCTAAATTTATGGTATTTTAGTTCAGAAAGTCCGAGCCGGAGGTTCGTTCAGTTAGAGGTTTATACTATTCTATGTGCAATTTAAGGGATTATCCGGTGCGTGCGCAGCACGACCGGTATACGGTGCCGAAGGCAGCGGGGACCGAAATCACCCACTCGTGGACAGCCACCCGTGAGGTATAGGAACAATAAGTCCACGAGGGGAAAAATAAACGCTACCCGGCACCGATAGCACCCATCCGTTCCAACCCCCACCGCAGGAGGCGCCTGTTTATTAGATTTGAAACAATGAATATAATTACATAACAATAATAAAATATAAAAGGTAAAAAATAACAATTTTTTGCAAATTGAAAGTTAAATATAAAATATTTTCGAAGTACTATAAGTTCATAATGTCCTAAATTTATGGTATTTTAGTTCAGAAAGTCCGAGCCGGAGGTTCGTTCAGTTAGAGGTTTATACTATTCTATGTGCAATTTAAGGGATTATCCGGTGCGTGCGCAGCACGACCGGTATACGGTGCCGAAGGCAGCGTTGACCGAAATCACCCACTCGTGGACAGCCACCCGTGAGGTATAGGAACAATAAGTCCACGAGGGGAAAAATAAACGCTACCCGGCACCGATAGCACCCATCCGTTCCAACCCCCACCGCAGGAGGCGCCTGTTTATTAGATTTGAAACAATGAATATAATTACATAACAATAATAAAATATAAAAGGTAAAAAATAACAATTTTTTGCAAATTGAAAGTTAAATATAAAATATTTTCGAAGTACTATAAGTTCATAATGTCCTAAATTTATGGTATTTTAGTTCAGAAAGTCAATGGTCAGTTCAGTCAATTTTTTTAAAAAATTCTTTCGTAATGAAAGAGAAATTTTTATTGAGAATATTATAATTCTCTTTTAACTTTTGAGAGTTTGAAGGATTGAAAATGATATTACGAAGGTTATATCTGAGAGTTTCGTTCTTATGAAAAGGGAAGTGATGGATCATAAGAGGGCAGCATCCGAATATGTAGTGAACTGCGTCTCCTTCTGCTTTATCGCATGGACATCTAGGTGAGGCTCTTTTTCTTATTTTATGTAAGTATTGTGGGAAACTGCCATGGTTACTCAGATAATACGGCAGTGTTGGCTGTTTGCAGAGATAATTTGGATCGACTTTATTTATAATTTTATAGGTATCTCTGCCCTTATTACATGAGTCCCAAATGGCTTGCCAGTCAGAGATGGTTTTCTTTTTAAAATACAATTTTGCTATTGAAATGGGGAACAACAGATCTTTTCTTGATTGATATTGGTCTTGTAAGATGGCTTGCTTTGCTAGGAGATCAGCTCTTTCGTTGCCAGTATCACCCACATGAGATTTAGTCCATGTTATTATAATGAATTTATCAGGAATTTGAAGTAATTGATTGTAAATGTTTTTGATAATGTAGTTTCTAGGAAAAGCAACTTTTAATACTTCCATAGAAGAGTAACTATCTGTAATAATTAGTAGTTTATTGTAGTCGGAGGTAGAGAACCATTTTATTGCTTTATAAATTGCCATTAATTCTGCTTGATATATGTTATTCAGTGGATGATGTCGTATTGCTTCATCATGTATAATATTTCCATCTTTATATATGGTGAAAGCACTGGCTACACCCCCTGGCATGACAGAACCATCTGTGTAGGCTTCCACATCGTATTCTTTTGGATGGATGAATTTTCTATCTTCTATAATTCTGATATTTTGGACTCTGTAGTAATTGAGGAATCGATACGATTTTTCTTTCTGCATTATATTGTTAATGTTTAGCTGTGTGTTATTGATTAACAAATTTCTATTTCCTATTTTCAGTTGGTAGTACTGAAATTCATTCAGTATTTTTATTAGGATTGGTGGAGTTCCTGTAAGAAGATACAGAGCTTCGTGAGAGATAGTCCTATAGGTCCGTATTAAGTTTAATAATGCCAAACGCTGAGTTGAACGTAGTAATTTGCGGCCATCAGTATTCAAGTTTGGATACCAAATTTCGTAAGCATATAGTATTTGGCGTTCTATGACTGTTTGATACCATATTTTCAGGATGTCTGGTTTGATACCTTTATTAAAGAATCGAAATCCTCTAAATCCGTTTACAAAGTTTGCAATCTTTATTCGAAGGTCTTTCATGTGATCTGTAAAATTGAATTTAGAATCTAACAGTACGCCAAGATATTTAATATTTTTTACTACTTTTATTTTTATATTTTCTAATTTAAATCTCGGAAGTCTTCTTTCGAGGAGATTGCTACCGAAAAGCATTGATTGCGTTTTCTGAGTTGATATTTTTAAACCGAGTTCATCACATATATTCTTAAAATGGACTATTTTGTTGTTGGTTGTAACTTCCAGGTCTATTACGGTATTTCCCTCTATTGGAATCAAAAAATCATCTGCGTAAACAATAATATCTTCATATAGATTTTTATAATTTTTTATTATGTAGTTAGCTATAAGAAGCCATAAGAGTGGTCCAAGACAGGATCCCTGAGGGCATCCTTTAAATACCCTGAACCACTCTATATATTCATATTGATTTAAGCCTATACTTCTTTTGCTTATATAACTTTTTAATAAGGTTTTGAGGTATCTGGGTAACGGTGAGTCATCAATTATTTCTGATAATTGGTGCCAGTTTATTGAATCGAAAGCACCTGTAATATCAAATGATATGATGCCCACATAAGTATGTTTTTGTAATAATTGTGCAATTTTCTCTTTAAGTCTCTCCAGAGCTGATATAGTGCTTCTGTTTTCACGGAAGCCGAACTGTTCATCTTTTAGATAGTTTATTGCTTCAAGATAAGTTAAAGTTCTATTTTTTATTAATCTTTCTAGGATTTTACCAATCATGGGTAGTAGTGTAATTGGACGGTATGAATCAGGTTTTGATGGATCTTTGTTTTTCTTTCTAAAATAGATGACTACTCCTTTCTTCCACGTTTCTGGAAAGTGTCCAAGGTAGAGACATTTGTTATATAATAACTTTATAAGCTTCATATTATTTTTTATCAAATTTTCTAAAATTCTGCCATCTACCCGATCATATCCTGGGGCTTTCTTTTTATTTTGTTGGTTAATTGCATATTGAATTTCTCTATGGGTAAATTTAAAATTGTTATATTCTTTTATTGATAGTGTGTTTGTGTTTTGAAATGATGATTCGAATTCTGGGCTTGTATTGTAATGGTAATGAAGTAACGTTTCTTGAATCTCTTTGTATGTATCATTTTGAGTTGAATATTCCATGACAGAGTGGATGAGATCTGTATTTTTTAAATATTTCTGCTTCAGAATTTTAAAAGCAGTACCATACTTACTGTTTGTTTCCGAACAAAATGTTATCCAAGAATCAATTTTAGCTTTTTTAATATCTAATTTGTATTTTGCTTTGGCTTTTTTATATTTAATCTTGAGTTCTACAGAATCTGGATTTCTATTATGTAGTTTATATATAGCATTTAGGTGGCTTCGCTGTACTTTAAGTTTGTCAGTATACCAGGATACATTAATTTCATGAGACAACTTTTTCTTTTTAAGTGATTTTTGCATGATGTTTAAAAGGATAGCATTAAATTCCTCTGTCCACTTCTCTAACTCTGGAACAGAATTGACTGCGAGCCGGAGGTTCGTTCAGTTAGAGGTTTATACTATTCTATGTGCAATTTAAGGGATTATCCGGTGCGTGCGCAGCACGACCGGTATACGGTGCCGAAGGCAGCGGGGACCAGGGTCGGAGGTTCGTTCGGTTAGAGGTTTGTACAATTCAATGTGCTAATTAAGGTATTACCCGGTGCGTGCGTAGCACGACCGGTATACGGTGCCGAAGGCAGCGGGGACCCGGGTCGGCGGTTCGTCCGGTTTGAGGTTTTACAAGATTCGAGATTTTCTACAATTCGAGGCACCGATGTAAATTAGGGGCCCGCTGGCGGGCGAAGCCAGCTAGTCACTAATATTAAGCGCGGTAAACGTCTGTGTGTGTGTGTGTGTGTGTGTCTGTGCACTCCGCCTTTGTACCCGCAAAGGCTCCTGGACTAATCGACGCACCGACGGCGGACGCGGACCGAAAAATTCGCAAAAAAGGCGCGACGCTCAAGTTTCGATCGGGTCGGGATTCCGACCCGGACCCGGGGAGTTATTAATGAGCGAAAGTGTTTTAATTACCGACCGAAACCGAAGTTGGAAGAGAAGTCAAAACAGCGAAAAGTTCGCCTTCCGTTTTGATAATCGCAGACATCCAAATCGTCGCTTTTTAACGCATCATCGAATAAAAAAAAATGTACCGGAGGTATCGATCCAAAAATCGGGGTACACACGCGGCCGATTTTTGTCGTTGCAAAACGTCAAATTTTTTGAAATTCGGACCGTAACTTTTCTTTATTTCGGCCAAAAACTGACCAGACATCCAACATCGACCCAGACGTAAAAAGAGGTTGCCGTAAAGAATGCAGGTCGACAGATCCGAGATCGAATCGCCCCAGTCCTTTTTGAAACAAGTGGAAATAATGACTCTACATTCGCGAAAATTTGCTAACACGTGTATAAAAAAATCGCGAATTCAACAAAAAAAAATTCGTAAAAATCGACCAGTAATTTTTGAAGATATCAATTAAAACTCATTAATGACACGGCAAATGAATTTATTTCTATTCCGAAGAGACAGCTTCTTTTTTATTTCAACATTCAACGGAGACAAATCGTCTGTGGATAAGTCATTTCTGAAAGAGATAAAATAGTCAACTGCGTTTTTTCAGAGGGGGGGGGGGGGGGGGGGGGGCTTTCCGAATCTAAGGGGCGCATTAATTTCAAACTTTGACAGGGCGACTCAAAATGGATTCTGCTTTCAGAATATCTAAAAATTATTCTCATATCTTCATTAGGAGCCGATATATTATTTTATTGTATAATTAATCATCGTTATTTGTATAATTAAAGCAAAAGAAAGATTTCCATTACAGTGCCGGCTAGATATTACGATTTTAAGAAGTAGGCCGCGTCTAAAAACTGCATTACGAGTATTTTCAGTTTTTGTTTTAGAGTGGCAACCAGATATTACGATAGGAAAAAGCGGGCTTCGCCCGTTATCGATTTTTTTTTTTTTTTTTTTTTTTTTTTTTTTATAGTTTTAAGTTTTTCTACAGCTCACTGTCTTTGAACTAGAACTCAGGTAGTCTACATAAGTTGTTTGAGGAAAAGCAGTGTCATCGCCAACCCCCCCCCCCCCCGCTTTTTTCTTTTAACTGTGGTCCGTTTCTATAACTAAGAAACTCTGTTACGGATGTCCACCAAACTGATTCCAAACATCATAATTAAAGTAATAAGGACCCCCTATCTAGATATTATGATAGGGAAAAGCGGGCTTCGCCCGTTATCGATTTTTTTTTTTTAAGTTTTAAGTTTTTCTACAGGTCCCTGTCTTTGAACTAGAACTCAGGTAGTCTAAATCAATTCGACTCGACATCGATAGAGCTTACCGATTTTATTTCGTTTTTTCACCACTAGGGGGCGCTTTTATATCTTCGGTTCTACGGGCATGAAAACGACGGGGTATGGCTCATTCGACTAGACATCGAAAGTCTTAACGATTTCAGTTATGATCATATAAACAGATTGCGCCATCTGGTGGCGGAAGGTGGAACTAACGTATACTGCAGCGCGTGCTAACGACTGCTATACGGTGCCGCAGGCAGCGGGGACCGAAATCACCCACTCGTGGACAGCCACCCGTGAGGTATAGGAACAATAAGTCCACGAGGGGAAAAATAAACGCTACCCGGCACCGATAGCACCCATCCGTTCCAACCCCCACCGCAGGAGGCGCCTGTTTATTAGATTTTAAACAATGAATATAATTACATAACAATAATAAAATATAAAAGGTAAAAAATAACAATTTTTTGCAAATTGAAAGTTAAATATAAAATATCTTCGAAGTACTATAAGTTCATAATGTCCTAAATTTATGGTATTTTAGTTCAGAAAGTCAATGGTCAGTTCAGTCAATTTTTTTCTTAAAATTCTTTCGTAATGAAAGAGAAATTTTTATTGAGAATATTATAATTCTCTTTTAACTTTTGAGAGTTTGAAGGATTGAAAATGATATTACGTAGGTTATATCTGAGAGTTTCGTTCTTATCAAAAGGGAAGTGATGGATCATAAGAGGGCAGCATCCGAATATGTAGTGAACTGAATCTCCTTCTGCTTTATCGCATGGACATCTAGGTGAGGCTCTTTTTCTTATTTTATGTAAGTATTGTGGGAAACTGCCATGGTTACTCAGATAATACGGCAGTGTTGGCTGTTTGCAGAGATAATTTGGATCGACTTTATTTATAATTTTATAGGTATCTCTGCCCTTATTACATGAGTCCCAAATGGCTTGCCAGTCAGAGATGGTTTTCTTTTTAAAATACAATTTTGCTATTGAAATGGGGAACAACAGATCTTTTCTTGATTGATATTGGTCTTGTAAGATGGCTTGCTTTGCTAGGAGATCAGCTCTTTCGTTGCCAGTATCACCCACATGAGATTTAGTCCATGTTATTATAATGGATTTATCAGGAATTTGAAGTAATTGATTGTAAATGTTTTTGATAATGTAGTTTCTAGGAAAAGCAACTTTTAATACTTCCATAGAAGAGTAACTATCTGTAATAATTAGTAGTTTATTGTAGTCGGAGGTAGAGAACCATTTTATTGCTTTATAAATTGCCATTAATTCTGCTTGATATATGTTATTCAGTGGATGATGTCGTATTGCTTCATCATGTATATTATTTCCATCTTTATATATGGTGAAAGCACTGGCTACACCCCCTGGCATGACAGAACCATCTGTGTAGGCTTCCACATCGTATTCTTTTGGATGGATGGATTTTCTATCTTCTATAATTCTGATATTTTGGACTCTGTAGTAATTGAGGAATCGATACGATTTTTCTTTCTGCATTATATTGTTAATGTTTAGCTGTGTGTTATTGATTAACAAATTTCTATTTCCTATTTTCAGTTGGTAGTACTGAAATTCATTCTGTATTTTTATTAGGATTGGTGGAGTTCCTGTAAGAAGATACAGAGCTTCGTGAGAGATAGTCCTATAGGTCCGTATTAAGTTTAATAATGCCAAACGCTGAGTTGAACGTAGTAATTTGCGGCCATCAGTATTCAAGTTTGGATACCAAATTTCGTAAGCATATAGTATTTGGCGTTCTATGACTGTTTGATACCATATTTTCAGGATGTCTGGTTTGATACCTTTATTAAAGAATCGAAATCCTCTAAATCCGTTTACAAAGTTTGCAATCTTTGTTCGAAGGTCTTTCATGTGATCTGTAAAATTGAATTTAGAATCTAACAGTACGCCAAGATATTTAATATTTTTTACTACTTTTATTTTTATATTTTCTAATTTAAATCTCGGAAGTCTTCTTTCGAGGAGATTGCTACCGAAAAGCATTGATTGCGTTTTCTGAGTTGATATTTTTAAACCGAGTTCATCACATATATTCTTAAAATGGACTATTTTGTTGTTGGTTGTAACTTCCAGGTCTATTACGGTATTTCCCTCTATTGGAATCAAAAAATCATCTGCGTAAACAATAATATCTTCATATAGATTTTTATAATTTTTTATTATGTAGTTAGCTATAAGAAGCCATAAGAGTGGTCCAAGACAGGATCCCTGAGGGCATCCTTTAAATACCCTGAACCACTCTATATATTCATATTGATTTAAGCCTATACTTCTTTTGCTTATATAACTTTTTAATAAGGTTTTGAGGTATCTGGGTAACGGTGAGTCATCAATTATTTCTGATAATTGGTGCCAGTTTATTGAATCGAAAGCACCTGTAATATCAAATGATATGATGCCCACATAAGTATGTTTTTGTAATAATTGTGCAATTTTCTCTTTAAGTCTCTCCAGAGCTGATATAGTGCTTCTGTTTTCACGGAAGCCGAACTGTTCATCTTTTAGATAGTTTATTGCTTCAAGATAAGTTAAAGTTCTATTTTTTATTAATCTTTCTAGGATTTTACCAATCATGGGTAGTAGTGTAATTGGACGGTATGAATCAGGTTTTGATGGATCTTTGTTTTTCTTTCTAAAATAGATGACTACTCCTTTCTTCCACGTTTCTGGAAAGTGTCCAAGGTAGAGACATTTGTTATATAATAACTTTATAAGCTTCATATTATTTTTTATCAAATTTTCTAAAATTCTGCCATCTACCCGATCATATCCTGGGGCTTTCTTTTTATTTTGTTGGTTAATTGCATATTGAATTTCTCTATGGGTAAATTTAAAATTGTTACATTCTTTTATTGATAGTGTGTTTGTGTTTTGAAATGATGATTCGAATTCTGGGCTTGTATTGTAATGGTAATGAAGTAACGTTTCTTGAATCTCTTTGTATGTATCATTTTGAGTTGAAGATTCCATGACAGAGTGGATGAGATCTGTATTTTTTAAATATTTCTGCTTCAGAATTTTAAAAGCAGTACCATACTTACTGTTTGTTTCCGAACAAAATGTTATCCAAGAATCAATTTTAGCTTTTTTAATATCTAATTTGTATTTTGCTTTGGCTTTTTTATATTTAATCTTGAGTTCTACAGAATCTGGATTTCTTTTATGTAGTTTATATATAGCATTTAGGTGGCTTCGCTGTACTTTAAGTTTGTCAGTATACCAGGATACATTAATTTCATGAGACAACTTTTTCTTTTTAAGTGATTTTTGCATGATGTTTAAAAGGATAACATTAAATTCCTCTGTCCACTTCTCTAACTCTGGAACAGAATTGACTGCTTTAAGTGTTGAAAGTAATGTTTCTTCATGTTTTTGAAACAGTTTATTGAATTTTTTAAACGTTTCATATTTGGTTTTGAAACGGTATAAATTTCTTATTGTGGGTGTGACATTCAGAGTAAAAGTAATATATTGATGGTCACTTAGTGATTTAAATGTCGAGTCTATTTTCCATGAATCTATAATATTTTTTGAATGTTCACCGCAGAGGGTCAAATCTGGTTTGCCTTTAAACTTGTCTCGCGCAAAAGAACATTCTGAATCAGGATCATTAATAATAGTTAATCTGCTCATTGCTAGATAGTCAAGTAGGATATATCCTCTAGCATTATTTCTTTTATAACCCCACGCCTGGAGGTGTGCATTGAAATCACCCCCAAGGATAAGGTTCGATGTATCTTCTATGACTCTGGTCCATTCTCGGAAGTCTTCATCAAGATTTCCACTCGGTTTTGAATATTGTGATCCGACTTTAATGAATTTTGTTGACAGTGATAGGTTTATAAATACACTGTTATTTGTTTGTAGAGTCTGAATATGAATTAATAAGGGATTGGATACGAGTATTCCCGACGTCTGATTTATTGAATGGTAGAAAGAACATGAAATTGGGATTCCCGTGAAGGTTTTATTACTTTTGTGATAATCCTGAACTAAAGCTAAATCTACTTTATTTTCATGTATGTACTTAGGCAGCGGGGACCCGAGCCGCAGGTTCGTTCAGTTAGAGGTTTATACTATTCCATGTGCAATTTAAGGGATTATCCGGTGCATGCGTAGCACGACCGTCATACGGTGCCGAAGGCAGCGGGGACCAGGGTCGGAACGACTGCTATACGGTGCCGCAGGCAGCGGGGACCGAAATCACCCACTCGTGGACAGCCACCCGTGAGGTATAGGAACAATAAGTCCACTAGGGGAAAAATAAACGCTACCCGGCACCGATAGCACCCATCCGTTCCAACCCCCACCGCAGGAGGCGCCTGTTTATTAGATTTGAAACAATGAATATAATTACATAACAATAATAAAATATAAAAGGTGGACCCGAGCCGGAGGTTCGTTCAGTTAGAGGTTTATACTATTCTATGTGCAATTTAAGGGATTATCCGGTGCGTGCGCAGCACGACCGGTATACGGTGCCGAAGGCAGCGGGGACCGAAATCACCCACTCGTGGACAGCCACCCGTGAGGTATAGGAACAATAAGTCCACGAGGGGAAAAATAAACGCTACCCGGCACCGATAGCACCCATCCGTTCCAACCCCCACCGCAGGAGGCGCCTGTTTATTAGATTTGAAACAATGAATATAATTACATAACACTAATAAAATATAAAAGGTAAAAAATAACAATTTTTTGCAAATTGAAAGTTAAATATAAAATATTTTCGAAGTACTATAAGTTCATAATGTCCTAAATTTATGGTATTTTAGTTCAGAAAGTCAATGGTCAGTTCAGTCAATTTTTGTTTTAAAATTCTTTCGTAATGAAAGAGAAATTTTTATTGAGAATATTATAATTCTCTTTTAACTTTTGAGAGTTTGAAGGATTGAAAATGATATTACGAAGGTTATATTTGAGAGTTTCGTTCTTATCAAAAGGGAAGTGATGGATCATAAGAGGGCAGCATCCGAATATGTAGTGAACTGCATCTCCTTCTGCTTTATCGCATGGACATCTAGGTGAGGCTCTTTTTCTTATTTTATGTAAGTATTGTGGGAAACTGCCATGGTTACTCAGATAATACGGCAGTGTTGGCTGTTTGCAGAGATAATTTGGATCGACTTTATTTATAATTTTATAGGTATCTCTGCCCTTATTACATGAGTCCCAAATGGCTTGCCAGTCAGAGATGGTTTTCTTTTTAAAATACAATTTTGCTATTGAAATGGGGAACAACAGATCTTTTCTTGATTGATATTGGTCTTGTAAGATGGCTTGCTTTGCTAGGAGATCAGCTCTTTCGTTGCCAGTATCACCCACATGAGATTTAGTCCATGTTATTATAATGGATTTATCAGGAATTTGAAGTAATTGATTGTAAATGTTTTTGATAATGTAGTTTCTAGGAAAAGCAACTTTTAATACTTCCATAGAAGAGTAACTATCTGTAATAATTAGTAGTTTATTGTAGTCGGAGGTAGAGAACCATTTTATTGCTTTATAAATTGCCATTAATTCTGCTTGATATATGTTATTCAGTGGATGATGTCGTATTGCTTCATCATGTATATTATTTCCATCTTTATATATGGTGAAAGCACTGGCTACACCCCCTGGCATGACAGAACCATCTATGTAGGCTTCCACATCGTATTCTTTTGGATGGATGGATTTTCTATCTTCTATAATTCTGATATTTTGGACTCTGTAGTAATTGAGGAATCGATACGATTTTTCTTTCTGCATTATATTGTTAATGTTTAGCTGTGTGTTATTGATTAACAAATTTCTATTTCCTATTTTCAGTTGGTAGTACTGAAATTCATTCTGTATTTTTATTAGGATTGGTGGAGTTCCTGTAAGAAGATACAGAGCTTCGTGAGAGATAGTCCTATAGGTCCGTATTAAGTTTAATAATGCCAAACGCTGAGTTGAACGTAGTAATTTGCGGCCATCAGTATTCAAGTTTGGATACCAAATTTCGTAAGCATATAGTATTTGGCGTTCTATGACTGTTTGATACCATATTTTCAGGATGTCTGGTTTGATACCTTTATTAAAGAATCGAAATCCTCTAAATCCGTTTACAAAGTTTGCAATCTTTGTTCGAAGGTCTTTCATGTGATCTGTAAAATTGAATTTAGAATCTAACAATACGCCAAGATATTTAATATTTTTTACTACTTTTATTTTTATATTTTCTAATTTAAATCTCGGAAGTCTTCTTTCGAGGAGATTGCTACCGAAAAGCATTGATTGCGTTTTCTGAGTTGATATTTTTAAACCGAGTTCATCACAGATATTCTTAAAATGGACTATTTTGTTGTTGGTTGTAACTTCCAGGTCTATTACGGTATTTCCCTCTATTGGAATCAAAAAATCATCTGCGTAAACAATAATATCTTCATATAGATTTTTATAATTTTTTATTATGTAGTTAGCTATAAGAAGCCATAAGAGTGGTCCAAGACAGGATCCCTGAGGACATCCTTTAAATACCCTGAACCACTCTATATATTCATATTGATTTAAGCCTATACTTCTTTTGCTTATATAACTTTTTAATAAGGTTTTGAGGTATCTGGGTAACGGTGAGTCATCAATTATTTCTGATAATTGGTGCCAGTTTATTGAATCGAAAGCACCTGTAATATCAAGGCAGCGGGGACCAGGGTCGGAGGTTCGTTCGGTTAGAGGTTTGTACAATTCAATGTGCTAATTAAGGGATTACCCGGTACGTGCGTAGCACGACTGGTATACGGTGCCGAAGGCAGCGGGGACCAGGGCCGAAGGTTCGTTCGGTTAGAGGTTTGTACAATTCAATGTGCTAATTAAGGGATTACTCGGTGCGTGCGTAGCACGACCGGTATACGGTGCCGAAGGCAGCGGGGACCCGGGTCGGCGGTTCGTCCGGTTTGAGGTTTTACAAGATTCGAGATTTTCTACAATTCGAGGCACCGATGTAAATTAGGGGCCCGGTGGCGGGCGAAGCCAGCTAGTCTTTTAATATCAGACAATATTTTAGTTGTGAAAAACGTAAAGTAGAATATGCTTAATACCTTGAGGTTGATTTTACCTATATTCATGCTGTAAAAGCTTGCATGCAGAAGCTTTCAACTGCCCCACCCTGTATATTCAAATTTAATTGATTAAATTTTATTTTTCTCACATTATTTTGAAAATAAAAAATGACTTTTAATCTTTTCTAATAATTTAAAATAAACAGAATAAAAAAAGCAAACAGGGAATTTTTGTCAGTAGAGGTGCGGGGGGGGGGGGGGATTTATTTTAAAAATATAAAGCTTCAATTCTTCATTTAAAAATAAAAAAAAGAAAGTAAAGAAAACCTGTAATAGCTTTTGTTACATTTCTGTATTGTTTTTCATCCTAATTTATATAAAAATTATCTTGTATGTGGGTTTCTAACAAAAAAAAAAAATATCTAATTTGATTTTATTTCATATTTGTGCTTTCCTTTAACTAAATCTTGTCATGTATTTAAATGCACGTGTTAATACTGTGCAAATTTCAAGAAATAAAAAAATGTTCAAATGAGTCATAATGTCAACATATAAATCATAAAAGTTCTGAAAATTCTGCTATTTTTGGAGTTCACAGAACCCGAAATATCATTGTAATAGATTTTTTTTAGCTCACAGGTTATCAAAGCCGGACCCCCCCCCCCCCCCCCCCCCGCTTAATTTACATAAATAGGTTTTTCATGCAGAATTATCCGATTTTAAATTTTCAAATTTTATATATATGTTCATTCTGATAATCCGATTCCTTGATTAGTTTTGGGGGTTAAATTGCTAAGTATAAAAGGGGGAGGGGGAACGGGGGCTGATCCCCACTTAATTTATATAAATGGGTTTTTCATGCAGAATTATACGTTTTGTTTCAAATTTTATACATAGGTTCACTCTGATAAGGCGCTTCCCTGATCAGTTTTGGGGGTTCATTTCTTAAGTTTACATGAGGGAACTGGGGGCTAATCCCCCCCCTTAATTTAGATAATGTGTTTTTCATGCAGAAATATCCGATTTGTTTCAAATTTTGTATATAGGTTCATTCCAATAACGCGCTTCTCTGATCAGCTTTGGGGGTTCAATGGTTAAATATAAAGGGGGAACAGGGGCGAATCCCCTCCCTAAATTAAATAAATGGGGTTTTCATGCAGAATTACATAATTTGCTTCAAATTTTGTATATCGCTTCATTGTGATAAGGCGTTTCCTTCATTAGTTTTGGGGGTTCATTGGTTAAGTATAAAGAGGGCAACGGTCATTAATCCCCCCCCACCCCCTTAATTTAGGTAAATGGGTTTTTCATGCAGAATTATCCGATTTGTTTCAAATATTGTATATAGGTTCATTCTGATAAGGCGCTTCTCTGATTATCTTTGGGGGTTAATTGATTAAGTATACAGGGCGGAACTGGGGGCTAATCCCCCTTAATTTAGATAATGGGTTTTTCATGCAGAATTATCCGATTTGTTTCAAATATTCTATATAGTTTCATTCTGATAAGGCGCTTCCCTGATCAGTTTTGGGGGTTCATTTGTTAAGTTTACAGGAGGGAACTAGGGCTAATCCCCCCCCCCTCCCTTAATTTAGATAATGTGTTGTTCATGCAGAAATATCCGATTTGTTTCAAATTTTGTATATAGGTTCATTCCGATAAGACGCTTCCCTGATCAGTTTTGGGGGTTCAATGGTTAAATATATAGGCGGGACAAGGGCTAATCCCCCTAAATTAAATAAATGGGTTTTTCATGCAAAATTACCCAATTTCCTTCAAATTTTGTATATAACACATGGGCTGATAAGTTCCCGGTCTGGCACACAGATGGCGTTGCAATTGCCGAACTGATGCTTTTTTTTAGTAAATACGAACCTTTAAAAGGTAGCAGAAAAGATGTCATGATGATTCGCCGTGTGGATAAAACGTTAGAGTGGTTTTATTTGAACAACTTTGTTGATAAACAAAAAAAATGGATAAACAAGAATTTCAAGAATTGTATTTTGATGGGAAAAAACACCGTTCAAACAAAAGCTTGGCTTGATAAGCATTATCCGGACATTGCACCAGGTAAATCAAACATTATTGACTGGTTTGCTGAATTTAAACATGGTCGTACGGACACTACGCAAAAGAGGTGGTTACTCCGGAAAACATAAAAATAGTCCAAAAAATCGTTTTGGGGAACCGTAAAGTGAAGTTGCAGGCAATAGCTCAGACTCTGAAGATAGCCAAGAAACGTGTAGGTTTTATTTTGAATGAGCATTTGTCTATGAAAAAGCTGTTGTCAAAGTGGCTGCCGCGCGTGTTGACTTTTGACCAAAAACAACAACGAGTCAATGATTTAGAACACTGTTTGGAGCTTTTTCATTATAAAATTATGTTATTTATTATTAAACTATTATTATTATTTATTTATTAAATTATTATTATTTATTATTAAAGTTATGTTATTTATTAAAGTTATAAAAGTCATAATGTTTTGTCAAAAAGTTGTGTTTTTTTTATTAGACCGGGAACTTATCAGCCCATGTGTTAGCTTCATTGTGATAAGGCGCTTCCTTCATTAGTTTTGGTTGTTCATTGGTTAAGTATAAAGGGGGGGATGGTGATTAATCCCCCCCTTACTTTAGATAAATGACTTTTTTATTCAGAATTATCAGATTTGTTTCAATTTTTATATATAGGTTCGATGTGATAAGGCGCTTCCCCGGATTAATTTTGGGGGTTCATTGGTTAAATATAAAGGGGGGAACGTGGTCCAATCCCCCGTAATTTGGATAAATTGATTTTTCATGCTGAATTATACAATTTGCTTCAAATTTTGCATATAGGTTCATTGTGATAAGGCGCTTCCCTGATTAGTTTTGGGGGTCCAATTGCTAAGTATAAAAGGGGTGGAACGGGGGCTGATCCCCCCTTAATTTAGATAAATGTGTTTTTCATGCAGAATTATCCAATTTGCTTCAAATTTTGAATATAGGTTCATTCTGATAAGGCGCTTCCCTGATTAGTTTTGGGGGTTCATTGGTTAAGTATGGAGGGGGAATGGAGGCTAATCCCCCCTAACTTAGATAAATGGTTTTTTCATGCAGAATTATCGAATTTTCTTCAGATATTGTATGAGGTTCATTGTGATAAGTCTCTTTCCTGATTAGTTTTGAGGGTTCATCGGTTAAGTATAAAGGGGGGGGAACTGGAGGCTAATCCCCTCCCTCCTTAATTTAGATAAATGGGTTTTTCATGCAGAATTATCCGATTTGCTTCAAATTTGGTATATAAGTTCATTCTAATTAGGCGCTTCCCTGATTAGCTTTGGGGTTCTTTGGTTAAGTATAAAAGGGGGGAAAAGGGGTTAATGCTCCCCCTAATTTAAATAAAGGGGTTTTTCTTGCAGAATTATCCGATTTTCTTCAAATTTGGTATATATTTTCATTGTGATAAGGCACTTCCCTGATTAATTTTGGGTGTTTATTGGTTAAGAATAAAGGATGGAACGAGGGGCTAATCCACCTTAAGTTAGATAAATGGGTTTTTTATGCAAAATTATCTAGTTTGCTACAAATTTTCTATATTGATTCATTGTGATAAGGCGTTTCCCGCATTAGTTTTGGGGGTTCATTTGTTAAGTATAAAGGAGGGAACTGGGGGCTAATCCCCCCCCCTTAATTTAGATAATGTGTTTTTCATGCAGAATTATCCGATTTGTTTCAAATATTCTATATAGTTTCATTCTGATAAGGCGCTTCCCTGATCAGTTTTGGGGGTTCATTTGTTAAGTTTACAGGAGGGAACTAGGGCTAATCCCCCCCCTCCCTTAATTTAGATAATGTGTTGTTCATGCAGAAATATCCGATTTGTTTCAAATTTTGTATATAGGTTCATTCCGATAAGACGCTTCCCTGATCAGTTTTGGGGGTTCAATGGTTAAATATATAGGCGGGACAAGGGCTAATCCCCCTAAATTAAATAAATGGGTTTTTCATGCAAAATTACCCAATTTCCTTCAAATTTTGTATATAACACATGGGCTGATAAGTTCCCGGTCTGGCACACAGATGGCGTTGCAATTGCCGAACCGATGCTTTTTTTTAGTAAATACGAACCTTTAAAAGGTAGCAGAAAAGATGTCATGATGATTCGCCGTGTGGATAAAACGTTAGAGTGGTTTTATTTGAACAACTTTGTTGATAAACAAAAAAAATGGATAAACAAGAATTTCAAGAATTGTATTTTGATGGGAAAAAACACCGTTCAAACAAAAGCTTGGCTTGATAAGCATTATCCGGACATTGCACCAGGTAAATCAAACATTATTGACTGGTTTGCTGAATTTAAACATGGTCGTACGGACACTACGCAAAAGAGGTGGTTACTCCGGAAAACATAAAAATAGTCCAAAAAATCGTTTTGGGGAACCGTAAAGTGAAGTTGCAGGCAATAGCTCAGACTCTGAAGATATCCAAGAAACGTGTAGGTTTTATTTTGAATGAGCATTTGTCTATGAAAAAGCTGTTGTCAAAGTGGCTGCCGCGCGTGTTGACTTTTGACCAAAAACAACAACGAGTCAATGATTTAGAACACTGTTTGGAGCTTTTTCGTTATAAAATTATGTTATTTATTATTAAACTATTATTATTATTTATTTATTAAATTATTATTATTTATTATTAAAGTTATGTTATTTATTAAAGTTATAAAAGTCATAATGTTTTGTCAAAAAGTTGTGTTTTTTTTATTAGACCGGGAACTTATCAGCCCATGTGTTAGCTTCATTGTGATAAGGCGCTTCCTTCATTAGTTTTGGTTGTTCATTGGTTAAGTATAAAGAGGGGGATGGTGATTAATCCCCCCCTTACTTTAGATAAATGACTTTTTTATTCAGAATTATCAGATTTGTTTCAATTTTTATATATAGGTTCGATGTGATAAGGCGCTTCCCCGGATCAGTTTTGGGGGTTCATTGGTTAAATATAAAGGGGGGAAAGTGGTGCAATCCCCCGTAATTTGGATAAATTGATTTTTCATGCTGAATTATACAATTTGCTTCAAATTTTGCATATAGGTTCATTGTGATAAGGCGCTTCCCTGATTAGTTTTGGGGGTCCAATTGCTAAGTATAAAAGGGGTGGAACGGGGGCTGATCCCCCCTTAATTTAGATAAATGTGTTTTTCATGCAGAATTATCCAATTTGCTTCAAATTTTGAATATAGGTTCATTCTGATAAGGCGCTTCCCTGATTAGTTTTGGGGGTTCATTGGTTAAGTATGAAGGGGGAATGGAGGCTAATCCCCCCTAACTTAGATAAATGGTTTTTTCATGCAGAATTATCGAATTTTCTTCAGATATTGTATGAGGTTCATTGTGATAAGTCTCTTTCCTGATTAGTTTTGAGGGTTCATCGGTTAAGTATAAAGGGGGGGGGGGGAACTGGAGGCTAATCCCCCCCCTCCTTAATTTAGATAAATGGGTTTTTCATGCAGAATTATCCGATTTGCTTCAAATTTGGTATATAAGTTCATTCTGATTAGGCGCTTCCCTGATTATCTTTGGAGGTTAATTGATTAAGTATACAGGGCGGAACTGGGGGCTAATCCCCCTTAATTTAGATAATGGGTTTTTCATGCAGAATTATCCGATTTGTTTCAAATATTCTATATAGATTCATTCTGATAAGGAGCTTCCCTGATCAGTTTTGGGGGTTCATTTGTTAAGTTTACAGGAGGGAACTGGGGGCTAATCCCCCCCCCCTTAATTTAGATAATGTGTTTTTCATGCAGAATTATCCGATTTGTTTCAAATTTTGTATATAGGTTCATTCCGATAAGGCGCTCCCCTGATCAGTTTTGGGGGTTCAATGGTTAAATATAAAAGAGGAATAGGGGCTAATCTCCCCCTAAATTAAATAAATGGCTTTTTCATGCAAAATTTCCCAATTTTCTTCATATTTTTTATAGAGCTACATTGTGATAAGGCGCTTCCTTTATTAGTTTTGGGGGTTCATTGGTTAAGTATAAAGAGGGGAACGGTGATTATTCCTCCCCCTTAATTTAGATAAATAAGTTTTTTATGCAGAATTACCTGATTTGCTTCAAATTTTGTATATAGGTTCATTGTGATAAGGCGCTTCCCTGGATCCGTTTTGGGGGTTCAATGGTTAAATATAAAGGGGAACAGGGGCTAATCCCCCCCCTCTAAAATAAAGAAATGGTTTTTTCATGTAAAATTACCCAATTTGATTCGTATTTTGTACATAAGTTCATTGTGATAAGTCGCTTCCCTGATTAGTTTTGGGAGTTCAATGGTAAAGTATAAACGAGGGGACGGGGGCCAATCCTACCCTTAATTTAGATAAAACGGTTTTTCATGCAGAATTATCTAACTTGCTTCAAATTTTGTATGTAGGTACATTGGTGAAGTATAAAGGGGAGAACAGGGACTAATTCCCCCCCCCCTCTCAATTGAGAAAATGATTTTTTAAAGCAGAATTATCCAATTGTTTCAAATTTTTTTTATAAAAGGTTCATTCTGATAAGGTGCTTCCTTGATTAGTTTTGGGGGTTCAATGGTAAAGTATAAAGGGAGCGAAATGGGACTAATCCCCCCTTAATTTATGTAATGGGTTTTTCATGCAGAATTATCCGATTTGCTTAAAATTTTGTATTAGGTTGTTTTCTGATAAGGCGCTTCCCTGATCAGTTTTGGTGGTTCAATGGTTAAATATAAAGGGGGAACAGGGGCTAGTCCCCCTAAATTAAATAAGTGGGTTTTACATGCAAAATTACCCAATTTTCTTCATATTTTGTACATAAGTTCATTGTGATAAGTCGTTTCCCTGATTAGTTTTGGGAGTTCAATGGTAAAGTATAAAGAGGGGAACGGTGATTAATCCTTCCCCCCCCTTAATTTACATAAATGGGTTTTTCATGCAGAATTATCCGATTTGCTTAAAATTTTGTATATAGATTGTTTCTGATAAGACGCTTCCCTGATCAGTTTTGGGGGTTCAATGGTTAAATATATAGGCGGGACAAGGGCTAATCCCCCTAAATTAAATAAATGGGTTTTTCATGCAAAATTACCCAATTTCCTTCAAATTTTGTATATAACACATGGGCTGATAAGTTCCCGGTCTGGCACACAGATGGCGTTGCAATTGCCGAACCGATGCTTTTTTTTAGTAAATACGAACCTTTAAAAGGTAGCAGAAAAGATGTCATGATGATTCGCCGTGTGGATAAAACGTTAGAGTGGTTTTATTTGAACAACTTTGTTGATAAACAAAAAAAAATGGATAAACAAGAATTTCAAGAATTGTATTTTGATGGGAAAAACACCGTTTAAACAAAAGCTTGGCTTGATAAGCATTATCCGGACATTGCACCAGATAAATCAAACATTATTGACTGGTTTGCTGAATTTAAACATGGTCGTACGGACACCAGTGATGCACCACGCAAAAGAGGTGATTACTCCGGAAAACATAAAAATAGTCCAAAAAATCGTTTTGGGGAACCGTAAAGTGAAGTTGCAGGCAATAGCTCAGACTCTGAAGATATCCAAGAAACGTGTAGGTTTTATTTTGAATGAGCATTTGTCTATGAAAAAGCTGTTGTAAAAGTGGCTGCCGCGCGTGTTGACTTTTGATCAAAAACAACAACGAGTCAATGATTTAGAACACTGTTTGGAGCTTTTTCGTTATAAAATTATGTTATTTATTATTAAACTATTATTATTATTTATTTATTAAATTATTATTATTAAATTATTATTATTTATTATTAAAGTTATGTTATTTATTAAAGTTATAAAAGTCATAATGTTTTGTTAAAAAGTTGTGTTTTCTTTATTAGACCAGGAACTTATCAGCCCATGTGTTAGCTTCATTGTGATAAGGCGCTTCCTTCATTAGTTTTGGTTGTTCATTGGTTAAGTATAAAGAGGGGGATGGTGATTAATCCCCCCCTTACTTTAGATAAATGACTTTTTTATTCAGAATTATCAGATTTGTTTCAATTTTTATATATAGGTTCGATGTGATAAGGCGCTTCCCCGGATCAGTTTTGGGGGTTCATTGGTTAAATATAAAGGGGGGAAAGTGGTCCAATCCCCCGTAATTTGGATAAATTGATTTTTCATGCTGAATTATACAATTTGCTTCAAATTTTGCATATAGGTTCATTGTGATAAGGCGCTTCCCTGATTAGTTTTGGGGGTCCAATTGCTAAGTATAAAAGGGGTGGAACGGGGGCTGATCCCCCCTTAATTTAGATAAATGTGTTTTTCATGCAGAATTATCCAATTTGCTTCAAATTTTGAATATAGGTTCATTCTGATAAGGCGCTTCCCTGATTAGTTTTGGGGGTTCATTGGTTAAGTATGGAGGGGGAATGGAGGCTAATCCCCCCTAACTTAGATAAATGGTTTTTTCATGCAGAATTATCGAATTTTCTTCAGATATTGTATGAGGTTCATTGTGATAAGTCTCTTTCCTGATTAGTTTTGAGGGTTCATCGGTTAAGTATAAAGGGGGGGGAACTGGAGGCTAATCCCTCCCTCCTTAATTTAGATAAATGGGTTTTTCATGCAGAATTATCCGATTTGCTTCAAATTTGGTATATAAGTTCATTCTAATTAGGCGCTTCCCTGATTAGCTTTGGGGTTCTTTGGTTAAGTATAAAAGGGGGGAAAAGGGGTTAATGCTCCCCCTAATTTAAATAAAGGGGTTTTTCTTGCAGAATTATCCGATTTTCTTCAAATTTGGTATATATTTTCATTGTGATAAGGCACTTCCCTGATTAATTTTGGGTGTTTATTGGTTAAGAATAAAGGATGGAACGAGGGGCTAATCCACCTTAAGTTAGATAAATGGGTTTTTTATGCAAAATTATCTAGTTTGCTACAAATTTTCTATATTGATTCATTGTGATAAGGCGTTTCCCGCATTAGTTTTGGGGGTTCATTTGTTAAATATAAAGGAGGGAACTGGGGGCTAATCCCCCCCCCCTTAATTTAGATAATGTGTTTTTCATGCAGAATTATCCGATTTGTTTCAAATATTCTATATAGTTTCATTCTGATAAGGCGCTTCCCTGATCAGTTTTGGGGGTTCATTTGTTAAGTTTACAGGAGGGAACTAGGGCTAATCCCCCCCCTCCCTTAATTTAGATAATGTGTTGTTCATGCAGAAATATCCGATTTGTTTCAAATTTTGTATATAGGTTCATTCCGATAAGACGCTTCCCTGATCAGTTTTGGGGGTTCAATGGTTAAATATATAGGCGGGACAAGGGCTAATCCCCCTAAATTAAATAAATGGGTTTTTCATGCAAAATTACCCAATTTCCTTCAAATTTTGTATATAACACATGGGCTGATAAGTTCCCGGTCTGGCACACAGATGGCGTTGCAATTGCCGAACCGATGCTTTTTTTTAGTAAATACGAACCTTTAAAAGGTAGCAGAAAAGATGTCATGATGATTCGCCGTGTGGATAAAACGTTAGAGTGGTTTTATTTGAACAACTTTGTTGATAAACAAAAAAAATGGATAAACAAGAATTTCAAGAATTGTATTTTGATGGGAAAAAACACCGTTCAAACAAAAGCTTGGCTTGATAAGCATTATCCGGACATTGCACCAGGTAAATCAAACATTATTGACTAGTTTGCTGAATTTAAACATGGTCGTACGGACACTACGCAAAAGAGGTGGTTACTCCGGAAAACATAAAAATAGTCCAAAAAATCGTTTTGGGGAACCGTAAAGTGAAGTTGCAGGCAATAGCTCAGACTCTGAAGATATCCAAGAAACGTGTAGGTTTTATTTTGAATGAGCATTTGTCTATGAAAAAGCTGTTGTCAAAGTGGCTGCCGCGCGTGTTGACTTTTGACCAAAAACAACAACGAGTCAATGATTTAGAACACTGTTTGGAGCTTTTTCGTTATAAAATTATGTTATTTATTACTAAACTATTATTATTATTTATTTATTAAATTATTATTATTTATTATTAAAGTTATGTTATTTATTAAAGTTATAAAAGTCATAATGTTTTGTCAAAAAGTTGTGTTTTTTTTATTAGACCGGGAACTTATCAGCCCATGTGTTAGCTTCATTGTGATAAGGCGCTTCCTTCATTAGTTTTGGTTGTTCATTGGTTAAGTATAAAGAGGGGGATGGTGATTAATCCCCCCCTTACTTTAGATAAATGACTTTTTTATTCAGAATTATCAGATTTGTTTCAATTTTTATATATAGGTTCGATGTGATAAGGCGCTTCCCCGGATCAGTTTTGGGGGTTCATTGGTTAAATATAAAGGGGGGAAAGTGGTGCAATCCCCCGTAATTTGGATAAATTGATTTTTCATGCTGAATTATACAATTTGCTTCAAATTTTGCATATAGGTTCATTGTGATAAGGCGCTTCCCTGATTAGTTTTGGGGGTCCAATTGCTAAGTATAAAAGGGGTGGAACGGGGGCTGATCCCCCCTTAATTTAGATAAATGTGTTTTTCATGCAGAATTATCCAATTTGCTTCAAATTTTGAATATAGGTTCATTCTGATAAGGCGCTTCCCTGATTAGTTTTGGGGGTTCATTGGTTAAGTATGAAGGGGGAATGGAGGCTAATCCCCCCTAACTTAGATAAATGGTTTTTTCATGCAGAATTATCGAATTTTCTTCAGATATTGTATGAGGTTCATTGTGATAAGTCTCTTTCCTGATTAGTTTTGAGGGTTCATCGGTTAAGTATAAAGGGGGGGGGAACTGGAGGCTAATCCCCCCCCTCCTTAATTTAGATAAATGGGTTTTTCATGCAGAATTATCCGATTTGCTTCAAATTTGGTATATAAGTTCATTCTGATTAGGCGCTTCCCTGATTATCTTTGGAGGTTAATTGATTAAGTATACAGGGCGGAACTGGGGGCTAATCCCCCTTAATTTAGATAATGGGTTTTTCATGCAGAATTATCCGATTTGTTTCAAATATTCTATATAGATTCATTCTGATAAGGAGCTTCCCTGATCAGTTTTGGGGGTTCATTTGTTAAGTTTACAGGAGGGAACTGGGGGCTAATCCCCCCCCCCTTAATTTAGATAATGTGTTTTTCATGCAGAATTATCCGATTTGTTTCAAATTTTGTATATAGGTTCATTCCGATAAGGCGCTCCCCTGATCAGTTTTGGGGGTTCAATGGTTAAATATAAAAGAGGAATAGGGGCTAATCTCCCCCTAAATTAAATAAATGGCTTTTTCATGCAAAATTTCCCAATTTTCTTCATATTTTTTATAGAGCTACATTGTGATAAGGCGCTTCCTTTATTAGTTTTGGGGGTTCATTGGTTAAGTATAAAGAGGGGAACGGTGATTATTCCTCCCCCTTAATTTAGATAAATAAGTTTTTTATGCAGAATTACCTGATTTGCTTCAAATTTTGTATATAGGTTCATTGTGATAAGGCGCTTCCCTGGATCCGTTTTGGGGGTTCAATGGTTAAATATAAAGGGGAACAGGGGCTAATCCCCCCCCTCTAAAATAAAGAAATGGTTTTTTCATGTAAAATTACCCAATTTGATTCGTATTTTGTACATAAGTTCATTGTGATAAGTCGCTTCCCTGATTAGTTTTGGGAGTTCAATGGTAAAGTATAAACGAGGGGACGGGGGCCAATCCTACCCTTAATTTAGATAAAACGGTTTTTCATGCAGAATTATCTAACTTGCTTCAAATTTTGTATGTAGGTACATTGGTGAAGTATAAAGGGGAGAACAGGGACTAATTCCCCCCCCCCTCTCAATTGAGAAAATGATTTTTTAAAGCAGAATTATCCAATTGTTTCAAATTTTTTTTATAAAAGGTTCATTCTGATAAGGTGCTTCCTTGATTAGTTTTGGGGGTTCAATGGTAAAGTATAAAGGGAGCGAAATGGGACTAATCCCCCCTTAATTTATGTAATGGGTTTTTCATGCAGAATTATCCGATTTGCTTAAAATTTTGTATTAGGTTGTTTTCTGATAAGGCGCTTCCCTGATCAGTTTTGGTGGTTCAATGGTTAAATATAAAGGGGGAACAGGGGCTAGTCCCCCTAAATTAAATAAGTGGGTTTTACATGCAAAATTACCCAATTTTCTTCATATTTTGTACATAAGTTCATTGTGATAAGTCGTTTCCCTGATTAGTTTTGGGAGTTCAATGGTAAAGTATAAAGAGGGGAACGGTGATTAATCCTTCCCCCCCCCTTAATTTACATAAATGGGTTTTTCATGCAGAATTATCCGATTTGCTTAAAATTTTGTATATAGATTGTTTCTGATAAGACGCTTCCCTGATCAGTTTTGGGGGTTCAATGGTTAAATATATAGGCGGGACAAGGGCTAATCCCCCTAAATTAAATAAATGGGTTTTTCATGCAAAATTACCCAATTTCCTTCAAATTTTGTATATAACACATGGGCTGATAAGTTCCCGGTCTGGCACACAGATGGCGTTGCAATTGCCGAACCGATGCTTTTTTTTAGTAAATACGAACCTTTAAAAGGTAGCAGAAAAGATGTCATGATGATTCGCCGTGTGGATAAAACGTTAGAGTGGTTTTATTTGAACAACTTTGTTGATAAACAAAAAAAAATGGATAAACAAGAATTTCAAGAATTGTATTTTGATGGGAAAAACACCGTTTAAACAAAAGCTTGGCTTGATAAGCATTATCCGGACATTGCACCAGATAAATCAAACATTATTGACTGGTTTGCTGAATTTAAACATGGTCGTACGGACACCAGTGATGCACCACGCAAAAGAGGTGATTACTCCGGAAAACATAAAAATAGTCCAAAAAATCGTTTTGGGGAACCGTAAAGTGAAGTTGCAGGCAATAGCTCAGACTCTGAAGATATCCAAGAAACGTGTAGGTTTTATTTTGAATGAGCATTTGTCTATGAAAAAGCTGTTGTAAAAGTGGCTGCCGCGCGTGTTGACTTTTGATCAAAAACAACAACGAGTCAATGATTTAGAACACTGTTTGGAGCTTTTTCGTTATAAAATTATGTTATTTATTATTAAACTATTATTATTATTTATTTATTAAATTATTATTATTAAATTATTATTATTTATTATTAAAGTTATGTTATTTATTAAAGTTATAAAAGTCATAATGTTTTGTTAAAAAGTTGTGTTTTCTTTATTAGACCAGGAACTTATCAGCCCATGTGTTAGCTTCATTGTGATAAGGCGCTTCCTTCATTAGTTTTGGTTGTTCATTGGTTAAGTATAAAGAGGGGGATGGTGATTAATCCCCCCCTTACTTTAGATAAATGACTTTTTTATTCAGAATTATCAGATTTGTTTCAATTTTTATATATAGGTTCGATGTGATAAGGCGCTTCCCCGGATCAGTTTTGGGGGTTCATTGGTTAAATATAAAGGGGGGAAAGTGGTCCAATCCCCCGTAATTTGGATAAATTGATTTTTCATGCTGAATTATACAATTTGCTTCAAATTTTGCATATAGGTTCATTGTGATAAGGCGCTTCCCTGATTAGTTTTGGGGGTCCAATTGCTAAGTATAAAAGGGGTGGAACGGGGGCTGATCCCCCCTTAATTTAGATAAATGTGTTTTTCATGCAGAATTATCCAATTTGCTTCAAATTTTGAATATAGGTTCATTCTGATAAGGCGCTTCCCTGATTAGTTTTGGGGGTTCATTGGTTAAGTATGGAGGGGGAATGGAGGCTAATCCCCCCTAACTTAGATAAATGGTTTTTTCATGCAGAATTATCGAATTTTCTTCAGATATTGTATGAGGTTCATTGTGATAAGTCTCTTTCCTGATTAGTTTTGAGGGTTCATCGGTTAAGTATAAAGGGGGGGGAACTGGAGGCTAATCCCTCCCTCCTTAATTTAGATAAATGGGTTTTTCATGCAGAATTATCCGATTTGCTTCAAATTTGGTATATAAGTTCATTCTAATTAGGCGCTTCCCTGATTAGCTTTGGGGTTCTTTGGTTAAGTATAAAAGGGGGGAAAAGGGGTTAATGCTCCCCCTAATTTAAATAAAGGGGTTTTTCTTGCAGAATTATCCGATTTTCTTCAAATTTGGTATATATTTTCATTGTGATAAGGCACTTCCCTGATTAATTTTGGGTGTTTATTGGTTAAGAATAAAGGATGGAACGAGGGGCTAATCCACCTTAAGTTAGATAAATGGGTTTTTTATGCAAAATTATCTAGTTTGCTACAAATTTTCTATATTGATTCATTGTAATAAGGCGTTTCCCGCATTAGTTTTGGGGGTTCATTTGTTAAATATAAAGGAGGGAACTGGGGGCTAATCCCCCCCCCCTTAATTTAGATAATGTGTTTTTCATGCAGAATTATCCGATTTGTTTCAAATATTCTATATAGTTTCATTCTGATAAGGCGCTTCCCTGATCAGTTTTGGGGGTTCATTTGTTAAGTTTACAGGAGGGAACTAGGGCTAATCCCCCCCCTCCCTTAATTTAGATAATGTGTTGTTCATGCAGAAATATCCGATTTGTTTCAAATTTTGTATATAGGTTCATTCCGATAAGACGCTTCCCTGATCAGTTTTGGGGGTTCAATGGTTAAATATATAGGCGGGACAAGGGCTAATCCCCCTAAATTAAATAAATGGGTTTTTCATGCAAAATTACCCAATTTCCTTCAAATTTTGTATATAACACATGGGCTGATAAGTTCCCGGTCTGGCACAAAGATGGCGTTGCAATTGCCGAACCGATGCTTTTTTTTAGTAAATACGAACCTTTAAAAGGTAGCAGAAAAGATGTCATGATGATTCGCCGTGTGGATAAAACGTTAGAGTGGTTTTATTTGAACAACTTTGTTGATAAACAAAAAAAATGGATAAACAAGAATTTCAAGAATTGTATTTTGATGGGAAAAAACACCGTTCAAACAAAAGCTTGGCTTGATAAGCATTATCCGGACATTGCACCAGGTAAATCAAACATTATTGACTAGTTTGCTGAATTTAAACATGGTCGTACGGACACTACGCAAAAGAGGTGGTTACTCCGGAAAACATAAAAATAGTCCAAAAAATCGTTTTGGGGAACCGTAAAGTGAAGTTGCAGGCAATAGCTCAGACTCTGAAGATATCCAAGAAACGTGTAGGTTTTATTTTGAATGAGCATTTGTCTATGAAAAAGCTGTTGTCAAAGTGGCTGCCGCGCGTGTTGACTTTTGACCAAAAACAACAACGAGTCAATGATTTAGAACACTGTTTGGAGCTTTTTCGTTATAAAATTATGTTATTTATTACTAAACTATTATTATTATTTATTTATTAAATTATTATTATTTATTATTAAAGTTATGTTATTTATTAAAGTTATAAAAGTCATAATGTTTTGTCAAAAAGTTGTGTTTTTTTTATTAGACCGGGAACTTATCAGCCCATGTGTTAGCTTCATTGTGATAAGGCGCTTCCTTCATTAGTTTTGGTTGTTCATTGGTTAAGTATAAAGAGGGGGATGGTGATTAATCCCCCCCTTACTTTAGATAAATGACTTTTTTATTCAGAATTATCAGATTTGTTTCAATTTTTATATATAGGTTCGATGTGATAAGGCGCTTCCCCGGATCAGTTTTGGGGGTTCATTGGTTAAATATAAAGGGGGGAAAGTGGTGCAATCCCCCGTAATTTGGATAAATTGATTTTTCATGCTGAATTATACAATTTGCTTCAAATTTTGCATATAGGTTCATTGTGATAAGGCGCTTCCCTGATTAGTTTTGGGGGTCCAATTGCTAAGTATAAAAGGGGTGGAACGGGGGCTGATCCCCCCTTAATTTAGATAAATGTGTTTTTCATGCAGAATTATCCAATTTGCTTCAAATTTTGAATATAGGTTCATTCTGATAAGGCGCTTCCCTGATTAGTTTTGGGGGTTCATTGGTTAAGTATGAAGGGGGAATGGAGGCTAATCCCCCCTAACTTAGATAAATGGTTTTTTCATGCAGAATTATCGAATTTTCTTCAGATATTGTATGAGGTTCATTGTGATAAGTCTCTTTCCTGATTAGTTTTGAGGGTTCATCGGTTAAGTATAAAGGGGGGGGGGGAAACTGGAGGCTAATCCCCCCCCTCCTTAATTTAGATAAATCGGTTTTTCATGCAGAATTATCCGATTTGCTTCAAATTTGGTATATAAGTTCATTCTGATTAGGCGCTTCCCTGATTATCTTTGGAGGTTAATTGATTAAGTATACAGGGCGGAACTGGGGGCTAATCCCCCTTAATTTAGATAATGGGTTTTTCATGCAGAATTATCCGATTTGTTTCAAATATTCTATATAGGTTCATTCTGATAAGGAGCTTCCCTGATCAGTTTTGGGGGTTCATTTGTTAAGTTTACAGGAGGGAACTGGGGGCTAATCCCCCCCCCCCCCTTAATTTAGATAATGTGTTTTTCATGCAGAATTATCCGATTTGTTTCAAATTTTGTATATAGGTTCATTCCGATAAGGCGCTCCCCTGATCAGTTTTGGGGGTTCAATGGTTAAATATAAAAGAGGAATAGGGGGCTAATCTCCCCCTAAATTAAATAAATGGCTTTTTCATGCAAAATTTCCCAATTTTCTTCATATTTTTTATAGAGCTACATTGTGATAAGGCGCTTCCTTTATTAGTTTTGGGGGTTCATTGGTTAAGTATAAAGAGGGGAACGGTGATTATTCCTCCCCCTTAATTTAGATAAATAAGTTTTTTATGCAGAATTACCTGATTTGCTTCAAATTTTGTATATAGGTTCATTGTGATAAGGCGCTTCCCTGGATCCGTTTTGGGGGTTCAATGGTTAAATATAAAGGGGGAACAGGGGCTAATCCCCCCCCTCTAAAATAAAGAAATGGTTTTTTCATGTAAAATTACCCAATTTGATTCGTATTTTGTACATAAGTTCATTGTGATAAGTCGCTTCCCTGATTAGTTTTGGGAGTTCAATGGTAAAGTATAAACGAGGGGACGGGGGCCAATCCTACCCTTAATTTAGATAAAACGGTTTTTCATGCAGAATTATCTAACTTGCTTCAAATTTTGTATGTAGGTACATTGGTGAAGTATAAAGGGGAGAACAGGGACTAATTCCCCCCCCCCCTCTCAATTGAGAAAATGATTTTTTAAAGCAGAATTATCCAATTGTTTCAAATTTTTTTTATAAAAGGTTCATTCTGATAAGGTGCTTCCTTGATTAGTTTTGGGGGTTCAATGGTAAAGTATAAAGGGAGCGAAATGGGACTAATCCCCCCTTAATTTATGTAATGGGTTTTTCATGCAGAATTATCCGATTTGCTTAAAATTTTGTATTAGGTTGTTTTCTGATAAGGCGCTTCCCTGATCAGTTTTGGTGGTTCAATGGTTAAATATAAAGGGGGAACAGGGGCTAGTCCCCCTAAATTAAATAAGTGGGTTTTACATGCAAAATTACCCAATTTTCTTCATATTTTGTACATAAGTTCATTGTGATAAGTCGTTTCCCTGATTAGTTTTGGGAGTTCAATGGTAAAGTATAAAGAGGGGAACGGTGATTAATCCTTCCCCCCCCCCTTAATTTACATAAATGGGTTTTTCATGCAGAATTATCCGATTTGCTTAAAATTTTGTATATAGATTGTTTCTGATAAGACGCTTCCCTGATCAGTTTTGGGGGTTCAATGGTTAAATATATAGGCGGGACAAGGGCTAATCCCCCTAAATTAAATAAATGGGTTTTTCATGCAAAATTACCCAATTTCCTTCAAATTTTGTATATAACACATGGGCTGATAAGTTCCCGGTCTGGCACACAGATGGCGTTGCAATTGCCGAACCGATGCTTTTTTTTAGTAAATACGAACCTTTAAAAGGTAGCAGAAAAGATGTCATGATGATTCGCCGTGTGGATAAAACGTTAGAGTGGTTTTATTTGAACAACTTTGTTGATAAACAAAAAAAAATGGATAAACAAGAATTTCAAGAATTGTATTTTGATGGGAAAAAACACCGTTTAAACAAAAGCTTGGCTTGATAAGCATTATCCGGACATTGCACCAGATAAATCAAACATTATTGACTGGTTTGCTGAATTTAAACATGGTCGTACGGACACCAGTGATGCACCACGCAAAAGAGGTGATTACTCCGGAAAACATAAAAATAGTCCAAAAAATCGTTTTGGGGAACCGTAAAGTGAAGTTGCAGGCAATAGCTCAGACTCTGAAGATATCCAAGAAACGTGTAGGTTTTATTTTGAATGAGCATTTGTCTATGAAAAAGCTGCTGTAAAAGTGGCTGCCGCGCGTGTTGACTTTTGATCAAAAACAACAACGAGTCAATGATTTAGAACACTGTTTGGAGCTTTTTCGTTATAAAATTATGTTATTTATTATTAAACTATTATTATTATTTATTTATTAAATTATTATTATTAAATTATTATTATTTATTATTAAAGTTATGTTATTTATTAAAGTTATAAAAGTCATAATGTTTTGTTAAAAAGTTGTGTTTTCTTTATTAGACCAGGAACTTATCAGCCCATGTGTTAGCTTCATTGTGATAAGGCGCTTCCTTCATTAGTTTTGGTTGTTCATTGGTTAAGTATAAAGAGGGGGATGGTGATTAATCCCCCCCTTACTTTAGATAAATGACTTTTTTATTCAGAATTATCAGATTTGTTTCAATTTTTATATATAGGTTCGATGTGATAAGGCGCTTCCCCGGATCAGTTTTGGGGGTTCATTGGTTAAATATAAAGGGGGGAAAGTGGTCCAATCCCCCGTAATTTGGATAAATTGATTTTTGATGCTGAATTATATAATTTGCTTCAAGTTTTGCATATAGGTTCATTGTGATAAGGTGCTTCCCTGATTAGTTTTGGGGGTCCAATTGCTAAGTATAAAAGGGGTGGAACGGTGGCTGATCCCCCCTTAATTTAGATAAATGTGTTTTTCATGCAGAATTATCCAATTTGCTTCAAATTTTGAATATAGGTTCATTCTGATAAGGCACTTCCCTGATTAGTTTTGGGGGTTCATTGGTTAAGTATGAAGGGGGAATGGAGACTAATCCCCCCTAACTTAGATAAATGGTTTTTTCATGCAGAATTATCGAATTTTCTTCAGATATTGTATGAGGTTCATTGTGATAAGTCTCTTTCCTGATTAGTTTTGAGGGTTCATCGGTTAAGTATAAAGGGGTGGGGAACTGGAGGCTAATCCCCCCCTCCTTAATTTAGATAAATGGGTTTTTCATGCAGAATTATCCGATTTGCTTCAAATTTGGTATATAAGTTCATTCTGATTAGGCACTTCCCTGATTAGCTTTGGGGTTCTTTGGTTAAGTATAAAAGGGGGAAAAAGGGTTAATGCTCCCCCTAATTTAAATAAATGGGTTTTTCGTGCAGAATTATCCGATTTTCTTCAAATTTGGTATATATTTTCATTGTGATAAGGCACTTCCCTGATTAATTTTGGGGGTTTATTGGTTAAGATTAAAGTATAGAACGAGGGGCTAATCCACCTTAAGTTAGATAAATGGGTTTTTTATGCAAAATTATCTAGTTTGCTTCAAATTTTGTATATTGATTCATTGTGATAAGGCGTTTCCCGCATTAGTTTTGGGGGTTCATTTGTTAAGTATAAAGGAGGGAACGGGGACGAATTCCCTCCCCTTAATTTAGATAAATGGGTTTTTCATGCAGAATTAACCGATTTGCTTCAAATTTTTTATATAGGTTTATTCTGATAAGATGCTTCCCTGATTCGTTTTTTTTTTTTTTTTTTTTTTTTTTTTTTTTTTTTTTTTTTTGGGGGGGGGTCATTTGGTTAAGTATAAAGGGGGAACAGGGACTAATTGTCCATTTTAATTTAGATAAATAGTTTTTTCATGCCGAATTATCCAATTTGATGCAAATGTTGTATACCGGTTTATTTTGATAAGGCGCTTCCCTGATTAGATTTGGACGTTTATTGGTTAAGTATAAAGGACGTAAATAGGGGAGCTAATGACCCCCCCCCCCTTCTAATTTATATAAATGTGTTTTTTCTTTGAAATAAGAGTATAATATGCAAATAGTGTGAATAGCCTGTGAGCTCAATGCCATCAGTTTGACTGAGCACTTTTATTTTTATTATTTTATTTCCAATTTAATATATATAAATTTTTTTAATTAATATACCTTTTAAAAAGTTAGTATCCAGCCGAATATTTGATAATCTGCTAAATCACTATTTGTTACATATCGTAAAATTATTGTTATGTTTTTCTACTATATTCCTGTGGCACCATTTTTTTTTCTGTTAATGCTGATTGTGAAATCCCATAGTAACCTATGTAAATTTTAAAGAAATGATAAATTCCGTTATACAATTATCAAAATATAGCTTTCACCAGCAGGAAACAGATGTCCAATGCTGGTAGAGTACATTTTAAAAAATTTCCTTAATTTTTAAATTTTTTAAAAATTTTATGAATTTTGAATTCTTTATTCAAAGGAAAATTTTCAAATATTTTGTTCTTAAAAATACTTATCGCTGAAGACGAAGTGTCCCCTTAATCATTCTTTGCTCTTGTGCTGTTTTTTTATATTTTTAAATATACATGGTCACTAGCAATTAGTACAATAAAAAAAATTAATATTACTGTTATTATTACAGGATAATACTGCAGTGATCAATGTCGCCTTACAGCTAGAACAGATCATCCTTGCCTACTAGAGAATGAGGATGTTAGAAAGGACGTCAAGGTGTTTTCGTATGTTGATGGTGTGACACTTTTTTCGGAGAAATGTTCAACTGAGTCAATTTCGTTGCTGTAGCATCCTACTGGGTGTTAAATAAGACTGTTATCAGGCCGGAATCTAGGCAGGCTTTTTTACTAACTGCATCAATTCTAAAGCATACATAGCATAAATACAGTGCTGTAATTTGTTTTATTAAAACATTTTGATTTATAGTTTTGTTGAAAATAAATTTTATTTTTCAGTATAAATGTTTGTTTTATTTTTTCTGTCTTTTGTTGTTAGCCAGAAAAAATCGAGTAATTTATAAATTTTTTAAAAAATAGTATTTAGTCAATTTAATGTTTGTGTAAATTAAATGCACTTGATTTATTTTAATAAGTTTAAGTAAAAAAAAAAAAAAAATAGCACATACATATTTGCTAAGACCGATTTTTTATTGAATTCACTATTTTATAGATATTTTTTCTGAATTATTTGCAATTTTTAATATTCTGCTATTAAGTGATCTGCCATTGAGGAATAAAAGACTCACAAACATTTATTTCTTTGTTATTAATCATGATAAAAAAAATTTGTAATAAATATACTTTTTAAAAAGTTAGTACTCAGCCGAATATTTGATAGTCTGCTAAATCTCTATTTGTTACATTTTGTAAAATTATAACGTTTTTCTACTATATTCCTGTGACATCATTTTTTCCCCTTTAATGCTGATTGTGAAATCCCATGGTAACCTACGGAAATTTTAAAGAGGTGATAAATTCCCTTATACAATTATCAAAATATAGCTTTCACCAGCAGGAAACAGATGTCCAATACTGGTAGTGTACATTTTTTAAAATTTCCTTAATTTTTAAATATTTTTTAAAGTATCTTTACTTTAATTTATATTTAATATATATATATATATATATATTTACTGGCAACTGGACTTCCCTGTAAGTAAGTGCTTATATATTCCATATTTTTGCTTTTTTCATTTGTAAAGAGTTTATAAATATTATTCACAAGTCCTTATTTTATTTCTTCAAAATAAAATGCAGGTTTTAAGTTATCAAATTGCCTTTTGATAAGTTTATTTAGCTGATTCACCAGATTGGTGTTATAACTTTTACTTCAATATAATCTTTTGTTAAAATATTGTATGCAAATACATGATTTTGGAAAGAAATTTTTTTAATTACTTTTTTTTACAGCAATTGGTAAATTTTGGTATCTTTTGAAATCTAAGCATAGTTTCATTGCCAATTTCTTCAACGTTATCTAATCAGTTATAATACAGAAAGTTCAGAAATCTTAAAATATTTAGATCAATAATTGAAATTATATTTCAGCACTATAATCTCAATTTAAATTAAATAATTGCTAAATAACACTTGTGTAGTCTAACAATTTTTAATCAGAGTTCATTGATTTAAATCAACTGGATTTCAATCCTGATTTAAATCAACTGATTTATTTAAATACACTTTTTTTTTTTTCAAATTTAGGTTAAGATATTTCATTATAAATATTATTTTTGACAACAATACATTGTAAATTTAAGGACTGGGGGAGACAACACTCAAAGTCCTTGCTTTTTGAATTTTATTTAAATCAAATATCACACTTAAAGATAAAAATTCTAATTTAAAAATAGAGAATCTCAGCTGAGAAATGTTAAAAGATTAAAGCATAAATTTATTTGTTAAAAAAATATGTACAAATCTTATGTGAATTTTTTAATACAAAAACATGGAGAGTTTCTGCGAGGATTTGTAAAACGTTAGAATAAATAAATATAGGTCAATCAAAAGTATATTTATTGTTATTTATGTTGATATCTCATGACTTCATTGTGCACATGTAAATAACAAATCGTTCGATATTCCAATGTAATTCATTTATGGAAAGACTCGGAAAATAAAGATTCCATGGTTAGTAATACTCTGAAATGTTTATATATATTTTTTAATATAATTTTAATTACTTATAAATGTAAACTAATAAACAACTAAAGTGTTAAAATCTTTAAAAAATCAAACACCTGATTTAAAAGTATCTTTTATTTTAAATTTTAAAAAAATCAAACTTTAATTCACTGCAAACTCTGTAATCGCTTATAAAGAACTCATAAAGCTGGAAAATTGGTGTTTCTTTTCAAACATTTTAATAACAAAGAATAATTTTTTCAGATCCATTGAAATTTATACCCAGATAATCATAATTATCTTAAGTATTTTTTATATATGCTCCAACTTCATTAAATGAATTAATGTATGTATTTCAGAGTAGTGTATATAATCTGGAATAGGTATGTTTAAAGGAATACTGTATATAATCCAGATCTAGAATAGAATGCTTAAAATTTCATTTTTTTTTCTGAATAAAATTCTTACATTATCTTTTATATTTTAAGATTTTTAATCGAGAAATTTGGTCAAAACAAAAATATTTAGCTTTTAGTAATGAAGAGTTTATATGCTTTTTATTTTATCAAAGGGGTAATTTAAAGTGGTATATATTTTATACAGAATAGGTCAATAAAAAGTATATTGTTAAATTGCAGTTAGTGTAAATAAGTGATATATAACACAAGACAATTTGTTTACTTTATTTCATGTTTTCAAAAGTAAAAGAGAATTCACATTTTCAAATTATATCATTTTCTGTTGCTCCATTTTTTAACTATATTTTTAACTGTTTATATGATTAAAATATTTCAAATTAAACAAGTGAATGAGTTTCTCTATATATTTTTAATTTCAAATAAATTTAAATGAGCTTTTCTAATTATTAATTTTAATGATTTAGTAAAGGTTATTTTACTTTAAAACGCGTAATTTTAAAATTGTATTTTGAAAAAAAAATAGCTGATTTAAATTTTAACAAAAAATGATTTTCATTTACTGAGCCTTTTTGTTATGTAATTTTCAGTTGAGCTTCAAGTTCAAAGTCTTGTACATTTTCAAATTGTATGGCTTCTGAAAATTGTTTATCATCAACGTATTTATTAGGGTTAGCTGAATTCTGTATATTCTTATAATTTACATGACTTCAAAAGTTTTTAGATTTACTTTATTATTATTATTATTTTATGGCGTTTTTAATTTAGACAGGAGAAAAAAATTACCTTCCACATAAAAGATAAAAAATTAAAGTTTCAATGCTGCTCTATATAAATTTTCAAAAATTATAAAATAGTTTCTGGATTTTTTTTTTTTTTTTGTGTATGTGTGTGTGTGTGTGTGTGTGTAATAGAGCAGAAAAGCACCCAAATTGGGTTATAATAGTTAGGTGCAGCAATGTTCCTAATTGGAAAGTGTCTCTGTGACACAAATTGGGTATAAAAAGTGACAAATTTGAAATATCATATGCGCAGGGTGTATTTGGGGACAAAAAAGAACATTTAATCTCCAAACTGTCACAGTAAAAAACAAAGTTATTCTTCTGGAAACTGTCTTTTTTAATTTAATGTTGAAAAAAATAAACTTAGAGGGTCATATTCATGCCGAAATTGTAGCAAATTCAATAGATACATCTAATTGGGGCATCATGTTTGTCTTTTTCAGTAAATGTTGCCCTATGATAACAAACTGGAATTCACTCAGTCAAGTAGTTTTGAAATTATGAAAATTTAAAGTTTGTAACTCCTAATCTGTAATCGTTGCAAATCAGACTGTAATGTGGGTAGTGTTTTAAGCATAACTTAAAAACTACTTAGCGGAATCAGCTGTGATTTTTGATTTGCATATTTGAAGTTTTTAGAAATCTATTTCTATTAAAATTAATTTTTTAATTAATTTAAAAATACATTTTTTTTATAAATTAAACCATAAAATAAACCATAATCTATAATTTTTTAACCGAAATAGATTTCGAAAAGCTTCAAATAAAATATACGAATATAAAATTATTACGTCAAGTATTGAATTATATAAAAAAAACTCCACCAGCTGTTTAACATTAGGAGTTCCAAACTTTAAACTTCATAATTCTTAAACATTTTGACCTAGTGACTTCCCTTTTGGTATCTTTGAGAAAAAGTTACCGAAAGAGGCAAATATAATGTCAAAGTTAGATGTACATATTGAAAAGTTTGGAGTTCTGTGCAACTTAAGAACGAAGACGACCCCATAAGCTTTTTTTTTTTTTTTTTGAGGCGTAAATTAAAAGAAGTTCTAGTTTTTTAAGGAGGGGCGGTCACTATTGTGATTAAAAAATGTTTTGTATGTCCTTTGTTTTGGATATACAGCAATAGAAAGTCTTTCCAGTACCAATAAAACTTCAATGTTAGTTGCATACACTTCATACGCATGCAACATGTCATACACTTGTGCTACACCCAATGACATAAGTGTGGGTTTTAAATATCCAGTCCAAATTGAAAATATTTTGTTCCGTTTTTAATATCTTATTTAACAGTTTTTTGGCATCACCTAAATATTTAGTGCCTGGGGCAATTATCTCCCACACACACTTCACCACTGGCTACACCTATGTATATTCTGGCACTAATAAGCTGGCATCTCTGTACAGTCCACTTTGCTATACAGACAACAGATGAAAAGGTTTGTTTTGGACACTATTTGGATTTTCTTTTATATCGCTTAAAATATATATATTTTTTTTTTTTCCCTAGGAAACATATACACATATTCTAAAGAAAATAAAAGTATATTATGTATTTTATGAACATAAAATCCATTTCATTGTGTACTTTTTATTTATTTATACACTTTTCTTTTACGAGAATGACTTCTCCTTGTTTATAAAGATACTTCTCTAGCATTCCTTGTATAAAATACTTATTTAAAAAAAATGTAAATACCCATGAGCTAAACGTATCAGTATTACTTGTAACAAATAAATAAAATTTCAAGCTGATTCTGTATTGTAAAGAAACTTTTGTTATAAAGAGTAGGACCAATAACAGATGAAAATATTGCTTTTGGACACTATTTTGATTTCCTTTTATCTCAGTTAAATATTATTAAGAACTTTTTTGAATACATACATACATTTTAAGTATTTTGTTATCATAAAATGCATTACATGTAATGCATTTTATGATAACAAATACTTAAAAATGTGTGTATGTATTCAAAAAAGTTCTTAATAATATTTAATTGAGATAAAAGGATATCAAAACAGTGTCCAAAAGCAATATTTTCATCTGTTAATGTTCCTACTCTTTAAAACAAAAGTTTCTGTACAATGCAGAAAAGTTTCCGATCATAATGAAAAAAAATTCCGTAAAGCAAAGAAAAAGTTTCTATAGTACACAAGAATTTTTAATTTTTTCATGATTAGTTTACTGACTGATTCGGAAAAGTTTCCTTTTTAAAACGGAATACTTTCTGTCTATTCTACCGGTCTACCAAGACATTTCTTAGTGTGAATGGAAAGTTTTCCTTTTTAAAACGGAATACTTTCTGTCTATTCTACCATTCTACCAAGACATTTCTTAGTGTGAATGGAAAGTTTTCCTTTTTAAAACGGAATACTTTCTGTCTATTCTACCATTCTACTAAGACATTTCTTAGTGTGAATGGAAAGTTTTCCTTTTTAAAACGGAATACTTTCTGTCTATTCTACCGTTCTACCAAAAAGTTTCTTTATGTGAATGGAAAGATTTCCGTAAGACCCAGGAATTTATTCTGTGTCTAAAGATTAGTTTCTGAATCAAACAGGAAAAGTTTCCTGACGGAAAGAAAAAACTTTCGTTTTTTTTCGTTTTTTTTCCGTGTTGGTTCGGAAAAGTTTCCTGTCCTATACGGGCAACTGGAAATCCTATTCCTACCGGAAACTTTTCCGAATTTTTTTTTACAGTGTACATCAACGAATTCAACATATCAATTTTATGCTATTCATAAACTGAAAGTAGTTTTTTTTTTTTTTTTCACAGATCTTTGTTTAGTGCCAAAATGCTCTATCTTATGGATAATCTGATCTTATGATTTATCATTGTTTTTTTTTATTATTATTATTCACTTTTTATGATGGTTAGGGAAATCTATTTTCAATTGTGGACAACTTTCCCAGGGGCTATTTTACATTATTGAAGCAAACTGGTGGTCATGGATAAGATAGAAATGAAAAACTTTTCATGCTTGAAGATTATTTAAAAAGTCGTTAAATTAAGCGGCAGTTTTCAAATATATTTCAATCGAAAGCTAATATTTTTTCTTATTGATGATGTAAGAATTGAAATTGTAAAATGTAGTAAAAAATAGAAATTTGTAGTATTTAGAAGTGATGTAAGCGCAATGAAAGCTAAAGCGATAGCGCCGTTTGTCGTCACAACCGTTGCACATTTCTAAAAATTGCCACTGTATTTTGGCTGGCCCTGGCGTCAAAAAACATTTTTTGACATCAAAAGAGAAATTCACAGTGAAAGAAATAGGACTTTACGCTAATAAAGAACTGTTAAATGAACTTATAATAAACCTACTAAAATAATTCCTATGAAATATTAGTCTTACATTGTTTATTCTAGCTAAAAATACAATCGCTATTTCATTTTTTTTCCCTACCATAACACTATTTTTAATAATTTTAAATTTCCTAAAATCCTTTACTTTTGTGATTTTTTTTAATAAAAAGGGAAATCGTCTAGCCTATAATTAAAAAAAAAATTGGTAACATGTAATCAAGGTATGCAATCAAGATGAAGCAATCAATGACGGCTTCAATTCTGATCTTCATAATTAAGAATGGAAAAATCAGTTAAAATTACGTCAGGTTGACACAATCATATACATTTTTCTCTTTAGTTTTATCAATGTTAAAATGCATTTCAAGCTAAGCATAGCGTCATTTTCACCGGCGCAAACTTTTCACACGTTTTATATACGTTACTTTATTGCTTAAACACCATGTATACAAATAAAAATATATTTTATGTTTAATTGTAATTAAAAAAATGGCATCAACAAAGTTGTAATGCATAATGATAAAATAAACCCAATGGACAATATTCCCGTGACGTCACAATAAATATGAATTTTTATTAGCTTATAAAACACGCGGATAAATATTTTTACCGAAATTTAACTTGCAAATTAAATAATTCGGCCTAAAAGCCACGTGCTTTTAATATTTATTATTTCTCTTTTATCCTTCGCAACCACAGAGATTAGAGAATAAAGTCTGTGCCTCGCAGCAGTAGGCGTTATCCGAATTGCCGACTTTATGACGTCATTAGCAGAAGTAAAAGTTTAATTGAAAATTACGGCTAATTAATTAAATTTTCGAATAAATGAATGCACGATAACAAATCTGTGTCCAAATATCTTTCGTTTAAAAAAAGAATGATGTAATTTGATGCAGTAGTTTGTTCTCACGGATTGTCGAAAGAAAAAGCTTAGTGTTTTAAATATATAGATAACAGCAATGTGTCAGCACGAGTCACAAATTATAGTAACCGTATTATTCTGTTAAAATATAAAAGTGAATTATGATGTCACGAGTGCATGATTTTTATTTAATTCTCGACAAATACTAGATTATTTTTAGTTGTGAATAATATAGGTTAATTCACGTTATTAAAAAATGTAGCTATAAAACATATAAATCAATGGAAAACAGTAGATAATAAATTGTAAACGTAATAATAAACCGTAAAAAAAAAAAGAACATAACTTAGTGAAATAAGTATCCGCTTTTATGTTATTTTAGGATATTCCAGATAAAAGTACAGATTACTTTAAAATACAAGGTTAAATTCACCGATATATTTCGTTTGATTCAAGGTTCTTTTGGAGAAACCGACCAGCGCAGCGGGCGTAGGCTGCTAGTTTCACATAATAAAGAAGTGCGATTTCGTATGTCATATGAAAAACAAACAGCAGTTACAGTCCGGATTACGTATTAATCCAATACAACCTTTGATATACTGAAAAATAACTTCTATTTTTCTATTAACACATTAAGGATGATATGTCCTCACATTTCTTTTACATTTGATTGACATTTAATCCTTTGAAGTGGATGAATAAAGATTACTAAGGATTAATGATAAAATTAGCATTACGTTAGAGGTTAACAGCTGGAGTCGACAGTAACACGACTTGTTATTTTAAGATTAGCATTTCTTTCATTCTTATTCGTGCGTTGCTTCTTTTCTGCTCTAAATGTATTTCTGAAAGCCATAGAGCTTAATCGTCATTGATTTAATGTATAATTATTCCACAATACTCATAAAATTACAAGAACGTTTGATACAGCATTGGTATATGAAACAAGTGGGAAAGTGCGATCGAAGATCACACAAAAGGGTTTCGTTTATTATTCCTTTCAAAACACTTTATCCTTTCTTTAATAAATCCAAATAAATTTCATAAAAAAAAGTCGTTTTTTATAAAGTAAAAATTTATCAGTCTATTTTTTTCTCGTTTTTTTTTCCGAATATCTGAACCGGCCCGATATTATACTCCGTCATAATAATATCCGTCATGTGGACTAAATGCGATATTTAAAAAAAATGAATTTCAAAATTAAACATGTTGTATAGAGACCTTAAAAATGTTAAAATATGCCAATATTTCTATATTCGAGTTTTTATCATGATTCAATACGTTCCTCAAACTTATATATTTACTATTCTCTATTACTCATACTCATACTCTCTTTGTATTATTCTCAAACATTTGAAAAATCCGTTATGACGTCTGATTAATTTTCTTTTTAATTTTCTAATGACGTTATATTAAGCTGTTTTCTGTATTTAAACAAACTCATACTCCTTGTATTATTGAGAAATGTTTGAAATTTTCCGTTTTATTACCAATATGACGTCATATTAATCTTTTTTTTTTTCAATTGGTGAAACTTTTTATTTCATTTTCATTTTTCACATGGAAATCTTTCAATAGAAAATTAATTATTGTAGAAAGAAGTTTATTGTGGATTTTTAATTTTTGGCAACTGTTATAACGAAAAATGTTTAAATTTAATAGGAAAAGGCTGTTAGATTTTTGGTTTTTTATCTCATATATTAAAATAATGCGATTTTTTCAAATTTTAATATTTTGAGCTTCATAGTAGGCATTTAGTTATAAGTACATAAATTTTCATGCCTGTAAGTTATATAGTTTCTGAGAACGGCTCTGTGACGGACAGACAACGGAGCGGCAGTAATAGGGTTTCGTTCACGAAACCCTAAAAAGTACAGATTTTTTTTTTCTGAGTCATTTTTCTTTCTCTATTACTACTATATTAAGGATAATGGAACCCTGGGTGGTATATTTCTTTATTCTGGACATACATCTAATTTATTAATACGATGGATAAAGATTACCCATTCTCAATAATGCTGTTTGCATTATGAAATTGGATAGCAGATGCAAACATTCATAATATCACTTATTTTCAAATGATTTAGTTAGTATCATTGGTTTTCATTTATGTGCGGTAAATTTTCATTGCTCATTAAAATTATAAAAGGCAAATTTTTAAACTGATGATAAGATATTTTAAAGCCTCTAGGCAGAATAATAGAAAACAAGATATATGATATTGATATGTTAGAAAATTTATTTTGTAAGGTGTACATTTGCTTTAAGCCTCATGTTAACATAGAAAAATTTTTTATTAATAGTGATTTTTTTTCTTTTCAGTATCTAAATTCGTTAAGATGTAATAGTTATTGTTGAAGTCGCCAGTTTGTCAGAATACCCGAATAATGTGAGAAAAACGTGAAACGCATAAACTATGTTGATGTAAACGTCAAGAACGCATTTATGTGGGATAATTAGATAATTAACTTGTCCCCAAATTGCTTGAATTGATAATAAATATAAAGAAGGTCGTTCACATTTTATGAAAAGGATTTTCAAAGTTAATTTCAACGCATAAATGACATATTCTTAGCAACAATTTCACTTTTTTGGATAGCCTTGACTTTTGGCTATAGCTCTGGCCCGAAATTTCTATGATAATAGAATTTTCTTCTTACAGACATGTAAATTTTTCCCGATACCTCTTCTAAAACTTTCCAAAGTCTTTTCAATGTTCGTGAATTAATTTAAACAAACCAAATGCAGAAAAGGTCATTGATGAGGGGGGGAGGGGATGTGCGTCAGGTGATTTTGCATGCATTTCTTCAATTTAAACACAAGTTATTTCCATTTGGAATTTTTTCTTTGCTAAATATGCTTCAGATGAGTTAGAGAAGAGCGGCTGGGAGAATTTGTTCATATGAAGATCAGTTAATGTCGTTTTTATATAAAGCCGGAATTTCTTCTTCAAAAATGGGTTCTAGAATATTTTACTGATAATAAAGTGAAATCACATTAGCTTTACTGCTACTTTTAGTTTAATTTCATAACAAAATTAAGCAGCAATCATGAATTCTTTTGGAAAATTTTCTTTATATTCACAAACCCATTTCTTTTTTTTTTCTATTAATTAATAAAAATTGCTCTTCTTTTGATACACTCACTTAAATAAAGTCATGTTTCATCCAGTGTTGGGATACATTTTTATTTATCACCACCTATGTGTTTATTAAAGCGTGCGTTAGAAAGCGCTATCCACAACACATTGGAAGACTATGGAAAGTTTTCCAAGAGGTGTGAGAGAAAATTTATATGATTACAAGTAATATAAAAAAAAAATAAGTCAATTCCTATTTTTTAATCCTAACTATATAGAATAAAGCCGTGCAGCATTAATGTCCCACGTTATCTTTGTTGAATTTTTTTTTTATAATCATCGTTGCGGTATTTTATTTTTGTGGCATCACTCATTTGAGGAAAATCTTTCATTTCACTTTTGAAAACAATGGGAGAAATTTTTGTCTCCCATATAAAATTATAATTAATTAATTAAATTTAATTAATGAATTAATATTTGAAAAAACTGTATTAACATCAAGTGTCATCCAGTACCAGTTTTAAAAAATGTATTTGAACTTGAGTGGATGAATAGAAAATATTTTATTAACGATTGAAAATTTGAACAAGATATATAAAGATATAGAGAGTGTGAGCTAATAGTAGGAATTGAAAAAAAAATCGACTATGATGAAATTTTCAAGAGTTATAATCAAGAGACTATACAGTACAGTAAAATTTTCGCAAAGAATATGGCATATATGCTCAGAAATTAATTGTGAAAATCGTTTCCTTAAATTGTGAACGACCTTCCGTATATGCTGGTTTCAAAACAATCCCAAGCATTTAATTAAACACAAAGTAGATAAAGAAATGGACATCACAGTTAGAGAGTTAACACAATTCAAAATAGCCTTATGCTTAGTTTAAAATAATAGTATTATAGAGAAGTATTTATATGTACTCTATTCAAACATCAGCCAGTCACCTATGCAAATCCTTTCGCTATAATTAAGAGAACGCTTCTCTAATTTTGACATCGTCTAATTTCATACTAGCTCCTGCCTGTTACATCAACGGCGTTGAGGTGTTGCACGTTATTCTCAAACTTATTTTTGTCAATGCTTACACAGCATTTATTATTTTAAAGTATACTAGAGGGCTCTGTCCCCTACGACCTACTCTCGCCAACTCTCTTTCTAGACCCCGCAGGCTCTAAAAACAAGCAAATTTTCTCCTTTTTAAAAAGATTACCCGATTACGAAAGACTAAATGATATTATCAGGACCAATTTAATGACGATGTTATGGTGATCATTTGTAATCGGGTTGTGATTCCTTTCCCGTTGAAAGAAAGATTTTTGGTTCTCAAGGCCGCATACACCGTTGACGGTTATTTTCGTGATGGACAAATTAATATCAATTACACATTTCAAAATCAGCTTGTATGAAATGGTTAAGTAAAAAATATCGCTTCCTCCCTTATTTTTATAAAGACGCTGTAATAATATCATTTTAAATATGACGTTTAAAATATTACGTAATTTTCACCATTAAATGGTTTTAGCATGTAATAATTTTAATTAACTTTAAAGTTTTTTTCCTTTTTTATATTGATGTGTAACTATATTTTTCAATTAAAAAGTGTTTGTAAATATTATTATTTGAACTTTTTAAAATCTGGCAACAGTAAGTAACAAGAAAGAACATCATGCGTCATGCATAGATTATGTAACACTTTCCAAAATAATTTTGCAAATCTTTGCCGTAAGGTGTAAGATGATATCTAACTAAACAATTTTGAAAACGCATAACATATTTAAACATCCATTTTTAGGAATTACCAACAATTTTCGGAAAAATATCCAAGCTCTTTTGTGCAGCCCTGTATATGATCTATAGATTTGTATATATACTAAATAGAATGCTAAATTTTAGTTCATTAGGAAACACGTAGCACAGTTTAAAATTTCCCTTCTAGAATTTCCAACAATAAACGGAAATGTACTCGAGAACTTTTTTGCTACCCAGTATACAACCTATACAATTTATACACACCAAGTAATAGAAAAAAAATGAGTTAAATTTAAAAACGCGTTCATCAAATGAAAAAGCATTCCCAGCAATTATTATTAATAAGCAGTACATTAACCGAATTATTTTGTGTGTCCCTGTAAATGAACAATGAAATCTATACACACAATATTCTATAGTAAGCCTCTTGTAATCCACGTTAGTGATATATATCAATTTCAGTATGTTTGCAATAGTGAAACATTATTAAAATAAACTGCAAACGATTTTTCTTCATAGACCGTAATGTAACGGAATTCTTTTGAGTATCCCTGTAAAGGAACTATAAGTGCTATGCACACCACATTCTATAATTTGTCTCTTGTAGTGCATCTCAGTCATATATATCAATTTCAATATGTTTGAAATTGTGTAACATCATTAAAATAAACCGCAAACGATTTTTCCCTATAGATCGTAATGTAACGGAATTCTTTTGAGTGTCCCTGTAAAAAAAAACCTATACGTGCTACACACTTTATTTTCAATACCGAACATGCCACAGTAAGACTCAGTAACATATATCAATTGCATGACGATCCGAGTATATTTACATGAGTTAGAGCACGGACAGACAAACAGACAGACAAACAAACCGAATTCATAAACACTTTTCAACTATGTTGGAAAGTGTTATAAAAGACATTACAGACTATGAATTAAATCTTTATTCCCATAATGAAATCTTGAACAAGTGGGTAAGTGTGATCGAATATCGCCAAAAGGGTTTCTTTTAATATTCCTTTCGAAACACTTTATCCTTTCTTTAATAAATCCAAATAAATTTCATTTCCCCCCCTCCAAAAAAAAAAAAATAATAATCAAGTTTTTTTATAAAGTAAAAATTTACCGGTCTATTTTTCTCGTTTTTTTTTTTCGAATATCTGAACCGGCCCGCTATTATACTCTCATAATAATATCTGCCATGTAGACTAAATGCGATATTTAAAAAAAAATCAATTTCATAACTAAACATGCTGTATAGAGACCTTCAAAATGCTAAAATATGCCAATATTTCCATAATCGGGTTTTTATCATGATTCAATACGTTCCTTAAACTCATATGACGTTATAATCATTTGCTGACGTCATATCTACTAGCTTTCTCTATTACTCATATTGATACTCTCTTTGTATTATTCTCAAGCATTTGAAAAAGTCTATTAAACTTCCAATATGATGTCAGATTAATTTTCTTTTTAATTCTATAATGACGTCATATTAACCTGCTTTCTGTACTTACACATACTCATACTCCTTGTATTAAAAGGGTTTCGTGAGATGAACGAAACCCTAGTAAAAAATTGAGAATAAAACTTTAAAAAGTAGACAAATTTAACAATTTATTAAACACTGCACACCACAATTTAGTGAAGTATGTGCCTAATTGGTTTAAAGATGGTTAAATTGCTATGCCTAGTTTTTGATCTTATGAAAGTGTTTTAATTGAACTATCTTAACTGATTTCAACATTAACAAGAGCAAAAAATCTTCCGTCAAGCATAGATTATGAAACACTTTCCAACACTTCTTACTTTAACAAAACTTTACCGTTTAATAAGGTGAAAGATTAAATCTAATTTGGAGAACGCATAACACATTTGAAAACCCAATTTCAGGAATTACCATCCACAGTCACAAAAATATCCCAATAATATATTTTGTGTATTCCTGTATATGATCTATGCATTTGAATATATGTACCATATAGTATACTAAAATTTAGATTATTTATGAAACGCATAGCACAGTTGAAAATTCCCCTTCAGCAATTTCCGTCAATAAACGGAAATGCCCTCGATATCTTTTGTGCAACTCTTTATATGATCTATGGAATTTATGCACAGCAAATAATATGCAAAAAATTAGTTAAATTTAAAAACGCGTACCACAACTGAAAACGCACTTGCAGCCATTATTGTTTATGGACACAAACAACGGAATTCTTTTGTGTGTCCCTATAAATGACGATGAATGCAATCACGCCATATTCTATAGTAAAGCTCTTGTAGTGATATACTGGGTGATATACCTCACTGGTATACAGGATCATCGAAAAAAGTTGGACAGATTTGAAAGTATCATAACTTCAAAAGTAATTGGGTAAACGCAATAATTTACTTTCAAAATTACTCGGCAATTATCCAAGATACGTTAGAAGTAACAGTTTTAAAGCCGTAATATTTAGACGGTGGGCAGAATCGATGATCTGAAAATGCAAATTGCACCACACATTCGCAATTTTCACTTTTGCCTTAGGCTATCCATGTAGATAAAGGATCCTTTCCTACTAAATCGACGATGATGAAGAACTTTCTAATTGGCATTTTCCCATATCTTCAATTGTTTTAGATATAGGAGCGCTTCCCACCCTGGAATCATCAAAAACGGTTGGACAGCTCGGAGGCCTCATTCCCCGTGCAATTGCTTCTTCTCTTCGTCTGAAGGTCACGGCTTTGAAACAATTACATCTAAAAAATCTCGGATAATTACCGAGAGTACTTTTCAAAGAATATTACTGCGTTTTCTCAATTACTTTCGGAGTTATGATTTTTTGAAATGTGTTCAATCTTTTTCGATGAACCTGTATATCAATTTCAATATGTGACATCATCAAAATACACCGCAAACGATTTTTCCCTATAGATCGTAACGCAACGGAAATCTTTTGGGTGTCCCTGTAAATTAACAATGAATGCTACACACTCCATTTTCAACACCGAGCATGAAATAGTAAACATCAATAACATACGTCAATTGCATTGAAATCCAAAAATATTTACGCGAGTTAGAACACGGACAGACAGACAGGCAAACCGAATTCATAAACACTTTTCAACTATGTTGGAAAGTGTTAAAAAGCGCTTAAAATAAGTCATCGATTTAAAAACTGTCTGCTTCCACGGGTTTATCATACATTTATGTAAAAAACTACTAGCTTTATGTAAGATAGATAATATAGTTAGATAAATATATGTTAGATAACATATTTTTATGTCATTAATCATTGTTATCTAAATGTCATTTAGAAAACGGATTAAACAAACATTCTCGTTTGTATAGTATCATGTATTGTAAATAGTTTGTCCGAAAAGAAAATCCTTTCGCCACCTTATTTGCTTTGGTGATGAATTACCTTGAGTAAAAACTTGAGTTGTCTGACATTAAATCAGTGCACATTGGGATAAAAGGATCGAGTATATACACATGATTTAACTAGAAAATTATAGTTTAATAATATACTTATCAAAGTATTCGTCTTTTCAATAGTCAAAGTTCTATAAAGAAAAAAAGAAAAGAAACACCTGTGCATTATGAAAAAATTAAGGTTTTATTTTACATTATTTTATTGGAACTGAATTATTATACATATATATTTTTTTATCATGAAATTCGAAAACGCACTACCCGCTATAGAACGTAATTTTAATCAGAAATAATTGCTAACATCTCGTATTTATCGAAAAATTCGCTGAAATATTTATTTAATCATATGTCAAGAAAATAAACTTTTTAACCAAAAATAGAACCGACTTCAAAAACTACTAAAAAGCGAAAAATAAACTTTTTAACCAAAAATAGAACCGACTTCAAGGACTACTACAAAGTAAAAAATAATTTTTTTTAGATAATAGTTAATAAGAAATTAAATTAAGAGCATTGTATTTACCATGCATATTATTACATTTATGTACATTAATTTGATTTTTTGGAGTCGGTGCCAGCCAAGCCAAGTTAAAGCCATATTACCATTTTTAAATATTTCATCTGACGTTATACATGTATATTTTCAAATGAGATTAGCAACTATATGTCGACAAACATTGCTTTGGAAATTTGTTAATCATTTAAATCATTGTATTTTCTACCATTTGATGAGTTATATGTATTTTTTTTTTGTCTCGTTTTTATGTAGATATAATTTATACGCGTGTTACGATTTATATTGGATATTTTGTTTTGAATTTTGTACTTGGCTTGGCTGGCACCGACTCCAAAAAATCAAATTAATGTACATAAATGTAATAATATGCATGGTAAATACAATGCTCTTAATTTAATTTCTTATTAACTATTATCTAAAAAAAATTATTTTTTACTTTGTAGTAGTCCTTGAAGTCGGTTCTATTTTTGGTTAAAAAGTTTATTTTTCGCTTTTTAGTAGTTTTTGAAGTCGGTTCTATTTTTGGTTAAAAAGTTTATTTTTCGCTTTTTAGTAGTTTTTGAAGTCGGTTCTTTTTTTTTTTTTTGGTTAAAAAGTTTATTTATTTATTTATTACTTTAGTGATATCCATATTTACATTAAATCATATTGTTGCTAATATCTTTTTTAGTTCAAGTTAACCTGGGCAGTAGACTCGAGTATCGAAGATTAGAAAATTTATCATTATTCTCATCTAATGTCTTTAAAGCCTTTAATGATATCTATATTTACAACAGTAGACTCGAGTACGGAAGATTAGAAAATTTATCTTTATTCTCATCTAATGTCTTTAAAGCCTTTAATGATATCTATATTAACATTAAACCATATTGTTGCTAATATATTTTTTATTTCACGCTAACCTTGGCAGTAGACTCGATTACGGAAGATTAGAAAATTTATCATTATTCTCATCTAATGTCTAAAGCCTTTAATGATACCTATATTTATATTAAACCATATTGTTGCTAAAATGTTTTTTATTTCACGCTAACCTTGGCAGTAGACTCGATTACGGAAGATTAGAAAATTTATCATTATTCTCATCTAATGTCTAAAGCCTTTAATGATATATATATTTATATTAAACCATATTGTTGCTAATATATTTTTTTATTTCACGCTAACCTTGGCAGTAGACTCGATTACGGAAGATTAGAAATTTTATCATTATTCTCACCTAATCGTCTTCGATAATGTGTCATAATCGGGCTGTATACTACAGTTTTGATAACTGTGTAACTCACTGATTTTTTGTGCTTATGCTTAATGTGTACTGATTTTTACGATCCGTACAAGGTAAATACACTGCGCCAACAATGTCGCCTATAATACTATTTGGAGTAACCCCTTTCTTTCTTTCTTTCTATATTGTCACTCTATAGTTAATATTATGTAGTAGAAATATTAAAAGACAATTGCAGAAGCATTTATATACAACTGTATTGTATAATATAATATAGATATTGGATATTTTAAAGACAGTTTCCAACTTGCGCCACAGGTGATAAATCGCCAAATATTTTCTGTAACTCGTACATTTGTATGGGATTTGAAACAACAATGTATTTAATTATGCGCCAATAAACGCTCGTCAAAATATGCTAAACCGCTGTGAAACTGCAACAATGGAACTTTTAAAAGATTCAAAAGTAGATTTGTTGTGGCATAATTTATAGTTTTTATCCGTACGTTGTATTATATTTATCCAATTCACAATTTTATGTAATTTTGCTTTTCATATTTGGCAACACTCAAAACTTTTTGTTTAGATCTTAAAAAGTTTGTTCTATGAAAATAAATCCGACAAGTTAAAGCTGATTTAAATATGTCAGTCTTTTTATTATTTGCAAATTCACGTAATAGAATATTTTATGAAATTAAATGAAAGTCGTCTGCCCAACAAATTAACTATTTTTAAAATGCTTATTTTTTTCGTTTTTATTGAATTCCTGAAAAAGTACTGAACCAATTTTCATAAAATTTAAATGGGACCAATTCGAGAGTATTCTCTTTCGAATAAAAAAAAAAATCACAAATAAGACGCATAGTTTCGGAGTAATCGGTGAACATACATAAAAGATTTTAAAAGATTCAAAAGTAGATCTGTTGTAGCATAATTTATAGTTTTTATCTGTACGTTGTATTATATTTATCCAATTCACAATTTTATGTAATTTTACTTTTCAAATTTGGCAACACTCAAAAGCCAACAAGTTAACTATTTTTTAAATGCTTATTTTTTTTCGTTTTTGTTGAATTTCTGAAAAAGTACTGAACCAATTTTAATAAAATTTAAATGGGACCAATTCGAGAGTATTCTCTTTCGAATAAAAAAAAAAAAATCACATAAATAGGACGCATAGTTCCGGAGTAATGGGTGTACATACATAAAAAAAAAAAAATACATACACGTCGAATTGATAACCTCCTCCTTTTTTGAGTCGGTTAAAAATTAAAAAATATGAAAAATATAGCATTTGTTTTTATAAATAAAAATAAAATCATATAGATAATTAAAGTTAGTATAATTATGATTAAATGTTGGTTTATTAAATTACTAACCATACATTGTATCGCACATCTGACTAATTAAACTTTTTTTTCATCTTTTGACGTTCTCAGAATTAAATGAATACCCATTTGATCAGATAATATAATATAATTAGCCATTGTTATCAGAGTGTCACTTAGAAGACAAACTGAGCAAACATTCCGAGTTCTATAGTAGTATTATATTTTGGGAAATAATTAGCTTTAAAATGGAATCCGATCACCAGCTTGTTTGATTGTGCTAAATATAACGTTGAGTGAAATCTAGTGTCAAATGACATTAAATCAGTGCATTAGTGTAAAACTATTGGATTTTATGAATAAAAATCAAATCAAATAAATACAGTCAAACTTGTTTAAAGCGAGCACGAGTAAAACGAGGACACTATTAAAACGAACAATTCTCACACTAAGAATTGCTCATCATAAGTTTAATTAAAAGTGTGACTAAATGTTGATTAATAAAATTACTAACCATAGATTGTATCACTTGTCTGAATAATTCTTTTGTTTTCAGTTTTTAATGACATCAGAAGATAATGAAAACTCATTTAATCAGATAATGCAATATCATTAACCTTTGTTATCAAAGTGTCGTTTAGAAGACAGACTGAGCAAACATTCTGAGTTCATAATAGTATTATATTTTGGGAAATAATTAACCTTAAAATGGAATCCTTTCACCAGCTTGTTAGCTTAGGCTAAATATAACATTGAGTAAAATCTTGTGTCAAATGATATTAAATCAGTGCATTAGGGTAAAAGTATTTGATTTTATGAATAAAAATAAAATCAAATAAATACAGTCAAACTCATTTAATACGAGCACGGGTAAAACGAGGGCACGACTAAAACGAACAGTTCTCACACTAAGAATAGTTGATCATAAGTTTAATTAAAAGTGTGTCTAAATGTTGATTAATAAAATTACTAACTATAGATTGTATCACATGTCTGAATAATTATTTTGTTTTAATTTTTTAACGAAATCAGAAGAAAATGAATACTCATTGGATCAGATAATGCAATATCATTAACCTATGTGTGTATGAATTCTATAGATCTTATACAGAACAACACAAAAGATCTCGAGTACATTTCCGTTTATTGACGGAAATTCCAAGGGGAATTTTAAACTGTGCTGTGCGTTTCCTAACTAAACTGAAATTTAGCATTTATGTAGTATATATACAAATCTATAGACCATATGCAGGGCTGCACAAAAGAATTCGGATATGTTTCCAAATATTGTTGGCAACTCCTGAAATTGAGTTTTTAAATGTGTTATGGTTTTTCCAAATTGTTTACTTTGACAGGGCTAATTGAGCTTAAGCCGAAAGGTAGGGCTCCCCGCCCGGTTTGACTTTGTTTATATTTACATAGGCAATTGCGCTGGTCCACAGAACAGGTAGGTCACTACACAGAGATTTCATACCAGAAGTCTCACAACACTTCCAGATACAAAACAGGTACCTTTACTTATTTTTAACCAACCACGGACCATTTCAACAACACTGATATACAATAAATAAACTCGACTCACCACTTTGTTTCTGTGGATCACAATCCACATTTTTACACTACATTCTGAATTGTACACTAACTTCACATTACCACATTAAAAAACCAAACAATATGAATTTACGTGATTGGCTGATCTACCTGTTCGACCGGCCATTCTTTTGAATATAATAATAGATTGTATGAAATTTATAGAAAACAATGAATTCCTTTTCTGAAATCCTCTGCCTTTTTAGCTTCCAGCACTCCTCTTCTCACTCACCAGAACAGAAGCTTTTTAAGTGTTTCAATTTGTATTGCTTTATCGGAGCTGGTAAACTCCGGCGTTTTCCCATTGTAAATTTTGTACATATTTATCAGTTCATGTTATTAGTTTGTTTTATTTATTAATCTCTGTAAAGTTATAATTGCTAACTTGTTTAGTATTACTATACCACTATATTTCTTCACAAACATTGTATATTCTTTCCCAATCAAATTTTACCTTTGACAGATTTATTAAGTTAAACTAATGTGCACACTTAATACAGTTATGTATGTAAAGCTGCACTTGATTAGACACGTTTATTTAAATAATTGTGCACTTTAAACATTGTAAAAACTGTCTAACCTTCAACACATTGTATATATGTTAAAGTCAGGGGTCGGAAAAACTACTTTCTTATTGTAGCGAACTACAACTGCAACTAATGTATCAAAAATGTAGTTAACTACAACTGCAACTACTTGTTTTAAAAGTAGAGACTACAAACTACTTTTCAAAAGTAGTGACTATTTCGCTACTTTTAGATTTTGTCAAAGGGTTCAATTTACACTCGAAATTGAAAATGAAATAATAAAACGACCCTCTGGACACAATTAAATAAATGTGACATAACCGAGGTCATTAAAAATTTAAGAAAGGTAACATAGAAGAAGATGTTTTGTATTTGTCTCCAAAATGTTAGTTTATACACAAAGTACAAATTTCATGGCAAAATCCAAAGAGCTATTATAATCCAGAAAATTACAGAAAAACAACTCTAAATGCAAACATTAAATAAAACCGTTCCAAATAACAAGAAACCCAACGTTAAAACATAAACATCTAATAACGAGTAAAGGTGTCGCCAGCAAGAAAATTAATTCTTTTGATGGGTTAGTACTTGATTTTAGTAGCAAATGTAAATGGGGAAAATCTATGACTTCATGGGATGTGTTGCTAGACACTGCAGCTGAGATTAGTAAATTGCTGAGCAGAACAAATTTTCCTTAAAAGAAACAAGTTTCGGCCACGTGATTTGCAGAAAGGCGTATTTCCCGCCCCTGAAATAGCGTTAAAAGTAGCGTCGGTTTTCGCTACAAACTACAGATTTTTTGTATCGTGCTACTCGCTACACTACATTGTTCAAAATGTAGCGCGCTACACTTACAAACTACTGTAAAAAGTAGCGACTGCTGTAGTTTCGGTACTTGTAGCGCGCTACTTCCGACCCCTGGTTAAAGTAAACAGTAGGTTTGTGTCTTCGCCCCGAGATTGCGCTTATACTCTAAAGCGAAAGCTGTGTTATCGGGGCGGTCATCCCTTGTCATCCCTTTTTACTTACCCATCATACGTAGTATAGGGTAAGTCTTGTAATCATTTTGAAAATCGAAAATTTTTTTTTGACGGATTTACACGTTTCAGACATTGGAGATTCCGAAAAACATATTTTTAGAAAAAAAAATTTTGCCGTCCGTCTGTGTGTCTGTGTGTGTGTCTGTGTGTCTGTAAACGCTCTATCTCCCGAAAAAATTGAGATAGAGACTTGCAATTTGGTATGTACTTAGTATGTAATAATGGGAAGAAGCCTATTTCATTTCAATAACCTCGATTAACCGGAACTATTTTTTTCGGACTCTCGAAATATTCGTTCTGATGAAAGGTATATAAAAATTTTCGAAATTGTTTATTTTAAGAAATGAATATAAAAGACAATAAAAAAAACATAAATTTTGCATAAAACATGAAGTCGATCGGATAATTAGTTGTCGAGATATTTGGAATCCTATTTTCCACACTCTTCGATTTTTCATGACCCTGTATTTCATCCAAATTTCACTTCAAAGATATATTTTAATTGGAAATTTGACGCTTAATCAGATGCAATAAACCACTAGTTAATAGGATTATTATTTTTGGAGTTATAAGGATGTTTCTTTCAAGCAATTCAGTAATCGAGCCTTTAAAGTTTGTGACGTCATCGAGCCACGATTTTATTTGAATTGCAATGCACTTTATAAGTAGTTTACACATTTTTATTTTAATATTTTACATTATGCATATCCATGATGGGTAAGTATTACGGTGGCCCCCAACGACTAGTTTACTTTGAGATCATCTTTAATCTTATTAAACGGTAAAGATTTGTAAAAGTATTTTGGAACTGTTGGAAAGGGTTACATAATGCCTGCTTGACGCAAGATTCTTTGTTCCTGTTTCACTATAAAAAGTCTTAAAACAAACAGGCATTTTCTTATCTAAGTTTTAACACATTGTTGACCGGAAGCTGATTAATAGACTTCACTTCCTATTCTTAGCTTCGCACAAGCGCTTCTCTCGCATGTTGCATCATCCAACAAACCGCATTTTCTACATTCTACAATTAGACATTAAATGAGGATTGTAAATGAGTAGATACAGAGTGTTTCTTAAAAAATTCCCTAATTCTAAAATTCAATAATTCTTTAACTTTAATATCTACAACGATGAAATAAGTGATATTCGTATCAGATGACTTATAGTTTTTGGATAGAGTAATTTTTCGAATGGTTCAAATTACCTTCAAAATTTCCTAACACAAACTTTTCTTTTCGCATTTAAACGCCTAAATAGAATCAAAACTTAAAATTGGAAGACCTTCGATGCAGTTTTACATATTATTTTGAGCATTGAAGAAAAGTCATGAAATATTGAAGATAAAATATAAAAAAATAAATAAATAAAACTATTGAAGAGAATTCCTGATAAAGATTTAGGAATCAAAAGATATTACAATTTGAAACCGTACAGTGCCATCTTTTAATGATAAACAGAAGTACTTTTTACTTTCTTCTATCTATAATAGATAAGTATTGTAATCGAAATTGTTTTCGACTTCCGGATATCGACGATTTACACGTTTAGTGGTCAGAGATCCCGAAAAATACGTTTTTACAAAATGACTGTCTGCCGGTGTGTCCGTGTGTAGTGTGTCCTCTTTGTTTCGTCAAAAATTGTATGAAATTATGTTTAGAATTGAATCAAACTTCATTATATGTGTTTTTGTCATTGGTCCAGTCCCGGTTCAGGGGAATTATAGATATTCCCCTGGACCGGGGCGCTGGGAAACAATTTTTGTTCAATTTTTCCTTTTTACCATCAGAAAGTATATGAAGAATTGAACCAAGCTTCATATATACGATTTTGACTATGAACGCCATGTCTCAGTTGAAAATAGAGATTTTCCCCCGCTATGATAGCGATTTTTGTGCGATTTTCTTGATTTTTCGTAGTTGTGTTGTACATCGGCTACTCATGCAGCGAAGCGTGATTCGTATCCAGGCGATTTGCAAGTAGCTGACGTAGAACAGAATGACGAAAAATATTGATTTTATTGAAAATTTTGATCGAGATTTACTCCGATTAATAAAATGAAACAGAAATTCAAGATGCAAATCAAAATCGGTGTAGTTGTGCTTTGCACTGGATGCTCATGCAGCGACGCACACTTCGGCATTTTGTTTGTTTCTAAAATGTATAAATAAAAACAAATACGTGTTTTGAAGCAGTAACATGTCTAAAATAGAAGAAAGACACATCCGACTAGTTAGTTACCGTATACTTATTTATGAGCTTCCTATTAAGCATGACACTTTTCCATCTTTATATTTATTACAGTAATTAATGAATTACTGACTTTTAAAGTTAGGATGTACTTTTTATAACACCCTGTATATATGTTCTGATTCATTAAGTGCACACTAAGAAAGAGGAAAAACAGTTCGAAATATATGTTTTATATTATTATGTTTAAAAAAAAAAAAATCCAATAAAACGTAGGGCTTACGTGCAGTCTGGGAAAAAGGTGATCCCATTAATTCTGCTGCAAATAATCGTATAAAAAGATATAGATATCAATCTACTTGGAATAATGCCTGCTACTAAATTCTATGCATGCATTTGGCTTCAAAGGTCATCTACCAATTAAAATTTATGCCAACTTCCATTTTTGAAATAGCCACGCCTATTTTTACACTTTATTTGAGTTCCTTGTATCAAACCAGAAATATTTAATTCAAGCACATCCGGACCGAAAGCAATATTTTATTTTTAAATACTGTGGACTCTGCCCGCTACGAGCTACGCTCGCCAACCTACGTTCAGACCCCGCAGGCTCTAAAACATGCTAATTTGCTCTGTTTTAAATATATTACCCGTTTACGTAAGATTGAATTATATTATTACAACCAGTGGCGATCTTCTGTAATCGGGTTGTCATTCATTTCCCTGTCAATAGGGGGGGGGGGGGGATCTGGTACGGGCGATTATCTGTGATAGTGATATAGAACGGCCGGAGAAGTGCCCTCCGTGCGGGTATTTCTAAAGAATCCTAACTCGTATTTACGGCAAGGTTCCAAGAAAGACAATTTCATAGAGGGAGAAGGGGGGGGGGGGGTATTTCAGTTCCCAAGGCAGCATCCATGATTGATTGAGTAACATCTATATCCCACATTCGAAAATCAGCGAAATGGTTAAGTAAAGAATGTCGCTGCACATCGAGCTTTTATAATAACGTATTGAAAAAAAATTTACTTTTTAGACGCTATAAGAAAATTGTTTTAAATAGACAGTTTAAATATTTCGTTTTAAATATGACGTAATTTTCTCCATTTAATGCTTTTCGTGCGCAATAATGTAATTATTTTAAAGTTTATTTTCTCGTTGAATATTCCCGTGTAAATAAAAAAAATTTTCAATTGTAAAGTGTTTGGCAATATTATTATTTAGGTTTTTAAATATGACGTGATTTTCCTCATTAAATTATTTTCGCGCGAAATAATTTAATTATTATAAAGTTATCTATCTTTATTTAATATTTAAGTGTAAATATATTTTAAATTGAGAGATGTTTTGAAATATTATTATTTGTGCTTTTTTAAAGTCTGGCAACAGTAGATTGAAAAAAATTACTTTTTCGAAATATGAAATAAATCTCTCTTCAGATAATGAAATGTTAAATTAAAAAAAAATGAATTTTTTTTAATTACAAATTTTAAAAAAGGATTGGACACAGAACACAGCACACTGCAATCGCGTCAAGTATGTGCCTGCGAAAGATGTTTAAACTGCTAGGCATAGTTTTTAACCCTATAAAACTTTTTTAACAAACTATTTTGACCTATTTCAAAATGAAATAGCGCTTAAAATAATTCTTTGATCTCAAAACTGTCTGCTTCATCGTGTTTATCATGCGTTTCTCTATAAAATTATTAGTTTTTATATTTTATATGCAATGGTTATCTTCTATTTATTTAAAACGCTAAGCGTTTTCTTTCGATAGTCCGTCAGAACAAACTACTGCATGAAATTACATCATTCTTTTTTAAATCAAAGATATTTGGACACAGATTTGTTATCGTACATTTGTTTGTTCGAAAGTTTTATTAATTAGCCGTAATTTTGAATTAAACTTTTACTTCTGCGTATGACGTCATAAAGTCGGCAAACGGATAACTTTCACTGTTGCGAGGCACAGCACAGAGTAACGAGAAACTCTGTGGTTACGAGGATAAAAGAGAAATAATAAATATTAAAGGCACGTGGCTTTTAGGTCGAATTTTTTAATTTGCAAGTTAAATTTCGGTAAAAATAATTATCGCGTGCACTTTATTTTTATAATCGAATAAAAATTCATATTTATTGTGACGTCACGGGAATATTGTCCATTGGGTTTATTTTATCATTATGCATTACAACTTTGTTGATGCCATTTTTTTTTCATTACAATTAAATGCAAAATATATTTTTATTTGTATGCATGGTGCTTAAGCATAAATGTACGTGTGAAAAGTTTGTACCGGTGAAAATGACGTTATGCTTAGCTTGAAATGCATTTTAACATTGATAAAACTAAAGAGAAAAATGTATAGGATTGTGTCAACATGACTTAAATTTAACTGATTTTTCCATTCATAGTTATAAAGATTAGAATTGGAGCCGTCATTGATTTCTTCATCTTGATTGCATACCTTGATTACATGTTACCAATTACTTTTTCTTAAATTATAGATCAGAAGATTTCATTTTTTAATAAAAAAAATTCACAAAAATAAAGGATTTCAGGAAAATTAAAATTATTAAAAATAGTGTTATGGTAAAAAAAAAAATTGAAATAATGATTGTATTTTTAGTTAGAATAAACAATATAAGGCTAATATTTTATAGGAATTATTTCAGTAGGTTTATTATAAGTTCATTTAACAATTCCTTATTAGCGACAAAGTCCTATTTCAATTTCTCTTTCGATGTCAAAAAAATGGCGGTCTACTTTTGGATGCCAGCCAAAACCACAGTGGCAACTTTTAGAAATGTATAACGGTTGTGACAACAAACGGCGGTATCGCTTTAGCTTTCATCTCGCTTACATCACTTCTAAATATTACAAATTTCAATTTTTTACTACATTTTACTACATTTTACAATTTTAATTCTTACATCATCAATTAGAAAAAAATTAGCTTTCGATTGAAATTTATTTGAAAACTGCCGCTTAATTTAACGATTTTTAAATAATTTTCAAGCATGAAATGAGTTTCGATTCTATCTCATCAATGACCATCAGTTTGCCTCAATAACGTAAAATAGCGCTGGGGAAAGTTGCCACAGTTGAAAATAGATTTCCCTAACTATCATAAAAAGTGAATTATAATAATAATAATAATAAAAACCCTGGTAAATAATAAGATCAGATTATCCATAAGATAGAGCATTTTGGCGTGTTAAACTAAAATCTGTCAAGGGAAAAAAACTATTTTTAGTGTATATTTAACATAAAATTGCTATTTTGAATTCGTTGTTGTATATGTTGCATTAGAATGTACTAGGAATTGTATTTTTTTATTTTTTTTTTTTACAGATCCATTGGGTATTTAACTGTATAAGAGGGAAAAGATCCCCGACTGTGATGGAAAAAGGATAATCATCCTGATTATTTAAAGGGACCGCAGAAACCATGCTAATAAATTACACTTGAAAATATTAAAAATCTGCCTGACCTGCAGGTTGTATATTATTATTGAAAAATATTCTCCATCTTTACATAAAAATTAATTAGCTTAAAACAATGGATGCGTTTTAGAAGATATGGATTTGAAACGAACAATAATTAAAGAGGACATTTTAAAACTTTTAATTTAAACATTTTAAAAAAAATTAACGTCGAATTTCGACGGTGCATTTGGGCAGATGCAATGCACATGTGCATAGGAGCTCATTCGGTTGCATTATCACAGGCGGGGGGGGGGGAGATGTGTACTTTATTTACTATGTTCTTTTATTTACTGAATATGAGATGAACGTAGGAATATACTATTTGTATGATAGGTCCATGAAAATTTCTTACTTGCCGTGGGGAATATGGCGGTAATGTCAAACTGATTTGCATTGCACAGTTGTTTACGGATTGCTTGTTTGGAGTTTGCATCGGAAATAGTACTGTATTTCACTGGGGGAAAAACTTTTAAAATAAAATATTTGAAAGGCTGTTTCATACTCACCCCTTCTTAAATAATAAAGAAGCTTATTTTACTGATATTGTTATAGTATTTTTTTCCGTCGTTTTGACGGGTTTCCTCTAGTTTTTCATTAAAAGCCAAAAAAAGGTTACAATAAATGTAATTACTACAGCGACTGCAGCTTAGTTTTTTTTTTTTTAGAATAGAGAGATTAGACTTATTTAGTGTTGTTTTCTGCAAGGATAATAAGGGACAGAACACTCCCCATATTAAAGCATATTTCAAAATAATAACATCCAGCAAAAACTAGTAAACATCTATTTATGAATATTTAAGCGAGATTAATATGTAAATTTTATGAAATATTCCGTCGTTGATTTAGTTATACACAGTTTAGTTATTCTACGCAAACATGTGGAAGTTCAATACCCATTTTTAGGGTTTCGTTTATCTCAAGAAACCCTACTCGTTCTCGGTCTGTCCGTCACAGAGCTGGTTCTCAGAAACTGTATAACTTACAGACTTGATATTTTGTGTACTTACAGCTGAATACCTACTATCACGCTGAAACTCATAACATTTTGAAAAAATCGTATTATTTAAATATAGAGAGATAAAAAACCAAAAATCTAACAGCCTTTTTCTATTAAATTTAAACATTTTTCGTTATAGCAGTTGCCAACAATTAAAAATCAACAATAAAATTCTTTCTACAATATTTAATTTTCTATTGAAAGATTTCCACGTGAAAATGAAAATGAAATAAAAAGTTTCACCAATTGAAAAAAAGATTAATATTACGCCATATTGGTAATAAAACGGACATTTTCAAACATTTCTCAATAATACAAGGAGTATGAGTATGTGTAAATACAGAAAGCAGCTTAATATGACGTCAATAGAGAATTAAAAAGAAAATTAATCTGACGTCTAACATTTTGAAGATCTCTATACAACATGTTAAATTTTGAAATTGATTTTTTTTTAATATCGCATGTAGTCCACATGACAGATATTATTATGACAGAGTATAATAGCCGGCTTCGCCCGTTACCGGGCCGGTTCAGATATTCGAAAAAACGAAAAAAATAGACCGGTAAATTTTTACTTTATAAAAAACATGACTTTTTTTTCGGGGGGGGGGAAGGGGGGGGTAAATTTATTTGGATTTATTAAAGAAAGGATAAACTGTTTTGAAAGGAATATTAAACGAAACCCTTTGTGCGATCTTCGATCACACTTACCCTCTTGTTTACAGTTATGTTTTTGATAAATATCATTACTTTTTGTACAGTTACAATATGCTTAGACACTTCACTTAATGGTTTTTAATGTGTTTAAAAGTGACTATTTTATTCACCAGGCAACATTCAGTTTAAGCCAGCTGGGAAGGCCGATCTATTCTCGGTTAAAATTGGCTTTGTGTTCAAATCAATATAAAAATAAAATCTCTGTACAACATACAATAATCAGTTAGCACAATTAATGACAGTCGAAAACAGAAATTAACACAGATAAAACACGTACACCGGTATATAAATATACGTTTGTGTTTGTCTGCATGCATGTGTGATGCGTTTGTTTCATTTGTAATGATGAGGATTTGATTGAATGATAAGGCACATATATTCAATAGAGTTTTGATGTTTAGCAAACAGCATTTCGGATTTACAATGATGCTTCAGCTACTGTTCATCCCGGAAAACACTTCACAATAATCATTTCACAAAATGCATGAATATCAGAAAATAATTGATTACATCAAAATTTCTTTTTACATAAAAATGTACTATACCTATAGTTTTCAACACACTGAATCGATTATGGAACTTTAAAGTAATAGTTAGTCCTTGATGTTCAGTTATACCCTATTTACGAGTTACCTTTGTAGGTCTCCACATCCCTCGAGTTATTGTAAAGCAAGTGCGGGTCGGGAAAACCCGACTTAAGGCCCAGGGCCTGGCTCCCTTATGGGTGTCCAGCCCCGAAGCTGTTGGGGGGCACCGGCCCGTCCCCAAGTGTTTCGTGGTGGTTTCCTTTGATAATGGGACCGCGTATCGCAGACTGAAGCGCATACGGAGAGACAAATCCGGTCGTGTGCGTTATAAGTCCCTCAGGACTTGAGTTCGGTGGTCGAAGACGCGCCGGGCGCTCCTCAGACGCCTGGCGGTGCAGCCTAGTTTTATACCCTATTTACGATAACATGCGGGTAGCTCGTTATCATTATTTTTCAGACTTCAAAATATTTAATGATTTAACCGCGATATATTTTGATGGGCAGATATAAAGGTTTTGCAAATGTTAGCTGACTACTGGACGAACTTGAGTAGAAATGCTTCTGACACTGAACACAAAAGACAAGCTAAAAGTAGAAGGCTTCTTCTCCCGATTTAAGTGGAAGACTCTCGTTTAAATTAACATATTGGAACCGGACATTTTATTTAATGGGTGAAATGAAGTATATTTCATATGACTACTGCATGGAAAGAAGATACATTTAATTGAAAAATTCTGCTGGTTCAAAGTTTCTTCGATTTAAAGAAAACGAAATGTTGGCAAGTATGTACCAGCCATAATATTTACGGGCTAACATTAAAATTTTAATGGCTAATTCATATTCTGTGACCCCAAATTAATTTAAAAATACATCGTTTATTTAAAAGGCAAAAAAAGTTTTATTTTGTGAACTAGTGTTATTTAGAAAAGGTTAAGCGTTTTCAAAATACAATTAAAATATTCAAATTTAGATTAATTGAGCTGCATATTGTGAATACTTAAAAAATGATTCATTCATATCAAAACCACATCATCTTTATGGAAATTAGTTTAGACTAGACAATTTTCTGTACTGCAAGAAATACGGGAATCTGTAATTATGGAAAAGTTGTAAATAAAATAAGTTGATCGAAAGAATGTGATCCATAAATTTTTTTCTATTCCGCGTATTGAAATTTGAAATATAGAAAGTTGTTTCAATGTTACCCTATCATTTAAATCACTTTTCAAATACAATTTTACAAGCGCCGATAACATTTTTGAAAATATTTCTTCATTCAACTAGGGGGCTCTGCCCCCTGCTCGCTACGCTCACCAACCCCCGTTCTGATTTCACAGCCTCTTAAAACCTAGTAATGTATCCTGTTTTAAAAAGATGATGATGATGATATCACGAACGGCGACTATCTTCTATAATAAGGTTATAATGCTTTTTCATTTAACTCGTTAAAATGCTTTTTCATTTAATTCATCTTTTTCATTTTTAATATTCATGTGTAAACACAATTTTTATGACGTAATTTTCTTTATTTCCTGCTTTCAACAGGTGATCATTTAATTATTATTTTAAACTTTCATTATTGTTTTTAATAGTCTCGCGCAAATACATTTTTTATTTGAGATAAAACATAATCCTTTGCGCTTATTTAGAAATTGGCAACAACATTAAAAAATGACTTTTTTCAATAAAAGATTTTTTACTCGATTTTTAAGAATTTTTGGAGTTTTTATTGTCCGACCGTGATAATTTTTTTAATTTCTGAAAGCTTGTTATATTTCGCGTCTGGTGGTATGATTTTCGAATCCGTAGGATGGCTAGAAAAAAAGTAATAGCTCCTCAAAAAAGTCCCTAGTAAAAAAGCAATGAAAATAACCCGGAATATCTACGCAGAATTTGATTGGTCCATTTCCAAATCGTTTTTGGCTCAGTTCCAGATTACTTTTTTTTTAATATAGAAGGAAAGGATTTCATTCTTCTAACGTTAATAGCATTACAAAAACCACATTAAAAAAACAATTAAAAGTAAAGTAATGTGTTATACATGTTTATCTATCACGAAACTGTGTGTTCCCTAGTACTAAATTATCGGTTATAATGAGGTCAAATGTCATGCCAATATTACGTACATCGTAATTACTTCCAATAAAATATCCGTGTTGGTTACATATTGGCTTTACGTTGGAAATATTTGCAATGAACCGCCCATATCGCAGAAATATTGACTTTACGTTAGAAATATTGGCAATGAAATGACAAGATATATTTTGCCAATGTGAGTACAATATTGGAAAAATGAAAACTCTCAATATTTTAGCAATTTTTAAAGTGAATATTGATCCAGGTTTAACCAAGATATAGCAAATATAAAAACATTGACTAAATATTTCTTTGCATCTGGGACTGTGCATTAACATCAATGTCGCAATATGGAATCTCATGAAAATATTAAATTTCTGAAAAATAAAATAAGAATCTTAATTCTAACTATACATTTATGATTAGTTTCTACCATTCTGTATTTTTGTGTTATTTCTCACCTATTGACCTAAAGCAATTTATTTCGCTGGAAAATGAATACAAGATGAATGTACTAAAATAAACCTCCATAATAATATTCATAATGCTATGTTAATCCTAATAAATAACAATTGATCTGTTGGTCTTAATCTCATGATTGATAACGGACCTAATCCTGGAATACAATAACATATAAATCAAAATTTTGAAAGCATGATTTATATGTTATTCACGGTAACTCACAAGTTTTTATTCTTGCATGATTATTTTTTAAGATTTAAAGTTGAGAAATATTTGAAACATTATTCAAAATCAGACTTTTATTCACACTCATCATAAAATTTAATGACACTTTTTTTCTGAAAAAGAAATTAAGTATCCAAATTATTTGTGTGAAATCATACAATTCACTTTTATTCGTTTATAATACTAGGGGGCTCTGCCCCCTGCTCGCTACGCTCACCAACCCCCGTTCTGATTTCACAGCCTCTTAAAACCTGGTAATGTATCCTGTTTTAAAAAGATGATGATGATGATATCACAAACGGCGACTATCTTCTGTAATCAGGTTATAATGCTTTTTCATTTAACTGGTTAAAATGCTTTTTCATTTAATTCATCCTTTTCATTTTTAATATTCATGTGTAAACACAATTTTTATGATGTAATTTTCTTTATTTCCTGCTTTCAACACGTGATCATTTAATTATTATTTTAAATTTTCATTATTGTTTTTAATAGTCTCGCGCAAATACATTTTTTATTTGAGATAAAACATAATCCTTTGCGCTTATTTAGAAATTGGCAACAACATAAAAAAAATGACTTTTTTCAATAAAAGATTTTTTACTTGATTTTTAAGAATTTTTTGAGTTTTTATTGTCCGATCGTGATAATTTTTTTAATTTCTGAAAGCTTGTTATATTTCGCGTCTGGTGGTATGATTTTTGAATCCGTAGGATGGCTAGAAAAAAAGTAATAGCTCCTCAAAAAAGTCCCTAGTAAAAAAGCGATGAGAATAACCCGGAATATCTACGCAGAATTTGATTGGTCCATTTCCAAATCGTTTTTGGCTCAGTTCCAGATTACTTTTTTTTAATATAGAAGGATTTCTCAGATAATTAAAACGTAAACGGGTAAATCCATTTTAAAATTTGTAAAAGATCGATTTCATTGCGTATTTTTCTTCAAAAGTAATTGTTGATATTGACATAAAGAGATAACAAAAATGTTCACTAATGATAATTTTACAATTTGCGTTATTTTTCAATGTATGTCATTGCTTAAAATGCTACTACTTTCCATAATTACCATTACCATACTTTCCAACTTTATTGAAAGTTTATACACTAATTAATTTTTCAGCGGAGCTGAAATTATGCTGTAAATTAACGGAATACAAAGGATGTGAATTATCACTTTACTAAACAGCGTACAACCATTAGAGTGAAAAAATGTCCAGACCGGGTTAGATCCCGGATCCCTTGGTATAGCGCACCAAGTGCTTTACCAATTAAGCTATCCAGACGACATCCCGTGTAGCATTCTCTCACTCTTATATGGCGAGGCTACAACGTTGCAGCACAAGATAGAAAGTCAATCATGAGCACAACACCGTTGGCATGCATGAGACAAATTAAACCCAGTATCGGTGAATATTTATACACTAATTAATTTTTCAGCAGAGCTGAAATTACGCTGTAAATTAATGAAATACAAAGGATGTGAATTATCACTTTACTAAACAGCGTACAACCATTAGAGTGAAAAAATGTCCAGACCGGAGTTCGATCCCGGATCCCTTGGTATAGCGCATCATGTATTTCATTAATTTACAGCGTAATTTCAGCTCTGCTGAAAAATTAATTAGTGTATAAATATTCACTGTTACTGGGTTTAATTTGTCTCATGCATGCCAACGGTGTTGTGCTCATGATTGACTTTCCATCTTGTGCTGCGTGATTGTAGCCTTGCCATATAAGAGTGAGAGAATGCTAGACTGGATATCGTCTGGATAGCTTAATTGGTAAAGCACTTGGTGCGCTATACCAGGGGATCCGGGATCGAACCCCGGTCTGGACATTTTTTCACTCTAATGGTTGCACGCTGTTTAGTAAAGTGATAATTCACATCCTTTGTATTTTATTGAAAGTGTTTATGATTTTGGTGCGCCAGTCTGGCCGTTTTCTAACTTTAGGAAATATATTTGGTTTGCCACGAAATTGCATATGTCATTGTGGTTTACTAAACATATTCCTTACTGAAAAATGGAGCTTGTAGTACTTAGAGTTCGTTTACAGGAATACTCAAAAGATCTCGGATACATTATGGTCTATAGACAATAATTATTTTAAGTAAATTTTAATAACGTTAAACTGCTTCAAACATTACGGAATTTATATGTGCTATTGAAATACACTATAAAATTTCTTCGATAGAAAATGGTGTGCTTAGGTTTAATTGCTCATTTACAGAGTTACTGTCTATTGGCTGCGTTTGTTTGAAGTAGTTTTAAAAATGCTACATTTATATCGATACTTCTAACATAATAAAATCGGTATATATTATTGAGGTGCACGATAACATTGTTTCCATAGAAAATAATGCATATACAATTTAATGTGCTTTTACAGGGCCGAACGAAAGAGTTCAAATACATTATCGCCTATGAATGATGATTGCAGGAAATCCCTTTTCAGTTATATTTTCAAACTTAACTGAATTTTTAAAACTATATGCAGTACGTTGATTTTTATAGATCATATCCAGGGATGTGAAAAAGAATTAGAATACGTTGCCATCTTTGGACGGTAATTGCTGAAACTGCGTTTTCATATGAATTGCGCTTTTTCGCTGAAATAAAATTTTAGTACACTATGTGGGGTGCGTACACTGCAAAAAAAAAGTGTTGATTTTACAGTATAATACTGGCAGCTGGGGTTCCAGTATTATCCTTCTATATATATAAAAAAAAAGTAATGGTTTGGAAATGGACCAATGAAAATCTACGTAGATACCGCGAAACGTATCTGATTGGTCAGAGCTTTCTGACTTTTCTTAGGGGGAATTAACATGAAAGTAGAGAATTTAGGTAGGATGGGCGCTATTAGGGGGCTACCAAGGGGAAGGGACCCGGGTCTGTCGCCAAGTTTGGCGCCAACTTAGCCATTTATCGCCAAATTTGGCGGTCAAAATTAGCTGCCAAAAGTGGCGCCAACTTGGCGCTATTTCCAGTATTTCGCCAAATTTCCATAGACTCCCATTGAAATCCAATAGCGTTTACTCGCTTGCAAAAAATCAACAAATTGAGATATTGCAATGCAACAAAAATTAATATTAGCTTATGAATAGAGCTTATTGAACTATTTACATTATTTTTAAGCACAAACACTAACTATTTACAATATTCGTAACACTATATATACAACTGGTACTTGTTAGTTATCCTGTCGGCCA